>OX387434.1:28214872-29627372 GCA_947563755.1 Lochmaea crataegi | reverse complement strand
CACTATATTGCTATGAAACTGTATTAGATTAGCAGTAAGTTTGTTATAAACTCTTACATTTAATGTAAGAAATAAAGCAAATCTAAGATAAACATTATATTCTAAGGATGCTTAATATTTCAATTTTTATTATTATAAATGCAAATCATTTTATAGTTTTATATATTCCTGTAATCTATTACAATGCAAAATTAATTCAACTAAAAGAAAATAAACACCATTTGACAACGCCGCTTAGCTATCACCTGATCACAGGACAATCATGATTTGTGATCGTGAGGTCATAAGATTTGAGTGTGTTGGTTTATAACCTAAAAGTGTCGAGTGAAAATAATATACTTCAAAATATTTCTGAAAATTGGCAAAATTAAAGTATTTTCTTCCGGTTTTTTTTGTGAAACAGACTTCAATTTAGTTAAAGATAATAACCTTTACAGTTTAAAGTGAAAATATGCATCGTAAATAGCATTAAATAGTGTTGAAAAAGTATTATTTTTTGAACTAAATTCGTGATTTTTAAAGTAATTTCTGAATGATCCAACGAAATTTTTGTTCTAATCTACTTTATTTAAGGGTAGCTATCAAACAAATTTAAAATTAACATAAAATTCCGAGGGTCGCGAAGTCTACCAGAACCGTCCTTCGAGAGCCGGATATTAACCAGTAAAACACAGCCTGGCTTGGAGCATTTTTTCGACGATCGCTATCACTGAAGTTCTACTCAATTTTCAATAGAAATACAAAAAGGAACATTGTGCGGTAAAGTCCGCTAAGAAGTTGAGTATCTTTTTTTATTCTCAGGTAAGGTCTTTGATTGATTACTGTTTCGATTTGTATCAGAGTGTATCAAGCTTGTATAAAATAGTAAAGTTACTTTTGGTTACGGTTTTAATTTCTATTAATAAAAAAAATACTTATATTACCACTTCTGTCAAGTCAAACATAATTTAAAGTACAAAATGTCTACCGAGGAACTCAAACGTAAAAGACGTGGGATAAAAAGCAAACTTACAATTTTTTCTAAATTCATTTCGCCGTTTTTAACTAAAAATATTAGGGATATTACAAATATTGAGGCTATGAATATCAAAGAGAGATTAGAGAAATATCAAACGCTTATTCATGAATTTGATGAGATTCAACTGCAAATTGAATATAATAGGTACTGGTGAGGATATAGATGATGAATTAGAAGTAGAAAGTAACTTTTATGATCAGTTGAGTTAGTTAAAGAATTTAATGTCACAGTTAACTGTACATAATGATAGTTCACCTCCATCCATCCATAGTGGTCATAGTCAACATAGTGAACAAAAAAACTTGACTAACTTGGTAAAATTGCCTAAAATTTTTCTACCCACGTTTCGGGGTAAAAATCTAGAGTGGTTAGAATATCGTGACACGTACGAATCATTGATTCATAATAATGAAACTCTTAGTGAGTCCAAAAATTTCATTATTTACGCGCATCTTTGGAAGGCGCTCCCGCCGACATTCTCAAAACCATGGAGTTTAGTGCTCTAAATTATGCCACGGCACGGAAGTGCATCACTGAACGGTACAACTGTCCTCGATTGTTAATAGATTACCATGTCAAAGCATTATTTAATATCGAACAGGTAAAAAGAGACTCTTTGGTTGAACTTAGAGCTTTAAATGATACACTTATGAAAAACTTAAGAGCTTTGAAACAGTTGGGACAGCCTACAGAAAAATTGGACAAATCGTCTAAATTTGAATGGGAAAAATTAAAAACGAGTAAAGATATTGTTCCAACGGTTGGAGACTTTAAAGTTTTTCTAAAATCGAGAGCAGAATTTTTAGAATCGCTTGAGCATAATATTTCTACAAATACACGCTCTACGGACAAACCAATCGAAAAGCGTAAGACACATATAACTCGGGGTTTTTTGTCCACAGACAAAGTCGATATAAAAGGTTCTAATGTTCAGTCTTATTCCCCTGTTTGTAAATTATGCAAGGGCTCACATTTCATTCGGAATTGCTCGGAGTTTTTGAGGTTATCTAACGAGGAAAGGAGCAAGAAGGTTATTTAGAATGTGTTTAAATTGCTTGCGTTTTGGACACATATCCAAAAACTGTAGAAATTCTTTGTGTAGAAAGTGTCACAGAAAACATCACACTTTACTACATTCCTAAAGTAGCTTAGGTTTTAATCAAAATCACTCAAATTCAGAAAATATTACTCATGTCAATAATACAGCCAATAATGAACATTCAGACCCAGTAACTACAAATCAGAATCCTGGTACCAATGCTCTTTCGGCAAGTGGTTCAGTTGATGGTGTACTATTGTCCACTGCAAATGAAAAATTGCATGCCATTAGAGTACTGCTTGACAGCGGTTCCCAGTCGAGCTTCATTTCAAAAGCGTTATGTGATGAGTTGGGTTTGAAAGTGGAAAAAACTAACATTTCCGTAAAAGGTCTTAGTGGTACTCTATCTAGCATCGATTTAAAATGCAAGGTTTCATTGAAGTCGCAATATTATAACTTTTCAGAAAATATTACTTGTTTTGTTTTGCCTCAAATTACGGAAAATCTACCTAGTATAAAAATTGAGTAAGTTGGATATTCCTGTAAACATAAAACTAGTAAGGACCTATTTTGGCGTTTATTAAGTAACGGTCAGCATATACTAGGTAACAACAAACCAATATTACAGAAAACTCGACTTGGATGGATCGTAACCGGTCATGTAGCCAAACCTCAGACTTCGTCTATTTCATGTAATTTTTCACATAATTTTGAAACAAATATTCAAAATCAACTATCTCGGTTCTGGGAAATTGAGGAATTACCTGATGTAAAACCTTTGTCGGGCGTCGGCCCAGCTTTGTAGTGGAACGCTTCTGATGCGATAATGACAACCAAGCAAGGTCGAGCACGGTTAGTACTTGGATGGGTGACCAGTGGGGAAACACCGTCGTAGAGCCCGTACAGCCTGCAGCGAATCACTTTAGATTACTACTAGGGTCAGTAGCATATCACAGCTCGCAGGCATTATACCAATGAGCACGAGGTATAATGGAGATATGCCGTCTTTCGGATGAGACGTAAAACCGAGGTCCTGAGTCCATGGATGTTGGGCTCGATAAAGATCCCTACCACTGGTTGGAACACTAGTGGATTCGGCAAAAATTTCCGGTTAGGGGTAGAGTGCTCCCGGCGTCGGTGATTAGCCTAAGTTGCGCAGAAATAGACCGACGTTAAATAACCGAATAAAAAAAATAAAAAAAAACCTTTGTCCCAGGAAGATTCTTTGTTCGAAAGGCATTTTGTGGAAAATTTTAAGCGTTTACCTAGCGGTCGTTTCGTTGTTTCGTTACCATTGAAGGATTCTGTTTCAAAACTTGGTGAGTCGTACAGTCAAGCTAAAATTCGTTTTCTAGACCTAGAAAAGAATAAATTTCAAACAGATCCAGTTTTCAGAAAATTATATTGGGATTTCATGGAAGAATATATTACAATGGGACACATGAAAAGGGTTACAGATAATGAGATTACATATTACATGCCACATCATGGTGTCCTCCGGAACAAAATTACGCACTGTTTTCGATGCATCTGCACCTTCATCCTCTGGCTATTCCTATTGGCCCTACATTACAAGACACTCTGTTTTCAATTCTAATACGATTTCGAAAGCATAGTATTGTGGTCTCCAATGACATCGAAAAGATGTAACGAAACGTGAATATTTCTAACGAGTACTTGCCTCTGCAACGAATTCTGTGGATATTTAGTCCTAGCGATACTCTTGAAAAATATGACTCCAGACGGTTACTTACGGTACTATTTCCGGATCATTTTTAGCAATTCTTTGTCTTTACCAGCTTGCATTAGAAAATGAAAAGGTAGAACCAGAGTTTTCAGAAATTATCAAGTCCGATTTTTATGTGCTTACTGGTTGTGAGTCAGTTGAAGAAGCGGGGCGCATATGCATTGGCATATCCAATATTTTGCATCAGGGCTGCTTTAATCTCCGAAAATTTATGTCAAATAGTCCTGAAGTTTTGAAACAGATTCCCGGTAGTAATGAAAATGCTAAAATAGTGAACCTAGGAGAAAATGAAAATTCTAAAACATTAGGCTTAATTTGGAAGCGGACCTTAGATAAGTTATTGTATAAAATAAGTGAACAACAAAACAACGTGCCTGTAACGAAAAGGGAAATCTTATCACGAATTTCTCAAGTATTTGATCCGCTTGGACTCTTAAGTCCATGCATAATTATTGGAAAAATTCTAATGCAAAAGTATTCCATTACATTTGCATACATCTTGGGCAATCTTCAGCGAAGAACTTCCTTTACTGAATAGTCTAGAAATTGATAGACATGTTATTTGTGACAATCCTAAATGGATAGAGCTGCATGGTTTCGCGGATTCCAGCGAGCGTGCTTATGGTGGATGTATTTTTATCCGATCAATCGATCAACATGGCAATGTGACCATAAAATTCTTGTGCGCTAAAACAAAAGTTGCTCCGCTAAAAACAATAACCATTCCCAGATTAGAGCTATGTGGGTTTTTACTAGTTTCAAGGTTTGGCAGAGCAGGTGGTTAAATCATTTAAGTTATCATTTAACACAAAATATTTGTGGTCAGATTCGACGGTAGCACTGGGATGGTTAAAGACAGATCCAAGTATGTTAAAAGCTTTAGTGATATGCGAAAGTCTAATACTTTTTCATTTCAACAAATAACTGAATGTACCTACTTTCATAAATAATTTCTCTTCATTACTTAAATTAAAAAGAATTGTTGCTTATATGTTAAGACTGCCTAGTGAGCGCTTAGAATCAAGGCAACCATTTGAGGTGGACTATGCGGGTCCAATGTTAATAAAAAATAAAATTGGTCGTTCTTCTCGGTTTTCAAAATCGTACATTTGTTTGTTCGTCTGTTTTGTTACTAAAGCGATCCATTTGGAGTTGGTGTCAGACCTCTCTATATAAAGAATCCTTTTTAATGTCATTACGCAGGTTTTGTGGACGCCGTAACGTTAATTTTGTTCACTTTACTTTTCTCTATTTAATTAATAATAAATTATCGTATGGGCGGCGAATAGCCAGTCCTTTCTCATACCCAACACCGAGAAATGTTTCGAGGCTGAATGTATTTACTGTCGACAAGAGTCGAAATCAAGGTTTTCATACGGGCCGAACGAGTTCCGTCTGTCGTGACAATATCCACTGCTATTTGTTATTCCCACTTCGACCTCGTTCTTATCTCTTCTTCTACCAATTATTTTTTAAATGTGAATTAAGAATTCACTATTGAAATGTAAATTCCTTTACTGGTCAAAGCGTCTGAGCTTGACATGAACACGAGACGTAAGTCTGTTCTCTTTCTTATGATTTCATGTATTTAAACAGTGGCGAAGAGGTTTCATTCTTCTTTCCTGTGAACATGTGCTATTGAAGCAAAATTTTACTGTAACTTATCTTATCTTTAAAAAGTGCATTCATGTGAATGGTAAGTTATTTCGCTTTAATGTGTGTTAACTATACTTTCTTAGCAGTTTTCCACTTTTCTATTTTTATTATGTAGCAATGTCGTTCCAGTGCCAGGAATATATATCGATATGATTTTGTTTTTTTTCTTTCATATTTCTTTCATATTTTCTTTGAATATATTTCAAACCTTTTTAAAATATATACATATTTGAATATTTCATATTTTCTTTGAATATATTTCAAACCTTTCTAAAATATATACGTATTTAAAATATGTCTGTATTTACCGGTATAGGATCAATTATTCGATTTTATTGTTTTTTTTTAATTGCTTTCTTTTATTATTTCTTTTATCTAAAATACAGGATGTATGAACCACGTTGTTAAATGATTTCTTTAACATTGTAATATCAAATTCATACTTCAGACCTCCTGGATTTTGTTAAATTGGGTAAATTTGTTCCTGATACTATTATTGTTCCTTAGCATTTTACCTGGGACACTCTACCTGGGACATGAACGTTACCTGGGACAATAACTCCAAGGACTCCATCTGTCAAGGACTTTATCTGGAACCAGGACTCTTTCTCTCCAGGAAAGTAACATCTCTATATTTCATCGCTTCTTCAACTCTTCAATATAGAACAACCCAATGAAAACCTGTTTATTGTTAAAAAAAAAGTCAATATACAACTTGTAAATTTAATAACGTTGTTCATAAAGTTTATTTTCCCTTCCAATATTCCAGGATTTGTCGCTATATTGCTGATGTGAGTAACGAATAAACTAGTATTATTCAGGGTTACCTTTCTTAACTTTCATGATTTTTCTTTTATTCATTTCAGTATCTTGATTAATAATTCACTTCCTTCAATACCTTAATTAAAATAAATTTCAAGTAGGATTACCCGAGAACCGGTAAGACTACTCTCTGAATTTTTACTAGTTTGGTCTCAGAA
The DNA here is from genome assembly GCA_947563755.1 of Lochmaea crataegi. Taxonomy (NCBI): domain Eukaryota; kingdom Metazoa; phylum Arthropoda; class Insecta; order Coleoptera; family Chrysomelidae; genus Lochmaea; species Lochmaea crataegi. The sequence goes on along the minus strand of OX387434.1, from coordinate 29,620,932 downwards.
TCTACACCTGAGGTGCTCTCTAAACAGAGTAGCCGTTGCAACGCCGCCTTCTTCTGCCTTCTTCTGATACCTTACGGAAAAAACTTTGTAGCAGCTAGTTCAGAGCTGCGTGAATTTGGTAATTTTATCAAGTTAAATCAAGAATTTATTGTAAACAAAATGTCAGATGATGGTATCACTTGGAAATTTATTCCTCCGTACTCACCACTTTTCGGTGGGCTGCGGGAGTCGGGTGTACGCTGTTCCAAACATCACTTGAAACGGGTAATCGTTGAAACGCCTTTAACATTTGAATGCTTGTATACACTTTTGGTACAGATCGGGGCTGTGCTCAATTCAAGACCCCTATCTCCCTTATCTACTGAGCCCAGTGACCTTGTACCTTTGACGCCAGCTCACTTCTTAGTCGGCAAGCCGCTAAACTTGATACCAGAACACGACGTTAGTATAATTCCTATAAATTGCCTCTCCGTATTTCAACACGTACAGCAAATGAAGTTTCATTTTTGGAAAAGATGGAGCAAAGAGTTCGTTTCGGAACCTCAGAAGCCTGTGAAATGGAAAACTAACCAAAGTTCACTGAAGAAAAATGCTCTTGTTATCATAAAAGAAGAAAATCTGGCGCCTGGTCGTAGGAAACTTGGAAGAGTCCTAGAAATTCATCGTGGAAAGGATGAAATACCGCGAGTGGTAACCATTAAGACTGATTCTGGGATAATAAAACGCGGTTTTCAAAAGCTTTGCCCATTACCGTTAGAATGAACAGTGAACTTAATTATTTAGTGTTGTTTCAAGTTGAAGCCTAGTGACTTCAAGTTGGGGGGTATGTTAATGCCTCAAAGACTTTTGCGGCCGTGCGGGGTCAAGATAGCAGTGCGCTTGTAGCGGACCTAGTCTGGTTGAACTGGGACTAGCGCGATATCTATTTATTTTTAGTTTTGTTTTGTTTAAAAACTTTATTATAATTTGACACTAGTTTGTCATTTGGTAATAATTTTCACGTCAATGTTCTTTTCTAATGATATAATAAAATAATATCTCAATGTAAGAAAATTTACTGGTTTATATTACTTTTTAAGTTAAATAATAACAATGGTAGAACTACACTTAACAGAAATTGAATAGATGAGGCTTTTACTTGATGAAGATTCATACTAAACCATGAAATAAAACAATTTAGTTTGCTTAAATCTCCATTTCAATTTGAACTGATGTTCAATTTAAAATTAGTGACGCCTCATCTATTCAATTTTTGAAGAAAGCTGATATCAGCTTTTTGGCTATATGGTATTTTAAATTACTTTTAAAGAGTGCAATGTGTACAGAAAATTTGTGGTTCCTCGGGCAGTGTTCCACAAATCATGTATTCCCTGGGTACATGAAACTGAAGACCGACAACAACAGCAGTTCATCCAGTATAGCAAGAGATACATTTTTAGTATTTATGTTAAGGTAATTCATTCACAGCTATCACATATACCACACCCCATAGAGTTTGACATTTTAGATCGTGAGATAAGACATAAAATTAGATCAATAATTCACAAAAAGTACCAAGTACAAAAACGTAAATTAAAGTCATTATTCTTGGATGGGCGACCGCTGGGGAAACACCGTCGTAGAGCCCGTACAGCCTGCAGCGAAACACTTTAGATTACTAGGGTCAGTAGCATATCACAGCTCGCAGGCATTATACCAATGAGCACGAGGTATAATGGAGATATGCCGTCTTTCGGATGAGACGTAAAACCGAGGTCCCGAGTCCATGGATGTTGGGCTCGATAAAGATCCCTACCACTGGTTGGAACACTAGTGGATTCGGCAAAATTTCCGGTTAGGGGTAGAGTGCTCCCGGCGTCGGTGATTAGCCTAAGTTGCAGAAATAGACCGACGTTAAATAACCGAATAAAAAAAAAAAAAAAAAAAAAAAAAAAAAAAGTCATTATTAAATAATAAACCAGTATTAAAAAACCCACAAACCAAATTTTCAGAACATATATTTCTTCATAGATTCGTGAATCAAAAAGGTTTTAAACATAATATTCAACCCACATGTTCATTTGATAACTTTAACAAACTAGGTATAGAAACAGACATTAACTTGTATAATTTTCCAAATAATTCTAATCTAAAACATAAAGCTTCCGATATTATTAAAAAAGACTTTGTCAATTTTAACAAACCAAACTTTGAATTCTCAGTCGCCAAATCAATTCAACAAAAATCAAAGTCAAATAGTCTTATTTTTACAAAAGCAGATAAAGGAAATACGGTAATAGCATTACATAAAGATGATTATATATTAAAAACCAACAATTTTATACAGACAGGCAATTTTGAGATTCTTAAAAAAGACCCAACTAGTAAATTTCAGAAGGAAATCAAATTAGCAGTAGATAACGCCAAATCAATAATTAGCGATAAAGAAAAATATAAATTAATTTTACCCAATCCACATGAACTTTATTCATTAATGAAACTCCATAAAGGGGGGTACCCTATTAGACCGGTTGTTTCTTTTTTCACAGCACCTTCATCTAAAGTTTCAAAGATTCTCATAGATATAATTTCTAAATATTGTTCATTCAAACCTTGATTTTCAATTAAAAACTCAACAGAATTAATTAATAATATTCAAGATATGAAACTACCTCACAATTCTAAATTCATATCGTTCGATGTAACAAATCTATTCCCTAGTATACCTCCTAAAGAAACTTTAACTCTTGTTTTGATTGCTTGCTCACGCACAATAATGTTAACATTATAATTCATTCTGATATAATAAATTTATTAAAAGTGTGCTTGAATCCAAATTATTTTCATTTCAATGGAGAGTTTTATAGCAGTAAAGATGGTTTGATTATGGGCAACCCTCTCAGTCCTCTATTAGCAGAAATTTTCATGGATAACATAGAAAAAATAATTCATAAACACCCCCTTAGTAAAAAATTCATGTACTGGCACCGATATGTAGATGACATTTTAGCGAGCTTCACTGGCACAACTAGACAATTAGACAGCTTAATTACTTATATTAAATCAATTCATAGCAATATCAAATTTACCGTAGAACTTGAAGAAAATAAGACTATCACCATCACATACAGACATTACAATTCATAATAGTTCGGTCCACCCATTCAGTCATAAATTAGCAGCTTTCAATAGTATGATACACAGACTTTTAACAGTCCCATTAAACACTAATAATTTCAACAAAGAACTAAATGTCATAAAACAAATAGCAGTTAATAATAATTACGATCCAAACTTAATTGACAATATCATAAATAAAAAGATAAAGAAACACACTTTAGAACAAGTATATCCTTCAGATAAAATAGAAATATTCAATTTAAAAAAAATTCAATTTAAAAACTTAACATACTTTGGAACAACATCCTTAAAAATCAAATCATTTTTAGAATCTTTAAGCATTTACTTTAAAACCGATTATAACTTATCCAAATTCATTAAAAATAACAAATCTAAATCCTCAACATTAAACAAATCAGGTGTTTATAAATTAAAATGTGGTAACGACAACTGTGACAAAATTTACATAGGTAGAACTTTTAGGAATTTTAAAACTAGAATTTCAGAACACAAACGTAGCTATGATAACAACAAATCAGATTCCGACTATTCAAATCATCTATTAACAAGCCAACACACTTTCGACTTTTGAAATTTTGCATGTAGAACCCAAATCCTTTAAATTAAATCTTGAGATTAACAAAAACAAATATTCAGGTAATCTTCTTAACTACCAAATATATATATACATATCAATCATTCTCCCTCATTAAACCTTTTTACCTAGAAGATGTGATGGTTGTGAATAAATTTCCAGGCAAAACTTTTTCGATTCGTTTGTAATATACGTAGAATTCCATAAATAAATAGGGTAATATCCAAGTGGCGAAAATAAATTAGAACAAATATACCGAGTGGAAATAAATTAGTAGACATTGAGCATAGTGTGTATATAAATTAAGTTTAATACAGTGTGTGTGTTTCTTTAAATAAATAGATAGTAATTATAGTGTGTATAATTTTATCCCACCGGTAAAAACTATTTAAATAAATAAATAAAAACATTACGTTGGTGTCAGAAGTGGGATAATATAAATAAATAATTACGTAAAAAAAGGCTAAGAGACTGAGGGACTTGAAAGTGACTGAACTAAAAGCAGAATTGGAAAATCGCGAGTTGGAAACGTCCGGAAAGAAGTGTGAATTAATCGAAAGGTTGAAAATAGCGCTGGAAGATGACGGATTGGATCCGGAAACATTTTTATTCAACGACGAGGCTTCCACCTTAATCTCGTCAATTTAGGCTTATATGAAGGACGAGATTTCTACTATGAAGGACGATATTTCTGCCAATATGGACAAGAAGATTTCCTCTATGGACGAGAAGATTTCTACTATGGACGTGAAGATTTCTGCTAACATTTCCGTTATGAAGGACGGGATTTCTACCATTAAGAACGATATTTCTGCCGATATCTTATCAATGAAAAATGAAATTGCCGCCTAAGTCAAAAATAAAATTTCGTCACTGAAATCAGATATTGAGAATACGATAACAACAATGGTCGAGAAAATCCAGGAGTTAGAGAGAAAAATGGCAGATTTAAGAACACAAGACATGCCAACAGAAGAAAAAAAGATCAAACAAATAAAGCCATGCAAGCCAGAGGCACACCACAAGACAGAAGATATTGGCAATTTTGCCCGAGTCAAGGCCCCAACGTTCGATGGAAAGATGTCGTGGACCAATTATGTTTGAAGCAGCTGAAAAAGAGGTTGGACATGCGATATGGTCACGAACTTCTAGAACACTTGTACCAATCTCAGATGAAGAACCGAAGGCAGAAACGGGACGAAACTCTTCAAGAGTATGAAGTGGATATTGCCCGACTAGTTCGATTTGCTTATCTATCAGCACCGGAGAACATGATGGAATGTCTGGGCATCCAGGCCTTTATTGATGGCTTGCGTGACCCTGATATGCAGAGGACGCTTCGTTTGGCGCATCCCAAAACATTGGTCGATGCATTAACTGCTGCTCTTGAATATGAAGCAGCCACGAAGGCTTCGGGGTACAACAAAGTCAGGACCATTCAAGAAGAAGGTGACGAAGATAGACTTGACCAGATCGTCAACTTGATAAAGAGCATGGTAGACAAAAGGCCGAAGAAGATTAGATGCTTGAATTGAGGCGAGCTAGGGCATGTACGCAGTTCGTGTAAGCGTCCTAGGGCCCCAGCAAACCAAGAACCCCAGAACCAGGAAAACTAGAACGGGTCGGTCATGAGGGGGCAGCACCGACCCAGAATCGTTCCGAAGACCCTCTCATACTGATAGCCTCTCTCAGATGCCGTAACGATAGTGTCTATGTGGATGGCGAAGTGAATGGCAAGAAATACACTCTGCTGGTAGACACTGGAGCAACTAGAACCATTATACGGCCGGAGATAATAAACTCTAAGAAGAAGCTTCTGCAAACGAGGCTGCGACTCCGGACCGCAACAGGTGAAAGTGCCAATGTTCACGGAGAGACACAAATCCAATTGGTAATTGGAGCAGAAAAGTTCACGCATACGGTAATCGTAGCTGACATCGAAGAAGACGTGATTCTGGGAATGGGCGTAATGAATCTACATGGCTTCCAGTTAGACTTCAGAAACAGAACCATTAAACTGGGTTCCGAAGAGGTATTTCTCCATCCATATGAAGGCAGCACGGTGTTGGCAGCTGTACAGGAAGATACTGTTCTACCTGCACGAAGCGAAACCATGATAGTAGCGCGGCTACAGGGAATCATGGAGAAAGGTACACCAATTATGATGGAGCCACGGAACCACGACGAAGAGGTTGGTAAAGGAGTACTAATTGGAAAAGGACTGGTTACGTCAGCGACGGAGATCCCAGTACGTGTAATAAACGTGAACGACCACCCAATTACTATCAAGAAGTCAACCAGAATTGGATCATGCGTACCAGTGACATCCATAGTTCGTTAAACAACGACAATTGACAATTCTAATGACAGATTTGAACATATGTTGTCAATAGCTGGACAATCCTTGAATCGAGCTGAGAAAAGGAAAATGAGAGAATTTCTCTTGCAGTATCGTGACCTTTTCGTACCAAGAGGAGGGAAGACTGACAGGACATCAGCCGTCAAACATAAAATCGATACTGGTGATGCCAAGCCAATTAGACAATCAGCTCGAAGACTACCACGAGCGAAGAGAGAGGAAGCTGAAAGAATTATTGAAGAGATGAAGGAAGAGAAAGTAATAGAACCATCCACTAACCCTTGGGTATCTCCAGTAGTGCTCGTTAAGAAAAAGGATGGAACTACCAGATTCTGGGTAGACTATCGTCAGCTAAACAACGTGACGAAGAAAGACAGCTATCCTCTGCCTCGAATTGACGATACGCTAGACACTTTGGCAGGCAACAAACTGTTTTCCACCTTGGACCTGAAGTCCGGTTATTGGTAAGTAGAAATGGACCCAGAAGACAAAGAGAAAACTGCTTTTACCACCGGATCCGGATTATGGCAGTTCAACGTCATGCCATTCGGGCTATGTAATACGCCCGCGACATTTGAAAGACTCATGGAAAATGTCTTGAGAGGGTTATCTTGGAAAACATGCCTGGTCTATTTGGACGACATCGTAGTATTGGGGAAAGCATTTGAGGAACACCTGAAGAATTTGGAAGACGTATTCAAACGTTTTCAAGCTGCCCAGCTCATGTTAAACCCGAAGAAATGTCAGTTATTCCAAAACCGAGTCAACCGGGTCATATTGTGAGCAATGAAGGAGTGGCGGTAGATCCAGAGAAAATTGCTTCCATTAAGCAATGGCCGCAACCTACCGACAAACACCAAGTTAGGAGCTTCCTTGGACTGTGCACGTACTATCGAAGGTTCATAAGGAAGTTTGGGGATATTGCCAACCCACTATCTCGACTCACAGAAGAAACCAGAACTTTTCATTGGGAGAGACTGGCAATCGGAGCCTTGCGAGGTGATACTTGAGACCAAAGAAAACATGTTACATATCTGTAAAGAGCTTAGTAGCAATGGTGATAGTTCTTTGACGAGCTCTTGGATATTTACTTGTGGAGGAGCAGATGAAGGGAGAGTTGTAGCTGCACGAGCATAAGATATATTAGGCTTGGGGGTAGTTACAGCAACAATTGTAAAGATCAGCAGATATCGTTTTCCTTGGTTTCCTATATCATTGCACAGTTATACTGATCTTAAATGAGAAAAAGATATCCAGGATATACCCATAGGGCTAATAATACCTAAGCTTTAATATTTGTAATATCATATCTCCTTCTTTTTATTCATATATATTAAGTCAACCACAAGATAGGTCACTCACTATTTGGTCTAGCCAAAATATTAAACTTCAAGTAGGCATCACATAAAATGCAACTTCTGTCATCTCTCTCTCTCTCTCTCTCTCTCTCTCTCTCTGATAGTTCATCTATTATTTTATTTCCTTCTAGTCCAGTGTGTCGTGGAACCCACAGTAAGGTGACGATGTTCTCTCGCGTAGTTCATTTAGTTTCTCTAGGCATTTCCATATCATTTTAGAACTGATTGCCTTTTATATACAATATTGAACTGGGCACACTTTTCTATGGCGTGAATTTTTGCTTGAAAGACACTTGGGGTTTCTCCCAAGCTTTGTTTGGTTCCTGGCCCGTACACTCCTATAACAGCACCTTCAATTACTTTTGAGCCGTCTGTACACCATTGAATGGCATTTTTTCCAAGTCTGGTAATGGTGTTGGGATCCCATTCCTTCTTGTTACTGAATTCCGTATCGAATTTGTTTAAAAAGCCATACTTTTTATCATACTATCTTGTGGACTGTCGCAGAATTTCTGATTTTTTAAAAGCGATGAGGTGGTTTTTTTACACTTTCCACCACCGTATGTAGTGGCATGAAGTTGAGAATTACTTCCATGGCCGCATGTTTTCATTACTCCTGTATTGCATACAGGCTAGCCTTTGAATTCTGAAAAGGTTGTCTCTTGTCGTCAGTAGGCTAGTCCTATTACTCCAGCAATGGCTCTATGCGTGATGATTGTTCTCACGATAGCAGTGCCATTTTTCCTTCTTCTATAACCTCCTCTCCGTGTTTGTTCCATAGGGGTTTACTGTCTAGAGTCAGATATTTGATTCTTGTCTCCATTCAACCTGGCTCCCATCAAGTTTAATGGTTTTGAGGTTGAGTTTTCTTTTCTTAGTAAAGGCTTTTGAGATGGTTTTGGCGAGGCTGGTTTTAGGTCCCACTTGCCTACACCAACTATTCGTATAGTTTAAACCCTTTTGTACGATGTCACTAAGGGTGCTCTCGAATTTCTCCTGGCTGTTATGACTATGTCATCGGCATATCCTTGGCAGAATATTCCGAGGTCAGTCAAACCACACAGGAGCTAGTTAACCAACAGACTCCATATTAACGGGGATACTACTGCTCCCTGTGGAAATCTCTTGGTTGTGCAGATGGAGGCGATGTTTTACTCGTCCTTTTTTCTGCTACTCTAGTGGTAAGCAGTTTCGACATCCATTTGGATGTTGTTGGGTCTACACATCTTCTATTTGAAGCTCTTTTTACAGCCTAATGTGGAGTATTGTCTAAAGCTCCTTCTATGTCCAAAACCGCACATACTACAGTTTATTAGTTGTCCAAGGCACCTTGGATATCCTCCGTCAATTGTACTAGTGCAGTCTCCGTAGATCTGCCTTCACGATGAGCGGAGAGGTAGTCTCTCTAGGATTTAGCACAAACGATGTTAGTCTAAATGGTCTGAACGATTTTGGGTTTGTTGTGTCTCTTTTTCCAGCTTGTCGAATGAAGGTAACTATTGCCCTTCGCCATGCTTTTGGTAAGCTACTTCGACTAATTCCAGCCGAATGTGCTAGAATTTCGTATTGTCTTTGCTCGAGCAATGCAGGAAAGGCGTGAGTAGTAGGATCAGAGATAAGAGATGACTAGGAACAAGTTATACCTTCGGATTTTATTCTGAAAATGATTTCGTAGCATAGAACTTCTCTGGCGTGCGTTATTGCGCAAACAACTGTAAAGAGTTCAACTAGAAGATAAAAAATCTTTATTTTAAAAATTGAAATTCCTTATAAAACCCTATTATTATTGTAAAGACTTCATTACCTGACTTATATTCGTCGTGTTATTTCCACATCTATCATTTACGTTAATGCAGATAAAATGCAGGATAATTTCAAAATATGTAACTGGTTCACATCATTGTCCATAATTGGTCATGAATTGACCAATAATGGTATTCCAGTGTGATTGTATGTGAAATAATTTGAAAACGAACAATGCCCTATCTGTCTATCTTTATAATTATAATATTGTATATGTTCAGATCCTCTGGTTTTTAGGATCAAAACACTATAAGTTTCACGAACTTGTGGCGAGTTACACGAAACTCTAGATTAAGAGCCCGTGTGTCTATAAAATGGAACGTGGAGATTTTTCAATACGTATATTTACCAGAATATAAATGTATTTTCGAGAATCTACATATAATTGCGGGAATCACATGAATAAAACTAGGACCTAATTTCTAAAAACTGTAACTGACATTATAATTAAGAAAACTAATAATCTTTTTTGACAGTGACACGAGAATGATAGGCTGATTTTCACAAGTTGAGGTAACGCACTTAAACTTAACAGGTTTTTCCTACATCTAAACTAAACTACTGAAAATTTTTGACACATTGCATAAAATGTCAAATGATCATTCCAAAAGTGGTTGCGAGTTGTGTTGTCTTTTAACATCTTGAGAAAATATATTTTAATTTAAAGAGATTTGAACAGTATAACTATTCTCATTTTTATTTACCAAACTCATCTTTCTATTTCATATAAAGTATAGTGACCCTAATTAGGACTGTGCTCAAATTTCATTTACGCCCCGTCAAAACAATTTCCCAAGCTGACAAAAACTCTGGCAGCAGACGAGTTGCGTTTCTTTTGGTGTGTCAAATTTGGTTTTCGCCAGCAACAAATTACGATCGTCGTTTCATTTGAAATATTTTTTATCGTTTGGATTTATTTTCAGTTTAGATTTTTTTAAAGTGGAACTTTTATTACATCGCGTCAAAATTTTTCGTCCATCAATCGCATGTCGCGTTACAGCCGGCCGCGGAGTAGGGGTAAAGTGAAAGGCGCAAGGCCAATATGGCGGCGCCCAATTCAAACGGGGTTGGTAAATCTACAAGATCTACTGGTTTGTAATCAGAAGGGACAACATAACTTGTAGACCGGTTTCGGCGTATTTGCGCCTCATCAGTACAAGGTATATGTTATCGTCCGAGAGTTAATCCCGGACTGACATGTCTCTATAATCAACAACTATACGTACCTTCCAGTTACGGAAATGTAAAAGTTGCGATAATAGCGACACCTCACCTCCAAATCACAAACCAAAATACGAAATGTGACAACAAGCCCGTTAGCTTGAAACATATAGAATTATTACAGTTTCCCGTAAAATTGGCGTATTTAGTAAAGCGTAATACCAACAGATATCAAGGAATAAATATTATTATACGCTTTAGAAACTAAGTTTTGGAAAATATTTTTCAAAAACAGTAACCGTTCAACGAAGAAGAAACAACTACTTCCCGGGCTACATGCCCCCACAGACATTGAATTACACTTCTAAGTCGGGGCATGTAGCCCGGGAAGTAGTTATTTCTTCTTCGTTGAACGGTCACTGTTTTTGAAAAATATTTTTCAAAACTTAGTTTTTAAAGCGTAGAATAATATTTCTTCTTTGATATCTGTTGGTAACACGCCTTACTAAATACGACAATTTTACAGGAAACTGTAATAATTCAAAAAAAAATCCACATGTATATCTTACAATATAAAAATATAAAACTTGAACAACTATTTAAAATCGTTAAAAATTATACCAGATTCTATAACATACTTTAGAATTCGATTTGCATATAAAAACAATTCTAAATAATTGCATTTAGTGAAAAAATGGAATCCTAAACCAAACAAAGTGAAATAAAAAGCAATACTTACATTTTTTGTAATATTTTTAATTTTAGTTCAATACTATTTTAACGCTTTTCAAAATTAGGAAAATAAATTTCCAAAGAACAGTGCAATTCAATGTCTGTCGGGGCATTTAGCCCGAGAAGTAGTTGTTGGACTGGCATGTTAATGATGATCCGTCATTGTCGGATCACAGCTATATATGTTTCAGATACAATGCTGATGTTGAAGAACAATCAGTACAGTATAGGGACCCAAGGACTACCAACTGGGAACGGTATAAACTGGATCTCACGAGGAGACTCGATGGATTCTCTAAGAGTCTCAGTAATAAAGATGAGATTGATTGGGCCGTAGCGGAGCTGGGCTCGAGTATAGCCTCGTCTTATGAAAAGAACTGCGCGGAAAAAACGAGGAAAGGGGGTAAGGGCCACAAGTAGTGAAACAACTCTCTGGACTCGCTGTGGAAACAAACCCGGCGCCTATTTAATAGGGCTAGGAAGACAGAGTCGGATCTGGACTGGGAACTATACCGCCAGAAACGAAATGAATATAAGAGCGCTGTTAGGTTGGCTCGGAGAGATGTTTGGCGGGCCTTCTGCGAGGATATCGTTTCGGTACCTCAAATGTCAAGGCTACGTCGAATCTTAACGAAGTCTCCTGACAGTGCTCTTGGCTGCCTGGAAATCGCACCGGGTGTTTTCACGGAAACACCGGGGGATACCTTGCAGCACCTAATAGAGACTCACCTCCCCGGTTGTAAGGCAGTCGGACAGGAGGGTCCTGACATGGGGCGTGTGGGAACAAAACGACCATGTAAGAGGGACTATATTCTGGCCAAAGAAATAGTTACCTACGAGCGGAGTACTTGGGCTATACGTACGTTTAGCCCCTATAAATCTTCGGGGAGAGACCAAATCTTTCCGGCTCTGCTTCAGCAGGGCTGGGAGGCTATTGATTCAATCTTAGTGCATATCTTTCAGGCCTGTTTGGCAAGCAGACATGTTCCTGAGCAGTGGAGACAGGTAAGAGTTGTCTTCATACCCAAGCTCGGTCGTACTACGTACACCGTGGCTGAGTCCTTTAGGCCTATCAGTCTAACATCCTTTGAGCTAAAAACACTGGAGAGGTTGGTTGATAGGTATATGAGGGAAAAGGTTGGGCTTAGGTATCCTTTGTGGAAACTCCGGGGGATACCTTGCAGCACCTAATAGAGACTCACTTCCCCGGTTGTAAGGCAGTCGGACAGGAGGGTCCTGACATGGGGCGAGTGGGAACAAAACGACCATGTAAGAGGGACTATATTCTGGCCAAAGAAATAGTTACCTACGAGCGGAGTACTTGGGCTATACGTACGTTTAGCCCCTATAAATCTTCGGGGAAGGACCAAATCTTTCCGGCTCTGCTTCAGAAGGGCTGGGAGGCTATTGGTTCAATCTTAGTGCATATCGTTCGGGCCTGTTTGAAAAGCAGATATGTTCCTGAGCAGTGGAGACAGGTAAGAGTTGTCTTCATACCCAAGCTCGGTCGTACTACGTACACCGAGGCTGAGTCCTTTAGGCCTATCAGTCTAACAGCCTTTGTGCTAAAAACACTGGAGAGGTTGGTTGATAGGTATATGAGGGAAAAGGTTGGGCTTAGGTAACCTTTGCACAACAACCAGCATGCGTACCGGTGTGGCAAGTCAACGGAAAGTGCCTTACTCCAACTGGTATCACAGGTGGAAAAGGCGCTGGAAAGTGGCATGATCGCCCTGGGCGCATTCTTTGACATACAGGGGGCTTTCGACAGCACCCCTGTAGAATCAATGTGTAGAGCTGCAGTAGATCATGGAATAGAGCCAATGGTAATTCATTGGCTTGAAGCCATGCTACGCAATCGCACAGTAGAGCCTGCATGGAAGGAGCATGTGGCTAAAATGGTCGTCGACAGGGGATGTCCACAAGGGGGCGTCCTTTCGCCCATATTGTGGAACCTAGTAGTCGACGAATTAATATCCTTATTAAACGGTGAGGGCCTTCTGGCAATTGGGTATGCCGATGATATCGTTGTCCTTGTTGTTGGAAGGCATATCACCGTCCTCAGGGACCTAATACATAGGGCCCTGAATAGGGTACAGGGGTGGTGCAACGACCACGGACTTGCAGTTAATCCTGCCAAGGCTGAGGTAATTGCTTTCGCCAAGAAGAGAGGTATGGTCTGCACCTTGGTGGAGTGCCACTCCCAGTGGTTGAACAAGTGAAATATCTGGGAATGCTCCTGGATAAGTCGCTGACATGGAAGGCTCACCTTGATAGTCGCCTAGGTAAAAGGTGACTGACATGTACTGGGCATGTAGGAGAGTCATTGCTCCGAAATGGGGACTAACCCCCAAGACGATCTTGTGGTTCTATAAAGTGATCATGCTGCCGATGCTCACATACGCGGCTCTGGTCTAGTGGCCAAGGGCAACTCTGGCCACTGGAGAGGTTGGTTGATAGGTATATGAGGGAAAAGGTTGGGCTTAGGTAACCTTTGCACAACAACCAGCATGCGTACCGGTGTGGCAAGTCAACGGAAAGTGCCTTACTCCAACTGGTATCACAGGTGGAAAAGGCGCTGGAAAGTGGCATGATCGCCCTGGGCGCATTCTTTGACATACAGGGGGCTTTCGACAGCACCCCTGTAGAATCAATGTGTAGAGCTGCAGTAGATCATGGAATAGAGCCAATGGTAATTCATTGGCTTGAAGCCATGCTACGCAATCGCACAGTAGAGGCTGCATGGAAGGAGCATGTGGCTAAAATGGTCGTCGACAGGGGATGTCCACAAGGGGGCGTCCTTTCGCCCATATTGTGGAACCTAGTAGTCGACGAATTAATATCCTTATTAAACGGTGAGGGCCTTCTGGCAATTGGGTATGCCGATGATATCGTTGTCCTTGTTGTTGGAAGGCATATCACCGTCCTCAGGGACCTAATACATAGGGCCCTGAATAGGGTACAGGGGTGGTGCAACGACCACGGACTTGCAGTTAATCCTGCCAAGGCTGAGGTAATTGCTTTCGCCAAGAAGAGAGGTATGGTCTGCACCTTGGTGGAGTGCCACTCCCAGTGGTTGAACAAGTGAAATATCTGGGAATGCTCCTGGATAAGTCGCTGACATGGAAGGCTCACCTTGATAGTCGCCTAGGTAAAAGGTGACTGACATGTACTGGGCATGTAGGAGAGTCATTGCTCCGAAATGGGGACTAACCCCCAAGACGATCTTGTGGTTCTATAAAGTGATCATGCTGCCGATGCTCACATACGCGGCTCTGGTCTAGTGGCCAAGGGCAACTCTGGCCACGGCTAGGTCGCAACTGGTACGCCTCCGGAGGGTGGTCGGTTTGGGGGCAACTGGCTGCATGAAAACTACACCAACTGCTGCGTTGGAGGTGATTCTTGGACTTCGGCCTCTTCACCTTGTGATCGAGGCTGAGGCTGGGAGGGCACTCCTACGCTTGAAAAGTTTGGGATATGTGCGAAACGAAGGAGGGTGCAAGCACGTCAGTAAGCTCAGGCTTCTGGGAGATGTCCCTGTTCTGGCTCGAGTGGCTAATGTCTGCCTGTGCAGGTACTTCGTAACCACCTATAGGGTGAAGATCCGAAATAGAGAATTCTGGGAAAGAGAGGGAAATTTACAGCCTTATGGTAACGTCTGGTACACAGATGGCTCATGCTCCAGCGATGGGGCGGGGGCCGGAATTTACTCTACGAACCCAAGGATACAAGTCTGTGTTCCATTGGGTAAGGGTGTGTCTGAATATCAGGCTGAGGTATACGCTATACTGGAATGTGCGCAGATAAACCTAGACAGTGGTTATACGGACCGACGCATAACCATATACACCGACAGTCAGGCGGCAATCAAGGCCCTGAGTGGATATACCATCAACTCAGGGCTTCCTGCTGAATGTCGTGAACGCCTTGCTGACTTAGCAAGGCGTAACACAGTGTGGCTAGAATGGATTCCGGCCCACTATGGTTTTGAAGGCAAAGAAGGGGCGGACGCGCTGGCTGTTGAAGGGGCGGCTACCCCTTTTAACGGCCCGGGCCCGACCTTGGGCCTCACAAAACAAACAATCCGTAAGGAGACGAGGAACTGGTTGATAAATCAGCACCTCGCTCACTGGAGAACTCTACAAGGCTTCATGCAGTCCAAGCTCCTATTGAGGGGATGGACATGCTAGAACTGCTCTAGAACTACCAAGGAGTAGGTTAAAAAAGATAGCAGGACTCCTAACAGGGCACTGCTGTCTGAGGAAACACCTCTGTGTGCATGGATGCATAAATAGCAGGAATGGCGCAATGGGCCCGCCAGTGGCCTCAGTGCCGGAACCTTGGCTTGAGTTTTTCTTGTCCAAGGTTCGCCTGACTAAATTAGTAGTAGCAGTTGTTGCTTCTTAGTGAACGGAAATTCAAGAAGGGGAAGGAAGAATAATAATTCCATTCTCCCTTCCCCTTCAGAAGGGAGGCACAGTAATTTTTCCAAGTAGGGGAATGGAAAATGGTCATTGCAGTCACCCTTCGCCTTCAAAAATTGCTGTGCGTAATTTGTAACGTTATAACACATATTAGATACGTTTTATATTGTCGGGATAAAATACAAAATTTGAATACGTATTCACGTTAGTCTTTCAAAATTATATCTAAATTAAAATAATGGAGCTAAAACTCGGGGTGCAAAGCTTATTCATTCTAAATACTATCAATGCAAGTATATAATACAAATTTAAATCTGTTTTATGGATACTTCCATTGCAAATTTACATTTTATTACAGCAACTTCTGAGTAAACAGACTATGATTTTTCCAGTTTTATATATTGAAAAATGTAGTATACTGAAATTGTAGTTATTGTATATTATGTAGCTTTTCTAGTTTTCATTAGTAGAAACTACAGATTTCACTTCGTAATAAATGTGGTTTTATAGTTTAGGGTTTAGTTGTTTTAATCATAAATGATGGAAATGTTTCAATTTATCAACCTATTTAGGAGAATAATAGAACATTCAAAATGGGAAGCTTTTTATATTTATTGATCAGTTAATTTGTCACTTCAAACCGAAACCAATTTAATTTAAAGCTTTTCCATCGAATCAACTTCTTTGTATTTATCACAAATTGGAAAAAAAAACAATTCTTCCATTATTTGAAGTAGACAATATTTTTCACTCGATAAATGAAATGCAGTGAATAACATCGAAAATGTTTTTGTAATAATGATGAATGACTATTGAAGAGCAAGGGATCGATTTTTCATTGTATAGTAGGCTGATTCCGGATAAAATATAGTTTTATTTTAATCAAGTGGTAATACTTCAATTCCATTTTCACTAACGCAACAGAATTATGTTTATATTTTTTATATTTTTCCATTCGATATCTGTAGCAGTTCCATATTGTTGGTCAACAAATAACGGTTAATATTTTGGTCACTAACCTTCAGACCATGTAACCTCCCTGAGTTCATTACGAAGTCAGTGCATTTCCGGCGCAGTAACTTCAAATGCAGCACTGGTCTCGTCAACTGCCATTCATTAATATAATACTTCCAAATCTTGAGCTGTGAAAATATGCTGGGACCTTATTCTTGTCTTTGTCACTGCAGCAACCGAGTAACCAAGCAAAATAAAGACAAAGTATGTGTTCTCTCGGGAAGCTCTACTCCCTCAGTCGATAATACGGCCCCTGGACGGGGTAGCAGTTCGTAGCCCAATTTATAGACTTTGGCCATGGTGACTTCACACGTATGTACCCTTGTATTGTTTTGATGAAACAGCACATTTCTCTTCGACAACTAAATATCGAATCTATGGTATGGAACGACACAAAAACTCGGTTGCATTTCGCCAAACACTCTTTTGAATTGGTGAGACGATTGAGTGGGAGCAAACGCAGTACCCATGAGGAAAGGGTAATTCGAAACATGAGAGAGTGATGCCCTCTGAAAAGCCTGTTATTGAAATGTTTGATTAAATCAAAACTGTATTGCCGTTTGTAATAATCCCAGGTATTTGAAAGTCGTTGACGACGGTTAAATGAGTTAATACAAATTGTTTACTTCAGGTCTCCGAACAATTAACATACTAGAAGAGTAAATAGACGTATTATCTGATGCCAACATAAATAATATCAAAGTTTGTTTATTTATTTATTTTGTTGGAATCCACTATGTTGCCATGTCGTATTATTTAAAAGTAATAGTCATAGTGGTATTTCCTTCAATACAATTATTATATAACTGAGATCAATGTATATAAAGCGATTTATTTAATCTTTGATAATATACAAGACTCCATATATACATGAGTAAATGCTTATAAACAGGATGTTAATTTGAAGGTTTCTGTAATTCAGCATTTTTTAGTGAATCTGATAACATCGCTCAAATTGGATATTTACGTTTGTTGACAGATGTTTGCTTGGATTTCGACCAATCCTTTCATGGATGTTGTGTTCAACTGTGGAAGATATCGTGAAAAAATTTGAATGTAAATAAATTAAGGATACCTACTTTTTTTATTCCTTAAATTATATTTACGAAATGGTGAATCGATGTGTATTATGCATGAAAATAAGTAGTGGTGTTTACACTACATCGTTTTACAGGAGAGCAACAAATATGGAACTGTTCTACAGTTCTGAAACTACCAGTTTCATCATTTGATATACAAATACTATTCACCCATTCTAATAAGAATAGAATAAGTTCTGTATGGTATTGTTGCATTTTTGGTGTTAGTTTTAGTAAAATTCGGGTTCCTCGATATCCAAATTAACTTGATGAAAAGTATCATCGGGATAGAGAATATTCCGAAGGAATCTAGATTATATTCTAGCCATCTTATTTCAAGTAATATAATGGTTGGTCCAGGTGTAAAAAAATGGCTCAGACCAGGAGCAGAGTCTGTATCCAATCTAGTAAACTGCAACTAAAATTTATTCCTAAAGTAAAAAGTAAATCTAAGATAAGTATTTCTATTATTACTCTAAACTTTTAATATGATTATTGACTTCATCTGCTCTTTGGTGCAAAAACTATGTGAAACTATCGAATAACTAGTTACATCCATGCTGATTACTGGCGGAACATTATAAATTGAATAGTTTACTTTGCCAGGATATAAAGTAAATAAATCCAAACCATCCTTAGTTTTATTTGAGATCTACAAAAACATTAATACTAAGTACAGAAAACAATGTTCCAACTTTTTAACGTTCACGTAATCTTTGGCGGGTAACAAAATAGGAAACCTTTGATCAAATGGTACATCTGCCCTTGAGAGACGACCACCGACCCTTAAAATCCCATCTTTGTCCAAAAAGGGGCTAAGCGATAAAATCGACTTGTTAGATATGACTTTGTCGTTTTTTAAACAGCTTATTTCCTTAGAGAAATGTTTTTCCCTGAAGAATTTTTATAATGAAATTATGAGAATAATGTAACTCTTCAATGGTTAAAGAGTCATCAAGAACTTTGTCAGGACTGGATTTCAAATTGCTTATGAACCTGAAAACAAACGCGATGGGTCTTTGCAGGCGATTGAAGCTAGAATACTTTAGAAACGTCGAATACCAATATTCATTGGTTATGGAAACATGTAGGGAAATCGCCACAAATGTTGACCATTTGGAAGAATGTGCAGATAACCAGCATAGAACGATTTCTGAATATGTCCATAAATTGTCGGATACAAATCTGAGGACATTATTAAAAATCGTCGCTATTTTTTCTACTAATCGGGCCAATAACAATGCACCACATAGTTCGAGTCTAGGCAAGCTAATCGTTTTGACAGGGCTAACTCTAGACTTGGTGCATATTAGACGACTTGATACAGTTTGGTCGCCGTATACAGCTCGCAGATAAACGCAAGCAGAATAGGCGAGCAGACTTGCGTCGGCAAAGCAGTGGAATTCAACTTTAATGACATTCTTCTCAATAAATAAGCACCTCTGAATTTGAATATCTTTTAAGCAAGGGATTTTTGTGAAAAAGTCTATCCATCCATTCAATAGGTCTGGCGGAAGCTTGTCATTCCAATCCAACTTACTGATCCAGATTTTTTGCATAAATATTTTTGCAAAGTAACCACACGGATCAAACATTTTTCCAATGTTTAACAGCATCTCACGCTTTGTATAGCATTCTTGGCTTTCTTTCGGAAGCAAAGAAACACAAAATTGGTCTTGGGAAGAGTTCCATTTTAAACCGAGAACTTTGTTTGACACTTGTTCCATTTTAATATGAAGCGTCTCAGAGGTTGAATGAGAATTATTTTGGAGAACATTCTGATTGAATTTTTTTAATTTGGAGCGAATTCATGAAGATAGAAACCAGCTGAGTTTAAAAGAGTATTTAGTTCGACATAAACATTATGAAGAACATTTAACGAATCTTGAGAAGCTAAAACGTCATCAACGTTGTTTGTGTTAGTAAAGCGTTTGAGGCTAACGGGTAGTTGGTCTTGTTGGACTCATCAAGTTCATTTAAACAACGAGTTGCCAAATAACTTGAAGTATTTAAACCATATGTGACAGAAGTAAGTTCTATGCATTTGAGCTCCTCTGTTGGATGATTTCTCCACAAAATATTTTGGAGGAACGTTTGGTTCGGACTAACTAGAGCATTTCGATACATTTTTTGAATGCCCGCTACGAGGACGTATTTGTGTACTCGAAATCTAAGTAGAATGTCAAACAGATCCGATTGAACGGGAAAACCTTTGAGAGTTATGTTGTTCAGAGAAACACCTCATGATGACGCCATGGAGCCGTCAAAGACAACTCTCAATTTTGTAGAAGATTTCTCTGGCCTTAGAACTGGATGATGTGGAAGGAAGAATTTGTTCTCATTGTATTAATTTTTTATAGTTAGAGGAATTATTTTCGCATGACTTAATGCTATGTATTCATCGATGAATGATTTGTATGGATAAAACAACTCATGGTTTCTTTCAAACCTTTTTCTTAGTAGAAAAACCGCTTTTTAGCTTGAGTGAAACTATCACCAAGTTTTAGATGTTCATTGGGACTCTTGAGAGGAAGATTTACTTGAAATTGACCATTGGGAAGTCTTATGGTTGTGTCCCTGAATATTTTTTCACAGAGTTGATTTTCTGGAGTTAGAGTAGATGTTTGACTGATTTGTTCGAGTGACCAAAATTTTTCTAGGAGATCACTAGTTTCAGAAATTTGAGAAGACATGCAAACGTTGTTAGAAATGACAGAAGTAAACGATGATGTTTGAGTGTGATCTTGAATGAGACCAATTTTCCCCCCGACTATAAAACCTAAATGAGTATTAAATAAGATTGGCTTATTTTTTCCTATAAGTATCATGCCCGGCACTAAAATATTGTAATAAATGTCTGCTTCATAGAGCATGTCAATTTTTGAGCTTTGATAAAATTGAGGATCTGCTGGAGTAATGTCCTCGGGTATGTTGAGATTGTTAATGTTAAGTGTAACTTGAGGAAGATCAATAGTGATCTTGTTTAAGATTGCACATGTTATCTTAAACTGTTTGTCAGAATTTGAGTTAGAGTGAATGTTTAAGTTAATCATTTGTGTGGAGCTGATCGAACTATCAGATACTCCGGAGATTTGTAAAGGCTTAGAGAAAGTGCTTAGGCGAAGTTTTTCAACCAAATCTTGAGTACAAAATGATGTTTGAGAGCCACTGTCCAAGAGACACCTTACCTTAATGGGCTCTCCATTATAGCTATAAATTGTGACGACTGCTGTCGATAAAAGAACATGAAATTGTTGTACCAAATAATGACAACTCAGGTAATACAAACGTTGAAAATACGACTAGCCTTTTTTCATGTTCAAAACAACAATTTCATG
Source organism: Lochmaea crataegi (assembly GCA_947563755.1). Classification (NCBI taxonomy): domain Eukaryota; kingdom Metazoa; phylum Arthropoda; class Insecta; order Coleoptera; family Chrysomelidae; genus Lochmaea; species Lochmaea crataegi. The sequence continues at coordinate 29,599,970 of OX387434.1, read as the reverse complement.
TTTATTTAGCGACAGCAGTCGTCACAATTTATAGCTATAATGGTGTTACGAGCTGAATTTTCAGTAGAATAATTAGTATTTCCATAACTGGTTGTTAACGATTTTGGTATCTAGTAGGTGGAATAAAACTCAAACCTGTCACATCTTACTAATATTTATTTGAACTTAATCAATAGAAAAGGATATTACTCATTAACTCAAATATATCTTGCTTGAAATTTTTATTAACTATCACATCTGAATAATTGGACACATAATCATGCTCATTCAACTTGCATGATAACTTTCAGAACTTATTGTTTTTTGGTTAGACCCAAACGAAATCCAGCAGAAGTAAGGTCGTTGTATGTTTCAATTGCTACAAGAGACAAATAAAATCGGTGAAACAAACCTCATAATAATTATATACTGAATAACTTACGGTAGGTAACGTCTCTACCTTTGATTCGCCCTGTATAATAAATCGGATGATGTATATTCATAAAAATTCTTCAATCGACATCTAAATTATATATTTATTATCATCCAACGATACAATCTCCTTAAGTTGTCCTAAAAATAATAAAATAATCCAGTTTACATTTGTAAACAAAACAAATTCAATTCATGAAGATAAAACAGATGATGATATTTAGTTTGAGTATGAAGGAACTTATATTAATTTTGAAGATAATTATAATTATTATTATTACTTACCAATACTGATGATATTGTTATGAATTCATCATTTAGCTTCGGATTTGTTTAAACTTACTAATTCATTTTATCCAGTAATGTTTACACTCCATCTTCTACCAGACTGTCAATTTAAAACTAGTTTGGTATGTCTATCAATCGATGTTACTGAAATGCGGATTGCCAACAGGTGTAAATGATAAAAATCAAAATAGGTACTCTGGTCAGATCGGTTATTAACCGATATTAATTTATTCGACTTATTTTGTCTAAACGTTTTCTAGTATGACTCTTTTATGTTGTTAGGTGAAATCTGGTTGGAATTGTTGTTATATTGATTCATTTAGAATCTCTGTACATAATATGTAGTAAGTAGCAAATATTTTAGGATGTAGTTATTTTAGCTTGTAAGTTGGCAAATTGTCGGTTCCTCTCTTCTTTTCGGTGTCATCAGTGGGAAGGTGACGTAGGCACTTCACTTTTGTCTGAATTTTCTTACGATAACGTTGCAAGAGTGCGCTTCGGTAAAAATCTGACTTTTCTATGTTGAAAACTAGTCATCCATATTAATGTGGGCTTTATTCCGTCGCACGAAGAACTGAGAAATTCCTTAAAGAGGAGATTTTTCTTGAGCAAAAGCTCTGTAGCTGAATTTTGGATATTAATTGCATATATTGAAAGAAGACACGCCATTTAGCAAATCCAGAGGGAAGTTCTTTTGGTAACCCATCTGGTGTTGGAAACTGATGTTAATTCCTGTATATAATGTTGGTTGAGTTGAGAGGAAGTCAATTTTCTTGAATTTTGGAGGTCATGGATGTTAGCTTGGATAGTCTTGTAATGGTATACACCTCATTTTTCTGAAGCCTATGAACTGTAGCCTGGTTGACAGTGTAACAGAGGGACTAATTTTTTATTTCAAACTATTATTGAAGATAAGTAGTTTTATTTATTTATTTGTGCCTCACAAAATTCTGCTAAACTGATTATCATTTATTTCGTTACTAAAATATAATTTCTTTCTTAGTTAGTCTGAATATTAAGTTGATATTAAAGGGCTACGGCACTGAGCGCTGTAAGTGTAATCATCTGTGTATATTTCAATTTCTTTTGCAAACAATTATTACATTTTCAGCTTTGTTAATAATTATGATGTATCAATTATCCATGCTAATGTAAATTGTAAATATTATTAGAAGTAGTTCGGAATATTCATTTTTTTTTCTTAGTGTAAGCTTAAGGCAATTGCTGCAAGTACCCTACGAATCTCGTACTGTAAACCTTTATTGACTTTCATAAGTAAGAATTTCATTTTCTCAAATTTAAAAAGAAAACCATGTATTCTCGATATTTTATCGTTCATTTATATTAATTTTCGCGGAATTGTGCCATGAGAAAATAAAAAGCTAGTGATTGAAAATACAAATGAAGTAAATTCTTTAATTTCTCTCCTTCCTGGAAATTAGTAATTATGTCACTGAGGGAATCAGCACCTTCAATAGTAAGCAGTTTAATATATTTAAATAATTTTCATATTTAGGTACTAGCTGTCAGATTAGCTTGGCCAGTTAGCCGTGTATCTTGGAATAAAATCTAGGCTGGATAACGGAGATCAGCTGAACATATTTCATATGAGGATCACTGTGGATACCAGACTACATAGCCCCAAAAGGAGTGTTGGTGAGATCGTTGTCATTTTTCAGGTTCAATTAGTATTATTTATTGAGTTCTATACATGACCAATTCCTTTTGGAGAGTTTCATTATTTAACAGAAAAAAGTTCTATATATATTTTGAGAATCATTTAACATATTGTTTAACGTAAATATAATCGTTATAATGGAGAGCCCATTAAGGTTAGGTGTCTCTTGGACAGTGGCTCTCAAACATCATTTTGTACTCAAGATATGGTTGAAAAACTTCGCCTAAGCACTTTCTCTAAGACTTTACAAATCTCCGGAGTATCTGATAGTTCGATCAGCTCCACACAAATGATTAACTTAAACATTCACTCTAACTCAAATTCTGACAAACAGTTTAAGATAACATGTGCAATCTTAAACAAATCACTATTGATCTTCCTCAAGTTACACTTAACATTAACAATCTCAACATACCCGAGGACATTACCCCAGCAGAACCTCAATTTTCTCATACTCAAAAATTGACATGCTCTGTGGAGCAGACATTTATTACAATCTTTTAGTGCCGGGGAAAAAATAAGCCAATCTTATTTAATACTCCTTTAGGTTTTATAGTCGGGGGAAAATTGGTCTCATTCAAGATCACACTCAAACATCATCGTTTACTTCTGTCATTTCTAACAACGTTTGCATGTCTTCTCAAATTTCTGAAACTAGTGATCTCCTAGAAAAATTTTGGTCACTTGAACAAAACAATCAAACATCTAATCTAACTCCAGAAAATCAACTCTGTGAAAAAATATTCAGGGACACAACCATAAGACTTCCCAATGGTCAATTTCAAGTAAATCTTCCTCTCAAGAGTCCCAATGAACGTCTAATACTTGGTGATAGTTTCACTCAAGCTAAAAAGCGGTTTTTTCTCCTAGAAAAAAGGTTTGAAAGAAACCATGAGTTGTTTTATCCATACAAATCATTTATCGATGAATACATAGCATTAAATCATGCGAAAATAATTCCTCTTACTATAAAAAATGAATACAATGAGAACAAATTCTTCCTTCCACATCATCCAGTTCCAAAGCCAGAGAGTTCTTCTACAAAATTGAGAGTTTTCTTTGACGGCTCCATGGCGTCATCATCAGGTGTTTCTCTGAACAACATAACTCTCAAAGGTTTTCCCGTTCAATCGGATCTGTTTGACATTCTGCTTAGATTTCGAGTACACAAATACGTCCTCGTAGCGGACATTCAAAAAATGTATCGAAATGTTCGAGTTAATCCGAATCAAACGTTCCTCCAAAATATGTTGTGGAGAAATCATCCAACAGAGGAGCTCAAATGCATAGAACTTACTTCTGTCACATATGGTTTAAATACTTCAAATTATTTGGCAACTCGCAGAAAGAAAACATAAAGGTCAATTATCCTGTCCTCATAAAGGAAGTCAATATGCCTCCTCTAAAGTGGCCGAGAGCCCGAGTAGAGGAAATCATTCCGAGCGCAGACAATAAAGTTCGCGTTGTGAAATTACGAACAGAAAACTCTGAGTTCACTCGCTCTATCGCAAAGATATGCCCTTTGCCATCGAACGAGTGATGGTCCTTCGAATTGGTTTTTCTCTCCTCTTGAAGCAAACATTTCAAAGGGGGGGAGTATGTTGAAATTTCATCTCAACCCACCGCTGCTACATAAAAGTGTATTTATCATATCAAGAAATATATATTGTATAGTCCAATCGTGCGCAAGAAAACAAACGCTCTATTTCTTTGTGCCATAATAAAAGTGAGTTTTTATAGAGATTAAAAAAAATGTCATTGTACTACTCCTTGTCAAATAAAAGGCAAGTGTCAAAAAAAAGATACTTTTTTCATATTAATTAAACACACTTCCCAGTCGTTCTTTACTAACTACGTAGCAGCAGCAACATTAATTCTTCAATTCCACAAAATAAATCTTAAATGTTGAAAATCCCAACAACTAAGTACAGAAAACAATGTTCCAATTTTTTAACGTTGCCTTTCACTAATATCGCGATGCATCTTGTAGATAAATTACTAAACACTAATAATATATAACAAATTGAAAAAAACATACTAATAGCATCGACTAAACATATACAATTATGACTTTTTCATAATTCTTGAACTATTATGAACAAATGGAAGTATCCCCGCAAAATGTATTCCACTTATTTTTGTAGCATCTACTAAGATAACAAAATCCAATCTCTCTTCGGCATACTTACGTTAAATGTTTTTTTCACCTTTTTATCAACACTCGCTTATCAACTTTTACTATCACTATCACATAAAAAGTAGTACACAAGGAATGCATCCAAGTACACGGCATCTATAAGTTAATCATTCTGGTTTCGTGAAAATTCCAAGATTTTCAATTTTCACTATGGCGTGGATTATCCAGCTTAGGTCACGGGGAATAGCCTCATTCTACTGTTTCTGAATAAAAGACGACATAGATTAATAATCAGCTATTTTTGTTGTTGTTAAATTTCTTGAAGATTTGATTCGACATAATTTTGGCATCAATAATCAATTGATTAAAGCAGTCGGACTTATTAATGCATATTATTAATGCCAATATTATGTCTCATCAAATTAATAGATAAAATATTCTTGGTATATTACCCTTGCTGATTATTGTTTCATTACTTATACATTTATTAAAATCCATTTTTTGACATTTTCTTTATTTCAACTAACTTTCCAACACATCACAATAAGATACCAAAAACAAATTACACTGCCGCTATACCAATTCTGACAGTTTACAATATCTCTTCGGTATCGAATATCGCCAATGGTTCCAGAATTCCTAACTAAGCATGACAATAAGAACATAAATTTGAACAATGCAAACAAGGTTTCTAATAACTGCATCTCAAGAAAAGGAAAGATAGCTTAGACAAAATCTTTGTTTTTATTAGAAAAATTGCTGGAATGCAGGCATTTAAGAGCATATTTCCAACTCCAGTCATGGCTTGGAAACGAATAAATTCCTATCGATTGGGGTTGGAAGAGATCACCGGAAGAAATTCTGATTCCAAAGTACACTGAAGGAAAATTGATTCCTGTAAGGTTGTAATACTCTGAAATGCAGTTGTGGGAAACATGATTTGCAGTGTTTAAAATGTTCTAACTGTCATGGGTTGGAAAATAGCATTAATGCCGAAAACCCATCGTTTGAAGAAATCGACTCTGAACCTGTAGAGGGAATGACAGCAGATTAGTGTCTGCACGGGAGGATAAAGAGGAAGAATAAGTAGAACAATAGGAGGGGGATAACGAATAGGGAGAGGAAGAAGAATAAGAGAGAGAGAGAATGGAAATTGAACATGAATAATTAAATTTGACCCAAACTAATGCAAGTGATATAAGCGAAAACGAACTTTGTTATTCAAAATACAATCTTGTCAATGAATCTTTTGAATTAAATTGCAGAAATCTTTATTATATTCATCATCCTGATGATCTCATAGTATCTACGTTAAAAAAGTTGATAATCACAGACCATAGTATTATCGTAATTATGCGTTTTCTGTAATTAACTAATTATTACTTGGAGGTTTTATGAACATGAATTATTCAGCACTCTTGAAATATTTTGAATAAGATGAGAAATGATTCTTAATATACATGTGAGTCGTATTTCAATAAATAATATCAAATTTTTATTATAGAGAGAAAATTCATAGTTCATAGCCGAACGGTATAATTATTTCCTCAGATTACAAAAATTATAGTGACACTTTTAGAATGTCCATCCCAAACAACAATAAACCCGACCAAAATGCAATAACATCATAATATGTACATTGGGATTCAATTACTACAACGACCACGAGGATGTTGTCAATAGCGTAGATGTGTTTGCGATTTTGAGTAGGTAATTTCAATAAAAATAATAAAAATTTTGAATTATTGATAGACATTTCCTCTCCGGTACTAATTTACGATTTTAACTAGCCATTTTTAAGTGGCTCTATAAAATTTGTGTTATCAATAATCCTGAAATAGACTATAAATGCAGAAATTAAATTATTCATGATATGCATAAACAGATCAACTAATTTTTTGGTTCCATTGCCATTCTGAATAGGCACAAACACAATAAAAATCCTCAAGAGATTACATATAGTACAGTTGAATGTATTTTTTCTGCAATAAACCTATTTTCTAACTCCTTTCAGAAGTTTTTATTTTAAGTACGTTAAGTATAAAAACCACTCACCTGCTGCATGATAGTTTTCAAACTTAACGTCAAATTGACGCTGGGAGTTTCACTGTAATATACGGAATAACCCCAAGCACTACCGCACCATTCACCTCCGGTGCTAGGCCGATTGGCTTCTCTAATTGAAACAGCGCCATCAGGACAACCACTAGACATAAAGGATTCGAACGTACCGACGGAGAACGATTCGAAGCTTAGCTGTAATAAAATAAACAATATATAATATTATAGTTGTTATAGCTTGAAAGTACATTTACATTCAATTCCAATTTGACTTGTTAAATGGAAAAATGCAGTCATTTTCTTTATAAATTATCTTCAAGGTCACTCCCATGACCGATAAACAAGTTCTATACAAGGCAAATGCTGCAAACATAACGAATAAAAAAATACTGAAAAGGGTTAAGTTAGAGTAAGGTTTTAATCTTTTCTATTTATGATCTAACTAGGTAAATAAAATAAAGTGTTAACAGAAGCAATATATTTTAATTACACCTTCAATTATTGGATTTGTATAAATTTCTTCAGCAATTTGGTAATTATCCAAAAAGTTTATAGGTAAAGTGTATCTCAAAGTATATCGTCTTGGTTTTTACCTCATTAAACGATTTATTTTCTCACCTTCATTGTTATTAGAAAACACGTGTTGGATGCGTATCTAACTGTGATGAGAAAAGGACTTCTAGGTATTTTATGACAGAGCACCAGAGGCGGACTCCAGGTGAGAATAATGATATAGGTATTTACTAGCAATTTCTTTTCGAAGCATCTCTTTTATTGTAAATTTAATTTCAATACATTTATCTCAAAGTATATGGTCTTGGTTTTACCTAATTGAACGATTTCAATAAAATATACAAATTAATGATATTATTCTGTGTTGTTATTCTAAATCTAATTCTGTTTCACTGTCAGAGACCTCATTTGAATTAATCACAATGGGCTGTATATTAAAACTTTGCATAGACAAATAGGAGTGTTCAACGTTCACAATATGATGTACTGAACAGTCGTCAGCTGCAAAAAGCGCCACCAGAGCAAGTACTAAAAGTGAAATTCAGGAGTATTTGTTAGAAAATGATATTTATTTTGAATTTAGTTACAACTACTGGAAGTGTTAAATACATTCACTTTTAAAAAGCAATATGTATGTGACAACTTAGCAGAACCAACGGGACATACTGTGTTATGTCTTCCTCCGTACCATTGTGTATTCAACCCCATTGAGCATAGGGTAAAGGAGGCTATTTCGTACAAATTGAACCCAGGTAAAACATATCACTGATAGGTATGATTTATTTGTATTACAAAAAAATGTTAATTCTTGTAAAGTGACAGAACAGACATTCTTTCTAACTCTAAGCTGCCTTTTATATTTACATTAGTATGTGGAGTCTATCATAATAATTTCATCTAAGAATAAATAGAATGCTCCAAAATGTGGAGGGTCAAGTCCACTAAACTATTTAAACATGGTAAGTTTTCCTTTTTAGGTTTTTGTATGAAGAATAATTTTCCTTGTACGAGTCTTTCTGTCCACAGTGAAGATTGGAATATAGGCACTTGTACTTTCTTTTGTTTTATCTTTGGTAATCTTTATTTTGTTCAGCTTGTGGCTGCATTACAAAATTGGTAAACCTATAACTGTGTTCCAAACTATTCGTAGAGGGTGTAATTGGAGATGGAAAACTCTCAGAAAACTTATTATTGACATCTATTTGATTGTCTGAGACACTAACAAGTTCTTGTACATTCGATTGAGTCAATTTAGTATTTACTTCAGCTTCAGTAGTCAAACAATAGAGCTTTGGATCTATACAATTATCATCGAAATGTTCACTACAAATATAAGTGGTTTTGTTGATTGTGGTAAAATTCAGATTTTGGTTGCCACATAACTCAATCAATTTGATGCATCTGCTGAGACATCTCCTGGGTTTGGGAAACAGAATAAACTTGATGGCATTCCGTCTTCGTCCTTTAATTTAAGCTCTCGAATTACTTTTACAATTTTGATATGCACAACGCTACATATCGCAATTTGTATAATCACAACAAAGAAACAAATCAGAGTAGAATAACTTTTTTCGATGGTATTTGCAATAATAGAAGCAGATCAGCGTCACATAAATCACAAACAAATAAAGATAAAAGAACAAAAATCAGTAATATACAAATATCAAAAACACAAACAAAGCAAAAAAAGAATGCTGAATAATGCCTAATATCTTAATGATACATATATGTGTTGACAGCTGACATTAGTTTTTCGCCAACAGTTAGATGTGAAATACCATAAACTATAAAGACCTCCAAACTTTTCGGGTACAACATGGGTGGCAAAGGGACCCAAAATTTATAAGAGAAACCAAAAATTGATCGGAAAAACGGCTTCCTTATGCGACAAACCTTTTTCAGTATTTTTTTGTTAGTTATGTTGGCAGCATTTGCCTTGTCTATTCAAATTTGTCTAAGCAGCTTTTTAAGGTAATGTCCATGATGTGTTGTGTAGTATCTAATATTCAGTGTGTTCTTTAAAAATATTTTATTTCTGGGTTTTTACTAAAGTACATTATTTGCTGTCATGCTGATACTGACTTAGTTTTTCGAAGTAACCCTACTACAACATGTTGAAATAGTAAATGTGAATGTTCCTATTTTTAAATAAGTATCTAGGTACAGTGAAAATGGTGATGCGTGCATCATGAATAATAAAGTATATACTTAAGACTACTAGGAACTGTTTTTAAAACATATTGTAATGTTTTTCTTATTTATTTAAACAGTTTTTAATTTGTGGGATAAAATTATACACACTATGGCTAATTACTATCTATTTATTTAAAGAAACACACACACTGTATTAAACTTAATTTATATACACACTATACTCAATGTCTACTAATTTATTTACACTCGGTATATTAGTACTAATTTATTTTCACCACTTGGATATTACCGTATTTATCTGCACTATTTAATTACTGTCCGATCACAAATTCTCTCGAACTAACTAACTAACTAAACTATTTACGCACTCGAAAACCCGCGTATATATAGTCCTTATCGGTTCTGGAAAGTTCTAGTATTTTATGACGCTCCTCATATGCGTAAATACTGCAATAGACCAGAATGTTCTGGAAAGCGCATTCACCAAAATTTATAATCGAGGGACAGGACCGGCTTTGAGTTGGTGACCTCGCAACATTGCCCCCTCCTTAATAGGAAGTTCCTCCTGGAACTTCTGTGTGGCCGGGACTGCATGCTTAAATCGGCAACTGGACCCATTTCTACCCTTTCCGGTCGTATGGAAATAACAGGGCACTGTCTTCATTGTACACTGATAACGGGGGGTATAGCTGCAGATTAATATGTGGACACCGGTATCTTCGAAGGTCACTTCCATCATATACCTGATGACTCGCCCTGATGGGATGTTGTGTGCCAGTGAATAGTCTTCCGGGAGCGTGAACAAGTCTTGTCGCTGCTCTGTAGTGACTCCAAATCTAGCCTTACCGGTACCTCCATATGGGCCCATAAACTCTTCGAATGCAGGGTCAAAATCTTTCTGGACATGGTTCACTCCTTCTTCTATGTCATGGTCTCCTTCGAATGGCGCTAGTCGATTTTGGTGAACTACTTTCGGTTTTCCATTGGGGATCTTGCTTATGCGATAGATGACATCATTGATCCTCTTCTTGATCAAGTACGGACCCTCCCAAGATTTTTGTAATTTTGGAGAAAAGCCTTTTCTCCTCGTCGGGTTTTGTAACCATACTCTGTCCCCTTCTTGGAAACTGCCTTCTGTGGCCTGCGTGTCGTAATGTTTTTTCATTCTGACGCTGGCAGCTTGAAGATTCGTTCGGACCAATTCGTGTACATCGTCCATTCTTCTTCTCAACTGGATTACGTAATCTTCTCCAGCTAGATCCTCTCCAGGTCGACAACCAAATTCTAGGTCACAAGGAAGCCTGTTTGACCTGTGGACTCATTGATGGCGGATCGATAAGCCAATGCAAACAGGGAAAGATATTGGTCGCAATCTCTCTGGTGGCTGGAGACTACTTTGGACAGGTATTTTCCAATAGTCCTGTTCATTCTCTCGACCATTCCGTTTGACTGCGGATGCAACGCCGTTGTCCTGGTCTTCTTCATTCCCAGCTTGTCACAAATTTCCTGGAATACACAACTTTCGAAATTCCTTCCTTGATCGCTGTGAACTTCCAAGGGCACTCCATATCGGCAGATGAATTCCTTCACCAATACATCCGCCACAGTTGTGGCTTCTTGATTCGGGTTCGCGTAAACTTCTACCCACTTTGTGAAATAATCCATCACAACCAGGATGAATTTACCACCATTTTCTGTCGTCGGAAATAGTCCAGCGATGTCTAAAGCAATCCTTTCGAATGGGATTCCAACATTATACTGCTTCATGGGTGCCTTTCTCTTGCGATGTGGTCCATTACTCGTAGCACAAGTCGTACACTTCTTACACCAGTCCTTCACATCGTCGGAGCTGTTCATCCAATAAAACCTTTCACGGACTCGCTGAAGGGTTTTCTTCAATCCCAGATGACCTCCTGATGGACTGTCGTGTAACTTCCTCAGTATCTCAGCTACTCTCGTTCTCGGGATGACTAACTGCCTTCTATTCTCAGAACCATCATCATTTTCAAGAATTCGTTTCAACAGGCCCTCTTCCAATACAAGGGAGTCCCACTGAGCCCCATATGTCTTGAGTGTCGGTAAAAATCTTGACACTTCTTGCCAGGTAGGTCGCCGATTTTCTTCCTTCCATTGCCGGATCATCTTCAGGTGAGGATCATTCTCCTGATCTTCTCTGATCCTGGTGGGTGACCATTCTTCATTGACTACTGTAGTTCTTGAAACAGTAGCTTCTTTACATTCCGCCTTGTTGCAGTGGGAACAGTCTGCAGGGCGCGGCCGTCTACATAGGGAGTCGGCATTTCGGTGACTCACGCCAGCCCGATGTACGATGAGAGGGTCTTTGGGACGATCCTTGGTCGGTGGTACTTGGGTTGCTGGACTCCTAGGGCGCCTACACGAACTGCGTACATGCCCTAGCTCGCCACAATTCCAGCATCTAATCTTCTTCGGCTTCTTGTCTACAATGCTTTTTATCAAGTTGACGAGCTGGTCAAGTCTACCTTCGCCACCTTCTCCTTGAATGGTCCTATTTGTCATATTCCGAAGCCTTTGTGGCTGCTTCATATTCAAGAGCAGCAGTCAATGCAGCGACCAATGTTTTGGGATGCGCCAAACGAAGCGTCCTCTGCATATCAGGATCACGCAAGCCATCAGTAAAGGCTTGGATGCCCAGACATTCCATCATGTTCTCCGGTGCTGATGGATAAACAAATCGAAGTAGTCGGGCGATATCCACTTCATACTCTTGAAGACTTTCGTCCCGTTTCTGCCGTCGGTTCTTCATCTGAGATTGGTACAAGTGTTCTAGATGTTCGTGGCCATATCGCGTGTCCAACCTCTTCTTGAGCTGCTCGACGACATCCGTTTCTTCAAGGGGTATCGTGTGAAGCACATCTAAGGCATCTCCCCGAAGCGCGAAGTTCACTGCCTTCTCTTTATCGGACCAATTATTCGCTCTAGCGGCTGCTTCAAACTGTTTAACATAATTGGTCCACGACATCTTTCCATCAAACGTTGGGGCCTCGACTCGGGCAAAACTGCCAATATCTTCTGTTTTGGGGTGTGCTTCTAGCTTGCATGGTTTTATTTGTTTGATCTTTTTTTCTTCTGTTGGCGTGCCTTGTGTTCTTAAATCTGCCATTTTTCTTTCTAGCTCCTGGATTTTCTCGTCGATAGTTGTTATCGTATTCTCCATTTTATCGTCCATGGTTGTTATCTTATTCTCCATTTTCTCGTCCATCGTTATGATCTTATTCTCAATACCTGACTTAGTGACGAAATTTTATTTTCGACTTCGGCGGCAATATCATTTTTCATTGATAGAAATCTCGTCCTTCATAATGGAAATGTTAGCAGAAATATCGTTCTTCATAGTAAAAATCTTCTCGTCCATAGCGGAAATGTTAGCAGAAATCTTCTCGTCCATAGCGGAAATTGACGAGATTAAGGTGGAAGCCTCGTCGTTGAATAAAAATGTTTCCGGATCCAAGCCGTAAATTTCCAGTGCTGTTTTCAATCTTCCAGCTAACTCACTCTTCTTTCCGGACGTTTCGAACTCGCGATTTTCCAATTCCGCTTTCAGTTCCGTCACTTTCAGCTCACTTAGCCTCTTAGCCATTTTTACGTAATTATTTATTTATATTATCCCACTTCTGACACCAATGTAATGTTTTTCTTATTTATTTAAACAGTTTTTAATTTGTGGGATAAAATTATACACACTATGGCTAATTACTATCTAGTTATTTAAAGAAACACACACACTGTATTAAACTTAATTTATATACACACTATACTCAATGTCTACTAATTTATTTACACTCGGTATATTAGTATTAATTTATTTTCACCACTTTGATATTACCCTATTTATCTGTACTATTTAATTACTGTCCGACCACTAATTCTCTCGAACTAACTAACTAACTAACTATTTACGCACTCGAAAACCCGCGTATATATAGTCCTTATCGGTTCTGGAAAGTTCTAGTATTTTATGACGCTCCTCATATGCGTGAATACTGCAATTCACCAAAATTTATAATCTAGGGACAGGACCGGCTTTGAGTTGGTGACCTCGCAACAATATGTTCCAATTCACAAAATAAACATTTCAATGTAAATGACCAGAAAATAATCTGTCAAGTAATTCCAATTTGAATTTAAATTGGAATTGAATGTAAATGTACCTTGGATGATTCACAAATATACGGGCGTTTTGCAAAATTTCGATAAACGGTTTTCCAATAAAGGAAATGAAATGAAACAATCTGAGTGTGCGGTATTACCGAAATTATTTTTTTCAAAGGTCCATTATGTATGGAACATAGATTTGATGAGGTGGCTAATCGGCCTATTCCACTGCGACCTCTTTATATCTATTGTGTGAAAATGGAACATAACATTATTCAAATGTCTCAGTGGCAATTTCTAATTACTTTGCCGCATAGATCCAGCTTAATTTTAACTACGGTCTGTGTGATGTTTGCAAGGCCCGGTAATATCTAGATTTAATATGGGACTGGAGACCAAGAAGTTTATCGGAGATAATTCTTGGATACATGGTGGTTCTAATGTATAGAAGGAGACTCCCAAGTGGGAAAATGTATTTATGACCTCAATTGTTTGATTACTGGAGAGAAATCGCTGGTTCGGAGCTAACCTAAAACTACCCCGAAAAAACAGACAATTTTGGATTTGAGGTGGTTAACTGCTAGCTCGCTTAGTTAGGTATAATTTTCCAAAATCTTCAGTTTTCTCGAGACATATATTCCAGAAACACCCAGTATGATGAGATCGTCTGCATACAGCAGCATTAATATTTCATTTTTATTGTTATAGTTAATGCCAATAGCTCCAGCCTCCTTAAAAATGGCTCAATATCTGAGAGAAGAGGTGTAAACAATATTGGACTTAGCTCTCTTTGTAATTCGCTTTCATGAGTGTTAAAAGTTTTTGATAATTAATTGTTAACCTTGATACGAAAAACCGAGCTGGAATAAAAAGCTTTTAATAAAGAAAAAGAAAAAGATCAATAAAGGTTGCAAGAACATTGGGAACTCTTCGGTGTAAATGTGAATTATGCTGCCTGAGTGTGAAGACATTATCTTCGCATCCTCCACATTTTCTACACCCTCCTTGATTTTCGTGCAGTATACTGCATTCTTCAATAAAACTGTCCACTCTAATTGAAATTATCATTTAAAAAATGTTTGCAATAGAATCAATACAAGCAACCCCACAATAGTCGTTTGGTCCCTCCCAGGGACCTTTCTTATGCAACACGGATAAAGAAGATATTCTTTCAGAAAAGTTGCATGTACAAAAACATAATTAAATAGAGTACAGACGTATAGATGTCAGTTCTAAGGTAAGTGCTAGCAAAACTCAAACGAAATTCCGTCTGTACCGGACACTTTTTTGTTTTTGCATGTTTGCAGGACTGAAGATATTTCGTTCTCAGTTATTTTGATGTCAAGGTAAGGATGGAGTGCGTCATGAAACGTAGAAATATCAGATTGAGTTTCAATTTTCAAATTTTCATAAAAGGTTTCCCATAAAGAAATTTGAATCTTTGACTTTTACGAAAAGTCTTTACGGCGTTCCAAAAGATGTACTGTCTTGTATGTATGTATGTACCTATGGATAGAGCTTTTTTCGTAAGAGTATTTATTTTGCTTGCTTGTATTTATATAAATTTTTTGGGCAGAAGATAGGACGTCCACAAGATTCACGAGAAATTATTTTGCTTGCATAGCTTGAGTTTAACATTAACACCGCGCTTTAGTTGAATAACGCTAAGATCAAACCACGGCTTATTTTTATGAGTCAGATTTAGCAATTCTTAAATGTAATTTACGATCCACCACACGCTAAATAATACCTAAGAGTGATAATATTAGCTTCGTTCCAACTGGCGTTAGAACCGTTTTTGGTATCGTTTGCGCAAGTATTTCTTTCACGTTCCAACTGATTAAAGTATCGTTCTTGGGACTGCTTAGGACGGAATACTAACTGTACCTTCTGGATGGGGTGATAAAGTTGATGTGTCCATCCCAAATTCGAGTTTGCGCACTATACAGTAATCGAAACGATTCCAGTGCGGTTCATAAATGCCAGTTGGAACAAACCTATTACCATTGCCTAAAAAAAGAAATAACCTGTCAACTCAATGAGTACCTATAGCAGAGACCCTAAAAATGGAGATGTACGTATACTGAGAGGTGACGGTTTAAGTAAATTGCGGTGAAATTTGGTACTTCCATAAACTTTTGAATATTTGCGTAACCGAGATATTACTGAACGATAGATGGAACCATCGTCAGCCTAAAATATTGAAAACACTTATTAAAATGAACAGCATAACAAAAAATATTTCTACTCATAAGGATTATGTGTATACTCCATTCCAAGATATTTCGTTTTAACTTTACACCAACAAGATTGATTCAAGAGGAAACCCCACAGCAAGTAGTGGTTAATCAGATAACAATAGCATGGTATCTTCGAAAAGATAATGCCTAATAGTATTGTACAGGTCCGACGTAACATTATGATTATTTTACTACTGAAATATTTGGCTGGTAAAATAAGATTTAGTCTTAGTATTGTAACGAGTTATTTTGTGGGGCACCGATTTGGAGTTCATTTTTAGTTTTCACTCTAGCATATTTTATTTTTATATAACTCGTTACTTACTTTCCGATCCTTTCTGCTACCAAATTGATTTTTTTTACCGCAATATTATATTTTCTTAGTAATTCAAAACACATGAATACGAAACTAAAAATATAAAATTTATTAATTTTGATTCTCAAAAATTCAAAGACTAGAGGACGTCCGGTATATAAACTATTTTAATTAAAACAAAAGCCGTCCGGTCTAGTAGAAACTTTTTTGTAGTTGAAAGTAAATTAATTTCATGTATGATTCCGATAAGGCAAAATTTTAGGTAGGAATTAGGATATAAATTCGAAAACCGAACGATTTTGGGCCTCTCTGCTACCGGTTGTTTTCAACAATAATCGCGCTCAGCTACCGTTTGTTTTCGAAACTCTCTGCTATCGTTTGTTTAAACCAAAAATCTCTCCTACCGACCAAAAATTTTGGAAGTCTAGTTACAGTGAATCCGTAGTATCCAACCGTTTCTGCCATAGTCGTCTGAGGGTTTAGAGTGTTTTAGAAGTGTCGAATTCAACGAGACCCCTGGAATTTTCCGTAACCTCCATCTGAGGCTATCTGGAACTCTTGGCGCGAAGGGTCAAGGGGCCGTGGATCAAACCACGTAAAAAATCTGGCGCCCGAGCATTCGTTTATAAGATTTTGCATCGAGGGTGACCAAAGTGACGTGCCCTATTGGTAAAATCCAAAGGGTAGGTGAATTTGACGTCACAAATTGGCGCCCGAGCAGGGCGCGTATTGTTGATTGAGCGGGGACCGTTTTTCCGTTTTAAAATTTTTTTTTCTTCGTATTGTTAATTGAGCAGGGACCGTTATTCCATTTTCGTTTTACCGTATAGTTGTAGAGAGCTGATTGTTGATTAGGGTAGGAACGGTTTTATGCCGTTTGAAATTTTTTATAGGGAATTGTTGCTGGGACCGTTTCATTTCGTTTTTGGTTGTTTTCCGCACTGTTGGTTAGTACAGGGCACCGTTTCATAAAAGGTAGATGTCTAGAAGAAATTCTGAGGAATTGGACATTTTTTCCCTATTTCATCAAGAAGAAGCTGAAGAAACCGAATCCATTCCTCCAGTACCGACCGTAACTTCCGTTGGAGAAATAGCCGACAATCGAGTAAGCTGGGTATACTTACTCAAGAACGAGGGTCTTAATACCGAGCTAGTAAAGAGGAATTTATCGGTTGCTGGAACCGTTCCTAACAAACGGAAAAGACTCGTCAACTTTTTGAGACGAAGGAATATTGCTCCCCGATCCGCTATAGACCAAGAGGAACCTGTTGAAAATCCGACCGCTATGGCAACTACACCGATAAACGTACACGATTGGAAGGTGTCTTTTGGAAACCGGGGAGATCCTGCGGCATTCATCGAAAGAATTGAAGAAAGCTGTACCGCAAGGAATGTCCAGAAAGACAATCTGCTTCCTGTGTTACCGGAATTACTGTCAGGTGAACCGGCATTTTATTTATTTATTTATTCACGGGCAAGCCCAATTCACATAAAAATTACATTGTTAGAAATTACAGTGTTAAAAGTTACAATGTTAAAAATTACAGTGTTGAAAACAAAAACAAAGAGAAAAAAAAACATGTAAAATTAAATTTGAGAGTGATAACACTACAACATCAATAGGCAATCAAACATTTTAAAAATTTTAAAAACATTTTAAAAATATATCAAAGTTTAAGCTCTAGCAGATGCTTTTTAAATTTGAAAGTTGACACATTAAAAATTGAAATGTCCTCAATAGAGTTAGCTAATCTAAGTGTCCTAGGGAGAAAACTATTCATTGCATAGTTGTACCTATGAAAAGAAACATGAAAGGTTTGCACCTGCCTGGTAAGACGAGGTGGAACAAATAAATATATTTTAGAGAGAAGCTCAGGACTATTACATATTCCATTTAATATATTGAAAAGCTGTATTAGATCTCTTTGCTTTCTGCGAATCTCTAGGGTAGGGATGTTTAAGAATAGTTCCAAAATATCATAACGATGGTAGACATGCATCTTAAAAGCAATGTATCTTAGAAATTTGTGCTGAACAGATTCTAGTTTCGCTTTATAAGTAATGTAATGCGGAGACCATTCTGGAGAACAATAATCTAGGTGTGTTCTGACCAGAGAGCAATAAAGAGACTTAATAGCAGTGATGCTAGTGAAATCACAAGTGGTCCTCTTTATAAAACCTAACATCTTCATAGATTTTTGAATAGCAGCAGTAACATGGGACTTATAAGTGAGTGAGGAGTCTAATATAACACCAAGGTCTTTTATTTGCGAAACAGAATTTAAAGTTTCATTATTAATGCTATAATCAAAAGCTATTGGGTGATGTATTCGATGAAAACGCATAATATGGCACTTGGATGCATTTAGATTCATATTATTTTGTTTACACCAATTTGATAAGCTATTTAAATCAGATTGTAAAATTGAAGCATCATCATTACAATTAACTACTTTAAAACATTTGAGGTCATCAGCAAATAACAAAGCTTTGCTACCTTGAAAGCAATACATAATATCATTAATGAATAAGTTAAACAATAATGGTCCAAGATGAGACCCTTGGGGAACTCCAGAAGTTACAGGAAAAGTATGAGAATAGTAATGATTAACTCTTACCATTTGTAATCTATTCATTAGATAGCTACGTAACCATTGTAATACAGGACCTTCCACACCATACAAACAAAGTTTATGTAGCAAGAGTTCATGATTGACCCTGTCGCTTTGGAAAAATCAGTGTACACAGTATCGATCTGCAAACCCCTCTCCAAAGCATCAGACAAAAAGTCAACATATGTGAGTAAACCCAATTCTGCATACCTTTTAGAGGTGAAACCAAATTGTTGCGATGTCATAATGCTCGAGCAGTCGTAGGTAAGATAATCAGTAATAATACTTTCAAAGATTTTGGGAATTATGCTGAGGATAGATATAGGACGATAATTTGTGATGTCAGATTTTCTACCTGATTTATAAACTGGAGTGACATATGATGTTTTCCAGTAATCCGGAAATTCGCCAGTAACAAGAGACTTATTAAATATATGAAAGAGCGGACGAGATAAAATAAAGCTAAATTTCTTAAGAAAAGTGGGAGGAATTCCATCAGGACCAGGACCTTTTTTAACATCAAGTTTTGATAATTTTGCATAAATGTTCGAGATTTCAATATGATAATGGAATACATTTACTTTTGAAGAGATCTGAACATCTTGCAGATCCAGAGGTTGATTTGAATAAACTGATGAGAAATGTTTGGCAAATAGATTTGCAATATCATTCCCGTTACAAGCAGTGCAGTCTCCAAGAGCCATTTTATCAGGTATAGTGTTGCTCTCCCTCTTACTGCTTACAAATTTCCAAAAAAAATTAACATTATTTGTAACAGAATTTTCAGTTAATATTATATAATTTCTATAACACTCTCGCGATAAAAGTTTACACTGAGCTCTTAATCTACTAAATTCTACATAGTTTTCAGGACACCTAGTAATCTTGTAGATTTTGTGAGCTAATTTCTTCTCGCTTAACAGTCTCTTTAGCTCTGGAGAATACCAACATGGAAACTTCTTCATGCAAACCTTCTTGAGTGGAACAAAGTAATTCATTATAGAATACAGTATGTCGTAAAATATGGATACCATCTCAGAGAGAACTTTATCATGTAAAACATTGTCCCAATCAATTGATTCCAAGCAAAAACGTATTTCTTCATAATTTGCATGATTAAAATCGTAGTAGTATTCTTCACCGGGAACGTTATCATTTTCAATCTTAAGTGGTAAGATACATTCGAGTGGGGGATGATGGCAATCCTGCAGGATTAAAATATCTTCAGCCTTTTGTACCGAGAGCTCAATTGAAGATAAAATAAGATCAAGCATAACTCCTCTGTCATTAGTTACTGCATTGGACTGGAATAAATTGAGGAAAGCACAGATATTTGACAAAGTATCTATAGAATCAGTCTCAGATGGAGATGCCATAGGAGAGGGATGAGCTGATGAACAAAAATCATCAATTTCCCAATATGCAGATGGAAGATTGAAATCGCCAAAAAGGAAGAAGCTAACATTTGCATGTTGCTCATTTATGGTTATTAGCTGGTTGTAATAGTCTTCATATAAAATAGGTTGAGATCTAGGAGGAAGATATACAGAGCCCAAAATAAATTTGTTATTAACAAGAACAAATACCTGTTCAATTGATGGATTAGAATGAATCAGACTAGAGGATAATTTTTTCTTAATAGCTATTAAAACAACTCCTCCCCTGTTGTAAATACTGGATTGAGGCGAGCGATCAGTTCTAAAAACATTATAATAGTTAAATCCAAGTTCGGCATCTGCAATATCAGAGGTTAACCAGGTTTCTGTAAAAATGATGATGTCATAAGAACAATTTGAAACGTTTAGACTGAGGTTCGTAAGTTTAGTGCGAAGACCCCTGACATTCTGGTAATACAAAGAAAGGCCGCCCAGGTCAGTGGACTTTACTGGTTTTTTTGGATGATCTTAGGTATGTTGTTAAAGTATTTAATAACTAAATTCTGCTCACCAGACTGTTGACGAGACAAGAGATCATTCTTCACAGAATCATACAGCTTTTTCTGATTTGGAGTCTGATCTAACTGAAAAAATACCTTATTAGCACGACCTAACTTCTTCTTATTCCTTAGAATTTCGTGCACCTCACGAGCAGACGGAAAAATGACCTTTAGCGGACGGTGGCCATTTTTGTTTTTCTTCCCAAAACGAATTATTTTAATATTGTCCACACACACAGCAGCCCCATCTTCTCCAGCATTTATTAAAAGTGATTTAACCTGATGAGTGTCTTCAGCTGCTGTTGCTGGTTCAGGCTGGTTGAAAATCAGCAAATGGTTTGCTCTTTTTTGACGTTCCTGAAGTTCATTTATGATGTCATCAGGTGCCGGAAAGGAATTCTTATCTTCCTTCAACTTCTGAATTTCAGCTTTAAGCAGCGTAACTTCAGATTTTAGAGTCTCAACTTCTCTCAATATCTTAGGAATACTTTTAAATGCTAATCGGCAATCAGTACAGAAATAAACCATAGTTCTTCTTTGAATAACCACAGCACGAAGCTCGGATGCACTTAAACCTGTACAATGTTCAGTAGGGTGCATAATGATATGACAGCTATCACATGCATCAGACTTATCACCAACAGGATCATTGCAGGTGGAACACAACCATTTCACTATAATTTCACTTGGCTATTAAATGCAAAGATTGAAATGTTACTACTAATTCCCAGACTAACGAACGTTTCACAAACCAATTAATTTCTTATTAGGCACAATTGTTTGAAACTTTTTTTGTACGTTTTTATTTGTAGTACAGATAAATGACTTAAGAAACTTTCGCAAATTTACCGAGATTACGCAAATAATTATGCGAAAACTACACATACACACAAGGAATAATTTTAAACTAAAAAAACAGTCGAAAACACGGGAATTTTTGATGAATTTCAACCACTACAATCTGCAAAACTTGAGGAGCATTTATTAAACACACTTGTTCGTTTACTTGTTCGTTGATTTCATCTTGGTACCGCAACAACCGGAGTAGGTACACGACCTGGGAGGAATTTGAGGCAGACTTCCGAATTTTCTTTTATCCCGTTAACTACGAGGTTGACTTAGAAGCCGAGATAGGCCGACGTTTGCAAAGAAGGAATGAGTCCGCTGCTACTTACATCACCGAACTCCAGACGTTAATGCGTAGACATGGAAAGCTAACTCCCGAACAACAGTTAGCATGGCTGTACCGTAACCTCTTGCCCGAATACCGTCTGCAAATCCGAAAAGGGGACTTTGATGATTTTTCCACATTTTGTCAAGTGGTAAGGGAATATGAGCTCCTCAGGAAGGAACTCCAGAATATACCCAGCAGCAGTGGACCAAACCGTGGACCGGCCCGTCCCCCGCCGATGAGTACACCAAGGTATGGACCATCTCCTAATTCGACTCCTGCTCCATTCAGAGAGCCCATCGCTGGTACCAGCCAACCGACATCATCCGATACCCCTCGCCGTCTGCCTCCTGGTACAACTCAGCATCCGTCTGGATCATCTTCCCGGCAACCAATCTGTTTCCGCTGTGGTGAGTCTGGCCACTTCAGAAATCACTGCCAAAACCCTCCGAAGATATTCTGTTCTCGTTGTCATAAGGAAGGAGTATTTTCCAGAGATTGTTCCTGCAGGAGGCAGGAAAACTAATCCGAAGCTGTCCCGAGGAGAGGCCGACACAGCTTCCGCAAATTTTTGCCTCTCATACCGAACCGCCAGAAGAAATAAACGACCCCGGACCTCACATAGACGTCGAAATTGAAAAGCACAAGTTTAAAGCATTGTTAGATACCGGAGCAGCAAAATCATATATTGGTGATCAAGTAGCTAAGACATTTTCCCAAAGAAAGCAAACTACCGCCCGTCAAGATACGAAGGCCCGTTTAGCTAATGGAAATTTAGTCACCATCACCGAAATTTATGAGCTGGAATGGAAAATCGATGACGTCACTATGGAGGGTTCGTTAGAACATCTACCTGGTCTGATAACCGATATTGTGTTAGGACACGATGTCCTCCGAAAATATAATTTCCGTTTGGAGTTAGGAACGGGAAAGATATACATCAATAATGAAATAGTAGGACGTCCGTCATTAGCCAATCCTGTTGGAATATTAGGGTTGGTAAATACGTCCATGAAAGAAGTCGATGTTGCTCCGTTCATCTTTAAGGAAGAAATCAACCATCGTCCAGCTAAAGACAAATGTTCTGGAAATCTGTCTGTTACCGAAGTCTCTGCGTCTTCCCTGGAGTTAGGGGTTGACAAGGAGCAATCCGTTGTTGAAGGTTCTGAGTTTTCCCCGGTGTTGTTAGGGGTTGACGAGGAACAATTTGGTTTTGAAGTCTCTGCGTCTTCCCTGGAGTTAGGGGTTGACAAGGAGCAATCCGTTGTTGAAGGTTCTGAGTTTTCCCCGGTGTTGTTAGGGGTTGACGAGGAACAATTTGGTTTTGAAGTCTCTGCGTCCCCTGGAGTTAGGGGTTGACAAGGAGCAATCCGTTGTTGAAGGTTCTGAGTTTTCCCCGGTGTTGTTAGGGGTTGACGAGGAACAATTTGGTTTTGAAGTCTCTGCGTCTTCCCTGGAGTTAGGGGTTGACAAGGAGCAATCCGTTGTTGAAGGTTCTGAGTTTTCCCCGGTGTTGTTAGGGGTTGATGAGGAACAATCTGGTTTTGAAGTCTCTGCGTCCTCCCTGGAGCTGTTAGGGGTTGACAAGGAGCAAACCGTTTCTGTAATATCTGCGTTCTCCCTGGAAGATCTAGGGGATGACGAGGAGTATGATTGGATAGGATGTCCGTTGGAAACCATAACTCCGCTTACAGAAAGAAATTTATCGAAAGAACAGACAGACAGATTGAACATCTTCCTAGACCAGGAGTTACCGAAATTTGGAACTTTGCGAGGTCCAACTACGCTAGTTGAGCATGAAATTCGTTTGCTGCAACCACGTCCGATAAAACAGAGATACCGACCCCAGAATCCGAAAATGCAGGAAATTTGCAATGCTGAAATAGACACTATGCTGAAAGAAGGTGTGATAGAACCCTCTACAAGCCCATGGAGCTCTCCGATTGTGATTGTAAAGAAAAAAGATGGAAAGAACCGTTTCTGTATCGACTTTCGAAAGGTCAATGAGGTAACAATGAAGGATGCCTACCCTCTTCCATTTATCAATGCTATACTGGACAAACTGCGAAAGGCCAAGTATATTTCCAGTTTAGATTTGAAGAGTGGGTACTGGCAAGTTCCGTTAACAGCTGAAAGCAAACCCATTACCGCCTTCACCGCTCCGGGACGTGGATTGTTTCAATTCACGGTTCTTCCATTTGGCTTGCACTCCGCACCTGCCACGTTCCAGAGACTGGTTGATCAGTTAATTGGTCCAGATTTAGATCCTTCCGCCTTTGCTTACCTGGACGACATCATCGTACTAGGAGAAACCTTCGAACAGCATTTGGAAAAACTATCCGAGGTGTTCCGTCGATTACGAGGAGCACGGCTGAAGCTCAACCCGGAGAAATGTCACTTCTGTTTACCGTCCATGAAATACTTAGGCCATGTAGTCACTGGAGATGGAATCCGTACCGATCCAGAAAAGGTCAAAAGTATAATAAAATTTGCAGCCCCGAGAAATATCCGAGAACTAAGAAGGTTTTTGGGAGTTGCATCCTGGTATAGGAGGTTTGTGCCATCGTTTTCACAAAAGGTGGCTCCGTTAACGAAATTACTCCGCAAGTCTCAGCGATGGAAGTGGGCTGAAGAACAAGAAGCTGCTTTCGCTAAAATAAAATCATGTTTGTCAGAAGCACCCGTTTTGAGCTGTCCCGATTTCACCGTACCGTTCACTCTACAGACCGATGCCTCCGAATATGGTTTGGGAATAGCCCTCACCCAACAGAAGGATGGTCATGAGCATGTGGTGGCATATGCAAGTCGTACCCTGAGTCCTGCCGAGAAGAATTATTCCGTCACTGAAAAAGAGTGTCTTGCCATTGTTTGGGGGATTGAAAAGATGCGTCCTTATTTAGAGGGCTACCATTTCACGGTTGTCAATCAATCTCTTAGATGGCTGCATTCCATATCCAGTCCGTCCGGACGTTTAGCTAGGTGGAGTATTTTTCTGCAGCAGTATGATTTCGAAATACAATACCGTAAAGGTGCGCTAAACCGTGTAGCCGATGCCTTGTCCAGAAATCCGCTACCAATGACCACCGAGACCAATCCACCGTCTGCTCTCTGTTTGACCGATGTAACCACCGAATGTTCATGGTACCGGAACAAGAAGGAAGAGGTTCTAAAGGACCAAGGTAAATTTCCGGACTACTGCATTCGAGAAGACCGTCTGTATCGTCACTTCTGGGACATAAATGATTTCAGGGAGCCCGAGATGAGTGATCCCTGGAAGTTATGTGTAGCTAAGCCTGACCGAAATCGAATACTTCAAGAAAACCATGATTCTCCGAGCGCTGGTCATCTGGGAATCGCGAAAACCATCACCCGTATTGCAAGACTGTACTATTGGCCAGGAATGTTAAGGGACATCACCAAATATGTGAGGAGATGTCTGCAATGTCAAAAGTACAAGCCGTCGCAACAAAAGCTCCCACGGAAAATGCAACCATCATCGAATAGGCAACCATGGCAAACCGTTAGTTCCGATATTATTGGACCGTTACCAAGGAGTAAGAAAGGGAACTGCTATATCATAATGTTTCAAGACCGATCCACTAAATGGGTACAGTGTAAACCGTTAAGGAATGCTACTGCCAGTAGCATAAGTTCGGCCTTTTATGAAGAAATATTGACAATATTTGGATGCCCCCGTACCGTACTGACCGACAATGGAACTCAGTACGACAGTAAGCTTTTCAAGGGGATGCTGAGTGGATTGGGAATCCGACATCGTTTTACTCCGCCGTATACACCGCAAGCAAATCCAGTAGAACGAGCAAACCGCACCTTGAAAACAATGATTGCACAATATTGCGAAGAGGATCACCGAGACTGGGATATAAGGTTGCCGGACTTAAAATTTGCGATGAATAACTCCAGACACGACTCGACTGGATTCTCACCTGCCTTCCTAAATTTTGGAAGAGATCCTGAAATACCGAAATCTTTCCGGAGAGAAGCTGAAGATGCATCCGAGGAAAATGCGAAAGAAGATACTGGGGAGGACGACCCTGCCGAAGAGGATCCGAAACCGCATGTCTTGCGAATGGAAAAGTTGCAGGACTGTTTTGATCTTGTCCGTTTGAATTTGTCTAAAGCATTTACCAGTCAAAGCCGCTATTATAATCTACGCCGTCGAGACTGGAAATGTACCATAGGAGACAAAGTTATGAAGAAAGAACATACTTTGTCATCTGCCGCTGATCACGTAGCTGCTAAGCTAGCCCCGAAATTTTCCGGTCCGTATAGAGTCGTGCGAGTCATCTCTCCGGTAGTGTACGATTTACAAGACCACACTGGTAAACGATATAAGCACGTGCATATAAAAGACCTAAAACCCGCAAATGAGTAAACATTTTTATCTTCAATCCTTAGGATGGAATCACGCCAAGCTGCACCGCCGCCATTCCGTCCCCGACCGCCTCCGACCGATGATGACTGGGAGATAGTCGACCTGACGGGAGAAACTACTCCGCCAGCCTCTCCCGACGTGTTTATGGGTGCCATTCCACCCCCACCGCATACCGACCACGTCGAACTCTTCGACGAGGAGGACTGGGCCAATCTGGACTGGGAGATGACCTCCGCCCGGTTCGAGGAGGAGTTTGATGAAATGTTCTGGTTAACCCGATACGCTCCTGGCAACACTCCACCGAGGTCTCCGTCTCCGTCAGCGATGGAACCAGGGGTGTACGAAGAGAAAATATTAATGTGCACTTTGGTGGAGAAGAAGACCATCATCCACCCCGCGGCCGAGGAGAATCCGGCAGAGGTGACGGAGACGATCTCGGGGTATACACGACATTTACCCCTCGCACCATGGAGTCCTCCGAACTATTTCTCCCTCTACGGGAGACATCAGATACAACTCCACCGTCGGTTGAGAGGGAGGAGCCCAACAACCCCACTCCCAGTTTCCAAGAGGAACTAGATGCGAAGTCGCGGAGTTGGGAAATACTGGAATTTGCCCAACAATGGCCCCGCTTCCAAGAGTGGCCGAAAGACTGGGCCGAAAAAGCGCAGTTTTTGCGGCCGAGCAGCGCCGATCCGACCAAATGGTACAGGGCGAGGGTGTTTGATACAGCTGGGAAAAGGCACATTGTGCTAATTCCCCCTCCCCCATGAAAATACCTCATCCGACGACTCAACCATTCCCGATAGATAAAGGTGGGAACTATCAAGTATTTCTTTGTCAATTAGACTCCGAATGAATTTTCTCCATTTTTTGTTGCATTTTCATCAGAAGTAAGAGCTCTGATTAAGTTCACATGTTGAATATCGTCATTGGTATTCTCAAATCCGCTGAACCGAAACCGTATAAAAAGGTCGCAATGCTTAGTAATTTTTTTTACTTTTGTTTTTAGTACCCCAGCAGTTTCAACCATGGATCCCGAATTCCCCATGGACATACTCCACTTGTCCGACACTGATAGCCTTCCTGATGACCAGGAAGGGACAACTTCAACACCGCTGTCCGAGGAGCAGCAGGTCCGCTCGAATGTGAAATTCCAGGAGCTGATGAGGATGAAGATCCCAGAATTGATCCAGTATGCAGCCGAAGTCCGAGACCGTCTCCAGCCCGAGGCCCCAGCCGATCATTTCCGCCAGGGAGAAGTACGTTCCTTCATCTCCGTAACGCGGGATCTGTGTTGGAGATGCGGCCCAGCAGGCCACCGCCGAGAGAGTTGCAATGGACCCTCCATCTTGTTTTGTTCCCGATGTGGAGAAATTGGCCAGATGTCCCGAAACTGTCCGTGTGAGGGACCCAGCCCACGCCCTGTCGGACTGGTGCCTAAAACCAGCCCTCGTACCCGATCGGTGGCCGTCCAAAGACACTTCGCAGCTGTTTCCCACCAACCTCGTACGATGCAAGATGCCGGAATTCAGTGCAACCTAGACTCCGAACACCCAAGACCAGCCCAGAAAGCCGTTCGACTTCACTTCCGGTCGTATCGCCGCCAGTCACACCGTGGAAGAGGACCTCAACCCGCGACCCACTCGTCAACCACCCGGTGCCGAATTGCCAGATTCTGAAACGTCCAGCTGATGTTTATTTTATTATTTAGTTGATAAGTATAATTTATAGATAGTAAGGTGGTTGTGGAAAAAAAAATGTAATGTCCGAAAGTTGCACTTTCGTTCTTTAATTTTTTTTTTACCGAAGTAAAGGGGGTGTGTAACGAGTTATTTTGTGGGGCACCGATTTGGAGTTCATTTTTAGTTTTCACTCTAGCATATTTTATTTTTATATAACTCGTTACTTACTTTCCGATCCTTTCTGCTACCAAATTGATTTTTTTTACCGCAATATTATATTTTCTTAGTAATTCAAAACACATGAATACGAAACTAAAAATATAAAATTTATTAATTTTGATTCTCAAAAATTCAAAGACTAGAGGACGTCCGGTATATAAACTATTTTAATTAAAACAAAAGCCGTCCGGTCTAGTAGAAACTTTTTTGTAGTTGAAAGTAAATTAATTTCATGTATGATTCCGATAAGGCAAAATTTTAGGTAGGAATTAGGATATAAATTCGAAAACCGAACAATTTTGGGCCTCTCTGCTACCGGTTGTTTTCAACAATAATTGCGCTCGGCTACCGTTTGTTTTCGAAACTCTCTGCTATCGTTTGTTTAAACCAAAAATCTCTCCTACCGACCAAAAATTTTGGAAGTCTAGTTACAGTGAATCCGTAGTATCCAACCGTTTCTGCCATAGTCGTCTGAGGGTTTAGAGTGTTTTAGAAGTGTCGAATTCAACGAGACCCCTGGAATTTTCCGCAACCTCCATCTGAGGCTATCTGGAACTCTTGACGCGAAGGGTCAAGGGGCCGTGGAGCAAACCACGTAAAAAATCTGGCGCCCGAGCATTCGTTTATAAGATTTTGCATCGAGGGTGACCAAAGTGACGTGCCCTATTGGTAAAATCCAAAGGGTAGGTGAATTTGACGTCACAGTATTCAAATTTAACCAACTACGTATTTGTTAGTGCGGTGTCGGCCGTTTTCCGCTCGACCGTTTTGCGCTCCTACCTGAAATCGACCGTTTTGTGCTCATATAATTTCCCTCGTAAAGTAAACCCTACCCTTTTATCTGACGTCGGCCGGCTTGCGCCCCGATAAGCAGGTAAAGTAAGTAGCTACTAGATTAGTATATTTTCGTAGAAATAGGATATTGCGAGTATTTAAGCAGGTGGAAGAGAAAATAAATTTTATTGAAAACAATATTGTGTGACAGCGAGCAGCCGAGTAGATAGGACGTGTCTTAGATACTCAAGAGTAAGCGAAGCCGATTCTGAGAAAGCGATCGGACGGAGGTTGAGCTTGTTCAACCGCACCGGCAAAAGCTAATTTGAACCAAGAAAACAGCGTTTTTAAACGCAAATAGTGTTTTTCAACAATATTTTTCTATTTTCCAGAACTTTGAAAATATTTTTAAATTTTTTAACTAGTAAAGTATGGATGTTTTGTATGTTTTAGGAACTTTGGAGGACACGAACTATCAAGATGCCGAGAAAAAACGACAGCCATGGTAGCAGCCAAGCTAGCAACAGACACGTGAGAAGCTGGAAACAACTATCATCTGACGAAGAAGAGGACGAAACCCCAGTCGAAACAGGATTGAGAATAATGAAAAATGCGAAAGAAACAATCGATAGGATTAATAGAAAAGAATAAGAAAAAATCGAAAAGGAACAACTCAAAAGGGGCAACAGGACTACGAAAAGACATGGAGAACATGGCAAAGATGATGGAAGCAATACAGGAAGAAAAAAAGGAACCGAAGCCGATCAGAAAGTGTCCGTAGAAAGACACAGAGAACAGAATCCCCCAAGAGGAAGAAGAAAACGAGGATATGGATCCATAAAGAAGATCCCGAAGGAACAGCGCAAAGCAAAGCCAACGAAGAAGAAATGATGGACCAGGCCATCAAAGAAAACCAGAAGACAAAAACACACCGACCACCACCAGTCATCCTCACGAGTGACCACTACTGGAGCTCCGTGAGGAAGGAAATACACAGACAGGGAATCCAAACGAGGTACATCATAATCCGAGCAAGACTCGGAGTAAAGATACCCTGACCAGAGGTCTACAGGAACCTAACCAGGTACCTGAGAGAAGACAGAAAATAAGTGAAGTGGCATTCGTATATGTCACGCGAAGAAAGAAAAGCAAGGATTGTTATCCCAGGATTGACAAACTGCGAAGAAATAGAGGAGGAAATCGATAAAGAAGGAGTCAAGATAGGGAAAATCAGCCGACTCCACTCCAGATTTGGCGAGTGGAAACCACTACCCATCTACATGGTAGAGCTCGAAGTAGAAGAGAAGGACAAAATAAGAAAAATTCAACACATACAGTACGTGAGGATAAGATGAGAAGAGCAAAGGAGAGGAAATGGACCGATGCAGTGTTACAACTGCCAAGGATTCCACAACAGACAGATGGCATGCAGCATAAACACTAAATGCGTGAAGTGTGGATAATCACACAGATCAAACGAATGCCCAAGACCGAAGAACAAGCCAGCCACCTGCGCAAACTGCCAGGGAGAACACCCGGTGAACTACAGAGGATGCCCACAGGCCCCAAGCAACTTGGAGACAAGAGAAACAGCCCCAAAAACAACGAAGCCAGGAGTCAGCTACGCCTGAGCTGCAACCAACAAAACGACGACAACAACACCGACGAAGCAGCAGATTCTCGAGCAGGTAACAAGTCTAATAGCACAGCTAATGGCCTAAAGTCTGAAGAAATCTCAAGAAAATAAGATCAACCTACGAGAAGGCCAGGCACATCCATAAAAAGATGAGTCGGGATTTCAACTAGGACAGCAAAAACAAGTGGATCCACTGTATAAGGTCATCTTTAGCCGCAGTTCGTTGACTAAGGATTCGCCCCTTGTAGGGGCAGCGTAAAAAACACACACATCTGAAGACAAGAGCAAGTTAGAAGACCGTTGGAGAAATAACCACCGTGGTTACAAACAAAGAAGAAGACAGCCCGATCTCAGGCAGCAGCCACTTGGCTGGGGACTGTACGTGAAAAACGCCATCGTCGACGATGAGGACCCATCGGATGAGATGGGGGATTGGTGGAAGTTCTCCCCGAGATACATTGTGCTTAGAGCGATGCATTTCGGGAGGGACGGGCTCATCTCGCATGTGTGTGTATATATATTTTAGTGTGTGATAAAGATTGTGGTGAATTGGTTATTGTCGGTAAATTTGTATTTGCGCAATTTTTCATTATGGAAGAATACAAAATGATCGAAACAACAAAGGGAAAGCCGAGTATTTTATAGGTTACAGTTTTCGAATGAAAAAAACTTCAAAAGATAGTTCCATGTCTTGGATATGCATTAAAGAAAAAACTGAAAAAAGTAAGGGTAGTATAATAATAAACAATTCAAAAATAATTAATGAGAGGGAACATAATATATGGAAAAGAGCACGAGAAGATAATGATTATTTACCCATGTCAAAAATTTTAAACAACGAATTTCAAAAATTGTACAATAGTGGTAAGGACTTGACAGAAATTACAAAATTTTTATCGGTGAAAAGTGGTTTGCATGCCACCAGAA
This sequence comes from Lochmaea crataegi, assembly GCA_947563755.1. Classification (NCBI taxonomy): domain Eukaryota; kingdom Metazoa; phylum Arthropoda; class Insecta; order Coleoptera; family Chrysomelidae; genus Lochmaea; species Lochmaea crataegi. The sequence goes on along the minus strand of OX387434.1, from coordinate 29,568,682 downwards.
AACGCGTACAAGGTTTTCCGAAAGATCACGCCGTAGCATCGGAAATAACATTTCCTAAGGACGTTATTACAATGAAAGATGGTTCCTGTTTTTCATTTATAGATAAAATATCAATGAAAAAAGAATATTAGTGTTCGCAAGTGAAAAAGCTATGGAAATTTCATTTTTTATTATTATTATTATTTAGGATTGCACATTTAAAATTGCACATTGCTTCCAAATAACACAAACGAAATGTATGAATTATTATTTTCTTCCATTAAGGAAAAATTGCCACATTTGAAATCGACATTAATAAAAATAGATTTTGAGCATGCGGTAATTAATGCCCTAAAAAAGTCCCAAATATCCGGTTGCAAGTTTCATTTCAATCATTGTTTATGGGGACATGTTCAAAATATCGGACTACTTCTGAATACACCACAAATGAATTGGAAACCTCGATGACGGCTGGATGTATATTCAGGAAACGTCTCCAATTTCAAGTCAAAAGAACAACTGACTATCTCTAAAAATAAATTCTTTCAACCCCAGGTCAGAGAGGCAGGTATATGAAGGGTAAACCATCCCACAGGATTTTTAAATGAAACACCTTATATTTCACTTTAAAACGGAAATCTGCATCAGATGCCCAAGCTATTTGAAAAGTTATAACCAATTTTCCGTCAAAATCGTAACAAGTTTAGCACCCTATATAATTGGATAGGAGTAAAAGAATAAAAATCTCACATAACCCTGTTGAGTAGAAAATGTTTTTTGTTATTTTGTTTCCAATTTTTTAAAGGTCTCTGTGGCAGACTTTTTTTAGGCAATGGTATTACTTAGCGCGTGTTGAAACGTAAATTGCATTTAGGAACTCCTAAATCCGATTTTTATCATTTTTCTTAATAAAATCATCATTGTTTCGAAAACCATAAGACTAGTCATCAATTCAAAAAGTAGGTATTTTGTGTATTTTTACACAGGGTGTTTTATTTAAAATAAGGAAGTAACTTCCGGTATAAACGGAAGTCAGCGAAAGTCGAGCGTATTTTCATTCGATAGATTAATTTCGGAATCCCCTTATTACAAATTCCAATTTTTATTCCAATCGGTTTTACCATAATATCTAATGTACCATCGAAAAAAATCAAATTATCTAAATATATTTTGCAATTAAATACCGAATGAAAATTTTCAAGGTTTAGTTTTTTAGTTTTACACATTTATTACAATAATCGTCATCATCTAGGTATAACACTCCGTTCTACGCCAATGACCGAAAGCAATAACACTTAACTGTTTCCCCAGTTGTTTAGCATAGTGTATCAAGAGTTGAATTGAAATTGAGATATTGTAATCCCAATTCAGGTGCTCTGGAGTGTATTTCTGTATGTAAATACTTCATCACAATATAACGTACTAAGTTTTATGTAACAGAAGACAATAATTAGCAACATTCAGATGTATAGAGAGGCAAATACATTCTTCTTTGCAGTAGAAAAATTATAAGAATTTCGTAAACAAAGTGGAGTACGTCGATTAAAAAACCAATCACAGTACGCAAACAGAAATAACATTATAATACAAAAGTATAAGGTGTGCTAAGACATTCTGGTACTGTCCAATATGGTCAGTGAGGGAGCAACAATACAACGGTGAAGTGATATAGGCGCTTATGTGGTAAACTCATTAGGAAAATCGCAAAATGTCCTAAGCTCAAAAATAACAAAAATCGTTCCCTTCAAGGACACGCGCCGACTTTATTGTTGGAATCCGAGGAGTGGTTAGATAACAATGTAGTTTGTAGTCTCACGAAACATGTGTAAGGTAACCAAATATTAGTATTTCCACAAGGTTACCCTTCTTGAAAAATGAAAAACGAAAATCATGAACATCATTAAATTGTTACTGTAGAGATACCAGAACATAATAACGAACCGCTAATTTTCGAATTTTTTAGAAACTACACTATTACAAAGAAAATATATTGTATATGCTTTCATTCGATACGATATTAGAAAATGAAGAACAAATTATGCTAGTTCGCAGTTTTCACGAAAATAAAATATAGTGGAATATTTGAAAAAAAATCAAACAAAATTATTATTGGATGGGTATAAGAAATCTGTTACAGACCATAATAATTCTTGTGGCGTACTCAGCGTACAAAATATTTTAGACAACCTCCTTATTTCCCTCTCTTGTTAATAGATACCACTTCAAACCCTTTCTAGATAGTCCACATAGATTTATTCTTTTATTTCAATGAAATTTATTTAACTTCATTCCATTCATTTACAAAATTGGCCCAATCATATGAAATTGCCGGAAAACCGCTATCCTTATTAGTAATACCCTCCTAAAATACTTTTAATCATTCGGAATTCCTGGAAAAGTAGTAGTAGTAAGTAGATTAAGGTACCAAATTCAAAAACGATACTATCAAAGGAATCTTAAATGTACACAAAATTAAAATTCATTTTACTACTCCAGGTCACCACGAATCTAACGGAATCGTAGAACGCTTTCAATCAACCCTTATTGAGCTTCTAAGAATTCTGAAAGAAACATCCTACCGGAACTAATATAATGGACTATGCTTCAATTGGTTATAACAGTTCACTTCATTCAGTCACTAATTTTACCCGTTTTAAACTCACATTTGGACAGACCCATAGCATAAATCCTAACCAGATATTCCTCACACGCACTTTTTACTCTGATTACGAAGAAAACTACAAATAAAAACTCGAACATGTTTACAAGAATTTTGATAACAAATTAAATATAAATAAACAAAAAACTATTTCTATAACAAATTCTCAAGGTGATGAAATTCAAGCTTTTCTTATCGGACAAAAGGTACTTCCGGTCAAGAAAGAAATAAAAAACTAAATAAATTCTTAGGTCCATACGAAATCACAACAATTTAGAAAACGTAGAAATTATGAATACTAAAAACAGAAAGAAATACTGCATATGAAATAACTGAGAAAACCTTATATTGTTCTAGGTTCCTCAGCCATGCCTACAGTTACACCTTTGGACAACCGAAGTTCCGTAATCTAACAGACAACCCAGGTTTACTTCCCTTAAAACTAAGCTCTGCTCAAAACATTGTAAACTATTGGTCCTAAATCCAAATTTTTGTTATTACAAATATATTCTTTTTATTATTTATTTTGGGAAATTTTTCTATGTTCTGAATTCAACGTTATCAAGAATAATTAAGTTGTCATAAAATTATGGTCCCTATTTAATAAGTAAGAAAAAATTCGACAACTAGACTACAAAAACATAAAAAAGACTGTGGTTTGATTTCTCAAAATAAATAACAAAAATAATAATGGATATATCACAAGGCACATACAGAAGATATAACAAATACTATTTCAGAAATAATAAATTATTAATATAACTAAAAGAAATAAATAGTTATAATAATAATATTTCAATAAATTAAACTATTGAAAAGATAATTATTGAATCAAATTAATAAATAACAAATTCCACAACAGAAATATAACGTATACCTATTACTCGACCGGTTTCACAAATAACATTTGCATCGTCAGGAGTAAATTATAATTTAATATAATTTGTTATTTTTTGGTTGGAAATATTCCACGTGGTAAGGGTTGAAACAATTAACTCATTTAAAATATGTTCAAATCAGAAGCCACTAATGTAAGGAGGGAAAAACTTGACTTGAGGAGAATGAGTGATTTGTAAAGATTGATATATTTAATTAGAATTTAACTTTTAATTACTGTGTACTTACATTATATTGTTTATAATATAGATAATAAAATAAATCTAAATGTTGAAAATAACTATTTACAAGACACTGGACGTGATGCCTGGATTTAATTGAACAGTCAATATGGACCTGGTCCAAGTAGGTTGAACAACCGAGATGACGTACCTGGAAGTAGATAGAAAAACACTCTGAGTATTCAATTTGCCATAAATAATGATTAATTATTTAACTAACGATTAGTATAGTTGAAATCCTCAAAATTATTGAAAGTATTATTAATATACAAGGTGCATCTAGTGTGTTTGAATTGTGCTTATGCATATCAGTACTAAAGTAAAGTTAAAACTTTACTTGATCAAAAATAAATGCCTAATTGTGAATATTTAGGGTTATTAGGAAAGGTGCAAGGGGCGCAAACTCTCCCCAGTGCATGTAAGGAATATGTGGCACAAACTCTCCACAAACAATATTATAACTACTGTAAGTGGCGCAAACTCTCCACAGTACAGCAATAATATTACACTGCAAGTGGCACAAACTCTCCACAGTACAGCAAAATAATATTACACTGCAAGTGGCACAAACTCTCCACAGTACAGCAAAATAATAATACACTGCAAGTGACACAAACTCTCCATAGTACAGCAAAATAATAATACACCGAAAGTGGCACAAACTCTCCACAGTACAGCAAAATAAGGTTACACTGCAAGTGGCTCAAGCTCTCCACAATACAGGGGGGTGGAAGGAGATATGGGTGACGTAAGAAGTCACCCAGTATCAGGAATGGACAAACCGCAAGTGGCGCAAACTCTCCACAATACAGTATAGGTATGTGAGTTGAACTGCAAGTGGCACAAACTCTCCACAGTACAGTAGGATTGGATGAATAGGAAATGCAACAACAAATTAATGTACTTAATATCTCTGAATATTAAAGAACTTTAAACAAAGTAATTATTAAAAATAATTAGCAAATATATTATATACTCTATGTGATAAAATGGCTTTTAAAATCAAATATCAAATAACAGGCAAAACTGAATCACTCACCTATTTAACTCCTGAGATTTTATTGTACAATGCACCACAATTCACACTATATTGAAACAGATTTATTTGGCTCAAGTGAACACTTCAGGTATTTACTAGGAACTAAAACTCGAATTGTTTTTAAAATTTTCATTTCCCTTTCGTGGCCTCGAAGACTACTTTATCGCCGACGTGACATTTTGATACTTTATTTATCTGTTTCAGACAATTGGTTGTTTTGTCGAGAAATGCATTTCTGAAATATTAGGGTATACCCATAATTTAATTTATTTTAGTTGAAACGAAAACTAGTTTAAGAATAACAGGGTGAGAAAAAAAATTGTCTTACACTAATTATGATACATTATTAGCCCCCACTCTTGAAATACGAATAAATCGATTAAATTCTTCACTTGAAAGTAAATGACGATTGATAACTGCCCTTGGCAGCATAATTAAATCTATAACAGGTATATTTCGTTCCAAGATATTTCGTTTTGACTAATGCCAACATGATTGACTTAAGACCAAAACCCACAGCAGGTAGTCGTTAATACGATAACACACAGCACAGTATTATACTCGTTTCTTCGGAAAGCGAAAAGATAATGTATGATTATTATACAACTGAAATGTTTGGCTGGTAAAATAATATTTGAGACGTATGTTTAATTTATTTAATTATTTATTTGTGCTTCAGAAGATATATTTCCGAATTTCTATTTTTCGAGGTAAGAGTATTTTTCACGATAAATGGTTGACCACCTTATCTATAAATATTTAAATCTGATTGTGTAAATATAAATATAGCTTTCATTGCTTGTTTTCCTTTGTCTGACCTGTACTGCACCTACCTACTTCATTTTCAATGCCCTTTTTATATTATAAATTATATAACTGCCGAGCATAAATTTAGGGTCACCCAGAAAGGGCGGCCTCAAATTGGACGCTGACTACCTGTAGCCCCGAAGAGACACTCTTAAATTTGACGCTGCCGGAAGGATTATGTCCTTTAAGGATTAAGCTTATATTTGATAACAACTTTTGGGAATCTCGATTCAGGTAAAGTATAGTTTAAATATTTTAAATTTAGTTGGAAAATATTTCATTTAAATAAAATAAATGATTGAAAGAAGTTAGGTTAGGTTAGGTTGGGTATAAAATTCGAAACTGTGCGTGATAGAAATAGAGTAAATACAAACTACCTATGCGATTTTCATTTTTCATTCACTTTCGATTACGCATATTATTATGTTATAGATATCACTTTCTGAAATGTATTTTTTAATTATATTTTTAATAAATGGACAAATCAAAATTATTCTTTATTTTGGGTCAACAACAAAATAATACAGGTATAAGGATTAGTAGAGGTACCTAGCGTCGAATTTAAGGGTGTACAAGCAGGTACATAAAGTGAGAAAAAGATTGAGCGAAATTTTAGCGTCGAATTCATGCACGCCCCCCAGAAATTTGAAGAAATTTTTATTTTTTTCAGATTTTTCTCGGTTATTACATAGTTTACCAACGGATTGCTTGAATGAAAACAGTTTTTGTAGTTCAAAGTTTATTGAAAGTAATAAAAATGAACAATTTTAATTTGATGTGATAAGTAAAGAAACTGTACAATTTTACTTTGATATTCTTTTCGTTAAAACAAAAGAAATTTTGAGGACTTCAGTAGCTAGTCAAGATACGCAATAACTATCCGAGCAGTGTGAGGCCGTGCATTATAATGCACGTCTCTAAGAATAACCATGAACGGTAAAACCTGGTCTTCTAGAACCTCTGTCAGGTACGTATGCGCAGTAAACGTCCCATTCTCGATAAAGACTAACTCCGTGCGAGCGTCAAAATATATGCCTACCCATACCATAACTGATCCTCCACCAAATGGAAGTCGCTCAGCAATACACGCTTGAGCGTATCTCTCGCCTAGTCGTCGCCACACTCTCACACGTCTATCTGAGCCTGTGAGACAGAATCACGATTCTGGCAACTGCCGTAACCGTTCGGTTTCTCAAAGCACTAGAAACCAGAAAGCGGTCATCTCTAGCTGTTGAAGTCGTGCCTCGCCCTGAGTCAGGTCTTCGAGTGTGCATACCAGTCTCTTCGTAACGTTGCCATACTCGTTGCACACTCAGGAGACTGACACCAACGTGTCTGGCATTTTAGCGCTGACCTCGACCATCTTCTAAGGCCTCTAAATTCAAATATGGCGTCCCAGGGAAAACAAAAATATGGTTTTGGTCTTTTGGTATACACATGAGTGTTTATTTTGGAGAAAGGTTATTTTATTTGGTTTCAAGGATTGTCTTGTGCCTTAATAATAATAAACACTGGAAAGTTTAGTCTTATAACACTTTTATGTTGCATATGTGGATTTCGGACCAGCTTTTGGTTAAGTTGTGTCTACATGAAAACATGTTTCGTTAGTGGTAGTGGACTTCTCGTCGATTTTTGATCAAAGCGGGACACCTTTTTTCGGTATTTTTGACTTCGCTACTTCCCCCCCCCTAGTGGGGTAAGCATCACCTCAAAATATTTAAATGGCATTATGGGTCGAGTAAGGAATCATTTTAAAGCCCTTTCCATTCTCCTTACAAGTCTTCACCCACTAGGGGGTGGAAGTAGCGAAGTCAAAAATACCGGAAAAAGGTGTCCCCCTTTCATAAAAAATCGACGGGTATCTGCGCAGTTCCTGATAATTGCTCTGCTTCGTTTTCGTCCGGCCACCCTGTATAACAACTCCGAATACAAAGCACAAAAGTCACTATAATATGGGTGCCTTTCCCACATTGGAATTACGAAAAAGCTGATTGCCTTGCCAAAGAAGCTGCTTCAATCACTACTGCTACGGTGAATATTCAAATTGCAATGACCTGAAACCTAGCCTGGAAAAAACAAGTGTACCAACTACCAACAGGCAAGTTCATTGGAACCAAATTACCTGTTCGCTATGCGAAATCCACCCAACAATGAACCAATTTATCTTTCCCACTTTATCCAGAAAAAATGGCGGTTGTACGAATGGAACATACTCGACTTACACATGGTTACCTAATGTCGTCATCTCCCCAATCTAACTGCCAGTATTGTCACTTAAAACTCCGCATTAAACATATTCTCACCGATTGTCCATATTTCGCCATGAGACGCCTACAGCTTGGTCCAAAATCCAACTACAGAGAGACCCTAAATAGTTCGGATCGAATCCACAAGGTGAGAAGTATCTAGAACAGCTTATAAGCAAAAGATAAAAGACAAAATATATTTTCTTTATATGCAGCCGAAAGTACGTCGTTTCTGCTTCGACCGTGAGGCAGAAAGTCTAACATTTATGCATTGGTAGGTGCGCGCTTGAGAATTGAGATTCCTGCACTGCGACTCTTCCTTCCCTTCCTGCGACTTTCTGCCTCACGGTCGAAGCAGAAACTACGTACATATAAGGAAAAATAGTATACACTGCATGGGCAAAAAGTTTGAGAACCCTGAACAGTGCAGGAATCTCAAACTTTCTGCCCTTGTAGAGTAATATACTATTTTCTACTCCTGTTTTATAATATACTTACTAAAAGACTAAAATCTGTATCATAATGATATTCATTATGATTCAAATTTTCATTATGATACAGATTTTTAAGCCAATAGGAATGCGACATTCGCACAATATTTAATATAGCCATGGATACCTGGTTGACATTTCTGAAATTAATTATATTAGGTGACACTTAATTTGACAGTTGTCAAATAATTTTGATTTTCAAAAGTAACTATATATGATAATTATTGATTAAATAATTCTTATTAATCGGAGTAGAAAAAATATTGTATGCAACTTTCATGTAATGGCCATTAATACACTCGCATATTATATACGAAACTCGCCTGCGGCTCGTTTCGTATCCTACAACATGCTCGTGTCTTAATGGCTATCATTACATGATCGTTGCATAAAATACTATTCACATCTTCTCTCCTATCATGTTATGTATTATCGTATACATTCTTGATCTATATGGTAATCATAATATTAGAAACTATGTCGTGTCACTTGTGCTAATGACTATAGATGTTTTAGGCACGTTAATTTAAATTAAAAAAAATTTCCTCGACATGAAGCTGAAAATTAATTTATTTCATATTTCGTGAACGCAGTTATAAGTTAGTTAGGCCATAGTATGTTTTCAAATCAACACCTTGTATAGACACAAATAATATGCATAGGTTGAAAAGCTATCCCAAGCCTATCTCAAAAAACTTATTTACCGAGATATACGCAATCTACGTTTATGTAAGGAGAATTTGCAATAATTTCAGTGTTTGTTATGCACCGTAACCGGTGTAGGCTCATACGTATGCCGGGCTGATTCTCCATATTAGGGTCGAGGCTTTGCAAACTCTGTATTATAATTGGCACTCCGAAGTGTACTATGTATGTAACTACAATGTAAAATTATATACATATATACTGCATGATCCTGTCGACGAGTGCAGCCCTGCAGTTTCATGTTATGTAATAACTCTTGTAATCATAACCATTAATTAAATTTATGTTCGATGTTATCAAAAACGATTTCGAATGTATTCTGATTATAATGATTAATGTTATATTTCACCATTTCGACAAGCATTAAATAACTGAAATTGCGGAGATCTAACGATATTGCACTTTAAGTCGTTATAATATGTTTTCATTTGAGCCTTTTAGTTATATTAAAAAGAGAGCGTTGGTGAAACTTTGATGCTGTTGCTATGTAAAATGTAGTTAATTGAAATATTAGTCAACATTTATTAAAAAATTGAATAGATGAGGCTTTTAGTTGATGAAGATCCATACTGACAAGATGAAATAAAACAATTTAATTTCTTTAAATCCTCCGCATATTGCTGAACCTATGTTCAACTTAAACTTGTTTGATAAATCTACTGTGTTAGCGAAACGCGTCACAAGCTTAAGTTGAACATAGGTTCAAAAAAGATTTAAACAAATTAAATTGTTTTATTTCATCTTAACATTTATTAATATACCCCTAAGTATAATAACATTTTCATGGTTAATTTTGAAATAGTGAGCTGTTTATGTTTTAAATTGAAAGTTTTATATTATTTCTATCATTTGTATACTTCAGCTGAGGATACACATTGCTTGAAAGCACCAACACATCAATCGTATGTCGCTAGAGTTTGTTTAACCCTCCCTCAACGTTACGTCATTTTCGGTAACGTACTCTAATTTTTTACGTTTGTCGTGAATTAGTTGAATGTTGTCTACACTTGACCTCTAAATTATAATCACTCACATGTTTAATTGGGTCGCTTATAAAATTGAATTATAACTTTCCGCTAAATATTAGCCACATCCTTGATAATGCTACTGTAACAATTTATGATTTATTATTAAATTTCTTGAATGCAATGCAATGCAATTTCCAAAATTCTCTGGCAAATGGAGTAATTTCTGTGCCATCTTTCTCACACAAACACTCACAATTATAATCACTGACATAATATTAAGGATTGTTTTTACTGGTTTCTACTGAGACATGTTGAGGTGTGTTGGTATGAAAAAATTGGTTATTCCAAAAATTGTATTTTTTTCATGCTTTGCGTTCCTTTTTCAAATAATTTAGTTTTTTCAACCGTGTAACCTCCGTTTTTGAATGCTCTGATTGTTGGGTCAAATTTAGTAGTAAAAATTTTATTTCCTTTCTGTTGATCGATTGAATTGAAATTTGGTAGAGTCAACAGAAGCAAACAAGAGCCCCGGAAAATATGCGAACTAAAAGGGGAATATACCTTTTGGTCGCCGCGGTCAGTTTTACCCAAATTTAATCCTTTCACTATTCGAAAGGTACAGACCACTTGTTCGCCAAAGCTGGATTAAGGGTTCCTAGAAAATTATGGGCTTATTTAATTACTCTATTACTAATATAGGTTTGTGACCTGTCGACAACCAGAATAAATATATCTTTCATTAGTTAATTGTCTGCATTCTTACTGAAAAAGATTAATTTTTTTATTTGAAAAGTGATTCTCATCTTATTAATTATTCCATAAAAGAAGTTCAACCTAACCTAACCTAACCTAACCTAACCTAACCTAACCTAACCTTACCTAACCTAACCTAACCTAACCTAACCTAACCTAACCTAACCTAACCTAACCTAACCTAACCTAACCTAACCTAACCTAACCTAACCTAACCTAACCTAACCTATGCAACTGCATTTAAATTATTAAAAGATTATTGTTATAATAATTTAAATTTGGATTGGAAGCTGTGTAAAGTTATTTTATATTGTTTTTCATTAATTATAAGTGTTTTTTTTAATTTGGTTTTATTCTTTGATGACCCACATTCTGTACCATATCATATCAGTTAAACTATTTTCTTCTTAAAAATATTATTTTCAATAAATCGAATTAAATACCTTTAATGATTGATAACTACGGCGACCAAGAGGCCTACCTGATTTTAAAACAGGCGACCAAGTGGTCGATGACATTATGAACCCCCGCTGACAAAACTGACCGCGGCGACCAAGTGGCCAACACCCACTAAAAGAAAGGTCGTCGCCACCAACCAATCAGGTGCGAATGTTAATTGATTCTACATTAGTAATTGTAAAAATAACAGAAATTATATGACAGAATGATTTTCTCAATAAACATCAATTTTAGTTGCTGCATTTAGTGTTGTAAATGTGAAGATAATTATCCGATTTTCAGACAATTTCGCTAACCAGATAATTTTTGGATAGGAATAACTTTTAGAGTGTTCTGCAGAAAGGATTTATAAAACGGCTATTGTGTTGGGTGATTCTTAATATTGACTAGGGTCGAAGACTACATACAGTGCATATAACACTTTGTTGCTCCCAATACAAACTTGACCCAGTTTTTTTTAAGAAATTACTACAGAGTCATGAAATAGGTAGGTACCTGAAATTTCAGAATATAAACATTAGGGAAGATGGAAGTTTTATTTTGGTCCATTCTTAATTTTTCACTAATATTTACAGTCAAATTTCTAGCAACTTTGCCTTTGTTTACTTTGTTTACAGTTGACACTAATGGTATCAATATTTGGTTTTCGATTCAAAATATCGATTGTTACTGCAAAAATACAACTACTGCGACATGGACACGCCCACCAAGGGCTCCTGTTTGCTTCGGTCGACTGTACACAGCTTCAGTTCTGATGAAAATACAATTATGTATATTCAGAATCAATATAAATCCGAGATGGCCACCGCCACAAAATGGTGGATTACATTTTTTTTTCAACCTTCTCAATATGGATATCAAATGGGTTTGACTAGTGGAATACAGTACATCATTGAGATACCAAATTCAAGATTGGAAATGTTGGATTTCATATTTGTTTCAGTACCCTCAATTTGGGTTCGGATCGACTATTGAAAAGAACCTTATTCACCCTAAAGCCTTACATTTTCCACTAAAGTTCATTTATGAGACGCCTGAAAAAAGGATGCTGCCCTTAATTTTGTCATGGGCTTCAACTGTCCACAAAATGCAAGGCAGCACTGAACTGTAGACAGGAAATAAACCTTGTAATAATGAGGTACTTAAAGAACTAAATCGAATAAAAACTTAGAAAAAAAATGGGTAAAACAAAATATTTAAGTAAAGCGGTTTTATTGAAAAGAAACGTGATGATGATATAGATAATGAACTGAAAGCTGAAAAATAATTTGGCGAGTCCTAGGTACCAGTCATTCATTTATTCATTCGTTTTGGTTGAGCAACAATCCAGGCACTTGAACTGAATCATTGTACCATTTCCCTTGTTATCTACTTCCATTCCAGATACTTCGTGTCTTCTTCAAAGGCCACTAGTTTGACTGGAGGGATTTTCAGTAGTTGTGATGGTTGTATTAATCCCTCTCCAAAGTGCTTCCGTCTGAGTCCTTGTAAGTTCTCGCAGAAGCAGAGTATGTGAGTAGGTGTTTCTTTGTATAGTTCACATTTTATGCACATAGGTTCACTAACTTTGCCCATTCTGTGCAGATGTTTCCTCAGGGTGCAGTGTCCAGTCACCAGGTCGGCAACTGTCTTCAAATGTCTCTTACCCAGTTTCAATAGCCTGGTTGAGAGTTCCTTGTCTTGCTTGTTCAGTAAACTCTTTGTATGGGGGTGCCCTTGTGTCAACCTCCATTTGAGTTGGTGTTCCCTATCAATACCAGTTCCCGATTTCCACTTTTATGCAATCTTTTGTAATTCCACAAAGCGGTTCCGGGCCTATGGAGTCTCCTTTAGAGCCTTCTTCAGCTAACTGGTCCGCCATTTCATTACCTGCAATCCCCTCATGTGCCGGCACCCATATTAGAGACACTTTGTTGTCTCTTGCCAGCCTGTTAAGGGATTCTTTGCAGTTTTTTACTAGTCTAGACGAAGTTGTTGGATTACTGTTAGCTTCAAGCAGAGCCTGGCTGTCAGTGAATATTTTAAATTCTTGTACGGTATATCCTCTTCTGATGTTTTCATCAATGCAGGTTATAGCGGCATTAGTCTCTGCTTGAAACACAGTCGTATATCATCCAAGGCTAAAGAACCTTCTCTCGCTAGGTCCCCTTTCATACCATCCCCAGTGCCATGGTTTGTTTTGGAACCATCGGTGAACCAGATGATTTCTCCAGAATTACCTGGGTGCATCACCCTAGATGAGATGATCATGTTCACTCGCCCAGTGAATATATTCTCGGGTGTGATACTATCAAAACTCATATGAAATATGGGTTCATCTAGTATTGTCCCAGTTGTATCAGTGTGTACTCGAACATTGTTCGGGGACCATAAGTCTCTAGATTTCAGCCTAAGAATTGCTATCATTGCCTCCGCCCTTATAAAAAGTTCCAAAGGAGGAAGTCCAATAAGGCTGATGCCGTCCCTGTGCTGTTCATTACCCCGGTAATACCAAGAAGGGTTTGTCTTTGGATTGCAGTCAATATATTAACTGCAGAGGACACTTCTGTCCTCCTCCATCAGACTATTATTCCATAGGTGATCATTGGCCTTATCACAGTTGTGTAAAGCCAGTGAACCACCTCAGGTCGTATTCCCCAGGTTTTGCCCATAACTCTCCTGCATTGCCAGAAAAGCCTAGTCGCCCTAGTAGTAATTTTTTCCAGGTGTGCCTTCCAATTCAGTTCGGAATCAAGGGTCACTTCCAGATATTTTACTTCTTTGGATATTTCTAGTTCCTCTTCCCGAACATCAGTACTCTACCCTGCGGGAGAACTCTTCTATTCGTAAAAGCAACTAGTTTTTTTGTGGATTAAAGGAAAGGTCCTCTTCAAGGCACCATTCCTCCACAATTCGTAGTGCTTCTTCTAAGACATTTATAACTACTTCTGGGAATTCCCCATTGGTGACAACCACTATGTCGTCCGCAAAGCCCTGCTTCCATATACCTTGATCATTCAACCTGCAGATCAAGTCATCCACAATTAGGTCCCATAAATGTGGTGAAAGTAATGCACCTTGAGGACATCCTTCAGTTGTCCTAACGGTGTATGTCTTATTATGCATATGTGCTGTTATTTTCCTTGCTCGATCGTGGATCCCATCCATTTGCAAGTGGTGCAGTTAATCCCTCTTTTTTTTAAGGGATCTGTTTATTGATGATATCGATGTGTTGTCAAAAGCACTTTCGATGTCTAGAAATGCTGCAAGGGCTACTTCCTTATGATTCCACTCACCACACTACTCTCCTCATCAATCTAGGGCATTGATCAAGCGCAAAAAGAAAATCTTGGGGCGTATCGTACCCTGAGTAAATATTTGATCAGCATTAATAATGATCGGTTTCCTGTTGATAGGAATTTCTCGCGCCCCACGATTTTATTTTTGAGTCTGTGGTCAATTTGCTATATTAATGAGAAGAGAAGTGTGATAGCTGGTACTTTGGACATACCAAATAATTGAATTTACTGTTTGGACCCTTACTTTGTGGAATCTACTCATATTAATGTTATAAATGAAACTAACTGTTTCTAATTAATTCCACTATTTAATTAAAAAATTTATGAAAATTATTAAAGGATATTGATAATTATTTCGATATTGACATATCATCGTCAGAATGACAGAAGTTACATTTTATGTGATACCTACTTGATGTTTAATATTTTGGCTAGACCAAATAGTAAGTGACCTATCTTGTGATTGACTTATATATATAAATAGTGGAATTAATTAGAAACAGTTAGTTTCATTTATAACATTACCAAATAATTGTTTAGCTTCCAGTATATTATCTACATCATAATTATTTTCCTTTTCAATGAACTGTTCGAATTGAAAAACTCATTTTACCCATTTTATTATAACTGATTGGTTTTTAATTTTGAGCTTGGGAGGTGGATAACAGAATCGTATTTAAACGGCGACTCATATGTCCAGTATATAATAAATTCATTATAATGCTTATATTTTCAAAATTATATAGAATATCTATTCTTATTTTTAAAAAGGGCTTCATTCCATATATTTAAAACAGCAGAGTTATAATAATCCGAAAATATCCTACCTATATTTTCTTTCTGGCAAATGCCTTTCAAATCAAATTCTAATTTGCTTTTCCTCGATGCTTGCCACCTCCTTCTTCGATTTGGTATTTTCTTTACAAGACCGAAATTATACGATTCATTGTCCATGATTATCAATGAAGGCTCAAGCAGGTTTGGTAATACTTGTTCAAAATTGATTGTTTTAACTCTTACTGCGTGGAATCTTTTCCATAATTGTTAAATGGAATCGATAAATCACAAATTCCTCAACAGAAATATAACATAATATATTACTTGACAGGTTTCACATATAACATTCAGTGAACCATTTTAAAAAATTTGTGCAATTTACTAACCGACTTGAAAAGAAGACTAGCGTTTTCCATAAATTCACCCTCGGAAGACTTATCCTGTCAGCTTTTTCTAAATACTTCCTCACTGAAAGTACATGTTCCTTCTATGACAGGTTTCAATGAAAAATGGTCATTTTGATTTCTTGTATAGTCCCGAAAAAATTTAATTTTTATTTACGTAACTGAAGATTGCTCCATTAGAAATTCTCGATTTGATATTGAGCATTTCCTCCACTCAAACTCCAGTTTAGCCAAGGCGCTGGACAAGGAGATCGGGGATATAATTACTCCGTTATGTTCTTTGTGGAGGAGCTTTATTGTGATATGCTTGTCTGTTTTAACAAAATGAATAAGCTGGAACATAAAAACTAACACAAAACTTAGTATGTACCTGCAGAATTCATAGCTTGCAGACGTGTCCTTATTACCCAGCTAAGCAGAAAATTGAAATTTTTAATCTCTAACACAACCTGCACCTGAAATCGACTCTGTAAAGCGGAAGTTGATTATATTATTTATTTAAGATGTGGAAAAATTCAAAATTGGCCCTTGCACAACCCACCAAAATTTATGTACACCCTCTATACTGGATTGTTTAGTTTAACATTAAATTCGAAAAGAGAAGAACATGTACATGCATATTATTCTAAAAACTAAAGGGAATATACCCTAAGATAATTTTCACTTAAACGTTACTGTTCGGGAAATTCAAATTCACTGACTTGTCAACAAACATCATTCGTATTATTTTTTTCTCCATCAAAAACCCGAAAATTAATTATTTTTGCGATACGCTTATGTTTATATTTTTACGCTAATGAGTCTGCAAATTATAACTATTGTTATACAAACAAGGCTTCATTATTGGAGAAAATTGTGAAAGTTTATATGGAGGTGAACAAAGTGCTTTGTTTGCATCATTCGTATCTTTCGGCTGTTGGTTTCAGTATTGAACCGGAAGTAATTCGTCAGCGAACTTTGATTAAATATTTACCCTAAGAAACTGCAGCTGAGGTCGCTCTGTTTCGGTTCGTTTACTTTATTCGGAATACGATGCTTACGTAACGAAAAATATTTCACAATTAATAAATTAATCATAGTTTTTGACTTGACAGAAACCTTAAGCTTATAATTTGGATTTTATCCACTAGGAAATGGAATAATTTCAAGATATTTAATAGTTTTTTTTTGTGGTTAATTCAATAAACCTTTTTATAAGTAAAAAATAGATATGCAATATCGGTTCGACAAACAGATACTCGCGAGTATACAGAACTCACGTTATCCCTACTCCAACTGCGCCAGAGCCGATGTATATTTACTACGCAGGAAGGATGTCACTTTTGCATATTTAATTAACATAATACTTAACGTAACTTAATAACAAGGCTCTATTCTAGGTCCTTTACGTTGATGATTTCCCAAAATATACAGGGTGATTCATTGGTGCGATAAAGTCCAATATCTTGTAAATCCATCAATATATTCGAATAAAATTTTGATAGATTGTAGCCAGCCTAAAGGCCCATATTTTAAAATTAGTCGCAACTGTACCTATAGCTATAGCGTGTTCCAGAACACCATGACAAATCAAAGTTTTTTTAAATGGGACACCCTGTAATTAACTTCAAATTTAGATTCTGCTTGACTTCGCTATTGCAATGACACACGGTTGTAATAGGATTTACAGTGTATTTAAAAAGTTCTGACCACTTGTTCCTGAAAATCTTAATGAGTTCAATCCCGTATACTTAAAACTGCACAATTTAAAATTAATTTTTCTACACCCACATGTATATTATCCATTTTCTGCACAATTTACAGAATGTAAATGTAGGCCATTCCGGTTAACTGAACGGATATGATTTCATATACATCCTAGAACGTATATGAAATCCACCAATCAGCATTTGCGTTTAGTACCCGCCAACTAATCTTTTTTCAATTTCATAGAAACGTCAAAATAACTTGTCAAAATATTTCTATAGTTTTTAAGAAAAATATTAGTAAAAATGAGTGATTCCAGTGATGAATCAATAAATAATTTTCCGTCAGATATTCGCTTAGCCGCAAAGGAGACGTATAACGTATAGAAACAGAATAAATTGAATATTTAAGGGTACTCCTGACAAACGTCAGTTTTTATGTAATACATTTGACGTTATAGATAGATGATTAGTATATTCATCGGTAGTCCAGTGGTAAGTATCCCAGCCTCTCACGCGGTAGATCAGAGTTCGATTCCCCGTTGCGAATTTTTTTTTAAATTTTAATTTTATTTCTAAATAATGATAAAATAATAATAATAGTAAAATTATTAAAAATTTTTAATTTGAAGTTATATTATAGTTTAATAAAATGTTTATTTTCTAGATTTTTTCTTAAGTGGGTCGTAGAAAAAATATACTGTTCGACTCGTGTGGATTGTCCATATCGCTCTCGGACGATTGAGCACTCCGCCTACGGCGTCGTGCTCAAACTTCGTCCTCGTGCGATATGGCCATCATATCCACACTAGTTGCACAAACTACTATTGCCACAGCCATACGTCTGTGATGATATCAAAAAAACTATTCAGTTTGGGTATAGTGTATACTTGATTAAATTTGAAATATAGTAAAGTAACATTCATTTACCGATATAAAATACAGGGTGATCCATTTAAAAAAAAATTGTGTAACCGATGTATTTGAGTTTGGACTCTCCCTGTATTCTTTTCTTAGATATGCAAGCAGGTCTAGTGAATTCTGATACTAGAAGAACATAACAGCAGACTGGCTGTGGAATAATAATTTTGAATTGTGCAGGTTTTAGAATACGGGGCGTTGAACTCATTACGATTTTCAGGAACAAGTGGTCAGAACTTTTGAAGTACACTGTATAACCTACTACAACCTTATATCATTTCAATAGCGATGTCAAGCAGAATTCAAATTTGTAGTGAAATACATGGTGTCCTATTTAAAAAAATGTGAGTTTTAACTGGCACGGCGTTCTGGAACACGCTGTAGGTTAGGTTAGGTTCTATGTGAGTGGGGCCTTCTCGCCACCTCCACTGCGACCCCCGTTGGGTCTATTGTGGCTCACCCCTAGGGATTATAATTCACCCCACGCTGAACAATTGCGACTAATTTTAAAACATGAGCCTTCAGGCTGGCTACAATCGGTCAAAATTGTATTCCAATAAATTGGTGGATTTACAAGATATCGGACTTTATCGCACTAATGAATCACCCTGTATAAGTACTGAACATTTTAGATCATATGCTGACGATACTAAATTGGATCCATCAGCCGATACTATCGAAGAATTAACGAAAACTATGGAAATTATTAGTTCTAATATAACCTGCAGTTAACAAATAAAAGACATTCACAATAAACCAGTGAAAAAAGTAAACAATGACACATTCTGATGTCAAGCAATACCAAAATTTCAGGATCTCATCTAGATAGTGATATGACCTGGAATACAAAGCTATTTTGCACTTTCACAATTGAAAAATGTCTATTATGCAACTGTCTACTCTCATATTTCTTATAATGTAGTACTCTAGGATCTTTGTCTCAAAAAACGAATTCTGCGTTTAATATGTTACCTAGATGGCAGAGAAACTTGTTGAAATCACTTCAAAAAATATAACATTTTAACTTGGTATTCAATTGGTATATA
This sequence comes from Lochmaea crataegi, assembly GCA_947563755.1. NCBI lineage: Eukaryota > Metazoa > Arthropoda > Insecta > Coleoptera > Chrysomelidae > Lochmaea > Lochmaea crataegi. Next base: position 29,549,347 of record OX387434.1, on the reverse strand, counting down.
ATGTAATGATTTTAAAATATTATTAATATTTCACCACTAATATTTCGAATTTTTAAATTTGAAAATATAAATTTATAGATGAAACAGTATTTGCTAATTTAATTCTATTGATAACCATGTATGTAATTTTATTTCAAATAATTTATTATGATAAACCTGGTATGTAATTCAATTTGATTTAAAATAATTTATGATAAACCCTGTATGTAATTTAATTTATTATGAATAATTTATATGTATAAATTAATTTTAAAATTGGAATATATAAATTTATATGCTATTTAATTGAAATTTTATTTTTTCACTACTAGCCTCTAAACCTAACTTTATTGACTTTTGTTGAGGTAGTAAAGTTGTTCATTATTAACCAAGGTAGAAAAATACAGAGCCTACTTGATTAAAAACTAAATCTCAATCCATTTAATAGAATGTGAGGTTAACTTGTGCACAGCTGTCATGTCATGTGAAACGGGAGTCGACACACTAATATTTAAAAAATAAAATGCCAGTAGTGAAGTAGTGAAGTAGTGAAAAAAATGCTATATGAGCCACGGTAGAAAAGTGTATTAATGTCTCGGATGCATTAAAGACCGAGAAGCGAAGCTTCGAGCTCGACAATAATACCTCACTTTTCTACCTTGGCGCATAATTACTATTTCTTACTAGACCGAAGTTCACTTTTGAAAAGATTTTTTATTTGGAAATGTCCCTCGATACTCCATTATTCAAACAAATTAATCCATAAAATCTTCTAAATTGTCATCTATGAGTGAGTGGATTTTTAATTTTCGATTCTATTTTTTCTTTATAACTGAAAGTATATTTAAAATATAAAATTTTATTAGTTCGTTAACAAAAATTGCTCCCTTGCTTTAAATTTATATTCTTCTTCCCAATTCTAAAATTTTTATTTCTAGCGCTCAAAAAACTTTTTCAAAAAAATTTTTTAGTCCTCTTTTTCAATAACTTTTGCTTAGTATCCTTTTTCCAATTTTTTTTCATATGGAAACCAATAGAATCTTATTTCTTTCCTTATCTTCTCATTGGTTGATTTTCTTCGCGTATATTGAATTTACAAGTGACCATTGCTCTAGCAATGAATATCAAAATATAAATTTTTGTAATATTTCAAAATTCTGTCATTTCTGACAAATAAATAATTTTTATAACCTTCATATTCTATGATATGAACAAAACATTGAAATTTTTCTAATTATAAGAGTATTTTGAAAGAAAAATTCATTAATATTAATTATGTCACATTGACTATTTTAAAATAACTTCTAAATTCAATAAACCGTAAGTATTAATATACAATTAGCTAGTTTCAGTGATCTTAGCTACAAAAATATATAAATATTGTGAAATATTCAAATTATTATTAAATGCTATAAACTATGTCAAACAACAATAATAATATTCAAATAAATATTCGCCTCTCGAAACACACAACGGCATTATATGAAAAGAGTGCAATGTATAAGGTAGTACAACTTTGACCGGATTATATAAGATTATATAAGAAGAAAATAATTAATATTTGTTCAAGCAAAAAGTGAATGTTTCTACAGCATTGACGATTTTTTGAATATACTTATTTTTTAGGTTTCTCATCCAATATTTGAATTATGCCATGTTTATGGATATGTTTTGTTTTAAGTTGGGAGCCTTGGAACCGTTGGCGATACTCGACACTGAACACTGTTTACTACACTAACACTTTACACTATCCCACGCGCGTTTGAATAACCAAGTTATCTTCTTCAGAGACTGAAGGTAAACTTTACTTAATTACAGTTTCCTGTGAAAATTGTCATATTTTAGTAAAGCGTGTTGTCAATAGTTGTTAAAGATAATAGTTTAATACTATTATACCGCCTTACAAAGTTTTTGAAAAATATTATTCAACTAACAGAGACCGTTCATTAAGAAGCAACTATATGTCTGAATTACACTTCTAAGTTAAACGGGGTTGGTATATCTGCAATATATAACCAACTATTCTGGTTTGTAGTCAGAAGGGATATCACTTGTAGTCCGGTTTAGGCGTATTTGCGCCTCATCAGTACAAGGTAGATGTCATCCGTCCAGAAGCCCTGAGAGCATAATTCTGGACTGGGGACAACGCAGAAACCACATAAATACATTTACCTCAGTAGAGGAAATGCTAAGAATGTGATAACAGTGACATCCCCACATATAACCACAAACCAGAATTCTATATTACAAAAAACCATCCTAAATCATCAATGTCTGTCGGTGCATATAGCCCGAGAAGTAGTTGCTGCTTCTTAGTGCTGCTTCTCTGTTCTTTGAAAAATACTTTTCAAAAACTTTGTGAGGCGTTATAATAGTATTAAACTATTATCTTTGACATCTATTGAAGGTAAACTAACACTATGGTGCTTTGTCATCCATATATACTAAATTTTATCGCGCCAAACTAATTAATCCGCGGGAACAAACCATCCCGGTGCAAAACAATGTACAATTGCTTTTTTTCTAATAAACTAGTACATACTTTGTAAAAAAGTAGACATTCACAGATATCTTGGAATACCAACTGTTCAAGAATATATTTAGAGGTTTATAAAGAAGCATGAGGACCGGCTTCACCTTCATGACAATGCAGATGTTCTTCAGCTGCTGGATTACCGTCATCTCATCCGAAGATTGGAGAGTACCAAATCACATGAGCTTGGGTAGTGTTTTGTTGAAAAGTAAAGTATAGTGCGCGGGTGAATAGTGAACAACTGAGTGTTGAATGGTCTTTGGCAGGACAAGTAACTAGTTTTAAGATCCCACAACTTCAAATTAATGAGGGTAACCACATTTACATTTTCGATAATCATATAATGAAGTGCTAACAAAATAAAGAAAATCAGACTGATTTTCAAAAATATATTATGACTCATGTATCTACAAGAGCACAGATGGGTGATTATCGCAATTATTTGCTCTATTTCGGTATTTAGCATTGTTAGACTGGTCAATGGGCTTCCATATTGCAAGAGCTTTTCCCAATTAAGCATCTGCATGCATTAACACACAAATCATAGCACAACAAAAGTTTGCAAGCTACTAAGCATCGAGTGGCCGGTAATAATAAGCTGTCATATACTTTTTCATATATTAATTTATAAAATAATGAAGAAAGTATATCTTATTCATATAGTCCGAGGAAGTTAGGACACAAACATCAAATATTCCCGAGTTGGAATATTATGCACCTAATCGAAAACATATCGACTCCCTGTTACGATACGATACGGTAATGCCAATTTGCAATGCCTCCAACAATGTTGGGCGACAATTTGCAACGGCTACTCAGTTTAGAGAGCACCTCAGGTGTAGATTCTGAGACCAAACTAGTACAAATTCAGAGAGTAGTCTTACCGGTTCTCGGGTAATCCTACTTGAAATTTATTTTAATTAAGGTACTGAAGGAAGTTAATAATTAATAAAAATTATGAAAGTTAAGAAAGGTAATTGGGCGCCACCCTGAATAGTACTAGTTCATTTGTTACTCACATCAGCATTATAACGACAAATCCTGGAATATTGGAAGGGAAAATAAACTTTATGAACAACGTTATTAAATTTACAAGTTGTATATTGACTTTTAGAAAAACAATTAAACAAAAAAAATTAAATGACTAGTTCATTGAGTTGTTCTATGTTGTAGAAGATGAAATATATATGTTACTTCCCATGGTTCCAGAAAAAGTCCTGGTAATATTCCAGATATAGGTAGTGATATCCTGGATACGGTCCTGGTTCAGATGGAGTCCTTGCTAAAGTTCTTAATCAAGGTACAGATGAGGTTCTGGTTTCAGATGGAGACAGTCCTGGTTACAGTTCCAGGTAAAGTGTCCCAAGTAAAGTTCTTGTCCCAGGTAAAATGCTAAGGAACAATAATAGTATCAAGAACAAATTTACCCAACTTTACAAAATCCAGAATGTCTGAAGTATGAATTTGATAACAATGTTAAAGAAAATTATTTAAAAACGTGGTTCATACATCCTGTATTTTAATAAAAAAATAATCAAAGAAATCAAATAAAAAAAACAATAAAATCGAATACTTGATTCTATAACGGTAAATATAGACATATATTAAATATGAATATATTTTAAATAGGTTTGAAATATCTTCAAATATATTCAAAGAGAATCTGAAAAGAAATATGAAAGAACCAAAAAAAAAAACAAAATCATATCGATATATATTCCTGGCACTGGAACGACATTGCTACATAATAAAAATATGAAAGCGGAAAACTGCTAAGAAAGAATAGTTAACATACATTTAAGCGAAATAACTTACCATTCACATGAATGCACAGGAAAGAAGAATGAAACCTCTCCGCCACTGTTTAAATACAGGAAATCATATGAAAGATAACAGACTCACGTCTCATGTTCATGTCAAGCTCAGACGCCTTTACCAAGAAAAGAATTTACATTTCAATAGTGAATTCTTAATTCATATTTAATTAATAAGTGGTAGAAGAAGAGATAAGAACGAGGTCGAAGTGGGAATAGCAAAGAGCAGTAGCTATTTTCACGACAGACGGAATTCGATCGGCCCGTATAGAAACGTTGATTCCGACTCTCGTCGACAGTAAATATATTCAGCCTTGAAACATTTTTCGGTGTTGGGTATGAGAAAGGATTGGCTATTCGCCGCCCATACGATAATTTATTATTAATTAACTGGAGGAAAGTAAAGTGAACGAAATTAACGTTACATCCCAATAAGAACACTCGAAATTGGAGTCCTTAACGCTGATATATCTTTCAGTTTTGCCTGCACAAAAAAATCTGCACATCAAAATTGTAGGAAATCTTATTCCTTATAACATGATGGAAATAAATTTGAAAAAAACAATTTTGCAACCCTCAATTTTCTAGAAATTGTTAAACAAATTTTGTTTATTCAAGCGGCAAGTATAATCAAAATCAAGGTGATAATCATATATGAAAATATAGAGGAAATGTTCCTGAAGAAGTTGGTGTTTTTAAATTTTAGAGATTTGAAATGACGGTCGTGCAAACTGACTTTATATTGTTTTACAATCGCTGTTCATTTTATAAGTGACGTCATCATCCATCTGATCCCGGACAACCTTCAGAAAGAAGCTTATATGGAAGTAGCATTTTTTACTGATTTATATATAAATCGATAACAAAAGTTAATTGGTTTCGGAAAATATAACACATTACTAAGTTGGAAGGCAGAAACTGTAATAATGAAGCTGAACTGTTTTTTTGATACTTCAAGAATCAAAAGAACTCTAGCCAAAGAAGTAGATGATTTTTATGAAGTACCTACTGAATGAGACGTTTTTTATAGCATTAGGTTCCACTAATAATAATTGGTGGATGTCGATAACAACAAGATAAAAAGACGTCAAAAAATAATAGTTTAATACTATTCTAACGCTTTAAAAAATTTGAAAAATAAATAATTTTCAAAGACCGTTCACTACTTCTCGGGCTATATGCCCCGACAGACATTGAATTACACTTCTAAAGTATTTACCTTCGTATTTTTAGTTTTACTTGGTATCTTATTATTTTGTATCCATATTGAATTCAAGTACGATTTTTAACATTATTTGTTTTTAACAAATACCGTGTTTTGTAAAATACCTTTAAAGCAAAGCATAAATCAGTTTCTATATATATAATTATTATATATTAATAATTATTATTTTTATTACTTTTATAAAATAGGTACCGTACGCCATTGGTACGTTTATGACAGATGTCGGCCATGTTTCCTTGCCCTTTACCGATGCCGTGTAGCTTCAGATAGACTTGCCAAACTATAAATAATTAATGTGACTATTTCACTAGAGAAAATTGATAACTGACAAAATTTGAAGGTTTTGAACTGGCAATTTTTTGTCTTGTCGCGGCAATTTTTTGACGTTTAATATATCAAATCTATGTGTATAAAATTCTATCACTCTGTGATAAAAAGCCTGACGGCTCGTGGTTTTGTTAAAAATGTCATTCGCAAAATTGCCAAGCAACAAACTTTCATGACAATCGAAAAATTTTGCCGACAAAATTTTCACTCTCGTGGTATTATATATGACAACACCACATGACAGTTATTGTCACAGCCATTCTTGCACCGTGCCGTACCATAGTAACAACAGCGGACGAAAAGTGTTTGCGAACGAAAAGTACTTGACGTCAAAAATAGACGATCTTTCATCCGGAAATTAGTACGTAATAGATATTTACGTTACTAGTCCGGTAAGTACACTTTTACAGTACGAGTGAGATGTTTACGGACGAGGCGACGGAATTTCGAAACGAGTACTGTAAAAGTTTACCGGACATGTGACGTACAACATTTTATTTCATACTGCTAAAAAACACAAAAGAACAGTGAAAAAATAAAATATTAATATATTTATCGGCGTTCGCTATTTTTGAAATTTGCATTCAATGCCAGCTGGCCTGTAGATGGTACCCATAGAAACATAATATTGTTTTTAAATAATATAATTCTGTCAGCGATTGTAATTATCCGATTTTCACGAAATGGCTCAAGATCAATTCATTCCTGAGGACATTTTGCGCAAATCTCATGAAGCCTCGGGGCATCTGATACCCAACAAATCGTCGTCCCATTATGACAAAGAATTTAAGCTTTTTTGTCGATGGAAAATGGACAGCAACGTAACTGTTGTGAATGAAGATGTTATGATGGCTTATTTTTTGGACTCTGATAAATAATTCATTTAATGAAATTCCTGGAATTCATGGGAACGAAAATATAACCGTTAATATTAATATAGGCAATAAGTAAGTTCTGTTTATTGTTTTGTTGTTGAATTTCAGTAAATGTATATTCATACTTTCGAAGCATAACTGAGTTTTTATTAGTTTTTAATGTGTAAAAGCCTGTAAAATTTCATTACGGGATAGTAGCACGTGATATTTCATTACGTGCTACTATCCCGTAAAAGTCTATTTTCCGGATTGAAATCAAGTACGCAAAGGTATAGTAAAATTAATACCTATTTAGAGGTACCAGCCGTTTTAGTAACTTAACGTATGCGGCTTCTTGAACCATCTGAACCCGCATGAAAAAAATTAGGTTATGACCTTTGTCATGTCAAATGCTTGACATATTTCTTATTGCATTGGCGTAGTGACTTGAAATTTCATATTATCAGTGGCGGTTTGTAATAATACAAATTAAATTTATGAAATTCATAAAATTTTAAAGATGTTGACATAATAAAAGAATATAAAACAAGCGCACTAATTTTAAAAACATTGTTTTATTAACTAGATACATAGTTTTCTTAAAAAAATATGGCAATTCAGAGTTCGATTAAGTACAAATTCTAGATTAAAAAAAAAAGACAACGTGATCTTCAAGGCAAAGTTTAATTAGTTTCTAAATCAGAATAACTTTCGGAAAGTGATAGTTCATCATCGGATTCATTGGATACAGAGATCACCATAGGTTCGATGTTTAGTAGGTCCCACTTCCAGTTATTTTTAAATCACTGTGTTTAGTACCATCTTGCCACATTCTTCTGTCCCCGCTTTTACTAAAAACCCATGTCTCATCCAGAAAAACAGGTGTAAAGAGCTTTTCGCTTTTAGCAGCATGGTATTTGTTCAAAAATAATATTCTTTTTAATCTGACTGCAGGCATTTCCAATAAATGTTTTCTTCCATCCTGTTTTTTGAAATGAAAACCCATTTTTTTAATTCCCAAATATAACGAACCTTTGGAAATCTTAGTTTCTGGAGACTCTTCGATAAATTGCCGTAAAATAGTTTCTACTGTGATTTTATCCTTTCGCGCATACATTTTATAAATTACTTCCCTCAAACAATGCAGGGTATTTTTTGTAATTCGGGTTTTGCTCCGGGAAACGCTTGCAGACATATTTCTTCTAAATTCGAAAGCTGTAGCTCTGTTTGGTTTTTCAAGATTATATATTGTGCTTTCTGGAACTTTTAGTGTTTCGGACGCTTTTTGAATTGCCTTAAATCGAGATCCTAAATCGTTTTGAAAATAGTTTACTACATTAAGCATAAGTTTTTTGGATTCATCAGAATATCGCATTTTTATATCTTATTTTGCGTTATGACATTAACATGAAATCAAAATTTGACGTAACTTCAAAAACGTGACATCTAATAAATTAGTTACGACGTTCATTTTTGTTGGTCATTTTTTGTTTCAACCGATTTATTAATAATAAATAAGGATGGTCTTATTCTAAATGGGTATAAAATTTACTATACATGCAAGGTATGAAATAAATAGTAATTTACGTTACAAGTCCGGGAAATGGCTTAGTACAAGTCTAGATTGGAATTTCTAGACGAGTACTTTAATAACATTTCACGGACGTGTATCGTACAATATTTTATTTCATACTGTGTTGTATTAAAAATGAAATATCAATATTTTATTTTAGGTTACCTCCCTGTATGTAGGTGTTAGCAGTCCGGGAAGTAAAAATTTCCCGGACCGGGTACTGTAATGAGTTACTTCCCGGATTAGAGTCTATTTCCCGGACCGGGTACTGTAATGAGTAATTTCCCGGACTTAAGTGAGACCGGGAAATAGCTTATTACAGCACAGTATGAAATAAATGTCATTTTTTGTAGAGGTCGACGAAAAAAACTTTTCTATGAGGCACTGAATAAATGTTCAATGCTTGATGATGCAATTGTTTCTCATATCTGGTAGTTCCACATCTGAATGGATCACTTGAATCCTTTGAATATTTTTGAAGAAGTGCCCTATTGTGACATCTCGATAAAATTAACAGTTCAAGATATATAGACAATTTTATCTCGCACTGTACATATTCGTTTTTCACCTTCACAAGTGTAGACAGACAACAAATACAATTCGAATGTGAATCGATGTTATACGGTTCCACAATCCAAGAATATATCGATAAAAACTCCAATGAAGCTATTTGTTAACAACAAAATGAAAAAAACAAATAGAATTGGGCGTGTTCAGCCAGAATTCACGATTTAAACGCCACCGCTAAGCAGCTCAACTGTTGAGCTCGTATAAACGCGCCCAATGTTTGGCTCATTGGCTCAATTGCAAGGAGGCAAGGAAAGACTCAGCAACTGCTTCTTAAGATTTGAGTTCTAGATTATATCTTCACTACTGATCTATGCAATACATACTTGGAAGTATTAACATTTTAAAATTCAGCTGAGGAAAAATAATTGTTAGACCAAAAAAATATTCCTAGCATCAACAAGTCGATTCTTGACAAATTATGTTTCTTGATAAATTATCTCCGTTATAAAATGTGTCATTTAATGAAGACATTGAAGACTCATTTTGACTTCCCACTTATCACAGTACCTATGTTTAACCAAATTGAACATATTATGGCATCAGCTTAAGTCAGCAGTTCGGAGAAATGATACTTCTCCAGCCTTAAGCTCAACTGTGGTAGTTCTTATTCAAACAGAATATGCGAACATTCCTGATAGCAGCTGGGCCAAGGGTGTTTCCCATATTAAAAGGGTGGAAAAGTCATATATTTATATAGAAACAATTCCCAAAGAAAACTTTAAAATCAATTTCGATGACGATAGTGAAAGTGAAACTGATCTTCGTTAGTAATTTTGTTTATAAATACCTTAAACTTATATTATACTTATATGCAAAAAACAGCAACTTCACGAGTGTGTGTATATTAAATTTAATTCTAAACAACTTGAATATTATGAACATTCTGAACTATAATCGCATTAATTAACGTGATGTTTATAAATGTTTTTGTGTTATGTAGCATATATTATATATACATAAACAATTCTCAATTATAATCAAGTGATTTTTGTTCATAATCATCTTAACCCAATATCATCATCATAAAACAAAATTTAATGGCTAGGGCAGGTAAAACTCTGCGTAGAATCGACCGCCTTGTGATAACTAAAGTGGTTGTTGATTTATGACCTTCTTATATTTCTGGTCGTACTTTACCTGAGGTCACAAGACTAGCGCGGATCTGTTCATAAAGCCAGCAAGTGTGCATTATGGTGTATATTAACGGTTGAATTTTTATTAATTTCCAAGGACGTGAGGGAGTGAGGCACATATTTTACATGAAGCACTCTATAATTATAATCATGTTGTATAATTAATAAACTTATTATTCTAATAAACTACCAATTCTAATTAGATCGGGATGACGCTACTTAAGGAGTAATTCGGAGTGTGTAGGTAGGAAATTACTGAAATACTGGATTTTTAAAAACTATTGTGGCAAGATTACAATACAACCTTCAAGTTGTTCATCCTGTGTAGGGTCCTGTAATTGCAAATTTACATTTTATTACTCCAGAACCTACATTAGTGTTATAAACTGTCCTTATGATAGATGTCGAAGATAATAGGTTAATACCATTATAACACCTTACAAAGTTTTTGAAAAATGATTTCGAAGAACAGAGACCGTTCACTAAGAAGCAACAACTACTTCTCGGGCTATATGCCCCGACAGACATTGAATTACCTACACTTCTAAGTTGAACGGGGTTGGTAGACATACCAACTTAGAAGTGTAATTCAATGTCGGTCGGGGCATATAGCCCGAGAAGTAGTTGTTGCTTCTTAGTGAACGGTCTCTGATCTTTGAAAAATATTCTTCAAAAACTTTGTAAGGTGTTATAATAGTATTAACCCTGTAATGCCCCAATTTTTGTTTAAGCTGGTAATTTTAGTTTAGGTTAAATAAAATACAAGAAAGACGAATGAACATAAAAAATTTTAATTATTTTCAATTTACAGCTTGTGCAGGTAAAAAAAGGTAAACCGCCTAAAGGCGGACTTGAGCATTATCTTCGACATATATTGATAACACGCCTTACTAAAATATGACAATTTTTACAGGAAACTGTAATTAAGTAAATAGTCCTTATGCTATTTATGACCCCGTTATCTTTACATGATGGAAATGGGAGACAAAGAACGCAAAACCATCAATTTTGCAGAGCATTTTTTATTCTTTACATTTCAGCAATCACAAATCGACTAGCATTTTAAATTTTATGGAACATAAAACATGCTAAACAACAATTTGTGACAAATCCTTTGCGTCACGTTAAAATGTCTACCTCATCACTATAATTAGATGTCGTAAAAATAAAGCCTTTTCAAAATTTTAAATAAACCTACCACGAATTTACCGTTTTACAGCGACATAATCTTAAAATGTTCCGTTCTACTTAACCGCCAAACTGGAAAGTTTAAATATTTGGCAAACGCCGTCGACGCTACGTTCTGAGACACGTACTGATGTAAATTTTTGAAAGTGGTGCAAACGGAAATGTTTCTCCTGCGGATTTCTTGTGCTCGATTAATTTTAATCACTTGTCTATATATGTTTTGAAGCAATGCTTTGAAATATTTAGAACGAATTTTAAAAATTGGAGTACGTCGTAAATCCGGCGTTGAAAATTGCGGAGGAAGCTTCTATATATTTTCGACACTTTTGAAATATTCAATTAATGATTTTTGGTAAATTCATTCATAGCACTTGGCAGAAGGAATGACGTTCAATCCTGGTTGAACATTTTGTTGGAAAGCATAATTTGAATCGATTTTTTTATTTTAAAACTAGGATAGCAACAATAGTTATTTACCTAACACTTGCGGGATGTGACACTTTTACGCAAGCTGATTGCAGTTGACCTAACTAAGCCGAGGTCAGTAATCGAATGCGGAAAAGACATTACTGTAAATATATCATATGTACTTTTTTGCAAGATAAAACATTAGCCAGTTTATTAAGAAAATTCACAAGATAAGAAGTCAGCGAACAATTATTTTGCTGTGGTGCTGCTAACTCGTACGAAAAGCAGGAAGAACAAGGAAACAAATAAAAAAGAAAAACAAAAGGTGGTGAAAGAAATTCATTCACCTTAGAATAGGTGATCTGGGTAGTAAATTCAACGCTCACGTGATTTAATAGAAGAAAAGAATAGAAGAAATGTTTGCCGATATAAACATCAAATTGCATACAATGGATGGAAAGTTGGAGATAATAACAAAAGAGATAACAACAAAACTTACATAGGAAAACAGCAATCTTAAACAAAAAATAATCCATGAAGAAGAACAAATTGAAATATTAGAAACAGAGGCTAGGAGAAGAAATTTGTTGATACATAAAGCTGAAGATGATGAAAACGTTAACATCAATGGTGAGTAAGTATTAAAATGATAAAAATGTGCATACATGTAAATGTTTGAAAAATTTATAACTAACATTTCTTGTTATCAAACTAATTGTTTGAACGGTTACTGCCTTGAATATATCCAAAATCAGCAAATAAAATCAATAAATAACAAATTCCACAACATGCACAATAAAACAGATAGATATATAGACTAACATGCTGGAGTCGTTTAGTTTATACAGATACATTCAAACACAAACGGAACATAGGGATTTAATGTATTGTCCGATCTAAATAGTCCACCAACAAAACATTTCCATAAGTTCACTTCAATGAATATCAAGTATTGATCTGGACAGCTGGATTCAGAACCAATGTATGAAACCCCGCCCTTTCTCCTTCCAAAATTTGTTAGTTATGTGCGAGGTGTGCGAACTGCGATTTAGTATTGATTATTTCCTTCCTATTAATTTTGACCAATCGCTATCAAGAATTGGTAAGTCAAATATAAATTTTAAGTGGAAAAATTACTTAACAACTGTCAGCTTAGCTGTCAGCAGTTTTTCCGGAAAAAAAATCAAAAAAATTTTATGCAAGTTTGACAAGTTGCCTTGTAAAAACAAACTTGATGGTTTCTATGCTGTGTTGCTATGTACCGTTATCAACAACAAAGATCACCAACAACGCTTACGAATTTATTAATTTTTCAACTGAAACTCAAAATGAATCCATTTGGAAATGTTTCCGAAAGTAAAATTAATGCGGCTGTTGAAAGTAATTTAAAATGAGTTTGAAGTAATTACCTTTTCTATCTTGAAAGTTATATTGTTCTTATTAATTATTGTTCTTATTATTTTAATTTAAAAAAATGTTGTATTAAAATAAAATGTTTATTTAACTCAGGAAATAATCTTACCAAATATCCCTCGTGCATCTAATTTTTCCTGTGGAAAAATTAAATGCACTAGGGATATTACCCCCGAATAATTATTTGATGGGGGTAGTAAACGTCGCTACATATTGAAACAATATGCTTACGTTTTATGTTGTTAAAATCGAAAATTAATTCTTAAATTCTCTTCAGAGAAGAGAAGAGAATTTAACAATTAATGTTTCGAGTTAGGATTATATGTTCTGATTTCTTTTGGCCATAACGGCTTTCAAAATAAAAATAAATTCGTAAATAAAACAAAATAGGATTCTTTAAATTGAAACAAAGCAACGCTCTCACCTACCGACTGCTGTTTACTGACTGACGCTAATTAAGGACCGCCCACAGTTGAGGATACGGAGTGGTGGGTATTGTACGATATGTTATAGGTGTCCAAATAAACGATTGTAATAATCGTGTTTTTAATCTGTTGAAGCTGGATGTTGGTCGACTAGTTCAAAAGCAGTTCTGATACAATGCTTAAAATCCCTATGTTCCTATGTTCCATTCATATAAATCGAGATTAACGAATATGTACTCGTAGATATTTTTCATTCATTTTGATGTATACAGTATACAGTATACAGGCACGGTTATCGGCTGAAGGTAGTTTGTTTACCGTATGCATCCCATATATATGAAAATATACCTTATCTTTATAATATTTCAAAAACTTAAGTTGAAAAATATGTGGAACGCTTGTTACATGACTCTGTTTGATCTGAATATCTTTTTTGAACAGAACTACATGTTGTCCAAATCGTATTTATGTTTATGATTTAAGGCGAACATGGAGATTCAAAATAATCTTTAGATTTATTGTATGAATATTTTGCATTTTGGCTTTCTTATATTGTTAAAGCTTGCCTGACTACAATATTTTGTTATGTATATAAGTGAAGTTTTTGCTAAGTTAATATTTGATGTTCTTGGGAAAAAATTGGGAACTCGGAATAATTCAGAAAACTATGGTTTTTATTGTAGGTTGTACAGTTTGAAAGTGCAAGTAATTCTAATTCAATCAAAAAGCAAAAATATCTAAAACAGTACGTGACTAAAATGATCGATGTTGAAAAAGGTTATTCATATACAGGATGAATCACGTTATGCACAAGCTCAACTGATGTTTTTCTTAGGGTTATAACAAAAACAAGATAATCATGAAGCTACAAAAATACTGATTTTGTCGATTTTTCTGTATAGAGCCTAAACGAATTTCTCGTCATCAGTTTGGAAACTCAGCCATTGTGCGTCTAGAGATAAACAATCGTTCAATCGAGAATGGACGTTTAACGTCCATTCATATACCTAGACTTTTTAGGTCCAGTGAAAGGTAGAATATTTTTAATTATTGTTGATTCCTATTAAAAATTGCCGGAGTTGCATTCAGTGCAAATAACTGATACGATTGTAAATGTCAAATACAATTACTTATATCAGATAATGGTTCACAATTTTTAAGCTAAAAGTGTGGAATTTTGTGGCATATTACTTCACCACCTACGAATGCCGCAAAATATGCGAATAAATTTTAGAATATCTTAAATACATTTTTGTTGAATAATAATTCACCAAATTTTGAAAATACCTATTTTATTATAGGAATAGCTCTCATTCCAAGTTTATATTTAATTATAGAGTTGGAACTCGTCCCGATTCTTTACACTCGACAAATGCTCACAAGGCTAGGAAAAATTGAATTAAGTTCTATAATGGTGGTAGAAATGTGTCATTTGAAGAAGGTGAGCTAGTTCATGCTAAAGGTTATAGGAATATAAATGAACCTTGTTGGTGTAAGGCCATAATTTTTCATAGAATAGGGCGTTTTACCTATAATTGTAAACCAGCGGATAATGATAAGCTTTGGTGGAAAAGTCATTCAAATCAGATTATTAAGTTAGGTACATTTTTTGAGTTAAACTATCTCAAGATTATCTTGATAACGATTTTTATATAAGTGGCGGTGTAACTACACGTAAGATAATATAAGATGAATATGGTGCTTATGTGCCTCTACTGCCACCTTTGCAGATCTATTGTGTATACCCTCCTGTTATTTTAGAGTTCATTGTCTAGACCCGTCCTTATTACTAGACTTCGAATGCCAACCCTAATTTACTCCATATATTGGGAGGGCTGTGGGTTTCCTCGCATATCGTCGGAAACCTCAGCCTAGTCGGGCCTTCGCTGTAGCACAATATGTGTACTGAGGTTTTCTCATCTTCTTGGCAAAACATGTTTTTGTCTGCCAATCCGATGTTGTTAAGTCTACAATTCTGGCTTAGTAGGTACTCCGTAAATTTTGGCGAGGGTTCTTTGATGAACTCTTTGGCCTGCCTCATTCTTGGCGCCTTGTTCCACCATTCCAGAGACTGCTTTTTTATCCAAGTACTGCTATTTGGCTTTTGCAGCGCTTTCGCTATACCACAGAAAGGTTCTGGGCCAATGGGAGCACTCCTGCCCCTTTTCGGGCTAGTGAGTCTGCCTCTTTGTTGCCCTTGTGGTCTCCATGGATCTGATGACTCTTTTTGGTTGTAGCCCCAGTTCTTCCCGTACATTCTTCTGCACAGATTGAGGGCTATCGTACCCATACCTCGACGGCAAACTGAAGCTACAGATCTCTAAATTTATGATGATATTCTAACCTAGACTGAAGGAAGTGTGATGACTTCTGCCTGTTGAGGTTTATGGTTTTTGACGTTGACGTGTGTTACTTGTTTGGCGCCATGCTCATGCATGGACACTGGAAAGGGTAATAAATGCAATAGAGATATTCTTTACATATTTGATACTGTTAATTATTGGCAAACATTACAATTGTTAATTCTTTTTTGCCAGTTTGCTACGGTAATACTAGATACTTCTTCATCAATAATTCCATTTACCTTCTCATAGAATTCAGAAAATGTATTTGCACGCCCAATTTGATATAAATTGCTTCCAAATTAACTCTACAATTGAACACATTATTTGTTGTTCTGGAATACAGTATCTTCAACTTAACAGCGCCGTATATTTTTCTTTAAGTTTATAGTCTGTCTATACAGTATAAGGTTAACTTCTCCTTGTCGAATTGATGAGACAGTATCAGTCGATATTATCCTTATCTCTGTTATGCTTGTAATAAATGGTATTTTAAGATATCTCGCGGCTTATACGGGACATTGCAAATTAATTTCTGAATTTCGATATTTTCCGACATAACAAACCGGCTTCAATAAACTCGAATCTGTGTTCTTTATAAATACCGTGTCGCGAGATGAGAGAAAATTTATCCGGAATGTACAATTGTGCACTAATTTCCACTGGATAAATGAAAACTTTGGCTTCCACTCCCAAAGATATAGATTCAATTTAATTAAGAAGACCCTCTCTAGTTACTAGAGTTGCTTAAAATTATATAACTCGAATTGCTTTTTCGAGTCGGTGAAAAATAAACTTATGAGACATGCTTTATGCATGAGAAAGAGCTGAAGCTACGAATAGAGATTAGATCTTTGTCTATGTTTGATTATCTACAAAGAAAACTCTCGTAATTAGAAATAAATATTGATAGTATTTTAAGTTGTGTTACGGAATATTTGTTCTTATTTCAAACATTTGCTCTTATTTCGAATATTTGAGAGGTGCTAAAACAGGCAGATGCTTTGCTACCTTAGAAAAATGACAAGAAGCTAAGTCGAGGTAACGAATAAAATAACACAGCAATAGTGATTTCAAAATTAAGTTTCATTAAAATTAAATTAATGCTACGGTATGTATGAGACGTCTTACAGAATTCTGCCGAAGAGTGTTTCAGAAGATTGGGCACGTTCACATTAATGATGGAGGTGAATTTATTATTTATTTGTTTGAGAAAACTAATACAAAAAATATGGGAGCATGAAAAAATGAATCAGATATATATTGATGTGTTGTAAAATTGGAAAAGTTGTTATATTTTTGTTCATGTTCATGATCAATAACTACAATACATACATTTTCGAAAATGTTTAATTGCACTAATGTCAAAATTCGGAAGATGACAAAAAAAAAGAAAAAAAAAGAAACGATGGGAAAAAAGAATATAAAAATATGTGTAGAAGAATATGAAAAAAAGAAAAGGAAGAGAAAAAAGAAAGATAAGGAATAAAGGAAACATGGAAGAGAAATAAAAGAAAAAAATGAAGATGAATGAGATAACAAATGGTAGAAAGAGGAAAAAATTGGAGAAAATTGGAAAAAAATGCAATAACGAAGAAAATGAAAAAAGAAATTTGAGAAAGAAATAAAAACAAGGAAGTACAAGAAATAAATAAAATAAAGAAGAAAATATTGGCATAGAAAAAGAAGATAAGTAAGGAAATATAGGAAAAAAAAAACAAAGAAATGAAAGGAAGGAAAAGAAAGAAAAATGTTCACAAAACTGTGATCTACCAATCTGTTGTGTATACTTATTCTTAATAATTTTTCAAACATGAGAAGTTGTTATTTTTTTTCGAGTTGAGCGTTCACTAGGCGGATTGGGTCGGATGGAAAAAGTCCGCCTAACATAGATTCAAATGTGACTGCGTCTAGGGTATGAGCACTGTGAACATGCGAAGTCAGTGCCACCTAGGGAGCCTGACGAGTTATTGAAATTTCGGATTTAATGGATTCTACGCCGTTGGTAGTTATTCTAGATATTTGCGCCTGTCTGACATTGCCGTTTTACTTCATTTTACGGATCACGTGTTTCGATTTTCTTGTGGAAGTGTGAATTTTACTATTTGATTGTTATTGATATTGAGTTATCTTGGATGATATGTTAGAAAATTGATCATAAATGCCAATTTACAATACCTGAAGGGGGAATTGCAGTAATTTTGAATTTACCGCCAAAAACCGTGAAATTAAAGGGATCTTCTTGTCCGGCTGTTGGCAAAACTGTAAGAGCTTACTTGATAGGCTGTTTAGGCTGCCCCACCCTCACAATTGATTCGCCATAGGAAACACCACGGGTCAGATGCCTATCCAGTTATTAGTAGGTTATCTATAACTGCGTCCACTATAAAGGTCGAAACACACCTATCAGCACCTCATAGGAACAGCGACTGATCATCATTTTCGAGTGGTCAACTCGACGGTTGTGGATGTGCTCACTTAACGCATCAATACGGGATCAGCACCGCCGCGATACCCGACTATAGGTTTCATTTTATATTGTCAGAGATATTGTATTGGCACGCCGTCCGCAAAATATTCTCTCTGAGAAATATGTTATGGTTGAGGCGTTGACGTACCTTGTCGGTGCTCTGCTGATGCTGTTAGGTATGCGCGCTTACATTTAAATACTCATAAGAAATAAAATCTGCTGGTGATGATCAGTCGCTGTTCCTATGAGGTGCTGATAGGTGTGTTTCGACCTTTATGGTTCGTGGTTATGTAGTTTGTGGAAAAGTGGATCGTTTATTCCCGAAATTGAGTTTCTAGCGGTGAGTGCGATTTGAAAATTTTTATTTTTGTTGTAGGGGACCCAAAGACGGGTTTTTCAAAAATGATATTTCATAATAAGTTTATTTAACCCATATTTTATTTATGATTGAGAAATTCTTTGAAAATATTCAAAAATCTCATGGTTCAACGTTTGATTGGAAATCAATAAACGTACTTTGCACTGATATCAATATAGTTTTGGTTTGATGTACTAGCTTGGGGTATTGCCGAATAAAAACTTATTTCCCAATATTTTGAAAATAACTTTGTTTTACGTCCATCACCTAGTACTTACCTTCCACAGCCACAATAGTTAGGTAGGTATATGAATATTTATTTTTCTACTACCGTCCGTAAATTACATACTTTAGACACACTACGGAGTGCGTAAAACATTACTGTGCCCCTAAAGAAAAAGTTCCAATTTGTACGAAATTATAGTCTCACGAAAATATATAATGAATGGATATTAAATTAATCTGAGTTTTTTGTAAATCAGATATTGTAACATATTCAGTAAAGTACTTATTTAGATAATATTAGAAACAATTTATCTAATACTGCAAAATAATAAAATTGTTAATTATAATTTGACAAATTTCAAAAATATCTTGAATAAATACTTATTAGTAATGTAGTGAGTAATACTCAATTCAATGTTGTTGGCAACACTGTTGCAGTTTTTAGATGTCATGTGTCAATGTTAAAAATAGTTATTAGTTAATTACAGTTACCTGTGAAAAATTGTCATATTTTAGTAAAGCGTGTTATCAGTAGATGTCAAAGGTAATAATTTAATACTATTATAACGCCTTGCAAAGTTTTTGAAAAATACTTTTCAAAGAACAGGAAGCAACAACTACTTCTCGGGCTATATGCCCCGACAGACATTGAATTATACTTCTAAGTCAAACTGGGTTGGTATATCTAAAATATATAACCAACCAGTTTCTAGTTTGTAATTAGAAGGGACAAAATCACTTGTAGACCGGTTTCGGCGTATTTGCGCCTCATCAGCACAAGGTAGATGCTATCCGTCAGAAGTAATCCTGGACTGGAGACAAAGTTGAAACCAGACCAATACATCAAACTCAGTAAAGAAAATGCTAAGAATGCGATAACAGCACGAAGCATGTAGCCCGAGACGTATTATTTGCTCCTTCTTTGAAAATTATTTGTAATGCGTTATAATAGTATTAAACTTTTCACCCCCTTTTCTCCTTTTACTGGAGTTGAACTGACAGAGGGAAGGGGGAAATACAATAATTGTTCAACGGTTTCAATAAATTATTTTACGTTTACTAATGAATTGATGGTTACTCAGTTTTACGTCTTATAGTTTTCTGGGTGTAGAGTAGGCCTGATAGTAGTTGACTCACGCAGTTGACCTACTTTTAGCTGTCGCTGTCAAAAGACAATCGAGAGCACGCTGTTAAATTATACATATTAAACTAACCTAATAGATATAGATGTCGGTGGAAAAAGCAATCAGAAGAATAAAGTGATACAACTAACTAGAACTACTACAAAAGTATGGAAAATAAACATAAACGATTAAACGAGTATCAACAAAAACAAATAACACTGACATCTGACATAACTAGTGACATAATGATAGAAATGAAATGGTGACTTGTCAAAAGTTCCTAGAATTATTGGCCACCGATGCGTTGAGAATTCAGCTATAAGAAGTCATTTTAATTTTTTATATTTACGCTTCAGGGGTGTTTTCATTGTTTTAATAAAGCAATATAGATGTTCGTAATCATAAAAAACCTGCGAAAATCTTATGTTTTGAATGGTAGACATTAACTGACATTCTTGTCATAAAAACCACTTTTTGTTGGTCACACTGACCTTAAACTGAACTCCTCTATTGAAACCGTTACAAACTATTACCTTTGACATCTATTGATAACACGCTTTACTAAAATATGACAATTTTTTTACCGGTAACTGTAATTAAGTAATACCTACGAAACCGAGATGGTTTTTCGTCAATATAGAATTTTGGTTTGTGGTTAGATGTGGGGATGTCGCTGTTATCGCATTCTTAGCATTTTCTTCACTGGAATTAATGTAATGGTGTGGTTTCAACGTTGTCTCCAGTCCAGGATTACTTCTGGAAGGATAGCATCTACCTTGTGCTGATGAGGCGCAAATACGCCAAAACCGGTCTACAAGAGATTTTGTCCCTTCTAATTACGAACTGGAATGGTTGTTTCTATCTTACAGATATACCAACCCCGTTTAACTTAGAAGTGTAATTCAATGTCTGTCGGGGCATATAGCCCAAGAAGTAGTTGTTGCTTCTTAGTGAACGGTCTGTTCTTTGAAAAGTACTTTTCAAGAACTTTGTAAGGCGTTATAAAAGTATTACATTATTACCTTTGACATATATTAAAAATAGTTCCTCACTTGCATGTGGTTGTACAGATGCAATAATAAATGGTTCTTTTATTTAAATAACGGCAAATAAACAATTCCTTCACCAGTCCTTATTTAACTATAACAAATTACAGTATCGTTTTAATAGAATATTCAAAACGTATATTTTAACCAGCACGCCATTTGGGCTGTGAGATCACATACTACTTTACAATGGTACCGATCGTGAATAAGGATAACTTCTTCTCTCAGAGATTCATTACTTGTTTCCAAACAATATTGGATCGAATTTATACGCATTTTATGAATTAAATATTTTGTGTCTTGAATTTATTAGTCTAATGTCCGTTTGCACCGTTAAGAATTTAAGCATGCATTTCGTAAGTTGCTCTTAACCTTAAGAAGTACTTTATTGTCTCGCTTGCTGCACCGCTGCAGCTTAAGCATTACTTAGTAAAGAACCACTTAACACATTGCGTACATGGCAACACAGAAAATCTAGTAACTTCTTAGTGACTTTTCGGATTTAGCTTTGTATCTAGTGACAGTTAGCTTTCGCCCGCGTCAAATGTGAACGATTAACCTATAAATAAAAAGGAAACAACAACTTTGAGACATCAGCAATGGTTATCAAATGCCCAGTGCAGGCACAAAACCGAAGTGCAGCTAGGAACTTATTCATGGGAGACAAGCTGCTGTTTCTGTAATAATAGTTGATCATTTGGTCTTGTAGGTCTCTTTATTAGGTGATATTTTACTAAAAAATAATTTCGAGATTTCGGAGCTTCCTCTAACAATCCCTAAAACCCGTAAACAGTTTCTCGAAATCTTTGATAAGATGCAAATTCCTTATGTCGTGGAAATGATCAGATCGAGTGTAAAGCATCTCGAGAAGTCTATATTCTCGAGAATATCTAAATCAACATCAAAAACGTCATTCATAAAGAAAAGTTTTTCAGGAAAAATTATCCAACTGACTGATTATTTTTAGGATCACAGTGATAAATCATGGGCAACTAACACACCATCGAAAAGCTGAAGAGGCCAGTACATTCAAAGTTGCGATTGGTAAACCCCTCCTCACCTCATGCAGAAACATCTGAAACTGGATTTACTTTTAATACAAAAAATGACGTGACATCACCAAACGCTACGTTTAGAAAGTGGACTTCTCGAAGAAGACCCACATCTAGTGCTCTCCCAAGCAGCATATTTACAAAGCAGTACAACGATTTATCCAAAACAAAGTTGGAAATTGCGAGCCTGGAGTTACAAACATTGAAAAACACCACCAACAAAAAGGAGGAGAGAGAAGAAGTCAAGGTTTTACTCCGAAAACGTTCTTTGGAACTAGATGTACAAATTAAAGGAACATGTTTCGAAAAAAATTAAAGCATTACCTCCAAAGGATATATTTAAATATTTAGGTTGTGAAAGTTTGAATAAAAATAATTATGTTGGATTCTCTGTTAATTTCGTTAAAGTATGAAATCCGTTATTTTATGGAATACCTAGTTATTCCATGAAATAACTGATCGTGTCCGTTAAAGTGTAAAACTCTCTTGTATTTCATGGTTTATCTAGTTATTTCATAGAATAACGATCTGCAGCCCGTTAAAGTGTAAAATAATCTATATCATGTAGTATGTGTAAAAGACAAGAGTGGAGACGCTGTAGGGGGAGACGTAGGAGCATGCAGTATCTAAGTAAACACCATGCGATGCGATTAAAACAGATCATTGATTAATCTATCGAGAAGTTCAAGGAAAATCATTGAAGAAGCCATTTTTTGCAAGACTGTATAGCTTCTCCAATGATTTTCCTTGCCCTTCTCGATAAAAACTACAACAACAAAATCTCCTACACTTTAACTGTCTTTCATTAGTTTATTTATAGAATACCTAGTTATTTCATTTTAGATAAATTGTTTATTTTACACTTTAACTGTCTCTCATTAGTTAATTTATAGAATACCTAGTTATTTCATAGAATAACTAGTTAAAGTGTCAAATTATTAATATATTATACACTTTAACGGACACGATCAGTTATTTCATGGAATAACTGGGTATTCTATGAAATAACTGCATTATATACTTTAACGGTAACATATTGTAACGTTTATTCTAATTTATATTTACAATTAATTTATATTTACAGATTTATATGTAATTCAGTCCTTATTTAATAATTTATCTAATACACTAAACACACTAATTATAATTTATATGAGAGTCACTTAATAAACACTTTATCGAGGCGCGATTACTTTCCTTCGGTATCAACACTGACTGATTGACTAATTGCCTGCAGCGATGCTGGTGGCCTATTTATACTCGCGCGCCGTAATTCTCGAAATTTCTCGACGTTCTGGCGGAAGCACCGGGTGTTCTCGATGTTTCGTATTTTGGATGCTTCTCGAAAATTGGGCGGAGGAGCCATAGTCGTCTCATACGGGGATTTCACTGGGGGCACTAAGTGAGCATATTAATGCAGTAGCTCGCGTAACATTGCCCCCTCCTTAAGAGACAGTTCCTCCTGGAACTAACTAGGAAACGAGATGACTGTATCGGCAACTGGTCCCCTTGTTGCATTTTCCAGTTGTATGGAAGTAACATGCGACCGTCTTCTCTGTTGGCTGTGTCTCCCGAGCATGGCCGCAAACCAGTACCTGCACTTCGGTGTCTCGGAAGATTACTTCTACCATGTTACGGATTATTCGCCAATCTAAATGCCTACATTCAATCTTGGGCATGGCTAGCCTATGCACGTTCAATTCAAGCACATGCTCCTTCAGGCTTCGTAATGCTTCCCAGACATCCTCGTAAGTTGGTCTTTCGTCGAAGGTGTTCCTCGTCACTAGGTGGAAATTGTAGCGGGAGCCATTTGGCAGCTTCAAAGCTTTACCTGGTACTGGTAACTGGTTTACCAAAGGTCGTGCGCCACTCTTCTTTATAAACAGAGATGCCAATCCGCGCGCATCGGTTACGCTGGCAGGGATGTTTATTGCCAGTGAGTATTCCTCCGGAACGGTAAGCAGGTCTTGTCGTCTCTCAGTGGTGACGCCGAATCTTGCTTTTCCGGTACCACCATAAGCACCCATGAATTCTACAAAAGCAGGATCGGCTACTTCCTGAAGCTGGTTTACTTCCTCATCGTGGTCACCCTCGAATGGCGCTAATCGGTTACGGTGTACCACCTTTGGCTTTCCATTTGGGATCTTGCTGATACGATAGATGACATCGTTGATTCTTTTCTTTACGAGGTACGGACCGTCCCAAGCTTTCTGCAACTTTGGAGAAAAACCCTTTTGTCTTCTTGGGTTATGCAGCCAGACTTTGTCTCCTTCGTGGAAACCTCCTTCCGTAGCTTGCGTATCGTACCTTTTCTTCATCCTATCGCTAGAGATCTGGAGATTCGATCGAACCAGCTCGTGTACGTCGTCCATTCTTTTTCTCAGCTGGGTCACGTAATCTTCACCAGCTATGTCTTCTCCGGGTCGGCATCCAAATTCAAGGTCGCAGGGTAATCTCATTTCGCGTCCGAACAGAACTCTTGCTGGTGTTTGGCCGGTAGACTCATTGATGGCGGATCTGTAGGCCATCGCGAATAGCGAGAGATATTGGTCCCAATCTCGCTGATGGTTAGATACTACTTTAGACAGGTATTTGCCAAGAGTTCTGTTCATTCGCTCTACCATCCCGTCCGACTGTGGGTGCAAAGCCGTAGTTCTCGTTTTCTTCATGCCGAGCTTTTCACAAACTTCCTGGAACAGCTGGCTTTCGAAGTTTCTGCCCTGGTCGCTGTGTATTTCCAGGGGCACTCCATATCGGCAAATGAACTCAATCACAAGCACGTCGGCAACCGTTGCGGCTTCTTGGTTTGGAATGGCATACGCCTCTACCCATTTTGTGAAGTAGTCCATCACCACCAAAATGTACCTGCAAGCAGGGCAATGCGTTCAAAAGGGCTTCCGACATTGTACTGCTTCATAGGAGCCTTTCTTCTCCCGTGCGGTCCATTGGTCGTAGCACCTTCGGAACTGTGCATCCAATAAAACCGTTCTCGCACTTTCTGGAGGGTCTTCTTCACACCTAGATGTCCTCCTGACGGACTGTCGTGTAATTTCCGCAGTACTGCTGCTATCCTTGTTCTTGGAATCACCAACTGTCTTCTACTTTCGGAACCCTCATCGTTCTCGATTACTCGCTGTAGCAAACCGTTTTCCAAAACCAGCGAGTCCCACTGGGCCCAATACGATTTCATCGTTGGCGAGTACCTTGAAATCTCCTGCCAAGTAGGTCGACAGTTCTCCTTTTTCCAATGTCGGATTTTCTTCAAGTCGGGATCGTTCTCTTGTTCTTCCTCCAACTTTTCTGGTGTCCATTCGTCGGTGGTCACCGTGGTTCTTCGAATCGCAGCTTCCTTAGCTTCGGTTTTGCTGCAGTGAGAGCACTCTGCAGGGCATGGTCTTCTAGAGAGGGAGTCTTTGGAAGGTCTTCGGGTCGAAGCTGCCCTCTGAAGGTCGACCCTTCCTAGTTTTTCCTGCTGGGCATCTTTGTTTGTAGCAGATCTCGGTCGCTTGCACGAACTGCGTACATGTCCCATTTCTCCACAATTCCAGCATCTCACAGTTTTCCATTTGAGATGCTTTTCATCATGTTGACAATCTGGTCGAGCTTGTTCTCAACTTCCTCGTCTGCTACAGCCCTCACCTTGCCGTATACTCCGGAAGCCTGTGTAGCTGCTTCGTACTCCAAGGCTGCAGAGAGTACGTCGACCAGTGTCTTATGCCGAGCCAAGCGTAGAGTTCTCTGCATTTCATGGTCACGAACTCCGTCGATGAATGTCTGTACCCCTAAACATTCCATGACATTCTCCGGCGCCGATGGATAGGCAAACCGCACCAACCTCGCAATGTCTGCTTCGAATTCTTGCAGAGTTTCGTCGCGTTTTTGTTTGCGGTTTTTCAGCTGCGACTGGTACAGATGCTCCAGGTGTTCCAGGCCATATCTCATATTCAATCGCTTTTTGAGTTGTTCAAAATCTTCGGCCTCTTCCACTGGAATGGTCTGGAGGATATCCATGGCGTCTCCTCTAAGGGCAAGAGTTAAATTTAACGCCTTTTCCTTCTCACTCCAGTTGTTTGCCTTTGATGCCGCCTCGAATTGTTTAAGATAGTTCGGCCATGACGTTTTACCATCGAATGTTGGCAGTTTCACTTGGCAGTTGATGTCGTTTTCCATTTTCGGTTTCAACTCTACTTTCTCTGCCAGTTCGTCGTTATTCGGGGCTTGCCTAGTTGTAATATCCGGTTTATTACTAGTCTTCCTTTCGATTTCTTTGATTTTTTGTTTCATTTCTTGCTCCATACTTTTAATCTTTTCTTCCACGGCAGAAATATCAGTCTTCATGGATGTCATTTCATTTTTCATGTCCGTCATTTTATTTTCTATGTCCGCCGAAAGTTTACTTTCCATGGATGAAATTTCGTTTTTTATATCCGACGAAATTTTATTTTCCATGTCCGACATTTTATTTTCCATCGAAGACAATTCGTTTTTTATGGAAGAGGTTATAGAGGCAGACGCTTCGTCGGTGAATTCAAACGTTTCCGGGTCCAATCCATTGTTAATCATAGCATTTTTCAGTCGTTCCACTAACACTGACTTGACCCCACTTGTGTCCAGTTCGTAATCCTCCAACTCTCTTCGAAGCTCTGAAACTTTTAATTCACAAAGTTTCTTCGCCATCTTACTGTATATTTATTTATTTATTTATTTTTTTCAACCCCACACCTGACACCAATGTAACGTTTATTCTGATTTATATTTACAATTAATTTATATTTACAGATTTATATGTAATTCAGTTCTTATTTAATAATTTATCTAATACACTAAACACACTAATTATAATTTATATGAGAGTCACTTAATAAACACTTTATCGAGGCGCGATTACTTTCCTTCGGTATCAACACTGACTGATTGACTAATTGCCTGCAGCGATGCTGGTGGCCTATTTATACTCGCGCGCCGTAATTCTCGATATTTCTCGACGTTCTGGCGGAAGCACCGGGTGTTCTCGATGTTTCGTATTTTGGATGCTTCTCGAAAATTGGGCGGAGGAGCCATAGTCGTCTCATACGGGGATTTCACTGGGGGCACTAAGTGAGCATATTAATGCAGTAGCTCGCGTAAAAATATACATACATTTCGCCGATGCCCTCGTTTATTCACTATTTTTCTATACAAAGTTTGGAATAAAAATATTTTTTCCTCAGATCTATAAGTATATCGCGCAACCCTAGAACCAACTTATGAATATTCTTTTTGTTGATAATTTTGGGCAAATAAACCAAAATATTTTTATATTTTTCAATTCCACGTTTCGGTAGCGTTCCAGCTACCGTTATCAAGAACAATTGAGTTTTTAAATTCTGGTCCCTTTCTGACACTAACGAAAAAGTTCGACAACTAGACAATCAATAATATTTTGAAGTTTGAGAAATACTCCGATATAACAAATCCGCTTGCGTACGCCCGTCTTAATCCGTAGCTGATGAAAGCAATTGTTCAAATTTTGCGATGCGCTGCCACCTGGCCCGATACGTCTAGTGGACGCTTATCTTTAGAGATGGAACTATTCAAACAAAATAGAAAGAAAAGAAAAGAAAAAAAAAAAGAAAAGAAAAAAAAAAGAAAAGAAAAAAAAAAGAAAAGAAAAAAAAAGAAAGAAAAGAAAAAAGAGAAAGAAAAGAAAGAAAAGAAAGAAAAGAAAGAAAAGAAAAGAAAGAAAAGAAAGAAAAGAAAGAAAAGGAAGAAAAGAAAGAAAAGAAAGAAAAGAAAGAAAAGAAAGAAAAGAAAGAAAAGAAAGAAAAGAAAGAAAAGAAAGAAAAGAAAGAAAAGAAAGAAAAGAAAGAAAAGAAAGAAAAGAAAGAAAAGAAAGAAAAGAAAGAAAAGAAAGAAAAGAAAGAAAAGAAAGAAAAGAAAGAAAAGGAAGAAAAGGAAGAAAAGAAAGAAAAGAAAGAAAAGAAAGAAAAGAAAAGAAAGAAAAGAAAATAAAGAAAATAAAATAAAGAAAATAAAATAAAGAAAAGAAAGAAAAGAAAGAAAAGAAAGAAAAGAAAGAAAAGAAAGAAAAGAAAGAAAAGAAAGAAAAGAAAGAAAAGAAAGAAAAGAAAGAAAAAGGAAACAAAGAGAAAAAAAATATTGTGTAAAATCTTTTTTCATACATAACAGTTTTATCCCAATACTTTTTTCGAATTGATCTTTAAAATATGCGACAAATATTGTATACATTTCGACGTCTTCGAGAATCTATTTTACGCCATGTTAACGATTACTTTACACAAAAATTGATACGAATCTGGTTGTGAAAACTGTTTCCATATAGAAAATTTAACGAATACGTTTAGATTGAACTATACGTGATGAATAGAATGAAGTTGGCTTTTATATTATCAAAACGAAATTTATTTCCATTGAGATAAGCTGCATTTCACCAACGACGACGGCGAAATAGGAAATGTATCCGCAGAACCGGTCCTCAGAAATTCAACAATGTTAACAGAAAATCTATTAAATTCGCTTTGTGCTCCATTATATTCTTTTTTTCGTTGCTCTAGACTGAAAAAGTTTTTAATATACAGAGTGAGTCTTAAATATGGACTGCCTCATCTATCTGGGATTTTTTGAAATTCTATGAGAGTTTTGTACTGCCGATTTTATGGTAGTATTTATATAGTTCCCAGATCTTCCGGTCTTCTGGAAATATAATGAACTTTGTTATTTCAAATGAATCATCCTGTTTTCTTTTATTTTTGAAGTCATTGAAAACAACTGAATATTTTCGATGTAATATTCCCTATACCTAAATGCCATAGATAAATTTACATTATTTCCGCCAAAGTTAATTCAATAAGTTTATTCCAATACACTGTCCAAAATATTTTAGGATTAACAATTGATTTATTTATATACAGGGTTAGTAAAAAGTATGGAAACATCTGAATATCTCACAATCGGAAGAAGATAAAAAGAATATTTCAACACGTGTTGCATATTTTCACGTTACAACAAAACTTACAGGGTGGTCCTGAAAAGCGTAGTGACTGCAGCGATTGACTTTTTAAATTGAATACCCTATATAAAATATCATTTTTTGAATCCTTTCGACTTCTAGCTTAACTTTGTTATGAGGTACCATATGTCCAAACTCTATGGTTATGCAGATATCGGCACTTTAATTATTGCATTTCATGTATTGATAAAACGAATAGTAACACGGAAATCAACAAATAAAAATATTTTCACTGGTATTGCAGGGTTGCCACGGAAATATAAAATACGCGTAGTGGTAATGAAAAGCGTAGCCACTAAGCCTCAAAATGTTCATTCTAGTATTACAACTTGAATCCTAATAATAATAATAATCAACATTCAAAGAAATGAAGAAAAATAACTGAACAAATTCTAAAGTAACTGCTCAAAGTGCAAACCATTCGCGATTTGACAGTTACCAAGTCTTTTACAAAATTGTCCAATTGAATCACGTTAATATGTTTGTGGTATCAGATTTATCTCTTCCAAAATACGATCTTGTAGAGTTTTTAAATCAACTGGTCTATTTCTGTCAACTTTATTTTTAAGGTATGCCCGCCAGAAAAAATCTAATGGGGTCAAGTCTCGTGACCGGGGCGGCCATTCTATCGCTCCTCGACGTCCTATCCATATCTGTAGAAACATTGTATCTAGATAGGTACGTCCAGCCCGGGTGTAATGAGAGGAAGAACCATCTTGTTGATACCATTTTGTCATCAGAAGGTAACAATGGATTGTTAGGATTGGGAAATATGGGAAATCTGTCACCGTTTAAATTACCTTCTACGAAGAAAGGTCCGATTATGTGATTACTAATAAGCCCCGCCCAGACATTTATTTTCTGCGGCCACTGCGTGTGTCTCTCCCCCATCAAACGCGGATTACGTCTAGACCAAATCCGGCAATTATGTCTTCTCATAAGAAAATACATTTTTTTTTCAAAATTAGCATCAATGTTCTTTTTTTCGTCAACTATTTCACAGAACTGAAATCTGCGGATGGTGTCATCTTCTATAAGTTCTTGACTGTAGTGAATTTTATAAGGTATCATTTTACTTTATAATTCTTACCAAGGACGTTTGTGCGATAGTGTTGTCTGGTGCCAACTGGTTTGAAGATGTATGAGGATGTTCCTCAACTTGGAGTAGCAGATTTAGTTTTGTTTCATCATCTGTAGCAGTTTTCGGACTGCCAGGCTTAGGACAGTTTCTAACATTTCCAGTCTCTCTATACCTCTTGACAGTTTTGAAAACGGTTGATCTGTTAATAACGTGCTGAGGAATGAATTCATTAAATATGCGTCTAACTTCTTCATACGTTCTTTCTTTGTCGACAAAGCCTCGTAACATTAGGATTTGTATGCGTTCTGTATCACTAAGATAATATATGCCATTTTTTAAAGTGATTGGCATTAACTAATTTTGACAGTTCACTAATATTTATTTGCAAAGCCTGGCTTTGTCAGAATAAGTACTTATTATGTAGACTCCATTTCACGTAAGAAGAACCCACCTGAAGTTGCAGTCTTATGCCCGAACTTGTCAAAACCAGCACAATATTGTAAAATTGACATTCGACTTAAAATCAGTAGCGTGACGTTTTGACATTTTCGGACTTGATAGAAGTTGCAACGTTTTTAAGAATCTGTCGGCCTTGACTGGGGATAATTTTTCCTTTAACGCCAACAAGTTTTTTAGGAGGCATGGTTTCAGATCAAATAAAACACACAACACTCACAGATAAACTAGGTAAACGTCTTAAAATATTCAAAAATCAAAAATATTCGACAGTAAATGATTGCCTCACAACCTCAAATGTCAATAATAAAATGGCTGTCGGCATGAAAATCGTTTGTAACGCCAATGGCATGAAACGGTCGTTACGAGGGGACATAGAAAAACAAGACCGAGTTTGGTTTCTGCGCAAGTCAGTTGACACACTTCAAGTGGCTTCTTTTTATGCGAAACGGAGTCTAATTGTAGATATCTGCGTAACCATAGAATTTGGACATATGGTACTTCATAATGTAAAAACACCCTTAAACAAGGTATTTTGAAATCAAACACGAATATTTAAAAATCTATTGCCGTATAATTCACGTCTCGATCCCTTTTACAATCAACACAGACTCATTCTATACTCTTCTTATCTCAATAACAGTCACTCCTTGACTACATTTTCATTTTACTTATAATAACAACTCAGCTAGTTTAAAAAAATATAAACATAGGAAACTCATATACATATATTATTACCAATTTCTCATCCTAATGCTTTTAAAAATAAACACCAAAAACATAAATGCCTTATTAGTCGATATAGCATCTCGAAAGATGTTTAAATAATAAACTTATCTTAAAGGAAACCATAACTCATTAATATATTACTATAGCGGAAACAGAAACTCTTGTTTCTGTTTCTGTTCTGCTTTAAGAGTGCGCCTTACAATAAGGTTAATCTAGAAGTCAATGGGATTTATAATTGATATATTATACAGGGTGTTCTATAAAAAAATCAATCATCTTGTAAGTTTTGTTGTAACATGAAAATATGCTCCTATAGCTACCTTGCAACACGTGTTAAAATATTTTTTTATCTTCTTCCGATTGTGAGATATTCAGATGCTTCCATACTTTAAACTAACCCTGTATATTTAAATTTCGGCCAGGCATCTGTCCTTATTGGAGTTCAAGTTATAACTAATTATTTTCGAATAATAATATGTCAGGTAATATCATCAATATCAAAACTAAATATATTCATGCTTACGAATACTTTTATATGTTTGTTGATAAACATATCTATCCAATATTATGAAAGTATTTTATAGGTAAAGCTGACTCTAGTATTTCATTAATAACCTACATTCACTTTAAAAACATCCATACTTAACACGATACAAAAAGCAAATAACTTTTATGTAATTGCCGACTGTCAATAAAATACATCAAAATCACGAGTGTTCAAACATTTTTTTGATTGGGGTTCTCTTACATATTAAATCTGTGTATAAACAGATTCAAATATCCGCACGTCATACATCTTACGTCGTACATGTTACATGGTACATCTTATATGGGCATGAACCCACTAAAAAAGGTTATTCAAGGGAGACTCAATGCTTAGAGGGACAAATTTAATTAGGTACGTGTTAATAAACAATACATACATACATAATAAACAATAAACTTAATATCAAAAAACTAATTGCATCTGAGGAAATGAAAAAAAATTATAATTCGGAGAGAAACAATTTTCTTAACAGCATGCCAACAATAGAGAAACTAGAAAAAAATATATTGACAATAATGACAGTTTGCCAAAAATATATTTTCGGATATTACAAAGGACGCAGCGTGAGCTGAATTTAAAGTATATGAAACTGAATAGAAAAAGTCTGGTTGATAAAATGAGTTGAAATAACAGATATGAGAATTTAAGCACGAAGGGGGAAACTTATACGATTACACTTAAAAACAATATTTTGTTTGTTCTTATATGAGAAAATGAACCACAATATTTTTTCATATTTCCATTTCAACTTTTCGATAGCTGAAACTACCGATATTAAAAATAATTATATGTATTTTTTAAATTCACAGAAAAAATTCGACAACTGCACAACCAGTGAAAATATATCGAAGTTCTAGACTGCAAAAAATTGTTGCCAAATTCCACTGAAGACTCTATCTAATTCAGATGATTGTGAATGAAGAATAGTTAGTAAATACTAGTAAAAAAGTATTAGATTTTAGCTCGAGGTTGTGTTGTCTCCCGACGCGCAGCGCACCCAGTTTGAGCTGCTATAATGGAGGATAATTGGATCGGACCATTCATCATAGAAGGAAGTGTAGTAGGCACTAAGAACTTGAATTTATTGCAAGGACAAGTTCCCGAAATTTGTCAAATACTATTATCAAATACAGATTTGATGATATTTGGTTTCAACAAGATTGTACAATCACGGTCCTGTTGCCGAGTATTTAAATAATCCTTGTCCAGGTGAAGGAACTATCTTATGCTTAGTACGATTACAAGATTTAGTTCCTTTGGAGTTCTTTTTACGGTTTATTTCGAATGCAGTATTCATGGTTATGACAAATGGCTACTATATTAGAAAATTCTCGCTCAACCTTCACAAATTATCCAAAATATTACATTTACAATGTTTTCAAATACACAACAGGTTTTTTACAACCTTGCCTTGCCTTATTCGAAGGGAGGTAATTTTCGAGAATATGATTTAACTTTAAATCGTGGTATATTTTTATTCGCTTTGTAATTTGGATTAAGTTCAACTTTTTATTATTATCAAAGATAGCCCTATCTCTGTTATTATCTTAATGTACTATGATTTTGGAATTTATCTTAACTTTTTTAGAATAGTAAGATTTTGTTCTAGAATTTACTTGTTGTTTCGAAAAACAATCCATTTATTTTCGGTAATTTTAATATAGGTCGCGTTCATCCCAACGTATCGCTACCGGAGCAATCAGCAATTTCCTGCTGAACGCGTGTTTTGTCAATTGATCAGATGTAAGCGCTGTAGTAGCAGTCACTATTTTTTCCATCAGAATTGAAACACGCTGCGCTACCAATCAATGATGCAATGATGCCAAATGTCATATTAGTAAACATATAAAATGACATAAGACATTTAAACATAAGGCATTTAGATATTTGTATCTTAAAATGAATAATCACCAATAGGATCTATCTAAAGGGATAATAGTTTCCAATATAGGGAATAAATCTACTTTTGGCTCATCTATGCCATCCATTGTCACTATGTAATGAATAAAAATTATCACAGCGACCAGGATTCGAACCCTATGCCTACAGTTCGTCGTTTCACGCAGTCAGATCTCAAACCCCTTCCTCTACGGAAACATATAATAATTTATCAAGCTTTTGTATATAGAGCGTTTGATGATGTCAAAATAAAAATGTGACGTTTTAAAAAATTTATAGCTGAATGCAAGAATTGTAATTATTATACTGAATTTAAATTGAAATTACTAGAAAATTTAATATGGAAAGCGAATCAGACCCTGAAGTGAATGTTACCCCAATTCATTGAATTCTCATTCATTTGTTTCCAGAAACCACTTTTCAATTAAATTCTTTCAAACACAAAAAAAATTTAAAAATTATCACTTGTAATACCCCTAGTGTTAAAATTATTGCCGGTAAATTTTTTCACAACAAAAACATGAGAAAAAAATTCCGAATTCTCTGTATATTCGCTCTATTATGCTTACCGTAGATTGTGAAATAGGTTCACGATCTGGGTGCATTTCATGGAATAATCGGCATACCTCTTGTTGGGTCCGCATCTTATCGACAATACCAATCATCATTAACATTTCAATCCTATCACTTTAGGTTAAAGGCATTTTGTTAAAAAAGTTGCAAATGATAAATTGTTTGGATAGTTTTCACATAAACGTACCTTCTCTGAAGCGTTAACAATACAGAATTGTACTTTAATGTTTCTGACAGTTTTTAATGTCAAATGAAAAAAATTGTAAAAAATACCTACTATCAAACAATAAAAATAATTTTATGGTCCAAGAGTGTAGGGTGTTTTTAATAGTTTATTGAAGTAGTTGTATAACAATACGTAATTTCATTTAATGTGTTTATTACGTGTGCTTATTTTGTAAGTAATTTGAAATTTTTGCATTTGTTTCCACCCTGTACCAATTTGAAGCGACGTGTTATACATTTTTGGAATCAGCTCATCAAGGGAAATCCGGAAATTGAAAAAAGGGGGGTTCCATTAAAAAAATGTTGATGACGTCATCACACGAAAGTGGTTCACCCTGTATATTAGATTATAATTTGAAATAATAGTTAATTAAAATAAAAAATCGACCTGTTCCGGGAATTTTTGATATTATTGTTTATTTAGCTAATAATTAATTTATGCGTTACTTTATGGACGCATAGATCCAATGAATTATTTACTTGAATAAGCCACTCATAATATATTTCTTACCATCCAAATTTTTATCCATAGTTAAAATTCAACACCTAGCTCAAATTAAAACTATTTTTGATGCAAACAACCTCAAATGTTTCAAATCATTCGAAAGGGGGGGTTCTGTTCCACCGAAATCCATAGTACGTTGCAATATACAGTATGGTCCAAATGAAAGGAATAAATTCATTATTTCGTTAACTGGTAAAATCCCTAGACCCTTCGATTTTTATTTTTTTAAATGAGCTTATCGCCAGATCCCTTATTTATTTTTGACGTCATCTATGTGAGTGAACATGACATCAATAAATTTTGAAATAGAAACATTGGCATGACATTCGAACAGATTTTTTAAATTATATACCAAACGAGAACCAATTACACAGTCTACAGTGAGCTAACTTGAGAAAACATTTAGAGAAACTAAAGACTCAAAGACCTCACTGAAGGTAATAGAGAAGCAATATCTGAAAACAAGAGACTAGATGTTCTGCTAGCCTTTGAAGATAATCTCCATTCCAATTCACTGCAAGCAGCGTTGGACAATGAGGTTGGCCAGCAAACAGTTCTTAGAACGCTGAAAAAGAAGAAGTGGCATCCCTATAAAGTAAGTTTGGTGCAAGAACCAATGGAAGAATATTTTGATAGACCAGCTTCATTTTGAGAAACTCTAACAATTCTTTTTCATGTTGAAGCTACAATTCTTCTCAACGATCATATGAATCGTCAGACTTTCCGGTTCTGGGATAGAGAAAATCCACACTGGATGCAGAAGTACCGTACTAAATAGCCAGAGAAAGTGAATTAACGGGGATTATAGAGTATAGGACCATGGTTTTTCTAAAAAACCTCAACAGGTCCTAGATATTTAGAATTTCTGCGAAACTTTTTGCTCCCTAAATTATAACGGTTGTTTCCAAACAGAAATGACTTGTGGCTGCAGCAAAATGGTGCGCCACCGCACTATGCTGTCTTGGTGAGAAACTACTTGGACGTCTTCCCAAATCGGTGTATTGGTCGAAGAGGAGTAATTGAGTGGCTCCGAGGTCCTCTGATTCAACTCCTCTCGATTGGAATGAGCATACTTGAAAAGTAAAGTGTACATAAATAGACAAACTATTAATGAACTCAAAGATCGGATAGTACGCATTGAAATTGCAAAAATAACTCTGGAAGATATAGCGAACGTTCGAGAAGGGTTCGCTGCTCCTCTTTCGCATTGTATTTTGGTTGACGGTAAGTAGTTCGAGCACTTGCTTCAAATTTGGTTGTACTCAATAATTGTAACATTAAAAATATAATAAATAATTTTTTTGACATCTTACAAAAATAATTACTTAGATATAGTGATATGATAGATATTTAAAAGACCTTTCAATTGTATTATTGCAAAACCCACTTTGCTATTTCAAAATTTTATTGATGACGTTATCACGCTCACATAGATGACGTAAAAATAAAAAAGCGTTCTAACGAAGCGCCCATTTATCGACGGGTTTCAGGATTTTATCCTAAAACAACCGGTTAACGGAATAATTAATTTATTCCTTTCATTTGGGCCATACTGTATATAGAAGAAACAGGTTATCTATGTTAGAAACCACAAAGATCGAGCAACCGCGAGAAACGTTAGTCGATACGTTGATCACAGTGGAGTTATGTTGAGTGTAATTCGTTCAAATGTTAGGCTGTCTCTATTGGTCTAAATTTCATTAAAAAGCATACGAAATGCTAAGTAAATATATTAACATTGCGATTAAAAATTACCAAACATTGTATTGAAATTTTACTAACTTCTTAAAACCAACCTCTGAGCTACACAGTAATGACATCGTTAAATACTTAATTGAAGTTATATTGAATGTCTTAATTTTTAGATCACTTTCACAATCACTAGATTCATGTTCTGGAATATCATTATCACAATTTTTTCGATTCTGTTGTTAAGTGTTGAATGTTATATAACTTCTGAATGACTCAGGAATGGAATAATACTTGTTAATTATCACTATAGTTCGTCTTTATTTATTCATTTATTTTATTATAACTGTTTGCTCCCCGAACAAACTATAGTTAGGAATTAACACATACATAAACTTTTCATATTTCTTTGGAGCGCACTCTCCCTGTTCCAGTCAACACACAACTTTGCTTCAACTGTTACGTGAGACACTTTTTTACTATATGTTGCAGCGAACTATGTATTTTGTTTTCCAATATCAAGTGGATATGCTTCAGTAGATATGAAAATTCCATCAAAAAAATAACGAAATTGGTTTAAAATTATGCTCTTGGAGGCAAAAAAGCATTCAACAAATAAAAAAAATTTAAACAATGTAAATTTTTAAGTAGATTTTTTTTATATTGGGAAAATAGCCTCTTTTATATCAATTTTTTTTAGGCGAAATTTTTTACCTCCAAATAGTTTTTTTATATAACTGTCCAATCATAATGCGGGTTGATTGTAACACGATTATAAGTTCATTGTTAATGTTTGGTTCATTTCAACAAAACAGGTGAGCTTTATTAAAACTCCTCGAATAAACTCCTCCCGACAAATACAAAGTATTCTTTAGAGGCAACATTGTAATTTCGGTAATAAACCTGTACGAAAGCTAGAGAGAGATTAAGATTATGATCACGTATCCATAAATTCTCCCGAAGGACTGAAAGTAATGTAAGCGCGCCCGGGACTTTTGAATTCTCCACGTGTATGGTATGTGTGTGTGTCTCTTATTCACATAAAAGTTGGAAACATCATTACCTGAACGAGCTCTCCTAAAGCTCCTCCGCCAGCTGTGAAGTTCAGGAAACAGACAAAGGGTATTTGGGTCTCCGAGGGTCGTTTTATCTCTATCTCATAAGTGATGCCCACGTATCCGTAGTAGGTCATGTTGCAAGCTGAAACAGAAATTATTATTAATAACACCATTGTTTTATGGAAACTTCAGGTTATTCATTTCTATTTTATCTTTATTACTTCGAGCGTGTAAAATATTAAATCGAGTTTCCCTAAATTTGAAAATTGAATTATCTTTGGAGTTGTTATTTTCTCATCACTGGATAAGAAATAGGTAATGGTAATAGATAATGAAAATGACAAACCAATTTACATAGAAGTGGCCTAAATACATTACACGATAGTAAGTCTATTTCTTTTGGTAGTTTTACTGATTTTTAATGATTTAGAAGGACTTTTATATTTATTCCATCTCCCAACTTTATTGCATTGACCCTTCCAAAGTCTCAATTAACAAATAATTTTAATAACTCATATAGAGTGTGCCTACTTATGTTGGAACCGTTTTTTATTGTTTGTTTTACGAAAAAAAGTTATTCCTCGTAAGAAAATTCTGCAGTCATATACGAGGATTATCAGAAAATACGAATTTTGATCAATACAGAAGAATGTTATAATGTAAAGTTATTTATAATTAAAAGCTATTTATAAATATGTAGTTACAGCCATTTAGCAACTTTATTTTTAAAGAATAGTCATCATGAGTAGTCCGATGTACCTACTATCGTCGTTGGGGTCCAGATAAATAATAAGTGGGTCTACAACACAGTTGTGACTCCACAATAAAGTGATTTCTAGTATGTTATCAGCCTAGATTCCCACATTCTTTCTTTTATTACAATCACCACCGAT
The DNA here is from genome assembly GCA_947563755.1 of Lochmaea crataegi. Taxonomy (NCBI): domain Eukaryota; kingdom Metazoa; phylum Arthropoda; class Insecta; order Coleoptera; family Chrysomelidae; genus Lochmaea; species Lochmaea crataegi. The sequence goes on along the minus strand of OX387434.1, from coordinate 29,510,624 downwards.
TTCCTCTAATTATCTAATTAGGCTTTAATGTTTACACCATAATCTGATTTGGACTTTATACTATTTATGAATAATTTCTAAATAAATTGAACAATGTAGATTATTCTCAAACGTATTTAGAAAATGAAATGAAACCGAATAAAAAAGTACAATTTCCAGAAAACATTTCGTAAAAATATGAAATGGTCTCATAAAAATAGCAACATACAATTCTTTTGTTTAAATTTTTTTCGCATTGACTTACATAAAGAGAGCCCGGTGAAAATCACATCAAGTCAGGTAATGAGGTTATTATATTAATAATAGGGTTTTTTAAAAAATCTCTATTTCCAAAAATAGAAATGGAATTTGTTATCTTCCAGTTGAATTAATTACTCTTTTTCACAAAATATCGCACGCCAGAGAAGTCGGCTGTTTGTGGAGGGTTCTGATTATGAATTGAATTATTAATTCAGCTCAAAAATATACAAACCATAAATCATTTTTATTGCTTCTCATAACTTCATTGTATTGTTTCTTCCAAAGTTTTAATTTAGGAACCATTTCAAGCAGTTCTTTATTCAAATGATTCAAATTTATCTAATTTTTTAAATGTTAGGGTTTTTGTGTAGGATATGTCTGGGATCTGAAATGCAAGGGTTTTTCATTACCTTATTGTGTTCTTGCCATGACCTTTTAGCTAGGCAGCTGTCAATTTAGGTTAGGTACACACCTAGAAACCTGCAAGATAAGATACCTGCACAAGTTTCTTTATGAAAATTTATCCACCAAAAAAATGGGTTAAAAGAAGCTGCGCTATTATATTCATGTGATGATATTTAAGAAAGGTTAGTACCTACTTAAAAACACTACTGATTATTCATTTGAGGTACCCCGTAAATGAAATGGGTTATTCAACAATTTGGTGGTTATTTAATTAAAATCAATCTAAAGTGCATGGCGATTTATCTTTGTTTGTTTGGTTTGGAATGTAATTAGAAAAATTAAATTACATCATTTGCTCAAGTCACTATTGTCCATTCTAGATTAAAGCCACAAAACCGACTGAATTTCATAAATAAACATAACCTATGTCACTTTAGACTAACACAATATTTACTTAGGTAGGAGGTACGCATCCCTCAGCTGAATTTTGGGACATCCCACAATTAATCCTGTAATAAAGATGGGAATGTTATACTACAAGGGGTTGGGAATTATACATTCCTATAGGTAACTATATAGTATTTATGTATTGAAAAAAATCGTGTGATGTAAAAGAACTTTCTGAAGCGTGCCATTTGAAAATCGCTATTCTTCTCAAATCAAAAAAGAATTTTGTCAATTCATGCATGAATTCTTGATTAAATGAATTAAAAAAAGAACAATTCATGGTTTTACATGCCTCCATACTGCGGTGTGGATCGATTGTGGCGCGATTGGCAGCAAGTGTTGAAAGTAGGAGTGGGGTAGAAAACTGGGAAATCAGAAACTGTAATTAGTGTACAGCTATCTACTTTCAACTGACTTAATAATGTGAACGTTGTCATGTTTCAATTATAAACTAAATATTTAATTGGTACTAGAAAAAAAGGTTTCTTACAATTGTGTATTTTGTTTGTTTTAAGTTAAAAACATTGTCTATTTATTATTCGCCACACTTCTATTATGGACAAAGATAAGTAAGGTCACAATAGTTACAAACGCAATACCATGCTAAAATAAAATAACTTTGTTTCAGTTTCAGACGATCAGGGTTTTCTACTATTAGTTTGGGAGTGTTATGTTCCTGCATATTATTAATTGTTTGCTTTAGTTCAGCATTCTCTCTTTCCATATGATGAGTATACTTCTGCAAATTTTTATGTAGCTTATTATGATTTTTGATACTAGGTACCTACATAAGCATAAGAATAGATTTCATGTTCTAAAATAATAAAAAATATGACTAGGATAATTAAAAAGATATCAAAAAACCTATTTTCGTCCGGTTTTTCGTTCACTTGATTAAAATCGACATGGCATATCCTCTTCTTGCATTATTCCACATTAGTCCGAAAATTTAGTTTACTAAGCCAAACTAAAGATATTGATCTACTTTTCGGTAAACATGAAAAGACATAATCTCCGAATTATTATAACAATCATCAACACAACATTATTTAGTCACCACTTTTTGTGCGTGGCCCTTTTGGAGAACTGAAACAAAGTTATTTTATTTTACCATGGTATTGAAGGTTCTCAACTTAAAACAAAATGCACAACTTTTCCACTTTCAATAATATCACAAATATATTTAAGGAGTGTCTCGGGTTTCCACAGGAACAATGAAATATCTAGTTAGTTTATAATTGAAACATGGCATCATTGACATTATTAAGTGAGTAAAGTGTAGATGGCCCCACATTAATTACCCTTAATAGTTACACCTCAGACTTACTTTCGACTAGGTAGCACTACAATACGATCAATCGCAATATGGAGGTATGTAAAATGATCAATATAGTACTGTTACTTGATATTTTTGTGCCGATAGAATGAATATTGGAGCTACCCGCTCACTTTACTCAGTGACGCACACCTCGCATGGAGCAGGGTGGAGGCTTTTGTTTTTTTTTTCATAGATCGTTTTAAATAAAAAAAATTAAATAAGAGAAAATTACAAAGTTCTATTCAATTCTTCCTAGTTTGCAAGAACTGTGTGAGTAACTGATAGACTAATCGTAGGGCTGTTCGATCACACCGCAGCATCTCATTTATTTCAGCATTTTTATATATGTCGTAACTTCTAAACGAAAGGTCCTTCAAATAAAAAACTGTACAGGATGTCCCAAATTGGTTGTCTTTCTAGGGTATTTCGAAAAGTAGAGAAGATAGAAAAAAGGAGTTATACCCTGTTTTTATCACATTGATAGCACAAACTCAGGTAATAAACTGAAAACGGCAATAAACCAGAAGCGGACAGATTATTTAATTTGTAGGGTTAGAGTATAAAAATAACTTCATTGTAAACTTACTTACTTTTAGCTTAAACCAACTTTAGAATTTTAAAATTATTTTTTTAAATAAAATATCATGAACTTTGAAAATTAACACATAACGTATATAATAAATTAAAAGAATTATAAACCTTCGTGAAAGTTTATCGGTGACTGTAAAAATTGTTTCTATAGTATTGTTATCTCTGTTCCTGTAATATAATAATTAACCATATTATTGAAGTATTTAGAAACACAATTAGATTAAAATTGGTAAGTAGAAACTTTTAGAAAGTTGTAATAAATGCGCATAATACAATTGGAATATATTACTTTCGAGTATAAATAAATGCCGTTTTAATATTTTGGTCAGTTTGTGGGTGGAAATAATAATTACCTGTTTAATAATTTAGCTATTTTGTTGATCGTTTATCAACAAAGGATTAATTTGTGAACCTATAGTTTGTTATTACTTAAATATGACGTCGACTACAAGTTTTACCTTTACTCCAGTTAAGAGTTCTAGTATGGATGCCTACACTTTAAGGGAAAAAACTAATAACTAAATATTAAATGTCCATGATTCACTTGTGTACGAACGGCCTTCATCTAATGTTCGGGAAATAGTTAGCATTTGTACCAATATGACGGGAGTTATAGAAGCGACCATTAATAGATTTTTACGAGAAAGAAAGAGTTCACACCAGGCGATCGTCTAAGGAGTATCTACTGGTCTGAATAATATTCCCGTTGGAAAAGGACGCAGCCTTATTATTACCCATATTGGCAAAAAAATTGTTTTGTCAATGGTGGGTTATTGAGTTTTTAATCTAAATCAACTAAATATTACCACAAAGAAATGACCGCCGACGTTTCTAAGGAATATTTTGAGCAGATGTTAGATTTAATTCCAGAACATTCTGTAATTGTCCTAGCTACCATTCAAGACTGGTTGAGAAATTGCCAACAGCAGCGTGGAGAGAAGCAGAAATATTTTACTATACATATACCTGGGAGCCCTACTCAACTTAAAACTTTTTTATTAAGTGACCATACAAAACTGATCAGAATTGCCCAAACTTGTTAGAACCACCCAGTACAGTTGAACAGGGATTTGCATACATTATGTGCTATCAATATGACTGTAACAGAGATTACGACATTATGACTTATTTTTTTGTTAAACAAGGCATGGTCCAACCAAATCTTCAGTAAGTTGCTTCATTTTCGTGACAAGGGGTGACTATCCAAAATTGACCGAAAGAACTATTTCGAATATCTTCTTCATCTTACTGTATGTGAAAAAAGTGCAATAGAACTTTTGATATTATAACCGAAGGAGTTTAATGCAACAACATATAATTTATTTCTAGCGTTTTAAGTTGGGAATTCTGGAACCGTTGGCGATACTTGACACTGAACACTGTTTAAACTACCACTACACCCCACACTTTACACTATCTTACGAGCGTTCCGATAACCAAGTTATCTTCTTCAAAGACTTTCATCTCTTTGATAGTGCGGAGGTGCTCCATCCTGTTGAAAGTATTCGTTCATTTTTGGAAATCAGGTATAATTTCATTTTAGCGTACCCTTGATAAAAAAATACCAATCAAATTATTTTTCACCAAAACCACCCACACATAAACTTTTTGTGGATGCTGTGTATGAACCTTCTCCATCCAGTGCGGATTACAATCTGACCAGTACCGAGAATTATGTCTGGTAACAGAACCGTTCAAGCAAAATGTGGCTTCAACATTGTATACAACAAAATATAAGAAATATTTTTCCATCGTATTTCTCTTTGTAACCTTTTCACAAAACATTAATTGTCGATGAATATCATCTTGGAGGTTTTGAACTTTATACGGATAGAAGTTACGTTTATGCAAAATAGTTTGTAAGTATGGATTCTCTACCAATTCCATCTAATAGTACATAGAAAGTTTTATCTTTATTAGCTGCACTTTTCTGTTAACCTGACCTTTGACGATCCTTTACGCTACCAGTTTCAGAAAATTTGTTTATTAATCTCGTAGCTGTGGATCTATAGTAAATTTTATACCCATTTAGAATAAGACCATCCTTATTTATTATTAATAAATCGGTTGAAACAAAAAATTACCAACAAAAATGAACGTCGTAACTAATTTATTAGATGTCACGTTTTTGAAGTTACATCAAATTTTGATTTCATGTTAATGTCATAACGCAAAATAAGATATAAAAATGCGATATTCTGATGAATCCAAAAAACTTATGCTTGATGTAGTAAACTATTTTCAAAACGATTTAGGATCTCGATTTAAGGCAATTCAAAAAGCGTCCGAAGCACTAAAAGTTCCAGAAAGCACATTATATAATCTTGAAAAACCAAACAGAGCTACAGATTTCGAATTTAGAAGAAATATGTTTGCAAGCGTTTCCCGGAGCAAAACCCGAATTACAAAAAATACTCTGCATTGTTTGAGGGAAGTAATTTATAAAATGTATGCGCGAAAGGATAAAATCTCAGTAGAAACTATTTTACGGCAATTTATCGAAGAGTCTCCAGAAACTAAGATTTCCAAAGGTTCGTTATATTTGGGAATTAAAAAAATGGGTTTTCATTTCAAAAAACAGGATGGAAGAAAACATTTATTGGAAATGCCTGCAGTCAGATTAAAAAGAATATTATTTTTGAACAAATACCATGCTGCTAAAAGCGAAAAGCTCTTTACTCCTGTTTTTCTGGATGAGACATGGGTTTTTAGTAAAAGCGGGGACAGAAGAATGTGGCAAGATGGTACTAAACACAGTGATTTAAAAATAACTGGAAGTGGGACACGATATGTAATTGTTCATGCCGGTAATAAAAAAGGTTTTGTGGCAAATGCATCGCTTATTTTTAAATGCAATAAAAAAACAGGCGATTACCATGATAACATGAACACCGAAAATTTTGAAAATTGGTTTAAACAGCAACTAATTGTAAACTTGGAAGAACCATCGTTAATTATAATGGATAACGCAACACAGCACAGCACAGTCGCCTGGATGAAGAAATCTCAAGAAAAAGTTGGAGTAAAACACGCATGTTAGAATGGCTCAAAAAAAAGAATATTCCTTTTCCAGATCACATTTTAAAGGATGCTGTTTGGAATATAATTGAAAAGCAAGTTTTGCCAGAAAAAAATTATCATTTAGACAAATACGCTGCCGAGCATGGTCATTGTGTTCTCAGGCTACCACCCTATCATTGCCATTTTAATGCCATCGAAATGGTATGGTCAGAAAACTAAAAGGCATTATGACCAAGCTATTTCGAAAACTGCAAGGTCACCTACTGAAGTCTTAAAAGTATGGAATGACGTTGTAAAAAATGTACCGGAGCAACACTGGCAGAATTACATAAATCATACAGAGAAAATTATTTCTGAAGCATGGGAAGTAGAAAACAAACTGGACCTACTAAACATCGAACCTATGGTGATCTCTGTATCCAATGAATCCGATGATGAACTATCACTTTCCGAAAGTTATTCTGATTTAGAAACTAATTAAACTTTGCCTTGAAGATCACGTTGCCATTTTTTTAAAATCTAGAATTTGTACTTAATCGAACTCTGAATTGCCATATTTTTTCAAGAAAACTATGTATCTAGTTAATAAAACAATGTTTTTAAAATTAGTGCGCTTCTTTTATATTCTTTTATTATGTCAACATCTTTAGAATTTTATGAATTTCATAAAATTAATTTGTATTATTACAAACCGCCACTGATAATATGAAATTTCAAGTCACTACGCCAATGCAATAAGAAATATGTCAAGCATTTGACATGACAAAGGTCATAACCTAATTTTTTTCATGCGGGTTCAGATGGTTCAAGAAGCCGCATACGTTAAGTTACTAAAACGGCTGGTACCTCTAAATAGGTATTAATTTTACTATAACTATAGGAGGGCATTTACATTTTGAATCGTTAATAGTAATATACGTCATAAGTCCGGTAAGTCAAGTATTGCAGTACGAATGAGATGTTCAAGGACGAGGCGACGAAGGAACCGAGTCCTGAATATCGAAATGAGTACTGTAAGAGACTTACCGGATGTATGACGTAACGTATTTTATTTCATACTGTAAAAAACTGAATTTTTCATTGTTACGTCTCATTATTTCAATAACGTCAATATTTGACATTATTAGGCGCATTTTGTATTAAAATCACACTACTATTCCTACATAGATAGCAACGATGTAAATTAAAAAATAATAAACGAAATGGATGTAACCGTTCATTCGAAGCTTTGTGATGAAATTGCTTTAAAGGCGACAGAAGCAACAGGGAAACTAATTCCTGTAAAGTCTGCAAATCGGAAAGAAAAGGAGTACGAACAGCGATTAAACAGGTAGTTTTTGTTGCATTTTCTCAAGAAATTAAATTATGTTGAAAAAGTTTCATTTCAGGTTTTATTGTGTCAAAACTCAAAATTAACAATCCGGTTAGTGTTTACCGGCTCTGATACTGTAATAACTCACTTACCGGACTCAAAATAAACGATAAATAGAGATATAGCGGGTTACCTCTCTCAATCAAACACCCGGTACATCTGTGATATATTGCAAATTCTGGGTTGACATTTGAAAAGATAACTTCTCCTTCAAAATGCAGATCGTAATCTCATTCATCGTCTTAGAATTCCATTGCCATCTATTCGTCCATTTCAAAAATAACGCCTTGGTGCGATACTTTTTTGCAATCCAGTATATTTTTTTGTGTATGTCTGGGTATAAGTCCCTTTTTTATGATGTTACTGTTTTTTATGGGTTCAGGATAACTCCCATTTTAATTATACGGGTATTGGAACTTGGAATTTGAAGATACACAAAGGAACTTCTAAAAAATGAATAAAATATATGAAGTGATAGAGGTATCGCTAGGTTGGACGGCCATTAATTGGACGCTAGATACCGAAAGGATACGAAAGGATGAACGGCACCTACCTGCTACCTTGGAACGAGGGGTACATGTAATTTGGTTCCCATATTTGGAAGGGCTAGAAAAAATGTGTAATTTGGTACCCAATATTTTAGGTTTACTTAACTTTTATGTGTAATTTGGTTCCCGATATTTCCAGTTTACCTGGTCTCTATTAGCAATTTGGTTCATAAATTAATAAATAGATAATATTTTTGAAATAATTTAGTGCTATAACAATTGAGAAATAATATAATATAAAAGAGTAACTGAAAAAAAATTGGGCACGATAATTAAATGTACCATCTATATGTCATCCACACCAACGGCAGCTATGAAAGCCCTCCTGCAACTAACTCCTCTCCACATTCATTTGGAGAAGGAAGCCAGGAGAGCAGCTCATAGAATCAGTGGAGAGGCAAATAAATGGAGAGACTCTGAGGGTTCACTCGGGAATGCTGAGGGAAATACAAAATCACCACATTCTTGGGATGCCCTCGGACCTCTCTGTCACAAAACTTCACGTGGATAAGCCCTTTAAGGTCCTCATTCCCACGAGAGACCAATGGGACAGCGAAGAAATCTCCTTCCTAGAAACGGACTACGTGATTTACACTGACGGATCCAAAACCTGAAACGGGGCTGGAGCGTCGGTCTTCAGCAGGAAACCCAGAGTTGAAATCACAGCCAACCTGGGTAGGTACGCTACCGTCTTTCAGGCTGAGGCATACGCCATTGAACTGGCTGCAAAAGAGCTGATGAATCAACCTGTTGTTAAAAAGAACATACACATCCTGTCAGATAGCCAGGCTGCTCTCAAAGCACTGAGCTCGAACAGGATAAAATCTGAGCTAGTATATAACTGTCTACAATCCCTTGATATACTAGGCACGGAAAACAGAGTCACTTTGACCTGGGTGCCGGGGCATCAAGGAGAGGAGGGCAACGAGAAGGCCGACACTCTGGCAAAGAAGGGATCAGGGTCTCTATTTATCGGACCTGAACCATTTATTGGCATTGCGGAAAGCACTGCCAGATCAGCCATAGCTATCTGGGAGGAGAGGAAAACCTTCACGTACTGGGCAGAAATACCGGGGCTCTCTCACTCGAAGGCGTTCATATACAACCCTTCGAGTATAAAAAATAAGCAGATCCTGGAATGGAGTCGAACAAACCTACGCATTCTGTCGGGACTGCTTACAGGACATTGTCGACTAAATTACCACCTAAAGAAGATGAGTCTGGTTCAGACCTCGGATTGTCGGTTCTGTAATTTGGAGGACGAAACTGCTGAGCACATACTATGCTCATGCCCAGCTTTGGGCCGGGTAAGGTATAACAAAGATATTCGGTCTAGTACCTTAGAGCCGAGCGACTTCAAAAAAGTATCTCCAAATACAACCATGGACTTCGTCAGACGCACAGGATTGTGGGGTGAATTATAATCCCTAGGGGTGAGCCACAATAGACCCAACGGGGGTCGCAGTGGAAGTGGCGAGAAGGCCCCTCTCACATAGAACCTAACCTAACCTAACCCTAACCATCTAAATGAATTTTGGTGACTTTTTCCAAGGTCGCAATATTATATTTACACGAAAATACACCTCAACATATATTCACTTCTGCTATTACTCAATAAAAATGATCATCTCTTGAGGAAGGCTCCAGGAAGTCAAAAGTTTCCTCGATGTTTTCCGGTAACGGTTGAATTTTTCTACGAACGTTATAAATGTTTTCTTTTGAAACAAGCGACGTCATGTGTCATAGTGAATATTTATGGTATATTCTCACGTATAATCGAATAATCTTCAAAGGTTTTTCGGATAGGTGCTCTACATCTTTTCGTTTGCAGGAAGAATGATCGATTTGGCGATTAAAGTTCCGCAAAAATGCATCATGAAAATGTTCTTGTATATGTTTTGTAACTGTTATACTTTTATCACAATCGCCCAAAGTAAGAACAAATGATTTGTACTTCTTGTTTGTATAAGTCCATTGCTTATAACCACTTTTCAGGTCCTTTCGAAAACCATATTTATAGTTATTAATAATTAATAACTGTTTTCCTCGTCCACTCAAAGTATTTCGGGATATTTGGGGAGAATTTAACATTTAACTTTAAAGAAAATTAATAAGCAAGTACAATTCAAAACAGAACTGAACGTCACAGATGAAGTACAACTCTGAATAAAAGTAAAATTCGTAGAACAAGATCATTACTTGCAATAAACTATAACAAAATAAACAAGGAATTACGCAGGTAGTGCCTCCAATACAGGAATGCCCGGGAACCAAATTACCAATGACCCCTTTGGGACTGGGAACCAAATTACATATTTTTGGCAGGTATCTTAAATTGATATCTAATCTACTATCTGGCGGCAACCAAATAACCAACACCCGAATCGGGAGTTTCAAAGATCTGAAAAATTTGTTATTTTCCTGTTCTATATGGACTCGCTTAGCTCTGCAATTATGGAGATATCAAAGTGGGGTGGGATGAATTTACAAAGGAGAAAGTGTTAAAAAGCACTGTAACCTATTGGAGATGTACAATAAGATATCTAATAATTAAACTATAACGGAAAAACATCATTTACCAAATGAAGCTGTTGTATCCTTTCAGTCGAATGCCCATTCTGGTATTAAACAATTTTGCGGTCTAAATGTGCCTCCTCCAAACATACTAGAATTTATGATAAATTTGGAGAACTTTTTTTATTTTCGAAGAAATGGCAAGTAAAAATCAAATTGGAAAAAATTCAGAGATTTGTTTAAAAATATAAATTTTACACATCTATGTAAAGATTTTCCCTATGAATATTTCATAAAGATATATAGATATATCAGAATGCGAATATATTTTACGTTAAAATTTGTTAATCGTGGAATTATAGAACGAATAAAAGAAAAAAAAATAGAGCCAAATAAGTATAAAATTAACAATGAATTATTACAGTTTCCTGTAAAATTGTCGTATTTAGTAAAGCGTTATACCAATAGATATCGAAGAATAAAAATATATTATTCTAACGCTTACAACAATGTTTTGAAAAACATTTTTTAAAAATAGTGACCGTTCAACGAAGAAGAAACAACTACTTCCCGGGCTTGTAACTTGTAGCTTGTAGCCCGGGAAGTAGTTGTTTCTTCTTCGTTGAACGGTCACTGTTTTTGAAAAATATTTTTCAAAACATTGTTGTAAGCGATAGAATAATATATTTTTATTCTTCGATATCTATAAAATTAACAATTTCACAGAATTTATAGCGAATGAATTTATGTATCTTAAAATATTTGAATGTTTGCCTTATTTCTATTTATATTGAGATTGGGTACTTAAAATTAGTATAAACTTTGCTTTCTAATTTATTAAATACTTATTAGGAAATTCCATCTGAACTTCCGAATTCATTTTTATTAACCCCCGTATCATTCACTCAGTTAGAATACTTGACACATGCGACTGCTAATTAGTCGGAATACGGCGACGTCGGCTCACTTTTGTAGACCCAATATCAAAGTACCGACACGAGGTGACCATTCTTGTCTTGTATATGTTCGGTGGTATCGTGAATGAATTTGAATGTTAATCAATTAAGAATACTATATTTATTCGTTAAATTATAATTACAAAATGGTGAATCGTTGTAAAGTATGCAAAAAAATGTATGTAAGTTTGGATGTAAAGGGGTGTGAGTGATACCACCCCTTCACTTTAAGCCAATTATTAACCAACTTAAGTGCATTAAAATCTATAAAAATAATCTTTAAAAATATATTAGAAGGTAAGTGAAAAAAAAATTGATTGTTTTTAAATTCCTGGGATTTTCAACTTTGAACCTGTTTTTCTCAAAATGCCAAGACCTGCCCTTACACCCCTTTGCTTTTGGACCACCTCAATTAGTGCCTACAGATTGTGTGACGGATTATGCGAAGTGTGCGGGAGGGAATGCGTAATGGCTGAGTGCGCGACCCGAACGTGGGTATACGCGTGAAGGCAAACGTTTACCGACTTCAATAAACAATTAATAATTGCATGATAAATAACAATTTATCAATTAACTTAAACCATTGATTATTAAACGGAATTACAAATTTATTGTTTGTGTTTTCTCAGTTACGTATGTTACTTTTGTGTTTTTTGAAAACGTTTTTTTAATTAAGCATTTATCGGGTGCAGACTCCAAAATCTCTTAATTTTTTAATGACTACTGGTATTGTTTCATAGTCGGTCGAATCATAGATAATTTCAGGTATAATATATGTAGCTTGTATCTGAAAAAGTAAAACTAATAGCGATATGGGATTTTTGAAATTTAATTTTATTGTCCTGTGTAATGTTTTAAATTAGTTACTCCAATGAAAAATAATATGAACTGAAACTTTACTATTTAAGGAATTTTGTGGGGTGCTTGTATAATTCATTCTTAATTGATTTTTGCTCGTTTCCTCAACAGACCCAATTAGTCGAGTAACCACAAGCGGCCCCTTCTGTTCGACCAATTCCAATTATCGATCCTTTCGATAACAAAACCAAGAGAACCATCAAAGTCCGTGTAATTTTCTTGTAACAAAACCACAAGCCGATACATATACACAACGCCAAGCGAAATGTCGGCTTTGGCAGCCAAACGGTCCCTTACGTGTTCTCATTTTCCTCCTGTCTTTCTCTCTCCCGTTCTCTCTGGAAACGGGTACATCACACGATTTTCTGAGGTATAAACTTTGTGCATAATATTTATGTTAACCTACAATTGAATTTATTAGTCACAAAGCGAATGGAGTGCAGGAAGTATAGATACACAATTCTGGTGATTTTCAGTGAAGAAATAGTTTGTGGTATTTTGTTGAACTCAATTAATAAGCATAGAAAATTATAAACGTTTATATATTACTCTATGCGCTCTTCCATTGTTTTTGTCTTCCTGGTTAATCTGTGTCTTTGAATATCTGTGTCCTTTCGTCTCTATCTTATTGTTTCTGCCTCTTTTTTGTTCTAACTCTTTGTTCATTCGTCTTTTCGTCTCTTTGTTTGTCACTTCTTCATTCCGTTTCTTTGTTCTCTCGTCTCTGTGTTTCTGTGTTCTCAGTCTCTCCGTTATGTCCCTTTGATTCTTCCTTATCCCGCCTTTGTATTTTTTCTCTTCAAGTTTTTGTTTTTGTCTCTATTCCTTGGCTTCTTCGACTTTCGTTCCTTTGTTTCCCCGTCTTTTGGTCTATCCGTTGTCTCTATGTCCCTTTGTTTCTGTATAACTCCGTTTCTTTTTTTTTGTTCCCTCTTTCCATTGTCTATATGTTCCTTCATTGCCCCGTATCTTTGTTTTTTGGCTCTGATTCTTTATTGACTTTTCGTCCATTTGTTTTTGTCTCTCGTCATAACTTTGTTTTTGCCGTCTTTTGTCATTGCTTGTTTTTTGTCTTCTCTCTCTTTGTCCCTTCAACCCTCTGTCTACTTCCTCATCCTATTGTTTCTTTGCTCTGCGCTTTGCTTTGTATTTATTCGTCATTTTCTTCTCTTTTCTTTTGTTCTCTGTAACTCTTTCTTTTTCTTTTTTCTATTTCTGTGTTTTTCTTTTTGTCGTTTAATCCTCTTGTGTATTTTTTCTTCTTGTGCCTTTAACTCTTTGTTCCATTGTCTTTCAATCTCTTTATTTCTCTTCATGTCTTTTTGTCTCGGTGTCTCTTTTATCTTGGTAATTTTCTTTTTGTGTATAGCAAGCAAAATGCATAAATTTCAGTAGAAATTGAAATTTTATTACTGTCGCATATTTAAGAAAAAGTTTAACCGAAAAAAAAATTAAAAATCCGTCTCTCCCTACGTATACCTCTATTCTACACTCTGATCCGAACTCAATTTATTCATTCAATTTCAGCTCACAGCATGACCTACTACCTGGAACTAAGGAAGCGACTACGTGAGCGTTCTTTCTAAGATAAAGATAAAGAGGACCTTTGAGACCACTACTTACTAATAGGGCTGGTATTCTTTTAGAACTCCTGTTTAAACTTTAAGCGAAAAATTAGAATTTTTTGAGAAATAAGAGAAATTAGGTTAAGAGTAGCATAAAAAATAAAAATTTTGTAAAAGTATTTTTCGAATAGTTTTTTTTTATTGAACTTATGTCTAATGCCCGATTTCACCAACCATTTTCTAGTGATAGCAAATACTTAATATTATCACTCTTAGGTATCACTTAGCGCGTGGTGGAACGTGAAGTGCATTTAGGAATTCCCAAATCCGATTAAGGTATTACCTAACTTTAGGAAATGGTTGGTGGAATCGGGCATAAGTATCTATGTATTTTGGTAATATTTTCTCAAACTTACAAAATTGAAGTATTTCAAATACTACACTTCTTTCGCCATCAGTAGAGAGGAGCTGTGAGACCTGGTCTTGGTGGGGGAGCCAAGTAGCTGCTCCTCCTAGGGCCTTCCATGAAACCAAGTATTTCTTAACGGATTCCTGCGAAACGCCGGATATCCGATATCAGGAGCTTCATCGGGAAAAGTGGACTGTGGTCCCGACGAGTTCATTGATAGCCGGTTGGTTGCCGGAGTCAGCAGGGTCGTCGGAGCAGTAGTTTGCTCGTGGAAACCTGGCTGATATAAACCGTATCTATTGGAAGGTGGTTGATGAGGTATATTCACTAGATGGGTGGGGCTTGCCTTAAACAGCTGGCCAAGTGGAAGGAGACCACAATAAAATACCCCTTAAGTCAAGGTGGGACAGCATATGCCGAGGACTGCAAGGTCAAGGGGAAGATTGATCAATAAATATGCGGACTCTGGATTCCTGGGGACATCCAGTTTAAATACCCTAACTCCTGCATGCGGGGCTCTGCAGAAGTGAAGCTTATATTTCCCTAGCTACTCGTGGGACTATCCATGGATGAAGAAAAGAAAAAGAAAAAACCAAGCGGTCAAACACCGCAACCGGGAACAAGTCGGAGCAATGCAATGTCCAAAAATACTAACCTTCCCCACACGCGAGTAGCCCTCGTGTTGCAGAAGCTGTAGAAGATCAGCTGTAGAGAACGGCAGGGGCACCCATACCCTCAACCTCCGCAACTGCTGAGAGTTTTCGGGACAAATCCTGGAAAAAAGTAGAAAAACACCCACCCTTCCTGAAATGGGTAATCTCGGAGGAAGGGACGATCCACTGAGGCGTGAACATAGTGGAGTGGGGAAAGGATAGTACCTTCGCTTTCGTGATCAGGGACTTGCACCGGAAGAAGCAAGAAAGAAAGCTGCAGAGCGCAAAAAACAAGGAGAGGTGAAGAACATCCCTCCTAACGGGGAAAAACTGAAGCGGGAAATGGCGACAACCCCGTCACCGCAAATACAGGTGAAAAAGGAAAAAGGAGGGCAAAATTGCCATCCCTCCTCCAGCAGGCAGCTACACAGATACGGCAAAAATAATGAGAATGGCGGTTCTTCCAAAGGCGTACCCTGAGACTATCCTCAATGGGGACTATCAAACCCTATTGGAGAACGCAATAGTAGAAGAAATGTATGCTGGTTGGGAGCATAAGCTCCAGTTTGGTGGCATACATTTCAGACCAGGAGTCGTTCTAATCGACTGTGAAACACCACATACTGCAGAATGGCTCCAGATACCAGATAAGAGCTGGAAGGGAGCAGAACTGACGGTGTGCCATGGAGATAACATCCCAAAAATGCTTACCACAACGTTCTTAATCCCAAGAGGCAAAGGAATAAAAGAAAACGTTCTTAATCCCAAGAGGCAAAGGAGTAGAAGAAAAGAAGCTTCTTCGCTTGATAGGAGCGCAGAGAGAAGGTTTGGCAACAAACCAATGGAAGGTCCTTAATTTTAAGGAAGAGGGCAAAGACCTAGTCTTGAGGGCAGGAATAGATAATCTATCCTGTAAAAAAATCAGGGATAACGGGACCACCATCCACTACCGGTTTGGGAAAATCCCCGTGCATGGCCTCAGAAAAGAAGAGGCCAGAAACCTGGATGAGGTTTCTGTCTCCTCCAGGGCCAGCGACGACTCGGGTAGTGTAGTGTAGAAAGTCTGCACATCTCCAAACTCCTTGGGGAGGAGTTGCCGTTTTCCGAAGAGGGGATGGACTTTGGGTAGGAGGAAGGGGATAGTACTCTTACAGAGGGGGACATCACCCTGACGAAAGGGGACAATAGGTTCACTTTATGAATACGGAATGGCATTCTTCTTCAATGTAATTGTATATGGTTCACTAGTGCGTCCTTGTTCGTTAAACAGTTCAGGTTACCTTTTAAATGGATCATAGTTCATATCAGAAGCGCTGTTGATTTCAAATAGTCTCCGTTCCAAGCCTAGCTTTTCTGAAGCATGTACACTTAAAATGGTTCGTTTTGCACCACTTACAATATGAAAAATTTCTGATACTGACTTTGCTTTAACTTTTACATTTTTAATAAATACACCTCACACTTTTTAGCAAATTATTACCACTTGGTGCAGTGATTATCATTTGTACAGGCTTAAGCTTATGTTTCATATAGTGTAACTTATAAATTTTTTCTGGAATAACATTAACATCAGCTCCAGTGTCTACTCCAACAGCTAATTAATTACGCAAGGGAAGGCTTTCGATATGAGCAGCCCCCAATCCTGGTCTCACTTGACATCAGGAAAGCCTTTGACTCCGTCTGGCTTCCTGGATTAATTTTCAAGTTAACGCAGCTCGGTATTCCGGGCTATTTAGTATTACTTTTGAACTCCTATTTAACCAATAGAAGGTTTCATATGAAAATTGGTAACGCCGAAATAGGACCATATACTACGGAGACAGGAGTACCGCAAGGCTCGGTTATCTCTCCAACCCTGTACTCGCTGTTTACAGCGGATTTCCCCCTATGCAGCGCTAACTCAACAGCTCTTTATGCAGATGACGTCTGTCTAGTACAAACAGCGAGGACAGCGGATCTTGCATTGAAAAGAATTGAATGGCATCTAAATAATAAAATCATCCCGTACCTGACTAGGAACAAGCTACAGCTGAATACTTCCAAAACCCAATATATGGTTCTAAGAGGCCAATTCCGTAAATACACCAATTTAAAAAGGAATTTAACTTTAGAAAACAATAGCATTGAACCTAAAAAATCAATTGAATATTTAGGTTACATCATTCAACCAAATACTCTGCACAACTTGCATATGGTTGATAGAGTCCAGAAGGCCAAGATGACTATGAAAATCCTTTTTCCATTGATCTGTCGTAATAGCCGTCTGATCGTGAGCAACAAACTGTTACTCTACAGACAGGTTATACGACCGACAATGATTTACGGATATCCCGTTTTCTGTTCGACCACAGACTTTCTCTTCAACCGTATGCAAGCTGTACAGAATAAGTGCCTCAGAATGGCAATATATTAAAATGTACGACTCAATTGCCACTACCCCAGAACGTCCTGGCTTCACCAGGAAACTAGTATGGAATATCTGAAACCATATATACATTGACTTGGCAAGACGGTATTACGAATACTGTTTGCCTGACTCACTAAAAAGTAGTATAAAAAGACAACGCGCAGGAAGACACAAAGGGTACAGTCTCCTGCACGCAAATATCTCAATGCAGCTCCAGTCAATCTAAGCACAATCTTCATCTGTTGTATATACTTGTACATTGCACATATTAATTTAAGGAACCGTAACTAGACAATAGCATGAATGAAGATGAATGAGAGAGAGTGAATGGGGATGTACATAAACTGTATGGAGAGTAAATGGGTGTACATAGATTTTAGATAACCAACACTTGGATTTTAAATGAGGATAGAATAGATTCCAAAAATATGTGACCCTGTTTTTCAATAGCTTTTCAGGGGTATAACATCAAAACTTCTGAGGGAATGTTAACTGTTATGTTCGATCGGATCTATTATAGGTCATAAATCACCAAAATAAACGGATGATGCGCCACAGCAAGGAGCCGTGATAGAGGGAGATGAAGTAAGCCTAGTAGGAAAACGGAGCCAGACCATCGGCAGAGCGACCAGGTCGCGCTATTAATTATGTGACATCATGTAATATAAATAGTTTGTTTTTACCTATTATGCACTAATGTAAATATAATTGAGGATAAATAAAGATTTATAGATCAACAGCTATGTTATGGCCTGGAATGTTTTGTCTTGATGTACTTTTTAGGCACACTCGTACATAGTGTCCCTTCATTCTGCATTTTCCACAAAGGGCATTACGAGCTGGGCACTCTTGGTTTGGCTGCAGCCCAGATTTTCCGCAGCATCTGCAAATGTCAACTTTTTGAGTGTTAAAATTTTTATTTTTACTTGTGTATCTCTGTTTTAAGCTCCTTTCTATCTACAGTGCTTTTGTATTGGATCGAAAAGATTCTTGATGTTTCTTCACAAATTCAGATTGTCTAGCTGATGTCAGGACCTAAATGTAGCTTCTCAGCTAATAACACCGGTCAACAAAAATTTTTTTTGGGTTTTCTGTTCTCATGTTTTAATTCTGATTCTAGACATTAGAAAACACTTGAATTTTCATTTTTAGAGTTTGCTTTTGTCTGATTTACGTCGATAAGTTTATTTTAATTTATTTTATAAACAAAAGAGGGCAGCACTTTGGTTAACCTGATACTAACTGTATTATTTTTTGTAAGTGGCACAGTAGTGAGTGTTTATCGCAGCTGTAACAACCGTATTTGTGTATAACTTAGTTAGAAAATGGCGCCAAGATAGTGTAAACATGCTGTTGATTCATTCTGTTTTATATGCGGAGAATGTATTAATGGTAGAAGTAAAAAATATGCTTTGTCAACAAATTTGAAACTTTGCGAAGCCTATGAAGCCTATTTTAACCTGGAAATCAGTAATCAAGATGAAAATTGGGTACCTCACTTTGCCTGCTAACTTTAATAATACTTTAGGAGGTAAAAAACTGAAATTTAAGATTTTTAAAAATGTCGAGCAAATTGAAATTAGACTCGTTGTATAGTTTGGCAAGTCTATCTAAAGCTACGCGGCATCGGTATTTAACGGTTGAATTGGTCACTACGTCTATTGTATATATATTAAGTATTTGTCTATAGTAATTACCTGACGGATTTTATCTCTATGTTTCTAACATCATTTGTTCACTACGAAAGTACTTCAGTAGTTATATAATTTCTGTCAGCCCAGAGTTTTAGGGACTACTCTGCCATCATCCTTCCGGTGAAGTGGTGCAGGCTGTAACCACACCTGTCTTCACATCATGACAACAATTTTATATTTTGTCGCTAGGTAATGTAAATAATAAAACGAGCGCCTACCTGGTAAATGTCCGTATAGATAGATTCATGCTAGTTATTTCTTTTTGTTTCTTATAATTCATAATTAAGGGTAGTAAGGGTTTTCTCTCTTGTGGATTTTACTTTATTTTCTAGTTACCGTGGGGCTACTGATTTTTTGCTGGCTTTGATTATATCACCTTTGGGGTGTAGCCACAGTAGTCCAAATACTTTGTCCGCTTCAGCTTGACTAGGGTTCAGTTATAAATTACTGTCTCCTTGACTTGAAGTCTAAAACATTTAAAATTGTAATTAGGTTGGATAAAACTTATTGATCTATGTAGACATACTTTACTTTTGAGTTAAAGGTATATTTTCTTCATTTATCTACCATATTTTGGCTTAAGTAAAGACATACTAGTTGGAAATCTTCTGTGTAAGATGACATTCGATTATATTCTGAACATCTACTTATAATATATTAGCTGTTTATCGCCATATTTTGTCTGTTAAATCTGAGTGTTTGATCTTGCTTTGTTTACGTTGGCAGGAGGGTATTTTGTGGTACTATCCATTGCTCAAATTAATTTGAATAATCTTTAATACATACTTTATTATTCCTTTATTATTCATTGTTATTGTTTACAAAGTGGAAATATTTGTTGGATGACATTGACAATTGACCGTGACAGTCATGTCTTGGATGAAAGCGTTAAGGGAAGTGTAGCACTTATGACTTGATATGTGCGGAACACGCTCGGAGTAGTGAGTAGTGTAGTTCGGATGTATGTTTCTCTATGGTAGTATTCTGTATTGAAGTTGGGGAAGTGTCAGTCACTTTTTTTGACTGTGTGATTTTCTACTAGAAGGTTGGTTTCCAAAAGTGCATCGAACGAGAATCTGAATTTTGTTAATGACTGGGTAGTCATCCCCTGCTGAGATTTATAGGTTCTCGATCTGTATGAGTTGTGGAATATACGGTTAGTATTTTGGTTCTACGGGAGTTCGTTTTGCTGGAGAATTCCGTCCTGTTCTGGAAGCCGTTTTCACAAACCCTTATAGGGGATTTATTGCACTAAAACGATTGTAAATATTTTCTCTACTTACTGATTTCGCATCACTATGTATTTACCACTATTTAAAGGAAACCGCCAACGTTGAAGTTTTGGAATTGGAGGTGTGCCACATGGTTTTGTTGGTTCATTAGTTTGTTGGCTTATCGTATTCTAATTATTTGATTTTAATTCAGTGTAGTATACTGTTGCTGACAGTGTTAATTGTAAGTAGGCCTTATGACTACTTTGTGGGTTTGATTAAGTTAATTTGGGGTTGATTTTGATTTGTACGTTACTTGTAAATTCTTATAAATTAGCTTCTGGCATAGGCCGAGACAAGCTTAACTTGTCGAGGTGTTGGATTTGTTCCTGTATAGGCTCAGTTTTTAGCTAACACCTGTTTTAATTTTTAATGGTTCACCTGTGGGGCCAGGATATACTTACCTGGTGGATCGATTGTGATGTCTTCTGGAATTTGCTGCTACTTCTCCACAACATCGTGAAGCAGACCACATTGAGGGTAACCCGGTATCGGGGGTTTTCCTAATTTATTTACTTTTATTTATTGCTTTCACCAACCACGGAATGGTTTGAGGTTGAAAAGGCTTCACGCCAACATGTATATATATTTTCATAATTATTAGATAGGTAGTTCCTTATTGATTTATTCGTTTTCCATGTAATTTATTGTAATGGTGGAAATTAATATTTTGCGGTAAATTTTCACAATTTAATTTTCATAATTTAATCCACTTGCGCATGCGTCTCTGCCTTGGTACCAACGCCTTGACTACGGTGTCGCCTTGTACGGAATTGTTTTTATTAACTTTACACTACTTTTCAGGTAACATATAATTAATAGGTTTGTATTTAATCTGTACTGGTACACTCGAACAGCCATATTAATTTCACACTACGTAGGTCGATTAACTTTAGTATAGATGTTTTGGAATTTTATTGTCAAGACTTTTGATGTGTAACAGATGTTCACACAATTTTTTTTAAGTGGGGGGGCTTTTACTATGGTTTTCAGGTAGTTTATAATTGTAAAACACCCCTTAAGGGTATTAAATGTTTTTCATTTAATTATTATAAGGAACATAAGCTGAGGTTTGCCTTTTATTTTCATCCCTTGTTTTACTGGGTTATCGGGGGAAGTTAGTTGTGCTAGGCCAAAGTGGAAAACTCAGTTGGCGCCCACGTTAAAGAACAAACGTTTAATCATTATTGACATATTGTTAATAATAAAAAGTCCATTTTCTAATTAGTTTCACTGCAAACTTAGCACTTTAGCTTTTTCATAGTTAAACGTGGCAATATCGAATGTTTTCGACCGCATTCCTTTCACAGCTTCAGTTATGTTTGCCAAACTATAATGGTATCGAGGAGAAAACCTACACATGAAATTTGCAGTGCCAAGGCTTTGGAGGGAGCCCACTGATCACGTCCTTGACTGTTATTTTTGTATGGTTAATCCAAGTAAGCGTCGATGAGGTGAAAATGTTGAAAGGGATTTGTATCCTGATCTTCCTTCAATGTCTTCTCCGATACCTCATGATGAAAATTTGCCTGTGCCATCGCTTTCAGGATTAGATAGCTTTGAAGTTCAAGCGTCACAAAAGTTCAACAGAATCCAGTACACCACTAACCAATACAGTGGAGGGCCTTATAGACTCACTCACTCATCAAAAACCTAACCTAACCTAACCAATACTGATGGTAGGCCACATTTCATGAGCTTAACTGAATTTAATGATTTAGTACGAGACCTGAACCTACTCAAGAATAAAGCGGAAATTCTAGCTTCACGACTAAAGTAATGGAACTTACTTGGAGATGATGTGAGAATAGAGAAGAAGCCGGTATTTGTTACTGTAACAGCGTGACTGATTTGTTCGAAGAAATCGGGATACCATTCGTAGCATCTGACTGGCGGCTTTTTATCAAAAAGTTCAAAAAGTTCAAAAGCAGTTCTTCTTCACAACGGAAACGTATTGCCTAGTTTTCCTCTAGCACATTCTGTATTGTTGAAAGAAAGCTATGATAGTGTGAAAATAATACTGGAAAAATTAAAATTCTCAGAATACCAGTGGCCAGTAACCGGTGATTTTAAAATGATGGGAATGCTAGGTGGATATACTGAATACCCTTGTCACCTTTGCTTATGGGACAGCAGAGCAGATTTAGTACATTATCCGCAGAGTATATGACCTGATCGAGTCGAATTTCAGATTGGAAAACATAACGTAGAAGCGGAACCAATTGTAAATCCTCAAAATATACTGATGCCACCGCTACATATAAAATAAGGCTTAATGAAGCCATTCGTGGAAGCTCTGGATCCAAATTCTAAGGCTTTCGAATATTTGATTGATTGAATTGATTTGATTTGATTGAAAACATGCTTAGAAGCTTCAAAATTATGGGCTGCAGGATCTCATAAACTTCATATTATGCTACATTCTCATCTGGACGAATTTAAAGATAACATGGATGCCAACGTCGAGGAACACGGAGAACATTTTCACCAAGATGTGATGGACTTTGAACGGCGTTATCAAGGGCAGTACAACGAGAATATGAAGGGAGATTACATTTGGAGTTTAATACGAGAGAGCTCATACGAACATAAAAGAAATACGAAAAATATTCACTTTTAGACATTAATTTCTTGTTAGTTTCCATTTAGGTGCTATTGTTGATAACAAATATTAAATAAAAAAGACTGAAATCCAGCAAAAACATTTCTAATCCTAATTTAAAGTAAAATTAAAAAAAAATATATGAAAATCAGTGTTTTTTCCCGAAAAATTGCAAAATCGCTCTAGTTACAAAATCAAACTTTCATCAAAAAATATTGTTTGCTCCTATTTTTAGCGTAGGGGAAACTAAAATTTAGCGTGTAGAAGTCAGACCTAAAAATCGCGTTGACCGGTGTAGTCTATCTTTGATGCCAACAACAACTTGATCTCTTATCGCTTCATTTTAAAATCCAGCAGGAAAATCGCAATTTTAGGCCATTGAATGTAGAGCTGTTATAAAATCTTCTACACCTTCTCTCTCAAGATAAAAACGTGTATGACATAAGTATATTTCATAAATAATATTTTCCCTATACACAAAATAACGGTTTTTAAATGCTCTAAGAACATCAGTAAATATCTTAGAATTAGCTTCTTCTAATTTAAAGTATTGAAATATCACCTCAGCTTGAGACTCCATAAGATATTTTGAGAATTTTATTTGTTCTTCCTCAGGTCTGCTGACGAGACCAGATGCATTTCGAAGCCGCTTAAATCTTAATTGCCACTGTTCCCAGTCATCGGGCTTAAAGCAAAACTTATCAGGAGCCGGTATGTGATAAACTGGTGCGATAAATTGCATATTTAGCCCTTGGTTAACTTTATTATTTGGAATTGGAGAGGGTTGATTTGACATGTTGTATATTCATTTCCGATAAGCAACACTTAAAAAAAACCTTACGCTGTAGCATTTGATCATGCCAAGAGGGATTATAAAATACAATGGTTATTAATTAAGATGTGCTCATTCTTCAAGACACAAATATAACTGCCAACACTATTCCAACACTTTCCTCTCCGGTATAGATATATTGGATTTCCACACTATATCTCGTTGCTATTGCTATTGCTGCCCCTTGATTGTATTCGCTTTCAACTCCTCGATCAGCATCCGATGTGCTGCTACTAGCTTTTAGTAGCTAATTCAGTTCCTTTGATGGTTAGTTGATCGTAGATACAACTTTTCAACTTATTTTGTAGTGGACAGTTCTTCATAGGCTAGGACAATAAATTTAAAACACGTTGGAAAATTTCATTCGTATAATGGCGACGTGTAAATACACTACATTGACGATCGAGAAACCCTAATCATTTCTTAATATATTTATCCGACATAGCTGATATAGAGAAACTTAGATTCTGCCGATTTAAACTACCGGTTACAATTGGATTTTTGAAAAAAAAATTTTGTGATAAATGGAAAGATCATATATGTCTTATAACAAAATAATTCAAAAGTTATATCAAAATAAAAATTTTTGAATCCAGTACCGAAGACTCGCCGACAGCTCCCAAACAAACCCGAGCGCGTGTGTCGTCATAATATTAGTTTTCACTCATTGCAGTTTATACAGAAGCACAGAATACACCAAGTGGTGGTGTATTCTTTGACAGAAGTGATAAGTCTGTTATCATTGTTAAGTACTCAAATTTATATTGAAAATGTCGAACCTCAAAAGTTATCGTTCTTGTTTTGTACCATTATGTACGAATACTACAAAAAGAACTCCTGACAAAATATTTTTAAATATTTGCCAAGATGGAAAACGTCGAAATAAATGGTATCAAGCAGCGTACCGTGATAATCCCAAAACAAAATCGAATTTATTTGTTGAGAAGATCATTTCGATGTAAGTATTTCATAACAGCATTGTTATTAATTATTATTTATCTAAGTATACAAATCAAATAACTAGAGTTCAGTCAATGAATTTTTTCAACTGGACTCCAAATCATAACCTTTAAAATCATAGCATTAAACGACATTTAAAAAAAAATTGGTTATCATAAATATATCAACATCAAGAATATTATGAGACTTTGCCTTTATAAAACCTTCATCACACATAGCAAATCGGAATTATCTAACAAATCGTTTTTTCGCAGTAAATTTTCAATATTATTGTCAAGTCACGTGTAATAGCCGTAAGTGCTGTACTGTTATTAAATAGCAATAACATTATGACGTCACAACTATGGTGAGCAATCATGGCGCGTTCATAGTCACGTGTTTTCTTTTTAAATTTTATCAATTTTTAATTGTTTATAATCTTCAAGTTAATTTTGATTCCTACAAAATAACCACAATAATAACTATGAACTAAATTTAACTATTAACATTAAACAAGATAAATTATAAATTACATTTTTGATTTTGCAGGTAATAAACTATTGGATACATTTTTCGCCTTTTCAGGGATTTCCGGTGGTGTGTATAAAAACTCTTCGTCGCTCGACATTTATTTTAAAGAGTGGAAGGTATCTACCTTTTTGACTAACGCAAAAGATTGAAACTGTCATAAAACACGAATCTCTTAGAAACTGTCAAACATTCTACAGAGAATATTGGGTCTGCCTACTTATTATTTAAAAATCTAGATTTATATTGGTCAATTTTTCAGTTTCATAATGAAAACCAGTGTTATAATGGGTATCATTATGAAACTGAAAATTGGCATTTAATTAACAACTTATAGTAAAGGAGTAGAAAAAAATTTTTTTAAAAGTTTTTCGCATTAAATATCGATATTATTAATAATAAAGTTTTAAAATACATGAAAAAATCAATAATTTTTTTTTCAAATTCCCATTTGGAATTACTTGAAAATATATATGCATGCCTACGCGGCGAACAACGTTTTATTCAACTAAACTCGATGAGACTTCTCATATATGACGTTTAAAAAAAAATCTGAAAATGACAATCCGTTTACTTTTTTATGTGTCGTTGGCACTTGAAGTTGAAACATTATTGATGTTTTTGTCGGCTTAAGATAATATTCAGAATAACCGATTGAATACTAAAAATAATTATTTGAATTACAATAGTCAACTGCGAAGAATTCTCATAAATTTTGAACAGCTGCTGACTATCAAGTAATCTGTGCATTACATATCTGGCCTCTCCTTGTATAAAAATGTGCACTGGTGGCAACAGCCATCTTTGTCCAACCACACTACAGACCTATAGGTTATGATTGATCTAATAACCATTGTATAATATATAACCATGGGGTAATTTTAGAGCTTGTGTTTCAGTTCTTACCACACATTTTTCTGTATCTGTCCTAGGACATAGCTGCTTTTTGTGTGGCTTTTTCTGTCTGTTTTGTAAAGTTGATGACTTATGTTTTCTGCGCATTGATTGTCAGTCTCCCTTGTTCACACCTCTTATAAGCTATATTCAGGGCCGTCTTATTAATAGTATAGTGAAGTAAATTATTTAATCACTTTTTTTTAATTATGAATTTTTATAGACTGGCCATTACAAAACATATTAGCGCAAAAAATAAGAAACTTCCGTTAGTTTATAAGTGAGTAAATTAATCTTCAATTTTATATTTGGCCCTGCCCTCAAAAATGCCGCGTGACGTTAGCGTACGGACAATAATGAGATCCCGGTATCTCATAATAGCATCGGAAGTCAAAATCGGTATTGTAAAAATGACCATCTCTAAACTCATTAGCTAAAGGTCACCAAACAAGATCACATAGTCGTCCGCACCTACACGGCAGGATACGTTTTCAGTAGCGTGGCTTTGTTTACGTTTATATACACTGCCGAGCATAGAATTCGGGTCACCCAGTAATTTGTAGGAATTTTAATTTTTTTCGGATTTTTCTCGGTTGTATCATATTTTGCTAACGGATTTCTTGAATAAAAACAGTTTTTGTAGAGCAAAGTTTATTGAAAGTAATAAAAATGAACAATTTTCCTTTGATATGCTTTTTGTTAAAACAAAAGAAATTTCAGGACTTCAGTAGCTAGTATTCCCTCCTCTGGTAGTGATAACAGCCTTCAAACGACAAGGCATGTTTTGGATCACATTCTGTGAAAGATTGCATTAGTATATCGCGAAGCTCTCTAGAATTTCTGGGGGCCGGCATATGTCTACGTAAATGTCTCTCTATTTCATCCCTAACATGTTTTATTGGATTTAAATCTGGACTGAGGGCAGGACAAGCAAATCGCGTGAATTGAACCTCGTCAAGATATGCAGTAACTATCCCAGCAGTGTGAGGCCGTGCATTATCATGCATAAAGGTTGCGTCGTCTCCAAGAATAACCATAAATGGTAAGACATGGTCTTCTAGAACCTCTGTCAGGTACCTATGCGCAGTCAACGCCCCATTCTCGATAAAGACTAACTTCGTGCGAGCGTCAAAAGATATGCCTCTCCATGCCATAACTGATCCTCCACCAAATGGAAGTCGCTCAGCAATACACGCTTGAGCATATCTCTCGCCTGGTCGTCGCCACACTCTTACACGTCTATCTGTGCCTGTGAGACAGAATCGCGATTCATCAGAAAACAATACGCGACTCCAATCCGCTATTGTCCAAGCCAAGTGTTCTCGTGCAAAATTCAACCTAGCAATCCGGTGTGCACGAGAAAGCGGCGGTCCAGTAGCTCTAGTTCGAGAAGATAAACCAGCAGTGTGAAGTCGCCTCTTAACTGTGCACTCCCTTATGTTTACATTTATCACTTCTTGTAGATGATTTCGAAGGGCAACTGCCGTAACCGTTCGGTTTCTCAAAGCACTAGAAACCAGAAAGCGGTCATCTCTAGCAGTTGGAGTCCTGCCTCGCCTTGCACCAGGTCTTCGAGTGAGCATACCAGTCCCTTGGTACGGTTGCCATACTCGTTGGCCACTCGAGAGACTTACAACAACGTTTCTGGCAGTTTCGCGCTGACCTCGACCATCTTCTAAAGGCGCCACAATTCGTGCCACAACAACAGGATTTAAGCTCATTGCAATACACTGACAATGACAATACTAAACAAACAATTTGCAATAGACAGATAAAACCATAGGAACAAAAAATATGCTGATAATGGTTTATAGGAATTTGGGCGAGGGGCCGTTTTTTATTCAACCGCTTTTCGAAATAACCACAACAACTTTTTTTATTCAAGCAATCCGTTAGTATACTAGTAAATCCGAAAAAAATGCCTACAATATCTTCAAATTAGGTACTGGGTGATCCTATTTTTATGCTCGGCAGTGTACATAATAAGTGGCATAACACAAAAAATTATTGAAAAAATAACTATTCTCCAGTTTGGGATCAAACTAATCTTTGTTTAAGCTATATAAAAAGTCGATATTAAATTTTTGCAAATTTCGCATTCTCATCAAACTAGCTAATTTACTTGCAACTTCCAAGGACGTCGCATTAATTTATGGACTTACAGCTGTCTTAGTTTTGCCAAATATTAGATTCTGCCAGGATTAATTGGTGGATTTGATAGTAAGACATGTCGAGTCAAAATCTGTACAGACAAATGTTGTTAATTAGTGCGATGATTAATAATGATACTTATCTCTTGACAAGTTTAGTAAGCCTAGCTATGTTTATCAGCCAAGATTTGAGCGTGATTAAACATCTCTTATATTATTCGCAGATTAGAACAGGTCGTAGTTGTAGTATTATGCATATATCAAACCGAAGTTTAAAGTTTTCTTAAACTTTATTTTGGTGTGACAATTGTTAGCGAAAGAAGTATTCAGATAGAATAAGAAATTGAAAACAGCAAATTATTCATACATTTTTTTATTTAGAAAATACTAATCAAATGCGTCGATATCAAAAATAATCAAAAGGTGGCACAAACTATGAATTTTGTGACATGAAAAAATGGTAAACGCTATTAATACTCGGTATTTTTCTTGGTGTGAAATTTCTGTATAGTTGAAAGCCTCTGTATGCTGATACCAAGAATGTCTTCCACAAACCTTTTTTGTAATAAGATATTTTCAGTGAAAGGCAAAATTTATTTAAAATTACAAAACGCAAATTTCACTTTCGTGAATATTACCTTATTTTTTTAGACGGGACTCTGATAAGCCGGCACCGATAGGCACAAAAATATCGTTAGGTCTCTAATATCGAACTGTACTAATTTTTTTGTGATGTTGCTAGGTTCTTTTATTCGAGATACAGTCTGCAAAACTTTTTTTAATGTCCAATTTGCTTCCTAAAAACCACCTCCATATTAAAATTCATCTATTTACTTAAACGTCCGTGTTTGGGTTAAAGGGATTCCAAATTTCAAATTAATCGTTTCAGTGGATTCGAAGCAATTTGGCTGTGACCGGCTGGCAAACAGAAAGATACTGGAGTCATCCTAGTCATTTAAAACATCGTAGGACACAAATAATTACTTTGTTAGGATAAATCTCAATAGTGTAAAACCAAGATTCCAGTTTCGAAAGATCTGTACAATCTGTGTGCTGCTCGAAAAACATCGAAATTCTCTTGTTTTTTCAGATTTCGACTTATAACTTGGACAGCTGCTACAATTTGAGCGCAACTGGATCTGTATAGGTCCCATAGAACCGGAGATACAGCACTTCAAACATGGACCATTTCCAATAAGTTCCAAATTGTAGAATATCTCATTCTACGAGGCAAGTCATGGAAATTGAAGGTATAGCACAGCGATTTAACTTTAATTTAAACACAATAGAATTCCTGTAGAAATAATATTTCCTTTGTTCGAAGGAAAAACGAAAAAATCGAGGAAATTAACCCTGATGAATTGCAGGATTTTTGTAAAGGATAAGAAATACGAAACTCAGTTGGAATGGAATGAAATCAATGAAAATGTCTAGTTTTTCATAAAAATTTTTGTTTGATTGGAGGACCTGGGACGTAAAATTTTTAACGTGAAGTCACGGTTGTGAAGTGATTTTGGACCTCAGTTAACTCCCACGACAAAAATAATCAACGTACTATGTCAATTAGTATTTATTATATTAAATTACAACGAAAGGCTAGGTTTGTAATGTTATCCTAACCTTTGTGCACTTAGCGAGACAGTAGTATTCTTTTGGAAGGTATATTATATAGTAATAACTTTGCCATTACAATTTTTTTAATTGAGAATGATATTTTTTTTTTCATCATGTTTTTCATCATTACTGTTACTTTTACGTAACTTCTTTATTCTATACTAATACTCCATACCCACCATTTCCTGGCAAGCAATGCTCATACATTCTCGCGGTTCTTGGGTCAGTAATATCAATTTACATCAAGCTGATTTGAATAATGTAACTACCGTATGTGTAGTTAATAATTCAAATTTAATGCTTTCATTTCAAGTTAATATTTTTTATGCAATTATTTTTGTCGTGGGTGACGTCCTACATCACTCCACCACCGTGACCACACGTTAAACATTTTACGTCCCAGGTCCTCCAATCAATAAAATATTTTTCAAATTATTTTAAGGAAAAATAAATTATAGTTAAAAAAAAAACAAAAAAAACGCTTTGTAGGTAATCGAACTAAAAGATAAAAAATAATTCTTAATTTAAAAATGAAATGATTAACGAGAAAATTAATGTCATTGTGGTAATAGCGTGGGGTACTTTGTACTACATTTTATACACTAACTCTGAGGAATAGAACTGAGTAGTAAGAAATTATAACAATTGATATTGAGCACCCCAAGCTATTACCACAATTACATTGATTTTCTCGTTAATTATTTCATTTTTAAATTAAGAATTATTTTTGACTTTTTAGTTCGATTACCTAAAAAGCGAGTGTTTTAGTTTTTTTTAACTATAATTTATTTTTTCCTTTTTTGTTCGATTTAGTTCGATTTAGTTCAAGTTTTTTTTCAAACTCGATGCCAGATCAAAGTTAGGTTTTTTTTAATGGAACATTCTATATTTAACTACTAAATTGTGTTGTTATCGGTCCTTGACAAGTGTGCACAATTTCGAATTATTCTGAGAGTTTAAAGTGGGTAAAAATCGAGTTTAAGGCTTGCGCAAAGAGTGTAATAAAAAAATTCTTTTTGGTCCTAGACGGGATTAGAACCCACGACCGGTGATTTAACGTCAGCAAAAACCCGCGTCTTAGCCCGCTCTGTCAACGAAGGTACTTGGGTGGTGGGATATACTAACAGTAATAAGCCACTTGCTCTTAGTTCAAAGGAGAGTTACAAACAAACATACAAACATACAGGTGAAGCTAATAAAAGCGTGTTAATTAGACATTATTATTGATTGCATTCTATTACATTTCATTCCCACTGAGTTTCGTCTTTCTTATCTTTCAAAAAAGTCCTGCAATTTATCAGTGTAAATTTCCTACAAGAATTATTTCTACAAGAGTGCTGTTGTATTTAAATTAAAGTTAAACTGCTATGCTATACCTTCAATTTCCATGACTTTCCTCATAGAATGAGACATTTCGAACTTGAAAATGACCCATTTTTGAAGTAATGTATCTCGGGTTCTATTGGACCTCTACACCGTGTCCCAAGTTATCGTTTACAGGCAATATAGATAATCCAATACTGTAAAAACTGCTGTGAATGGCATCAAAATTCCTTCCTAATGACTTATCAGAAACTTTATTCCACTTAACAGTCCTTTGGCAGCCACCCCTCATTTTCTATTTTCAAATGGCACCCCCTGTATATTTTCGTTGAAAATTGCTTGTCACTCTATTTGGAATACAACGATGTAACATACTTTTTGGTTTTTCATTATTAGCACCAAAAAATTTTTATGATACTTTACTTCCCCTAATTATCCTCATTGCTAAAGAGATAGGAGTAGATTAGTCTTTGGTTTGAAAAATTTTTTGAATTCAAAATTATTAATCTTGTTATAAGCACAATGCCATTTACATTCAGGCCAGACGAGTACATTGATATGCTATTGGTTTATGGTGAATGCAGGAAAAATGCTCAACGAGCGGCCCGTTTATACCAAGAACGTCTTCCTCAACTACATTTAGTTCAAGGACTTAGGCCTACTGATTTCCTCAGAAGATTCGAATTCATATCTCTAATCGATGTTACGATTGCCGACAATCCCTTACTATAAAATCAATTATTTTGGAGTGATGAAAGTCGCTCCCACAACAATGGTGTAGTTAATACACACAATGCCCATTATTGGTCGAATGAAAATCCTCACTGGGTTCGTTCAACTCGTTTTCAAACAGTTTGGGGTATAAATGTATGTTGTGGGTTATTCAATGACAATTTGATTGGGACATACTTTCATGAGGGACATTGACTGGATACAGGTATTTAGTTTTTCTTGAAAACAAGTTACCTGAACTTGGCAGAGCGAAATACAACGATCTGGCAACAGGACGGTGCTCCACCTCATAATGCAGGCATTGCTGCGGAGTATCTCAATCAGTCTTTTCTCAACAGATGGATAGGTACTTACGGACCTACAGCTTGGCCACCCCGCTCGACGATCTAATGCCTCTGGACTTTTTTTGTGGGGCTATCTTAAATAATTAGTATATCAAAACCAACGTGTAGATTTAGATGATCTTAAAGGAACGAATTCGAGAGGCATGATGTAGTAGTATTACACCAGCTATGATTCAGGCTGCGTGCACAAGAGCGCTGTTAAGACGTGTTGAAGATTGTATGGAATCTGCGGGAAATAATTTTGAACACTTTCTGTAATTTTTTCTTGATTATTTGTATTTTATTTTATTAAGGAAATTTATAAA
This sequence comes from Lochmaea crataegi, assembly GCA_947563755.1. NCBI lineage: Eukaryota > Metazoa > Arthropoda > Insecta > Coleoptera > Chrysomelidae > Lochmaea > Lochmaea crataegi. Next base: position 29,478,092 of record OX387434.1, on the reverse strand, counting down.
TTACAAAATGTTAATTTTTTTGGTGCTAATAATAAAAAACCAACAAGTATGTTACATCGTTGTATTCCAAATAAAGTGACAAGCAATTTTCAACGAAAATATACAGGGGGTGATATTTGCAAATAGAATGTGAGGGGTGGCTGCCAAAGGACAGTTGAGTGAAATAAAGTTTTTGGTACGTCATAAGGAAGGAATTTTGATGCCATTCACAACAGTTTTTACACTATTGGATTATCTTTCAAATTAAGCGAGATATTACCTGTAAACGATAACTTGGGACACGCTGTATAGATTCAGTTGCAATCAAATTGTAGCAACTTTTGAGGTTATCAGTCAAAATCTGAAAAAAAGTTAGAGAATTTCGAGCACCACGCAGTTTGCACAGATCTTTCGAAGCTGCACTATTGAAATTTATCCTAACAAAGTAATTTTTTGTGACCTACGATGTGACTGAACCAATTAATTTGAAATTTGGAATTTCGGTAACCCAAACACGGACGTTTAACGTAAATAGATTAATTTTATTATGGAGGTCAGTTTTAGGAAGCATATTGGGAATAAGAAAAAATTTTGCAAACTGTATATCAATTTGTTGCAGGGGTCTCCAAAATATATTTTTTATAATTTTAAAATGAAAAGTTTTGAAGTTATTGAGGAAAATATATAAATATATAGATAGATCTTGAACCTAAAATTTCGAAAAGGTAAAAAAATACAAAAAATAGTTCTTTCCTTATACATTAGGAATACCTAGTAAATTCATTTCAACCAGCAATAATGTCATTTTTTTGAGGTGACTGTTACTTTCGCAATAAATAATGCTCGCAAAAAGTGTCGGGCTGTATTTACTCGTTTTCATTTCGCTTCTGAAGCCTGTAACGTTCCCTTCTCGAAAATATAACATCGTTATGGGTTTACTGAGCCGAAAATATGAGATCATGAAAGTAAAATTACCGACCCGAAATAACATTATATTAAAAAAAGAAAATTCAAAAGCATATGTAGGTACGTTATATATTTTCATATTTAGAGTTATCTATATAAAAAGTCGGTGGTCTATTTAAGGTTTTTGTTTGTGGCAGGTAGTTGGAGGTTAAACTAATAGCAGTTTATTCCTAACTTATATTCACTTGTAATTATCATGTTTAGTGAAAATTTTGACGGTTTTATCACATCATAACCATTTTTATTATTTGTAATCTTTTCGACTCAGTTTAACACTAATAAGCTGTTTTTCTTCTACGATATATTATTTATAAGTAAGTAAGGAATTATGAACGGTACAGTTAAAAAAACGCAAAGATTTTTTAATTATACTGATTCAAATAAAATTATTCAATATGGACAATGAACACATTTGGTCTGACGAAAACCCGCTCGCCATGAAAGTTTTGGACTGGAATAATTGAGGACCAGTTTATTGGGCCTTTTATTGATGTAAATTTTCTTAGGATTAATTTAATACATTTTTTTATGATGTACCTTATCAACGTAGACTTTCAGTGTGGTTTATGCACGATGGGGCCTCGCCAAATTTTAGACTGCGAGCTAGGGAATGGCTAAATGAAAACTTTATGGGAAAATGGATAGGCCGAGGAGTAGATGCACCGGTCAAATGGCCAGCATGGTTTCCTGTCTCCTTACAAAAAGTATTTTTTATTAGGGAAATTTAATGAAGAATTGCAGACAAAAGTCTTTAGCTCTAACTACACGGTTTCAAAAATGTGGTACAATAGAAGTTTACGAACCCCTCGTACCACGCCACTGGCTGTTTTAAAGAAACAATAACCAACAAAAATTTTAAATTTGTACTTTCATCCCCTGAGAAGATATGTAATAAAATGTATATTTCTTCTGCACCCTTCAACATCCTCTATCTCTCAAGCTAAAAAGGTTAGAGGGAAGTTGCATTTGGGTATTTTGAATATTTTTTAACGATCTATCATGTCTCTAATTTACGGTACTTATTCACGGGACACCCTGTATAAAGTAAATTCATAAATGGATGAATGATTATATGAAAATAAAAAATAGTTACAAATGAATAGATATTTATTTGGTTTGCTTTATTGAATTGCTTTTTGTAAGTCTTGAATTTCCAGTACTAGTCGAGATCAGATCCAGCTTCGTTATTTTCCTGTCTTTTTTGTTGGGATCCGCTGGTGATGTTATAGGTACTTCTTTTACCTTTCACTCGTTCTCTTCAAATACGTTATCATCCAGTGCGGAAGAACTAGGTAGACTGAATAATTGTGGTTGTTTAACTAGATCCTCGTGAGTGAACAGTTTACTTTCAACAAGCTATTTTTAAAAATGTGAGCTCCCTTCAAATGTTCAACGAGTAACTTTTCAGTCCGTTGTTCGGTAGTAAGATCCTTGGAGATAGACAATTCACTTCCTTTCTATTTTTCAGGAGAGTATTTTAATCCTTATAGTCCATATAGTATGGTGTAGGAAGGTAATCTCTTTTCATCCATGCACGAATTTCCACCATTCTTCCTTGTTTTTGGCTTTTATTTTTGCCTCATTCCACGCTAGATTTCTCTCTTTTAAGATTTTTTCAATTGTTTTATCTCAGGTATTTTTCGGTCTTCCTCTTTTCCGTTTGTTCTGTGGTCTTGTCTGCCATACTTGTTTGACTAAATTCTAGTAGAGGTTCTACTTTTAATTCCTCTCTTATTGTCTGGTTTATAATACGATCTCTTCTTGTTATTCCTTTCACTCATCTTAGGTTTTTCATCTCCGATGCTTGAATCTTACTCTTCTGCCTGTCGTTTAAAACCCAGGACTCGCATCCATACGTGAGCATTGGTCTATATATGGAGTGATACACCACTTTCGTTTTGGTTGTCTTAGAAACTTCCTTTTTGTTGATGAAATTTTTATTCACTGCGTAATAGTATTGAATGGCTTTGTGTATGCTCCTGTTGATTTCTAATTCTTGCTTATCAGTATTTTCGATTATGACCCCTAGAAATTGAAAATAATTCACTTGTTCTAATTCCGAATTATCGATACATATGTTTAGTTCCTGTGGTTCTTCTGTAATCGCCATACCTTTTGATTTATCCACATTGATTTACATTCCATGTTTCATCATTGATTCGTTCCATGTGTTGACATTCTTTTGCAGGTTATTTCTTGTGTTTGCCACTATGACAATATCATCAGCAAAGGCGCACTCTGCTTTTTGGATTCGTTGCATATTGTGATAGCCGACATATAGTTTTTCGACACTTTGACTACAGTCTTCTATGATGTCAACCATAAATATAATGAATAATATTATACCCACCTCATTGTCTCAGTCCGTCGAGTGTTATGAATGTATCCAATCTCATATTTTTACTTATCACATAATTTTTCGTTCTTTTATACAGTGTTTTAATATTCCTTATCAGCTTTTCGCTCACATTTCTTTTATAAAGGCTTTCCCATATCTGCTGCCTAGGTACACTGTCAAATGCTTTCTCTAGATCCGAAAAGGCAAGATATACATAATGTGTATTAGCGGTTTTCTTTTCAATTATTTGCTTCAATGTAAAAATATGATCTTGGATGCTAACGTATGTCCTAAAAGTTTTGGCTCAAAATATTTATCGGATTTTTTTTAACGAAGAAATTTATTCAATCACTAACTAGTTATCATAAATTACAACTCAATACTCAACTAAACTATAATAACGAATTCTGTGGAGTGGACCATTCTGCTCTACCAGACGCAAATTCCTTCGAAAGTCTCCCCTGGACGGAATTCAGATTAATTTTACTCGGTTTTTCGTAAATTCGCCGTCTTAATTGTTCTTCATCTTGGGATTCCCAGCCTCCATGATAAACCTTCCTAGACAGTAAAGCCCAAAAATCCTCTATTGGTAGAGCCTACGGCAAGTTTGGGGGATTATCGTTTTTGGGAACAAAAGGTATGTGGTGTTGTCGAAGCCTGATTGGTTATCTCTTGAGTGATGGCATGATGCTAGGTCTGGCCAAAACATGATATCGTCATTAGCATGATGTTCGTGGACAAACTGAAGTAATTTGAAAAGGAAGTTATCAATATAGATCTGACTATTCAAAGCTTCACCCCTTACTCTTCCCACAAAAGGTCGGGATACACCCCTGTTAGAAATTGCGCACCAGACAAAGATTTTATCTGCAATTTCGCTTTATGTTTGCAATCCTCTACGTTGTCCGTATAAAATCCACCGTTTCCCTTCATTTCAGAAATACTCTAAGTGAAATACTTTTAGTCATCTAGAATAATGATTTTTCGATATTTTAGACCATTCCTTCTCAATTCCAACGATATTGTACTTTTAGAAGATCTGTATTGACGAGCCAGTCTCCTCGTTGACATTCCAACCTGTTTTTTGCTCTTCTTTCCAATCTCTCTGCCCTCTGTGCAGTAAATGCATGTGGTCTTCCACTTTTTGGGAGATTCAGACATGGTATTCCCTACTCGCACTCCGCTATTGTTCTATAAATGGTTCTGCGTGAAATGCTTTCATTCTGGAATATTTAACAGATTTCAGCTTTGGGTACCCGCCCAACCAACTTCTATATACTTGTTCTTATTTCTAATTTATACGACATCTTAAAGCGAAAACTTCAAAATAAATAAATCTCAACTGACAGTACACAAAGTAAACAAACTTATGTTTCCAAAAGCAACTTTATATTATTTTGTTTTTGTTAGAATTAAAGCCAATGAATTTTGTGCCAAAACTTTTAGGACATACGTTACGTTCTTTCCTGAATCCACTTTGCGATTCTGTTACTTGTTTTATCAATCTTCGGTTTAAAATTTACTCATACAGTTTTAATGCGGTATTTAGTAATGTTATTCCTCTATAATTGCTGCAGTCTATGGTATCTCCTTTCTTAAACATTGGTAGTATTACACCTATTTCTAAATCCTCCGGTATCTCCTCTTTATTAAGCATGAAATATAACCGCCACGAAAATCAAAGCTAAATATTAGTATCGAATTTTCTTTGGCTTTTTTTTTCTAAATATTCATTACTTTTCTTAAGTCGCGCGTTTTCTTTTTCTAAATTTTCTATCCTGTTGCCATAGCCTTCCATAAGATCTTTCGGGTGAACTTTTTTTTTAGCTGAAACCAGTTTTTTCAGTATATAGATGCATCCCCAAATACAAAATCACAAAAAAACTTTCTGCGGAAATGCATCATTTTACCGACTTTAGAATATCTGAAACTAATAAATAAAGTTTTTTGCGTGTTTATGTTTAGAAAATTGTCTAAAATGTAAAAAAAAACGTATTTTCTTGTAACTGGTTTCAGCTATTCTGAAGTCGAAAAAATTAAAATTATGCATTTCCGCAAAAAAAATTCGAGTCTTTCTGTTTGGAAAAGGTTCCAAATAGTAAATAAACGAATATTTCCTACATAACTGATTTCAGCTAAACGAAAGTTAATCCTTCGAATCATTCTAAATTCTACAATATTTAATCAATAAATGAAAATGGTATATTTCCGCAAGAAGTTTTTTGCGTGTTTATGTTTAGAAAATCGTCTAAAATGTAAAACAGAAACGTATTTTCTTGTAACTGGTTTCAGCTATTCTGAAGTCGAAAAAATTAAAATTATGCATTTCCGCAAAAAAAATTCGAGTCTTTCTGTTTGGAAAACGTTCCAAATAGTAAATAAACGAATATTTCTTACATAACTGATTTCAGCTAAACGAAAGTTAATCCTTCGAATCATTCTAAATTCTACAATATTTAATCAATAAATGAAAATGGTATATTTCCGCAAGAAGTTTTTTGCGTGTTTATCTTTAGAAAATTGTCTAAAATGTAAAACAGAAACGTATTTTCTTGTAACTGGTTTCAGCTATTCTAAAGTCGAAAAAATAAAAATTATGCATTTCCGCAAAAAAAATTTCGACTCTTTCTGTTTAGAAAAGGTTCCAAATAGTAAATAAACGAATATATATAACTGATTTCAGCTAAAAGAAAGTTGATCCGATCTTTCAATTCTCTAATATGTGACGTTACACCAATAATTTCTTGTCGAATAAAATTTTACAAATCTTCAAAATCGCTCATTATGGTTAACTTATTTTTAAACGGATTTAAACTATCAGCTACTAGTCTAATAAATGTGGACTAGTTTTTATTGATTGTAGATAAATATAATGGCCCATTAATTATCCCTTTGCTTAATAAAATGCAAATAATCAAATAACTAGTAATTTAGTTCTCTGGTATATATTGATTAAGCCAAACTCACCGGGATATCTTGTTTTATACACAGATCGATTTACTAAAGCCTTTCACTATGTTTATAGACACTCTTTCCGAAGCACACTTTTATACGACTTGTAGGTACCTAGGATGTATCGATGTATATGAAAATCAGAATGAATAAACACAAGAAGTATGTTAAAGATAGGGAGCTCTATAAACCTCGTATTTGCAAACATGTTTGGGAAAAAGGGCATTATGTTCAATGGGATTCGGTAAACATAATAACGAAAGAAACCAATATTAAAAAACGGAGAATTAAAGGAAGTGCTTCAATACATGTAAAGTTCAATGAGAAAAAGAATTCAAATATGGGCAGTGGCTGTAATAAAGTTCATATTTATTGTGGTTTGAGATTAACAGGATCTAATACTTTACATACCTCCATCGAAAAGGAATAATGATTCCCACTAGGTATTCTCAAAGGACCACTTAACTGTTCTGCCGGAGTTAAGGACCGGTTTTATACATAAAATAAGACAAACATATGGTTAACAAAGTTCTAATGAAGAAACAGAACATAATATACAATAATTTATAAAGTCCGAGTATCGGTGCATTTACTTACGAAGAACAAACAAAAACCGAGTTGGTTTTAAGGATTTAATACATACCGGCGGTACGAAAACCAAAGTTCCACGATAAGTGCTGTTTGGCAACGCCGTGTAGGTTAACCGATCATCAGAAAAAATGGAGCGAAAATGACACCAAACCATCAAACATTTATTGATTTTGATTGGGAATACAAAAGGTTGGCTTTTACCCGAATTGTCCAAATTATAGAAGCACTACACTACATTATTATAATTATATAATAAAAAGTATGGGCCTGTTTGCCCCAACTAGTTATTTTGCACAATATTTATGCCGGAGATTCGGCTTTTGACACTGAACTGACATAAGACGGTGATTGATTCGTAGTTCGAGTTGCTTCCGCATGAGTTTTGAGGTTTCAACGGTCTTATTTATTTTTCGGGCGGGAATTTTAAAATATAGTAGCAAGTAGGAGAATAATATCATAAGTTAAAATATGGATTTTAACGATACAGCTGAATGCAGAAAAATGTGTAGCTAATATTTCTGCAGGATTTAGTCAAATTTGGTTACTAATAGAGATAAATTGTCAATAATCAATTACCTCCATGATCAGGATAGTATAATTAGTTTTCAGCAAGGTTTTTTCATGATTTATTGTTGAAATTGTTGTTAACCAATACACACTCAAATACGCAAAACCACAAAATTGATTAACACAAAATGGAGGTTTTTGATTCTCTTAGGGCCGGCATTATAATGTCAAGTTGACCGAAGGTTGAGTCACAACCTGGGGTCAAACTGCAATATCCGTATTATAAACATCAACCGAGAGTCGAACTGATGGTTAACCGTCCGTTCGTCCAACCGCACCCGGAAGTTCAGATTTAAGTGTCAACCGGAAGTTGGAAACTGACGAAAAAGTTCTCTAACCTCGAATTTTTTGTTTTGTTGATACTGTGTGTGACGCGGACTGTTTTCTATAATGACATCAACATCATCATCTCCCGGAATTATAAGAAATAGGCGACTTTGGCAAGATAGTACTGATAGCAGTAATAGTTCAACAGATTCTGATTATGAAAATAATAGACTCAGGTTAAGGGCTCCCCGAAACTTTAGATTACGACTGGATCATTTTACTCGTTAGAGTGATGAAGAATTTAGAATGAGATTTCGTCTTAGTAAGGAGACAGTGCATGTTTTGCAGCAGAGGTTTCGAGATGATATTGCTCCAAAAACCGCAAGGTATTTGTGATTTTCATGGAAAAAAATAAATTTAGGTATTTAAAAATGTTTTTTTTAGAAACCACGCTGTAACAGCAATGCAGCAGATTCTCCTTGTACTTCGCTTTTGTGCTACAGGGTGTATGTTGCAAACTGTTGGAGATTTTGTTGGTATTCACAAACCTACAGCCAATCAAATTGTGAGAAAAATGTTAGGAAAAATTGCTTCATCAGCACCAGAGTACATAAATATACAAGAAGTTGCAGATATTAAAAAAAAATTTACGAAATTGCCAGATTTCCTCGAGTAATAGGTGCCATCGATTATACCTACTCATATAAAGATAATTTCGCCAGGTAATATAATATTTCTGCTTATTGGCTAAGTAATCAATCATTTTTTTGTAGGTGGAGATAATGCTGAGAACTTCAGGAATAGAAAAGGGTATTTTTCTTTGAATGTACAAGTGGTAGGTGATGCCAATCTCTACATTAAAGATATTGTTGCTAGATGGCTAGGTCCGTCACATGACCAAACAATATTTAATAATAGCCTTTTAAAAGGTCGATTTGAAAATAATGAGTTTGGTAATTCCATAATGCTTGGAGATTCAGGATACGCTTTAAAAAAATACTCAATAACACCGATACCTAATCCCACTAGTGATATTCAACAAGTATTTAATGAATCCCAAATTAGAACACGAAACCCAATTGAGGCTTTTTGGTGTTTTAAAGAGACGGTTCCCCATACTTTCACTTGGAATAAGGCTATCCCTTGAATCTGCAAAGCTAGTTATTATAACCTGTGCAGTACTTCATAATATACGTAGAACAAATTGACCTTTACCCTGACGTCGTACCTACAAACCTCGCGAAATGAATCAATGAGTCAAAAATGGCTACTGTTACTTTGTCGTGTGCGTTGTATTTTACTGTTTGTTTATCTTGTCAGGAGAAAAAGATGAGGTATACAAAAAGTTTGTGTTTACTACTGTTAATTGTTAGTGACGTCAGGGTAAAGGTCAATTTGTTCTACTGTAGCACTAAGTTTAAATGAACCAGATCCCACATCTAATACATATGTAAATGTTGATTGTGAAGATGTTCAACATGACATAGGTATAGATGATCATAGGGAAAATATCGATTTTAGACAAGACTTTTTATTATACTTTGCAAATTTGTTGGAAAATGATAATTAATTGTTAGAATATAAATTTTAACTTAGATTGTAAGGCGTTTGTGAAAATGTATAAATAAAAATCAAACAAATTGATGAGTATTTATTATTTTAAGAGAAAAGAAATTGAACGACAAACAGGTAAGTAGGTAGGTATATACCTACTGTAATAATTGTTTTTTAAAAACAAGAATTTCCAGTTCTAATTTTTCATTTTGTAAACGTAGATTTTTTGTTTTCAATAAATGTAATTCTTCTTCTCTTCTAGATCTTTCTTCGAGAAATTTTGCATTTTGCGCAGACTCATCTTCCAATAGTTTTCTTTTTAAAATCACTAAATCCATCTTTTTTTCCCTATGCTCATCTTGTTTAGACTCTATTTCAACGGCGTTCCTTTTTCTTTTTGTTTGAAGAACTTTGTGTTTTTTTGCCTGTAGTTTTCTTGGTGTATAGTCGGACCAATCTGAAAATATGAAAAACTAATTGTCAACTAAAAGAACACATTTTTTTCTTACCATTTTTTATTCCTGGAGAATGTAATTGCTGTGGCCTATTTTGAACTTTGTCGTCAGGGTTTAGTTCAATATCCTCTTTATTTGTTTTATGAACCTCTTCTTGTAATGGTTCAACTACACTTGTACTAGGTTCAGCGAAATCTTCAAGTTCAATAATGATATTGTTATCTATATCCAAACCTTGTGGTTCTTCCAATAAACCCGTTGAAGCTAAAAATATGGAAGTACCCAAAATTTAAAAAACTATAGTTTTATTTCCAATAAATCATACATTTTTGAATATCTACAAATACGTCACTGTCACCTTGGCTAAGTTCCAAACCCAACACCGAAATACTTATTATGCTTTTTATTTTTGAATAAAGTAACCTGAGCGTTGCCTTAATTTCAGCAATATCATCCATACCACCACCGGTTCTATACATATTTTGTCGTTTTTGAGCCTCATACTTACGAACATCTTTTTTTAAATTATCAAATTTACAACGTAATTGTTCAAAAGTTCTGGGATCGGTTGTTAATGAATTATATTTCTCTGCAATTTCTTCCCACGCTTTTATCTAGGAGTATTAAAAATAAGGTATAAACATTTGTTTCTATAAGTAAATAAATAGCACCTTACCTTTTGCTTCCTAATTATTTATTAAGCTGTTTAACCGTGTGTTAAAATTAGACAATATGTGTTATTATTTCTTAAGATATGGATAATAATATACTAAAAAGGAAAAAAAATCAAACATACAAGCTTAATACTATGTACTAACTTCAACATTACATATTTTCTGATTACCTATTTAATAAATTGAAAAGCAAAGTTTATACTAATTTTAAGTTTTTTTTTTAATTATATAATCTCTTTATTGTCCCAAAATTTTGTTTACAAATTATACATATACAAATAACAAGAAGTATTTATTACACAAAAAATAATAACAAATACCGCGAGTATTACTCGCTCACGCCGATCTTCTGGGTCCGTTTTCTTGTATGTGTATTTTCTCGAAAGCCCTTTATCACGGCTCCTTGCCAAGCAGCATTATCCGTATATTATCGATATTTATGATCTACAATAGATCCGTCCACACCTAACAATTTACATTCCCAGGAATTTCTGTTGTATTTTCCCTGAAAAGTCAGCAAAAAAACAGGGTCACATATCAAAGGCTCTGACCTAATCCTAAATTAAAATAGCTGGAGGTGTTTAAAATCTATGTACACTCATTCGTTCTTCTTCCATACCTATTTACACTCGCATACACACGCTCCCATTCACGTCCAATCCTACATTATTATGTAGTATCAAAATGTACAAATTTTATGTTTTATTTACAGATCTTGTATATTTATATTTACAACTAGATTATCTTGGTAGGAGTTCCAACTGAAGATCTGCGTGCAAGAGGCTGTAACCGTTGTGGCTTCTTGCGCGGGCATTAGCTATATCATTGTGTAACCCATCAGGTAGACAATATTTGTAATATCTCTCTGCTAGAGAGGTCACATAGTGCTTAATCGTTGGCATGTTGTTGGTTCTATGAAGCCAATTGTTATTTGGTAGTTTATTGTCTAATAACCCTATCCCGATTGCCATTCTTAAGCATTTGTTCTGCACAACTTGCATACGTTTAAAGAGATATTTGGTGGTAGAGCAGAATACAGGATAGCCATACGTCATTGTCGGCCTCACAACCTGTTTGTAGAGTAGAATTTTATTTCTGCTCGACAAACGGCTGCTGCGACTTAACAATGGGTATAGCTGTACCATTACACCTTTTGCTTTTTGGACTTGTGCTGTTATATGCAAGTTGTGCCTTGTGTTTGGTTGGATCACATAACCTAAATATTTTATACTTGTCACTGGTTGAATAGTGTCATTTTGTAGATTTAGATTTCTGAATAAGTAAGTTTTTGCTCTAAATTGACCTCGGAGGACCATATACTTCGTTTTCAAAGTATTGAGCATCAGCTTATTTTGATTTAAGTATGGTACGATTTTATTGTTCAGATGAGTTTCCACTTTTTTCAGGGCAAGATCAGCTGAACTCACTCTTTGAACCAGACAGACATCGTCTGCGTATAGTGCTGTCAGTAATGTCTTACTGACAGGAAAATCGGCTGTAAAAAGCGAGTACAGTGTCGGAGAAAGAACCGAGCCTTGCGGTACTCCTGCTTCTGTAGTATATGGTCCTGCCTCGGCATTTCCTACCCTCATGAAAAATTTTCTGTCTTTTAAATATGAGTTCAAAAGTAATATTAGGTATCCTGGAATACCTAGTTCTGTTAGTTTAAACATTAAACCCGGGATCCAGACCGAGTCAAAGGCTTTACGGATGTCTAGGGAAACCAATATTGCAGGCTGCTTCTTTCGGAAGCCTTCCCTCGCGTAATTGAGTACCCGAATTAGTTGCGAAGGACATCCGTGGTTTGCCCTGAACCCAAACTGTTCCTCCGGTATAATGTCTAAACTAGTCACCGTTCTTTCCAGTCTACTTAATATTACTTTATCTATTATTTTAGCTAAATTGTTTAGTAGCGAGATTGGGCGGTAGTTTTCAGTGGAACTCCTACCTTGTGGTGTTTTAGGCACCGGAATAATATTTGCCGTTTTGTATTTTTCGGGGTAGTAACCTGTTGAAAGAATGAAATTTACGATCTTCACGAGTAAGCCAATAATTTTCGGCGGAAGATTTTTTAGCATAATGTTTTGTATGTCATCTCTACCCGGAGCTGTTTTAACCTTTAAACTACCAATAATGCCGTAGATTTCTTTGTAGACGTGAGTGATTTGGGTGGCAATGCATGGATTGTTTGCCCAAATCTCTCTACCTCTCTGATTTTATTGGTATGCAGTTCTGTGTTGGGAATTTCATTTGTAAAGTTTTATTGAAACTGTTCTCCGGAAGCTTCTGCCATTTCTTTCTGGTCAGTTATATGCTGTCCGTCCTTTATTATTTTCGCTACACCTTTCTTTTGTTGTTTAATCTTTTTAAGTGCCGTCCAGATGTTTCTATTGTCTATGTTCATACTTTCCAAATAGTTGTTCCATGATGTATTTCTGTGGAGGGTAATGTCATTGTTTATTTCTTTCTGTAGATTCAACATATGATCTTGATGTTCCTTGTCCCGTGTCTTTTGCCATGTTTTCCTTAATTTGTTTCTGTGTTTTATTTTGTTGACTATCTCGTCCGGAAGTTTGTCGGTTTTATTATGTATGGTTATTTTGGTAGTGGTCTCGTTGCGTGCTTTGATTATGTTTTTCTCTAATTCCTCTATTATTGTGTTAAGTTCGTCTTTGTTATTTATATTTTTCATTTTTGTTGTGTTGTTATTTAGAGATTTTCTAAACATAGCCCAATTCGTAGATTTGTAGTCAAAATACATCTTGTTTACTGTCTTTTCTTTGTGTTGTAGTTCGATTATAATTTGTATGGGGTCATGGTCCGATGTTAGTTCTTTGAGGGTTCTTAGTCTGTTAATGACGTCAATGTTTTTTCCGATTACAATATCCAGTGTACTTGGTTTTTGCCCTGTGAAAGGGTAATAAGTGGGATCCGACGTACAAAAGACATTGCAATCAGAATTCTCGCAAAAGTTTCGGAGAACAGTTCCGTTTGGATTTGGTATGGATATATTTTTATTGAATTTAGTAAAGCGTTGTCTGCAGGTATTGTTTTGTTTAAGTTTGTAACATTCACTTATATTTTCATGTTGTCAAATAAGACGGTTATATAGTTGTCATTTTTACATTAAAAGATCATTCCAGTACTAGTTTTTCATTTTCATATAATCACAATAATCCAAAAGGTTATGGGCCCAGATTACGTGAAATTGTAAAGGAAGATTAACTGCAGTAAATATCGTTATTTATTTTGTGCAAGAATTATTTGTGAACTCAAAAAAAGAAAATTGGAAAGCAATTTATTTTTGAAGTTTTGAAGCCGATAATTATTAAAAGACAAAATAAATGGAAGGCGATCGCGTTAATATTGAAAAGCTGGAAAGAGGCAGCAACTGGCTAACATGGAAGTTTCAAATGTGTCAGATTTTAGAAGCTAACGATCTTTTTGACTACGTCGATGGAACAAACGTCAAACCGACATCTGAATGTACAAATTATGCGAAGGAAATTGTGACTTGGAAGAAGGCGGATGCTATGGCCAGACGAGCAATTTCCACGACTTGTATGAAACAGGCATTACTGCAGATTATGAATTGTGAAACAGCTCAAGAGATGTGGGAGACGCTCAAAAGTACGTATGAGCAAACATCAAAGGCAAATATTTTATTTTTACAACAAAAATATTATGGCTACACAAAACAACCGGAAGATGACATTGCGACATTTTTATCAAAATTAATGGAAATAGTGCAGCAATTACGTGATCAAAAAGAAATTATTTCTGAGTCCATGGTAATTTCGAAGATTTTAATGTCACTACCGTCCGAGTTTAATCATTTCCATAGTGCATGGGAATCTGCAAACGCAGATAGTCAAACTTTGGCAAATTTGCGGGCTCGTTTGATGGCAGAAGAACTTCGTTTGAAGTCGCAGGGTCGAGTTCAAGAAGTAGAGGCGCTAATGGCTAAGAGAATCTTCTCGAAGAAACAAATCAATAATTACAAGAAAGGAAATTCATCGAATAATAACAAAGCGACAGATAAAAATGACAAACCGAAAGGCAAATGCTTCAAATGTGGAAAAAAGGGCCACTGGAAAAGGGAATGCTCGGAAAAGAAGACTAACTTCAACGGGAGAAAAGAAGAAAATTCAAATGATGCTTTTATTTGTTACAAAACAACAAATAGAGACCAAGATACTTGGATTTTGGACTAAGGTGCAACTGATCACATGAGTCATCGCCGAGAATGGTTCGAAAACTATACGGAAATAGCTGAACCAATTACAGTTGGTGATGGTGACAAGATAATGGCTCTGGGCAAAGGCGATATCAACATTTTTGCTTTTAATGGAGATGAATGGATTCGCAAACGAGTCATGGGAGTCTTGTTCGTGTCGGAGCTGAAGAAAAATTTGTTTTCATCGGGAAAGGTGACAGATCGCGGGCATCAATTGAACATGAACAACGAAGGTTGCAAATTGCTGAAAGATGGAAACATTGTTGCAGTGGGAGTTCGCAGAAAAAGTTTGTTCCAAATGTTGTTCAGAACAATACAACCATCAAAGATTGAAACTACAGCGAGTGTAGCAATCAAAAACGCTACACTTCGTTCATGGCACGAACGTCTAGGGCATCAGAATTCGACACATGTGAAGAAGTTTCTACTAAGTCGGGATATAGATTTCATTGATGAGGAATTTGCATGTGAAGCTTGTGTCTATGGAAAGCATCATCGAAGCAGTTTCAAGAGTCGCGAAGAAAAGTCAAAGATGTGTGGCGAAATCATTCATACTGACGTGTGTGGTCCGTTTCAGACGAATTCAATTGGTGGATCCAGATATTTTTTGTTGCTCAAAGATGATTATTCTCATTTTCGTTTCGTATATTTCATGAAACAAAAATCAGAAGTAGCGAGTATTATCGAAAAATGTGTTAAACTGATTCAGAAGAAGCATGGTTACAGTGTTCGCAATATCAGATCTGACATCGGCACAGAGTTTGTCAATGAAAAGCTGAAAGTTTTCTTTGAAGCAGCTGGAATTCATCATCAACGAACTGTGCCATATACACCAGAGCAGAATGGTTGTGCAGAAAGGGAAATACGAACTATCGTTGAATCAGCAAGGACAATGCTTGAGGCAAAGAAGATTGATAGGAAATTCTGGGCGGAAGCAGTAAATACAGCAGTTCATGTGCTAAATCAAACTGGAACAAGCACAGTTGACAACAAATCACCGTATGAATTATGGCATAACAAGGAGGCGAAGCTAGACCATTTACGGATTTTTGGTTCGGAAGTATTTATTCACATTCCAAAAGAAAAACGTCAGAAGCTCGACGCGAAGGCAGAAAAATGTATGTTTGTTGGTTATGACAATAATTCAAAGGGATATCGAGTTTGGAATTCGAAAACTAGTAAAATCGAGAGCTCACGAGACGTCGTTTTTTTGTTAGAAAATTCAATGGGAACACTCGATATTTGTGTTGAAGAAAATGCTAGTGTAGTCAGTAAGAATGAAAATAACGAAAACGAAGACAATTATGGTATTGACAAAGGTGCAGAAAATGAAAATGACGAAGATAAGGACACAAATGAATGTGCGTCACTAGATTAACAGAAAAATCGTGGTATGACCTGCGATCTTGATAGCAGAAATATTGTCAATAGGCGTCTACGTGATCGTAGAACATTAACACATCTGGTAACTGGTGAACATTCTGCAATGTTGGCAGTCAGTGATGAGCCAAGAACGTATGAGCAGGCAATTCAGTCGATTGATTACAAGCAGTGGGAGCGAGCAATGGATGAAGAGTACGATTCACTTATGAAAAATCATACTTGGATTTTGGTCGATGCGCCAGTTGATCAAAAAGTGATTGACAATCGCTGGGTCTACAAGGTCAAAGAAAATCCGGATGGGAGTGTTAATCGGTATAAGGCACGATTGGTAGTACGAGGCTTTACACAAGAGTACGGAATCGATTACCAGGAAACATTTAGTCCAGTGGTGAAGTTTACATCAATCAGAGCGATCCTAGCATTGGCTGCGGCAAAGCGTATGACACTAAAACAGTTTGATGTGAAAACGGCTTTTCTAAATGGCGATTTAGAAGAAAATGTTTATATGAGCCAGCCAATTGGATATAATGACAACAGTGGCCGAGTGTGTAAACTATACAAAAGTTTATATGGTTTGAAGCAGGCTTCGCGCTGTTGGAATAAGAAGCTTACTTCTTTCCTTAACAGTTTTGGTTTCAAAGAGAGTGGATCCGATCCATGCGTTTTTGTTAGCAACGGAAAAGATGGAATGTTAATTTTGGCAATTTACGTTGACGATGGATTGATTGCAGCAGAAGAACAAGAAGCCATTAAGCCGGTCATTAGACATATGACATATTGTAAGACAGTGACAACTCCATTAGCTAGTTCACAAAACCTCGGAGATTTTGAAGCTGATAAAAAAATCGATTTTCCTTATCGAGAGGCATTCGGGAGCTTGATGTATCTGGCCGTTGCAACCAGACCAGATATTAGTTTCGCAGTTGGAAGTGTCAGTCGATATTTGGAAAAACCAGCTACTGCACATGTGAATGCAGTAAAACACATTATGAAATATATCAAAGGTACAATGAACAAAGAAATACGTTTCGTAAGCGGAAATAATTTAGACTTTTGCGGGTATAGTGATGCCGACTATGCTGGAGACACGCAAACACGAAGATCAACATCAGGTTATGTTTTCATGCTTGGAGGAAGTGTAATTAGCTGGGGATCAGAACGACAAAAATCCGTCGCACTATCCACAACAGAATCCGAGTAAGTGGCAGCGTCACAAGCTATAAAAGAACTTGTCTGGTTGAAGAATCTCTTATGTGACCTTCGGCAAGTTAAATTGGATGTACCAGCTTTATTTATGGATAATCAAAGCGCAATACGACTTGTGAAGAATCCAGAGTTTCATAAGAGAACTAAACATATTGACGTACGTTACCATTTTATCCGAGAGAAATTCAAAGATGAATTTTTTGAATTACAATATGTTCAATATGACCAGGCAGCCGATATCATGACAAAGGCATTATCAAAATTGAAACATCAACTTTTTTGTCAAATGTTGAATGTATTGTCAAAGTGAATGTTGACATTGACTTGTAACAAAAAGTGGGAGTATTGAATTTAGTAAAGCGTTGTCTGCAGGTATTGTTTTGTTTAAGTTTGTAACATTCACTTATATTTTCATGTTGTCAAATAAGACGGTTATATAGTTGTCATTTTTACATTAAAAGATCATTCCAGTACTAGTTTTTCATTTTCATATAATCACAATAATCCAAAATTTGGTATGGATATATTTTTATCCCAATCGGGATGTTTACAGTTTAAATCACCCATTATAAGTGCTTTGTTATATTTGTCAATCAAGTTTTTGATATCGTCATCCACGATTTTGGTGGTTGGCGGATTGTATACACCTATAATTGGTAATTTATTATCCAACAGTATTGCAAGATGTTCAATTGTCGAATTGGATTTTTTCAAGATTTTAAAATTTAGACCTTTTTTAATGGCCAGAAGGATACCGCCTCCTTGCGTGTCCCTATCCTCTCTAAGATATAGATAGTTGTTATTTTTAATTTTCATTCTTTTGGTTTTATTTAGTAGAGTTTCCCCAATAAATAAAATGTCCGGTTTATAAATTTTTAAAAAATATGCTACATCGTGAACTTTGGAGGTGATGCCTCTAATATTTACATAAATTATGTTTATGGAGCCTTTAATATTTGTTCCTGTACCCTGCATTACTTTAGAAATTATACCTTTCAATAGTTTGGACGAATTTATTATACATGATAAATTTTTCGTATTTGGTACTTGCCTTTAGTAGCAAATTGTAGAGATCGGTGACCGCCCTTGTCATCTCGTCTAGGTCGATCAGTTCGTTTAGTTTCATGAACATGTTGTTGAGGTTTAACATTTTTGAGATGTCATCACCTTGGGGGGGTTGTGACGTGTGTGGAGGGTGGGAAGTTGGGATGGTCATCGGTTCTGGCCTCTTTTGCGATGTTGTGGGTCTAAGTGTAGGGAATTGGCTTTCGTCGTTAATCTGATGTCGGTTGATGTCCGTGTATTCCCCTTTCTTTTCGTTCCAGGGGTTGGTTTTCGGAATTGGAGGGTCTACGAACCTTTTATTGTTCGTTTGTTTAGATTTCTGCCTTCTTTCTTCAAGAAATTGTCTTCTTTTGATGAAAACAGGACAGTTGTCCGAATTTGCGGGATGATCCCCCTGGCAGTTGCTGCATTTTGCCGGAGT
Source organism: Lochmaea crataegi (assembly GCA_947563755.1). Lineage (NCBI taxonomy): Eukaryota > Metazoa > Arthropoda > Insecta > Coleoptera > Chrysomelidae > Lochmaea > Lochmaea crataegi. The sequence goes on along the minus strand of OX387434.1, from coordinate 29,459,437 downwards.
GGAGAGGCTCTTGGTGCAATCAGAGGTCCTGTGGCTTTCTGCACATTTCAAGCATCTAGGGGATCTACCACAGTTAGAGGTGGCATGTCCCCATTGCTGGCAGTTGTGGCATTGTATTATTTGTTTCTGCTGTTTTCTCAGCTCCCATATCTCCCTAGTATTCTCGATTACTCTAACATTTCTGTTGAGGTAATCAAGAGTGATGGTAGGGGTGGTTATGATTAAGAAAAGCGGTCGTCCTCTCGTGTTCATCTTGTATACATTTTTGGTGGTAATGTCATAGTTCGTTTACATGTCTTCTACAATGTCAGCTGGTTCTATATACCCTGATAGGCCACGCAGGAAAAAGGCATGAGTTTTGTTCTCCCTTTTTGTGTGGGAATGGAGTGTTATTTGTTCCTCCATTAGTTTGGTTTTTAGGGAATTGTGATCTCCTTCGTTCTGAGCAAAGACGACCATGAATTTATTATTATATTTCAATTCGAAGGTCCCTTTCATATCTTTTTTGAGGAGGTTCACCATACTTTTGTGATCTGAGACGCGTCCATCAACCACAATCGGCGGGCACATCCTTTTACTTGTTTCTACTTTTTTTGGTTCTTTGTTGTTTGTAGGTTTCGTGACAGTTTTGTTTGCGTGAGTTTTCTTTTCATCATCACTAGCCACTACAGCTGCATTTCTACGGCCTCTAGTCCTCTTCCTTTTTCGTTTTGAGGTTTTATCCTTACTTTCCTCTTTTTCTTCTTCACTCTCCTGTTCAGAGAGAGATTCGTATAAATTGGTTGTTTTTACCGGTTGGGTTGTTTTCTCGCTCTGTTTTAAGAGCTGTTTATAAGAGGTGGATTTTTTAGGAAAGATAAAGTCCTCTGTCTCCATTTTTGAGTGTTCTTGAATTGTGTCCGTCGTAATTGCGTCTAGGTTTTCTGTGTGACCAAAGTTGAGGGATCTTCCCGTAATCTTTTTACCTTTCCCACTTCGTAGGTTGTATTGAGAGACGAAATCATCCTCTTCTTCGATTACTGTTTTGTTGATAAGAGCTGACGGTCAAAATCTTTGTGATGCTTGCATCTCTCTTTCGACTTCGTCGCTCCAGTTTGGTGAGTTGTGGATTGGATGTATTTCGGCTTGTATTATGTGTTTAACATTTTGCAGCGTTACCGGTCCATCAGGCGTTGACGTGCCAGACGAGTGTTTCTCCTCCATGTTCTTCGTTTTCTCATCTGCCTTAAGACGGTTCGCTATATACTCCGCTACCGTTGGAGAGCCAGACGAGTGTTTCTCCTCCATATTTCTTAAATGTTCATTTGCCTTTAGTCTATTTGCGATATACTCTGCTGCCGTCGTAACCCTTTCCATACACTTGTTTGCCCTTTCTGTACACCTTTTTGACTTTTCTATGTAGTTTTCTGACACTGAACTATCACTATTTACACTTTTAGAATATACATCCGAGTGGATTCTATGCACATGTTCGCCCGACGAACTACTTTCGGAACTTTCTACACACTTTTTTAAGTCATCGATGTCGAAACTCGGCGATTCAATATTCGTTTGTGATGTTTTAGTTTTCTTGGCTTGATTTAGGAAACTTGGGGAGTTCTCATCAGTAGATGTCGTGGATGATGCTTTCTCTACACATTTTCTATTGGACACCTGTTTAGAGAGCACCACCGTCGTGTCCTTACAATCGACTGCGGTCACTGGTTTAAGCACATTTTTCGACTTTTCGCTGTTGAGAAAAGCGATTTGGTAGTGGCTTACCGGTTCCGCAATTTCGTCCCTGTGTTTTATCAGTTGTTCTTTTTTCTCCCTCAATCTTTGGGTTTCCTTCCGGAGGTATTCAAGATCCAAAGGAAAAGTGTATAGAAGGCTTTCTGTACACTTTTTTGGCGGAGATTTGGTGGAGGCGTTTTCAGTTTGCTTTGAGTACTTACTCAATCCTTGCCATCTGGCATTTCGGAATTTTTCCCTAGTTGAGACTCTGTCAGTTCGGGAATTAAGTTTATTGGTCTTTTTAAATGCAAAATTTCTCCTACCTTTAGTTTTCCTGTATTTATGTTGTTTCACTTCACTAACCTCTTCCTTAACGCTGTATAGGTGTTATAGGTTTTCGGTATCGAAGTGGTTTGGGGCCACGTTTATAATGTTTTGGATTTTCCTCCGTAATTTGAGGGTATAAGCAGTGGGTTCCCCTAGTCCATCGTTATTTCCAGTATTACCTGGTATTTTAAACTTAACTCCACTGATTATTTTGTTGTTTTTGTTTATTTGAAATTTTTTTAACAGCTTAATTAGTTGATAAGCACTACTATTCAAAACACGTCCGTTCGAAACGGATGCTAGCACGGAACTCCCTAATTTTAAGTAACAGCTTTTAACAGGCCTTTTAGGCTCATAGCTTTGTAATTCATCTCCATACTTTTCTATCTTTGGCCTTTTCTCTCCATCGATTCACATTCTTTTCTTTCAGGTCTTCTAGTACCACCTCCCTCCATCTTTTCCTTGGTCTGCCTCTTTTCTTCTTGCCTTCCGGAACTCTCCATGCTATTTGTTTCACTATTCTTCCTACTTCCATCCTCTCTATGTGCCCTAACCACTGAAGTCTTCTTGATGTAATAGTTGCATCTATTTTGGGTTCACGATAAATGTTATATAATTCTTCGTTAGTCCTTCTCATATACACCCCTTCTACTTTTTTTCCTCCCAGAATTCTTCTTAACATTTTCCTTTCCCATCTAATTACACCTTCTCTTTGATTTTTGTTTAAAACCCATGTCTCACAACTATACAATATCGTAGGTTTCAATATAGTATCGTACAATCTTGGTTTTGATTTCCTTGGCAGATGTTTTGACCGGACTAGGTGATTTATTGCTCCTGAACTTTTGTTAGCTTTCATGATTCTATGATTAATTTCCTTTTCTTTACTACAATTACTGTTTAACAGGGTTCCTAGATATATAAACTCTTCCACAAATTCAAATTCGATGATTGCTTTTTGGGTTTCTACTCTAAATTTGTCATTTGTTGTCTGGTTTCCGAGTCTCATCAGCTTACTTTTCAGTTCGTTTATCTTAAGTCCCATTTTAGCGGCCGCTTCTATTAAATTCTGTGTTATTTCACCCAAATCCTTCTCTGTTCTTGAAATTATAACCATATCGTCCGCATAACAAATAACTTGATGGCTTTTATAGTAAATGTGTCCCTCTCTATTCAATCTGCTATCTCTTATAATTTTTTCTAATGCAAGGTTGAATAGTAATGTTGACAAGGGGTCAACTTGCTTCAGACCTGTTCCTATTTCAAAACTTTCTGAGCCTTCACCTCTGATCTGTTCACTACTAGTAGTTTTGATGAGAGTCATCTCCACAAGATTCACCAATTTTCTTGGGGTCTCGAACTCATTCAAAGCCTTTAACAGGTACCCCTGGAGACAGAATCATATGCCTGCTTGAAATCAAGGAAAAGTACTAGTACTGGTATTTTGTATTCATAGCATGATGTTAAAATTTCCTTCATTGTAAATATCTGATCTGTCGTTCCTCTCCCTTTTCTGAAGCCAGCTTAGTATTCTCCTATTACTTTTTCTGAGATCCGTTCTAATATTTTCTTAATCACAATAGCTAAGACCTTATATACGACATCTAATAGGGATATCCCCCTGTAATTATTACAATCAGTTGCATCTCCATTTTTTAGAATAGGTATTATCAGAGAATGGTTCCAATTTTTGGGCATCTTTTCTTTTCTCTATATTTCCAATATCAATTCGTAAATTTGTTGTTTCAGTTCTTCACCGGCATATTTAATATTTTCTGCTGTAATTCTGTTTATACCAGGGCATTTGTTGTTCTTGAGTTGAACTATTATTTCATCAATTTCCTGTCTAGTTGGTTCTGGAACTTCTGTGTTTATGCACCCGCAATCTACTTCTTGTATGTTTTCTACTCCATCTGTGTTTAGCGTATGTTCAAAATATTCTTTCCACCTAGCTCTTATTTCACTATCCTCACCTATCAAATTCCCCTCCGTATCTTTCATATAAACTGCCTGGTTTGGTGTTCGTTTCTCTTTTTTTACTTCTCTGTAGAAGTTTCGTATCTCTTTCTTTTGATAGTAATTTCCAATTTCCTTTGTTTCCTGTTCCCTTTCCTCTCTTTTTCTTTGTCTGCATACTTCATTTGCTTTTCGTCTTTGTTCATTATATGACTTTTTGTCTTCTGTTTTCCCAGTTTGTATTGCTTTTATTCTCAATTTATTTCTTTTCTCTATTTATATTGCACATTCTGCATTCCACCATTTCTTTCTCCTTGAATTTTGTTTTTTGGGAATTATTTTTTTGGTTGCATTTTGTATTACTCCTTCCATTTTTTCCCACTTCTCATCTATACTTTAACAGGCTTTCTTGATTACGCATTTGGCATCCTCGAGTTATTTCTGCTACATATCTTTCCTGAATTTCCGGGTTCTGTAAAGATTCCATATTGTACTCTGTTTTTTTTGTAATTGGTTTTTTCTTCACCTGGGACTTTTTAATTTTCATTTCTATTTTCACCAAGAAATGGTCTGAATTAATGTCAGCTCCTCTACATGACCTTACGTTTTTTATTATGTTACAATACTTCTTATCTATTATAACATGATCTATTTGGTTTGTGTAAGTTCCATCGGGAGATATCCACGTCCCTTTATAGATATCCTTTCGCTTAAAGTATGTGCTCATAATTTTCATTTGATGTTCTGAGGCGAAATCTATTAATCTTATACCATTGTTGTTACTTTCTAAGTGCTTACTTTCGCTGCCTACTATGTTTTTATATAATGGTTCTCTCCCTACTTTTGCATTTGCATCCCCTAATATTATTCTGATGGTACTTCTGCTTAATTCATTAGAGGTTTCTTCAAGTTTTTCGTAAAACAAGTCTTTGTATTCGTCAGGTTTTTCTTCTGTTGGAGCATATGTACACTGTGTCCGTAAAGTATGGAACAAATTCATTTTTAGCTAAACAGGCCATTTTAAGAAATAATCCTGAAACACGTCGATTTTTGATTTTAATTTACCGTATTTTAAAATAATAATCTTATATACAGGGTGAATTACTTTCGAGTAATGACGTCACCGTCATTTTATTTAAATGGAACACCCCCATTTTGTCTCAATTTTCGGATTACTCTAGCTGAGCTGATTCCAAAAATGTATCACATGTTGATTCCAATTGGTACAGGGTGGACAAAAATACAATAGTTTTGTGTGTGCTCATAAAGTAACGCGTAACATTCTTTATTAGTTAAATTAACAATATTATCAAAAATACTTTCTGTCTAGCGGCAATTGGTTTAAATGTAACACCCTGAAGTTGTACTTGTGGTCTATCAGACAGAATATGAAAGAAATTATTTCTTATCAATTTAAAAAAAACACAAAACTATTGTATTTTTGTTCACCCTGTACCAATTGGAATCAACATGTGATACATTTTTGGAATCAGCTCAGCTAGAGTAATCCGAAAATTGAAACAAAATGGGGGTGTTCCATTAAAAAAAATGACGGTGACGTCATTACTCGAAAGTAATTCACCCTGTATATTAGATTATTATTTTAAAATACGGTAAATTAAAATCAAAAATCGACGTGTTTCAGGATTATTTCTTAAAATGGTCTGTTTAGCTAAAAATGAATTTGTTCCATACTTTACGGACACAGTGTATATATTTGAGAATAGAATTATATATTCATTTCACTCTTTATTATCAAGTAGCATAATCTCTCTGATGTCGGCACAAACTTCATAACTTCACCTTTTAGTTCTTTACTGACCAAAAAGCCAGTTCCATATCTTCTTGTATCTCCTCCGCTTGTGAAAAGTATATAGTTTTCTAGCTCTGTTATATTTGTTTCTTTAATATGTGTTTGCTGGAGAGCTATCAGGTCTAATTTGTACGTCTTTGCTATATTTTCAAGATCTTTCACCGCTTCTTCTTCATAAATACCCCGTACATTCCATGTCGCCACCCGCATATTGTTACCATTTCCTTTATACGTCATCTGTCTGTTTTTTCCGTTTATTTCTGTATTTCCCTTTGCTAATTCTGTTCCATATTTTGTGTACTTTTCCATATTTATTTGCCTCATGTCCGTTTTCATTGCGTTTTGTCGACTAGTTTTTGTTCTGTCTGTGTTTTCCAGAACTACTTCCCGTTTTTTTCTATTTGGTTCGCTTCTTCGTCTCCCCTTCCTTTCTTAGCCTCCCATTTGATCACTTTTCCATCTACAATAAGTTTCTTGTATCCTAATTTCATCGTTCTGCCCTGAGATCTCAATTCCTTGCCTTTTTCTCTGATCTCCTTTTGCATTTGTCGTTCTGATGTTGTTAGATCATCGCTTATATAAATTGGTTCACCTTGAAGTAGCCTCAGTTTGTTCTTCGTTTTCATTATTTTTTCTTTATCTGCCAAGTCTTTCATCTGTACCAAATAAGTTTTTTGTCCTAATTTAACTGCCCTTTCGACAACAACATTTTCATTTAGGTTGGTTTCTATAAATTGTTTCATTTCTCTAGCCAATATCTGTTCATCATTATTTGTCGGTGTTATTCCCGTTATTACGATATTTTTTCTTTTTATTTCTTTTTCAATTCTTTCTAGCTTATTTTCTGTGGTATCCAGTCTTTTCTTTGTTTCATTAAGTTCTTGACGTAACTGAATATTTTCTTTTTTCAGAAGGCCCATTTCATCCCTAAATTGTTTGTTCTCTTTTCTTATTTCTCTTAATTCACCTATAATTGTTTTCAACATCATAGTTGTATCTTCATCTTCATCGGACTCTACTTGCTTCTTTTTTATAGGCGGTGACCTATTAATTTTCTTTGAACTTTGGAACGGTGATTCTGACTCTCTTTCCTTCCTTTTTCTGTCGTCTGACAGATAATCATCACTGTCTGTATTAATTCTTTGATTTTTATGTTGGATTGCGCAAGAAGCTTTCCCACCTCAACGGTTCGGAGGTCCACTCCTATCAATCCTTAAATTTTGTATTCTCTGCAGAAGCTGGCAACACCGTTATTCTTTCGCACACGATTTCACTTCCTCATCAGTAGTTTATTTATTAATAACCTTGCTTTGTTCGTATCATATATTGTTTTTATCCACAAATTCTCAATAGATTTGGCCTATTTTTTTTTACTTACTGTATCAGAAATTCTTCTTTTATCACTCTGTAGCACTTTATGTAAATTATTTTCACTATTTCCCTTATTTTATGAGGTAAAAATAGGTGAATTTTAATTTACGTTATATCAATTTGGTGCAACGTTGCCCATTTAAATGAATGAATACATTTTTTATAAGTTCTGTAAAATTGTTAATTTTATATTTGGCACAATTTTTTTTTCTTTTTCGTATTCTTTAATTTGACGATTAGCAGATTTTCACGTAAAATATAATATATAGGGATATAAAATATTCATAGGAAAATAAATCTTTACACGGATGTGTGAAATTTATGTTTTTTTGAGTAATCTCTAAATTTATTTCCAATATGATTTTGTTAAAATTTTCAACAAAAATGTTCTTCAAATATATTATAAATTGTACACAATGCTTAGAGAAAGCACCTTTAAACCGGTAATTTTTTAAAACTAGAATAGGCTTTCGACTGAATGATTACTTTCGCTTCATTCGGTAAATTATGTTTTTCGTTATAGTTTAAGCACTAAAGGTGGCTACAAATGAAACTAACTAAAAACCAAAGTAAATAAAGCCCCAGGGATAGATGGCCTGAGGGGTAGTATGATGATGAGGCTGTTGGATGACAATGGGGATTACTATTCAAAAAGGTGCTGAGGGAGGAAGAGTTTCCGGAAGGATAGAAGGTGGCCAGGGTGATACTTCTGAAGAAGGCGGGTAGAGAGGGGTAGCGGGCGGGGAACTACAGGCCCATCAGTCTGCTGTGTAGTATGGGTAAATTGATGGAGGAGATAATGAAGGATAGGATTGAGGAGGAAGTTGGTAGGAATTGGGGTTTTAGGGTAAACCAGCACGGGTTTACGAAGGGGAAATCTTGCATCTCGGCACTGGGCTTGGTGGAAAGGGCTAGGGAGGGCAGCTGGAAAAACGAGAAATTGGAACGCGTTCAACAGTGTCAGCAAACGGGCAGTGATGAGCGCGTTGCTGAGTCCTGGAGTGGGGCAGGGGTTGGTTAGCCTGGCGAAGGACTACCTGACGGGGCGGGTGATAGTAGACCCTAGAGAGACGTGGTATGAGACGGAGGCTGGAGTGCCCCAGGGCTCGGTTATTGGACCGACGCTCTAGAAGTGTGTGTTTGATAAGGTTTGTGGGATAGTATGTGAAGAGGGATGTGAGATTACGGTGTATGCGGACGTACTGGTATGTACGACAAAGGCAGAGGTGGAGATAGAAAGAAAGGCAGAGATAATGTGCAGGGAGATTGTGGAGAGGATAGAGCGTTGCGGACTGGATGTGGCGGAAGATAAGACGGTGGGGTTGCTATTGAAGGGACGGAGCAAGACGAGGGAAGTGGGGGTGATGGTGAAGGGAAGGAGAATTCGTATGGAGGAGTCTGTGAAATTCTTAGGGGTGTGGTTGGATAGCCAATTATCCTTCAAAACTCATATGTTAAAGGCGGCAGAGAAGGGGAAAGTGAGGGCAGAATGGCTTGGGAGATTGATGTGTAATGTGAAAGGGCCGGGAGAGTGGAAGAGGAGGGTAATTGGTAGGACGGTAGAGCAGAGTATGCTATACTGTGCGGAGGTGTGGGGTGAAAGAGCGGGGGTGAATGCGAGGGTTATGCCACTCCTGCGGGTGCAGAGCGGGATACTGCTGAGGGTGGTGTAGGGGTACAGGACAGTGGGTGGACTGTCAGCACCGGTGCTGGCAGGGTCCTACCCATTACACACGATGGCTAGAGCCAGGAATAAACGCTGGAGTGGTGCGACCAGAGAGGAAGTACAGGAATGGATGTAGGAGGAAATGGAGAGAAGGTGGGAGGAGTATGAGGGCGCGCTTAAAGGAGCGATTGGGAATAGGAGAGATCGGAAATTCGAGGAGGTGAACTACTTCTTGACACGGGTGTTCACTGGACATGGGTCGAGAGTAGGGTACCTCCACAAGATTGGGAAAAGAGAAACTGGAATGTGCGAGAGGTGTGAAGTGGAGGATGATGTGGGGCATGTGTTTAGATGCTGGAGGAACGAGGAAGTGCTGAAGAAGTTGGAGAGGAAACTAGGGGAGGCGGTGTAGTGGGAGAACATGATGGAGATAATGTTGAGGGGGGAGGAGGAATGGATGGAAGTGAGTGGCGTAGTAGAGAGCATGGTTAGGGAGAGGGAAGGACTCGATATAGCATGAGAGGTAGGAGTGATAGTAGGGAGAAGACAACGGTGTGTTCGAGGGACCGCCGCCCGTCTCGAAGTATGCTAGTGTAGTGATTCCGAGGCGGGGGTAACGGCGAGTTTGAGGTGGTTTTGGTTGGTAGGCGTCCCCTTGGGGATGAGTCCAACACTGTTTGGGTCCTGGACCCATTCGAACATGAGTTTCCCATCTCAACCCGAAAAAAAAAAACTAAAAACCAAAACGTGCACACTGCTTAAAACGCATATTTCACAAGTATATTCAATTCAATTCAATATAGAGAAGATTATGATTATCAATAATGATACATTATTTTCTGGCTACATCTAGACATTTTAATTAGATCAAACATTATATTATTGTCAGCATTTACACATTTGTTTATCGACACATTCTCCATTCTTTGCTCTGAAACGTTTTGCTTTTAGCTCAAGTTACTTTTATATTTGTTTGTCTACTAAAATATAAACTTCCTTTTTGCTTTCGCATTTCAAAACAAAGATTTCCTAGATTGTTCAATTTTATGTTTAGACCTTACCTCACCAAGACGAATTTATTATATAGCATACAGAATTTACCCATGTTTATTTTGACTTTTCATTGTATTTTCATTATCCTAGGGGGTTTTGTCTTTTAATCCACTGATGCTTTGTTTACTTTTGGTTATCTGACATTTCTCGCCGTGGATATTATTAGTGTAAGTTCCGACTGACATCGTGAAATCTAGGAGCGCTCGTTAGTTAGTGGCTGGAGAAATAACGAAGCCTTTGATTCTAGGAACTTAATTTTGTCGATTGGAGTGAATGTTAGAATGTCACATATTGCTATTTTTGGTAATCCATGAGAGGGGTTGATCCTTTTTTATGTGGAAGGAACGATATGTAGGTTTTTAGTAGTACATAATCTATTTAAGTAGGCTATGTGGGATGGAAAAATTAGTTCGGACAGCTATAGCATTGGATGTGGGTATGTGGTGGCTGTAAACGAACGATGTTTTATGGTGTTGGCTTGGAATTCCACACAATCATCAACTACGGGAGGTATCGAGGGTAGAGTGGTTTAATAGACAGATGTCCCAGAGTTTTCCACATGTCGCGTGACAAATTTTGAGTGATTTTTTATGTTTTTTATCTTATGTCAATCAAGAACTGTCAGAGTCAATAGTAGTAATTTATTTTGTGTGATAGGGAAAGAAAAACAACACCCTTTCTAGTTGGGTACTGTTTATACTTTTAAGGGTTCACCCATTGGTCAGTTCACCCGTACGTCAGTTTACTTGTACCTTGTACGTCAGCCCAGTTCACCGGCGAAGGAGGTTATAGGACATTCACCCAGGAAGGTATTTTGTTAGCGATGTCAGACGGGAAGTTCGAAGGTTGAGCTCGTTGGAAGAAGGTTTTTCAGTTGTTTTTTTAACACTTTCTGTGTATTGCTAGGATTAATGGGAGGTGAAACAGGATTTTACTAGGATTAAAAAAGGGGACTGAAAAGGGATTTTACTAGGATTAAGAGGGGATTTGAACCTAGATTTTACTAGGATTAATGGGGGTGGCACAGGATCTTACTAGGATTATTATGGGGTTGAAACGGGGTTTAACTAGGATTAATAGGGGGTGGAACAGGATCTTTACTAAGAATGAGGGGGATTGGAGTGGGATTTTACTAGGATTAATGGGATGGGGGTTGAAACAGAATTTTACTAGGATTAATGGGGGTTCAAACAGGATCTTACTAGGATTAAGAGGGTGGTTGAAACGGGATTTTACTAGGATTAATGGGGGTGAAACATGATTTTACTATGATTAATGGGAGGAGGTGAAACAGGATCTTACTAGGATTAAGATGGGGGGTTGAAACAATATTTTACTAGGATTCGGAGAGGGGGTTGTAGCGGGATCTTACTAGGAATATTGGGAGGGTGTGAAACAGGATTTAACTGGGATTAATGGGGGTGCAACAGGATCTTTCTAGTATTAAGAGGGGGGCTGAAACGGGACTTTACTGGGATTAAAAGGGGTGAAACGGGATGCTACTAGGAGTGATGGGGGTTGAAACGGGATGTTACATAGAATTTCATTACTGTTTCATAATATATCTTTCTTATAATTTTTTTCTGTGCATTGGGTCGAAATATCACTTTTTTATTCTATGTTATGTTATTGATTTTATTTTTTACTATTACTTGTTGATCGCTTTGTCTATGAAGTTTCCATAAATTTTCGCTGGCAATGTAATAATAAAAAATATTAAATAATTTCATCCACCAAATAAATAACCATATGTTCACCAAAAATGCCATCAAATAGCACGATTGCAATTTAGTTGAAGTACTGTTTCTTTCAATTCAACTACTTATTATGAAACTTGGAAGAACAAGTTTATAACAAAGACTATAATATCTATACAAGGAAATCTCTTCTCCTTTATCCAAAAACTTACATAGTTTACTTCCCAGATTTTAGAAAGTACGACACCGCAACATATTTCTCCAATTAGAGTTGAAAATAGAATGTCGCAACGTATTTGATAAAACCACTCGCCGAGTGGAAATTTCTTAACTGGAAGACGCCATCTAACCACGAACTACACTCAATCCCATTTGTCTTTAGTGGAAATTAAAACTTGACTCAAAGTATTGTTGTTCAGTAGAAGAGGTATACATACACACACACACAAACATACAACTAGAGACGTAAACTTTGATTGGATAGATAAATTAGTTGAGATTTAATTTTGAGGTAGAAATGTACAGAGTTAAACTTTAGATGTGTGTAGTGGTGTAGATCTTCTTAATCTAACGTTTTAATTGAAACATTGTTTTCTGTTGAGATTTATAAGATGATAATTGAGCAGCAACTTCAATTGTAGTAATTTAATTGACTAAAATAGAAGTTTATTAAGAAATGGATATTATATCTTCATATTAATAATATATTTGTTTGGAAAATTTAACCATAATCTTTTTTCTATTTTAGTTCGTTTGATCGGATGCGTTTCAGCTAGCGTCATCAAGAATAATTAGACTTCTTAACAAGTTTGTCGCTATTTGACAACTACTCAATAAATGGAAGTATTTTAAAAGTTGTCCATTCACAGTATATTATTTCTTCGACTAAAAGTATTGTGAATCGCCGCCCTTTCCACTTGAGAAAGTTTTGACGCCCTTAGATAGGCTTATCGGAATAGCTATCCTTTGTCTCAAGCCTACAATTCCGGCTCCTACACCTACTTCTCCTGGAGCCGTCCGTATACCAGTTTGCCTCAGCCTGTATGGAAACACCTTCCTTCAAGTCTTCCCTACCTGCTGTAGTTATTTGGAACATATTGTTAAAGCTATATCTCGTGGCCATTGCGTAAATGGGTTGACCCATTGAGACATATGCGTTTTTCTCCTCGATAAGCTTTCGATAGTCAGTTCCGTGCGTTTGGCTTATTTGTTGTTGACTTTGCAGTAGTCTGTGCGTTACAGATCTGGCTTCACCTTATAAAAATGTGTAGTGGAGGCAGATTCAGCAATACTTCCATCGCACTTGTGAGAGTGGTATTATGGCTTCCGTGTTACACAAGCAAGCAAGCCTTTGTGTGTTACTCAATAGCCTTACTGCTTCCACTTACAGTGTCTTTGCTCACCATACTACTGATCCATAGGCTATCATTGGACTAACAACCCTTGTGTATAGCCATTGGGTCATTTTTGGGTCAGTTTTTCCACAAATTCTTCTGCATCGATGGCAATGGTAGCTTTCTGTGTGGTCTCCTGAAGGCGAGTGTTCCATAAAAACCTTTGATTAAAATGTACTTTGTTTCTTTGGCAAATGGGATCACCTCTCCTCCTAGCACTATTGGCTTTCGGCCTTGTAGTGCCGTCTTGTTCATGAAATTGATCATTTGTGTTTTCTGAGCATTTTAAGCACCAATTATCAACTATATTTAAGGCTGTTTGCATTCTTTTGTTTTTTATTTTTTGGGTTAGTAAGATCTTAAGATATTTGTAGATTTGAAGCTAGTTCGAATATTGAATTGATTACAAATTTTTTTGGTTTTTTCTGAGACAATATTGACATATGATATTGCATAGTCGGAGAAAGACCTCAAGTACAGAATAACCCACTCATACCGAAGCGACACCCTTGTTCTTATTGAAAACAGTCCTCGATATTAGGTGCTGATGCTGCTATTTCATTGTTTATGATTACTATGTGAAAAGTATACAATCCTCGTACCTTTCCACATGGATTAATTTTGCATAAGTTGATGTCGGTTATAGAATAATTGGAATCAAAATGTAAATGCTCTTTTCAGCGTTCTAGAGATTCACATGATCACAACCATTGACATAAGTTAGAAACTGCGGCAGAGTTCATGGTTCATTTGTTAACTCTGTCACTCTCTTACTCCGAGCAGCCAAATTGTTAATTTTCTTCGTGGTGGAATAATCTGACAAATTTACTGCAGTTGATGTGGCTCCAGTCCTTTCAAGTAGGCAAATCTAACGATTGATTAACACATTAATGAAATATCTGTGGCATGGTGTTAAAAAGACCAATGTCAAAATTCCACTATTTTGAGTTAAGCACTGCACCATGTTTCTTCCAATAACAGCCAATGTCTCTGCGAAAGCAGCTCAAGCTGAAAGGGTCTATATGTACTTCGGCCCTTTTAGTTCCAAGTTGCATATATAATTTGATTTAATAAGTTTGTGTTGGAACAGTCAAGGAAACTAGGATACTCATCATCTGATTGATTGGTTCGGCAGAGGCTTAGAGACCTCAGAACCTCAGCCTTTAGGCTTTTTGTGCTCTTGGTTATACCGTTTATGTGAATAGACCATCAGATCCTATCAGGCTCAACAGTCTTTTCACTAGGTCCTTCTTGGAGAAATCCTCCCTTGGATACTCTAGTCCTAGGAATCTATATCTCCAACGAGACAGTGCTTCACATTCAAAGATAATGTGAGAGGCTGCTTTTTCCTCTTCAATGCACAACTGACAGATCGGTTCCTTCCTATATATGCCAATTGTATGCATGTGCTTTCTTAGGGTACAATGACCGGTGAGTAAACCCGTCACTTTCCTTATCTGGCCCCTGCCCTAATATTCCGTTAGTCAGCGACTCCGAGGGTTCTTTGACCAGGAGTTTGCTGAGTTCCTGTCTTGGCACGTGCCTCCAGTACGTCTGTTATTTAGTTTGAATGCACCGGGATGTACAACCACGTGCAGCAGTTTTTGATATTCCAAATACTGGTCCAGGACCAGTGAATGCAGTTTCAGACCCTAGCTTTTCTAGGGTGTCTGCCTCTTCATTGCCTACAATACCCTCGTGCCCCGGGACCCACTTAAGAGTTACTCTATTATGGTTTGTCAGTGTTAAAAGTTTTTATAGGTAGTCTGATCTGGTAGATCTGATCTGGGGACATGCTGAAGATTTCAGTGCTGCCTGTCTCTATCTGAGAGTATAAGGATCTTTTGGCCTCTATACCCCGTTAGATCACGTAGATTTCTACCAGGAATACAGATGCAAACTTCCCTAACGATGCGTGGACATTGCACCTCTGCTCCTATGTCAGTTTTAGATCCGTCTGTGTACCACACCAATATTCCTTCCTGACTGCATGCTTCCAGCCCATCCCAGTTTAGCTGAATATGTTATGATTGGTTGTCGTTAATTGTGGCCAAGATGTTATTACTTCTCATTCCAAGAAGCGAGTTTGTGATAAAATCCGTGATTCTGGAATGACTACGGGTGTTGGTTCCTTCGAGCTAATTCCCATTGCATTCCAGCCTCTATGCAGCCATTCTCGCTTCCGCCTTAACATGAAGAGCAAGACGCGGAAGATTGAGAATGGGTTCCATTGCCGCAGTCGGACTGGGCTGCTTCTCATCGCACCCGTTATGCACAGACAGGCAAGCCTCTGAAGTTTTGATAGCTCCCAGAGCCATTCCTGATTTCCTGGGGCAGCCTCAATTTTCGACACCAGATGTGTAAGGCTGTTTCACAGGATTTTCCTTATTGATAGGCATGTAGGTTATAATGTAGTAGCCTTTGTTTTCCCTAACATGCCTATTAATAAGTTTCTCCATTATCTTCAACATAAAAGAAGACAGAGTAATTGGCCATAATTACTTTTCCTGGGAATAATTCACACCTGGTTTGGGAATAAAGACGATTAGGGCTCTTTTCCAAGCTGTTGGGATGTATCCAGTTGCTAGTGATGCTCTGAAAAGTTTACAAAGTACTAGAAATAGATGTATTTGTCCGTGCTGCAGATGCGCTAGGATTATACTATCTGGTCCAGGAGCTTTGTATGGGTCAAACGAGTTAATAGCCCAGTTCAATTTGCACTGGGTTACTACTTTATCAGTCGCACTCCAATCTTCTTGCCTCGCACGAGCCAGGGGAGTTGGAGGTCTGAGGGATATCTCCGTTCCTATCTCTACACAATCTGGTGGATTTGCCTGCAGTAGAATCTGCAGGGTTTCGCTACCAATTTCCGTGTATGATCCATTAGGTTTTAAAACATTGCCTATGGGGTTGATAGGATCTTTGGCAAGGATTTTCTGGAGTCGAGAGGTTATTTCCACCTCAACACAGAACTTCCTCCAAGACTGCTGTAGCAGTTGGAGTGGAATAATATTCTTCGAAATCTCCCGTCCTTTTCGCATGTTAAACAATTTGCGAGTTCTCCATATTAGTTTGGTGAGCTCCTTGTTTGTCCAGGTTAATTTATTCCTAGAGGAACGGGTTACCTCAGAGCAGTTGTTGTGATAAGAGATTTTGATGGCTACGCGGAGTTGTTCGGAGACAAGCTCTAAGTATATCATCACTGTTTTTTGTTTTATTTTCGACTTTCCCTAGTAGGTGTTCAAGTTCATCCCTGTATTTCACCCAGTGCGTGCTTCTTGGATTACGGTACTTCACAGCAGATTTCTCCATTTCGGAGATTTCCATACAGATGTACCGATGATCCGAAAGTGACGGATCTTCAGACACATGCCAGTCAGTTAGCTGAGAGCTTATATCAGCTTATATCAGACGCTAAGGTTGTGTCATACCAGACAGACACACCAGGAGTTCGCACAAAGACTAGTGAAATAAGATATAGTTCTAAGTAGCTTTATTATATTATTACATATAATTCATTCAATAAAAACATAAGAAATAAGTAATGAGTAGCTGTTTTTTGTAAATGAGGATAATAGTGTTATTATTTGATAAGAAAATTTATAGATAAATAGTCGTGGACAAAATGTAAGATTCTATAAGCATAATACAATGATAACTCTGGCGTTTATGTCACTGACCTGCGGATTGCGATATAAGCGCACCATTGTGAATAATATCCATCATTAGATGCTTGTTCAATAATATACTATTAGGATGTATAATCAATAGTTTTCACATTGACTTTTATACGGAAATTTTCGATACGTTGGGTTACATTATTGTAATTTTCAAAAGGATTTTTCCAATATCGGTAGTTTATCTTATCATATCTTGAGCTTTCCATCTATAACTGTTTGTTATTTTAAAATTGTGTCAATTTCAAACTGAAAGTATACAAATTAGCAGTCAAAAAGTAAATTCTGGAAATCAATCTGATAAAAAAATTATAATAATTTTTATGGTCATTATATGCATAATTTTTGCAGTGAAAATATTCTGAAATAAAGATCAACACTGTGCTAATATAATGGCTTGCGTGTTAAAGCCATTGTAGTAAAAACCATTGTAGGTCAAATTATAAACTGAAATCATATTTATAGTTTCTCATCAAAAGGCCATTTTGCCGGCACTCGAAAGCGTTGTAATGGTTTTTGTTACAAGAAATTTCATGGAGTATAACGAAGACAAGAGGTTTTGTTCGGGGCACAGCGATCGATATTCCAGTTGTTTCAAAATGTTCGGGATTCGAGTGATTTATCTTGAATTTGAAAACAATATCTCCGAAACATAAATTCAAAACTTCTGTTTTGGCATATTGATATCAACCAAAGTAGTTCGACGAGATTAAAAATTGGAGTATTTTAACTTTAATCCAGACAAGTGTTTTTAAAATAACATTTTTTTGGTTGTTTCCAATTTACTTTAGAAGCAAAAAATATACACTAAAGTGACCTCGAGAAACCCGCGTTCAAGAAGTTTTCGAGATTTCAAATTTCTGTGCATTGCCCTGCGACATAGGAGAGTCTACCTATCGGGAGCGTCCCCAGGTTGCGGATAGGGGCAGGCCAGGGACGTCATTCAAATGAAAGAACTGGTCCATTGGTGAGGATGAGGCCTATAAACGCCCAGCAATGCCAACCGAATACCCAATTACTAACAAGCTCGTGACGCAAACTACATAGTAGAGCAACAGCACCCTTTCTAGGTAAAACCTGTGAGGGGTGTGCCGGGCTATATGGATCGGGAGGCTTGGCTTAATTGCCTGTCATGTATGGATGAGAACCACTATAAAAACCTCCCAAATCCTGAGGAAAAGTGGACGCTGAAGGGATGGATGGCCGAGGGTTATTCGGCTTTGAGACCACTAACCTCGTGGCACCTGGCGCACCCCGATGTATTTAGCATTGTACCTGTATGAGGAGCTCTGCAGGTATTGACCTCCTTCCTCCTATACTCGTGGAAAAAAATATGGACCAGAGAACTAAAATTATTATGGAGACTATACTAGTATACTAGTATACTCCTAGTAAAAGGTATTTGGAAGATCAGGCAGCAATGGAGATAGATACCTCCGAAGCCCTAGTCAAAACTACTCAGCGAGGAGACGCTATAGCGAATCCTGTGGATCGAAAAGCTTCGTTTGGGAAAATTTCAGGTGTCCAGCGTGAAAAGCTGAAAATGAGGGAACGAGGAATGGACACCAAGAATGTAATGTTGCCGATTCCCTCAACATCTAAACAGGGTGTAAACCAGCAGACAAAGGTCGTTAAGTGAACTGTGTTAGCCAGGTCCACACTTCTGAGGAAAAAAACATAAATGGGCCAAACTTACTATTGGTACCGGTACAAAAACTGAGAGTGTGGCCCTCAAAGGAATCAATGCAGCTGACAATTGTCTCTGAAGATTAGGTAGGGAATATTAAAGACCTAACTGACCTAAAGACCTAACTGACATGATCGACGAGGTGCAGAAGGCGCCAAGGTCGATACATGGACGGCTACTATGGGATAATTTGTGATAACGGGGAGTCCTTCAATATAACGATAAACTATTTGGCACAAAAAACCAAGTGGAAGCTCATCAAGAGTGATGAACTTCCAAAGCAGCAACGAGTCCTCGACCTAATTACTTAGACTTGGAAAGAGAAAAGGAAAGTGGGGTTGAAGAGGCTCGAAAAACAAAATTTAGTGCTGAAGGTCGATCGTTGGATGATCCTCGGCTCCAAGTCATCCGACAGGGGACTGCATGTGAGTCTCCGGATTGACGGGGAGTCCATTAAAGAACTGGAGCGGGAACAATGAGGACCGTACTATCTATTACTGTGGGCTAGTTTTAAAGCCCTGGATAGCTCGACCGACGAGGTACTACTCATCGAGTACCTGTACGATCAACCTCTCGCACAAAAAGACAGCCACTGCTGATCTACATCAAAGAGTAGTGGCTGATAACCTAGACATCGTTCTAATTCAATAACATTGGACAAACAAAGGTTAGATACTGGGGCTTAATATTAGGGGAATATGACTGATAATGGGAACTGATTGTAGTAAAATAAGAACTTGTATTTGCTATAAACCCGAATACAACTTGATGCCGATTATGGAACTATGCACGGGTGACATGGTGGCTGCAAAGATTATACTCGAAAAAGATGGGGTAGTACTAGAGACAATAATAGAGTCTATGT
This sequence comes from Lochmaea crataegi, assembly GCA_947563755.1. NCBI lineage: Eukaryota > Metazoa > Arthropoda > Insecta > Coleoptera > Chrysomelidae > Lochmaea > Lochmaea crataegi. The sequence continues at coordinate 29,440,218 of OX387434.1, read as the reverse complement.
ATCTTCCCATCGATTCAGAAGAACTACTACCGGGAACTAGCATGGCGATCCTGATGGGGTATTCAAGAAGACACAATCAGGATGTCATTGTAGGGGCTGATACCAACGCACACCACAGCAGTTGGGGCAGCAAAGACAACAACACCAGAGGTAAGAAACTATTTGACTATCTATGTACTACTGAACTTGATATGCGTATGTGGGTCATATGCCTACATTTATAACATCGAGGGGGAAATCATTAGTAGATGTTACTTTATGCACTTTACATGTCAGGGAGATAATACGCAAGTGGTATGTATGGGATGAACCATCTTTATCCGACCATGTCCAAATATACTATGAAATTAACTTAGAAAAATCGGATATTAGAACATACAGGGATCCCGAGAAAACTGAGTGAGTATCTTATAAAGAGTGCTTTCTAAAATCCGTATACACCTAGGCAGATCAAAAGCTACTGCCGATTTAAAGAGAGCCGCTGTATGTATGCAAGAGTCGACACTGGCCTCTTATCATAACAACTGTCCGATAAAGGAGAGTCGCTTTTCCAGACAAGCCATCTGGTTGAATAAAGAGCTCACATCGCTAAGGAAAGAAACTTTTTCAACAAAGCGAAAAAAAACGGGTAGCGTATAATACAAAAATAAAAGAATCCAAGGGGAGGTTCTGGAAAGAACTCTGTGAGGACATGGAAGTTGTCCCTGACAGCGTAAGAATTAACAAAATTCTCAAAAGGGATACTTCTAACAAACTTGGTTCTATTCAGTTGCCGAGCGGAAAGTTTTCAAATACTGAGGCTCTAGAGCACCTCCTCAGAGTGCCTTTTCCAGGTTCGAAAAAGATAGTCAAGTTATGACAATTGGCCGGTTGCCAAAACAAATGCCACCAAAGAGGACTGGGAACTTACGAATGAGATCTTCAGACCCCATCTTATCGGACTCATTCGACTCATTCGACCCCTACAAAACTCCCAGACCAGATGGCATATTCCCCAAGCTACTGGAAGAGGAATAAGACATCATAATGGTTTCGTTAATTCTGATACTACGAAGTAGCCATGCTCTAGAGTATATATCAATTGGATGGAGAGAGTATCAAAGGTGGTGGCTAAATCCGACTGACCGATTAGTCTGACATCATTCATGGTGGAAACCATGGTAAAAGTTTTACAAATGTATTTGCCAGAAAAAGAGCTTAAGAGTATTCCTTTACATAAACTACAATGGAATTAGCAAGCAGGAAAATCAGGAAAAGCTGCCCTACATAATTTGGTCTCAGGTCTCGAAAGGTATCTGAATCATAAGGAAGTAGCCCTTGCAGCATTTCTAGAGATTGAAGGTGCTTTTGACAACACATCGATGTCATCAATAAACATATCCCTCTCTTTTTAAGGAATAAACAGCACAACATGCAAATGGATAGGATCCATGTTTGAGCATAGAAGAATAACAGCACATACGCATGGTATCTTACACCGTTAGGACAACTGAGGGATGTCCTCAAGGTAGAGTACTTTCACCACTCTCATGGAGCCCAATTGTGGATGACTTGATTTGCAGGTTGAATGATCAAGGCATATGGACGCAGGGCTTTGCGGACGACATAGTGATTGTTACCAATGGAAGATTCCCAGAGGTAGTTATGAATATCCTACAAGAAGCACTACGAATTGTGGAGGAATGGTGACTTGAAGAGGACCTTTCAGTTAATCCAAAAAAAACTAGTTGCTTTTTCGAGTAGAAGAGTCCTCTAACGGGGTCCGCTGTTCGGAGAATAACTAGCAATATCCAAAGAAGTTGAATATCTGGAAGTGACCCTTGATTCTAAAATTAATTGGAAGACACACCTGGAAAAATTAGTACCGGGGTGACTAGGCTTTTCTGGCAATGCAGAAGAGTTTTTTGCAGAGCTTGGGAAATACGACCTGGGGTGGTTCACTGGCTTCACATAACTGTTATAAGGCCAACGATCTCCTATGAAACAATATGCTGGTGGAGGAGGACAGAAGTGCCCTCCGCAGTGAATCCAAAGACAAGCCCTTCTTGGTATTACCGGGGCAACGAACATCACGGGGCTGGTATAAATGGACCTAGAAAGAGAACGTTCTGAAGCGATATACAACTGTGTTTCAAGCAGAGATGATTGCCGCTATACCCTGTATTGATGAAAACATCAAAAGAGGATATACCGGGAAAAAATTAAAATATAATATGATACCTACAGCCAGGCTCTTCTTAGAGCTATCAGTAATCCAACAACTAGGTCTAGACTGGTAAAAAGCTGTAAAGAATCCCTTGACAGGCTGGCAAGAGTCAACAAAGTGTCTCTAACATGGGTGTCGGTACATAAGGGGATTGCAGGTAATGGAATGGCGGACCAGTTAGCTGAAGAAGGTCCTGAAGGAGTCTTCATAGGTCCGGAACCGTTTCGTGGAACCACAAAAGATTGCATAAGAGAGGAAATCGGGAACTGGCTAGATAAGGAAATCCAACTCAAATGAAGGTTGACACAAAGGCACCTCCATACAAAGAGTTTATTGAACAAGGTAGAGAAGGAACTCACAACCAGGCTTTTGAAACTGGGTAAGAGACATTTGAAGACAGTTACCGACCTGTGACTGGACACAGCACCCTGAGAAAACATCTGCACAAAATGGGCAAAATTAGTGAACCTATGTGCAGAAAATGTGAACTCTATGATGAAACATCTACTCACATACTCTGATTCTGTGAGAACTTAGAAGAACTCAGACGTAAGCACTTTTGAGAGGAAACAATACAACCATTACAACTACTGAAAATCCCCCCAGTCAAACTAGTGGCCTATGTAGAAGACACGAAGCTTCTGAAATGGAAGATAACAAGGGAAATGGTACAAAGATTCAGTATTATTTACAATTTTCATTGATGAAATATTTAAAAAATCGTCAACCAGACATTTAATAAGAGTGGATATATCAGAAGCAGCTTTTGCAGATGATTTAATAATTATGGCAGGGAAAGAAAGGGATTTACAAAATAATATGGAAATCTGGAACACGGTATCTAAAGAATTTGGAATGACGGTCAGTCAAAAGTAAAATGGTTAAAGGACAGAAACAAAAACAGTTAAACATACAATTAGACGGAATAAAAATTGAACAAGTGAGAAGATATTTATACTTGGGAGTAGAAATAAAACAAAATGGAACGAAGGAAGTTGAAATTAACAATAGAGTACAAAAAACGATGGAACTTTACCGTCCAATATTGATATTCGGGTGTGAAACTTGGGTATTAACAAAAAGACAAAAGAGTAAAATACAAGCAGTTAAGATGAAGTATCTTGGAAGAGTTAAAGGAGTCACAAAGAAAGAAAAAATAAGAAATACGAAAATAAGAGAAGACCTTGACATAGAATCAACACTTAAATTTATTGAAAAGAGACAATTGAACTGGTGGGGATATTTACATAGAATGAACGACACAAGACCGGTTAAAAAAGTTTGGCTATAAAAAATGAGAAGACCAAAACAAACATGGGATGGTGTTAAGATAAGCATACTGCTAGAAAAAGGAAAAACATGGACAGAGGCAAAAACAATGGCAATAGATAAAAAGCAATGGGCTAAATTTGTACATGAATAAAATTGTAGCTGGACCGACAAAGCATCGATGAAATATGTCTTAAGCAAAATGCAATGTACTTGAAATAAGTGTAAAAGTATACCTTAGACCATATACACTATGGTACTTGGGTTATTGATAATAGGTATATATATAAAAATATTCAGTTCAAATGCCTGGGCTGTTGAGCACGATCCAAACGAATGAATGAATGACCTCGAAAAAAAACCTGAAATTTTCTTACAGTCTTGTGGGTCTACCGCGTAATTTAAAACCAAAAATTTGATAAACCAAATTTAACCGAATTAACCTAATTAAGAAGATTATATTACTCTGGCTTTACTGAAACCCATTTTATTTGGTCGGACTTAACTATCCTAGATTTATGTTTCTGGTAACGAATTAGACACCTTGTTTTTGTAGCTGGGCCCATTTCTCCTCAGAATACGAAATGACATTCAGTGCCTTAGTGGTTTTTCCTCTCCTATCGTTGAAAATCTTAGCCTAATCAGGCCTCCACAGTAGCACAGTATGTAAGCCAAAGTTTCCTCGTCTTCTTGACAAAACCATTAATATGGCTGTGTCTGCCAATCCAATGTTTTTCTAGTATTTGTCAAGTCTACAGTACTCTGTCAGCCAGATCCTACTTGAATTACCGGCGCCTTGTATCACCATTCTCGAGACTGCTTTTTTCCAAGAACTGGCTATATCACAGAAATGTTCTGATTAAGTGAATCTGCCTTATCATTGTGCTTGTGATAGAAGTGACCTGGTTGCCCAGGCTAAGGACAGTCTATTTGGGCTGCAAGCGAGTTTGGAATTTATCTGCATGGAGTTGATTATTTTCAGCCACATGGCTTTTGGAGTATATAGCAATGGTATTTTTCTTAAACTATTGCCCCTGTACAGTGCTATATTGCTTCTGTCTGGAATATCGTCACATAATTGTCCAAGCACAGTGAGACTCTTGTCTTTGCCTTGACCATTAATATTTTTCAAATAAACCTGGATTTCTGAAAAAAATAAGTAGTGCCCTCTAACGATCACGTTACTCATTACTTGCATTGAGTATATAGTTTCCACATTGATGAACAAAACCAATTCTGCAAAGATTGGTTGGGCAGGCGTTTTTCCATAACAAGGCTTCCACTCTCCCTCACCTCTTAGTTGATTAAAGTTTGTAATATCAAATATACACAGATTTTGGGTGAAATTTTTTTTAGCTGAAACCAGTATATAGATGCCTCCCCAAATACAAAATCACAAAAAACTTTCTGCGGAAATGCATCATTTTCCCGACTTTAGAATATCTGAAACTAATAGATAAACCATAATAAATAATATAAACTATGTAAAAATTGAGTTTAATCCTCTTCTCGACCTTTAACACAGATCAATGAATAATATCTATTCTTATCAGCTTAATATCGCTTCAAAAATCTCAAGAGACAAACGGTTTTGTACTCGCCTGTTTTTATCAATAAATGAAAATGTATATTTCCGCTAGAAGTTTTTTGCGTGTTTATGTTTAGAAAATTGTCTAAAATGTAAAAAATGAAAATTATGCATTTCCGCAAAAAAATTTCGACTTTTTCTTACATAACTGATTTCAGCTAAACGAAAGTTGATACCAGATTTTTTTTTAATACGATTATTGTTTTTGTTATGTTCCTTAGATAGTAATTTTTGTGAGATATGCTTTTCAATTTTTTTATCCAATAATGCCCTCTAGCGTTGAACCTACAAGTCTGTAGATAATTTCCAGGTTCTGTTCGAGGTCGCTTTTGCTACGAAAATGTTTTTAAAAGCTGCACTACAATCCGATCCCAAGATCTTACAACAAGACAACAAAACTCAGTAAATCACTTTCTAAACCATTGAAGATGAGGGGGCAGAATCCCCATAGTATTTATCAAACATTTTGTTACCTCCTTTTTCCCAACAAGCTTAAAGGAGGGTGGATATAGGGTAACTATACCCTACAAGAAACGAGGGGGTGGTGAAAATGTTCCCGACTTCTCGTTTGCGGAGAGTGGGTGGGTAAAAAGGTGAACGAGGGAAATGGGTGTTTCGCCTCTAGTGGTGTAGTCTGTGACTCCTATTAAAGTATCCGCCAAAATAAACAGTACCGAAAATAAAAATAAAAATTAATTTTTAATTTCTGTAATGTAAGTGTTCAAAATGTTCACCATTTCGACGCAAACAAGCTTCATATCGATTTTGTAAGTCAATAAACATATTTATAAAAAGTGGTTGATGTAACTGCCGAAAAATATTTTGTATTCTTTCCCGTAGTTCGGCAATATTCGCCGGCGGATTTTCCGAGTGAAATATTTTGTCCTTCATTATGCCCCAAATGTATGCGTCAGGTGGCGTCAGATCAGGTGAATGAGAAGGATATTCGAAGTCTGTTCCCCGAGAAATTATTCTATTTTCCGTATGAACGAAAATAATGCTCTACCAAAAACACTTTTTCTTCCGTTGTTAGAACCATTTTTAAATCAAATTTAACTGCAGCGTACTATTAATATATCAACTAATGACAATTAAGTCAAATATGACAAATCCATATTACATAAACAACTCCACAGCACTCTCTGTTTCGGTACTGTTTATTTTGGCGGATACCGTACCATACACAATAATGTGCGAAAGTTTCAATCTATGGTTGGAAGGTGTAAGTGAACTACTCGGTAGGCGTTTTGGTTGAAGGATCCATATTCTCTATTTACAATGGTGCTCTATGAACTTTCTTGACTGACAGTGACAGCGCTTGGCTTGCCTTCATAAAAAAACATAATAATGGTAGAAAAGAATTACTTAATTAATTATATGGAAATATTCTGAAAAGTATACTTTTGGGATCACATGTACTTCCTTGCAAGTATTAGTTTATAATATATAGTGGTTACTAGCTAACATGATAATATTTACATTGGGGTATCTAACATATTAATAAATTGAAGCTTGTCATCTGTTTTAGATACTAAAATTACTACTTGTCCTAGCAAGTATAGGAAGAACTATACAGGATAACTATACAAGATGAATATAAAGATATAAATACACCTAGGCGCACTTAACTCAGTCAATGGAAAAGAAGTTATAAAAATAAAGTCTGAGTCGTGGAGTCCAGATAAACTGTATGGTAAGGTTCATTTCCAAAATATTATTAACTATTCTCGTCACTAATGAGCCGGTAACAAAAGATGAACTCTACTAGAATAGGTATCACGAAATCAGAAAGGTCTTACTTGTCAGTTCGTCTTGAAGTCCTTTGAAGCTACCTGCAGGTGGATACTCCGCTCTGCAATGGTGTAACGGTTGAATTTGTCACTACGTCTATTGTATATATTAAGTATTTCTATATAGTAATTACCTGACCGATATTGTCTCTATGTTTCTAATATCATTTGATCACTACGAAAGTACTTCAGTAGTTAAATAGTTTCTATCAGCCCAGAGTTTTAGGGACTACTCTGCCATCATCTTTCCGGTGAAGTGGTGCAGGCTGTAACCATACCTGTCTTCACATCTTGACAACAATTTTATATTTTGTCGCTAGGTAAGGTAAATAATAAAACTAGCGCCTACTTGGTAAATGTCCGTATAGATATATTCATGTTAGTTGTTTCTTTTTGTTTGTTATATTATAATTCATAATTAAGGGTAGTAAGGGGTTTTCTCTCTTGTGGATTTTACTCAAGTTTTTAGATACCGTGGGACTACTGATTTTGTTTCTGGCTTTGATTATATCACCTTTGGGGTGTAGCCACAGTGGTCCAAATACTTTGTCCGCTTCAGCTTGATAAACGCTAAAGTTTATTAGGGTTCAGTTATAAATTATTACTGACTCCTTGACTTGAAGTCTAAAACATTTAAAGTAGTAATTAGGTTTGATAAAACTTACTGATCTATATAGACATACTTTACTTTTGAGTTAGAGGTATATTTTCTTCATTTATCTACCATATTTTGGCTTAAGCAAATACATACTAGTTAGAAATCTTCTGTGTAAGATGGCATTCGAATATTTTCTGAACATCTACTTATAATCTATATTAGCTGTTCTCGCCATGTGTTTTGTCTGTTTAATCCGAGTGTTTAATCTTGCTTTGTTTACTTTGACAGGAGGGTATTGTGGTACTATCTATTGCTCAAATTTATTTGAATAATTTATAATATATATTTTATTTTTTTTCTTTGTTATTGTTTGCAAAGTCGAATTATTTATTGGATGACATTGACATTTGGCCTTGACAGCTGTCTTGGATAAAAGCGTTCGTTCGTCATGACTTACATAGGAGTGTAGCACTTTATGACTTGATCTGTGCGGAACACGCTCGGTGTAGTGAGCAGTGTAGTTCGGATGTATGTTTCGGCTAGGTTTCTCTGAGGTAGTATTCTGTATTGAAGTTGAAGATGTGTCACTCACTTCTTCTTTCCGGTGTGTGCTCCTACTTGATAGTTGGTTTCCAAAAGTGCATGGAACTTGAATCTGAATTTTATTAATGACTGGGTAGTCATCTCTTGCTGGGATTTATAGGTTCTCGTTCTGAATGAGTTGTGGAATATACGGCTAGTATTTTGGTTCTACGGGAGTTCGTATTGTTGAAGAATTCCGTCCTGTTCTGGAAGCAGTTTTCACAAACCCTTATAGGGGATATATTGCACTAAAACGATTGAAATCGCCAACGTGAAGTTTTGAAATTGAAGGTGTGCCACATGCTGTTGTTGGTTCGTTATTTGTTGGTAGCCGTCCAGTAAGAGGAAAATTTTGAGTATTGGACCCTTTTTGGAAAAGGTATGTCTCATAGATTTGTAGTTTTTGTAGATAAAACAGTTGGTGGTAAAATACTACCTGTTGATTGTAAATTTTTGATTAAGACAGTCTATTCTGTTACCCTGCGTATATTTTGTTTTCTTTGCCCGCTTTAGTCTAACGAATACTATAATTCGTGGCTGGTTCTTCAAACTTACCCTGGTTACGACCAAAAACAGTTTATTTTAGATGCTTATCGCATTCTTATTATTTGATTTAAATTCAGTGTAGTATACTGTTACTGACACTGTTGATTGTAAGTAGACCTTATGTGGGTTGTAGACTTTGTGGGTTTGATTAAGTTAATTTGGGGTTGATTTTGATTTGTACGTTACTTCTGGCATAGGCCGAGACAAGCTTAACTTGTCGAGGTGTTTGATTGGTTCCTGTATAGGCTCAGTTTTTAGTTGATACCTGTTTTAATTTTTAAGGGTTCACCGGTGGGGCCAGGGTATACTTACCACCCTCAAGATACACACTTCACCTGTGGGGCCAGATTATACACACTCCACCTGTGGGGCCAGATACACACTTCACCTGTGGGGCCAGATACACACTTCGGGATGTTTGGAGTTTACCTGGTAGATCGATGGTGATGTCTTCTGCAGTTTGCTGCTACTCTTCAACAACTTCTTGAAGAAGACCACATTGAGGGTAACCTGGTATCGGGGGTTTTTCTGGTTTATTTACTTATTTTTACTTTAGGCTTTACGCCAATATGTATATGCATTAGCTAGGTAGTTCCTACTGATTTATTTTATTATGCAATTGTAATGGTGGAAATTAATATTTTGCGGTGAATTTTCACAATTTAATTTTCATAATTTTATCCACTTGCGCATGCGTCTCTGCCTTGGTACCAACGCCCCGACTACGGTGTCGCCTTATATGGAATTGTTTTTTTATAAACTTTACACTACTTTTCAGGTAACATATAATTGAAAGTTTGTATTTAATCTGTATTGGTACAATCAGCCATATTAATTTCCCACTACGTAAGGTCAATTAACTGGGATATGTTGGAATTTAATTGTTAATCATTTGGTTTTTTTATTATGTGTGACAGAGGTTCTCACTATTTTCTTTAAGTGGGGGGGCATTTACTAGGGTTCACATTAGCTATTAATTGTAAAATATCCCTTAAGGATATTAGGTATTCTATTTTAGTTATTATAAGGAACATAAGCTGAGGTTTGCCTTTTATTTTCATCCCTTGTTTTACTGGGTTATCGGGGGAAATTCGTCGTGCTAGGCCAAAGTGGAAAACTCAGTTGGCGCCCACACAAGTTGTCTACTATTTTGTCCGGAAGATCAATAAGAGGGATCCACCCCTACCTCCGTTCTGAGCGACGTCGAAGGCCTAAGGTTGTCACCGGAGCAACCGAAACTTATGTAACCAAATAGACAAATTAATTCACAATCTTGCACTTTTTTTTAAATTTTTTAATTAAATTTTATGACTTTATTCTTATTTGGGCTTGAGCTCAAATTTTAAGGTAACAATGGAAGTAAATAATAGTATCCAGAGAGTAGAATCCAGAGAGGACGGAACTTGTAGTAGACGTTGATGTTGGGGCTATAGGTAGGCCTACTTGTCGAAGATGAACAAGGTATTCTCTCGTAGAAATATAAATGAAGAAAGCAAGGTAAAAAAATAAAAAGAAGAAGGTCTGGAAAGAAAATATAAATAAGAAATGGTGTTTGGTGTTGGTGATTGAGTCCCAATAGATAGGTAGTTTACTTACCCTAGATGGCGTGTGACCTTTAAGTGTTTGTGTTTGTTTAATCAGGAACTATATCCATGAATTCATGCACCTTACAACTCTTTGTATAGGAGAGTCCCTGATTACTAATGTTTTTTTCCCAATTCGCAAAACCGTATCAAAACGAAGGTTAAACAACCATGTGGACTTGGGAAAAGCACAATCCAAAATGGAGGGTTTCAGGCCAGTGGCCTGTTTCAATGGCCTTGAAAGGTCAAGAGAGGTCTTCTACCTTTTCAGTCGGGGTCAAGGTCAAGTGGCTAGCTGGATATTTGAAGAATCCAGACACCTTGGAATTTGTAAATGACAATATCACAGTTAACCTATGAACCAGTTGTTAAATGTAAACAATCAGTGATTCATTCCTTCCAATTAAATAAACTGTGTACAATGTACACAGTTATTGCTCTAATATAAATATATATAGTACTCAAGGTGATAAATAAATAAATCTTTTATGCATCCAAACCTCAGTTATTAATTGACTATTTATATTTTAGGGTGAACCGTAACAATTTCCTTGGTTTCAGTGATGGTTTTTTGTTTATTCTGGATTCATTTACAGAATTACGTCAACAACTCCAATATATTTCATTAACAACTGACTAATGATCTAAAATCAAGTACCAGTTCTCGAACTTGAGTAAGGGATCGCTTTTCAAGGGATATGTCGTTTCTACTACAAAACCGGATAATTAAAACAGCACATAAAAGTTTCTGCGTGAACTTTTGCTCGCATGAATGTAGAATCGACGAATTTCATGAAAATTTTCACGAAATAAAACTGAAAGTTGCGGCCCGTTGTTGTATTATTATAGTACCAAGCGTATCATTAGAGCGAAAATAAAAAATGCGAAACGGCGAGTCCTATGAGGATCTCTCGGTCCCTGGAAGGCTTTTTTTATTAAAAGCGATTTAATTAAACGAAAATTACATCTGGGTTTAAAAATCAGCGACGGACTACTGCTCGGTAATATAACTTTCGATTTGATAGGGTGTATTGATTTATGGTTATGGATGTAAAATAAGATGTAAAAGGTAGTGTCAGTTTATAAGTCGTGAAAGGAAAGAGTGTTTAGGAAATGACAAATAAATCAAGAGAAATTGTAAAAATTGATATAAATAAACAAACTTAAATATTTTATTTATAAAAAATAAGGCACATAGTCATTACAATATCATCCTACTCAAACGATTCCATGTCACACAAATTAGCAGGACACAGTATATCTTTAATACTCACAGCTTTTCTAATTCCAATGTGCTTAAAATTTTGAAAGAGGCACTAAAATTATTAAACAAATTGCAATATCGAATGCAAAATATGATTGATAAAATCATAGAAAGAAAAGTAGCCACCAATTAAATTTTTAGAAAACAAAATGAAGAAATAAATCGATCACATGCTTGACAAAATTTCAACTCAAATTCCGCACAATTCAAGCAATAATAATAACATTCTGTACTCACAAAAATATTTGGTCTTACTTAACAAATGCTAAAGAGGAATTATGTTTTTTACATTATAGTTTGGCAAGTCTATATGAAGCTACGCGGCATCGGTAAGGGGCGAGGAAACATGGCCGATACCTGTCATAAACGTACCAATGGCGTACGTTACCTATTTTAAAAAGTATTAAAGATAATAATAATTATTATGTAATAATTATATATAGAAACTGATTTATGCTTTGCTTTAAAGGTAAGGTATTTTTCAAAACACGGTATTTGTTAAAAACAAATAATGTTAAAAATCTTACTTGAATTCAATATAGATACGAAATAATAAGATACCAAATATAACTGAAAATTCGAAGGTAAATACTGACAATTTAAACGCCACTGTCAGTCAATTGTCGAAGTGAGAGGGAAGAACACACGCACGCGCTTGCCAATAGGAAGTCACGTTGTTACTAAGCAACGGTGGTTCGATAAATATTCACCAATTGAGTTAGTCCGGAGGGCGTGGTAATTATGTTTTTCGCACGATGTTGCCGGCTTGAAGTAAACCCATAACATATTTGGAAAAGTGTTCATCTTTTAATATTCAGAAATTGAGAAAATCCAATAAAACAAGCACATTAAAGAACTAACGTTTAATCATTATTGACATATTGTTGATAATAAAAAGTCCATTTTCTAATTATTATCACTACATACTTAGCACTTTAGCTTTTTCATAGTTAAACGTGGCAATATCGAATGTTTTCGACCGCATTCCTTTCACAGCTTCAGTTATGTTCGCCAAACTATATGTGGATCACCCATTGAGCAACCGGCACTTTATTGAATCAAATCATCGCCCCACATTGAATAATATCATTGAACTTTTACGTAGTTGTTGAAATTATCAGAAGTAACACCTCGAGTGCTTCAAATTTTATAAATAAATTTTTTGTCTTCTACGAAAACATTTTTATTTGGAAAAATTCGATTGATAATCTCGATCGGCTTCTTTGAGTGTTTTTGCCTTAAATTAAAAAAGTTTAATTGTAAAACTAGATTAATTAATAAAATTTGAAGGACGAGTTTTATTTGGAAAAATAATTTTTTTCATCAATTTGTAATTTTTGAATTATTGTGATTATATGAAAATGAAAAACTGGTACTGGAATGAACTTTTAATGTAAAAAATGACAACTATATAACTGTCTTATTTGACAACATGAAAATACAAGTGAATGTTACAAACTTAAACAAAACAATACCTGCAGACAACGCTTTACTAAATTCAATACTCCCCACTTTTTGTTACAAGTCAATGTCAACATTCACTTTGACAATACATTCAACATTTGACAAAAATGTTGATGTTTCAATTTTGATAATGCCTTTGTCATGATATCGGCTGCCTGGTCATCTGTTTGAACATATTGTAATTCAAAAAATTCATCTTTGAATTTCTCTCGGATAAAATGGTAACGTACGTCAATATGCTTAGTTCTCTTATGAAACTCTGGATTCTTCACAAGTCGTATTGCGCTTTGATTATCCATAAATAAAACTGGTACATCCAATCTAACTTGTCGAAGATCACATAAGAGATTCTTCAACCAGACAAGTTCTTTTATAGCTTGTGACGCTGCCACATACTCGGATTCTGTTGTGGATAGTGCGACGGATTTTTGTCGTTCTGATCACCAGCTAATTACACTTCCTCCAAGCATGAAAACATAACCTGATGTTGATCTTCGTGTTTGCGTGTCTCCAGCATAGTCGGCATCACTATACCCGCAAAAGTCTAAATTGTTTCCGCTTACGAAACGTATTCCTTTGTTCATCGTACCTTTGATATATTTCATAATGTGTTTTACTGCATTCACATGTGCAGTAGCTGGTTTTTCCAAATATCGACTGACACTTCCAACTGCGAAACTAATATCTGGTCTGGTTGCAACGGCCAGATACATCAAGCTCCCGACTGCCTCTCGATAAGGAAAATCGATTTTTTCATCAGCTTCAAAATCTCCGAGGTTTTGTGAACTAGCTAATGGAGTTGTCACTGTCTTACAATATGTCATATCGAAACGATCAAGAACCTTTCTTGCATATCCTTGTTGATGAACATGAATCGATCCATCCAAAAGCTGATCAATTTCGAGTCCCAAAAAACATTTCAGCTCAAAAATTTTGTCTAAAGTTCTCTCTGTAAGTGTCTAATGACCGGCTTAATGGCTTCTTGTTCTTCTGCTGCAATCAATCCATCGTCAACGTAAATTGCCAAAATTAACATTCCATCTTTTCCGTTGCTAACAAAAACGCATGGATCGGATCCACTCTCTTTGAAACCAAAACTGTTAAGGAAAGAAGTAAGCTTCTTATTCCAACAGCGCGAAGCCTGCTTCAAACCATATAAACTTTTGTATAGTTTACACACTCGGCCACTGTTGTCATTATATCCAATTGGCTGGCTCATATAAACATTTTCTTCTAAATCGCCATTTAGAAAAGCCGTTTTCACATCAAACTGTTTTAGTGTCATACGCTTTGCCGCAGCCAATGCTAGGATCGCTCTGATTGATGTAAACTTCACCACTGGACTAAATGTTTCCTGGTAATCGATTCCGTACTCTTGTGTAAAGCCTCGTACTACCAATCGTGCCTTATACCGATTAACACTCCCATCCGGATTTTCTTTGACCTTGTAGACCCAGCGATTGTCAATCACTTTTTGATCAACTGGCGCATCGACCAAAATCCAAGTATGATTTTTCATAAGTGAATCGTACTCTTCATCCATTGCTCGCTCCCACTGCTTGTAATCAATCGACTGAATTGCCTGCTCATACGTTCTTGGCTCATCACTGACTGCCAACATTGCAGAATGTTCACCAGTTACCAGATGTGTTAATGTGTTACGATCACGTAGTCGCCTATTGACAATATTTCTGCTATCAAGATCGCAGGTCATACCACGATTTTTCTGTTGATCTAGTGACGCATATTCATTTGTGTCCTTATCTTCGTCATTTTCATTTTCTGCACCTTTGTCAATACCATAATTGTCTTCGTTTTCGTTATTTTCATTCTTACTGACTACACTAGCATTTTCTTCAACACAAATATCGAGTGTTCCCATTGAATTTTCTAACAAAAAAACGACGTCTCGTGAGATCTCGATTTTACTAGTTTTCGAATTCCAAACTCGATATCCCTTTGAATTATTGTCATAACCAACAAACATACATTTTTCTGCCTTCGCGTCGAGCTTCTGACGTTTTTCTTTTGGAATGTGAATAAATACTTCCGAACCAAAAATCCGTAAATGGTCTAGCTTCGCCTCGTTGTTATGCCATAATTCATACGGTGATTTGTTGTCAACTGTGCTTGTTCCAGTTTGATTTAGCACATGAACTGCTGTATTTACTGCTTCCGCCCAGAATTTCCTATCAATCTTCTTTGCCTCAAGCATTGTCCTTGCTGATTCAACGATAGTTCGTATTTCCCTTTCTGCACAACCATTCTGCTCTGGTGTATATGGCACAGTTCGTTGATGATGAATTCCAGCTGCTTCAAAGAAAACTTTCAGCTTTTCATTGACAAACTCTGTGCCGTTGTCAGATCTGATATTGCGAACACTGTGACCATGCTTCTTCTGAATCAGTTTAACACATTTTTCGATAATACTCGCTACTTCTGATTTTTGTTTCATGAAATATACGAAACGAAAATGAGAATAATCATCTTTGAGCAACAAAAAATATCTGGATCCACCAATTGAATTCGTCTGAAACGGACCACACACGTCAGTATGAATGATTTCGCCACACATCTTTGACTTTTCTTCGCGACTCTTGAAACTGCTTCGATGATGCTTTCCATAGACACAAGCTTCACATGCAAATTCCTCATCAATGAAATCTATACCCCGACTTAGTAGAAACTTCTTCACATGTGTCGAATTCTGATGTCCTAGACGTTCGTGCCATGAACGAAGTGTAGCGTTTTTGATTGCTACACTCGCTGTAGTTTCAATCTTTGATGGTTGTATTGTTCTGAACAACATTTGGAACAAACTTTTTCTGCGAACTCCCACTGCAACAATGTTTCCATCTTTCAGCAATTTGCAACCTTCGTTGTTCATGTTCAATTGATGCCCGCGATCTGTCACCTTTCCCGATGAAAACAAATTTTTCTTCAGCTCCGGCACGAACAAGACTCCCATGACTCGTTTGCGAATCCATTCATCTCCATTAAAAGCAAAAATGTTGATATCGCCTTTGCCCAGAGCCATTATCTTGTCACCATTACCAACTGTAATTGGTTCAGCTATTTCCGTATAGTTTTCGAACCATTCTCGGCGATGACTCATGTGATCAGTTGCACCTGAGTCCAAAATCCAAGTATCTTGGTCTCTATTTGTTGTTTTGTAACAAATAAAAGCATCATTTGAATTTTCTTCTTTTCTCCCGTTGAAGTTAGTCTTCTTTTCCGAGCATTCCCTTTTCCAGTGGCCCTTTTTTCCACATTTGAAGCATTTGCCTTTCGGTTTGTCATTTTTATCTGTCGCTTTGTTATTATTCGATGAATTTCCTTTCTTGTAATTATTGATTTGTTTCTTCGAGAAGATTCTCTTAGCCATTAGCGCCTCTACTTCTTGAACTTGACCCTGCGACTTCAAACGAAGTTCTTCTGCCATCAAACGAGCCCGCAAATTTGCCAAAGTTTGACTATCTGCGTTTGCAGATTCCCATGCACTATGGAAATGATTAAACTCGGACGGTAGTGACATTAAAATCTTCGAAATTACCATGGACTCAGAAATAATTTCTTTTTGATCACGTAATTGCTGCACTATTTCCATTAATTTTGATAAAAATGTCGCAATGTCATCTTCCGGTTGTTTTGTGTAGCCATAATATTTTTGTAGTAAAAATAAAATATTTGCCTTTGATGTTTGCTCATACGTACTTTTGAGCGTCTCCCACATCTCTTGAGCTGTTCCACAATTTATAATCTGCAGTAATGCCTGTTTCATACAAGTCGTGGAAATTGCTCGTCTTGCCATAGCATCCGCCTTCTTCCAAGTCACAATTTCCTTCGCATAATTTGTACATTCAGATGTCGGTTTGACGTTTGTTCCGTCGACGTAGTCAAAAATATCGTTAGCTTCTAAAATCTGTCGCATTTGAAACTTCCATGTTAGCCAGTTGCTGCCGCTTTCCAGCTTTTCAATATTAACGCGATCGCCTTCCATTTATTTTGTCTTTTAATAATTATCGGCTTCAAAACTTCAAAAATAAATTGCTTTCCAATTTTCTTTTTTTGAGTTCACAAATAATTCTTGCACAAAATAAATAACGATATTTACTGCAGTTAATCTTCCTTTACAATTTCACGTAATCTGGGCCCATAACCTTTTGAATTATTGTGATTATAAGAAAATGAAAAACTGGTACTGGAATGAACTTTTAATGTAAAAAATGACAACTATATAACTGTCTTATTTGACAACATGAAAATACAAGTGAATGTTACAAACTTAAACAAAACAATACCTGCAGACAACGCTTTACTAAATTCAATAGTAATAACGAGAATTTGAGATATTATTGAATTCAATGATTTATCAATATGCTGCTCTTAATCAATATTACTGAATCTGTTTGAAGAGGTATGACATCACAACTATTGGGGCATTGGAAAGAATAATTGAAAAAATCCAGGAAACACCGGGTGAAAATTTTCAGTACTACTGCAAAACTAAGGACTTTTTCGACATTATCGAAACTGGACATGATAGAACAAGAGGTATTTTATTTTCTTTGGCCGATATCTCCGTTTGTTTCAAAACGTTAAAAAAAATCATAATAAATCGAACAAAAATAAAATGTTCAAAAATATTGTTAATTGTGTAGCCCAGCTTCAGCTCTTTCATCTGGGTCGAATCAAAGATTTTAACGTACCACCAAAGAGTGCAAAATTATTACATATTCCGCTCACTGAGCGTTTTCACTGTTAGGGAGTAGCAGCTACATACTTCTAACACTTGAGTTGAGTATTGAAATATATAACAAAGCTTTTTGTAATGAATTAAAAATTATGTTATGATATTTGGGGCCACTTGTATAAGCTGTAGTTGCCATTAGATCAAATTTGACTGATTTGCACATGCCATAAGGTCGCGACTTTTTAAGACATGACATTAGGAATCATGCCACTCTCGATGAAGTAAAACTAATCTCCATGAAGTAAAATGTCACGACTTCATGTCTGGTGAAAACGAACCTCAAAACATAACCGATCGGTAAAATGTGATCTAATGGTACTCGTAACTACAGATTATTCAATACGATTAAGCAACTATTTAATTTTGCATTTTTCAATCCAGGAGTATTTATACCTGAAGTATCCGTAGCGGGAATTGAACTCGGACCTTTCTCGTATACTCCATTCCAAGATATTTGGTTTTGATTTATGCCATCATGATTGATTCAAGACGAAAACCCACAGCAGGTAGTCGTTAATCCGATAACAATAGCACAGTATCGTACTCGTTTCTTCGAAAGGCGAAAAGATAATGCCCAATAGTAAAATTATTTCACAACTGAAATGTTTGGCTGGTAAAATAATATTTATTTATTTTTCAATTTATTTAATTATTCTATTATTTACGTGTGCTTCGGAAGATATATTTTTCATTAGTGTACCTACCTTCTTTATTTCCAATGCCCTTTTTATATTTACATAATGGGATTAAAATATTTATAGATAAAGTGAGAATTTCGGGACAATTATTTTTAATATTCTCTCAGAATTTTAGACACGTTTCACTCTGAAAGTAATCTTGTGTTTAAAACTAAGTATGTGGCGTCCTAGGGCAAAAAACTACATTTATCGCCGAATGCGAAGCGAATTGTCAAAAATGTGTTTGAATCATTGAAACATCGAGGTTATAGTATAACGGATATATCAAAAGAAAAATGAAAGTTGACCAAAGCCCCAATATCCATAGTAAAAGGCATTATCAATAAGCCAATACATAAACGAAAAAAACGAAATGACGGTTATAAAATCAAATGTGTTGACCAAATGCGAAAGGATATTATCCGAAAAACGATATATGTCCAATACCAAGAACCAATTATAACAACCATAGATTGTATAAAAAAGCGGTTGATTAAAGACGAAACGGGAATTGTTTGTAGCCTAACAAGTTTGTGGAGAACTATTTCTCAAATGGGATTTAAATATTGTACTATCAATAAGATTCAAGCGACAATAGAGTCATATCGTTTACGAATGTGGCGTCATGATTACTTACAAGATATTCAAAAATATAGATGTGAAAATCGTTCAATTATCTTCCTCGACCATGGTATGACACCAATGATACTCCAACGAAGGCTCCATCAAATAAACATTTTTTGATAACATCTGCCAATTATTAGATGTAATAAATCAAAGCTTATACGGTGTGCCACCCTGTATGTTCCAGCAGTTCAATTTGTTCAATTCAAAGTGATTTTTTTCACATAATAGATTTAATTTATGTTTTAGTATCTAAATTTTACTTACTACGGATCTGTTACTGTTTACTGTACAATGGGGGATTCATAAACTTTTATTATTAAATCCTTAAGGCCAGATGCCGAGTCAACCAAATATAATGAAATATTCTTTACAAAACCATATGATTATGACATTTTCCAATTGCTCAGAATTATTTATTATGAGCTTACTATCTGAAGCTCAACAACTACCTAAAGCTGATCACCTAATGGGGCAATTATTGACGCAACGACCCCAAGATTTAGCTTTAATAATAAGTTCCAAATAACTGTACCAGGTAGGAAAGACTGGAAGAAAGGTGTAGCCATACGGGATAAGTCAACCCAGTATAGTATTGCGTACGTGTCTTAAACGCACTTAGATACTGGGTAACAGGAAGCCAGAATCATAAGAGCATCGAGAAGACGAGTGAAATGGCAAGACAAGGCTTATCAATGAGCTCTTCTGCGACATCGCATAATCCACAATAAACATGGCGTCAAGGAAGTGAGTGGTACAGAAATCTCTAGAATAGGTAATCTCACCAGGATAAAGACAGGCCAAACAATTCATTAGAGGACATTTGCAAAAATTTACGGAAAACCTAATAAGCAAAGATAGGAAAATTTTCGAAACCGTAGTAACAGGTCATTGTAAGCATAATAGGCACGCAAAGCTAATGGGATTGGCAGATAAAGTCATGTGCAAGTTCTGTCACCTACCTATAGGAGAAAAACTGGACAACACATCTTATGGTCGTGCGACTGCCTGGCGAATGTACGGTTTCTTGTATTAGACGATGAGGAGCCACCGGCAAGAAAGTACATCAAATGTCTCGAGGCTAATTAGCTATATGAAGAAAGTTGGAAGGGAGAAGGTAATCTAGATTCAGAAGAGCATAATAGATCTGAAAAGGTCACAGTGGAATAGGCTAATTAAACACCGCATCAAATATAATCTAATCCAAGTATATAATATAATAAATAGATGATTAATCTCGATAATCTCGATAATCTTGATCAGGATGTTGAAATAAACCTATCAAAATATTGTATTGTCATCGGTCATTGATAAGTGTGCAAAGTTTCATTCCAATTTCAGGTTTTGAAGTCAATGAAAATTACATTTGAAGATTCCGTTACGTACGTACATTTGAAGCTAAAGAAATTGTGATAATAATCATCAATTATGTCAATATAATATTGACAAATTTGGATAAGTTACAAGGAACATCAAAATAATATCTTGGAAAACAAGAGCAAACACTGAAATGTCTTTTGGTACGTATGTGGTGATTAGGGTTTAAAACAAGAGTCTACGGAAAGGGCTTTTTTGGCATACTTTGGTATTCATTTAGGAGACCAAAATAAATCTTAGGTATCACATTTTGTATATAAAAAATCTGTGATATAGGAAAGAGACTACTTTTATCAATAAAATGATTATTTCCAGTGTCACTAGTACAACTCTGTTTAAATTTAGCGTGTCGAGAGAGTGTTGTCAAATGGCAGCCTTAAAAAACGGTCTCTCTGGTTTAACGTTGCTCCCATTAATTGGGTTAAAATTAGCTTCAATTGCTTTTTGGTTACTAAGCCTGACGATTGATGTTTGTATTGTAAGCTGAAAGTTAATCTCATGAATTTCATGAATCTCATGAATTTTTTAAATTATCCTTCTAACATTTTAAATTGAATTAAAATTTCTTCCGCCTTTTTGAGATATACGTATAATGAGTTTAAAAAATTTCTGACCGAATGTAGATTGCGAATAATTTTCAGGAGTCATGGTGGTAAAAATAAATAAAAAAATCTATTCAAATTAATAAAAACATACATAACACTGTGAACAGTCTATCTAAAAGTAACTGAACAATAAAACAAAAATGTAAGTCTACACATCACAGTCTTCAGGCCCATTTTGACTCATGAAAATGAGATCTGGGTGTTATCAAAACAATCGAAGAGCAAAATACAGGCTCTGGACATTAAATATCTGAGGGGAGTGAAGGGACATGAATAGGACAGTTAAAAAGATGAAAAGATGAAGAACCAATAATACGTGAAACAAAAAACCAACAACTCAATTGGTTCGGATATATTGACAGAATGAGAGGGGACCGCTAGGTTTGAACGGATATGGGAAGCAAAACCCAAGAGGAAGACCCAGAAAGACGTGGAGTGACCAGATAGCAGAAATACTCAAAAAAAGAGGTAATAAGTTGAGAAGAAGCAAACAGAAAATCCAAAAATGAGAAAGAACGGGTGAATTTCGTATACGCTATAGAAGAGTAGCGTTACATGCTTAAAACCTAAGATAAAGGACTATACGGTGTGGGTCCACCCCGATATTTGGCAGTATTCATTGAATTTTGAGAAAACGCTTAAGCAGGTCGATTTTTGATTTTAATGTTTCTTAAAAATAACAACCTGATATTCAGGGTGAACTACTGTCGTGTGATGACGCCATCGCATTTTTTTAAAAGATAGGGTGATCTTTTACGGGGTCGATTTTTTATTTCAATTTACTGTTTTTCAAAATAACAACCCAATATTCAGGGTGACCAGCTATCGTGAGATGACGCCTTGTATAGGGTGATCTTAAAAAAGTGTGATGATACACGATACACGATAGAAGTACACCCTGAATATTGGGTTGTTATTTAAAAAAAAAATCAAAAGTTGACCTGTTTCAGTATTTTCTCAAAATTCAATAAAAACTACCAAATAACAGGGTGGATTCTCTATATATAAATATGCAGAGTGAGTTTTAAGTATGGAATGCCTCAATTATCGTGAAAACGGCTTGTGCCATTTTTTAAAATTTGGTTTGTGAGGGTTTTGTAATCCATCTTCTGCGAAACACATTATTTGGGTGTTGTGTATCCTCTCACATAGTGAGGTAAAGTTTCATTAGGCTGCAGCTAAATATTGTTGTTTGGGGTATTAATAATATTTCTAAATTGAAGCTAGTTTAGCTTGGGGCTGGAAATAACCGAACCATTTCATTTATAACACCGTTTTGCATAAATTTAAATTTGCTGGACCACTTAAGTTTCCATGAAAAATTATTAATGGTCCAATTATTTTGTCACCTATTATTCCACCCTCAACATTAGGTTTTTATGGATAGTGGGTGTGTTATTCACGCATCCAACGAGGATTATTACGTGACTAGTATCTACCATTATACCATCAATAACAAAAGTGTCCTCAACGCGAAGCAAAACATTATTTAAAAAATTTGGATCGTTTGGATTGTAGTATTTTCCCATAATTATATCTGCAAACTCTTTACATTTATCAAAATCATCATCTGGCAACTCTTGAACCAATCTCACTTTGCATGGGTGGTATTTATGCCCTTTTGCACAGTTTGGAATTTAAGCATGCCTTTAGTAAGTTGTGCATTACTTTGATAAGCACTTAACTGTCTTGCTTTTTGAACCGCTGCAGCTTAAGTATAACTTGATAAAGAACCGCTTAACGCGTTTTGTACATGGCAGCACTGAGACACTGAGAACATCTAGTAACTTATCAGAGTCTTTTCAGATTTGGCTTTGTATCAAGTGCCAGTTATCTTTTGCCTGCGTAAAATGTGAACGTTTAACCTATAAATACAAAGATAATAACAAATTTCAGAAATCAGCAATGATCATCAAATGCACAGCACAGGCATACAACCAAAGTGCTGCTAGCAACTGATTCATATGTTTCTGTAGTAATAGTTGATCATTTGGTCTTATAGGTTTCCTCATTAGGTAATATTTCACTTAAAAATCTCGAAATTTCAGAGCTTTCTGTCTCAGTCCTTGAACCCGTAAACAACATTGCTTTGTCACTCCAAATCTTTGATAAAATGATAATTCCTTTATGTCATAGAAATGGTCAGATCGAGTATACAGTATCTCCGGAATTCGAAGTCTATTATTTCGATGATATCAAAATTAACTCCGAAAATGTCATTCATAAACAAAAGTTTTCAGGTTAAATCAGCTGTCAACTCAAGTGGCCCAAATTGGGAACTTTATATTAAATGCTTTTCAACCAGTTGAAGGAATACTTAGAGAGCAGTGCAACTAGTATTTTTAAGATAACTTCAGTTTAAGACTATCCTAATGTAAACGGTGCAATCGGGCAATAATACATAATTATTTCAACTTGGGCGGACATAATGTTTTAGCTATAACTCCGAAATTATGGCATTCCGGTATGGGGAATATTGCTTAAAAAATATTCAGTATTTTTTTTAGACATTTCAAAAATAAAAGAATATACAGAGTGACAGGTCTGAAATAACAGAGTTTATTATATTGCGAAAAAAACGATAGATCTGTCAGCAACATAAATACTATCATAATATCGGCCGTATCAAAAAACTTTCACAAACCAAAATTTATGAAAATCGTTTAAGATGCTTCCGAGATAATTGAGACATTCCATATTTCAAACTCACTCTGTATAACGAACATATATTCGAAATTAATTTCTTAGTTGAGAATCGTTAGCGATACTCGATACATACCAGATCTTAGACTACCACCTCACTTCACAACAATGTTCACTATCTTACGCGAGTTTCGATAACCAAGTTATCTTCTTCAGAGACTGGAAGTAAGTTTACCTTCTATTGAAACTAGTTATTTCTTAATGGTTTTCCTTACATCAATTTTATTAGAGTAATAAACTCGGTTAGCAGAAATTGCAGTGGCAAGTATTTTAAAGGATTTTCGCTAGAAAATATTATCACTCGGTACACGTAGAACGATTCACGATTTAATGGTCGTTAAATAACTAACGTTAACGACTTTCACTCCCCGCCTGTTCTAATGCAGCTTTTAAGTAACCAACATTTTAATATTTTAGTGCACACTATTTATTTTGGGGGCTGAAAAGAACGCAAACATCGAATATTATAGATAGACGGTTGTGAGGTTTTGAATGAGAAGTAAGGTAAAAACCGAGTGTCCCGGAAAGTTAATAGAA
The DNA here is from genome assembly GCA_947563755.1 of Lochmaea crataegi. Classification (NCBI taxonomy): domain Eukaryota; kingdom Metazoa; phylum Arthropoda; class Insecta; order Coleoptera; family Chrysomelidae; genus Lochmaea; species Lochmaea crataegi. Next base: position 29,416,052 of record OX387434.1, on the reverse strand, counting down.
GTTAGTAGAAAATTTCGTGCAACTCGAATGAAAAACAAAGGTCGATAAACTCAGTACAATGCTCCTCCAATAATTCAATAATTTACATCCCTGTAATGATATTTCAGAAACTTTGCGTGAGACGTCAAATCTAGTGATAACGGTTAATGCGTAAGCAATTTTCACGTTAATTCCTTGAATTTGGCAATGGTCATACCCATGGTGTGAGCTGGTTAAATTTTGATAAATAATTGTTTCAATTTGGAACAATAAAATCTCGAAAAAATCAATTGTGTAAATTTTGAACAATTTTCCTCAACAAAAAATTGAAATAACTTTGCACCAAAGACGTTGAAAATTATTTTACTCTACCAAAAAATCGCCCGTGGTCAACACAATAGTTGTGTAAATCACAGTATCTTCAAATAAACCGTCGTATACAGGATGTTATCTATTTATAGTTTTAGCAATATTTTTTTCGTAAGCTATTCAAAAAAAATGGGTACGAAAATAAAACCTTACTTAGAGGGCAATGGCTCTAAGTTTATATTGTATTGTTATGTTATGTTACATAAATGCTCCACGTTGATGCCAATTGTTATATTATATTTGTTTTATTATTACACCAAATATCCACGTTGTGTAATGTTTTATATTACACCAAATGCTCCACGTTGATGCGCCAATTTGTTATGTAAAGTTTTATATTTTTATTGTATGCAGGTTCGATGTTATACGTGCGTGTATAACGTGTTGCCTATATTATTAATATTTTTGTTTTTCTTCGTGGAGTGTTGGTATTTTTAATTTATTAATATTTGAAATGTGGGTTTATTTTGTAAAGTATAAATTGAAATGAAAATGAAATTTGTTGATTTATTACGCTCAGCTAACTCAGTCAAACAAGGTTCTCCATCAAAGGACGTGCGGTTTAATTCCTCACAGATGTACGTTTAACAAATCAAACTTCTAACTTTTCTTGTTGAATGAATGAAATTTCATTGAACAGTTTTTTTTATTAATAGTGAGAAACATTTTCTCAAAAATCTACGTATAATAAATAATGAAACAAATTTTTTACAAAAACTACCAATCTAAATATAATATTCTAAGAATTAGAGTGACAACACTGTTCACTGATTGTGACGTTGACTGATGACAAACTTCCTCGTTCAGTTCTCACAAAATGGCCTACAGTTTACGCCACGAGATACGTTAAATGAAATTATTTTTGATTGAAAAGCAAATAGTGAGAATCATTATTATAAAACATTTTACCACGACTGAGATGTCGTCAACGAAGTTTGGAAAACATCCTTGAAGTTTATTAAAGAAATGTAAGTATTGCTACTGAGTTGTATCATAAGTCAAACATGTTGAGTATATATAGTATATAATAGTATATAATATATATATATATATATATATATATATTATTCACATTGCCGCATCCCCCACAATTATATATATATATATATACAGGGTGGGGCAATCTTCTGACATCGGAGGATTACTCGTTGTGGTACGAGATAAAACTTTAAGGTTTTGTGTGAGCTAATACAGTTACTGAGGGCACATTTTGAAAATACTTTCGATTCTACAAGGTGTTCCAAAACCACGTAGCAGCACAAACTTACATTTTTTAAATGAAACGTACTATATTTTGTTCAAGAATCGAAAAGATCTCACCGAGAGCGTTACAAAAATATAGCATTCTAATATATTATATGGGTGTTTTAAAAAGATATGGCCAATTATTGGCAAAAAAGACCTCCTCTTTAACACTCTGCTAAACAGTAAATCAAAATAAATCAACAGGTCTTTGTATTCAATTGTCATTCACATATCATTGGCTGTGCTCAGTATTAATTACTTTTTTTATCTGTGGCTTCTTTAATACAGGGTGAAACAAAACGCAAATCAAGCAATATCTCAAATTTTTTAAATGAATAACCCTATAAGTCTTTTTACAATTTGTTAGTACAATTAATAATCTTTTAAACGATATAGTACATTTAGGGTATAAGTTAATGGAAAACCGTAAATATTTTATGATAATGGTCAAAAACAAGTATTTTACGTGCACAAATTAAATGGTATTAAATTTTTACATGCAACGTCCAAGGCATACATTTTAATCGTAATGTTGGATGCATCTAAAATATCTTTCACTTTTACTCTTACCATTAGAGGAAGGAAAGACTTAATCGGAATTATGTTGGAAGCAATATTTTTGTTTACTGTTAGTAGGTTAGGTTACGTTAGGACTAATAAATATAAAAGCAGTTTGCAGTCTTTACGAAATAATTAAGTCATCACAAACAGTATATCTTAGTTATGTAAGATGCAAGATTGTATTTATTTTCCAACTTTTTCTATTTTTAAAAAACTAACAATTATGGAAACCAACATTATAAAAACACTTACATTTACATAAATAAACATTGACATTTCATAAAAATGCTTCCAACATAATTCCGATTAAGTCTTTCCTTCCTCTAATGGTAAGAGTAAAAGTGAAAGATATTTTAGATGCATCCAACATTACGATTAAAATGTATGCCTTAGACGTTGCATGCAAAAATTGAATACCATTTAATTTGTGTACGTAAAATACTTGTTTTTGACCATTATCATAAAATATTTACGGTTTTCCATCAACTTATACCCTAAATGTACTATATCGTTTGAAAGAATATTAATTGTACTAACAAATTGTAAAAAGACTTATAGGGTGATTCATTTGAAAATTTTGAGATATTGCTTGATTTGCGTTTTGTTTCACCCTGTATTAAAGAAGCCACAGATAAAAAAAGTAATTAATACTGAGCACAGCCAATGATATGTGAATGACAATTGAATACAAAGACCTGTTGATTTATTTTGATTTACTGTTTAGCAGAGTGTTAAAGAGGAGGTCTTTTTTGCCAATAATTGGCCATATCTTTTTAAAACACCCATATAATATATTAGAATGCTATATTTTTGTAACGCTCTCGGTGAGATCTTTTCGATTCTTGAACAAAATATAGTACGTTTCATTTAAAAAAATGTAAGTTTGTGCTGCTACGTGGTTTTGGAACACCTTGTAGAATCGAAAGTATTTTCAAAATGTGCCCTCAGTAACTGTATTAGCTCACGCAAAACCTTAAAGTTTTATCTCGTACCACAACGATGTAATCCTCCGATGTCAGAAGATTGCCCCACCCTGTATATATTGTAACGTGCCTACCTTCTTACACGTGGCGCCTGCCACAAGAACACGTCACTATGGACACCCTTGATGCAAAATTCGGGTTTTAAATCTCGGGCGCCAGATTATTAACGTGGTTTGCTCCACGGCCCCTTGACCCTTATCGTCAAGAATCCCACTTAGCCTCAGATGGAGGTTACGGAAAATTCCAGGGGTCTTGTTGAACTAACTTTATTTACCTAATTACAATCTAATATGGATTCTCCGATTTATAAATCACGGGTTAATGAAGGAAACAGGGGTTCAGCAGAATTGTACACTACCTACGGTTTAGGGTATACCTACAATCACACAATAGGTCGGTATATAACAAAGTAATCAAAAAGAAACTTTTAGTCTATTAATACTCTGTGGTCTATTTTACGAATAATTCTTTAGTGACAAGCAAATTAACAGGGAAAAGAAAATAAGCTATCTTTACCATATACTTGGTACTTTGACGGACATAACGGTCAGGTTATCAAATACGGTTCAAATCTACCGGATTTAACGGGGTCCCTAATACACGATTTAGATCTGCCGGGTAATCAGACAAATTGTGGCTAAGCCTCTTCCAAGTCTGATTAAAACCCTGCGGCGGGCGCGTCTCCTATAGTTCTGTTAGCGGGCGCGTTGCGGCACTGAGGACCGCAAGCAGAAAAACGTCAGTTTATCGGATTAAACCACTTTTATTTTATACATAAGTTTCAAACTAAAAAATATTCTTGTTTATTAAAGCACTTAGTTGTCAAATAACTTTTTTAACACCAAAAAAGGTATAAAATTTCATAAAAAATACTGGTAACAAAATAAACCAACAAATTCTTGTTACATTTGGATTCCTAAATATAAGTTATTCATCTTCTACGGGTGGGAACAGACAGTTATTACACTGGACGGTACTTACACTGTGTCCTTTGCAAACAAAATTTAAACACGTAGAACAAGTAACTGTGGTTTTATTATTTTTGTGTGAACTGCATATGTGGCATCTGCCTTTCCGGTTTTGTGGAACTGTTGCTACAACTTCTTCTAACTGTCGATATCGAGAAAGAAACCCAGTGACGTCTTTTGGCAAGGTTTTTATTTTAGCCCGATCTTTCAAGTGGCCTTCCATTAGAGAAATACCTAATTCGTACAAAAAAGTTCGTCTTCTGGGATTTGTTTCATCCGGCTTTGAATCATTAGTTACGGTTTCAGAATTTATTCCTGCAATATCTAGTATTCGAAAAAACCAAGCAAGAGGCCATCTTCTGGTTGTTCTTTGTGTCGTATATGAAGCACATTTTTGATCCACAGTATCTACACCACTTTTGGTTCGATTATAGTCCAAAATAATTTCGGGCTTCTTAGTTTCAGCGTCAATTTCTTGTGTTTCATGCATAGTGGAAAATAAAATTACAGCCTTATTTTGCTTGGGAACATAGGAAACCAATGTTATGTCGGGTTGGAAACCAAATAGACTTGAACCAACAGCACGTGATTTATTTGCGAGGAATTCTGTCGGAAGTTCTGCTTTATTTTTCTTCACTGTACCAATCAAAGTGAGACCATTTTCAAGGAGATATTTTGCCAAAGGATAACTAGTATAATAGTTGTCAGTGGTTACATTTCTTTTTGTTTGTTTTATAGGGTCGACTAATCTTTTTACAATATCGAATGGTTTATTGGATGTCTTATAGGGTCCTTCTCGTTGCTTTCCACAATATAATTCAAAGTTCCATGTGAAAAATGTTTTACTATCACAAAGTGCATACATTTTTAAACCGTATTTGGCAGGTTTTTGCGACATATATTGTACGAATCCGCAACGGCCTCGAAATTTATGAAGCATTTCATCGATGGTTACAAATTCACCCAAGCTATAATTATTCATGCAGTTGTTTACGAAAGATGTATACATATCTCTTATAGCGGCCAATCTATCAGTTTTCTCACGATCTTTTCGACTTCTGATGTCATCAAAACGCAATGAACGCAGAAGAAAAAGAAACCGTTTGTAACTAAACGCAGCTCTAAGTATTATCATACCAGTTCCATCGGTAGCCCACAGCTCTCGAACGTTCGCGCGATTTCCTTTTTTTATTGATATAAGAAACAATGCTCCAAGCAGTGCAGTAATTTCGGTACTAGACGTTAGCTTACAGTCTCTATCTCTTTTGTTTTTTATTTTCAATGTATATGTTGGTGCAGGTAACAATTTGGTCAACTATATCTTGAGTTATAAAAGTAAAAAACGCTTTTTTGCCATTTGATACGTTTTTTGCAGCGCCCTTAGATCCAGGAAGAATTTTGATAACATTTTTTGCTTTCGTTTTACTAAGTGGAGCCACTGGAGTACTTTTCCAAATGTTTGCGAAGTCTTTGGCTATGTAATAATATTCCTCTTTTTCATGTTCCCCTGAAACCAATATATCTTCCTTGTCGTCATCATCTGATTGTTCTGACTCACTGTTATACAGTTCTGCTTCAATAACTTCTTCCTCTTCTTCGCTGTCTTCAAAATCCACTACATCTTCGTCAAAATCTGATAAATTATTTGCAATATCTTCTAATTCTGCGGCGCTAAGAGCATTTTTCATCATTTTCCTATCCCTAAAATGGTAAAAGAAACAGTATAGTATTAGATAAAACTATAATTTGATAGATTTATATAGCGGCTTAGCGTAACAAATTTTAAAATCGCTAAATAAAAATACAATATTAATTTCAACAAAGAATAAAAGTGATATTTTTCACTTACATGACCGGGCGCGATGCGGTCCGGAGTACCGCAGTGTTGAACCTTCTACTTCGACGCTTCGCTTTCAACTGTTCAGTACCACTAAAAAACACGATCAAGCGCTACATGTTGCCAAATGTATTCAAGATAGCATATCTAGAAGGAAAGGGGCATACACCCCAAATAAATACAAAAAAATATAGTTTTTAGTAAACTGCGGTACTGAGTGCCGCTAAGCGCCCGCCGGAGGGTTTAACCCTTGAATCCAAATGAAACCGGCAATAAGAAAAAAACAAACAAAATATAAATAATGATTCTACGAAACGGGAAAAGAACGATTTAGATCTACCGGGAAATCAAACAAATTGTGGCTAAGCCTCTTCCAAGTCTGATTAACCCTTTAATCTAAAGGAAACCGGTTACTATTATTCCGAAAAAAAAAATAAAATTCAAAACGAATTAGATCTGCCGGGAAATCAAACAAATTGTGGCTAAGCCTCTTCCAAGTCTGATTAACCCTTGAATCTAACTAAAGCCGGTAACTATTATTCCGAAAAAAATAAAATTTAAGAACTAATTAGATCTGCCGGGAAATCAAACAAATTGTGGCTAAGCCTCTTCCAAGTCTGATTAACCCTTGAATCTAAATAAAGCCGGTGACTATTATTCCTCAAAAAAAAATTTTACCACGAGTTAAACGTTACCCAGCTATCGACACACAGAGTAAAAATATTTGTACTAGCATAAAATTAAAATATTATAATCCACTTGGATATCAATTTAATATAAAACTACTGAGAACCAAAAGCATAAAATAATTCAAGAATCCACTAATAATTCGTATCAGTTAATTAATATATAATAAACGCTGTAAATAAAATTCGAAATCAAGTTACAGTTGACAAATCTTTATTTCCATATAAAAGAAACAAATAAAAAAACCCAATTTCAGTTCAACAACAAAAAGAAAAAATAGCCGGTCGGAAAATTTTCAAAACCATACATTTAACAATTTAATATTAAGCGGCGATACGGAAAGTTTAGAATACACAGTTTATTTGTTAAAATGATTTACCTTATAAAATACAGCTTCCACACACACAATTTCAATGCACTAAATTTTCACAATACGGTTTATCGGTTTTCGGAAGAAAGTTGAGCGAAGAAACACGAAATACTATTTGAGAGCCGGAATGAATCAGAGACAAATAAAAATCAGAGAGAAAATGAATGCCCCTCCACAATAATTGATTGAGAGCGAATTTATATCCAAAATTCTAGTTACATTTTTCGGCCGTAGTTGTGGTGAAATTTATCTACTTACAACAAAAAAGTTGTATCTATACTGAACGGCTCCGGCTTTAATTAAAATGGTGTATATACCGGGCGTCCCTTCAGTTGAAAAATTTGAATATCGGAAATGAATAAATTGTGTATAGTAGAATTTGGATTTGCGTAACTCGGACTTATACTAAAATATACATCGGTAATAACGAAAAAAAAAAAATCAATGCGGTAGTAGAAAGGGTTGTAAAGTAACGAGTTATATACACCCTAGTAGTAAAATAAAATATATTACGGAAAAAATAAAAATTAAACTTGCAAAAAAAATAACTCGTTACACACCCCCTTTACTTCGGTAAAAAAAAATGAATAAGCGAAAGTGCAACTTTCGGACATTACATTTTTTTTTTAAACACCAACTTATACCTAACTATAAAAAAGGTGAGAAAACAAAACTGTGATCCAGGGTGTAGCGTCTCACAGCCTGGAACGTCGGCGCTTGGTGTGGATGGGGCGATCCTCTTCCACGGGACGCCTGTCTTCGGTATGACCTGGAGCAGCGTCCGGCTGCTTCCAGAGCGGGGCGGGGTCGTTCGGTGCCGATGCTACACTGGATAGAAGCATCCTGCATTCGTCGGGGTTCGTCGCTACGGGAGACCAGGTGCGCTTGTACTGCCACCGATCGGGTACGGGGGACGCGTCGATCACACGGGCATCCTCGGGACATCCGTCCCACTTGTCCACATCGGGAACAAAACAAAATAAACGGCCTGTTGCAGTTCTCTCAGCGGTGTCCGGAGATTCCACATCTCCAACAGAGATCATCCGTCAGGGTGATGAACTTGCCGGTTACCATTCGTTCTCGTGGCAGATGGGACTCTGGAAGTTTTTGCTGTGACGGTTTGTACTGTTGACATCGCAGATACCTCCTCACGGACTTTGTGATGTCCCTGAACAATCCTGGCCAATAGTACAATTTTGCAATCCGGGTGATGGTTTTAGCAATTCCCAGATGACCAGCATTCGGATTATCATGGTTTTCTTGCAACCCTCGGGTTCGGTCGGGCTCTGCTATACACAGTTTCCAGGGATCGGACATTTCTGGCTCTCTGAAATCATTGATATCCCAGAAATGACGGTATAGACGGTCTTCTTTAATGCAGTAGTCCGGAAACTTCTCTGGATCCTTCAGGACCTCTTCCTTCCTGTTCCGGTACCACGAACATTCGGCGGTTACATCGGTCAAACAGATTGCGGACGGTGAATCGGTCTCGGCGGTCATTGGTAGCGGATTTCTGGACAAAGCGTCGGCCACACGATTTAGAGCACCTTCACGGTACTATATCTCGAAATCATACTGTTGTAGAAAAATACTCCACCTTGCTAAACGTCCGGACGGACTAGATATGGAATGCAGCCATCTAAGAGATTGATGATCGGTAACAACCGTGAAATGGTAGCCCTCTAAATAAGGACGCATCTTTTCAATCCCCCAAACAATGGCAAGACATTCTTTCTCGGTGACGGAGTAACTTTTCTCGGTAGGACTCAGGGTGCGGCTTGCATACGCTACTACGTGCTCGTGGCCCTCCTTCTGCTGGGTAAGGGCTATTCCCAAACCATATTCGGAGGCATAGGTTTGTAGAGTGAACGGTACGGAGAAATCAGGACAGCTCAAAACGAGTGCTTCCGACAGACAGGTTTTAATGTTAGTGAAAGCAGCTTCCTGTTCTTCAGCCCACTTCCATCGCTGAGACTTACGGAGTAACTTCGTTAACGGAGCTACCTTTTCTGAAAACGATGGTACAAAATTCCTATACCAGGATGCTACTCCCAAGAATCTTCTCAGTTCTCGGATATTTCTCGGGGCTGCATTACTATCTCCCAGCTCTACGAGAAACGATGAACAGACTTCGGTAACAGATTGCTCCTTGCCAACCCCTAACACCAGGGAAGATTCAGAGACTTCGGACACAGGTTGCTCCGTGTCGACCCCTAACTCCAGGGAAGACGCAGAGACTTCGGAACAAATTCGCTCCTTGTCGACCCCCAACTCCAGGGAGGACGCAGAGACTTCGGAAACAATTTGCTCCTTGTCGACCCCTAACTCCAGGGAAGACGCAGAGACTTCGGAAATAGATTGCTCCTTGTCAACCCCTAACACCAGGGAGGACGAAGAGACTTCGGAAACAGACAGATTTACAGAACGGCGGTCTTTCCTAAGACGATGGGTGGTTTCTTCTCTACATATTATCGGTACAGCGGAATTGACTTCTTTCATAGGCCGGTTCACGGCCTCCAATATTCCAACAGGACTGGCCAATTGTGAACGCCTCACTAACTCATCATTCAGGTATATTTCTCCGGTTCCTAACTCCAGCCGGAAATTATACTTTCGGAGGACATCATGTCCTAATACAATGTCGGTTATCAGACCAGGGAAATGCTCCAACGAACCATCCATTGTGACGTCATCGATTTTCCATTTCAGCTCATATATGTCGGTGATGGAGACTAGATTTCCATTAGCTAAACGGGCCTTCGTAGCTTGACGAGAGGTAGTTTGCTTTCTTTGGGAAAAAGTCTTAGCTACTTGATCACCAATATACGACTTTGCTGCTCCAGTATCCAATAATGCTCTAAACATATGATTTTCTATTTTGACGTCTATGTGCGGTCGGGGGTCGTTGATTTCTGCTGGCGGTTCGGTATGAGAGGCAAAGATTTGCGGAAGCTGAGGCGGCCTCTCTTCGGTACAACTTCGGTTTAGTTTTCCTGCCTCCTGCAGGAACAGTCTCGGGAAAATACTCCTTCCTTCTGGCAACGAGAACAGAATATTATCGGCGTGTTTTGACAGTTGTTCCTATAATATCCAGACTCACCACAACGAAAACAGATGAGTTGACGGAAAGATTGTCCTGAAGGTTGCTGGGTAGTATCAGACGGCGGACGGCGAGAAGTATCGGTCGATGATGGTTGGCTGGGACCGGCGATGGGCTCTCTGGATGGCCCAGGCATCGTGTTGTGAGAAGGTCCATCTCTCGGCGAATTCATTGGCTGCGGACGGGGATTTGGTCCCCTGTTCGGTCCAGTGTGGTTGGGTACAGACTGGAGTTCCTTCCTGAGGAGCTCATATTCCCTGACCACCTGACAAAAGGAGGAAAAATCGTCAAAGTCCCCTTTTCGGATTTGCAGACGGTATTCGGGCAACAGGTTACGGTACAGCCATGCTAACTGCTGTTCGGGAGTTAGCTTTCCATGTCTCCGCATCAAAGTCTGGAGTTCGGTGATGTATGTGGCGGCGGACTCATTCCTTCTTCGCAAACGTCGACCTATCTCGGCTTCTAAGTCAACCTCGTACCTAGTTAACGGGATAGAAGAAAATTCGGAAGTCTGCCTCAAATTCATCCCAGGTCGTGTACCTACTCCGGTTGTTGCGGTACCAAAATGCCGGTTCACCTGACAGTAATTCAGGTAACACAGGAAGCAGATTGTCTTTCTGGACATTCCTTGCGGTACAGATTTCTTCAATTCTTTCGATGAATGCAGCAGGAACTCCCCGGTTTCCAAAAGACACCTTCCAATCGTGTACGTTTATCGGTGTAGTTTCCATAGCGGTCGGATATTCCTCTTGGTCTATGGCGGATCGCGGAGCAATATTTCTTCTTCTCAAAAAGTTGACGAGTCTTTTCCGTTTGATAGGAACGGTTCCAGCAACCGATAAATTCCTCTTTACCAGCTCGGTATTAAGTCCCTCGTTCTTCAGTAAGTAAACCCAGCTTACTCGATTGTCGATTATTTCTCCCACGGAACGTACAGTCGGTACTGGAGGAACGGATTCGGTTTCTTCAGCTTCTTCTTGATCAAACAAAACGGATAAGTCAAGATCTTCGGAGTTTCTTCTGGACATTAGCCTTTTAACTCCAGCTCAGACGTCTTCTTCTTCTTCCAAAAATGAAAAAGCAACAAAGGCGGAAAAAAGAAAAAACAAGCACCGGCAAAACGGTCACTATTGAAATTTACAATACGGGAAAAAAAATAGTATATTATACTGAAATAACGGTCCCTGTTCAAATCAACAATGGGCAAAAAAAAACCCGTAAAACAGTATAAACGGTCCAGCAACAAATCGCTAAAAAAATCCACAGCGGTATAGAACAGTTCCTGCTATAATCAGGTCTCGTCAACAATACGGTAAAATAACGGAAACGGAGTAACGGTTCCTGCTCTAATCAATAATCAACTCTCTGCAATAATACGGTGAAAAATAAACAGTCAACACAGACTTAACCGGTCTAAGCAAAAAACGCTTAAATAAAAATCGAAAACGGTATTAAACTGATCCTACTGTTATCAACAATCAGGTCTCTTGAACAATACGGTAAAGGAACGGAAACGGAATAACGGTCACAGCTCTAACAAATAATACGGCAGAAAAATAGTCAAAACAGACTTGGCCGGTCCAAGAAAAAACGTTTAAGAAAAAAATCGAAAACGGAATAAAACAGATCCTACTGTAATCAACAATCAGGTCCCTGCTCGGGCGCCATTTTGTAACGTGCCTACCTTCTTACACGTGGCTCCTGCCACAAGAACACGTCACTATGGACACCCTTGATGCAAAATTCGGGTTTTAAATCTCGGGCGCCAGATTATTAACGTGGTTTGCTCCACGGCCCCTTGACCCTTAGCGTCAAGAGTCCCAGATAGCCTCAGATGGAGGTTACGGAAAATTCCAGGGGTCTTGTTGAACTAACTTTATTTACCTAATTACAATCGAATATGGATTCTCCGATTTATAAATCACGGGTTAATGAAGGAAACAGGGGTTCAGCAGAATTGTACACTACCTACGGCTTAGGGTATACCTACAATCACACAATAGGTCGGTATATAACAAAATAATCAAAAAGAAACTTTTAGTCTATTAATACTCTGTGGTCTATTTTACGAATAATTCTTTAGTGACAAGCAAATTAACAGGGAAAAGAAAATAAGCTATCTTTACCATATACTTGGTACTTTGACGGACATAACGGTCAGGTTATCAAATACGGTTCAAATCTACCGGATTTAACGGGGTCCCTAATACACGATTTAGATCTGCCGGGTAATCAGACAAATTGTGGCTAAGCCTCATCCAAGTCTAATTAACCCTTGAATCCAAATGAAACCAGCAATAAGAAAAAAAAACAAAATATAAATAATGATTCTACGAAACGGGAAAAGAACGATTTAGATCTACCGGGAAATCAAACAAATTGTGGCTAAGCCTCTTCCAAGTCTGATTAACTCTTGAATCTAAAGGAAACCGGTAACTATTATTCCGAAAAAAAAAAAAATTCAAGAACGAATTAGATCTGCTGGGAAATCAAACAAATTGTGGCTAAGCCTCTTCCAAGTCTGATTAACCCTTGAATCTAAATAAAGCCGGTAACTATTATTTCGAAAAAAATAAAATTTAAGAACTAATTAGATCTGCCGGGAAATCAAACAAATTGTGGCTAAGCCTCTTCCAAGTCTGATTAACCCTTGAATCTAACTAAAGCCGGTAACTATTATTCCGAAAAAAATAAAATTTAAGAACTAATTAGATCTGCCGGGAAATCAAACAAATTGTGGCTAAGACTCTTCCAAGTCTGATTAACCCTTGAATCCAAATAAAACCAGCAATAAGAAAAAAAAAACAAAATATAAATAATGATTCTACGAAACGGGAAAAGAACGATTTAGATCTACCGGGAAATCAAACAAATTGTGGCTAAGCCTCTTCCAAGTCTGATTAACTCTTGAATCTAAAGGAAACCGGTAACTATTATTCCGAAAAAAAAAAAAAAAAAATTCAAGATCGAATTAGATCTGCTGGGAAATCAAACAAATTGTGGCTAAGCCTCTTCCAAGTCTGATTAACTCTTGAATCTAAAGGAAACCGGTAACTATTATTCCGAAAAAAAAAAAAAAAATTCAAGATCGAATTAGATCTGCTGGGAAATCAAACAAATTGTGGCTAAGCCTCTTCCAAGTCTGATTAACCCTTGAATCAAAATAAAGCCGGTAACTATTATTTCGAAAAAAATAAAATTTAAGAACTAATTAGATCTGCCGGGAAATCAAACAAATTGTGGCTAAGCCTCTTCCAAGTCTGATTAGCCCTTGAATCTAACTAAAGCCGGTAACTATTATTCCGAAAAAAATAAAATTTAAGAACTAATTAGATCTGCCGGGAAATCAAACAAATTGTGGCTAAGCCTCTTCCAAGTCTGATTAACCCTTGAATCCAAATGAAACCAGCAATAAGAAAAAAAAAACAAAATATAAATAATGATTCTACGAAACGGGAAAAGAACGATTTAGATCTACCGGGAAATCAAACAAATTGTGGCTAAGCCTCTTCCAAGTCTGATTAACTCTTGAATCTAAAGGAAACCGGTAACTATTATTCCGAAAAAAAAAAAAAATTCAAGAACGAATTAGATCTGCTGGGAAATCAAACAAATTGTGGCTAAGCCTCTTCCAAGTCTGATTAACCCTTGAATCTAAATAAAGCCGGTAACTATTATTTCGAAAAAAATAAAATTTAAGAACTAATTAGATCTGCCGGGAAATCAAACAAATTGTGGCTAAGCCTCTTCCAAGTCTGATTAACCCTTGAATCTAACTAAAGCCGGTAACTATTATTCCGAAAAAAATAAAATTTAAGAACTAATTAGATCTGCCGGGAAATCAAACAAATTGTGGCTAAGCCTCTTCCAAGTCTGATTAACCCTTGAATCTAAATAAAGCCGGTGACTATTATTCCCAAAAAAAAATTTCCCACGAGTTAAACGGTACCCAGCTATCGACACACAGAGTAAAAATATTTGTACTAGCATAAAATTAAAATATTATAATCCACTTGGATATCAATTTAATAGAAAACTACTGAGAACCAAAAGCATAAAATAATTCGAGAATCCACTAATAATTCATATCAGTTAATTAATATATAATAAACGCTGTAAATAAAATTCGAAATCAAGTTACAGTTGACAAATCTTTATTTCCATATAAAAGAAACAAATAAAAAAAACCCAATTTCAGTTCAACAACAAAAAGAAAAAATAGCCGGTCGGAAAATTTTCAAAACCATACATTTAACAATTTAATATTAAGCGGCGATACGGAAAGTTTAGAATACACAGTTTATTTGTTAAAATGATTTACCTTATAAAATACAGCTTCCACACACACAATTTTAATGCACTAAATTTTCACAATACGGTTTATCGGTTTTCGGAAGAAAGTTGAGCGAAGAAACACGAAATACTATTTGAGAGCCAGAATGAATCAGAGACAAATAAAAATCAGAGCGAAAATGAATGCCCCTCCACAATAATTGATTGAGAGCGAATTTATATCCAAAATTCTAGTTACATTTTTCGGCCGAAGTTGTGGTGAGGGAATTAAACGTGAAATTTATCTACTTACAACAAAAAAGTTGTATCTATACTGAACGGCTCCGGCTTTAATTAAAATGGTGTATATACCAGGCGTCCCTTCAGTTGAAAAATTTAAATATCGGAAATGAATAAATTGTGTATAGTAGAATTTGTTTTGCGTAACTCGGACTTATACTAAAATATACAACGGTAATAACGAAAAAAAAATCAATGCGGTAGTAGAAAGGGTTGTAAAGTAACGAGTTATATACACCCTAGTAATAATGATAAAATATATTACGGAAAAAATAAAAATTAAACTTGCAAAAAAAAATAACTCGTTACAATATATATATTGTTATGTTATACAATAATTCAATGTGTGGTGATTTAATTTTATTGAATAGTATTATATACCACATGTATCAGTATCAACCAGAACCTCAAATCAAACAAATTTTATATTTAAGTTGTATTTATTAATCTGAAATATTAGAAATTTAACATTATATCACATGCACGTGTATCTCAGGGTATATCTTGGGTAAAGTGAGTTGTCTAAATTTAAGGAGTGAAATTTTAAATATAATAACCTTTAACGTCAAAATTAAATTGATATTAATTAAATAACTATCTCCAGATTGCAATCCGTGGATGGTCTCCTAGCCCATTACAACCTATATTAAAATAAAATTAACACAATTCCGCACACAAAATAAATCTCTCAATATCTTGTCGAAACACCGCCGGTAGCTGTATTATCTAAATAGAAAACGACTTGTTCTCTGAAGCGAAGAAATTCTGCGTTGCGCAAAGGAAAGATTACTGGTAAACGTCTCGAATCTCGGTACTGGTTTACAAACAGCTGTTAGGTACAAGTTTTAGTATTAAATGATTTACACTACCATCGTTTATTGCTGCATGATCTCTCTTGATCTTGAGTTTGAACAACCTTTACTGGATTCAAATCGAAGGTAAGTTATGTAAGATATTTCTAACTCACTATTTCTTTCTTTCATCAGTTTTTATTAAAGTCTTTGTACATTTAAACTTCTAACGTCCATTACTTTTTTTCGTCTCCCCTTAGTTACTGATCACCTAACAAACTTCCTTCCCGTTGCTAACGAACATCCTTTTGTTTCTTCTTTATTTATTATAGAAATTACTAATTTTTGTTGAAATCCAGTTACTGACAGTTCATATTATTTAATCAAATAAAAATGTCCATAACTACCAATGTTCTTGTACTGACATTTTCCAATATCAACTTTATCAGTTAATTTATACAGGGTACATAAAAATATCTAACAGTAAGTATTTAATTTAATCATTTTAACGTTATTGTTAAAATGATGGACATAACATAAGACTCCCATGTACATATGATATAATAATTTCTAAAAGTAACCATTTTATTTCATTTATGATCATCTCAATTTCAGTACAACTTCCCTGATATTCTGAAGGATTTTATTTTTATGTACTTTAAGAAAATCTTTCAGAATTTCATTCTCAATTGAAATTGCAAATATTGAATCGAAAAAGTTGAAATACAAATTATTTTTTTTTAATTAAGTGATATCTAAAATATTCTAAAATTCATAATCTCATAACAAATGTTTCTCAACACAAACATCTCATCAACTATTTAGTGAATTATCACTAACAACTAATAATGAATTATTATTGATTACTAATTCTATTTTATATTTTTTTTAGATTCATGAAACTTATAAAGTTGCGAAATATGAAATATCCCTCTAATCTGTCCATTGATTGGGTTAGCAAGTTCATAGCTATTGGTTCCCTGTTCCGTATCTATAGTATAAGGACCTTCATATGGTAATTGAAGTTTGGCACATCGATTTTGTTTATAGTTATCTACTTGGAGTGCTCTGAGAATTACTAATTCTCCTTTTGAAAAGGTAGTGTGCTTATTTATTTTTTTATACCTTCTTTTTATATATTTTTGAGAGTTTTTTATTAATTTATTATTGGCTAATTCAATTTATTCCTCATAAGTTTTGTCATATTTAATATGCCATGGCCGTTCTGTTACTGAAATAATTTCACTAGCTAATGTCCTAGTTATTACATAGAACTTTGAATTATTTAGTATTTTGTAATAGATATTGTTATTATGTAAACATTTTGACTTTTCATGTTGAGTTAAATCTCTTTGATCTTTTATTATGGCTTTTAAAGAAAATATTCCCTCCTCAGACTTCATTATATTGACTCCTATTTTTGCTTTTGTATGGCTTTTAACATCACGTTTAGCAGCTATGATTATTGGATTTATGTATGGTGTTTCACATATTCAATTATATCGACTCTATAAGTAATTGTCTTACAGCTTCTTGTACTTTATCTTTTAATTTGTATGGAATGGGTTATGTTTTTGGTTTAAATTGTTTCAGATCTCCTATTTTTATTTCATGTACATAATCTTTTGCAACTCTCGACTCTTTGTTCATTAATCCTCCGTACTTTTTCATCAATCCTTCTACACCTTTCCTTTCCTTCTTATCACAATAAAAATCCATTCCTTTATTATTTAATCCTTGCTTCTTTAAATCGCCTTCTCTTCCTTTCTTTTCTTCCTTTAATTGAAATGTCCTTTTACCTGGATTCATTTCCTTTTTACCATCTTCATTCAATTGAAATGTCCTTTTACCTGGATTCATTTCTTTTTTACCATTTTCATTCTTCACAAATTCTTCATCATACCATGCATTGTTTCTTTTGCATTTCCCGTCATATTTTTCATAATATATGTCTTCTGTATCTTCGTTTTCTATTCCCTCATCCTTAGTTGAGCTAAATTCAATGATGTTTCCTGCTAAAGTTATTGTTTTATTTGGGTAATTAATTATAGCTGCATGTTTTTCTAACTCATCTGATCCAATTAACATGTCACACTCCATATTCGGTATTATTAGAGCTTGAATATTGTAAATATTATTATTTAAAGTTAAATTTACACAAATAGCTTTATTAGTTTCCGTTATTTTTTTAGAGTTAATCCCAACTAATGTTATTTTAGGCACTCTTATTATATTATTTTTAAAATTAGGTAATTTAGTAACTAGTGATTCTTTAATTATTGAAGTTTCACTACCATTATCAATTATGACTTCAATATTTATTTGATCAATTATTCCTTGAATACTTATTGATCCTATGTTTTCTTTTTCTTTTAGGTCCTGACACGGATTGAGAAACTCAATAGGATGAACATAGCTAAACCGCAAATCAACTGTGTCATCCGGTTTTAAAAATCCGCATGCACTATGGCATCTGTCACCACTTCGTGACGATTTGTATCTCTAACAGGAGAATTTTCTCTACTTATTTTATTCTCATTACTAGATCTTGTACAATTAGTTCGTCTAATGTCAGAGTTTGTGTGTCTTGTATTATTTTGATTATTTTCGTACCTTCTGTTATATTGTTCCCTATTGTTAAATTGTGTACTATTGTTCTGATTGTACCTGTTATTATAAGTTCTATTATTAAAATTATTATTATTTGATTGTATTCTGTTATAAGTGTCATTGTTATTATTATAGTACTGTTGTTGGTTATTTTGAAAATTCCCTTTGTTGGAGTAGTAGTTTTCATTTGACCTTCTATTATTGAAATTTTTATTATTACTTTTATTTTGATCTCCGTTGTAATTATTGTTTGTTTTATTATCGTTAGCTTTATAAGGTTTCATATTCCTTTCCATTCTTAATGTTACGCGAGCTACTGCATTAATATGCTCACTTAGTGCCCCCAGTGAAATCCCCATATGAGACGACTATGGTTCCTCCGCCCAATTTTCGAGAAACATCGAGAATACCCACCGCACCCGGTGAATCCGCCAGAACGTCGAGAAATTTCGAGAATTATTGCGCGCGAGTATAAATAGGCCACAAGCATCGCTGCAGGCAATTAGTCAATCAGTCAGTGTTGATACCGAAGGAAAGTAATCGCGCCTCGATAAAGTGTTTATTAAGTGACTCTCATATAAATTATAATTAGTGTCTTTAGTGTATTACATAAATTATTAAATAAGGACTGAATTACATATAAATCTGTAAATATAAATTAATTGTAAATATAAATTAGAATAAACGTTACATTGGTGTCAGAAGTGGGATTAAAAAAATAAATAAATAAATAAATATACAGGAAGATGGCGAAGAAACTTTGTGAATTAAAAGTTTCAGAGCTCCGAAGAGAGTTGGAGGATTACGAACTGGACACAAGTGGGGTCAAGTCAGTGTTAGTGGAACGACTAAAAACAGCTATGATTAACAATGGATTGGACCCGGAAACGTTTGAATTCACCGACAAAGCGTCCGCCTCTATAACCTCTTCCATAAAAAACGAATTGTCGGATATAAAAAACGAAATTTCATCCATGGAAAATAAAATTTCGACGGATATAAAAAACGAAATTTCATCCATGGAAAACAAAATGTCGGACATGGAAAATAAAATTTCGACGGATATAAAAAACGAAATTTCATCCATGGAAAGTAAATTTTCGGCGGACATGGAAAACAAAATGTCGGACATGGAAAATAAAATTTCGACGGACATGAAAAATGAAATGACATCCATGAAGACTGATATTTCTGCCGTGGAAGAAAAGATTAAAAGTATGGAGCAAGAAATGAAACAAAAAATCAAAGAAATCGAAAGGAAGACTAGTAATAAACCGGATATTACAACTAGGCAAGCCCCGAATAACGACGAACTGGCAGAGAAAGTAGAGTTGAAACCGAAAATGGAAAACGATATTAACAGCCGAGTGAAACTGCCAACATTCGATGGTAAAACGTCATTGCCGAACTATCTTAAGCAATTCGAGGCGGCATCAAAGGCAAACAACTGGAGTGAGAAGGAAAAAGCGTTAAATTTAACTCTTGCCCTTAGAGGAGACGCCATGGATATCCTCCAGACCATTCCAGTGGAAGAGGCCGAAGATTTTGAACAACTCAAAAAGCGATTGAATATGAGATATGGCCTGGAACACCTGGAGCATCTGTACCAGTCGCAGCTGAAAAACCGCAAACAAAAACGCGACGAAACTCTGCAAGAATACGAAGCAGACATTGCGAGGTTGGTGCGGTTTGCCTATCCATCGGCACCGGAGAATGTCATGGAATGTTTAGGGGTACAGACATTCATCGACGGAGTTCGTGACCATGAAATGCAGAGCACTCTACGCTTGGCTCGGCATAAGACACTGGTCGACGTACTCTCTGCAGCCTTGGAGTACGAAGCAGCTACACAGGCTTCCGGAGTATACGGCAAGGTGAGGGCTGTAGCAGACGAAGAAGTTGAGAGCAAGCTTGACCAGATTGTCAACATGATGAAAAGCATCTCAAATGGAAAACTGAAAGCTGTGAGATGCTGGAATTGTGGAGAAATGGGACATGTACGCAGTTCGTGCAAGCGACCGAGAACTGCTACAAACGAAGACGCCCACCAGGAACTAGGAAGGGTCGACCTTCAGAGGGCAGCTTCGACCCGAAGACCTTCCAAAGACCCTCTCATCCTAATAGCCTCTCTGAAATGTCGTGACGATAGTGTATACGTGGATGGTGAAGTTAATGGAAGGAAGTATACACTATTGGTGGACACTGGAGCAACGAGGACTATTATTCGCCCCGAGACTGTCAACACCCGGAAAAGACTTTTACCGACGAGACTGCGACTCAGGACTGCCACAGGTGAAAGCGCCAATGTCCATGGAGAACTACCGGTGCAATTGGGAATTGGCGCAGAGAAGTTCACCCACACTGTCGTTGTCGCTGATATCGGAGAGGACATAATACTCGGAATGGACGTTATGAACCAACATGGCTTCCAGCTAGATTTCAAGAACCGAGTGATTAGAGTAGGTTCTGAGGAGGTATTCCTTCACCCACACGAGGATAAGACTGTTCAGGTAGCCGTACATGAGGATACAGTTGTACCCACTGTGGCAAGGCTACCATGGAATCACGATGAAGAGGTTGGTCGAGGAATCCTGGTTGGAAAAGGGTTAGTCATGACTGCCGAAGAAATACCTGTACGCATTATAAATGTAAATGACCATCCAATAACTATGAAGAAGGATACCAAAATTGGAACTTGCGTACCAGTGGCGTCAATAATTCATCAAACAACAACCTCCAATGATGCCAACAATAAATTTGAACAAATTATAGCAGTGGCTGGACAATCCCTTAGCCTGCAAGAGAAGAAAAAGATCAGAGAACTCTTGCTACAATACCGATCTCTTTTTGTACCAAAAGGAGGAAATACAGGAAGAACATCTGCTGTCAAACACAAAATTGACACCGGCGACGCTGAACCGATAAGACAATCGGCTCGACGGCCACCACAGGCCAAAGGAGAGGAAGCGGGGAGAATTGTTCGCGAGATGGAAAAGGACAAGGTAATAGAACCTTCTACCAGCCCTTGGGTCTCTCCGGTAGTTCTGGTGAGGAAGAAGGATGGAACCACGAGGTTTTGCGTGGACTGCCGGCAGTTGAACAATGTTACAAAGAAAGATAGCTATCCTCTGCCGAGAATCGACGACACTCTGGATACGCTGGCCGGTAGCAAATTGTTTTCTACCTTGGACTTGAAGTCTGGATATTGGCAGGTAGAAATGGATCCAGCCGATAGAGAAAAGACAGCGTTTACCACCGGATCTGGTCTATGGCATTTCACCGTTATGCCATTTGGGCTGTGCAATGCCCCCGCAACGAGCGAAAGACTAATGGAAAACGTATTGCGAGGGTTGTCCTGGAAGACATGCTTAGTGTACCTTGATGACATCATAGTCTTGGGAAAGACATTCGAAGAACATCGAGAGAATTTGGAAGGTGTCTTCAAAAGGTTGCAAGCTGCCCAACTGATGCTCAACCCCAAGAAATGTCAACTATTTCAAAACAAAGTTAATTACCTAGGCCATGTAGTCAGCAAGGATGGTGTAGCTGTAGACGAAGAAAAAGCTGCTGCCGTACGAAAGTGGCCAAGACCCACCGACAAGCACCAAGTTAGAAGCTTCCTTGGACTCTGTACATACTACAGGCGATTTATAAAGAAGTTTGCAGATATCGCTAAGCCCTTGACACGACTTACAGAGGAAGCAAGAAAGTTTCGCTGGGACGAAGATTGCCAAACTTCGTTCGAAACCTTGAAGAAGCACTTGACTACTGCACGTATACTCGGCTATCCACTACCAGAGGGAGAATTCATACTAGATACTGATGCTAGCAATGTTGGAATTGGAGGAGTGCTATCACAGGTTCAAGGAGGACAAGAGAAAGTTCTGGGATATTTTAGTAAAGTCCTTTCCAAACCAGAACAAAACTACTGCGTCACAAGAAGAGTGGCGCACGACCTTTGGTAAACCAGTTACCAGTACCAGGTAAAGCTTTGAAGCTGCAAAATGGCTCCCGCTACAATTTCCACCTAGTGACGAGGAACACCTTCGACGAAAGACCAACGTACGAGGATGTCTGGGAAGCATTACGAAGCCTGAGGGAGCATGTGCTTGAATTGAACGTGTATAGGCTAGCCATGCCCAAGATTGAATGTAGGCATTTAGATTGGCGAATAATCCGTAACATGGTAGAAGTAATCTTCCGAGATACCGAAGTGCAGGTACTGGTTTGCGGCCATGCTCGGGAGACACAGCCAACAGAGAAGACGGTCGCATGTTACTTCCATACAACTGGAAAATGCAACAAGGGGACCAGTTGCCGATACAGTCATCTCGTTCCAGTTTCATAGCTAGTTCCAGGAGGAACTGTCTCTTAAGGAGGAGCAATGTTACGCGAGCTACTGCATTAATATGCTCACTTAGTGCCCCCAGTGAAATCCCCATATGAGACGACTATGGCTCCTCCGCCCAATTTTCGAGAAACATCGAGAATACCCACCTCACCCGGTGAATCCGCCAGAACGTCGAGAAATTTCGAGAATTACGGCGCGCGAGTATAAATAGGCCACAAGCATCGCTGCAGGCAATTAGTCAATCAGTCAGTGTTGATACCGAAGGAAAGTAATCGCGCCTCGATAAAGTGTTTATTAAGTGACTCTCATATAAATTATAATTAGTGTCTTTAGTGTATTACATAAATTATTGAATAAGGACTGAATTACATATAAATCTGTAAATATAAATTAATTGTAAATATAAATTAGAATAAACGTTACATTAATAAATAGTTAATGAGTTGTTCCATATTATTAAGATTTTGTATTGCAATTATTTCTGATAATTCCGGTTTAAAATGTCTGGAGATGAATAGAACTATTTCGTTTTCATTTATTTTGGGCTCTAGATACTGTGCCTGTGAAAAAAGTAGTAAAGCATAGTTACTCATTGAGTTGCCCCTTTTTTCATCGTATTTTCCAAAATAAAGAGACTCTCTCGTATATCCTTGATTGTGTTCCCCCCAAAAATAACGTAAGAATAAACGTTCAAACTGTTCAAAATCGTTCAGTTCATATTCTTTGCACGTAAACCACAATTGTGCAGGACCCAACAAACATGTTCTGATAACATCTTTCAGACTTTCAAAATCCTGGTAATGTCCATACTTGTTTTTGAGTGTATTCATGAAAACTCTGGGATGTAATCTTTTTGTGTTTCCATCGAATTTTAGATTTTGTTCATATTGTAGGACTGGTACTGCTGGTATCGTCCTATTTTCTCTTAAGTTCTGTTCCATTTTGCTTTTCCACTCTTTCATTTCCATTTGTAGGTTTTTTTCTGTTTTTCTATGTTCTTCTTCAGCTATTTGTAGGTTTAGTTGTAGTCCTTGTTTGATATTTCCGTTTAGATCTTCTAATTTGTTGTCAATATCTGTAATTTCCTTTCCGTTCTTAATGCACTTCCGTTCCACTGTTTCTATTTTATTTAAAATCCCTGTATTTTCTTGTTTTCTCTCATTTATTCCAATCTTAAGATTGTCTTCCAAATTTTTTATCTTCTTTTCATGTTCATTTATTCTGGTCGTAGCTAGCTCTGCCTTCTTCTCTAATTTCTCCAGATGATCTCTAAAAATATTCTCCATGTGATCCAGTTTTTTGTTATTTTCATTTGATCAAGTTTGGTGTTATTTTCTTCGAGTTTGGTGTTATTTTCTTTTTTCATTTGATCAAGTTTGGTGTTATTTTCTTCTTTCATATGATCAAGTTTGGTGTTATTTTCTTCCTTCATTTGATCAAGTTTGGTGTTATTTTCTTCCTTCATTTGATCAAGTTTGGTGTTATTTTCTCCCAGTTTGGTATTAATCGTTTCCATCATGTTTTGTAGAAAACCAAGAATGTTTTGATTTCCCTGTGATATATTGTCTCCAGCTATTTGTTCTCGAATCTGCATTCTTGTGTCATCATCATCCATATTAAAAATGTATGTCTCAGGATTTTCTCCTTTTAGTATTAGAAATTGTTCTAACCTTTTTATTAATTTTGTTTTATCACCCGTACTATCTATTCCCCTTTTTTCTAATTGTTCTTTTAATTCTACTAGTTTTAGTTCTTTTATGGTTTTGTTTATTTGGTTCTGCATTTTGTTATAATTTATTTTCTGATAATAAAGATTTTTAAAGTTTAAGCGTTTATTTATTTATTATTTTATTAATGTGGTTTCAATTTTTATTGATTTGAATTGAACTCCTGATTGCTGATATTAATATTGTAAATATTGTATTATTGATAACTCAATTCGAGCTGCTACACGTTGGGCACGCCAATTGTTATAGTATACAATAATTCAATGTGTGGTGATTTAATTTTATTGAATAGTATTATATACCACATTTATCAGTATCAACCAGAACCTCAAATCAAACAAATTTTATATTTAAGTTGTATTTATTAATCTGAAATATTAGAAATTTAACATTATATCACATGCACGTGTATCTCAGGGTATATCTTGGGTAAAGTGAGTTGTCTAAATTTAAGGAGAGAAATTTGAAATATAATAACCTTTAACGTCAAAATTAAATTAATATTAATTAAATAACTATCTCCAGATTGCAATCCGTGGATGGTCTCCTAGCCTATTACAACCTATATTAAAATAAAATTAACACAATTCCGCACACAAAATAAATCTCTCAATATCTTGTCGAAACACCGCCGGTAGCTGTATTATCTAAATAGAAAACGACTTGTTCTCTGAAGCGAAGAAATTCTGCGTTGCGCAAAGGAAAGATTACTGGTAAACGTCTCGAATCTCGGTACTGGTTTACAAACAGCTGTTAGGTACAAGTTTTAGTATTAAATGATTTACATTACCATCGTTTATTGCTGCATGATCTCTCTTGATCTTGAGTTTGAACAACCTTTACTGGATTCAAATCGAAGGTAAGTTATGTAGGATATTTCTAACTCACTATTTCTTTCTTTTATCAGTTTTTATTAAAGTCTTTGTACATTTAAACTTCTAACGTCCATTACTTTTTTTCGTCTCCCCTTAGTTACTGATCACCTAACAAACTTCCTTCCCGTTGCTAACGAACATCCTTTTGTTTCTTCTTTATTTATTATAGAAATTACTAATTTTTGTTGAAATCCAGTTACTGACAGTTCATATTATTTAATCAAATAAAAATGTCCATAACTACCAATGTTCTTGTTCTGACATTTTCCAATATCAACTTTATCAGTTAATTTATACAGGGTACATAAAAATATCTAACAGTAAGTATTAAATTTAATCATTTTAACGTTATTGTTAAAATGATGGACATAACATAAGACTCCCATGTACATATGATATAATAATTTCTAAAAGTAACCATTTTATTTCATTTATGATCATCTCAATTTCAGTACAATATATATATATATATATATATATATATATATATATATATATATATATATATATATATATATACATATATATATATAGGTCTAACTATTATTGTGGGGAATGCGGCAATGTGAATAAGTGAACTCTTTTTAGTTGTAATATAAACAAAAATACTTTTTTAGAAATTATCACTTATTTGTTTAATAATACTTTTTTCACATTTAATAAAAACTTTTATAAACAAACTTTTGGTACCCCAATGGGAGCAAATATATCTCCCATATTAGCTGCATACGTTATGGATGACTTGTTAGACATTGTTGTTCCAGTACTTTCTTTCAATCTTCATTTTATAAAAAAATATGTAGACGATATTATCGTAGCACTACCTATCATAAACATCAATGAGATATTAGAAACATTTAATAGTTATGACCCTCACATTCAGTTTACAATTGAAACTGAAGATACAGAACAATCCGTTCCTTTCTTAGATACCAGACTTATAAGGAAAAATGATACTATTACAGTTGATTGGTATCGAAAACCCTGTAGTTCTGGTAGATATATCAACTATTTTTCATACCATAAATTTTCAACAAAAATAAATTTGATAAAACAAATGAAAAATAGGGTACTTATTATCTCAGATAGTACGATGCATGATAAAAACTTACATATATTATCTAACCTATTTATTAATAATGGTTATCCTAAAACATTAGTAAGAAAAATTCTGTTTAACACCCCTCATCCCATACATACTGCAATTTAACCAAATTTAGTTATTACGAACTCAGAAAATGTAACAGATACAACTACAACTAACATATTTTTTGCATCTTTACCTTACTTTAGAGAGCTTACACCTAGAATTTCCAAAATATTAAAAGAAGTAACTAATATAAAACTTGCAAATAAAAATGTTCTCTCACTTAATTGTGTTTATAGTAAGTTGAAAGAAATTGATCCTCTTACTGATCTTTCTAATGTAATATATAGATTGACTTGCTCTACATGTAAATCTGCATATGTAGGTGAAACATCACAAAAAATAACTAAACGTATAGCTCTACATAAGAGCGATGCAAGATTATATCCAGAAGGATCAGCATTAGCTGAACATGTTTTTTCTACAAATCATATAATAGATTATAAAAACTTTGAAATTTTACATAAAGAAAACAACTACTCTAAAAGGATTTTCCTGGAAATGGCATTCATATCTCAAGAAGATAATTGCTTAAATAAAAGAACTGATATTCAAAAACTTAGTACAATTTATAGCTATTTATTATCTTTTGACAAAAAAACAAAAAATTCAAATATTGAAGATGAGAATTCTGTTCCTTTATATTAACTCACCAACTATTATTTCACTTGCTAATATACTAAACATATTTAAAGACATTTCTATGACTACTAAAAATTAACATCGATGTCGTAATGTCAATTTTGATAGTTTTATTTTTAGTTTAATTTCTTGAAAAAGAAAATTATATCTTATACCATGTTTTTTCTCCATATTATACATATTATATATAGATATTGTGATTAACCTCGCTTAGTTGTAAGTAATCAATGTTTTACTTTTAAACTGAATATATTTATACCTGTTTGAAATATCTATAAATGTATCTTTTGTAGTTCTTTGACAATGGTTTTAATAAATTACCGAAAGCTTAGAACAAACTAAAAAGAGTTCACTTATTCACATTGCCGCATTCCCCACAATAATAGTTAGACCTAACTAGTATCGGCAACGAACTATTTCCTATATATATATATATATATATATATATATATATATATATATATATATATATATATATATATATATAGGATAGTCTTTGCCGACTAATTAGGTATAAAACCAGAAATATTGGGGAAACGGCAAGTTTATAAAAGTGAACTCTTCTTACTAATTAAACAAGCTTTCGGAAACTTTTATTTCCATTATCAAGTTACAGTAAATTGAGGATTGATATAAAATGGTAAATATATATTAAATGCTAAAATTGGTATTTGAATTTTTTAAAAAATATTGAAATATTGTCATTATGACAGATAAACAATTTCATTTTTTTCTTCTAATAAGTTATAAAAATTATGTCAAAAAATGGAGAGTGTAGGTTATGATAATGTCAAATTATTATAAAAGTTTTTAAAAAAATTAATATTTGATTAAGAATTGAAATTTGAAATGTTATTATTGTGATCCATTGATAGTAAGTAGTGATAAATATCACTGAGATTCTTATGGTCACTCTTCTTGTTAATAGTACAAGGTTCTTGTGATATGTGAGCCATTTCTAAGAAAAGTCTTTTTTTAGTATTTGTTTGTATGTCTAAAATATTAACAGATTCAAAATCCATAACGTGGTCTTTATCAATTACATGTTCTGCTAATGCACATCTGTCAGGATGTAATCTACAATCACTTTTATGTAAACTTAAACGACTTTTTAATTTTTGACTAGTGTGGCCAATGTATTTATTATTACAGTTTTTACATGGTATACAATATATTACATTTGATAGATTGAGAATCGGAGTTTTGTCTTTCAATTTTGTAAAAATAGATTTTATCGTGAAACATGTTTTATTGGCAATTTTAATGTTATTTATTGGTTTGAAAATCCTACTCAACTTTGGTGTTATTTCTTTAATATATGGAAAAGATATATATTTATTTATATGTACTGTATTATGGGATGTATTATTATTGTCTGCAATGTCTACAGTTGGAAAATAATTATACAATATGTTTTTGATTAAATTATTAGGGTATCCATTTTCTAAAAATAATTTATGAAGAATTTTTAGGTTCTTTTCATGGAAATTGGGATCTGAAATTTTGGTTATTCTGTTCTTCATTTGTCTAATCAAGTTAATTTTTATTGAATATTTATGATAAGACCAATAGTTCATTAATCTTCCAGAGCTTATTGGTTTAATGTACCAATCAATAGATAATGTATTATCAGTATTTCTTATAAATTTCGTGTCTAAAAATGGCACACTTTGTTCAATGTCTTCTTTTTCCATAGTGTATTGAATATATGGATTATAGCTATTGAAAATGAGAAGAACCTCATCTAAGTTAGTTTTTGGTATTGACATAATAATGTCATCAACATATTTTTTTATAAAAATTATTTCAAATGGTAATAATGGTATAATAGAATCCAACATATTATCCATTACATAACAAGCTATAATTGGAGAAATTGCAGCTCCCATTGGAGTACCAAAGGTTTGTTTGTATATTTGGGAATTAAAAGTAAAATAGGTATTTTCAAAGAGTAATGTAACACTTTCTAGAAAATATTTTTTTGATATTTTACAATGTTGACTGATTTCATTCCATTTTTTATCAATTGCTACTAGAGCAATTTCTAAATAGACATTACTAAATAAAGATATAACATCTAAACTGCAAATTACATGATTATCAGGTAGTTGAAATTTGTTAAATTGATTAAAAACATCGAATGAATCTTTGATGTAATATTTTGTATTAAAGTCGTAAGCTTTTGTTAAAATTTCAGTGATATATGAACTTAATAAATTAGTTGGGGTACCTATACAAGCAACTATAGGTCTAATTGATAATATTGGTTTATGAATTTTTGGAAGACCATAAAATTTAGCAGGTATGCCATTATAACAAGTAAGTTTGTCTTTCGTAATTTTATCTATTTGTTTGGTATTAAAAAGTTTTTTAATTATATTATTGCATTTATTTTGAATTGTTGTTGTAGGATCTTTGTTTAATCTGATGTAAGAAGAATTATTCAGAATTTCTGAAGATAGTTCAACATAGTTTTCTTTCAACATTATAACAGTGGAGTTACCTTTATCACTATTAGTAACAACTATATTAGAATGTGTTTTTAGAAATTTCTTTGTTTTATAGTATAAATTACGAAAGAATGAAATATTTAATTTATGGTTTATTTGATTAGTTATGATATTAGTTGATTTTGCTATTAATGTTTTTCTTAAGTTGTCATCTGATGTTTGTGATGTAATATATTCAACATCTGCTAGTAAATGTTTTATTTGAATATCTTTTCCTAGAACTGGCTCTATACTAAATTTAGGTCCCAAGGATAAAAAACATAAAATGTCATGTGGAATTTCGATGTTGGTGAGATTTTTTATCCATTTAGGGTTTGTATTTAATTTCATATATATAAAACCAGAAATATTGGGGAAACGGCAAGTTTATAAAAGTGAACTCTTCTTACTAATTTAACAAGCTTTCGGAAACTTTTATTTCCATTATCAAGTTACAGTAAATTGAGGATTGATATAAAATGGTAAATATACATTAAATGCTAAAATTGGTATTTGAATTTTTTAAAAAATATTGAAATATTGTCATTATGACAGATAAACAATTTCATTTTTTTCCTTCTAATAATTTATAAAAATTATGTCAAAAAATGGAGAGTGTAGGTTATGATAATATCAAATTATTATAAAAGTTTTTTTAAAAAAATTAATTTTTGATTAAGAATTGAAATTTGAAATCTTATTATTGTGATCCATTGATAGTAAGTAGTGATAAATATCACTGAGATTCTTATGGTCACTCTTCTTGTTAATAGTACAAGGTTCTTGTGATATGTGAGCCATTTCTAAGAAAAGTCTTTTTTTAGTATTTGTTTGTATGTCTAAAATATTAACAGATTCAAAATCCATAACGTGGTCTTTATCAATTACATGTTCTGCTAATGCACATCTGTCAGGATGTAATCTACAATCACTTTTATGTAAACTTAAACGACTTTTTAATTTTTGACTAGTGTGGCCAATGTATTTATTATTACAGTTTTTACATGGTATACAATATATTACATTTGATAGATTGAGAATCGGAGTTTTGTCTTTCAATTTTGTAAAAATAGATTTTATCGTAAAACATGTTTTATTGGCAATTTTAATGTTATTTATTGGTTTGAAAATCCTACTCAACTTTGGTTTTATACCTAATTAGTCGGCAAAGACTATCCTATATATATATATATATATATATATATATATATATATACATATATATATATATATATATATATATATATATATATATTAATATTAGTTAATCACTAATCTTTGGGTCGCATTGAACAATCAATGCGATTCTATTTTCACTTGATTAAACATTAGGAGTTTAATTCTGATTTCTTTCAGCAATGATCAGTATGGAAATGCGTTTCTCACAAAAAAATCCACCTGGAGATAATATTAGGATTTTTGGAATATCTAACAAATTATTTCAAATTGGAAATGTGGTTTCATTTTCTTCAATATCTTGTAAAATCGGTGAGTATTACTCTTTCCATTATGATTCAAAATGTTAATTTTGATTTATAACATTTTTGTAAACATCAAGCTGTCACTTCTTGGCTATTTTTCTTAACTGTCAAAGCTAGGTTATGTTCCTACTTGATTATAAAATTAATCTTTTTTTTAGGTTAATAAAATTTGAAACAATTGAATGTCAGAGAGAAGACAAATACATCCTCCCTGAACGACGACTTTTATGACACTAAACTGATAAATTTGGGTTCTCTTACCTTACTTTTATGGTCAAAATTTTCCCAAATTTCTTAATATGACTCCAGGATATGCAAAAACTATACTAAATTAAGCCTTATGACATCCTATAACTGAAATAAACCCTCTTTTGCGTTCCTTTTGCGTTTTATTGCTTATTTAAAAGATTTCAATATTTGTCACTTGAATGTTGAAAAAGCACCTATATTCTGTTAAACACGCGCGAAATGATTTTAAAACACTATATTCTTTCGTAGAATGTTCTTCACATACCTTCTCTCACCTTTCTTATGCTAATTTACAATATTTTTCTATTTTTGAATATCAATGTTAAGGTTATGCCTTTTTATTACAATTGTGTTCTTTCTGAACCTTATATCATTACTTTAATTATATTGTTAAACTTTTTAATTATTATATCATTGCCTTAATGATAATATCAACATTTAAATTAGAAAATTTTATTTATTTGATGTCATATCTGTCAAATTTTCTTGTGACTTCATCTCTTTAATTTCGCTCCCTGTGAATTATAAATTGTTATTTGATTGACTCTATTGTTTATAATTAAAGAGAAAGGATTGTTAGAGCTTATTCTTGCATCAAATTGTCAATATTAATCTTCAGTGAGATAGTCTGGTCCTAAGCTTTTTGAAATAGTTATTCGAATGACTAAATTCTCATTGTTACATTTGAATTGTTATCAAATCAAATATTCTAGGGTTTTATAACTATGTAAAAGTGATAATAAGATAAGTTTAATTTCATTAATTTTAATTATATTTCTTTGTTAACATACAGAGTGTGTTTATATACTGTCACAATATATTTTTGTAACTTCAGTAGTTTCTACCTTTTTTTTTTCGTTGAGTTTTACATGTATTGAGTTTATTCTTTGTGAGGTTATTTATAAGATCACAATATGTATTTTTGAATGCCGAACAACTTTTCCAAATAACATTTCCCGAAATTTTTAAAAATAAGGGTACTTTACTCTTGTCTTAAAATTTTGAAAGTTTTGAAGGCTCCTCGTATATTACGTGTGTTTCACTATATTTTGTTTGTTGCCTGTTAAGTTTTAGGGGATGCCCAAACTTTTACTAAAAATAACTTTTTGCCGAAAAACCCTTAATAAATAAGTTTCCCATATGTTGCATACTTTGGGGATGTTACTGTATAGGTGATATAATCTAGGTCAAATTTCAAAGTGTTGCTACAACACCGACTTTTTCATTGTCTACTTAAAATCCGTCAGTGGAATAGGCTTACTGGGACACTACTCGAGAAAAACGCGCCTAGGGCTCCACCTCATGGGTGATATGGAAACTTGTTCAAATAATACATCACATTAGTCACTGTAGTAAGCAACATTTTAAAATTTGACTTTGATTATATCACTTATTATATGTAATAATTCTAGACTTTAGAATTATGTATGAATAATTTTAACAACTAGCAAAAAATTTGACTGCTATTTGCAGGAATTCAGTGAGGACTGGCTAAAATAGTTTTCATGTGATATAATTGCCAAGAATTTAAAATACAAAAATTTTTCACTTTGGAACACACCAACTCAAATGGAGGTTGTTACAAAAATATTTTCTGAACAAGGTAGACAAAGAAATTTCAACCAGGTTATCGAAACTGAATAAGAGACATTTGAAGACAGTACCGACAGTACTGTACCCTGAGAAAACATTTACACAAAATCGAAAAAGTTAGTGAACCTATGTGCAGGAAATGTGATCTGACGGATGAGACACCTATTCACATATGTACTCTACTTCTGTGAGAAATTACAAGAACTCGGACATAATCACTTTGGAGAAGAGATAATACAACCATTACAACTACTGAAAATCCCCCAGGTAAACTAGTGGCCTATATGGAGGAAACCAAGCTTCTGGAATGGAAGTGGAAAATATTGGAAATTATACAAAGATTCAATTCAAGTGACTGGGCTGTTGACCACAACCCAAACGAATGAATGAATGAATAAATATTTGAAAATTTTCGTGTACTAATTGACAAATTTATTTCCGATCTGTATTTTTATCGCATTATTAAAGAATAATCCACTAGTGCTCCAAACGGTTTTTTTATACGTAATTATTTATGTAAAATATGGTTCCTCTGGGATATCTACGGTATTAGTAATTTTTGGAGTAGTACTATTCATAGATTGTACTTGCTCAATACTTTTCGGTGTTGCTGCTGTTTTTGGACGTGCACTGCGTATATCATCTTCGACGCTGGTACATCCACATTTATGCAATTCAACCCACTTAGAAGCCATTCATTTTGAAGGAGAGAATTCATTCAACACATTTCTCATGTCCGCATGAATTTTATCCCTTATTTAACCTTTATTTAAAGGTCGCTGAACGTGTTTTTCTTTTGTTAAAAATTACACTGACATGTCAATTTCTAACCACTGAATAAAGAATAGAATGAGTTGTTTGCCTAATTGAAATGAAATTTTATGTATGTTAACTTGGCATATGGAACATTTGATTGAGATAGAAATTTCAGCTTTCGGACCATAGTGTTGGGATACACTGGAATAAAAGGAAATGAAATAGCATATGAACTAGCGAAGAGATGGGCTGAAACACACTTTTGGGGGCCAGAGCCCTTTAGCGCTATCAGCTCTTGCGGTATTGGAAAAAATAAGCAGCGCCGAAAAGAGGAGAAGATCTGACCATTGGAAAGACAATCGAAGATACTTCCGGAAGACTACAACCAGGTGAGAACAAATGAATGTCTGAGTAAAACCCTGAATGGTAGTCTGAATGGGCACCTTAAGAATCTCAAAATAGTGGAGCAAGAAAAATATAGATACTGTGGAATGGAGGAAACCTCCATTCATATACTTGCGGATTGCATAGAAATACAAAATGCTAGGGCTCAGCATGTAGGAGACTACTGGATAAAAGAGGGACACTTACCTAAACTAAAGCCTGCGGATAACCTAAAATGTCTTCGAGAAATAGTTCTAAAGAAACTACTAGTCTCTGAGACTTTCCTCAGGGACTAAGTAGAAGAAGGGGGCCACAATGGCTTTCAGGCCTTGGTGAATGTCATCCCAATATACCTACACATACATACATAGTTGGGAAATATTCAAGTATATAGTTGAAACTTCCGCTTTTATGTCCTCAAGTTTCTTCCTAGTCTCTATAAATTTCAATTCCATTTGATTTTAACCCAACTCAACATTATCCAAATCTTCATCAAACTTACCAAAAGAATTACAAATTGCCATTATACTTATACAATATTTTTATTGCCACCCTGTACTTGAGAATAATTAATAAACTCAACTTTAAATGTATTATATCAATTCACGACCAAGCTCGTACGCATTCAAGAGAATCCATCAATTTTTCACGAGGGCCTAAATTTGAAAAGTATCAAAGCTTAGTATTATTGATTATTGTATGCATGGATGATTTCCATTCTTTTCCATTCGAAAGAACATTATACTCGGATTTTTGAACACAAAAGATGAAATTTTTGATCCCCAGTTCCATGAAAGAAACGCTATTCTTGCGTCTTTTCAGGGTTCATATTAAGAACAGGAAACAAAGGAATCCTGGTATACTATACGTTGATTAATAAAACTCTACAGGGATGATGATAATAATGTTTAGTTATGGAGTTGGAACAAGAGGCACTGTACAATATACTGTTTTTGTTGAAAGAAAAATTTCAATAGTGATTGAAAGTAATTTTTTCTGATAGCACAGTTTAACATTATTAGCAATTGAAAATATGTGGATAGAATAGATGGAAAAATAGAAAATAGAAAATGTCAATGATTATGCATTATGCATTATAGGTGCCGCAAATCAATTACTATAGGATGATGAACAACAAAACTAACCAAGGAATGGTATGATGAGGAATGCAGTAGTGAAGCTATGACAAAAAATAATCGAGTAGGACTAAATTGACTGAAACCAAAAAAAACAAGATCTACAAACATATAAAAAACTGAAGAAGGTGAAAGAAGTGAATAAATGTTGTATAGACGAAAAGAGATAATGGATAAATATGGTAATGCAAAATTTGGAGATACATAGCAAGGACTATTTGTATACAGAATGTCCTAAAAAAAATATCTGCAAGAATATACAAAAAAAGCTCGGTCACAACTTTGAAGATATGTTTGAGAATAATAATTAAAATATAGAGTGTACAACCAAGTATACTGAAGAAGACGTAGAATAATCAACAACATATTATTAAGAATTCGAGGAAATAATTAATCAAATATAGCAAAAAAAAGTTCCAGGTCCTGATCAGATCGTGAACAAATCAATCAAGACTGGAGTAGACAAATACTAAGAACTATCTTCAAGTTGATAGACATAATACGGGAAGCGAAATGTATGCTTGTGAAATGGAGGGGATGATGGATAACAACAATACTAAAAAAAGTAGACCCAGTGCTATGTCAAAGCTATAGATGCCTAACGCTGCTAAATACATTTTAAATATCAACAACGCGTATACGATCAAAGCTCACTAGATGGGGAAAGAGCATTTGGACAATACCATCAATGATTTCGAGATAATAGGTGGACCATAGATGCAATACATACAATAGAAAAATGTTACAAACATTATGTAGAGATACATAATGTTTTTATATTTTAAACAGGCATTATTTGCTTCCTTCACGAAGGAAACTATCACAGGATATGAAAAAGCTGGCAAAACTATCAAAGTTGATCAGTTTAACAAAAATGTCTATAGAACAATCAAAGCAACATTATTAACAAGCGAAGGGGTCACTGAAGAAATCATGATTGAAATAGGAGTAAAGGAAGACTGAAATAAGTCGAACAAATGCGCAAGCTTCAATAGATATTCGCTGAAGATATAGCGTTAATGGCAACAGAGAAGAGGAGTATATAATCACATTCTTAACTATTAGGATAAGAGAGGCTGAAAAGAGAGGATCACAAATCAACAATCAACGAAGATAAGATAAAATACCTCTTATGCACAAGAATAGAGAAGCGAAAGATGAAAGAGAGGAAGATGGAGAAAACTATTTAAAAAAAGTGACACACTTCAAATACCTTGGGGTAATTATTTTCAGCAATACAAATCGAAGTGGGGAAATAACATTCGAGCAAAAAAATAAGGTTGAAAGTGTATAGAGTAGCAGTACCTAATTGTAACATATACAGCGGAAACATATACACCATTGTAACATTTATAGCGGAAACAATCTATCTCACAGCCAAGGGCAGATAGCAGCTGAAAATATTTGAGAGCAAAATCAGACAAAGTGTTAACGGCCCTGAAAGAATGATTAACGATCAGTACTGGAGCCTAAGCAATAAAGAAATTGAAGATATTCTAGAGGGAGTGGATAAACGTGGTTAAAGCGCAAAGACTACGGTTGTTGGGACACACTCACCGTCGACAACCAGAAAGATTGATTAAAAAAATCAAAAAATCACGATATGGATACAATAAACAAGACAAAGAGGAAAACAAAAATAAAAATGAAGGAATAAAATAATTGAAAATATGTGTCAGGTCAGGAAAAAAATGGAGAGATATCGTAGATAAGACAAAAAATTATAAAGTGAATAGAGGAATCAAAAGATCTTATCATTTTAATAGATATATTTATATAACAATTAAAAATCTGATTTTAAGGTAAAAATACTTTGAGGCTTTTGAAATTCCATGTGGAAGAATTAACTCAATACCTCAAGGAGAAAACTCTAAAGGAACCATCATTACTTGAAAACATTTTTTACCTGGGATGTATTGCTTCACCCATGGAAAATAATTTTTAAAGCTCAAAAAAATGTAATTTTTGTTATACAATAGCTGCGGTTGAGAGGAAAAATAGGAACAGAAAATGAAATAGTATATTATTCAACAAGCTTATAATGATGGCTAATATATGCGAGTAGAATACTTTATTTTGTCCACGACTGTTAATTACCTGTTTATAATTTTTTTTTTCGATCTTTCTGTCAATAAATTTAAGAAGACTATTAATTTGTGCTGCTTCTTTCATGTTTGGCGGGATAACATTCATTTCAGTGTCTTTCCATATTAAATTTTCTAGTTATTTAAATTCAAATTCTGTATGATAATTAAAATTCTTGCAATCAGCTATAAATTATTCAAAACGTCAGTCTTTTAGGTTTTGTCATACATCATTGAACAATTGAGAAAAGACTGTATCGCTTGGGTGATGAATTATTATGTATTCGTAGCGGAGTAGCATAGAGGTCTGGCTGCCAAAAAGGAGAATTGTAGGCGTAGGTTCCGAATCCTGTACGCGGAGATATTTTTATGTATAATCTTGTGACATTTGTATATGAATAATCTTCAATATTGTTCCCATTTATCCCTGTTATGTGACCTGTTCATTATCCACACCTATTATTCACTAGTGAATAATGAGTGTCATAATACTTGAAGAAGCACACGTAAAATGTGAACATGATCAAATAGTCGTGGAGAAATATCATTTGTGTATGTATTGTCATATACGGGTACAAAAAAATTAGGTACTCAAAATGAAAGGTATTAGTTTGAAAAACTAAAAAACAGGCTTTCATAACAGATAGAACTGAAAACTAATAAAGTTTCAATTATTAATAATAATGTTATAAATGAAACTAACTGTTTCTAATTAACTCCACAATTTAATGAAAAAATTATGAAAATTATGAAAGGATATTGATAAAATTATTTCGATATTGACATATCATCGTCAGAATGACAGAAGTTACATTTTATGTGATACCTACTTGATGTTTAATATTTTGGCTAGACCAAATAGTAAGTGACCTATCTTGTGATTGACTTAATATATATGAATAGAAAAAAGAAGAAGATATGATTTTACAAATATTAAAGCTTAGGTATTATTAGCCCTATAATTATCAATATCCTTTCATAATTTTCATAATTTTTTCATTAAATAGTGGAATTAATTAGAAACAGTTAGTTTCATTTATAACATTAATATGAGTAGATTCCACAAAGGAAGGGTCCAAACAGTGAATTCAATTATTAATAAGTTATTCATCATCGATAGAAAGTTAACTCGATGAAATGAAACAATTTCCAAATAATGGGGTGTGTTTAGACTTAGCTATGTAGCTAAAGAGGAATAGCTACACTGAGGCCCGAAATAAAGGAGTTTATGTTTCCATTCAAAATAACTTTTTTGTTTTTAGTGCTTCAAATTTTATTTTCATAGGTATAACAAACCAACATATGCTCAATAACAGGCCAATAGCAGATAAGGAATAGCTTCACGAGACCAGAATTATAAATTTTTTCTTTGTATTTGAGCTGGCTGTAAATTAAACCTGTCTCAGCTAAATTTTAACTGATTTCACTTTTGGTAGGTGAATACTTCTGTGAAATCAAAATATTCCGAATTTATTGGATTCGCATTTGATTTATTTATTTAAATAATACCTGCTCTTAAACGCACCTTTGCCATAAAGTTAATAAAATGGAGTTTGAAAAAATATCATTTTCTAAACATTCTTGTTCTAAGTATTGATTGATTTTTCCAGCATAGATACAGCCACAGACTTCATAACAACTTTATTTGAATCAAAGAAGATGCTATAATAGAAAATCTGTTTCAAATTATATATCTTATTCTTTTGGGTATTTTTGGGTGGCCTTAAAAAAAGTTTCTCATCTCAAAGCCATGTTTTTATAATATCTCAACGACAACGGAACTTTCTTAGCACAAAAATACATCTTTTCCACTGTTTAGGTCTCACATTAGTGGTAAGTTTCATTAGATGTGTTCGTTTGGTTTTGATAAGTGAAAATGTCAATATTTCTCAGTAAGCGAAGATTACTCATGGAATTTGTTAGACGTTTATAAGTTGAGTTAGCGAATAGGTCAGTCCATACTGCCATTTTCTAGTAAATAAGATAGAATCTCAATTAATTATTACCGTGAATAATTGGATTGTGGTGCAAGAAATATTTTGGAAGAATTCTCAAAATTGACACATTGGAACTGTAGCAAAATTGTTGAGCAGCCTGGTCACGGTTTATAGTTATGGGAAAATAAGAAGCAACACGCAAAAACCAACAGTATTTTTACTGAAATGAAGTAGGTCTAAATTACATAACATCTGGTAATTGAAACTTTCCATAGAAAAGTGAAAATACTTGTGAGTAAATAGTTATTTATGATACAAGTTTATGAAGTGATACTTTTGCGCACTAGTTGCGAAAATGAGAGGCACGAGCGTAGCTAGTGCCTTTTTTCGCAACCGACCATTTTTCGACCATTTTTCGACCATTTTTCAAAAATTTTGACAATCATTGACCATTTTTTCAAAAATTTTGACCATTTTTGACTATTTTTTCAAATTTTAACAATTATTGACCATTTTTGACAATTATTGACCAATTTTGATAATTATTGATCATTTTTGACAATTTTTCAAAAATTTTGACCATTTTAGATTATTTTCCAAATTTTAACAATTAATGACCATTTTTCCAAATATTAACAATTATTGACCATTTTTGAACACTTTTGACAGGTTCTGACAATTATTGACCATTTTGACAGTTTTTTATAATTATTGACCATTTTTGCACAATTTTGAGAATTTTTGATAATTTTTCGAAAATTTTGACCATTTTTCCAAAATTCAGTCAATTTTTGAAAATTATTGACCATTTTTTCGAAATTTTTGACCATTTTTTCAAATTTTAACAATTATTGACCATTTTGACAATTATTGACCATTTTGACAATTATTGACCATTTTGACAATTATTGACCAATTTTGACAGTTTTGACAATTATTGATCATTTTTGACCATTTTTCAAAAATTTTGACCATTTTTCCCATTTTTAACAATTTTTCAAAAATTTTGACCCTTTTAGACAATTTTCCAAATCTTAACAATTATTGACCATTTTTGACAATTTTTCCATAATTTTGACCATTTTTCAAAAATTTTGAGAATTTTTAACAGTTATTGACCATTTTTGACAGTTTTTCATAATTATTGACCATTTTTTCAAAATATTGACAATTTTTGACCATCTTTCCAAATTTCAACAATTATTGACCATTTTTGACAGTTTCTTACAATTATTGACCATTTTTGACAATTTTTCAAAAATTTTGAATATTTTCAACAATTATTGACCATTGACAGTTTTTTTATAATTATTGACCGTTTTTTCAAAATTTTAACAACTTTTGACCATTTTTCAAAATTTTAACAATTATTGACCATTTTTGACAGTTTCTGATAATTATTGACCATTTTTGACAACTTTCAAAAATTTTGACAATTATTGACTATTTTTGACCATTTTTTAAAATATTTAACAATGTTTGACCATTTTTGACAGATTCTGACAATTATTTACCATTCACGTTTCACACTTCTTAATGACAGTACAAAATTATTACAATTACAGAACCTTTGACAGAAAACAAAACACAAAATTATCTAAGGTAACTTAATAAATATAAAAATAAAAAAGAGTGTTATAATGATTATCCCATTTAAAAAGCATTGTACTCTCTCGCACTCTTTTGGGTGTTATAATGAAACTTCCATTTAAAAAGCATTGTTCTTTTTCACACGCTTTAGACGTATGTATAAAATGTAATTTCACGTATTTATATGAGTTTGTAAATGCTTAATTTTAATGGTCGTCGTAGATAAAAGTCTTTTTTGCACTTGTGCAATAGAGTACTAGTTTTTTTCACAAAATAGAGTTCAATAAAATTTTGTTTTTTCATGAACGTAGAAAAATTAGTATATTGTATAATTAGTGGGAAAAGCATAATATTCCCAAACGACGAGCAGCGTAGCGACGAGTCTGGTAACACAGGAGTTTGGGAATATGCTTTTCCCACGAATTATACATACTATTTTTGCTTCCATCGTTGATTTACATTTAAAAAAATAATTAAAAAATATTTTTTCTACTCCTGTTTTATAATATACTTAATAAAAGACTAAAATCTGTATCATAATGATATTCATTATGATACAAATTTTCATTATGATATAGATTTTTAAGCCAATAGGAACGCGACATTCGCACAATATTTAATATAGCCATGGATACCTGGTTGACATTTCTGAAATTATTTATATTAGGTGACACTTAATTTGACAGCTGTCAAATAATTTTGATTTTCAAAACTAACTATATATGATAATTATTAATTAAATAATTCTTATTAATCGGAGTAGAAAAAATATTGCATGCAACTTTCATGTAATGGCCATTAATACACTCGAATATTATATACGAAACTCGCCTGCGGCTCGTTTCGTATCCTACAACATGCTCGTGTCTTAATGGCTATCATTACATGATCGTTGCATAAAATACTATTATTCAAGATGTAATCAAGTAAGTTTAGATAGGTTTCTCTATGTTCATATTGAAATATAGAAGTGGTAACCATGGAAATTACTTTGTTATGACAAAAGTAAAATAATTTGCAAGCCGGTTTTGTTTGATTCGTTGTATTTTATAAGGAATTAAAAAAGAATTAGTAAACATGAACACTGATAGTGATTATTTGTAGAAATTAAAACCATACTTTGTTTCATTTTATTGTAATAATCCATTTGTAACATTACCGCACGCTACAGCAGTGCGGTAAGAATATTACCGCACTGTTATTTTCTAATTGCTTAGCAACTGCCCACTATTCTGGAATGTTGAGCTTTGCGCATAGAAAATAGGTCAAAATAGTGTCACTCTTCCCACGATCGGAGAAAATAGTTATTTATGCAACAAGTGCATAAAGCGGTGCTTTTCTTCACGAGTGGAAGAGTTGACAATATTTTTCAGGATGTCTGAAACACCCTCAATTTCATCAAAATTTAAAATTCCTCCTCCGAATCCGAATGATCGTTCCCTTCGCTAGAATCATCTGCTAAATTTATTATACATTTTCCAACGATCTGATCAATCATAGGCTCTTTCTGTATATACTCATTTTCAAACGACAAAGCATGCTTGAATCTGGACCTCCAGTCCTCTACAGAAAAGTTTTGGAAAAATTTATCACAAAATTCTCCAACCTTGTCAAATTTAAACGTACATTCCTGTTAGCATTATATTTTTCCATTGCACCATAAACTAATTATATTCAATTCAGTTCGGGATGATAAGGAGGATATCTCACAGCCTCAAAACCATTGGAAATTAAAATGTCATCGATGGAATATAGTTGATATTTTGGTTTCTGTTCTTTGATTATTGCATATAATTCCGGCTTACAAAAATCATTATTAAATGCAATATTTCTTTTTTTCAACCAATCTTGCATATTCTTATTTTGTGGACGAAATTGGCATATCCTCCACCAATTTATTGTGATAAGATGCATTATCACTAATACCACAACACTTCGATTCGGCAAATTTGGTATAAGTCTTTCCTTGATCCGTTTTTCGTAATTATGGTAATTCATTTGATCGTGATAATCACCTGTTTTACTCTCTGCTTCAACCAAGGTAAGCATTAGGAACAAATCCATCTTCTCTACCTGATGATCATACGAGCTTCTTTACTAGTAGGTCTCCTAAAACCTAATTCACTGCTTTTACTCCAACCTTTCTCATGTGCGTGAGTAGAGTGAATATAGGTTACGTCAGTATAAGCAATCGACCTTTTTTCTCCTCTAAATGTTTTCATTTTTCTTGAAAATGCCAATCTCAAATGCCGGATAGAATCACGCTCTACAAATATTGCTCTATCGCTTTCAGTTTTTCTCCAGAGAAGTGCTCGTATTTCTTGTCGCAGATACTCCCTTCCTTCCTCATAATTATATTCGGAATCAAATTTGGCGTGAACCTGCTTTAAAGTAGGTATGGTTTGTTCAGAGACGTAAAACTCTAATATTGTTTTTCTGAGGTGAGTTTTCTCCAAATCATCTAGTGCAAATCTTTTTTCATACTAGGCTTTTTTTGAGGGGTTGTGAAAGATTCGGTCTCACCTTTTCCAGCATTTTTTTCTCCTTGGCAATGCGGGCTACAGAATTTAAACTAATGCCTAAAGCAGCAGACACCCGATCGCATACGGTTTATAAACCTGGAACAAAAAGTATTTTATATTTTTTTTGTAAGTAAGAAACTTTAGTACTTTTTTCTACTTGGTTCCTGAGAAAAATCTCAGAGACTAGTAGCTCCTTCAGACCTATTTTCTGGAGGAATTTTAGGTGTTGTGCCCTAGGAGATTTTATATTTGGACAAGAGTCTTAAATATTCATGGATATATTATGTCTTATTAAAAAATCAGGTTTATTATTAAATAATCAACTTAAATCAAACTTTGCTTAAACATTTTCTTTCTTTTTTCTTTAAATAAGGAAATAAGGATTACAATAATTATTTTAATAAATGTTTGATACCAGAACCTTCAAAAAATTTATAATGGGTGTTCCCTGCTTCGCTCCTTCCTGCATAAATTATATCACATTTCCAACAAGTTCACAACTTTGGCCACTTAAAACTTTGTTTTTCACTTCACTCTTAAATGTCATTGTAAATACTGTTCAAACACTAAACCTAATAATTAATTAAACAGAATATTAAAAATATAAAGCTAATACCTAACTAAACCTAATCTTGAAGTTGTAAATACTAATAAACTAATTAACTGGAAATAATACTTAAAATGTTACTACGCCACTGCAAATTTGTCGAAGTGCGTTATCTGACAAACTTTTACCGACTGAGCAAGTTTGCTGACGC
Source organism: Lochmaea crataegi (assembly GCA_947563755.1). Classification (NCBI taxonomy): domain Eukaryota; kingdom Metazoa; phylum Arthropoda; class Insecta; order Coleoptera; family Chrysomelidae; genus Lochmaea; species Lochmaea crataegi. The sequence continues at coordinate 29,372,259 of OX387434.1, read as the reverse complement.
GCATACAATTCTCAACACTCTAGCTGTTCTGGTCGACCTATAATCTATTTAAAATACTGAGAAAATAATGCACTTCAGTTCTGACTCACCATATATTTGATTAAATAAATATTTACAGAATCATTCATATTTTTAAATTTTTATAATCATTAAAAAGCTTTGGCATCAATACATTTTTATTATTTCACTCCTATCCAATTATACAGGGCGTTGACTTTGACGGAAAATTGGTTATAACTTTTCAAATACCCTACATAACAGATTACAGCCTTGTATTGTTGTAATGGGGAAGTAAAGCACCGAGTAAAGGAACATTGTAACCAATTTTGAAATATGAAGCTGGCTACAACTTTTATAATAAACTTTTTTTGGTATTCTAAATCAAAGTATTCGATTCGGAAATTCATCTGAATCATCCAATACTACTGTTTCTGACTTTTCACAATGCTTTGTCAGAGCCGGTGACGTCCCATTATTGAATTATTACTAGATTACTATTAATGTTATCAAGTTCCCGACGCCTTTCATTTAATAATATCTTTTTCCTTCATCATTTTTTACTATCATTTTGAAATCTCTGTAATTTCTTTAACTTCAAAGCTGGTTGACTTTCTCTCGCTGTTGGATAACATCTTGATATTAAAAATTATTTTCCACTTTTTACTTCGATTTTTTGTAAAAGAGTGCTTCGTAGCTTTTTAAACCATCATTCATTTTTGCATTTTTTGCCTTTAAACGAATTTAAATTCAGTAGTATTCATTTTGGTCGGCAGCGGGGATTGAACTTGGGCCTCTCTCGTATAAGTTATATAATAAGTATAAGGTATAGGCCGGTTAGTGTGAAATATAATAAATCAATTGTTAATATTGATGAACTTGGTCAGAATATGGAATAATTGTATTGTCATTATTCCTCGATAAATTCCAATTCAATTTGATGTTTTGAAGTCAATTTAAATTACAATTGAAGCTCCCATACAGGTGAAGCTAATAAAATCGTGATATGAAAAGATAATATTATTAAAAAAACAACTAAGAAACACTCTTTTATATCAGATCTTTCGCAACTCTGACCAACTATCTGTAGAACATATTTTAATTCATTGTGTTCGATATAGTTATTGATCGGCATCGTCACAAGCTCAGAGGCTCCCAAAAATATGATCCTATTAAGTTCACCAAATATTATTAGTTCTGTGAGGTTACATAAAAGACGGTAATCTCTATTATTGTGAACAAAAATTGTATCATAAACCTACCCCAGTTAATGACCACATATGTCTCCACATCTGTGGTCATATGTAAATGCCAAAAAAAATGCGGTAGTAGGTATACATTCCTTTTTGAAAATTCAAAAAAAGACATATTGGGGGTGGACTGAACACGAGACTCTTCAGCTGCTATAGTGGAATTCACCTTCAATAGGCTGTATCTACACAGGTATAGGATGTTGTTTGGAGATCAGATTCCGGAGAAATTGAAATGTTAGTAAATAGGCTATAACCCGTTCAGTACAAAAACCGTTGCACGTATTCAAAGTATCGAAAAAGAGACGTTCGTTTATATCATGTCATTCGATTGCTGCTGTCAATCCTCTGTCAATCACTATGTTAAGCCTCTCTAAACTCAATAAATATTGAAATTTGTAGGTCGAATTGTATTAACCCTGCGTTGGGTTGGTGGGGTGTGAGATACCCCAATAATATTTGTTGCAGTGGCAACATGGTAAGACAACATACCTCGCGTTCAAGCGTCTCTCTACCCTCTTGTAACACTGTCAGGCGCCACACCCTAGCAGAGTTTCAGTTGGCGAGGATCAGTGTTGAACAGTAGACGTGCTTAAAATCGTTTTGGGTGTGTCACACCCCACCTTACTAATTACGTTATTACTTAGACCATCATTTTTGTTTTAAAAGGTAAGTGTTTTTTCTTGTTATTTGTTATAAGGAAATTATATACCATGTTTTTTTAAGAAAGAATGGGAAGCTATGAGGAGGAACAGAAAAGATTGTTAGCTATGTGGGCAGATGTTCCATCAGAGGATGAAGTTGATTCGGATAGCGAGGATGAGGTGGATCATGTTAGTGTAAGTGACCACAATACGGACACTGAACAAGAAATTTCAGAAGATGAACAAGAACCTGAATTCGAACAAAATGAGCAAGAAGATATTTCAGAAGCGCACGTCAATACTATAGACGAAGCGCAAAATGAAATAATAGAAGAAACTCAAGTAAGTACGTCAGAAGAACAAGTAAATAGGGTAGAAGCACGTGGACGAAGAAAAGAAAGATTTTTTACAGCAAAAGACGGGACGAAATGGAGTAAGACAGTGCCAAATAATCGTATCCGTACTAGAAAAGAAAACATTGTCAGTCACATACCTTGTGTTAAACCTTTCGCAAAAAATTCTAGGACTGCGTACGAATGCTGGAACATTTTTTTTAGCAATAGGATGCTTGATGATATTACACAATATACAAATATCAAGATAACAGAAAAAGCTTCCAAATATAAAGATCAGTTTTTTGTCAAACCAACCAATGTGGCTGAAATTAAAGCAGTTATAGGGTTGCTTTATCTAGCTGGACTTTTCCACTCAAACCGACAGAACTTAAACGATTTATGGCAGACAGATGGTACCGGCATTGACATATTCAGAAGTACCATGCCTCTAAAACGTTTTCAGTTTTTGTTGTGTTGCTTGCGCTTTGACAATATTCAAAATAGACATGAAAGATCAAAAATTGACAAGTTAGCACCAGTTAGAGGAATATTAGATGAATTTGTTGATAATTGCAAAGCTGCTTATTCACCTTCACAATACATGACCATTGATGAAAAATTGGAGTCGTTTAGAGGCAGATGCTCCTTTAAACAATATATTCCAAATAAGCCAGCTAAGTACGGCATTAAAGTGCAAGCCCTTGTCGACGCACGTTCATATTATGTGTTAAATTTAGAAGTTTACGCTGGAAAACAGCCTGAGGGTCCTTATGATCTTCCTAATACCCCATCGGCTATCGTAGAGCGGCTTGTACAACCTGTGTCCGGAACTCACAGAAATATTACTTTTGATAACTGGTACACAAGTTCTGAGTTATTAGTGACCCTTCTTGAGAAACATAAATTAACAGCTGTGGGTACTGTCCGAAAAAATAAACGCTGCATTCCACCAGAATTTCTAAAAGTAAAGGATAGAGAATTGAAATCTACAATATTTGCCTTCCAAAAGAACCTAACTATTTTGTCGTATACACCAAAGAAGAATAAAATTGTGTTAATGTTATCGAGTCTTCATCATGATGACTCGATTGATGAGAAAAACGATAAAAAGTTACCAGAGATTATAAGCTTTTATAATTTTACTAAATGTGGCGTAGACGTAGTTGATGAGCTTTCGGCAAGTTATAACGTATCGAGGAATTCTAGAAGATGGCCACTTACTGTATTTTTTTCTCTTCTTAACACAGGTGCTATCAATGCTCAAGTTATTTACAGAGAAAACAATAAAGATTTTAAAACACCGAGACGAAAATTTATTAAAATATTAGGTTTGAAACTTTTGGATGACCACGTAAAAGTTCGGAAAGATAATCCAAGAATATCACGCGAATTACGTCGAAAAATTGGGGAAATAGTAGGCGTTGCCGATTCAGAGCCAGAGCCAAAACGACCAAGAATTGTTGGTAGATGTTCAGTGTGCCCTAGACAGAAAGACCGAAAAACTAAGTACTATTGTAATACATGCGAGTCATATTTGTGCTTAGAACATGTTGTAACCATGTGCGAAAATTGCGCCCATTCGACGACTGAGTAAAAAAAATTTAATTGTAATTGAAGTACTATTTTTTTATTAACTATTTTATGTGCTTTTCGTTTGAGATTTTTTGAAGTTTTTTTCTTGTTATTGTTGTAGGTTTTGGTAAAAAAAAATAATTAGAAATGTCAAACTTTTTTTTTGGATTTTCAGAGTAATAAATAATTTTTGTATGTCTTTTTAAAATAAATCATTTCATAAAAAAGGAACTCTTGTTTCTATCCCTTAGATAGCCAAAAAAATGCAAAGTAGTAAAAAATAGACATCCATACATTAAAAAAAGAATAGATACGTCACGGGGTATCACATACCCCACCTTACCAATTATTAAAGAATTTTTCACCTTACCAACGCCGGGTTAAAGAATATAAATATATGTTTAAAGAAAGGTTTCGTAATTAATTTCATATCAAATACAGCTCGTAGGTTAATTAAATATTAAATTCAAACTAACGTCAGTCTTGATAAAAACTTTTTATGTTGGCAAAAATGCGCGCTGTTGCCGCGATTAAAAAGGTTTATTTCAGGTTCAGTTGACGTCTTGACATTTTTGGGGTTATGTTGTGACAAAAACTGCAAAGAGCTGTGAGTAATTTTTCACAAGCAGTAATGAGTTATCAAAGTTAAAGTCACATCCAAAAAAACGTATAAATGAAACTTAATATTACTGCAATAGTTGATGCATTTACTCCTGATACTATTTACAGCGTTTATGAAGCAAGTATGTATAAGTTCAATATTATACCCAATCAACTGTATTTATTATATTCTGTTACATTATTCTTAATACTTGGCAATTATACATGGACATTTTTTTATAGATAATCATGTCACTTTAGGAATGTTACTGCAGTAATTGGAGGAAGAACAATAATTATTATATGTAGAATGTTCCTGAGTAGTTTACTAAAATATGATACATCCACAAAGAGGACTTATGGAACTTTCAACAAAAATAAACCACTGTATACATTTGTTTTTATTAATGAATCCTGAATTTTCCAAAATGGTGCTGTAGGCTGTTCATGTCAAAAGGTATGTTACAATGATAATGTAAAATTTTAGAATGCAAAATTGTTTTTATTCTAGATGTTTTGTATTACATGCTGAGAATGAAGATGTTTGTATTGATGGAGCAGAAAGTATATTTTTATATGAATCTCAGTTGAGTTATTATCATGGGAAAATGAATGAAGAACATGTTTTTAAATGGTTTGAAAACCAATTACTTACTGTTGAATCTTTCTGAACCTTTAATAAATTATGGACAATGCTTTTCGATAATACGGTATCCGCCAAAATAAACAGTACCGAAACAGAGAGTGCTGTGGAGTTGTTTATGTAATATGGATTTGTCATATTTGACTTAATTGTCATTAGTTGATATATTAATAGTACGCTGCAGTTAAATTTGATTTAAAAATGGTTCTAACAACGGAAGAAAAAGTGTTTTTGGTAGAGCATTATTTTCGTTCATACGGAAAATAGAATAATTTCTCGGGGAACAGACTTCGAATATCCTTCTCATTCACCTGATCTGACGCCACCTGACGCATACATTTGGGGCATAATGAAGGACAAAATATTTCACTCGGAAAATCCGCCGGCGAATATTGCCGAACTACGGGAAAGAATACAAAATATTTTTCGGCAGTTACATCAACCACTTTTTATAAATATGTTTATTTTCGGTACTGTTTATTTTGGCGGATACTGTAATAGGAATCACAGACTATCACACCACTAGAGGCGAAACACCCATTTCCCTCGTTCACCTTTTCACCCACCCACTCTCCGCAAACGAGAAGTCGGGAACATTTTCACCACCCCCTCGTTTCTTGTAGGGTATGGTTACCCTATATCCACCCTCCTTCAAGCTTGTTGGGAAAAAGGAGGTAACAAAATGTTTGATAAATACTATGGGGATTCTGCCCCCTCATCTTCAATGGTTTAGAAAGTGATTTACTGAGTTTTGTTGTCTTGTTGTAAGATCTTGGGATCGGATTGTAGTGCAGCTTTTAAAAACATTTTTGTAGCAAAAGCGACCTCTAACAGAACCTGGAAATTATCCACAGACTTGTAGGTTCAACGCTAGAGGGCATTATTGGATAAAAAAAATTGAAAAGCATATCTCACAAAAATTACTAGGTAAGGAACATAACAAAAACGATAATCGTATTCAAAAAAAAATCTGGTATCAACTTTCGTTTAGCTGAAATCAGTTATGTAAGAAAAAGTCGAAATTTTTTTGCGGAAATGCATAATTTTCATTTTTTACATTTTAGACAATTTTCTAAACATAAACACGCAAAAAACTTCTAGCGGAAATATACATTTTCATTTATTGATAAAAACAGGCGAGTACAAAACCGTTTGTCTCTTGAGATTTTTGAAGCGATATTAAGCTGATAAGAATAGATATTATTCATTGATCTGTGTTAAAGGTCGAGAAGAGGATTAAACTCAATTTTTACATAGTTTATATTATTTATTATGGTTTATCTATTAGTTTCAGATATTCTAAAGTCGGGAAAATGATGCATTTCCGCAGAAAGTTTTTTGTGATTTTGTATTTGGGGAGGCATCTATATACTGGTTTCAGCTAAAAAAAATTTCACCCAAAATCTGCGTATATTTGATATTACAAACTTTAATCAACTAAGAGGTGAGGGAGAGTGGAAGCCTTGTTATGGAAAAACGCCTGCCCAACCAATCTTTGCAGAATTGGTTTTGTTCATCAATGTGGAAACTATATACTCAATGCAAGTAATGAGTAACGTGATCGTTAGAGGGCACTACTTATTTTTTTCAGAAATCCAGGTTTATTTGAAAAATATTAATGGTCAAGGCAAAGACAAGAGTCTCACTGTGCTTGGACAATTATGTGACGATATTCCAGTCAGAAGCAATATAGCACTGTACAGTGGCAATAGTTTAAGAAAAATACCATTGCTATATACTCCAAAAGCCATGTGGCTGAAAATAATCAACTCCATGCAGATAAATTCCAAACTCGCTTGCAGCCCAAATAGACTGTCCTTAGCCTGGTCACTTCTATCACAAGCACAATGATAAGGCAGATTCACTTAATCAGAAAATTTCTGTGATATAGCCAGTTCTTGGAAAAAAGCAGTCTCGAGAATGGTGATACAAGGCGCCGGTAATTCAAGTAGGATCTGGCTGACAGAGTACTGTAGACTTGACAAATACTAGAAAAACATTGGATTGGCAGACACAGCCATATTAATGGTTTTGTCAAGAAGACGAGGAAACTTTGGCTTACATACTGTGCTACTGTGGAGGCCTGATTAGGCTAAGATTTTCAACGATAGGAGAGGAAAAACCACTAAGGCACTGAATGTCATTTCGTATTCTGAGGAGAAATGGGCCCAGCTACAAAAACAAGGTGTCTAATTCGTTACCAGAAACATAAATCTAGGATAGTTAAGTCCGACCAAATAAAATGGGTTTCAGTAAAACCAGAGTAATATAATCTTCTTAATTAGGTTAATTCGGTTAAATTTGGTCTACCAAATTTTTGGTTTTAAATTACGCGGTAGACCCACAAGACTGTAAGAAAATTTCAGGTTTTTTTTCGAGGTCATTCATTCATTCGTTTGGATCGTGCTGAACAGCCCAGGCATTTGAACTGAATATTTTTATATATATACCTATTATCAATAACCCAATTACCATAGTGTATATGGTCTAAGGTATACTTTTACACTTATTTCAAGTACATTGCATTTTGCTTAAGACATATTTCATCGATGCTTTGTCGGTCCAGCTACAATTTTATTCATGTACAGATTTAGCCCATTGCTTTTTATCTATTGCCATTGTTTTTGCCTCTGTCCATGTTTTTCCTTTTTCTAGCAGTATGCTTATCTTAACACCATCCCATGTTTGTTTTGGTCTTCTCATTTTTGATAGCCAAACTTTCTTAACCGGTCTTGTGTCGTTCATTCTATGTAAATATCCCCACCAGTTCAATTGTCTCTTTTCAATAAATTTAAGTGTTGATTCTATGTCAAGGTCTTCTCTTATTTTCGTATTTCTTATTTTTTCTTTCTTTGTGACTCCTTTAACTCTTCCAAGATACTTCATCTTAACTGCTTGTATTTTACTCTTTTGTCTTTTTGTTAATACCCAAGTTTCACACCCGAATATTAATATTGGACGGTAAAGTTCCATCGTTTTTTGTACTCTATTGTTAATTTCAACTTCCTTCGTTCCATTTTGTTTTATTTCTACTCCCAAGTATAAATATCTTCTCACTTGTTCAATTTTTATTCCGTCTAATTGTTAACTGTTTTTGTTTCTGTCCTTTAACCATTTTACTATGATTGACCGTCATTCCAAATTCTTTAGATACCGTGTTCCAGATTTCCATATTATTTTGTAAATCCCTTTCTTTCCCTGCCATAATTATTAAATCATCTGCAAAAGCTGCTTCTGATATATCCACTCTTATTAAATGTCTGGTTGACGATTTTTTAAATATTTCATCAATGAAAATTGTAAATAATACTGAATCTTTGTACCATTTGATAGAACAGTATAGTCACAAAGTATCACCTACCATCTTTTTAAAAATCCTATAGAGTTAATACTGGCTACTGCCAAGCAAGCCGATAGATGCATTCCAGAAGTTGCGGGTTGGAATTGGTTTGTCCGTGAACCTCTCAAATTTGAAAGAATTCTATTTGACAATTATTGTTCTACCTTATTTAAAAAAATAGTATTACAAACTTTTCGGTGTAGTAACTAATTTATAAATTTGCAATGTTTCTTCTTAATAAAACAATTCCATAAAACTTGGGGTGGCATTATTTATTATTTTATTTCAATCATGATATTCAAAATAAGTAATTCAGGCAGCATTTTCTAGAGGTAAATGTGTATATCACAAAGTTTTATAAAAACTACAAAGAATTAATTTAATAGTTTTTATTGAATTGAAACGTCTCATTTGATCAATCGTTTTATTAGCAATACTTTCAGTTGCGGTAGATGCTGGAGAGCTAAAACAAAATGGTAAATATAAATTTGGATTGATTAGAAGATGATGGAGTGATAAATAATTCACCAGTATACTGATAATTATAATATGTATTGATTTCAGTGCAACGATTTAGTCAATCATTTGCATATACCTTCACTCGGAGAATAGAATGGATTTTCTGAGCTGTGGTGGTGCTTGCTGCACAATTTTCTTTTGCTATGATCAATGATCATATATCTCAGGATGATTTTCCTTGTTGAGAATGACCTACATACTAAAGCTTCACATCCCGGCTTTTCTAAAAAAAATTTAAGATTTATATCAACAAAATATAAAATAAAATTGCCTACCTTTAAAAAGGAGGTAGATCCAGGTTATCAGAACTTTTTTATTTATAATTTGTCTGTAAACCTTACATCAATCTTTCATATTGTAGTGACAACATTTTAGAAGCCAACATGTACTTAGGTAATTGTAACCTAAAAATTATATTAGATAATATTTTTTCCTTGATACTATATATACATGCATTTTAAATACTAGACTAGTTCCATAACTTCTAACTAATTAAGTGTGTGGTATAAACATACAAATAAAAGTGTTAACTATTCCATACATACCTTTTTAGTGCTAAAAATAATTCCATACTTTTTAAAATAAGAATTTCTTAGTGCTGTACGGTTAACATACAAATTAAAGTTTCATACATATGTAACATCTCTGTATGTAACTGAAATAAGTCGAAGTTTCTTTGCACGCAATAACCGTCAATAACTAAACCTAACCTAGAATATTTGATAAACTTCATTTGACATATACTAGATTCTCATATTATTTCAAGGGCTTGGCAACATAGTACAGTTATGACAGATGTGACGTGCAACGGTTTTAATACTGAACGGGCTATATGTTCGTTCTGGAATATGGCGGAGGCCTAACATAGGGATCTCCATAAGGAAATCGCGAAAAAAGCTAAGGTCAAAAATAGCAAAAATGGTTCCCTTCAAGTTCACGTGGCGGCTTCTTGAAATCCGAGCTGCGATTAGATAACGCCGAGGAGCGATAAGAATATTTTATTAAATAGTTTATATACAGGGTATATTAAAACAATAGCAAACTTCGTGTCCTATGTATATCCTCTTTCTGAAGCGTTTTTAGACACACTTGTCTCCTGTCACTTGCCACCTGTCTAACGGCAATTTTGGTTCACCTCCAAGACTCCCCAAATTTGGACCAAATTCCTCAAATTGACCCACGCGTGACGTCATCGACTTCTGAAGCGTTCTGAGACGTTTTCTGAAGCGTTTTGAGGCGTTTTTTGAAGCGTTTTGAAGTGTTTCGGAACGTTCTAAAGTGGATTGGAACGTTTTGAGACGTTCTGAAGTGCTCTCGGGCATTGCGAGATGTTCGTTGATGATGCAGACGCAGGAACACTTCAGAACGTCTCAAAACGTGTCACTCCACTTCAGAACGTCCCAAAACACTTTAAAACATCTCAAAACGCACCAGAAAACGTCTCAGAACGCTTCAGAAGTCGATGACGTCACGCGTGGGTCAATTTGAGGAATTTGGTCCAAATTTGGGGAGTCTTGGAGGTGAACCGAAATTGCCGTTAGACAGGTGACATTAGACAGGTGACATTTGACAGGTGGCAAGTGACAGGTGACAAGTGTGTCTCAAAACGCTTCAGAAAGAGGATATACATAAGACACGAAGTTTGTTGTTGTTTCAATATACCCTGTATATAATCTATTTAATAAAATATTGTTACCTAACCGCAGCTCGGATTCCAAGAAGCCGCCGCGTGACCTTGACGGGAACCATTTTTGATATCTTTGACCTTAGCTTTTTCGCGATTTCCTTATGAAGATTTCCATGTTGGCGCCTCCGCCATATTCCAGAACGAACATAGCCTATTTACTAATGTTATGTGTTTGTACTTTTTCACCGACTTCCCAAATAGCTCTAAAAGCATCTAACATCACGATTTAACAAGATTGTTTCAGAATAGAGCTGAATAACTACGTCACTGGGACGAAAATTATGTGAACATGAAAATCGTCAACAAACAACAAAGCGCAATGTTTCTGTTTCATCGTTTTTTATCTAAAAATATCCCAGAAAATTTTTTTGTTCTTGCAAATTCAGGCTCGTCAAGAAAAAGCTAATCATATCGGATATAAAATATTTGAGGGCAGACGGAGATTAGCCCGCCAGAACAAAGTTAATCTGCAAGCAGTTAAATCATCTCATTTTCGTAAATTAGTCCTCGAGACCGTAAAAGAGATAAAAGAAACCAAAAAAAGATACTTGCTTAGGAAAATTTATAGCTCTAAAACTGTTTCATTCTCCAGGCACGTCCCACTACACAGAAAGATATCTTGTAATTGATAGCATTATACTTTATTTTGATAACATTTCACTGCCGCATACAACATAAAAGCACAGGAAAAGTTTTTCATTTTCAGGAAGTCACTTTCTTGCTATAGAATTATAGTTTTCTTCTAATCTTGTGTACAAAAAAAACTAGCACTTTGAAAATTCACGAATGTAGAAACGCCTCAGAAGATTTGGCCAAACAATTTTGTTTTATTCATTATTACACATCATCATGTCGTATTTTGGACAATAACTTCAACGTCGATTTGTTTATGGAAAAGAGATAAGAAATCGAAAGATCGTAAATAAATATTGTATGTAATTCGTGTGTGAAACACCTTTCTTGGAAATCAGTAATTATTGTAACTTTGGATGATGCAAACATGTCATAGTTTTTCCAAACACACCGTAATATTAATAGAAGTCGGCAGTCGATGAATATTTAATGTATCGCAGACAATTTATAAAATTTTTTTGATCACCCCTGACAGAAGGTGGCTTTTTCTATTCACGTTCGACCATATCGTGCCTTTGTCGATTTGCGTAATAATGGACTGATGGGATATCATGATGGATACATCAATTAGAGACTATTCCAAATAATACGATTTCATCAATTTTGTAATTTATTAGGTTTGCGTTTTTAGGACAATCTAATTAATTCTCTATTTGATATAGACAGTTAAGAGTGTTTCTTACTTAAAAATATGTCTCATTCAGATTAAAAAATTGTTGCATATATAGACGATGTGGTTGTATTTAATTGATTTATTTTTAAAGGTATAACATATTTATTTAAAGAGGTAACAACAATAGGTACGTAAGTACAATATGCATAACATATACAAGTGGTTTTCATAAAGTCTTTTTCACTTTGTCCGTAATTTCCCTCTCCACATACCGAGTGCCGTCGCCACCCTGGTCAAGGCAACTCTCGTACTATCGGCGGAACGTGCGAGATTGACACGTCTTACACAAAGTCTTGATACAAACATATCGCCCCCATTGAAAGCCTCCAGGCGAGGCTATTGGAAAGCACACATAACTTGACAGCGGGTGTTTTGAGAATACCCAATGAAGTTTTCACGGAAGCAACGCGTATGATGCCGTCCTTACCAGGGAATACCTCAGTCATTCGGCACAATCTCCATTGGAGAGGAGGCAAATTGTCTTCTTGTATTAGAACTAACAGACCAGGTTGGAGGGTGTCTTGACTGCAGCAAACCCATTTGCTTCTTGGTTGCAAATGAGAAATATATTCCTTTGACCATCTTCGCCAAAACTCTTGAACCAATTTTTGTGCTAGCTGGAATTGTTTGAGTTGGTTGTCAGGAATGGATACTAGACTTGGTTCTGGAACAGCCTCGAATAAGGCGCCAATCAGAAAGTGCGAGGGTGTGAGAGGAGAAGGTCGTTGGGGTCATTAGAGGAAGGATATAGTGGACGGCAGTTAAGAACTGATTCGATTTGTACAAGAACCGTGGAAAATTGTTCATAGTTAAGAGGTGTATTTCTTACTATGCGACGCAAGTGATACTTCACGGATTCAATACCTCCTTCCCATATACCCTTAGCCTTAGCAGGTATAAACCTCCAAATTATGCCCTCAACAGATAGGTTGTCGGCGACCTCCCTTGAAGCCCCTTTAAGAAAAGACTTTATTCCATTTGAGGCGTTTGGTTTTCCACTTCCAGCTATAAAACGTTTAAGGGCTGCTAAGGACAAGTCGGTGTTCAGATCCCCCACTAACTCTAAGTGTGTGGCCTTGGTAAACATGCAGATAAAGAAGCAAATACAGGCCTTAGTCAATTTATAGTTTTTTGTGGCTTTGTTCTTCAATTTGAAGGGACCAGTATAATCGATGCCGGTGAATAAAAAGGGTCTAGAAGGGGACACCATTTCTATGGGAAGCTCTCCCATCGCGGGCGTGATAGTGTCGCAACGAGGTTCTTCTAGCACAATAAGCTGTGAGATCTATTGTAAAACAAAGCCGGTAAATTTATTCAGTACCTATCTATGGAAGCATATATCCAACAACAATCGGTCAAAAATTGTTACCCAATTAGTTAACTAACAACATTGATTCATAGTAACCGTATCAATGCTAGACATATTCATCTCTTTAATAAATAGAATAATTTCGCCATTGCATGGCAACATAATCGTATAAAAAAATCTACCATTTTGAATAGTCCTCATCAATTCATTCACTCAACAAAGACGCGGTACCGTAGGAATACCTCCAATTTTATACCACCAGAAGTATTGCTTGGTATGTATAAAGAAAGGAATTTTATACGAGTGAAAATAACCATATTTAAAAAATTATGTCAATCAGAACTACCACTCATTGAATTTTTTGTACATTCTGGCCCTGTATAAATCGTTTAAAAGCCATTTGACTTTTATTTGGACACGGCGAAGCACTCCATGTATTTTAACTTAATTCCACTAGAATATATTTCAGGTAATCCTTTCGAAAAACCCTTTTTTGCATCCGGCTCTAAAACAAGGTAACACGTAAAGACAAATGGAAAGACTTTTATAAATTACCCTGGACTCCGGAAGCGACATTTCAGTTTGAACTTCCAAGAGAATTTTTAGCGATTGTGAACAAAACTTGTCTGTGTACGATTACTGATAAGCAATAGGATTTTGTTAAAAAGTCCGTGTCCGTGTCCGTGTCCGTACATCTGCTTTCAGATCAGATCGAAAATTATTTGAATAAAATGTAATAAAAAAGAAGTGTGAATTTTTTCAAATGAAACTAAATGTTTCTTCTTAATTCCACCATTTAATGAAAAAATTATGAAAATTCTAAGATATTGATAATTATTTCAACTTCTGTCATTCTGGCGATGATTATGTCAATATCGAAATATGTAATTATCAATATCTTAGAGTTTTCATAATTTTTTCATTAAATAGTGGAATAAATTAGAAACACTTAGTTTCATTTCAAAAAGGAATATGAGTAGATTCCACAAAGTAAGGGTCCAAACAGTAAATTCAAGAAGTATGAATATTGAATAATTCTAAAAATTTTGTCATTTCTCAGTATGATTTCAATACGCTACACTCTTATACTGTTATTCCATGAGAAGTGCAGAGTACTTTAGCCATGGACGAGAATAACACACTATACTGACATCACACAGTAAAAGTGCTTCCAACAGCTTCCAACAACAGTGCTGTGTTGTGTGAGAAAGGGTTTAAATTGACTGGATCAGAATATTAAAATTTTCGAGAAATAATGGAAATACTTATCTTAGATTCACTTATTATTCAAGGAATAACTTCAAGCTGCTGTCGATCAGATTGGATACAGTCTCCGCTCCTACTCTAAGACCTCTTTTCACCTGCCCCAATCATTATATCACTTAAAATAAAATGGCGCTAGAACATAGTTCTGCTTCCTTCGGAATGTTCTCTTCCCGGATAATATTTACCCATCGGTTGATTTGTATCTGGAGGAACCCAAATATTTACTTAAATTAACACCAACAATGCAACAATTCCATACAGAACTTAATGTTTTCTTATGAGAATGGATAAATAGTATTTATTTATTAAATGATACGACAATGGTAGTTTCAGAGCTGTAGAACTGTTCAGGACTTACTGCTTACCTGTGAAACGATGTTTTGCAAACATCACTTATACATTTTTTGTATACTACACAACGAATCACCTTTTTGTAAATATGAGTCAAGAAATAAATAAAATATTCTCAACTGATTTACATTTAAATTCCTTTACGATATCTACCACAGTTGAACACAACAGTTATAAATATTTGGTCAAAATCAAAATAAAGATCTGTCAACAAATGTGAATATTCAATATAAGGGGTGTTCACAAATTTACTGAAAAATGCAGAATCACAGAAACTTTCAGATTGATATCCAGTTGATAAACATTCAACCATATATGAATGGAATTAAGAAGGGGTTAGGGGAGATGAAAGGGGAGTAGGTGGATAGACTAAGAGTCTCAAGAAATAGGGAGGTGGTTATAGAGGCAAACAAGGGGGTTGAGGTGAGGGCATTTCTGGAGGAGATGGAAAGGGTAACAGGAGCTAGGGTGGTGGAAGTGGGGAGGGGAACAAAATCCATAAAGATGGAAACCGTGGAAGAAAGATGATAGGGTGAGGGGGAAAATAGAGAAATTGATTGGGAAAGAGACAAAGGTGATTAAGGTGGTGAGGGAAAGGAACGGGATGAAAATGGCGGTGGTGAAGGCGGAATGGGAAAAAGCGGAAGCCTTACTGGGAAAAATGGAGATTAGATTGGGGTGGAACAGGGTAACTATTGTAGAGGGTAGAGAGGAGGGCAGATGCCTTGTATGTGGGGCGAAGGGGCACAAAGTAGCAGGGTGTAAGGTGAAGGGAGTAAAGGAGAGGAGTAAGTGCTGGCTATGTAAGAGCGAGGATCACATGGTCAGAGACTGTCGGCTGACCTTCCTTTGTAGGGTAACTCGGGAGAGGGGACATAAGCCAGGGGAACTAGAATGTAGAAGGGGAAGGAAGCAAGTAGATGAAGACGATGGGATAGGGAAGGAAATGAGAGGGACCCTCTGGACCCCTCAGAGGGGACAAGTCTGGTCAAATAAGAGAAAGGGGAGAGCAGTGCGCGGGAAGAAGGAATGTAGGGGATGGATGGAGGGTGTTACAGATAAATTTAGGTAAATGCAGGATAGCGAATGATGTATTGGATGAAGTGATTTTACGGAGGGAAGTGGATGTGGTGTGTGGATCTGAGGTAAATATGTGGGAAAGCAGGAATGGATTATGGACGATACAGGAGAGGCAGGAATAAGAGTGGTGGGGGATGGCTGAGGGCGGATGAAGAGAGGAAGGGAAACGGACGGGAGGTAGTGCGAATGGGAGACATGGTGGTGAACAGTGTGTATATAAGGCCAAATGTCAGCCTGGAAGAGTATGAGAGGAGCATGACAGGATTGGAGGACGATCTGAGGGTGTCAAAAGGAAAAAGGGGAATCATAAGGAGAATGGTGACAGGGAACTCAAATGCTAAGAGTACTGTATGGAGGGGGTGAAGAAAACGGACAGGAGAGGGGAGATCCTGGAGGGAGTGTTGACATCCAACGGGTAGGTGGAGCTGAATGATGGACTACTGCCCACCTTCGTGAGGGGTGACGGTGGTTCGTCATTAATTGATATAACAGCATGTGATGAATGGCTGGGGGAAAGAGTGAGTAGTTGGAGGGTGCTCCCTTTAGAAATTGAATCACTCATGTTATGCGGTGACAGATAGGCGGTAACGACACCAAACCATAGGTTTTGACTCTGCCAAAAATCTCACAACACCGCTCAAGAAGCTTTCACTTCAATAAATCGCTATGTTAACAATACACAGTACCTATACACAAATTGAACTTTTCACATTTGTGTTGCATAGTCCTTACCTACTAACATTCTCGCACGAGCATTTTATTTTGGAAAGATGCTGATTCAAGTAGTCAAGTTCCAGTTTAAGTGATCCCATTTGGAGATATTCGATTGCCCTTAGCAAGACTAGAATATTTCTCCTATATAAGCTGAGTAAATGATCCCCTGGGATATTACTCAATTCAGGATTAAGAAGAGCCCAATCTCATCTGACTCATAGCATCGTTATGACAGCACAAAACTGAAAATATTTAGATGACGCTGACAGGTAACCCGGTGACGTCACCAATCTATAAGTTTTGCCCCTACCAAAAGAATTGTACACAATCAACTCTTCTATGGGCCATCCAAGTAGACGAATTACTGAAGTGGGCTAACATCCAAAGGTATGAATTGGAAGGATTGAGGTCACCAGTCATTAACAGGGTGGAAATTCCAATTGCACAACAGGCAAAATACTTCGGAGTCACAAGTTGACATGGAATCAACACCTACAGAAAATAGTCCAAAAAAGTAAGATAGCTCTCAATATATGCAAAAGAATGTGCGTAAAAAACTAAGGGCTTCCACCAAAAAGGATCATATGGGCTATATACCAGGATCATCAGAGGGGGTTGAGGTGAGGGTAATTCTGGAGGAGAAGGAAAGGGTGACAGGAGCTAGGGTGGTGGAAGCGGGGAGGGAAACAAAAACCCTAAAGATGGAAACCGTGGATGGAAGATGAAGGGGTGAGGGAAAAAATAGAGAAATTGATTGGGAAAGAGACAAAGGTGATTAAAGTGGTGAGGGAAAGGAACGGGATGAAAATGGCGGTGGTGAAGGCGGAATCGGAAAAAGCGGAAGCCTTACCGGGAAAAGGGGAGATTAGATTGGGGTGGAACAGGGTAACTTTTGTAGAGGGTAAAGAGGAGGGCAGATGCTTTGTATGTGGGGTGAAGGTGCACAAAGTAGCAGGGTGTAAGGTGAAATGAGAAAAGGAGAGGAGTAAGTGCTTGCTATTTAAGAGCAAGGATCACATGGCCAGAGACTGTCGGCAGGCCTTCCTTTATAGGGTATGTCGGGAGAAGGGACATACATAATCCAGGGGAACTAGAATGTAGTAGGGGAAGGAAGCAAGTAGATGAAGACGATGGAATAGGGAAGGAAATGATAGGGACCCTCTGGACCCCTCAGAGGGGACAAGTCTGGTCAAATAAGAGCAAGGGGAGAAGAAATGTAGGGGATGGATGGAGGGTGTTACAGATAAATTTAGGGAAATGCAGGATAGCGCATGATATATTGGATGAGGTGATTTTTAGGAGGGAAGTGGATGTGGTGTGTGGATCTGAGGTAAATGCAAGATATGTGGGAAAGCAGGGATGGATTATGGACGATACAGGAGAGGCAGGAATAAGAGTGGTGGGGGATGGCTGAGGGCGGATGAAGTGAGGAAGGGAAACGGACGGGTGGTAGTGCGAATGGAAGACATGGTGGTGTACAGTGTGTATATAAGGCCAAATGACAGCCTGGAAGAGTATGAGAGGAGCATGACAGGATTGGAGGACGATCTGAGGATTTCAAAAGGAAAAAGGGGAATCATAAGGAGAATGGTGACAGGGGACTTAAATGCTAAGAGTACTGTATGGAGGGAGGTGAAGAAAACGGACAGGAGAGGGGAGATCCTGGAGGGAGTGTTGATATCCAACGGTTTGGTGGTGCTGAATGATGGACTACTGCCCACCTTCGTGAGGGGTGACGGAGGTTCGTCAATAATTGATATAACAGCATGTGATGAATGGCTGGGGGAAAGAGTGAGTAGTTGGAGGGTGCTGGAGGATGAGGAAAGCTTGAGCTTACAGTAGGTGGAGACGGATATAAGGAAAGGGAGAAAGGAATTATTGAGAAAGTGGGGATGGAAGTGGACGAAGGCCGAGGTAGAGAGTATGAGGAAGAAAGTAAGAGAGGAAATAGAAAGGGGACTTGGACATGATTCAGATGAATTGTACAATGTGATACAGGGCTGTAAAAAAGAGGGGCGTGAGCGGTGGAATGAGGAAATAGAGGAGCTGTGGAGGGAGAAAGAACGAAGACGGATGCTGAGGGAAAGAGGAAGGATAGAGGGAAGAGGGGGATACAGAGAGATATTTATGCTGGAATCAGAAAATACGTCCGTTTACTCTTCTAGTATGTTGATTGTTCGGACATTGTTCACTTTTGTGAGCAAGTGCTGAAACAAGACTTTTCTTTGCTTAACCTGGTCTTTTCGTTCTAATTTCTGTATCCAGCTTCATTAAAATCATTCTTGTTTCAATTTAGGATTACGGTGGTAGATCCAAATCTCATCCATAGTTATGAGACTATATAATAAACTGATTTCAGTCTTGTTAAAATAATGCTTATTCCGTTTAGACATTTTTTTCGATTCGTTTTTTGTTGCATTGTTAATCAATGCGGCATCACCTCCGTGCTCTAATCTAAGTTTGTTCGACCAACATCGATGTAGTTGAATTAAACTACTTATGGTAACGGCAGAATCGAAATTATAGCCAAACTAGTTTGTTTTAGGCCCAACTGATTTATTGTATTCCTGAGTTTTTTAAGAAGAGGAAGAACACAGTTGAAAATAAACAATTTTGTCTTCCAGATAGACAATAGATTAATTCCAGTTGCCATGAATCCGTCTCCAACACCGCAATCTTTATTTGAAACATATTTTGTGGCTGTTTGAGAAGCTGTGAATGATATATTTCAGGGATTTAGTAAGAACATTTGAATGTGTCAGAAATATCACTGGATGTTGATATTGACATCGAAACAATGAATATTGAAGAATGGATATTCAAAATCAATAATTCATAATATCTCGATCTTTACGAGTGTAAATATTATTTTTATAGTGCGTTTCTTGTTCATAATGTTTTTCAATGATATTTATTCGATTTTAAACCTTTTGTTTTGTACCAAGATGCTGTTTCCAAGAAAGAGCAGAACCAGGACGGAGAGGACAGCTTGTCCCGTAGCCACTGCAATTAATTCAAATATTTAATAGCTATTTGAACATTTTTAATCCACAAAAGTGTGGGCCACTTTTATCATGAGTAAATCCATTGTTAATATTAATTTTATTTGAAAGTTTAAAGCCGTATTCATTTAAACTTCTATTTGAAACGTTCAGTTTTATCTTCGGATGCTCACATTGTTTGGCAGAGTGCTCGTAGAGTGCAAGCGATTATTGAGAAAGTTTTAATATATTTCTCCGAGTTGGATTATTTTTAATTTACATGATAATTAGATAGGTAAAGGTTTTTGCATTAATTCTAACAATTTTGAACTATATTTTCATGCGTATTAACAACTGACTTTATTTTAATAAAATACACTTCACGATGTTGACTGCTGTATAATCTTTGATTATGTTTTATCACATTTATTGGAGTGGTATGGATATAAAAAATATTTTTTAAATTGGAAACTGCTCTTTATACCGATATATTGGATGGGTGACCACTGGGGAAACACCGTCGTAGAGCCCGTACAGCCTAGATTACTAGGGTCAGTAGCAAAAATTTGTCCTATCAGCAATTTTTCATTTATCAAATTTCAACGATTGTACAATCCAGAGGGATTTCGACCTCGGAATAAAGTTTAACATCAACAAAAACTTGCAGGAGTGGGATTTTTAGATGTTAATTGTAAAAATGTTATCGTAACCCCATGGTGAATGTAGATTATTACAAATTAACCCCCATTGAAAATTTAATCGTATGATACAAAAAAATATTAGAAATACATTGTTCCCATTCAACCCCTCATAAAAATTCTGATGTACGCCCATAGTAAATGAAATTTTTTACAAATAAATCAACCCTCTTCAAAGATTTTATCGTACGCCCATGCTATAGAAACTTTTACAAACAAATTGATGTATTATGAAAATTAAATCGTACGCCCATGGTAAATGAAAACTTTTGCAAAAAAATTAACCACTCCCAAAAAGTGTATCCTACGCACGCAGTAATTGAAACTTCTTAGAAATAAATTAATTCCCTTTAGAAATTGAATCACTCATGTTTTGCGGTGACGGATAGGCGTTACCGACACCAAACCTTACGTTTTGACTCTGCCAAAAATCACACAACACCGCTTAAGAAGCTTTCACTTCAATAAATCGCTATGTTAACAATACACAGTATACACAAATTGAACTTTTCACATTTGTATTGCAAAGTCCTTACTAACATTCTCGCACGAGAATTTTTGTTTGGAAAGATGCTGATTTAAGTATTCAAGTTCCAGTTTAAGTGATCCCATTTGGAGATATTCGATTGCCCATAGCAAGACTAGAATATTTCTCCTATATAAGCTGAGTAAATGATCCCCTGGGATATTACTCAATTCAGGATTAAGAAGAGCCCAATCTCATCTGACTCATAGCATCGTTATGACAGCACAAAACTGAAAATATTTAGATGACGCGGACAGGTAACGCGGTGAAGTCACCAACCTATAAGTTTTACCCCTACCAAATGAGTTGTACACAAGGAGGGGAACCATCAACTCTGCTATGGGCTATCCAAGTAGACGAATTACTGAAGAGGCTAACATCCAAAGGTATGTATTGGAAGGATTGAGGTCACCAGTCATTAACAGGGTGGAAATTCCAATTGCACAAGAGGCAAAATACTTCGGAGTCACAAGTTGACATGGAATCAACACCTACAGAAAATAGTCCAAAAAAGTAAGATCTCAATATATGCAAAAGAATGTGCGTAAAAAACTAAGGGCTTCCACCCAAAATGATCATATGGCTATACGGGTGTCCCAGAATTTTTTAGACAGGCTATAACTCTAAAACGGCTGAAGATAACTTCATAAAATTTGGTATGCAGCAATTGGACGGATTTTACAATATTGCGAATCCCTCATGACGTCAGCGAAATCATCAGCGTAGCTATGACGTCATGTCATTATAAAATATCAAATGCAAAGGTGGTCGTGTGACTGCTCATATTAAAGGTCTTTTTATTCTGAATTCAACCATGTAATACACTTAGTATGTTAAAATTTATTAGTTGTGTATTTTCGATCAAAAGGAGTTTAACAAAATAAATAAAAAAGTTTAACAAACAAATTTAATCACATGAAAATCAAGGCAATAATACCATTATTCTACAATTAATTTTCAATAATGTGCTCAAAATGCCCCCCTTCCGCTTCAACACAAGCCTCAAACCTTCTCAATAGTTCACGCGTACATGCCGCTCTTATCATTTCTGGAGTAACAGCTCTACATGCTTCTTTTATTTTATTTTTTAAATCGTGAACATCCCACAATACGCTTGTAGTCGTTCTGTTAAAGTTTTACGAAATCTCAAATAAATATCGTAGTTAGCCATGGTGTCAAAATATTTTGATATTTCAACGAAAACAGTGAATGTAATTCTCGCAGTTACTATCTTAATTGGCAGAAGTGAATTCGTCTTAATCGAAAATGCCATTTTTATTCATGTATAATGAATACGTTGATATGTTGATGATTTTTGGAGAATGTAGAAGGAATAGCCGCAATGCTCGTATTCTTTATGCAGAACGATTTCCTGAAAGACGCATCCCATCTTGTCAGACATTTTATGAAGTTGAAAGAAAGTTGCGGCAAGGTTCATTTCCTAATTCCAAACACACGCACCATGAAAAAGTAGCTCGAACGCACCAAAATGAGGTAAACGTTTTAGCGTACGTAGCAATTAATCCTCATGTATCAGTTAGAAGTCTCGCCGAAGAAGTTCATGTTAGTAAAAGTACAATTCAAAGAATTCTTGCAAGTCACAAATACCATCCATTTAAAATTCACTTAAATCAGGAGTTACGGCCCAATGACTTTGTCCGAAGACTTACATTTATAACACACATTCAAACTATGATCGAAGATAATCCAAATATTTTGAATAGAATCTTGTGGAGTGATGAATCACGTTTTCATAACAATGGTGTCGTGAATCGTCATAACAGTCATTACTGGTCTGCAGAAAATCCGCATTGGGTAAGAGAATCTCGATTTCAAACAAGGTGGGGAATAAATGTTTGGTGTAGGGTATTTAATGGAAGGTTGATAGGGCCTTACTTTTATGATGGAACATTAACTGGTGAACGTTACTTGATGTTTCTGCAAAATGAGTTACCAGATTTATTGGAGGATATTCCATTAAATGAAAGAATAGAAATGATGTGGCAACAAGATGGTGCTGCTCCACATAATTATGGTAGGGTAACGCAGTTTTTAAATAATAGATTTCCTTCTTTCTGGATCGGTAATGCAGGACCATGTCTATGGCCAGCGCGATCACCAGACCTAACACCCCTCGATTTTTTTATTTGGGGTTATTTAAAAGATATTGTATACTCAAATCCACCACGCGATGTTGATGATTTAAAAAATAAAATAAAAGAAGCATGTAGAGCTGTTACTCCAGAAATGATAAGAGCGGCATGTACGCGTGAACTATTGAGAAGGTTTGAGGCTTGTGTTGAAGCGGAAGGGGGGCATTTTGAGCACATTATTGAAAATTAATTGTAGAATAATGGTATTATTGCCTTGATTTTCATGTGATTAAATTTGTTTGTTAAACTTTTTTATTTATTTTGTTAAACTCCTTTTGATCGAAAATACACAACTAATAAATTTTAACATACTAAGTGTATTACATGGTTGAATTCAGAATAAAAAGACCTTTAATATGAGCAGTCACACGACCACCTTTGCATTTGATATTTTATAATGACATGACGTCATAGCTACGCTGATGATTTCGCTGACGTCATGAGGGATTCGCAATATTGTAAAATCCGTCCAATTGCTGCATACCAAATTTTATGAAGTTATCTTCAGCCGTTTTAGAGTTATAGCCTGTCTAAAAAATTCTGGGACACCCTGTATACCAGGATCATCAGACCCATAATAGCATATTGTTTGGTGGCCAAAGACAAGTCAAGTCAAGCCAAGCCAAGTCAAAGACAAGTCTCACTGTGTTTGGGCAAACACGTGACGATATTCCAAGCAGAAGTTGCAGAAATACAGCACTGAGCAGGAGAGTTAATGAAGCAAGAGTTTCAGGAAAAGACCACTGCTGTATACTCCGACAGTGAGAGTTGTAATTAAACATTAGTCGAAGAAAAATGTGTTTTATTTCAAGAACGTCGACCCAAATCGAAAGGAACCTAAACCGAATAATTTAACTAACACTACAAAACAACTAAAGAACGACAAATTAAGCTACAAAGGAAATTAGAAAAAAAAAATGGGGTCCAGTCAATCGAAAGAAAAAGTAATAATATCACGAGATGGAAACAGTGGAGGACAATCCACACGAGATGTCCTAGAAATAATTTTTGTTGCCGAAGTGTTACTTAATTACAGTTAACTGTAAATAATTGTCATATTAGTAAAGCGTGATATATAGACGTCAAAAAATAATAGTTCAATACTATTAAACCCTTTACAAAATTAGAAAAATCAATTTCCAAAGAGCAGACCGTCCACTAAGAAGCAACAACTACTTCTCGGGCTACATGCCCCGACAGACATTGAATTACACTTCTAAAGTACACGGGGTTGGTATATCTGTTAATATAGAACCAACCATTCTGGTTTGCGATTAGAAGGAATAACATCACTTCTGGACCGGTTTCGGCGTAATCCTGGACTAGAGACTACGTTGATACCACACCAATACATTAGCCTCAGTTAAGGAAATGCTAAGAGTGCGATATCAGCGACATTCCTACATCTAATCACAAACCAAAATTCTATATCGACAAAAAACCATCTCGGTTTTGTACGTATTTACTTAATAATAGTTAACTGTAAATAATTGTCATATTAGTAAAGCGTGATATATAGACGTCAAAAAATAATAGTTCAATACTATTAAACGCTTTACAAAATTAGAAAAATTATTATAAGTATTGGTGTGGTATCAACGTAGTCTCTAGTCCAGGATTATGCTCTCAGAGCTTCTGGACGAATAGCATCTACCTTGTGCTGATGAGGCGCAATACGCCGAAACCGCTCCACAAGTGATGTTATTCCTTCTAATCGCAAACCAGAATGGTTGGTTCTATCTTAACAGATATACCGACCCCGTTTACTTCAGAAGTGTAATTCAATGTCTGTCGGGGCATATAGCCCGAGGAGTAGTTGTTGCTTCTTAGTGGACGGTCTGCTCTTTGGAAATTAATTTTTCTAATTTTGTAAAGCGTTCAATAGTATTGAACTATTATTTTTTGACGCCGTAGTGTTAGTTTTATTGTAACTTACATCATAACAAATGTAGAAAGCAGCTTGGAAAAAAGATAAGACAAGAGATAACCAGGAGTCAAGAACTTGTCTAAAAATTAGTGAATAGTGCAAGATAAAAATTAGTGAATCGTGCAAGATAAGAATTACTAAATAGTACAGTATAAGAAGTAATAATTAGTGAAATGAATAAAGAAACATTAAGGTAATGTCCAAAAATGATTTTAGATATTTGTTAGAGGAGCTTAGAGTTTTTTATCGCAATCTAAAAAAAAACAATATAATTAAGGTAAATAGAAATAAAACTATTAGAAAAATCACAAAGGTAGATAAATTAGATGCTGATTATACACGCAACTAAAAACAAATGTCAACAGTTATGATAGGGGTTTAGATGAAAGGAAAGAGGCACATGACTTTATTATCAGTATAAATAAACATTTTGAGGAAATTAGAGAAATATTATGTAGTAGGATACAATATTCAGAATCTAGAGATGTAGAAGATTCTTCTGGCATTTCGGATTGAAACTCTTCGGATACCGAATTAGAAATGGCAGAAAAATTCGATTTAAAAACGGCAGCAAGCCTACTACCTGTCGTGGAAGGTACTGAAACGGTAACAAAACAATAAATTGACGCAATTGAACTGTACGTTAAGTGACTAGACGAAAACGGTAAAAAACTTCTAACAAAGTATGTATTCAAAACTCGATTGTCACAAAACGTAAAAAATAGGCTAGAGGTAACTTGTAATAATAATAGAGATTTGATACGCGATTTAAAGACCCATTTTCTAACAACAAAATCGGCATCTCTTTTATCTTACAAATTAATAAATCAGTGGATCAATTTAGTATATTGGTGGAAGAATTGCTGGTTAATCTAACCTTAACTCAAGCGAAAGATTACATAAATTCGCTCAATATTTTAAGAAATGTAAACGAAAAAATGGTAATTAGCGCATTAGCAAATGGTCTTCAAAATTCCGAGTTGAGAACTATTATCAAGTATTCAAAACTGAGCAATGCGATCCAAGGGGCTAAGGATGGTGAATTACCTAATGAAGGGTTAACATCTTTTCATTTTAAAGGAAATAATAACTATAAGCAAAATAGGGGTGATTTTAGACATTTTAGTAGTAACATTAGAGGTAATACTTCATTAGCAGCCCAGCATGCTAGAAGAAATTATAACCGGAATAATAATAACAATTATTACAATAGAGGACAAATGTTTATGAGAATAATACCAAATTGGGATAGACGTGGTAGATACATGTCGAATTGTAGTAATTATCAGTCGTCTTATCATATCACAAATGATCCGGAATACAAGAAAATAACGGTAATCAATTACCAGAGGATTCCAATACTACACCGATAACATTTTTTCGTCCCTCAAACGAGTACCTAATGCTAATAAAACAGAAAACGTTTTTAAACTAAATGGTTCAAACTTTGTAGAGCTATATAATGGGAGTAGTAAATTATTATTATTATTGGACACGGGAGCTTCTCTAGTATTATATTTGAAAAATGTTTAAAAATAGATCAGCGAATAAACGATTATAGTAAAACTAAAATAAATGTAATAGGCGGATCCATTCTATCTCTTGGTTCAACTAAAATTCAATAATATAAAATAGTGTCACGAATTCCAGGTAGTAAAAGACTTTAGTAACGACATGGACGGATTTCTTGTATAAATATAAAGCAAACATAAATTACGAAAAATTCTTATTTTCAAATTTTCTATAACTTTTATATAGAAAACTTTTAGCTAGGGAGTTACGTTTTGCCTAAAAACTACTTTAACCCACTTAATATTAACCTCTATTGACTTTAAAATTTTATTAGTTCTCTTAGCTTAGATCTTTTGGCTGATCTTTGCATATTACCAACTTTTTATTTTGTTCCCCTAGTCTACTACTGAATTTTTGAAAATATACGTCACAAAATCAGATCTATTTCACGATTCTTAGATTTTTTTGGCTAAAAATATTAACAATATTATTTTAAATGTCTCCAAAAATGGAGATGCCCAGAAAACTGAAACTACTACAATCAAACTGAAAAGCATTGTCCATTAATAATAATTTTCCAAAATTGTAACCAATGTGTATTCAAAGAGAAACTCATAAGCATGATAAATTGCCGTACCAGACATAAAACCCCTAGACAGGTACGAAGAACGCCTTAGCAGTTATTGATTGCGATATAACAGAAATATGTTGCTTTGCAAATTGACTTCATTTCACGGAAAACTAACTACAATACAAATTGCAATAAAATTATAGTAGATTGTATATTGTATTCAGGAAAAACTTTCCAATACTACCCAACAAACTTTAATCATAACTTTAAAATACTTTCAGCATGTTTGGAGTCGTTTCTACACCAGCGAACTTCAGTCATTAAATTTATTGTTATGACTATTTAGCGTAATAAGTGCAAATCATGAAAATGGACTGGAGCAAAAAATATTTATTTTTAAATGGTTTTCTATAAAAAAATGGTCCTGTACGTTTTTATTGTTACTCGATATGTACAGATATTTTACAATCTAGAAAACCAAGAGGTTAAAATATATACAGGGAGAGGTAGATAAACCGCCGATCATAAATACAGAACCGAAGGTATCTGATAGGGAAAATTGGTATGTTGATGGTTCTAAGGACGGTTGATTCAATGAAAATATTGTCATCTTTTGTCTACTTTCGGGTATACCGAATCTTTATATATATGTATATCTTTAAATTTTAGGAATATTTCAGTTTATTTTCAACAATTTTTGTTATTAGTTCCCCATACCCATCTTCCATCATTCTTGAGTTAAAATTGTTTTTATATCAAAATTACACTTTTTCACTATGTACCGGGTGGCCAAATGGCCATATCATAGGATCGGATTGTAGTGCAGATTTGCAAAAGTGGTATCAAGAAAAGCCTGGAAAGTATTTACAGACTTGTAAAAACACAGCTAGAGGACGAAATTGAATAAAAAAATAAGCCTAATTCCTCATAATTTACTCAATCAATTAGCACAAAAAAAACAGCCATGGTATTCCAAAAAATGCAGCGAAGGTATATTTGACATTACAACTACTCTTTGCAGATCTTGTCTTGTTGAAAACAAATTTTTTCCACCAATGTAAAGGTTATACAGATTGCGAAAAAGTTTACGACAAGGATAATATGAACAACACTACTTGAAAGAGAGAGACAATATTTGTTCTCTGTGTGGAACAAAAATTGGGAATAACTGTAACAGATAAGTACATTTGGCAACACAACGGTTGAAAGTAAGAGGGGCAATTAACACACGCCCATGATAATAAATTTTATGTATTTAGGATGTTATCAGGATTATCATTAATTTCCAGTGGTATTCTATATGGTTCTAATACTAATGCCTATTAATAAATAATTATCTCATACACAGAATTTGAATATTTACAGCACGACTAAATTTTATATAATATACATTTCTTTGATTTGTAAAATATACTGGATTTTATTTGTTGGAAAAGCCAAATAAATACATTTAGTTTTACAGTAAAAATATGTATTGCTGATTATTAATAATTATTATATTTTTAAATTGTAGAGCGAACTTTAAAAGCTACTGGGGTGAGTAGAAGTACTTACACCAGAATTAAAAATGAATCCTCAGCTATTGAAAGAGGAGCATCTACATCCCTTAGATCTCCTCAAAGAAATAGATCTAGGAAAAAAAAGGTACTGGAAGCACTAAATTATGGAGAATTGCAAAGGATTCGGGATATCATTTATAATTTTTACATCCTGGAGAAAAGAGCTCCTACTTTAACATGTAAGTTTGAATAAATTATAATAAAGATTCTAAAATTAATTACAAGAAATTTTTGTCAGTTTACTATTAGTATGAGTTTTTACGCTAGAATTACTTTTAATAGTTTAATAGATAAATATTTTTATATTAAAATATATTTATTTTTTCTATGCATTCTGCAGAAAGTTCACACTGTTTTACCCGAGTTCACTATAAGTAAAACTTCTTTGTGGCAGCTGTTAAAAAGTATGGGCTTTAGGTAAGTAGTTTTTATTAGCTATTAGAGTGTTAGAAGGGAAAATAATGTTGAGAACGAGGAAAATTGTGAAATGGGTAGAACAAACTCAGAACAAAAATTAAAATAAAGCTACAATAGGCATTGTAAAATTGGAAATATTAAAAGGTAACATGCATAACTATTTATTTGAAAATATTGTATCTGTTGTAGATGGCAGCGCACAAAAGATAACAGGAAGGTGTTTATGGAATCGCATGATATTCGCCATAAGAGAATTACTTTCTTAGAAAATATTATCAAATATAGAACCGAAGGATGGAATATTGTGTATACTGATGAAACATACATTCACAGCTCCCATGTGCAATCCAAGAGATGGTACGATATATCAGAGAAAGGTTTGAAAAAGCCAATCTCAAAAGGGAGGAGACTTGTGATTGTGCATGCAGGTGGAGAAAAGGGATTTATTCCTAATGCCCTATTAATTTTTCGTTCAGGTTTGTATTAATTATATATACTTATCGAAAAGTGATATTTTGTAAGTAACTGTTGTCCCATATATTTGTAAAGACTTCACTTATATCAGGTATAACCTGTTTCAACTTAATTTAGAGAAATACAATTTTTAAACGTGGTGATCTTAATTCTATAAAAGGAGATTTATACTATTGTCACTTACAAGTGCATCATTGGGTTTTAAAATATCTAACAAAAGATAATTCCAACAAGACAAAAACAATTAACAATTTCTCATCTCATAGGACATATTGTTAACGTGAGCCTCGATGAAATTTTTTTTTCAGGTTCTAAAAGTGGAGACTACCATGATGACATGAATCATTCAAACTTTATGAGTTGGGTTCAGGAACAACTATTTCCCAATATGCCTCAGAAATAAGTTCTGGTTGTGGATAATGCTTCCTACCATAATGTGAAAGCAAGGACATAGTATAATGCAGTATAGTTATTTGAGTCAACCATATAACCAAG
Source organism: Lochmaea crataegi (assembly GCA_947563755.1). Classification (NCBI taxonomy): domain Eukaryota; kingdom Metazoa; phylum Arthropoda; class Insecta; order Coleoptera; family Chrysomelidae; genus Lochmaea; species Lochmaea crataegi. The sequence goes on along the minus strand of OX387434.1, from coordinate 29,342,333 downwards.
ATGCCACCACTATTTTTCATGAATAATTTTTTTTTCAAGTTTCTATTTTGTATTTTTTTTTACCTTCTTTAATAATATAAGAACGTAAATGAGACTTAATTTTGGGCCGATTTCATCGAACATCGCCAATCGTTAATTGAAAGTATAGTGTCTATTGTATGTGAAAATATCTCGAAAAGCTTCAAAGAATTCCCAAATATGTTTTATTTAAACTATACATATATGATAATAGTTATTTATGCAACGAGTGCATAAAGTGGTGCTTTTTTCCACGAGTGGAAAAGTTGACGCATGAGCCGCAGGCGAATGCTTCAATTCCATGAGTGAAAAAAAGACACTTCATGCATATGTTGCATGCACTATTTTTTCTACAAACAAGCAAAAACCAAAAAATATGTTATTTAGGTTGCTCTAAATGGAGTAAACATGGCGTCGATTTGAATGTTTACGTTTGTCATGATGACAAAATGCTAAGTAAAATGTCACTTTTAGCACTAGTGCTAAAAGTATTTTACTTTCAACACCAGTGTCATAAAATGGCATTTTAGACACTGACATCATGCGTTAAAAATTATACTTTTACTGACGTTTGTAGAAAAATACATTATTAATATTCCAATTTTGTGTTAACCTAAAAAATGTGGAAACGTTACGCTACTGTTTTAACATTTTACAATATGGCGCTGGTTTTGACAACAAGTTCGCGCAGACGACTGCAACTTCAAGTGGCTTCTTCTTATGTGAAACGGAGTCTAGATCAGCCGTTAAATTCAAGCATTTGTTGACGTAGAAGTGTTCGATATGTTGAAACTCCGATTAATGAACATATCAGAAGAGTGAACAGACGTATTATCCTATGGATTCCACAGATGTTGCCATGTCGTATCATTTAAATGTAATAATCATCCAATGACTTGATTTTTTTATGGTTCCTAAATGTCCTTCAATACTTATTATATAATTGAAATACATGTATAAACAGCGATTTATTTAATCTTTGACAATATACTAAATTTCATTGATACATGAGTGAATGTTTATAAACAGGATGTCAATTTGAAGGCTTCGGTAATTCTGTATTTTTCAGTAAATGTGACAAAACCGCTTATATTGAATGTTTACATTTTTTGACAGCTGTTTGTTTTAATTTTTACCAAATATGTTATGGTTGTTGTATTCAATTGTGGTAGATATGGTGAATAAATTTTATCGTAGATCAATTTAAGGATACTTTAGTTATCAGTTAAATTGTGTTTACAAGATGGTGTATCGTTGTGTACTAGACAAAAAAATAAAGTATAACTGATGTTTACAATACATCCTCAGGGCCCGTATTCTTAACGGACTAGTGGGAATCTCACCATGAGATTGGTGTATTACGGGTTGCGAGAAACGAGAGAGATTCAATCTCTCATGGTTCGGACCGATAGAGAATCTCGCCTAAACCGGGGAGAAGCCAAGAAGCATGCGTATTGGATATCGGCTGGCGCAATTAACAGTTTTTAAATTTTTCTCACTTCATTTTCACTTTGCTCAGTGTTCTAGTCTACTTTTTCACATTATTTTTCTTAGTTTTTTTATTTTTTTCACTGAGTTGCATTGTTTCAAATTTTCGTTTGGAGATTACATTGACAATGAGTGATTAGCAATATCCAACGGATGAGCAAAAACTCATTCTGGCTGAATTTATGACTGAATATCCCGAATTAATCATCTGGGTATACATATACGGAAGGCAGGCAGGTTGCCAAAAAATTGTGGCAACAAGTTGCTGAGCAATTAAACTTGGTGATTAGAGGGACAAAAAAAGACAGATTGAAGTGGCGGAAGGTTTACTCACTGATAGAAAAATTTATTTTGCAATTTTGTAACCTTTCAATATATTCTAGACATAGCAAGATTTAAGGGTACCCAAAGAAGGGTAAAACAGAAAAGGAATGACAGGTACTTGTGGTGGGCGAGCAAAACTGGAGCCTCTCACCTTGTGGGAACAGCAAATTTTTAACAAACAAGAAAAGTATGGTTAAGTTTGTTTAGCGACGTTGCCAGCTGAATTTTCCATTTTATTATACATCAACCACTTTAAAAAATATACAAAAACATAACTTGGATGCTTGAATCATGATATGTAATAACGGTAGAACTGGTATTAAATAATTGGGAACAATTAAATTTTTTCAATTTGCATAGAAGTCTGACAACAATGCAGATCTCACTATTTCTTTTTAAAAATACGACAAATATGGAACTCTCATGTTTTAGGCAACCCTGCAATACACCAATCTCATGGTGAGATTCTCACTAGTCCCACCAAGCAGAAAGTTCTGGGGCCGTATTCTTGACTGAGGGAGTAGAGCTTCTCGAATGAACACATATTTTGTCTTTATTTTGCTTGGTTAATCTGTCATTGCAGTGACAAAGACAAAATATCTGTTCTCTTGGGAAGATTCACTCCCTCATTCAAGAATACGGCCCCTGAACAGTTTTACAGTTCTGAAACTTCCAGTGTCGTATCATTTGATATATAAATACTATTTACCCATTCTAATAAGAATACAAATTTATATTATTAACAGAAAATGAAGAATGTGTAACTATACATGTTCATAATTCAATATCGATGGCAACTAAAATTAATTCCTCAAGTAATAAATAAATCTAAGATAAATATTTTCATTAAATTTAAATCCTCACACAGCACGGCAGTGTTATTGGAATCTGTGACCTTTGCTGTGTGTATTGGTATCCTTGTTTTGGAATGAGAGAATCGATTTAGATGTTGGTTGTAAACAAAGTGTGTTGTCAGTATACCGGGTTATTGAGGTAATCTGTCTAATGATCGAAGTGTTGAACCAGTTTCGCTTCTTTGTTCCAGTTTGATAATGTAGTATTAATGATGGGTGTTTTTAGCAACCAGGGTAGAATACTCAGAGTATATTTTGAAATATTAGCCATGACAATATTATGTTTTTCCACTAGTTCAGCAAAGCGTGATCGTGTCGGTTTTGAAGTAGACCGTTTGGAGTGATATTCATCGTATTGTTTGATCATATCTTGGTTAATATGCCTAACTAGTGGAACTTTTTTACAAAAGTAAATTAGATTTTGCATTTCTCTTCGTAAATGTATGGGAATGACTGAAGTGTCTGCTTCCAAATCCGCAATCGGGCTGGTTCGAACTGCACCCGTATCCAATCGTAATGCTACAATTTGTATTTTATTTAACACCATCAATTTTGATGGTCTTGCAGAGCCGTACCTACACCACACTAGCGAGATCATTTTTTAGTATTAAACTATTAACTTTGACGTCAATTTTTGATAAAATTGGGGTTTTGTTCATAGTAGGTAATATTTCTCTGTTAGTACCCCATTTTATTCCAGAATTACATCTCATAATATTAAGGGTTTTTTGACATTTCACACTAAGCTCATTAATGTTATCTCCCCAAAATAGCCCTTTATCGAGCGTTACTTCCGGTAGTTTTATAGTCTGTCTATATATTACTCGATTACAATGTAAGTAGATATCTGGTTCGTTATGTTCTGCTCGTAGTTTACAGAAGTGAATAAGTTTGGATTTCTGGTTTGAGATAGAGAAGCCCTGTGAATTTGCTTTCTCATTTAATTGGTACACGATTGTTTGGAGGTCAACATTTAGTTGGTTCATACTTGTAATTTGATCCGTCCTACACTATCAGGCAATACTTTCACTAAACAATTCATTGCAACCGCAAATAAAGTTACACTGAGGACAGATCCTTGAGGTATACAATTTTCAAGAGGGTGTTTTGGAGATATCTCATTCGTCACTCTAACTTGGAAATATCTTTGGCTAAAAAAGCTTCTTATCGAGGCAGGTAGTTTTCCTATTAGTCTCCAATCATAAAGTTGTTTAAGGATAGCATGTCGCCACGTCATATCGAAGGTATATTTTTTCCAGATCAAACATGACAGCAGCAATATGTTCACGCCTGGAAAAAACTTTCTCTGATGTCGTTTTCTAGCCGGACGAGACCGTCAATTGCAGAACACTTCTGACAACCACCAGCTTGATCTTCTTAAAGTAAGCAGTTCCGTTCTAAATACCATTTAAATCGTATATCTACCATATTCTCGAATACCTTACTTAAGCAGCATGCATTAACATGTTAATGAGATCGGCCTGTAATTTGAAAGATCGTCAGATTTTTTTTCCTTCCTTTAAAATTGGATTGATCACTGCTATCAACCACTTCTGAGATAAGGTAGTTATTTGATCATACTGTAGGTGATAGTGTCTGTTATGAGCCGGTGTCTTCTTCATTTTTTTTAACTTTGAAAATTGGGATTATAATGTTCGGTACTGCTCACCTGCTCAAAGTGGTGAGCAAATATTTCTACAATTTATTCAAGGGATGACTTGTTCGGGGATATGAGAAGTTCCTCTGCAATTTATACATTTAATTTTTTTCTAAATCTCACATGCGGCACGCTTTGCTTCGGTCTCTTGCACGATGCTTTTTAAAGTTGATTAGGTTTTCTAATGTGGGTGGTCTCTTAATTAGTTTCATGGCTCTTCTATCTCTCGGATAGCTTCTTGGATATCCTGATTTCATAATGGCATTCTGTTTATTCTTGATATACCTTTTGTTTTCGGGATGCTCTCGTATTTATTATACAACTAAACCCAATTTGCAACAGATTCGCGGAAACCGGATATCAATATTGCTTTTCACTTTTGTCATAATTTTCTTTTCCAATGCTTCAGTACAATCCGATCCTAAAGTATGTACAACGGCCATTCTTGTTTGTCCTGATACCTTCTCATGTAATTTGGATGGAAGCTTACATTTCGTGGGTATTATGCACCACATTGTGCTATATCTCCGACAGTAGTTACTATTATTACACTCTGTATGTGATAACATATTTTGGAATACACTTTGTCCAGTATCTATCTGTATCTCCATACCTATCTCGTGTTTAGTTACAATAATTCATCTTTATACATTTTGTCATAATAAATTCATTTTTTCATCATACAGCTAATGTTTTCATAAACTGCTAAATTTTTTAGTAGTAGCATATTGAGTCTACATTAGCATGACAGATATCGAAGTTACCTATTGTTATTTCCAATGGCTGCCAAATATATAAAGTTCAATTATTGAAAATCTACATTAAATAGGTATAGGGAACACTAATACAGATATATATTGGACAACGTATAATTCCAAAATTTGTAATCGCATACAGGATGTCTCCTTTGTAAAAAATGAATCACAAGAACTTTTTGACGTTGATTTTATTCAAATTTTCTCAGCACCCCGAATAACGAATAATATATTATTACAATGTGAACGATATAGCATAATGTGGTATATAATAGCTGAAAAAATTGTATCCGAATTATATGAGAAGATCAAATTTTATGTAATAGGTGAACCAATAAGAACGGCTGTAAGGATCGGATTAAAATACAGCGTTGGAAAAAAAATATATCATAAAAGGGTTTGGTAAAACCCACTTGATGGCATCATTTAATAAAAAAAGTTTAAAAACCCAATTTCACAAAATTCACCTAATTAAGGAATATAACAGAAGCAATCATGGTAATTTCCAGAAAATTCCTCGTATATTTTACAAGACAAGTTTTAGTCTATTTATTTAAATAAGAGGTGGGGGGAGTAAGAACCTTGTTTTGAAAAATCACCTGTAAAACCGGTTCTAATTAACCGATCTGGTCTTGTTGAATACAGATCTTTCATTCTGATGTAATCGTGAATTAGTAACGTGCACTTTAGAGTGCGCTATTTATTTTTTATAAATTTATACTTTCTTGGAAACATTAAGTTTATTTACGACAAAAAGTCGATGACGTTACTTTCCTGCTCATCAGAATAAATATAAATTTACCAGCCTTAAACACAATTTATACTTAATATATATTTTTATCATATTGATAGCCCTAAAACCGCAATAAACCATAGGCGGACATTGTAATTTAGACAGGATAAAATAAATCAATTGTATCTCAATTCTCCAAAAGCAAATAAATATGGCCAAAAAGTAGGAAATTTAAACGTGAGAACCTAAAACCTAAACATAAAAATTACGCGCACATACTACCTACGTATACTAGAAAATAGTACTCTCATAGGCTCCGCCCAATTTCATCTTGCGCCTTGATTGGATGATAACTTACTTGATTTAACGGGCGGAGGCTACGAGAATAGTACTTTCTAGTATAAATAGAAATCGTTTTCATTTAATGGTTTATTTTGCAAGTGTATATAATAGATACTTCTGATCTGATTTCTTGTTTATGTATTAGCAGTTTGTAAAGAAAATTTGTGGAATCGTCACTCCGAGTATATTTTAATTTAAAATGACATCAACAAGTTTTGCCTTTACCTCAGTTAAGCCTGTTAGTAAGGCTGCTTTCACGTTAAGGGAAAAAACTATAATACTGACTGTCCACGATTCACTTGTGCACCAACGTCCTTCAAGTAATGTTCGGGAAATTGTTAGCGCCTGTTTCAATATGATGGAAGTTGGAAAAGCGACCGTTTATAGATTTTTGAAAGAACGAAAAAGCGGAACTGTTAGTTCTCCCAAGAAGACTGGGGGGGATTAAGCCATTGTAAATTGAAGAATTCCATAAAAATGTTATTAGGAGTCAGGCCCACTCCTTTTATTTTAATAATGAAATTCCAACATTAGACAAAATTATTTCCTTAAGTAGTCAAAATGTCGTGACAATTCCACTAAATAGGAAGGAGCAGAAAATGCAAGTGGATAAAAAAATCGGATAAATTACGTCACCGTAGCAACGCTAGTATTTACTGTTCGTTTATAAAGCATTGCGCGGCGCATCAGTTTGACAATTGTAAATGTCAAAAACAGAATTAAACAGCAAATAATATTCCAGTTAGTATGTCGAAATTTGGAAATATTCGCGAGGCAGAAATAGTAAAGGAGATTGAAAAATCAACTCCAGAATATACAAAAAAAAGTCATTCCATTCATGGAATTGTCTTACCAAATACCACGCGACCTCAGATTTAGCAGGATATTTATTGTGGTTGTTTTCTCATACTTACTTTCGTATAGGTAATTCAACTCGATCTGTTCTGACAAAATCACTCGAGCTATACGCTCTCGTGATTTTGTCAGAACAGCTCTCGTTTAATTGCCAATGAAATTAGGTATTCGAAAACAACCAGAAAAAATATCCGGTCAAATCTGAGCTCTTGTCGTATTACCCCCGAGTAAACCATAGAAGTATGTAGTTTGAATCATATATTATAAAAGTAAACCAAATTAGCGACAAGCTGGCAAAGACCGCATGTCGATACTTTTGTGCAGTTATTGTAATTTGCTATTATGCACCGTTTTCGAAGAAAATTTATTTGAGATTTTGGACCGACTATTTTACTTTATTAACAACATTAAGAATATTATTGAATTTTATTACATACATTCTGCATGACGACATGAATCCAATCGTTTCTGTAAGAACTCTTGAAAAAATTCCTAGGGTCATTTTGAATTTCATTATATGCTCCCACACCTGAATAGGATTTTGTATTGGAACAGCATGTACTACCGATTCTAAGTAGCCTCAATTAACAAAAATCGCATGGATTGAAAACGGGCTATCTTGCAGGCCAGTTGACTGGCCTTCCTTGTCCAAACCATCGATTTCCATACGTAGTATCAAGATATTGACGAACTACTCGACTAAAATGAGAAGGAAAACCATCGTGCATAAACCATAAATTTTGCCGTGTCATTAGGGGAGCGTCATCTATTAAATTAGGTGAATTATTTTGCGAAAAGTTTGAGGTAATCCTGTCCGGTCAGATAACTCTACTGGTTCTAGCAATTGATTGCCAATCACACCTATCCAGATATTCATGCTAACTTCGGATAGGATGTTTGAGACAGTTCAAAATTAATCAAGTTTTATGTAGGATTTGGGGTATTTCCCCTTCTATAGTGAACAATTCATCACGGCAGGGTTCTAAAATGTATCAAGTTTGAAGTTTGTAGGTAGCGGTTTTGTTCGAGATATTTTTAAAAAACTGACTTAACAGCGTCATCTTCCAAGGACGCTAGATCTCTCAAGAGGAACTTTTAGATAAAGGTAAACTGGGTTGGATGGACATAAAATCACATCTACTACCATTAGTTTGCGTTTGCCAGGAGAGTCTCCGGACATCCTGAATAAGATGTATATTAAAATTTCGCACGTCAGTTCATTATTTTTCATATCTTCTGTATGTTCCTTGTGGTGTATTCATTATTCTTTTTGTTAATTATTTTGGGAAAGTAAACCACAATTTTTTCAATATTTTTCAATTCAACGTTTCGGTAGCGTTCCAGCTACCGTTATCAATCGATCTTAATTTTCATGTATGGATGTATGTATGTTTCCTGAGGTGACATTCACTGAGACCTGGAAGATCTATTATTATTTTTGATAGTTCACTACTTGTTTTTATACGCTACCACCTCAACTTCCTTAATGCTGTTTAACGGTGACAGTAACAGTGATATTGAAACACTTGTAATCAACATCAATAAGATAAGGAACGTCGATTTCAAGAAGTCCAACATTGTTGAATTCCGTTCAGCAGAACCATGCGGTTTCCGCCAGTCTATTGCCAATTTGGTTTATTTTCGTAATCCGTAACTAAAACTGCATATCTACTAATATCTAGTATTTTTCAAAAAAAACTAGATTTCTGAAAAAAATTGAACAACCTTCTCGTTACTTATTAGGTATACAGTGCTCGTCCCCCTCTCTTTTTTTTGAATAGTGAAACCGAGACTGATGAAATTTGGAGGGTAAAAATTAACTATTGTAAGCTTCTCTACTAGTGGTAACAGGTAACAGGTAATAGGCATCGGTGACGTCACCAGGCAACTGAAACCAATAATATTAAATGGGTCCTTACGGCAAGTGACACCTCGTTCGAAAGGTATTTAGAATACCCATTCAATCATACTATTTTTTTTGGATTTACGATGTTTTTCAGTATTAACATTTCCATTAAGGAAGAAAGAACTTTCGTCACTAAAACAAATTGTCCTTACATAGTCTGGCTGTTGGACAATTTTAGTAAACATATTTTCACAGAATTGCAGCCTTCGGTCAGGGTCGACATCTGAAAGTTGATGCACCATTTTTAATTTTTATGGGTGACATTACTTGGGCTGTGGAAGAAGAAGGGTTTACTACAATGTCTGCACCTATATCAATTTGTTACTTTGTCAGCTATAGAGTACGTACCATTTTGTTTATGTAGATACTTAAACGTCTCGTTAAACAATTATTAAACTAATATTACTATTTGTTTATTTTAACCATCAAAAACATCGTAAATTCAAAAAAAAAAATAGTATGATTGAATGGGTATTCTAAATACCTTTCAAATGAGGTGTCACTTGCCATAAGGTCCCATTTAAAATCATTGGTTTCAGTTGCCTGGTAACGTCACCGATGCCTATCACGTCACCTGTTACCACTAGTAGAGAATCTTACGATAGTTCATTTTCAACCTCCAAATTTCGTCAGTCTAAGTATCACCATTCAAAAGAAAAGAGGGGGGAGGGGACTTTTGAGAAGCACTGAATAATCTTCACATTGGTAGCAAATATCTGTTTCCAACAAGTCGATTAAGCCGAAGCGGACTTACCGGCGTGTTTCCATTACAAGGTCTTCACTATCCCCCAACTCTTATATAAGTAGAAAGACTAGAACTACTACTAGAGAGTCCTGAGATATAGCCTATGGATGTTCTCATTTGCCCACCCGGTACATAGTGGAAAGTTTGAACTGAAGTATGGAACTCAAGAATGGTTTAAGATAGGTATAGGAAACCAACAACACTAAAACTGTTCAAAATGACGTAACGTAACATCCCAAAAGATATAAAGGGTTTTCCATTAAGAAAGCTGAGTTATAAACAGCTTCGGGTAAAACCGTGAGAAGGGAAAGAATGACAATATTTTGATCAAATAGTTTACCCCAAGAAACTCTAGAATACCACCTTCAGTTCTCGAGATCTTACCAATCAACGGTTTATCTTTTACAACCCGTATATTTCTCTACCATGTCCTCTTGATCATTGAAAGTTCATAGGTTCCTAGTGTTTTCCACAACAAAGTTACAGGAAGGTCGAAAGTACCCTGAGTGGCTTCGAGAAAATGATCAAAGGGACAATTTTTGCATAAGTTATACAACCTTGTAATTTTTACCATTTTTATTAATTGCTTCGTATCCTGAGAAGCAGCCTATCAAATATTTATTCTCTCATTCATTAGTTTTTGGGTCTTTTATTCAACTTTATGTTTTAATAGGAATGCAGTTAATGACTCGTTTACTAATTGAAATTTTGAATAAAAATTTATCACCCTTTCCTGGTATATATACGCACCATTCAACAACCTAAAACCACAAATCTTTCCTAATTGCCATAACCCAACAGAATACAGCCAAAGTTTTGAATTGTAAGTTGAAATTTTTCAACGAAAATAATTAAGGACAGAAGGGAAATAAGTTCGTTCGGGATCGTGAATTTTTTCGACTCGAGGTAATTCAACAACTTTCTCCAGAAAAGTTAAAAATTGTGGTTTTTGTGTACGTTAATGAAAGTTTTTTATTCTGACTGAGAATTTTATAGTTTTCTGGAAATACGGTCCGTTAATTTTTGAGTGTAGTCACTCCTTTGGAATTTTTTTACTTTTCAACAAGTTCAAATTGGAGACGCCAAATTTACAACTTACCTCATCCTTGAAAGAAGATCTTAACTTTAACAAAAAGAAAAGAGAAGGCTTTTAACCAAATTAAAGTCGCATTTTCATTTACTCCATTCTTATATGCTTTATTTCTGTTTGACAAAAACTAAATTCATTAGAGTGGCCAAGAGACGAGACATCCAATGTCATACTAATCCTTCGAAACAAGACGAAGCAAGTAGTTGCATCGCTTTGTCTCGCGCAAACAACTGAACCTCGCCATTTTAATGTCAAAATGGGGAAATTCTGCCTACCCATGGGTGGAAAAAATGTTTTATTCAGGAAAACGTTAAGAAAATAAATTGAAAGTTGAGTTGAGAGTTTTTTTGGAATGAGAAATCAATTGAAGAGCCTTAGCCTTTACTAAGAAAAGAAAAGTCAACCTCAAACCTGTTAAATTTGATTGAAAATTTCATGGAAGTGAGGTTGGATGGAGACAAGAAGTATTTGAGTTTTGCTCCTAGTAAACGCATGTGAAACAAACACAAAAAGGAGTGAACACTCGAAGCAAAAAAGACCCTAATGGTGTGCAGGTTCCTGGAAAAATTGGTGTTGTAACCCAAGGATACTGAGGTGGATGTACACAACCCTAGTGTGACCAATAACCACTTATGGAGCCATTGCGTGGTTTAGTAAGGCTAGCCTGATGACGGCAAGAGATAACCTCTCCAGAATTTTGGAAGACTAGCTTTGTGTAATATGCAATACAAGGGCAATTAAAATATGCCCAGCTGTGGCTATGGAAGTGGTTTCTAACTTCACGCCACTAAATATTGTGGCAGGAAAGGAAATACCGTTCAGTTGCCATTTTCACCGACAGCCAAGCTGCACTGATGGCACTCAATTCCATAGAGGTCAATTCTAAGCTAGTATGGGATTGCATAGGTGCCTTAAACGCACTTGGAGACAATTGCAAGGTCATGGTAGCCTGGGTACCAGGGAACTCAGGTCGTCGTAAGGGCAACTAATTGGCGACAAAGACAAAGCTCATCAATGCCATTCATTGGACCAGAACCCCTCTGCGGCGTCGCAATGTCGACAATAAATATGGTCACAGGGAAGTGGGTGGCACAGAAATATCTAGAATGGTGGGTAACCTCACCAGGACAGAGACAGGCGAAGCAGTTCATTAGATGACATTCGCCAACTTTTACGGCAGATCTAATAAGCAAAGATAGGAAAACTGTCAAAGCCGTAGTAGGTATGTTAACAGGGCAAGCTTAACAGGCACGCAAAGCTGATGAGGTTGACAGAAGGAGGCAGAAGGAGCCATGTACATATTCTGTCACCTAGAAGGGGAAACTGCAGAGCACATCCTAAGCCAGTGCGACTGCTTGGCAAATGTGAGGTTTCTTGTACTAGGCGACAAGAAGCCACTGGAATGAAATTACATGAAAGATTCAGTATGGGGGCTGGACAATGTAATCTAGATTTAGAGGACCACAATAGATCTGAAAACGTCGCAGTGGAATAGGCCGATAAGCCACCTCATCAAATCTAATCTACATATTGTGGTGAAAACTGTTGAAGGAACAATGAGAAACAGACTAAGTTGTAAGGGATATCATAAAACAAAACCCCCTCCCATCACTCACTCTCAGAAATCAATGGAATAATGAAAAAGTGTAACCTTTTACAGAAAACAGTAACAAGATGAAATGGGATTCCAATTAAAAAGAATGTCATCAGTATATAGTTGGCTCTGAAGCAATACAAGGGATTGTGAGTGAGAGGGACAGAAGCCAAATACTCTCAAAGCTTGGAAAACCCACATGCATATTTCAAGCAAAAATCCACGCCATATGAAGGTGTGACCAGTATTGATATAGAATGAGTAACGCGTTCAAGCCTACAGTTGCCTGCGAGAGACGCAATCGTTACACCAATGCGATTATACGAATGGGCAAAATATTCTTCAAAACAGACATGCATTTACTACTGCTCCAAAGACAATATTCAACGTCACAGACTTTTTTTGCAGCCCCGGTTCGATTCAGTAATCACCATTCCTGGAACAAAAAAGTTGCACGCCTTTATTCCAACAACCGAAGGACTTTCGGTAAAAAGAACCAGCGTAGATTGTAGAATTGTAAATTTTTTTAAATAAAATAGGTACTCACCTCCTTTGTTACAATATTGTCTCATTAGGTTATTATTATTTATGACAGCAGAGCAATTTTACTAAGTATGTTTTTTTTCGGACAAACCAGTCGACCTAAGGGAACTAGAGTACGACGCTCAGTGCTACACGTATGTAATTTAATTCATTTATCTTCTAAACTATTGCACATCCCATTTTGAAACTTCTGGTGTATTATAAATGTACTTTAGGCTATATTTTGAAATAAAAAAAATTGGTCGAAATTACTAAAATTCTTATTTGAAAAGTTTATTTCGGGATGTATTTGAAAAGAACAGTAAATTTTCTATTTAAGTCGCCATATTCAATATCTTAAAATATATATATTTGTTTAATTCGAAAAACTATTGCCAAAAAATACGAATTTTCATAACGAAAATTCTTTAGAAGCCAATAACTTGACAAATAAACATCACACAAAAAAATATTGTGTATTCATACCTACTGGAAATACAGTTAAGCCGAATATGAACAAATTTCAAAACGTCACTTTTATTTCGCTGTCCACTTCATGTGGACATATTCAATATTGTTTATTTACAATACAATTTTTTTAGCATTTTCTCTGCGATAACATTGAAAATTGGAAGTTTAAGTCTTAACGTTGATGCATTACATTAAATAAGTCATAAATTTGATAAAATATATCCTAAATAAACGTTTATCTAGAAATCTACTTCTATCATTCTTCTATCAAAATAAACATATACTTTCAATGTTATAGCTCAGAAAATGTTGAAAAAAATTTGATTGTGAATAAGCAATATTCTCAATAAAAGTTTTCCATATGGTCAAAAATGTATGACTTTACTCCTGATCAAAAATCGGTTTTCCATTTGTAGCCAACTTACGTAGACACACTGTATATACTCTTGGTAGTGGAAATCTTCGAAAATCACAATTCTAGAACCAAAAAGAACTCATCACTTAAATTCTTAAATAGTTACAACTTTGTTAGGGTTACCAATAGATTTAGGAAGAAGTTATACATAATAGATATAAATTTTGAATACCTATACCTTAAGTGGAAATTTTTCTAGAAGAAAAATATTTTTTATCTAGGAAAACACTGAAAAAAAGAAAATTGGTTCTTTTGTATGTAGGTATCCATTGGTAGACATTTCCGATAAAATTGAAATTTCAGTTTTTCCTCTTAACAAAACACAAGAAGTTAACTTGGTTCAAATAACAAAATTTGTGAGAAAAGTTTACATATAAAAATGAATTTCAAATTCAATATTGCCAATCATTGGAAAAAAATGTAAAAATAGCGAGATTTGTCCATAAACATTTTCAGAAGCAAAAAATGTTTTTATCTAGGAAAACGCTGGAAGTTTGTAAAATGGTTTTTCGGAATAAGAAATCGATTGGTAGACCAGTTTTCCTGAGAAATTTAAATTTTTTCTCGGAACAGTGCAATTAATTTTTCTAATAAAATTTACTATCTACTCACTCTCCACTTCAACACTAAAAATATGTTAAATTTCATATTAATACAAACTTCTCACTAATTAGAACAAGAATCACACTCACAAATTGTTTATTTATAATTATTATATTAATTAATATTTCTTTTTCTCTTCCCTGTGAGAGCGTTTGTTAATTTTTGTGCACAGCGTTTCTAAATAACCCATTGTTTGTAACGCGACTGAATTGTAATCCAGTCGAATTACACTTCGTATATTACAATTTCGCAGTACAATTTGCCTAAAATTTAATTTCTTGTATATACGAAACACCCAAATTCACAGCTCCGCTGCTCGTTTCGCCACAAATCCTCTCTAATTGCCATAATCATAACGAATGAACCCAAACTTTTGGAATAAAACGGGAAATATTTCACCGAAATAATTAAGAAGAGGAGGGTTGTTGGTTGGTTATATCGCGACTCGAGAATTTTTTCCCTGTCCGAAGTTTTACAAGGATTTAAGGAAGTTGAAGTAATATTTAATTGTTCTTAAAGGATTTTTCTGTATTATAACGATTTAATTACTTAAAGAAGTTTTGACATTTTGCAGGATATTTCACAGGAAAAGCTTTTTTTTTTCATCGACCAGTTTGTATTTTTTAAAAAGAAATGATAAAAAGGATAATTATACAATGAATTATAATTATCCCTTGGTTTAAATTAACAGGAACATAAAAGCTTGCTTATCTTTTTTGACTTGTAGTCTTTTAATGACTCTTGATTTAGTGAAAATGTAATTTGATGATAACATTGAATAGATGAGGCTTTTACTTGATGAAGATCCATACTAACCGATGAAACAAAAAAAATTAATTTGCTTAAATCCCCATTATAATTTGAATTAACGTTCAATTTAAAATTAGCGACGCGTTTCGCTAACACAGTAGCTTTATCAAACTAGTGAAGGTATAATGAAAACTTTTTAATTTATACAGTGCATTAATACGGAATTTAAAGGATATTAAAAAAAGTATTATAATATGTTAACATGGAAATAAAGTATAAAAAGTGCCTAAATACGGAATTCTACAAATATTAACAAAGGTATTTAAAAAGTTTATCTGGAAATTTATTCACAACAATCACACCTGAATTATCTTCTAGGTAAATAGGTTTAATAAAGGAGAATGATTGATATCTATTTGGTCGTTAAGAAGATTACCTGAATATTTGTTTTTATTAATCTCAAGGGCTTCTAAAAGATTTAATTTAAAGGATTTGGGTTCTACAAGCAAAATTTCAAAATTTGGGTCGAAAGTGTCTTGGTTTATTAATAAATGATTTGAATAGTTAGAATCTAATTTGTTGTTGTCATAGTTAGAGAATATATTTGATTTTTCAGTTGTTACGATATGGTTTAATTTAGTTTGAAAGTCACAATTTGAGAGTATTTTATCTCCAAATTTGACTGTTATCTAACTATTCAAATCATGTATTAACAAACCAGTACAAAAACAAATATTCAGGTAATCTTCTTAACGACCAAATAGATATTAATCATTCTCCTTTATTAAACCTATTTACCTAGAAGATAATTCAGGTGTGATTGTTGTGAATAAATTTTAAGGTAGACTTTTTCCATACCTTTGTTAATATTCGTAGAATTCCGTATTTAGGCACTTTTTATACTTTATTTCCATGTAAACATATTATAATACTTTTGTCAATATCCTTAAAATTCCGTAATAATGTAGCTACTGTATAAATTGAAAAAAAATATCATTAAACCTTCACTAGTTTGATAAAGCTACTGTGTTAGTGAAACCCGTCACTAATTTCAAATTGAACGTTAGTTCAAATTATAATGGAGATTTAAGCAAATTAAATTGTTTTATTTCATCGTTTAATGATAACAGTCAAATTTGGAGATAAAATACTCTCAAATTCTGACTTTCAAACTAACCAAAACATTAGATTTTTGATAAATTAAAACCATATCGTAACAACTGAAATATCAAATATATATGTTCTCTAAAATTATTCATAGTCAGATTGTGTTGATATTCAGAATATTAGTTCCATGGTTTGTTGATTATTGTGAAGCGTGCTGGGAATACGAAGCCATTAAATACGATGCACCACCAATCAAACAAGTAATTTCTGTATTTGCAAGCTACAGTTTGCTGTTATAATTAATATACATTATTGATGAAGGAACGTCATAAATTAGATTGGTATTTATCATAATAATAATCATTATATTGATTTAACTACAGGCAACAATTCGATTAATTCATAGTTTTACGTGAAACATAATTCCTCAGTTCCTGAGAAAAGTCTGAGACCTGTAGTGGCTTTAGTCCTATATCCTGAAGGAATTTAGTATATTCACATTATTCAGTTTGGGCGAGTGTCCCCCATCTATTCAGCTTTCTCCTTCGTTCTGTGTCCTAAAAATCTATCCTAGTGCTATGCATTCTGCAAGTATGTGAATCTTCTAACATTCTCCAAAATCTACATTTTTCTTGCTCCACTAGTTTGAGCACCATGATTCAGGTAGCAGAGTTCCTTCAGAGCACTTGTTAAAACTCTTAGTGCAGTCTTACTCTGGCTCTAGCATTCATTTGCTTTCACCTGATTGTAGTTCTTCAGGTGTATACAGTCGCAGATCTAGGACAGAAATATCAACTTCACTAAGATTCATTTATGTCTGGAGAGAGAACGATGAAAATTTCCTCCGATAACCAAGCAGCTAAAATCAGTTAGCTCTTACCGTGTAACGTCGAACCTATCAAACTGTAAAAAAAGACTCTACTCAATGGGAAGATTCAACAACGTTTCTCAGGTCTGGATCCCTAGCCATTCTGGTATGAATGGCAACAGAAAGGCAGACAGGGTGCCGCTGGTGATTTTATCAGACTAAAGCCTGTGATTGACACATCTTTAAGTTTTTCCAAACAAACACTAAATAGCTGGACAGCAAGAAAAAGAGTTTTGGACTTCCGGCACAATTCACCAGGATTGGTTCATTCAAAGGCTTTTATACATACTTCGAAGAATGCCTCCAAACTAGTATTGGACTGTAGCAGGCATGATGCACGTTGTCTAACAGACCTTTTGACAGGCCACTGTCGAAAGATCTGACGTGCTGTCTCTGTCTGGTAGATGATGAAACAGCAGGCATATACTTTGTGCCTGCCCCGCCGCAGCTCGAATCAGATACCTGATGTTTGGCAGGGTCTCTCTCTTGCCCTCAGACCTGTAATATCAGTCACCAAATAAACTAATCGGCTTTCTTGAGAAGCTGAATTTGTTTGGTGGAATATGAATAGGTGTAAGTCACAATAGTCACTTGCGAGTCGCAGTGGAGGGCCCAATAGACCCTCTCACCACTAACCTAACCTAATCTTTCCAGGAGTATCTTTGATTGTTTTAGCCTAACTAGATCTTTTCAATGATCTTGATCTTTTTTCGGTGTTGCCTATTTCTTCCATTACTACATTGGTGCTGATACCGCAAAATGGTTCTGGTTTCCAAAAGTGTTTCCACTACAGTGTATCTTGCAACCCTAAGGTAAACATGATGTTCTTGTCTAGCTTATTGACTTTTTCTAAGCATTCCCTTACTATTTTAGAACAGATTAAACTAAGAATCTTTGAGTCTAGATCTATTATCGATATTGGACTGGGCTCATCTTCCTATAACATGAACTTTCGCTCGAAATATATTTGGGGTGTCTCTCAAGCTTTCAAAGTGTTTGATTCCTCGCCTGTACTCTCCTTGAATTAGATCCGTCTCTATACCACTGAATAGCATCTTTCCAAGTCTGATAATGGGGTTGTGATCCCATTCAATCTTGTTACTATATTCTGTACTGAATTTCTTTGAAAAGCTACACTTTTTCATCAAACCATGCTGTGGCATGTCCCAAAATTTCTGATGATTTCCAAAAAGTGAGGAAGGTGTCTTGATAATTTCCTCTCTACTTAGTCTGTATCTTTCTTTCCTGCAACACTTTCCATAACCATATGTAGTGGCGTATAATTAAGAACCACTTCCTTGGTGGCCGCTGGGCATGTTTTCATTGCTCCTGTAATGCATATACATGTTAGTCTTTGAATTCAGGAGAGGTTGTCCCTCGTCATTGATAGGCTGGTCCTACTGTCACGTTCCGACATGCTATTAGAGCCATTTTTGCTTTGTGTGTTATCTCCTTTTCGTGTTTGTTTCAAGTAGTTTACTATCTAGAGCTAGATCTAGATACTTGACTTCTTGTCTCCATTCAACCTTTTTTTTTCTTTTTTTTTTCGGACCGAGATGGGAAACTCATGTTCGAATGGGTCCAGGGCCCAATAAGTGTTGGACTCATCCCCAAGGGGATGCCTACCAACCAAACCCACCTCAAACTCGCCGTTACCCCCGCCTCGGAAACACTACCCTAGCATACTTTGAGACGTCTCCATTCAACCTTGCTTTCATCAAGTTTAACGGTTTTAAGGTTGAGTTTTCTTTTCTTAGTGAAGGCTATTGAGATGGTTTTGGCAAGGTTGATGATTAGACTATTCGTATGGTTCAATTCCTTTGTGCAAAGTCATTTGATGATGAATTTCCCCCTAGCTGTTATGACAATGTTACCGACATATCCTTGGCAGTCAAACCACACAGGGGGATGCAACGGGGGATCCAGCTCCTCCTCGTAAACCTTAATCCGATACTCTAGTTATGTAGATGGAGACGATGTCGTCACTCGTCCTCGACTCTACTACACTGGTGGTGAACACTTTCGACATCCATTTGTATGTTGTACTGTTCACACCTTTTCTTTTCGATGCTCTTTCAGCAGCCTTATGTGGAGTATTGTCAAAATCTTCTTCTCTGTCCAATAACGCACATACTACAGTTTTTTGGTTGTCGAAACCTTCTCGGATATACTCCTCATCTGTACCGGTGCAGTATTCGTAAATCTGCCAGCCATCTAAGCATGCTTATGTGGGTGGATAAATAGTCTCTCTATGATTTCTGTTCTAATGAAATTGTAAATAGCTTTCTCTTTCGTTTTAACCGCAAACGATGTTGGACTAATTGGTCTCAAGGATTTTGGTTTGGCAATTCTCGTGCTTCTGGTATGTAGCTCAGTTCTAAGCTGATTCGACTTATTTTAGCCAAATTAGGTGAATATAAGTATCTCCAAAACAAAATCTTCTTTGTTATACTGGTACACATGTCCCCATCATAATATAAACGTGAGAGGTATTTTGGTGTACTTGGCGATCTTTTATTACCGATGAACATGGATCAAAGAATCAGTATTGAATTTTGTTTGGAAAACAAAATTAAGTGCTCCAACGCACTAGATATGTTGAGCGTTGCGTTTGGCGGTCTCCTTTGGAACCGGAAAAAATTACAAGTGGTACAAGCTCTTCACGGAAAGACGAGAAGATGAGGTGCTCGTCCTGATTGCTCCAGCAAGTCAACAACCGATAAAAACGTTGAATAGTGAACAAAAATTGTTGTCGAGTTACTATTAGACAAGCTGCTGGAGAATATTTTTGGCCCATACCATGCAATTTTTTCGGATGTTTTGGGCATGATTCACGTATCAGCCAATATTGTTCCGTAATTGCTATATTTTGACCATAAGACCAATGACGATCCAGATTTGTTCAAATAATTCATAACTGGTAACGAAACATGTTTTTTTGTTCGATTTACAATGGTGATTAATGAGCTCTTGCCAAAAGATCGTATGACTAATAAGGAAGTTCTGCACCGTGTGATTAAATCAATATGAAAAAATCGACCGGAATCAAGCAGAAACCATTCATGGCACCTGCTCGCAAATCGTAGCTTGTTGTTTTTGTTTGGCCGGAAACAACTCCGTAATCATGCCTCAAAGACCGTATCCACCTTTTTTTCTCACGAAGGGACAGATTTGAGAAGATGAAGACCGCATCGCTGGATAAGACCAATTCTAAAAAGCGCATATCAGAAGTACTTCCAGGATTAGAAAAAGCACTGAAACAAACGTGTATTGCATCTAAGGCTCACTTCGAAGCAGACAAAATAAATATTAATAAAGCAAAATAAATATTTACACGGATCAAACGGGTGTTAAAGCTACTGTGTTAGCGAAACGCGTCACAAGTTTAAGTTGAACATAGGTTCAAAAATAATAATGAAGAGTTAAACAAATTAAATTGTTTTATTTCATCGTGTCAGTATGGATCTTCATCAAATAAAAGCCTCATCTATTCAATACATATTTTTTGAGTGAAATATAAAAATCACCTTCCTTTTGAACAAACCTCGTATAAATCCTTCCATGTCAACTGACTTCAGTCGAGTTTTCACATTTTTTTCTGATTAATACTCCATATTTTAAATTAAAGTCTTGAGCTAAATACGCGCCACAGCGGGGTTGATGCAATGCCTCACTTAGTATGCACGAACAGTAACAAATAACGAAGCCTTGAGCTCAGTTAGCCGCCACAATAAGGTTAGTAGGATGTCGTAGTATGGTTTTGCTTCACATTATAGAGGTGAGTTCTTCTCTAGATAAACTGGCTTCTTCATTCAATATACAGTTAACCGTGGTTTTTTATGCAGTAAGAATAAATGAATTTTTTTGTTCGAAAGAAATTACAGTAGGTATGAATTTTTTTTTAAAGTTGTAATAAACTCCCTCTTCAACCTCTGCTACTATGTATATCTCGAAAACTATAAATATGTAACTGAAGGTATTTCAACTAGAAAGCAAGCAAAATTAATTTATTAAATGAAGTTCACATTCGCGAGCATTGGTGATGAAAAAACTCAAATTGCAATATTTTTAACAATAGCTACCGTCTAGATAAAAGAAATGGTGGCAGTATAAAGCATTAAGGAAAATGAAAAGGCTTTTAAAATGAATAATTACTGGCCTCTACTAGCATTTAATATTTTTTCCACTTACAGTTATTAGTGAAAGGTTGAATTTATGATCGTTGGTTTTTCTCGATTAAACTTTTCGATAAAACAGGCTGTTAGATATATCACGTTAATTATTATTTCATTTATAAGAAGTGAATCAAAAATACAGAGTGGGGCCTAGGGAGTGATTCTAGTATGTGATATTAAATAGCCAAAATTTTTAGCATAGTTCAAACATTTTGAAGAAAATATTCACTTGCAATCTCCCTAGTGCTTGAATTATTACCGGACATTGGTTCAACCACGTGGGGGATTCGGTAAGAACATTTTATACCAGAATTATTTTAAAGGGAAACATTAGGCGATTATCAATTTAGACGTCATCCATAAATGAACAGAAGCCTATACTTACGTAACGCGAGTTTTGACGTTTTTCGTTATTTGAACTGTCATTAACACTTTGAGTGTGCTATTCGCTATGTGCTATTTTTACCGATTTAATCATAAAATCTGTTCTCAAAATCGTCTATCTAAGCAGTTTGTTTTTTCACCGTGGCCTCGCCACTGCAAATCATATAAATGTTTGACTTGACTTGTCTTGTTTTGTATCATACTGCACGAACACAACAGTTACAATGCTTCGTAAAAAGTTTGTATCTGTGCCTGCAGTAGAAGTTAGACAAACCTTGTGGTTTGAGGCTGGTAGAAGAAAATATAAACAGACTACAACTAGTTACTCTGTGAAGATCATTTTGATGTAAGTAATTATATATGTGTCTGTATCGATCTGTATTAGTTTTCCCTATACATATCTCTTGCAGTTTTCAAATACATCAACTTTAAACGTTTTTGTTACAAAATATGAATTATTTTATAGGCTATGTTTTGTTGATTTACAACTTTCACATTGTAAGTTAAGCATTGAACAATTAAACAGATGCTATCGAAGATAATAGGCACTAGCTTGTTAATGCAACAAATGTTCAAAATGTTTCC
Source organism: Lochmaea crataegi (assembly GCA_947563755.1). NCBI lineage: Eukaryota > Metazoa > Arthropoda > Insecta > Coleoptera > Chrysomelidae > Lochmaea > Lochmaea crataegi. The sequence continues at coordinate 29,320,092 of OX387434.1, read as the reverse complement.
CATCAACTTCCAAACATTGATGGACACTTTAATCAGATTTTCATTTGTAGCTCTTGATATTGATCCTTAGTAGTGGCAGGTTCAGAGAATACCTTATTTTTAACATATCTCCAAATATAGTAATCTAACGGTGACAATTGTGGGGTTCTTGGTGGCCAGAGAAGTGGACCTTTATTAGCTATCCATCTATCATTAAATATTCCACCTAGCAATGTGCGTGCTCCTCGAATATTGTGAGCCGGTGCACCATCTTGTTCAAACCAACTTTCGTTAGCCTCTTTATCAGGTGAAGCTGATACAATTACTTGCCGTAGAAAGTTGCAGTAAAGCTCTCCGTTTAAATTTTCGTCATAAATCATGAGAGCGAATATCTTATTGTTTTTCACAGCACAAAAAACATTAAACGGAAAGGACTCTTGAAATCTACTATCCCATGTGACTTGAGGATTTTCGTCAGTCCAGAAGTGATTGTTATGGCGGTTAAACATACCATTTTTAGTAAACGTCGATTCATCACACCAATTAATTTTTTTTGTAAAATCTTTATCTTCTTGGCATTTCATTAAAATCCCTTCACAAAATTCTACACGTCTTACATAATCTCCAGGATGTAAATGTTGAGCTAGTGTATACGAATAAGGGGTCCAATGATGTTTTTTAAAATTCTGTGAATTGTACTAGTCGATTTGGATGAGCTGCAAAATATCCCAGGATGTCTAATTGTAAGTCTTCATTATCGACATGGGTATTGGGATTGTTTCTTTTACTTATAAGTAAACTGACCAAGCTGGAAGCAGTTGTTCAGCAAACGTTTTACAGTTTTATGATTTGGTCGATGCTTTTCAGAATATCTCTCAGCAAAAACACGGCAAGTTCTGGATACTATTCTGTTACACTCACCGTAAATTATAATTATATTTAAAAAATCTTCATTTGTATATCCTAAATGTGCCATTATTATTTTGTCAAGAAAATTAAAGACAAACTACTGTGTAATTTTCATATGAAAAACATTATAACTCAAAAACGGTTCAAGATGGGTATACAGAACTATTGGCAAAAATGTTCAGAATAACGTAAATATTTTTGAAATTTGAAATTATACAGGATTTCCCATTCACAATAACGAAGTTATAAACAACTCTCGGTATAACCTGAAGTAGCAAATAGATGGCAATTTTTTTATTAAATAGATCACTCTTAAAAACCCCTTTTTTCTAATTTTCATTATTCAGATACCTTCAGTTCTCGAGATATTTCTAATTTAACGTTTATCTGCTGAACCCTGTATAGTCTCCATGATATCTTCAACTACTTTCTCGTTATTTAACATTTTATATTTGGAAAATGTGATTTTTGCCAACTAAAAAAATTTGGAATTTTATACCACTGGAGAATGGAAATTTCAGAACGAATTGGTCATGTTTGGTTCGCGTTGTTCATAGATATCCGTAAACTGAGCCTCGGCTCGTCAAACTAGTTAATTGAATGCAAATTTCGATATTTGTGAAGATTATGTCTGATTGGCTGAAATTTATGTTGGAGCTCCTGATTTCACTTCAATAATGTCAATTTCGACACATCTCTTATCCAATGACGATATTGATTGTTAGATATTATTAACGTAAAATCAGGAGCTCCAATATAAATTGAAGTTAATCAGACATGAAATTCACAAATGTAGATATTTATAATCCAATTACCTGGATTGAACAACTGAGGCTCAGCTTACGGATATTTCTAGATAACGCGAACCTTAACATGACCATTTTGTTCTGAAATCTTCTTCTTCGTTGGTAGAAAATTCAAAAAATTTTGGGTTGGCAGCTTCGACCCAAGTCCCCTATTAATGTAAAATTACTTAAAATAATTTTATAGTCACGAAGTTCGAAGTGCTGGATATATCTTTCACCTGCCTTTCGATTTTTGACAATATATCAAAAATTAACAAAGGAATTAAAAAATACGATTTTCAGCAATTTATTTGTGAATAACTGAGAACTCTGTGGTTTTTATAACTTTTTATGGTTATAAAATGAAGGTATTGTTAAAAATTGATAGATATTTTGAGGATCATTTGGAACATTTTCGGAAATTCTATCTTCCTGCGCATTCTTAGTCACAGTTTTTCCATGAGCTATAAAAGTTTCCCTATAAGAAAACAATGTTCTTTTTCACAATAAATGATTTTTTCTACGCCCTATCTTTAAAGCTCCTTGTACTTGACCGGATTGTACCGCTTAAAGCGAATGTTCATGGTTCATGGTGTTCTATTTTAAGTAAGAAACTTATAAATGATTTAAATTGTGCATGTTGGCGGATACGTTTAAAACACCCTGTATGAGATATCAATAAGTTAGACATATGGAGTTAACGGGCAGCCGCTTGTAGTTTATTAGTTACAATTGTCACTAGCTTCGTTATTAATGGAGATATCGTTATTTAATGAGGACTGGGATTTTTTAAAAATTTTGAGAAAAATCGAAATATCTTAAAAATACTTCATTTCATGTATCATTCGAAAATAAAATAATAAATATTAGGTTCTATTTAAAATAACAAAGTTGACGTCTACTTCCGGTAGAGCCACATTCAGGACAACATTATATTTGAGCTCATCGTCATCCAAAACCTACAACTTCGTAATTTCAGATTTTTAACATACATATTATGTATCCGCCATTAATTTAATCAAAACATTTCGCGGCTCACCCTGTATATCACTGTAGCGAGGCGAAGTGTAGTTAATCATTGCTATTACATTACCATTATACATCGAAAAAGTATGCCATCCATTCTTTTTATTATAAAATTTATTAAAAAATCAATGGCTCCATTGGTTTATTGTTCAAAAATTTTATAAATCTTAATCTTTTAACCGTGGCAGTATTGAACAACACACGGCCGATACGCAAATAACGGATTCGGTTGTTATAATCCTCGGCTGCGCCTCGGATTACAATATTCAACCTCATCCGTTATTTGCTACATATCGGCCTTGTAACGTTAATAACTATAAACTTATGTCATTTTTTTAACGCTTTTGCAATTCTTCCTCTCTAACCATAAACAGTCGCCAGCCTGAAGTGCTACAAACCGGTGAAATATAAAATACTTAAAAAATATAGCCTGACACTCACTATTTTTCTATATTTAACGGCTGACTAGTAAAAAAAGAAGTTTTATCCAATGAGTGCTATTTTTTAGAGAATTAGCAAACCATGTCATTTCAAAACGAATGTCTGTGGTGTAATAATTTGACGGACCTTTAACATTCATTAATTGGGTGATTATAATTACTATTTCATGCAGGCACCTGTACTATAAGTTTATGGAAATAATAACGAAAAAACAGGTGCTATGTCAAAAATGACATGAAAACGAGTTAAGAAATAGTAATTTTCATGTTAAAAAAATGTTGTTAATCTAGTTGGATGTTTTTTTGTGGCTAACATTTACTGAAACATGAAATATCTATCGTGTCCCATTCTTTTATCCAGTTTCTAAGAAAAGCCTCGAGATATTCCTTTGGTCCCATTTCTTGGAGGAATCTTAGGATTTCCATATGCTTCAGTTTGGGTAAGTCTTCCTATTCTAACCAGGTGCTGGTCCCTGGAATTTTGTAGTGGAATTCCGCAATTATGTGAATGGGGATTTCCTAATTCACACTTCTTCTCCACTAGTTCAGGTTTTTTAAGGTGCTCATTTAGGCGTAGGGTTCGAATCCTAGACACAGTGATAATTTTATTTTATTTGTTATTTTGTGACATGTTGCACACTTTTCAAGGACCGATGACAATACAATAATTTTAATTAAATAGAAAATTATTATTATTAATTCTAATTAGGTGATAAAACGTCACTTTTTTAGTTTTGACATACATCATATAATTATTATGTTTTCGAAGCCGAATGGTACAAGGTTCGGCTGTGAAAATTATGAATTGTAGCCGTAGGGTTCGAATCCTGGACACGGTGATCATTTTTTTATTTGTTATATTGTGACATTTGTATATGAATAACCTTCAATATAGTTCCTATTAATCCGTGTCATGTGATCTGTTCATTATCCACGCCTATTATTCACTAGAAGAATAAATAATAGTTTGAAAAAAAACACACCTTGTAGTAAATCGAAATAAAAAGTAAAAAATACATCATAGTTTTAAAAATATTGTAAATTTATATATTAATATTGTTGGAGAAACTCCAGTCGTGCGTCGGAGCTGACATACAAATTTTTTTTTAATGACATTTGAAAATGAAAACGCAATTTTCATGTTTACGTTCATTGCTTGCCAATGGTCCATGTACAAACAAAATAAATATACCTTTACATGACTGTTACTTTTGTACCAATTAACGTAACATTGTTAGAATCGAGGTATTTGAAATGGATTGTGCTTTCCAATTTAAAATAACTCGTCGGTAGTGGCCGGTTTAATCCAAGTTGCAATAAATGATCAGCCGCCATTGTGTTAGAAGTAGAGTAGGGTGTATTTAAGCGACCATTGTTTTCGAAATTCTGCACAGAGATAGCAATCGTGTAAAATCAAATCGGAGCACGAATTCCATAAAGACAATATCAACAGTCGTTTTGAACTTTGTGAATAAGTTATCAAGCCAAGTATTGTTTGCGAATCATTAAAGTTAATCGGGCTATTTATTAGAACTAATTGAAGAACATAAGTTGTTGAAAAAAAATTGAGATAAAAATAATTCAAGAAGTAGTAATAGAAAAAACGTGATACAGGAAAACAGGAAAAGATAAAGAAACTTTCACAGGGTATTGCGATATTCGGCCGATAACGCTCCACCGCGGAGAGCTCTCGAATTTTGGTGAAGTAACATGATCCAGTTACCGAGATACAGGGTGTTTAAAGAATGAAATTGCACTATCAGTTATAATTTCTACATGAACTATTTTTGGAAGCAAATTTCTGCAAAACCGTTTATTTTATCTCCATAAAAAGTTATTACTTGAAATATTGAAATAAAGATGAACATAGAATATGAAAAAATGACTTGATCCAGTAGTGTCCAAAATAGAGAGGCAAAAGTCGCCCTTTTAGCGCTCCACTTGCATTTTTTCAAAAATCACTCAAGGTTGTGTTGATTATCACACAATATGTTACAAATATATATGTCAAGCCATTTTTGTTTTATTAAAAACAGTGGGGTATATGACCTAACACTAAAATCCAATAAGTATATCCTTCTTTCTAGTAAAAACTTTAGAAAGGCTACTCGACAAGTAAATTAAAAATCGAAGCGTTAAATGTTTGTCATTCAAGCAATCGTCAATATGCACATCAACCAGGAAAATTTAGGGATCTAGAGCTGTATGATTTAAGCAGGCTTATTTCTTATTTAAAAGTCGAAAGATGTCAATAGGCCACTATCTTGGGGATCAAGGGAGCATTTTACAAAATTATCAAGAATTCGTTAAAAGCAGTGAAAGCAGCTAGAGTATAGGGCAATAATATCCACTCTAGGACAAACCACCATCAAGACAAGGACGGCTGTAGGATGTTCACAAGGAGGAGAGTTATCACTAGTATTATAGAAAACCTTTTTACGGAACTGTTCTCGACAGACTTTTTCACTGTCTTGGATATGCAGACGACATTGCTGTTTCGACGAATTCATTGGTTAATGCAATGAATAGTCGGGGCACACCCGCAAAAATATGGATTAAGGCAACTGTAGAGGATAGGACAATAATATCCACTTTAGGGCAAGTCACCATCAAGGTAAGGAGGTGAAGGATGTTAACAAGAAGAAGTGTTATCACCGTCACTATAAGCAACCTTAGCAGACGACCTCCTCACGGAACTATCTACAACGGACTTCTACTGTTGTGGATTCGCAAATAGCATTGTTATTGTAGTCAAAGGCAAGTTTGCTGGAGTGGTATAGGAAAAATATAAGCATTCACACAGCCTCAAATATATCTTCTGTATGTTCCTTGTGGTATCTTCATCATCTTTTTATGGGAAATGAAATTTGAATTTTTTTGTGTCAGGTAGGGACAAACATTTTAAAAATTCAATTATTCTTGAGAACGGTAGCTGGAGCGTTACTGAAACGTTGAAGTTAAAATACGAAACAAGATTGTGGTTTCATTTTCCAAAAAATAACAAAAATAAGCTTTAACTCTAAATAGTTGATACATTGATGTATGTAAGAGAGACTGACAGTCAATATTCAGAAAACACAAATTATCAACAAAAAGACGGCTCTATCAAAGTACTTAGGAGTATATTTTTATCAAAGGCTCTCATAGAACCTTTACTTTCATAAAACCACACAGAAAGCAACCATTGCCCTCGGCAGATGCAGAAGAATGTGAGGAAAAAACTGGGGGCCTTAACTCAAATTACTCAATGGTTAGGGGAGATCAGTTGAAGATGACGCATCTAGTTTAAAAAAAATATATTTACCAGTAAAACTACGGTAATAAGTTCTCATTAATGCACAGTAAACTTTCTCATGTTTACTAAGTAATTTTCGAATTTATAAAAAGAAATCTTCATAATAAGTATGATAAATTTGCCTTTTTAAAAAAGATGTCAATGCGTCGTCTTTCCCAGTAGCTTGTCAAAGATGATGCAAACGATTGACTAAGACGTCGCAAAACAAGGTAGGGTAATTCTGATTTGATTTGTTCATTAATTCTGAAAATCTTAACACACAAATCTGACAAAAAATAAACATGGTAACTAAAAAATAAAAGTATATGCAAGATAACTGAAATCTATACAGTTATTATAGTTGGAAATACCCATGGTAGTTTTCATAATTTCAAACAATTAATAAGTAGTTCTTACTTTATTTAAAAAAATTTAGATTAATTAATGAATAATAGTAATATTTTATTCATATTTCGAATGTTAATTGGGACCATTTTAATTTTTTTGAATTTAAAAGTGGTGTTGAAAATTATACGCAGAAATTTGTTAACTAGTATGAAATGGTGAGTTTTAGAGTTTTACAGTTATAAATAGTGACCTTCAGTTCAAAAACCAGATTTAGTTTTTTAAATATCTTACTTTAATGCTTCTGATTCAAAATTATACAAAGATTGTTATTTGTGAAGTGTATTAATTGGTTTTTTTTATAATTTCTATGACCTTCCAAAATTTTCAAAGATCTTTGTTATTCAAAATTGTAGTCTTTCTATTTAAAAAATAATAATTCCCATAGATCAAAATTGTAAACCACATAATATATTGAAGTGGTTTATTTGTTTTTATGACCTAAATAGTGGTTTTCAAAAAAATATTTCAATTTTTTCATTTTGAACTCATCGTTTAAAATACTGAAAAAATATAATCGCCTAAGCGATTGTTCGTGTTACAAATAGAAACGCCAGTCATCTCACATTAAATCCAATCCCTCAATTGAATGAAAAAAAAAAATCACGGAATGTTGATAATCAAATTCTATATACAAATTTCGAATAAACCATTAAATACGTGTTTTTATACGATCAATTATTTACCCACATACAAATATGGATTGTACAGATTTTTTGTAAAATTAATCAACTTCCATTGTACTTAAATACTTTTCAGATAGGGGTATTTCACAAAGCTTTTTCATGAATTTGTGGGCTATTGTTAGGAATTTTCCAATATAAAATTCCCTTTGATTTTTGTCTGGACATGGGAAAAAAAACTATAAAAGGCAACCGAGCGATTGAATTTTATGGATTTCACTCATCTTCTGCGAAAAAGCAGTTTCAGTAAATATTTATAACACATTGAAATTTTCCAAGCAATTTGTACTATAAACTTACACATGTGTTATTATAAAAATTGAAGTTGAAAAGAAAATTTTTATTGTTTTTGGAGAGTAAATGTAAACACACTTTTATTAGTCCAAGAAATATATCCTTAACATGACCATTTCAACGTCTATTAAGCTGCGGCATCCTTTTCATAGGGCACGATCCGGACTGGGCCCATAATTTGTTGCTATTTTTTGCTAATTGGTTGCGCAAAAATTAATTTTGTTGCTAATGCCGTTACCGAGAAAACGCGTGGCCCCGTAGCGTAATATTAAGCTGAGGCAGCCATACAGCATATTTCTGTAACGAAAATAGCTAGGCTTGACGGCATATTTTGTTGCTAATTTGTTGCTTCAAGATTGTGTGATTCAAAAATTCTCAAAACAGTCCCTACCCGCCAAACTCACCCCCTGCTTTGGCGACATTGAGTTGCGGCAGCCATTTTACATATTTCTGTAACGAAAATAGCTATTCTACGAGTACAGGCCTGACGGCATATTTTGTTGCTGATTTGTTGCTTTAAGATGGTATGATTCAAAAATTCCCAAAACAGCCCCTACCCGCAAAACACACTTTTCCGCCTTTAAATTTTTTATGAAAAGCATCCAATTTAAATTGACGGTTTTCCTCAAATTCATTTTATATGTTACCGGCAATCTGTATAATCCGGTATTCTATACAAAATACCTAGGCAATGTATAGAATACCTAAAACGTTTAGGTAATGTATGAAATATGATTTATTTTATACATTACCTAGGTATTCTATACAATACCGAATGCGCAGCGGGTAATGTGTGTAATAGACAAGAGCGGTGACGGTGTAGGGGGAGACGTAGGAGCATGGAGCAGGCATTATCTAAGTAAACACCGTGCGACGCGGTTAAAACAGATCATTGATTAATCTATCGAGAAGGGCAAGGAAAATCATTGAAGAAGCCATTTTTACAACACTGTATAGCTTCTTCAATGATTTTCCTTGTCCTTCTCGATACCATCTTAAAGCAACAAATTATCAACAAAATATGCCGTCTGGCCTGTATTCGTAGCTATTTTCGTTACCGAAATATGTAAAATGGCTGCCGCAGCTCAATGTCGCAAGAGCAGGGGGTGAGTTTTGCGGGTAGGGGGAATTTTTGAATTATACCATATTGAAGCAACAAATTAGCAACAAAATATGCCGTCAAGCCTGTACTCGTAGCTATTTTCGTTACAGAAATATGCTGTATGGCTGCCGCATCTTAATATTACGCTACGGGGCCACGCGTTTTCTCGGTAACGGCATTAGCAACAAAATTAATTTTTGCGCAACAAATTAGCAACAAAATAGCAACAAATTATGGGCCCAGTCCGGATCGTGCCCTATGAAAAGGATGCCGCAGCTTAATAGACGTACCATTTCACATTGTTTTCCTTCTTGTGTAAAGACAGCAAAATTGATGTAGAAAAATATAAACTCTCCCCGACCGCTGAAGTCGGAGCGGAAAATTGTTTAACAAGGAAAGAAGAGTGGGATTTCGGTGAAAATAACGTTCTTCGTGTATATCTTTTTTCTCTTCAAGTTGACAGGAAAAACTTTGAACACTTTTTTTCCTTCTTAACCCTGTCATGGCCGGGTCATATTTGACCCTACACGTTGCGAATCATATATTTAACTAATCATGCGTAGATCGGGTTGCTCGCGCATCTACCTAATCTTTAAGCGACTATAGACCTATCTATGTGCGTAAAGGTAGTTTTTGTTAGTCTTTAGTGATTTACAGCAGTGGTTCAAGTGTTACATAAAAACAATTTGTGAATCATAAAAAATGGCGAGTTCTAGCAATAATAAGTTTTAACAGAAAATGAACTTGAAAACGAAGCACAACATATTATGGATTTTGGATTGAATAGTGACGATGAGTTCTCAGATCAAGTAAGTGATTATAGAAGTCATGATTCTCTATCTGAGCAAGAAATAGACGATGAAGATAATGAAAGAAACGTTGATAATTTGACAGGCGTTTTTAGTGACGACGATTTTTCGGTTGGAGAGGATATAACTGAAACTAGAAATTTCTTTTATGGAAAAAATAAATATAAATGGACGAAAACCCCCCCTGTCCCATCAAGGACACGAAGACACAATTTGGTCTTGGTCATTCACTTACCTGGCGTTATTGGAAAAGCACGGGATATTAGGACACAAAAACCTATTCATGCCTGGGAATAACCTATTGATGAGGATATGCTAGAGGTAATAGTCGAAAAAACGAACGAAAGGATCACTGAGATGGCCTCTAAATACAACATGCATAACATTTCTTGCCAGTATACCAATCATTTAGATATTATTTTTAGATATTACTTTTTACTTTCTGCTATATATTTTTTGATGATAAGAATACACGACCCGAACGAATTGAGAGTGGAGCACACTTGCTGCAATATCCAATATTTTTTATAAGTTCATTACAAACTGTCAATCAAACTACAGTTGCGGTGAATATCTAACCATAGATGAAATGCTAATAGCTTTCAGAGGCTGGTGCAAATTTAGAATGTACCTAAAATATAAACCAGACAAGTACGGAATCAAAATGCAATGTTTAGTGGACTCTAAAACTCATTATCTCCTAAATAGCTTCTTCACATATACTGGCAAGGGAACTCACAAAAGAAATCCAAGAAAACTAGCAGTTCCTACATTAGACGTTTTGACTCTCATTTCGCCAATATCTGGAACCATCAGAAACATTACTGCAGATAATTGGTTCTCGTCTAAGGAGTTAGTAGGGGAACTAACAAAAAATAATCTAACATACGTCGGAACCGTCAGAAAAAACAAACAAGAAGTTCCTAATGAATTTCAACCTAAAAAAGACAGGCCTTCTAATTCTTCTATTTCTAGATTCACTAAAAATGAGACACTTGTTTCATTCGTACCAAAAAAACGTGCAGTGTTGCTAGTATCATCAATGCATTACACAGACACCATCATAAATGAAAAGCCAGAAATCATTATCTTTTATAATCAGATAAAGGGGGGAGTAGATTCGGGTGCCATAAAACTGGGAGAAGAACTAGAAAATGGCATCAAACGGTATGGTTTAAAATTTTGGATATTACAACAAATTAATGGCAAGAAGAAATTTTTTAACGACTCTAGGTCAAGAACTTATTGAACCACACTTACAACACCGATCACAACAAAAGAATTTGCCTAGAGAACTTCGCACCATTATATATAGATTTTCTGGTGTACAACAACCAGAACCAATATCTGATCCAGAAAAACGGGGGAAAAGAGAGGACGATGTCAGATTTGTCCCTATTCAAAAAACCAAAAAAAAAGAGAGCATAGCTTGTGATTAATACAAAAGATATGTTTGCAAAAATCATGCCAGCAGAAAAGTATTGTGCCAGTTATGCCTTGACAGGTAAGGTCTGAAACATGTCTGTCAGTTTTTTACCAAAAATATAAATTGCGTTTCTATTGTTATAGGGAGGAGCCATGAAGCCATACAAACAAGAAGGAATATTTTTTTTTCTGTCAATTTTTTAGATAAACGAATTATAAAGGATTTGTCATACTAACTCACTTTTTTACCAATTAAAAATTCAAATGGGGTGAGAGGATATAGGAGACGCACAAATGTAATCCGTGCACACATCTTAGATCAGCACAAAGGTTACATTCCCGTGCGGGGAGTTATTGACCCTGGATCGCAACTGTCTTTTATTTCAAAGCGTTTAACTAACCAGTTGAGTCAAAAGCTACAAGATCTGCCAGTTTCCGTATCAGGTATTGGCGGACACTGCTCTACCTCTCCCGGCACTATCACTTGCGAACTTTTCTCCAGGCTTTCTCCAAATCACATTAACATAAACCCATCAGTGGTTTCCCATATTGCTGATCATTTCCCTCCTTCCAACATCAGTACAGAAATTGCTAATGCTTTTCGATATTTAACTTTGGCTGATCCTAAATTCCACCGTTCAGACAAAATAGACTTACTTTTGGGTGCTGCCTTCTACCCCCAGTTATTACCACCTCAACCTTTTGTACCAAGCTCTCTTGGCCCGGTCGCTATCAGTACCATATTTGGTTGGACAATTATAGGTCCTATCCAAACGCTCAATCGAAATCAACGAATCACTTCATTGATATCTACTTGTCAGATTTCCCAGGACCTCGTCAAATTTTGGGAAATTGAAAATGTTTCGAATCTCACACCACAAGATCCTCTTGACATTCTGACAGAACAACATTGTATCGCCACTCATAAACGAAATGAAGACGGCAGATATTCAGTATCTCTGCCAGTCAAACCAAATGCGAACCCCCTAACTAGTAATTAGAAGGTTGCTCGTTATTCACTTGTTCAACTATCAAACGTCTTGACAAGACTTCATCACTCAAATTGGAATACGAACAATATCTACAAGAATATTTAGAATTAGGGCATATGTCCAAGTCTCTGCAACCCGCTCAGTATATTATTCCCCACCATGTAGTAACAAAATCTACAAATCAGGGCAACAAAATCCGGGTAGTTTTCAATGCATCTAGTCCCGACTTATCCGGTGTGTCCTTAAATGATCGCTTGAAAAAAGGACCCAAGCTACAGTCAGGCGTATCAGACGCATGCTGCTCAATTTTCGACTCTCTCGAATTGCTCTTTGCTGCGACATTCGACAAATGTATCGACAAATTCTGGTACATGAACAAGATCGTCGCATGCAGCATATCCTCTGGAAACCCAAAGCCAACCTTCCCGCACAAGAAGCTGAACTCAACACCGGATTAGCTCCCTCCGCTTTTCTTGCTATGCGCGTTCTCCAGCAGCTTGTTCTAGATGAAGGACATCGCTTTCCTTTGGCTTCACAGGCCTTATTAAATCTTATGTTGACGATGTCATTTCCGGTGCTGACGACATTGCATCGGCATTAGATTTACAAATGCAATCAATTCAGTTACTCTGGAGGTTTTGATTTGAATCTCCTCTACAGTTTAATGATGGGGACAATGCGTTAAAAGTTTTAGGTTTGAATTGGGAACCATCTCGCGACTGCCTTGTATTCAGAGTTCAGCCTTTTCAAGCGACTTGTACTAAGCGTAACATGCTTTCCTTTTTAGCTAAAATTTTTGACCCGAATGGAATTTTGTCCCCTCTTATCATCTCCTTTAAAATTATTATCCAGAAGATATGGCTCGCAAAACTTGATTGGGATCAACCAGTCACCTCGCTGAAATTGCTTTACATTGGAACCAGCTGATCAATAATCTTGATCGCATTGTCTCGTTCCACCTCCCTCATTGCGTACTTCCTGACATGAACTTTGATCAGATACATCTGATAGGCTTTGCCGATGCCTCGTCTGCCGCTTATGCTGCAGTAGTGTACTTATGTTTCGAATCAATTAACTCGCGTCATTCCTTTCTGTGGAAGGCCAAAACTCGTGTGGCCCCATTAAAAACACTCTCTATCCCTAGACTTGAACTTTGGGCCGCAGTACTTTTAATTGACCTAATCAATTCGGTTTTGCATATCCGGTATCCGAAACCACTGACTGACATCAGACTTTTTTCAGATTCTGAAATAGTGCTTGCTTGGTTACGCACTCCCCCTTATACTCTTAAAACTTTTGTTTCACATCGAATTGCTCATATCGTAAGTCAATCACTTCCTAATTCAACATGGACTCACTGCCCTTCTTCTCTCAATCCCGCCGACATGGCCTCAGGTGGTTTATCTGTTTCTTCAAGATAAGATATTTCAGTTATGAACTCAAGGTCCTCCCCTATTGACCGATTATCACCAGCAATGGCCCATTCCCTTTCGCGACACCCACTTGAACTCCGAATCTCTAGTAGAGTTTAAGCCAAATACTCTAACACTCATCGTAGTTCAACAGGATCCCTCATTTGAAGAATTTTCTCTACGATTTTCTTCCTTTACTCGTTTCCAACGAGTTGCTGCTTGGATGCGGCGTTTCGTTTTCAATTGTAGATCCCGTGATGCTTCTAAACCTCCCACCGCAGGTCCTTTGACTGTTCTTGAATTGCAAGATGCATTAAGTACAATCATCTTGCGTACACAGTCACTACATTTTGCTGACGTGCTGAAGGAATTTCGAGTCACTAAGACGATCAAATCTCTTTGCAAACTGACACCATTTCTTGATGATCATGTGGTCCTCAGGGTGGGCGGTGGACTTGCAAACTCTCACCTAAGTTACGATTCCCGACATCCAGTATTATTACCCCGATCAGCTCACCTCTCTGTGCTCATATGCAAGCACTATCATTTCTCTGCCTTGAACGTTGGACCCACCACGTGTCAAGCTTTAATACGCGTTCGTTATTGGATTCTCTTCTTACGTCAACTTATACGGAAAGTGATTCAGCAATGCCTCACTTGTCATCGCTTTCGAGCTTCCACTCTTCAGCCCATCATGGCCGATTTACCCCCTTGTCGAGTTCAGCCTGGTAGACCCTTTCTTAACACGGGTGTTGATTTTGCCGGACCATTTCAAGTTCGCGCTTCTCGTCTCCGTAAAGCCAGCATTACCAAGGGCTATCTATGCATTTTTGTTTGTGCCGCCACTAAGGCCGTGCATCGGGAATTTGCTTCCTAACTTACTACTGACATCTTTTCAGCAGCGCTCGATAGATTTATTGCTCGTAGAGGTCTTCCTCATTCCATCTTATCCGATCAAGGCCGGAATTTTATTGGTGCCAACAGGCACATTCAGGAAGTTTATCATTTCCTCAACAATCAGCATGACGAGATTTTGTCGCAGCGCGAAATCAAGTGGATTTTCAATCCTCCATCTGCCCCTAACTTCAGCGGGCTTTGGAAAGCAGCCGCCAAATCTGTTTAGAATTTGTTACATCGATTGTGTGCTGAAATAACTTTTACCGCGGAAGAGTATGCCACTCTTTTTGCACGAATCGAAGCTATTCTCAATAGTCGACCTCTATGTTCATTGTCCTCAGACCCCAATGAAGCATCCATGTATCTCAGTCCAGGTGATTTTCTTATTGGAGTTCCGCTCTTATCAAGACCTGAAATACCTTTCTCTGAATATATTTCTTTAACTTCCCGTTGGAAGCTCAACTCACAGATTTCACAATCATTTTGGCGTCGTTGGTCTAGGGATTACCTCAATACCTTGATTCATCGTACCAAGTGGACTTCACCGTCCAATCCGCTAAAAGCGGGCGACGTTGTAATATTGAAGGGAATGAATAGTTCTCCCTTATCCTGGCCCTTGGCTCGCATTACTGAAAGTACGGTCAAGACGGTGTTTCACGTGTTGTCATTCTTCAAACTCCCACTGCCATTCTTACACGTCCCGTTAATAAACTCATTCCACTCCCGGAATGACTTCTCCTTTTTATTATTTTTTTTTGGTCTATTTATTTATTTTTATTTTTATTTCTTGTATTTTGTTTTGTTACCACACCTGGTAACCTTCTTTATTCGTTCTTCTATTATTTAAATTTTGTTTATTCCTCTAGTACTATGGTCAATCATTCCAATTTTGGTGGGCGGTATGTTCGCCCAGTTTCTTGAACGTCAACTTAGTTTTTGATAGGAGACCAATTTTGGAATTCATTGTTAAGCCCGCTGTAACCAAGAAAACAACTCGTTTCCATTCTTGTTTTAATATTTAATTTTCTTTGTTTAAACCGCTATATACGATTAGTTAAAATCGCGTCATTGGACCACTCCGCTAAAGGCGAAACGAACGATCGTGGAGCAGTGATTAGAAGTGACCAACGTTTTGGGTAAGTCCCTTTAAATTGAAGTTTTTGTAAAACGATACGCCGATTGCAGACAAAGTTCATTTTTTCATATACAGCCCACTTTCTCAAGCCTCCGAGCTTACAGTTTAGTTTCTTCCAAAAACTACAACTCAAATTGTGAAGCAGATGACTGTACTTTATTAGATAACTTAAATTATTTTTTAAATTTCCATAATGAACCAAAACCATTGAATTCTAATACAATTAATGAATTGGAAAATATTTAATTCCCGTTTTTAGATTCAGAATTGAATGATTCAAATTTTGATACTCAGGCAATGAGCTATGTTTCTGGTTTTGTTGTTAAAAAAATTACTTTTGATTGCGAAGAATGTAAGGCTAATTTGCAGACAGACATTTTAGACGTTCGCCATAGTTTCACTTGCTTCAAAGAAAATGATGATGAAACACGTCTGATTCATGTATAAAGGGAAGTCATTAAATTTCTAAGTTTGCGTCCCTTTATTAATTAAAAAATATTATAATGATGGTAAGAGGACTAACAAACAACAATAATTCTTTTTTTTTGTAACAATGTACTGCGTTTAATTTTTTTTTTGTTTCAGACCTGTTCTTGTCTTCATGGATCATGGAAATCGAAAATCTAGTTTTTAACCCTTTTTATTAAAGTATTTGTTGTTTTTGTCAATAATTTTAAAATAATGTGCAATTTGATGTGATATTGGATTAACTTTCTTGAATATAATGTCATTTTAGTGATTATATACCTCCATCCGTTTTTAATCAATCAAATGCCATTTTGCGACCAATCAGAAGCAAATTATACTGGATATTTTTGGATATAAGTGAATGTACCCCGGCCCACAGCCAATTTTTAATGTTGTCACATTAACGTCACATTTTTGTTAATTAACATGGATTTCAATCGATTTGGTGATGTTTCGTTTTGCCCGTTTTTCCTAATAAAAATATAAATTATTATGTAGCTACATAAATTATTTTGAAAATCTTCCATTTCGTTGTATGTTTTCGTCTTTTTCGGTATATAATCTGACCATATACCACTCGAGGTATATTTTTTGTTTTGAATATTTTTTGACATTTTTTTGTAAAATTTCTGTAAAAATTGCGTGATACAAAAATTCTTCAAAAATATCCCGACAGCGAAGCTGGAGGGATATTTTTTAAAAAGAATTTTTGTCGATTCATTCAAAAAATATTCATCTCTTGTGATATAACTAGTGAAAATATTTAATTTTGTGATACTAATTCAAATTTCCTAGTTAGGTTAGAATATTTATGTTATACAGTTTTAACAGATAGATAATAAAGTGAGAATTTAACTAATGTACAATTTCAAGTGATATTTGAATAATTTTTTTTATAACAGGAAATTGGTGAAAATATTTTTTTAAATAATGTAACTGTGATAATTTAATCCAAAGATAGAATAAGAATGTTAATGAAAGTTAATAAGGTATATAGAATAACCATACTATATTTAATAAACAAATATTTTAGTTAATTTTGTTATGTTATTATGTGCAGGTTAATGTAATCGCTGCAACCCGCCCTGTATGATCGGTCGGTGCCTCACCCTGTAGATGCAGGTCTGCCCGAGTCTCTCAGCGGTTATCTTCTACCCTTTGGAATGTTTAGTGGTGGGCTTATCGCATGAACGACCGAGAAGGGGATGTGTTGTTTTTAAGATTATTAATCGTTTGTATTCCGTTGAAAAATATAGTTCTTGAGTTGAGGTACCGAGTTTCTTTTAACAGTTTTATAATAATTCTTTTATTCAAAATAAAAATAGATTACAGTTCAGGTGTGGGGTTGGACTTACATAATTTAGCGTACGTGCCTTAATTTGTGTGTGATAAGTGAATTATTGAATAATTCCCAACATGGGAAAAAGGAACCGAGTCCGTAGAGGAAACAGATCTAGTAGCAGTAGCAGCTCGGACAGTTCTTCCAGTTCTTCTAACGGAAGATACAGAAGAACAAAGTCAGTGAAGAGTCATACGCCACCGCGTACAGTTACTTCAGCCGCCTTATACGAGGAAGGTATGAGAGAAACAGTTACTTCAGCCGCCTTATACGAGGGAGGTTTGAGTAAAAATTCAGGTAGCTCGCGACAATCACGCTTGTCTCAGCACCGGAGAAATCAGGGCGAAAAAGATACACCATCCAGAATTGAAGGTACTACGAATCAAATTGAGGTAAATACTACATCACTGATATCAGATTATAAAAGCCGTATTGAACGACTGGAAGATGTTATAGCTCAAATGTCACAACGTAACCCGGTGGCAGATAATCGTCGTCTCACTTTACGAAGTGATTGCATCCCTGAATTTCAACCTGAAAACGATAACCTGTCAGCTGCCAAATGGTTGGAAAAGATTGACCAGTTGAGAGATATCAATGAATGGGATGATGTGACCACTATTTATCAAATGCAGTCGCGTCTAACTGGCATGGCTCGAACATGGTACCATAGTCTGACATCATTAAATCATACATGGACGGAGTGGAAAACATTAATAATCAGAACTTTTCCCGACCATGTCGATTATGCCAAAGTTTTGAGAAAGATGCTGGACCGAACAAAGCAAGCCGACGAAACTATGACAGCATATTATTTTGGAAAGATGGAGCTGTTAAGTACCTGTCAAATAAGTGGTAAAAATGCTATAGCATGTTTAATAGATGGTATTCCTGACAATACTATCCAAAATGCAGCACGAGCAGGCCGTTATTCATCGCCTGAGACTTTGTTTCAAGAATATTTATCAATGCTTCGAGATGAACCGCCACTGGAGTCAAAAATTAAAAAGGTCAATAACCAACCTAATCCTCTTAGAGTGGATTTACGTAATTCACTCATTCACAAGAGGCAAGTACCCTATAATAAACCAGATTTACAGCATATCACCTGTTTTAATTGTAAGAAGAAAGGGCATTACCAGTCAAAGTGTACTCAGTTACGTGTTGAATGCACCAAGTGTCATCTACTGGGCCATGAAGCTGCACGCTGTACGGTAGGTACTGACAATCGTAAGAACTGGAACAATAGGGGTAAGTCTGAACCAATTTTAAGTCTTTCAAATGCTAATTCTGCAAGCAAAAGTAATACCTGTTATTTTATTGACTGTGTGATTAATGGAGAACCGATACGTGGTTACGTAGATTCAGGTTGTGCAGCTGTTACAATACGCGAATCAGTTGTTGCAAGCCTGAAATTGCCACACAAACCCACTATGGTACGCCTATGTGGTTATGCCGGCGGTTCGGTGTTATCAACATCAAAAGTAACGTTAAAATTAGAAGTAGATTTAGCCGTTGCTGTTGTAGAAGCACTTATAGTTCCTGATCAAGTACAAGAAATTCCTATAATTATAGGGCAACCTTTTATAAATAACGAAAATATCGTAGTAGTTGTCCGTGGCAATCAAATACGTTTATTTCAAGTTAACCAAAATGTTTACACTAGCGAGTTACCACTTAGAAAGGTAAATTTATGTGCTAACAAAACTTCGATAATTCCTTCCAAGCATATCGGTCATATTTCTGTCGGTAGTGATGAAAATTTGAATGTTTATATTGACTTACAGTATCGCAATTGGGATGATAATTTTCATATAATTGTCCCATGTGTTACCAATTTAATGGAAGGTGGTTATGTTGCTATTATTAATATGTCTGAAAAGCCAATCTGTTACGAAAAGAATAGGGTGGTTGCGCGGGGTCACATATGTTACGAAGATATACAGGGTGAGTCAGTGCATTGTTTACGTACAACTGCATCGACTTTGAAAAGGTTTACGTTAGATGATCTACAAAGTAATATAAATCAAGAATTAAGCAATGATGAGAAGTTTCTTTTGTTACGATTACTTAACGAGTATAGGGATTGTTTTGCAACTACTATGGAGCATATAGGTAAATCAGACATAGCTGAGCTAACAATTAGACTTACTGACGACCAGCCTGTCACGTATAGACCTTATCGACTATCACTTACTGAAAGGGAAAAGGTACGCGGTTTGGTTCAAGAACTATTGGATAATGGAATTATCCAAGAGTCCGAATCGCCTTATGCCAGTCCTATTCTTTTAGTAAAAAAGAAAAACGGCGAAACAAGAATGTGTGTTGATTATCGGGCTCTCAACAGAAAAACTATGAAAGACAAATATCCTCTGCCAAGAATCGATGACCTTCTAGATAACTTGGTTGGTAACAAATATTATTCAAGCTTAGACGTAGCCTCAGGTTACCATCAACTTCCAGTTAGTGAAGACTCTATTCAGAAAACAGCATTCGTAACTCCCGACGGTCATTACGAATACCTAAAGATGCCGTTTGGTCTGGTTAACGCACCTGCAGTGTTTCAACGCGCGATTAATAAGTTATTAGGCCCGTTAAGTTTTACTACAGCCTTGGTGTACCTTGACGATGTACTGGTCCCTTCTAATTCCGTTATTCAAGGAATAGAACGTCTTGAAACTGTATTACGTATTTTCAAAAGTTCAGGTTTAACATTAAAGCTTAACAAATGTTATTTTCTCCAGACTAAAATCGAGTATTTAGGTTATGAAATAACAGAAGAAGGCTTTAAGCCCGGTTTCGATAAAATCCAAGCAGTGGCAGACTTTCCTAAACCAAAAGACGTTCATACAGTCAGGATGTTCTTGGGTCTCTGCAGCTACTTTAGAAAGTTCATCAAAAATTTTGCTACCATAGCCAAACCTATTTCTCAACTGACTAGAAAAGATTGCATATTCCAATGGGGCGAGGATCAAGATATTGCTTTCATGGAATTAAAACAAAAACTGGTAGATAGACCCGTTCTAGCAATGTATAATCGAGAAGCGAAAACAGAAGTACATTGCGACGCCAGTAAATTGGGCATAGGAAGTATCCTTTTCCAACGACAAGATGATGGAGTTCTTAAACCTGTTCAGTACTACAGTAGAGCTACAACCAGAGCTGAATCGAATTATCATTCTTACGATCTTGAAACTATGGCAGTCGTAGATGCTCTGAAGAAATTTAGAATATATTTGATTGGTACAAAATTCAAGGTTATCACTGATTGCAACTCCCTACGCCACACTCTATTGAAAAGAGACCTGGTTCCTCGCATTGCACGATGGTGGTTATCTCTCCAAGAATTCGACTTTGATATTGAATATCGCCCTGGATCCAAAATGAATCACGTGGATGCTTTGAGTCGAAGTCCGGTTGAAACTTGTCTTGAGCTCCTTATTGTGAACATTGAAGAAGAAGATTGGATCTTATCTGCTCAATTACAGGATCCGACATGCAAATGTTTGATAGACACGCTAGAAAGCCATCCTACCAATTCTGCAGAGCGACAGACTCACAAAGATTATTGTCTGAAGGACAAACGACTTTTTCGAAAAACAGATAAAGGTCCAAAATGGGTAATTCCTAAATCTGCCAGGAGAAGAATTTTGATGTACTATCACGATGATGCCGGACACTTCGGATCGGACAAAATTTTAGAGTCGATAAGAGCTCGCTATTGGTTTGCTAATATGAGAAATTATGTGAAAAACTATATAAAATCTTGCTTGGGATGTCTGTATAACAAAGTACCCTCAGGAAAACCAACGGGCAGTCTCAATCCGATTGATAAGTAAAGCGTTCCTATGGACACTCTACATATTGACCATTTGGGTCCGTTTGTGAAGAGTGTAAAGAAAAATTCCTACCTCATAGTAGCGGTGGATGGATTTACAAAATTTTCGTTTCTGAAAGCCGTGCCTAATACTCAAACTGGTCCGGTGATTGCCTTTCTCAACAATATTATTGAATTCTTCGGTGTTCCGAGAAGATTTATTTGCGACAGGGGTACTGCTTATACGAGCAAACGTTTCACTGACTTTTGTTTAAATTTGGGCATTAAAAGAGTATTATGCGCGACAGCAACTCCAAGGGCTAACGGCCAAGTGGAGAGGATGAATCGCTCAATACTATCTGCCCTGATGGCCTCAACTACTGACGAAACTCGTTGGGATGCGGTTGTGAGTCAAGTTCAGTGGGGCATTAATTCGACGGTTAATGCCTCCACAGAAAAGAGTCCATATGAATTATTTTTCGGCTACAGGCCTCGAGGCATTAACGATGCTTTCCTGACCGCCGAAGTATGTACGGATGAATATTCAGATCTGAAACATGTGAGAGATAACGCCTCTCGTTTAATAACGAAAAAACAAGAGTATCAAAAAGAAAGTTACGATAAGAAGCATGCTTCGCCGAATAGTTTTCACGTAGGACAACAGGTGCTTGTTCGATCAGCTAAAGGTCCGAATGACGGTATGAGCCGAAAGCTCGAGCCCCGATATAAGGGACCTTTTGTAGTTACGAAAGTCCTTGATAACGACCGTTACGTAATAGAGGACTTGCCGGGTTCGAAACGTACGAAAACGGTTTATAAGGGGATTTACGCTCCCGATCGAATGAAATTATTTGTCGCCAGAGTCTCTTCGAGCGAGAGTACCTCTGAAGATGAACAAATCCATTCTTAATGATCACCGCATGTTTTGATATTGTTTTTTTTGTGTGCCTTCACGGGACGTGAATAATCGTCAGGTAGGCCGACTGTAATCGCTGCAACCCGCCCTGTATGATCGGTCGGTGCCTCACCCTGTAGATGCAGGTCTGCCCGAGTCTCTCAGCGGTTATCTTCTACCCTTTGGAATGTTTAGTGGTGGGCTTATCGCATGAACGACCGAGAAGGGGATGTGTTGTTTTTAAGATTATTAATCGTTTGTATTCCGTTGAAAAATATAGTTCTTGAGTTGAGGTACCGAGTTTCTTTTAACAGTTTTATAATAATTCTTTTATTCAAAATAAAAATAGATTACATTAATAAAAATTTTAAATGTGTGTTGTTTTCTTATTCATCTAAATTATGTGTCTTGAAATTGTTTATTAATTATAATTATTTCACTGCAAAAAATGAAATATAATTTTATTTTTTGCAATGAAATAATTATATAATAAACAATTTTAAGACAAATTGTAAAATTCGCCTACCCATAATCCAAACTACCAAATTTAAATATCCCGCCTGTTAAAGTTAGTTCCGGCACCCCTTCCTGGTGCGCTGCGATCAACGCGATGCCATCTGTTATTATACTACAGCAACGACAACTCTCATTATATATTATTTCTCTATGGACACTACTAACAATATTTTTAAGTCCAAAAAATAGGTTATTTTCAAATAAAAAAAAGATAAAAAATATAATATTTTCCTTGCTAAAATTGAGACCAGTGTCAATTTCACTATAGAAAATCTAGATTTGTGCAAGCATTTTGAGTATTTAAAATAATTAGGTAGTAGGTGCGTTTTAAAATTTCTGTTCCTTAGTTTTGTTTCATTACTTATGTAATGTTGATGAATATTTTTGTGATACATTTTTACTTGTTATTTTATTTTCAAAAATATTTCAGCTACATAATTTCTCTTACAAGTTACTTACAACAATAATCAACACTCACCAATGCCAACATCTTTGGAATTACAAGAGATATCAGTTCGCGGTTTTGACAGGTCAATAAGTCATCTTATTTGCATTTTTGTAAGCCAGTTACAGCATTCCATTTGAAATTTCTCAGAAAAAATCATAGATAGAGCTAGGCTACCTATGGTTGCCGATTTACAAATTGAAAGTGTTGTTTTTTTTGAAGTCCACCTTTAATGCTCTATTCAAGGATTCCTAATTTTTGAAAATCGATTCAGGCGTAATAATATGGAAATTACAGACTTTTCCATGTCAACGGAAGAATACTTCCCCCACCACTTCAGAATAGGTGATACAGAAAAATGACTTTAGCAAAAGTTGTAGAATAAGTACAGTAGTTTCTAGAGTTGATGATATTTTTCAGCAAACCTTAATTGAGGAATATTTTGTAAAAAATCCAATTATATTTCGTAAGTGATAGATTGCGCCACCTAGCGAAAAACTATGGACTCAAAAACATTTTTATACGTTTTTAGGGCCGATTTTCTCTTAAGAATTTGTTTCCCCAAACTCTAGGACATACGGTTTCCGAGATATGGTACCTCGCTCCCCTTATTAAATCACCAGGTACAGTGAGATCGTTAAATCTAAAAACACCTCAATAGCTTTGGAAATAATTTGTATTGGAAAGCTACAACAGGTCGATTTGTAAATTTAATTTCCTATTATTGCACCATGTAAGTTAATTCACACATGAACGTATTATGAGGGTATAGAAAATAATTGGATTTTTCAAATAACATTCTGTCAATATTTTAACAAATTATAGATCGTTTTCTAGAGTTATTCAAGTATTCCCAGACTTTACGACCTGACTATATATTCCAAATTTTTATTTATTATCGTAGACGTTCACATTTTCAATTTCCACGTATTTTAACATTGAAATATAAATAATAATATCTTATTCGTTAAAAAATCATAAATTTATGAATTAAAGATAAGAACTTACGTGAACAATCCTCCTTCTCGTCACTACCGTCTTTGCAGTCTTTGACACTGTTGCAGAATTTAGAAACTTCAATACAATCCCCGTCATCGCATTGATATTGAGTCTTTTTACACGGTGAATTCGTGCTATACGAAATCGCGAACAGAACTAATCCAATCAGAACTCCGAACAACCTGTGTAAAAAATAACAAAAAATTGGTTTCTAAATAACAGATAAATTTATATAGGTATGGTATTGTCAAACGTAATGAACAAACATAAAATAATTTATAATGTATGCAAAATTGATTGGAAACATTTACCCTTTCAATTAAAATAATTCAATTTCGTGGTGACGCATTATTAATTCAACCCAATGAAAAAGCGGGACATTCAGCTTTTCAATAGAATTTTGTTATTTTACCTCTGATATGTTGTTTTTTGAACTGTACGTCCACTTCACGATCAAAAGCAGCGCATTTTTTTTAGGCCGGTAGAAACTAGGATTGATGAGTTTTATCATTTTGTTAACAATGACCAACAAAAATTTGCGTGCCAACAATTTATTGCATTTTTCTAGGTAATTTGAAGGTACCTACAGTTGTTCTGGGTATTTCTATATTCCACCGACAACTCTCCACTTCAGAGAGCTCATGTTAATTGATGACTTTTCATCCCTTAAGCAATCAAGGATTCAGTTACCGATACACGGTGCTAAAAATTTGAAATTGAAAAAATAATGTCAATATAGCGAGAGGAGCAAAAAGACTAGTTCATCGAATATCGAATATTTTGCTACTATTACCGTCCATTTCAACTTCAACTTCAAAAATTTTAATATTTTAAGTACCAATAATAGAGGCTTGCTTATTAGATATCTTTATAATAATATAATGACATATAATTGATAGCTACTAAACTTTTGCAAAAAAAATTTATTCATTGTTCAATAAAACTGTAACTACAATTCTAACTGTGCTTTGCTTTTCAATGAATTATATGCGTGGTTGGAAAAAACAAACAAATTCAGATAAGTTACCAAAAATGCATGTTGCAGGGAAATAAACGCGTTTTCGATTGATTGATTTATCAAAAAATAAATTGTTTTATTTGTAAGCTGCTGTACAATTCCAATTATTTTCTTTCAAATGACATATATAATACATTTAAAAAACATATAAATGCAATTCATACAAATAAATAATTCACAAAATATGTATGTGAAGTTAATCGCGGTAACCTTTTATTTGGAAGAAAATGATGTAGAGAATGTAAAAAAATAGTTATACCGGAAGTGAACTGCAATTTTCTCAATTTAAATATACCAAAGAGTTCTCCAATTTTTTGTGTTGTAGGCTGCATGAGAATGTAATACAAGCTTCTGAACTGAAGCCTATTTAAATTGAGTTCATAAAATATAAAAAATTAAATTTGTATTGGATTCATGTCGATCTTCGATGTCTATTTCGTTTATATTTTCAATAATTCAAAATTCATAATGTATCCAACAGAACAGAAAAAACATTCAAATTTCAGTTTGTTTATGTGTTTCATACACATAAAACGCACAAATCATACAAAAATGTTTTTGTTGTGATCATAACTAATTTTATAACCATATAATTGTATTTTATTCCATCAAATACCCAGAAAATTTAATTATATCATAACTTCATATAATACTGGAATATGTAATTTCCACATTTCAAATTTATTTTGTATTTCAGTCATATCCGCGCAGTTACATTTCATTAAAATCCAATGGTCGTTTGGTTTTTTAGAAATTATGAAGATGTGTCCTCACTGATTCGCGAACGCGCACGAACACGATCCATCAGGAGTCGGCACATCTAAGAAATGTGATCGTCGAACGTTGTTCAGGTTGGACGTTCTGCAAACAGCTTGTTTGTGAACGTTCGCGAATGTCTTGCACAGCGGCGAAGGACATCAGAATATGTAACTTTTACAGTTGCAAGGCCAAATGTATCCTAAGTATACATTATATTGTTTAAATATTTTCCGTTTTCCAAATAAAATCCTGATCACTGCATTATGTATGTATATATTTTGGAAATACATTAACTAATAACTAAAAGATGTATTGTACCCCCTTCTTCTACTTAGTTCCTAAAGTCTGAAATTGAGAACTATTTCCATGGCCACCATTGGGCATGTTTTTATGGCTCCTGTACTGCATATACAGACTAGTCTTTGGATTCTGGAGAAATTGTCTCCCGTCGTTAAGAGGCTAGTCCTACTACTCTTCGCAATGGCTCCATGAGTGATGATTGGATCCATCCCAGGATTCTTGGGCTACAACTCCAAATTTCACTGCTAGGCTCCTGTAGCTATAGAGCCATTTTCTCTTTATTTCAAAGGAGTTCACTTTCCAAACTAATACCTAGATACCTATCGTCTTGTCTCCATTCAACCTCCCTTACATCAAGTATAACGCTTGTAAGGTTGAGTTTACTTTTCTCAGTATTGAGACCCCTTTGTACGATGACACAAGGGGTATTCTCAAATGTTCCACTTTTTGTTATGAATATGTCATCGGTATATCCTTGGCAGAGTATTCCGAGTTCAGTAAAACCACAAAGGAATTCGTCTACCGTTATACTGCATTAACGGGAATGCTACTCCCTCCTGTGGACATCTTCTAGTTGTACAGATGGGGATGATGTCGTTACTTATCTTCATCTCTGTTACTTTTGTGGTGAGCAGTTCCGACATACATTCCAACATTCATGTGCTGTCAACACTACAACACCTCTTCAATATTTAATTCTCTTTTGACAGCCTCATGTGATGTATTATCAAAAGCTCATTTTATGTTTAAGAACACACATATTATAGCTTCTTGTTTGTCTAAAGCACCTCGGATATCCTCTGTCAGCTATATCAGTGCAGTTTCCGTAGATCCACCCGCCCGGTGAGCATGCTGATGTTGGTGGTTCTGGATAAAAAATATTTGTTGGAAAAGTCTAATAAACCAAACCGAGTAGACCATTAAAAGTTAGTCATTGTAGTTCCACTAATTCACCAAGTTTATAATAAATATCTTAAAGTGGTAATGAAAGTTTTCCATTAAATAAAACATTCTCAGGAATATGTAACTCCTGCTAAATATTCCAAGTTTGTACCACTCCATGCATTGTAAAACATTTCCACCGAGATTAGTTGAGGTCGTAACTTTCCTGTTTCTTGTACACTTTATTAACCCGTTGGAAATTTAACTAATATTCTTGACTATACTTCGGTTAACAAAAAAACCGTACTCAAACTCAAAGTTCAACTCTATTTGTACCCTGGTCAATACTTCGCAGTTTAAATTGCAAATACAAGAGAGTTATTTTATTATCTACACTGTTTCATTTAGTATATATTGTAATGTTTTTGTTTATTTATTTAAATAGTTTTTACCGGTGGGATAAAATTATACACACTATGGCTAATTACTATCTATTTATTAAAAGAAACCCACACTGTATTAAACTTAATTTATATACACACTTTTCTTAATGTCTACTAATTTATTTACACTCGATATATTAGTTCTAATTTATTTTCACCACTTGAATATTACACTATTTATCTTCACTATTTTATTCACTCTCCGATTACTTCTGTAAACTGTCTGTGAACTAACTCTTTACTGTCCGTTTCACTAATTCTCTCGAACTAAGTGTTTCAATAATAATTCACGCACTCAAAAACCCGCGTATATATAGTCCTTCTCAACTCTAGAAAATTCCAATACCTTCCGCGCTCGCCCTATGCACGAACAAAACCGTTGTACTCGAACGTTCTCGAAAGGAGGAGGCGCAGCCACCAAAATTTAGAGTCGAGAGACAGGGCCGACTTTCAGTTGGTGACCTGGCGACAATATTTTCCGGCAAGTATATGTCTATTCTCTTCATTATATTTTGGATTTTGTAAAGTAGTTGTTAGGAGCTTTTCTGAAAATCTTGAATGGTGAAGAGTATCATCCTTTCTAATAGTTATTCCTGATGTCATACTAAATATAATTTTATATTTATATACTTATTTATTCTTATATTTTATATTCTTATTTAAAAGTAATTGAATGCTCTATTTGATGAGCGATTCCAGAATAGAAAGTACACTTTTATGGAAGATTTTAAAGCTGATTTTCTAATTTTTTGTTCATATAGCGTTTCCCAAGTTATCGTTTACACGCAATATCAGGCAATATGTAACATACTTGGTTTTTTATTATAAGCACCAAAAAATTAACATTTTGTAATTTATAAATTTCCTTATTAAATGAAATACAACTAATGAAGAAAAAATTACAGTAAAGGTTCAAAATGATTTCCCGCATATTCCACAAAAGCTTCAAAAACGTCTTAAAAGTGCTCTTGTGCACGCATCCTTCCATAGCTGGTGTAATAATTCGACATGCCTCACGAATGCGTTCTTTAAGATCATCGAAATCTACAGGCTGGGTTTGATATACTGATTATTTAAGATAACCCCACAAAAAAAGTCCAGTGGCATTAGATCGGCGAGCGGGGTGGCCAGGCTGTAGGTCCGTAAGTACCCATCCATCTGTTGAGAAAAGACTGATTGAGATACTCCGCAACAATGCCTGCATTATGAGATGGAGCACCGACCTGTTGCCAGATCATTGTATTTCGCTCTGCCAAAGGAATGCCTTCCATAAGTTCAGGTAATTTGTTTTCAAGAAAATCTAAATACATGTGTCCAGTCAATGTGCCCGTAAAAGTATGAACCAATTAAATGACAATTGAATAACCCACACCATACATTTATACCCCAAACTGTTTGAGAACGAGTTGAACGAACCCAGTGAGGATTGTCGTTCAACCAATAATGGGCATTGTGTGTATTAACTACACCATTGTTGTGGAAGCGGCTTTCATCACTCCAAAATATTTGATTTAATAGTAAGGGATTGTCGGCAATCATAACATCATTTTGAGATATGAATTCTAATCTTCTGTTGAAATCAGTAGACCTCAGTCCTTGAACTAAATGTAGTTTGAATGGGTGTTATTTATGTTGCTTCAAAATCCTCTGTATCGTGCTCTTGCTTATTCCCAGATCTTCAGCTATGTTTCTAACAAAAGTACGAGGATTGATACCAACATACGCAAGTACATGAATGACATTATCATCAATTCTCACTTGATATAGGTGCGGTGCACTACCATGTGTGATGCCTGAGGACGTTGAGGAAAATGTTCTTGGTATAAACGGGCTGATCGTCATAAACCAATAGGTAGCATATCAATGTACTCGTCTAGACTGAATATAAATGGCATTATGCTTATAGCAAGATGAATTCAAATTTGTTGATAGAATATAAATTTAATTCGTCGATTAACTACAACACCGTAGGTATTATTCGGAAATTATTGTTATTCTGTACTTATAAATAGATCCGGCAGTGAAACGGGAAGATTAAGATATTGTGTGACAGTCGCCAGACGGCTCGAGAGGAGTGGGGGACTCGACCTTGAGCGTCCAGACAGCCGGTATTTTCAGTCGCCATGTTGCGTTAGACGAATGAGCAGCGTGCTTTCGCCGTGAAGGCGTTTTACAAAAATGCTGATAGTGCTGTTGGTGGTGCTCAACGTGCTTTCCGTCGGGCGTTCAATTTATTACCGCGTGCTGCAAGAAACGAGGTGGTAGTGTAAGGACGGCTCGTACTCTCGAGAATGTTAATCGGGTGAGTGAGGCTTTAACAAGAAATCCACGGAAATCTGCAAAGCGTCACAGCATAGAGCTCGGTCTTAGTGATCGAACCACAAGAAGGATCCTGAAGAATGATCTCCTCTTCCATCCATTTAAGATACAGGTATTCCAAGCTCTCAATCCTCAACACTACGTTAGCCTAGCACGCTTTTGTCAACAGCTGTTAAATTTAATTGATCAAGATGGACAGCTGGTCCATAATTTATGGATGAGTGATGAGGCACTTCCATCTTTGTGGGTATGTCAATAAACGAAACTTTCTGTTTTGGAGTGTAAATAACCCTCGTAATCTTCACGAAAAGCCTCTCCACCAAAAAAAGGTAACTGTGTGGTGCGCAATCTCCTCTCTAGGTGTGGTTGGTCCGTACTTTTTTGAAAGTGAAAACGTTAACACTGTAACAGTGAACTCTGAACGGTATGTTAAGATGTTGGTGAACTTTGCATTTCCTGCTTTTGACGAACATGTGAATGGTCGGTCATTATTCCAGCAAGATGGTGCGACTAGCCACGGTGCTAACATTTCGATGGACTTGCTGAAATTGGCATTTCCTGGTCGCTTAATAAGTAAGAATTGCGTTATTCCTTGGCCTGCCTGTTAACCAGACTTGGCGGCTCCTGACTTTTTTCTGTGGGGTTATCTTAAGCAAAAGGTTTTTGAATAAAACCCACCTAGAACTAGGGACGAACCGAAGGAGCTAATCCAACAGGATATCAACAACATTCCATTGGATATGCTACGCAGAGTCATGGGATCCTTCACCAAAGACTTCAAGAATGTGTTCGAAACGAAGGACGCCATCTTACAGATATAGTTTTCAAAAAATGAACATTTTCATATATCCTCATTATTTTTCACCGATTTAGATTACATTTGTCTAAGAAAGTGTAATAAATACTAATAATTAAGACTTTGAAAGTTTTTTTAAATATTCCCGTCTCACTACCGGACCCTGTATTATCAACTGTTATTAATTTTTAATAATAAAAAACCAGCATGTATTACATCGTTGTATTTCAAATAGAGTGACAAGCAATTTACAACGAAAATATATAGGGGGTGCAATTTGAATATAGAAAGTGAAGGGTGGCTGTCAAAGGACTGTTTAGTGAAATAAGGTTTCTGATACGTCATTACGAAGAAATTTTGATGCCATTCACAACAGTTTTCACAGTTTGGATTAACTTTTAAATTAAGCGAGATATTCTGTAAACGGTAACTTGGAATACGGTGTATATCCTATTCAATATTCATCGCTTGATTTAAAATTACATTTTTCCATTGTTAGAGTCAGCAAGATTAGTTTTGATTGAAATCAGTTGTTTTAATATATTTTTGATAGGATGACATCTAGTGAATCAATACAAAATATATATTGAGTAGAGAGCACGACTGAATGGGACTATAGGAATGTCTTAATTTTTCGTTATAATTTCCCAAAAGTTCAATACACTTGTTCCGGCGCTTTTCTTACAATTTTATAGCATTAATAGCTTTTGCCCGCGATTTCGTCCACGTAGAAGTCGAAAAGGGTTCTAATAGGATTTTTAATTAGTTTCTTACGTTATTAATTTTGTTGTAACATATAAATTATTATGTTAAAAGGTTAAGGTAAGTTTTTCATTCAAATATCCAAGAACAAATCAAATTTAAATTCCGAATTCTAGTCCGATTCAAATATTCTTTGATATTTGACATTCCAATTTTAAAGAGTATTGCATACCAAGCTTTTGACTGAGTTCAACAGTTTTTGAATAAAATCGGATTGAGTTTTCAAACGAGTGAAAATAAAATGTAATTCAAATCAAAAGCATTATATCAACTTCGATGCAAATCACCCGTAAAATAACTTTGTACCCCTTTTTAATCCCGTTAGGCGATGAGTTTCAATAAAATAGGAAACACGTCTCCCATACAGAATTTTTATGCAAAATATGAAGTAGATTGGACCAAGGAATCACGTTGACCAATACAAACTCTGCCCCCGTTTTTCACCCCCTCAGGGGTAGGGTTTCAGAAAATCCTTTTTTATCGGATGCCTACGTCATACAAAGAATACACCCACCAAGTTTCAGGTCTCTACGATCAGCGGTTTGGGCTATGCATTTTATATGTATAGATTGTAATGAGATTCGTACTTTCTCAAGATCAATAATCAACAAAACCCCTTTTGCATCTCAAAAAACTAATTCCATAATAGGCGGCGCACCCCTAATAAGGTGCATATAAAACCATTCAATCTCCTGAAAAAGATGACCGATTCAATCCAAATGGAATCGATTCATTACGTCATTTGAAACAAAAATCATGGATTAATTTTTTTGTACGAGTGGCAGATAACTTATTGACAATTTATTGCATAATTGGAGGAAAAAGAAAAATAGGTATCACAATGGCTAAGATGAAATAAAACAATTTAATTTGTTTAACTCTTCACTATTATTTTTGAACCTTATGTTCAAAACTTGTGACGCGCTTCGCTAACACAGTAGCTTTATGGAAAATATTTAATTTATACATTATAAATTAAAACCTTTTCATCATACCTTCACCCGTTCGATAAAGCTATTGTGTTAGCGAAGCGCGGCACAAGTTTTGAACATAAGGTACAAAAATAATAATAAAGAGTTAAACAAATTAAATTGTTTTATTTCATCTTGTCAGTATGGATCTTCATGAGGTAAAAGCCTCATCTATAAAATTTATCACAATAGCTATTTGTATAATAAAAGCGGAAAGTGTCGCTTGAGATAAAAAGTTTATCGAAACTGGCAAAGAGCTTTCTGCTTGAATTAAACACAAAGTTTTCCCTACGATATTAGAGACATATTATGATTTCTTAACATTTTATGGAAAACACTGGGAACAGGCTAGAATTATTTTTCTTACTAGAAATGCAAAAAAAATAGTGGATAGATTGACCGGATATTTTTTTGAGGTTCCTATTTTATTGTGAATTAGATTATCAGTTTAAGTATAAGGGTTGAAACAATTAATTTATCATTATAAATTTCAGGAACGTTACTATTTTTCTTTCATGTTTTCTAAGTTTAATTATGAAAATAGGCAAGCGACAAAGTAACTTTGCCGCTCTAGAGCGCCAATAGTGCAAAATTATGACAAATTGCGGAAAAATCTGGACACCCTATTTTTATTAAAAATGGTCAAAATTTTACATTAAATAATATAAATTCCAAATGTTGGAGAATATTTATTAACTGTTCTCATTGAATTTATAATCAGTAATAAAAGAGTAGCAGGAAAAGTACAGTACAAAACACGAGTTACAATGCATTTTCCATGCTCGTGAAATTACCCTCGCATGTTATTTTAGTATATTATGTTATAAGGACGAAAAATGAAGTTTTTCGGACGATGTGGGGGCGAGGCGAAGCCGAGGCCAGTAACCCACATAGTCCGAAAAAATATCTTTCGTCCATATCACATACGATATTTTTTAACCGATTGTTTTTTATCCAAATGGCAAACGTAAATAAAGTAAATCAATACAATTAATTTGGCACGGAAAGATAAATGAAACCTGTCACCTCATTTGCGTATCTATGGATATCACAAATAATTAAATTTAACTGACGTTTTGTCAATAAGACGAGAGTTTTAAAATCGGAAAAATTCCAAAATGGAATTAGAAAGTGATAGTGAAGATCTTGTATGTACGCCACCTGATGTTCAAGAAGCTGCCAATGAAGATATGTTACATTCGTTGCCGCAAACATCTAAGGAAATATATGAAAGAGCTTATACAAAATTTATGGACTATCGACAAAAGAAAAATATACAGTCGTTCTCAGAGAACGTTTTTTTACTCTATATGGCTGATTTATAAAAAAATGTAAATTCATCTACTTTGTGGTCGCAGTATTTCATGCTACGTGCAGTGGTAAATATTAAACATGCCAATGATATAAACAGTTAATAGCGTTCGAAAAATATTTTTCGGCCTAGGACGAAAAGTGTTGCCTATGTAACAGTGAATTATTTAATATCTACCTTACTGAAAAGGTTAACTTTTCCTCCAAATATCTAAACCATAAAACGTCATTTTTTGACACAATCGGATAAAAACAACTTTTGTTATGTAATATACAATATTTTTTATCGGAGCTTATCGGAGACAACTCATTGCTGGGACTTTGGCTCCAACCAAAAAAAAAACAACTTCTCCGGGAAAGGTTCGGAGCAGGAATCACCGCTATGTACTGGTAGTATATTTATCTTTTGTATTTCATTCTTCGGATTGTTTGGTATTCAAGACGGTTTTTATATATTTCATGAAATGGTTGAATAAAAATTATTTGAAAAAATTCAATTCCCCTTATTTCAATTTTTTCAATTCAAAATACAAAGAGTTAAATGAAAAGTTGAATGTATAGAAAAAAAAGTTGGCTCTCACGGGACGCCCGGCAGATGTTAAACATAATAATAACAACAATTATTATTATCGCAAAGATTTTTGCCGCAGTTCAAAAAAATTAATGGTTTAAATTTTTGATGTAAATCTGAAAATATTGGAAATTGTAAAAAATTATCAATGCCACCAGGATTCGAACCTTACGCCTACAATTCTTAATTTTCGCAGCCAGACCCATTAACCACTTTGCTATAAAGACATAATAATTTATCAAACGAGCTGTTGTATACAGATCGTATGATGTACCTATGTCAAAATTAAGTAAATGACAAATAACGTATCGCGAAATAAAATACTATAATTCATAGTATAACTAAACCTGATGTAATGACCCACCTTTTTAACTCCATTGATGGCAAATGCCGCCCAATGGCATGCATATAAATTTCTTGTAAATTCGAATATTGTGAAGTAACGTTTTTCATTCAAACTAATATAGTAGATTAAAATAAACCTGCATACAAATCTCATAAAATTTTCAAATAATCTCCCTAGAGCACGAATTATTTTTGGAAATTTTCCCGAAGTGCGAATTTTCTTAAAAAATTCTCAACTGAGGAAAATTTCCGGAAATAATTCGTGCTCGCGGGAGATTCGATAAGAAAATTGAATACCAAAACTTCTTTAAAATAGAAATTAAATTGGTGACATACTCACCTTACACGCCATTGAGGAGAAAAGACGCGGAAAAGGAATTTCTAATACATTTGAAATTTGTAACAGATAATAACATGTACCTATAATTAAGTTATAAATAAATATCTATCAAAAATATTTTACGCCACTGTGTTTATGACAGCTGTCAATTTCTACTTATTAATTTCCCTCTACGCAGGGAAATTTCCGAAGAAATTAGATTATTGTCATAGCAACATGTTAAAATGCAGGCATCTGATTGGCTAAAATTAACTGGTATAAAATTTTCAATATAATTTTCTGTAAATAATGCTCATTTAGCCAGACAATCTGAATTCGATTATCTAACTACTTTACAGTGTTTCCAAACATTGATGGTAATTATATTCAGGAATATTCCGCAATTTGGTACGAATCAGTTCTAAAGTTGGTGTTAATATATCTATGATAATTACTGAATACTTTATATTTATTAGTTAACATACTATGATTATTTTTTTAACGTCAGTCACTTGGTAAAATATAAAAATGTCATATATGTAATATAAAAGTCGTATAATTGTGATATTTTATTTAAAATGAACATTAAAACTAAAACTCATCAGGTTATGGGCCCAGAGCATTAAAATAATAAGAAGACACATAAGTCGCCTGAAAAATAAAATAATACCAAATACCTACCTTTACTCAACAAAATGGCTGTTGCGTCCATTGAGGAACATGCAATTGAAAAACTAATAAATAATGGGTCGTTTCCTATCTGGAAGTTTCAAATAGTAATATTATTTAAATCTCAAGATCTGTGGCAGATAGTCAATGGAGAAACAACGTTAACAGATACTGCAAACCCAGCACAAATAGTGGAGTTTAACAGAAAATATGCGAAAGCTCATAAATTAATAATGGCAACAATAGATAAAAAAGTCCTAATTCACATAATGAATTGTTCAACTGCGTTTGAAATGTATCAAAAATTGTGTAATATTTTTCATAAAGATGATGAACAAAAATGTAACCTATTAAGAGAATTTTTCAACATGACATTTGAAAAAGGAAGTGACGATGTCCACATTTATAAGCAAAATACAAAATCTGGCATTTCGATTGAAAAATCTTAGTCAAGACTTAGATGAAGAGATGATAAAGTCAAAAATTCGATCAAGTTTACCTGAAAATTATAAATATTTCTGTACAACATGGGACTCTACTCCAGAGACAGAGAAAACTCTCACCAAATTAACATCCAGAGTACTAGCAGAAGAGGCTCGTAATAATAAGGAGACTGATAAAGAACAAGCAGTGGCATTTTATGGTTCGGAGAACTTTTGTAAAATATGCAAGAAGTCCAATCATAACACTTAAAACTGTAAAACAATCAAGTGCTTTAAATGCGGAGACTTAGGGCATTATTCAAAGTTCTGCAATAAGCGCTATAGTACTGGTCAATCTACTTCACATAGTGGTCATAACAAATGTGGAATATGTAAAAAAACAAATCATGAAGAAGCAAACTGTTCTTTTAGAAATAAATCAGGATCATCTCGTTCAAGCAGCAATAATAAAGTTGCATTTTTAACTGAAATAAGAGATAAAAATAATGAAAAAGATGTTGATTCTGGATGTACTTCACATATGGTCAATAATGGAAAACTGCTACAGAACATGCAGCAAGTTAAAACAAATATATCAGTAGCCAAGAAAAGAGAAACAATGAAAGCTGAAAGCAAAGGTCAGATAGAGATGAACAAATCTGTACTTAATGAAGTTTTACACGTTCCAGAATTGAGCAGAAACCTATTGTCTGTTAATGCGATCACAGAAAACAATGGCCAGGTGTTATTCACAAAAGAAAAAGTAATAGTAATGAAAGATAAAAATACAATTCTGGGAGGATATAAAAATGAATATGGACTTTATGAAATAAAAGAAAATTAAGAAAGCTTGCTAGTTGTTAACAAGGCGGAGGAAGCTACGATTTTGCACAGAAAGCTAGGTCACTTAGGCATAAATAATATGATGAAATTAATTGATATGTCAACAGGAATAAATGTGGCGAAGGCAGACATAAAACAATTTGACAAAATATGTAAAATATGTTTAGAAGCAAAACAAACAAGGTTACCATTCAATACAATTAGAACAAGAGCAGCTAGAATTTTAGAAATTATTCACACCGATCTATGTGGGCCTGTAGATATACCTTCTTGGGACGGTAAAAGATATCTGTTAACATTTTTAGACGACTTTTCCCACTTTACAATAATATACCTACTTAAAAACAACTCTGAAGTAAACGAATATTTAAAACAATATGTTCAAGAAGTTGAAGCATATAATACGAGAATATGTAAAATAAGAAGTGACAACGGCGGAGAATATATAAATCAAGATCTGAAAAATTAGTATAAAAATAAAGGTACCACTATGGACACAACAATCCCTCATTCCCCCCAACTGAATGGAAAAGCTGAAAGATTGAACAGGACTCTTTTAGAAAAAGCAAGGGCACTTATCTTTGACAGTGGCCTCGAGAAGAAATTTTGGGGTGAAGCGGTAAGAGTTGCTACATATCTCTCAAACAGAAGTCCATCTGAAACAGTTGATTTTACACCGTCTGAAAAATGGACTGGAAAACAACCAGATTTGTCTAAATTGCATATATTTGGATGCAATTCACATGCCAAAGTCCTAGGTCATTTAAAAAAAATTGATGCTAGAAGTAAACAACATACATTTGTAGGTTATGCCCCAAATGGTTATAGGCTATGGGACAATGAAAAACAAGTCATTAAAATTTTAAGACATATTATTTTTGAAGATAAGACTACCTCACAAAACAACAGTCACAGATTCCTATTAGAAGAAGGAATGTTGATACAGGAGTTGCCGGAAATCAATGGAATAGAAAATGATATACAATTAGAAAGTGAAGTTTCATACCAAGGTAACTACTTGGAAAATGATGTACAAGAAGAAATATCTTCAGAAAATGAAGAGAGTTTTAGGTTAGGAGAAGGCCAAATAACTAGAATAGGAAGACAAACTAAAATTCCACAGAAATTTGATGATTATGTGCTTCTAACTTATGAAGAAATGATATGCTCTGATGATAAAGATAAATGGCTTAACGCAATAGAAGATGAAAAAAATTCTCTGATAAAAAATGAAACATGGACTCTGAAAAATAGAGAAGAAGCTCATGGTAAGAAAATCCTATCAAGTAGATGGGTTTTTAAAATAAAATAAAACAACAAATATAAGGCCAGGCTTGTAATAAGAGGATGTGAACAAAAATATGGGATTGACTTTAAAGAAACCTTCAGTCCAGTAGTCAATACATCCTCATTAAGAATTTTGTTTGCACTGGCTGCTCATCACAAATTATCATATTAAGACATTTGATATAAAAATAGCATTTTTATATGGAGAAATAACAGAAGATTTATACATGAATCTACCCGAAGGCTTTGATCATGAAGGTAAGGTGTGTAAACTGAAGAAATCCTTGTAACAAGCTCCATTGGAGTGGAATAAAACATTTACAAAATTTCTGGAGAATAATGGACTCTAAATTAAAAACTGAAAACTGCATTTTTAAAAATGAAAATTGTTCACTTATACTTGGAATCTACGTAGATGATGGAATCCTAATTGGAAGGAGTGAAATTGAAATTAATAATCTTTTACAAAGATTAGCAGGAAGATTTGAAATGGTTCAGAACGATAATCCAGATTCGTTTCTTGGAATTAAAATTATAAAAGAAACTGATGGTATCAAAATTAGTCAGGAGCTTTATACTAACAAAATATTAGAAACATTCAAAATGGAACATGCCAAACCTACAACAACGACATTATCCAGCAATAGTAATAACGAAGAAGAGCAAGAGATAAATAAAAACTTTCCCTATAGAGAACTGATCGGAAGTCTGTTGTATCTATCAAATAAAACACGACCAGATATTATTGGGTCTATTGAATAAAAAAAAGTATTGGCTTCTACTTCCTCTTATTTAAGTATTTTATTAGTATAAATTGAATAAAAGGTCAGTGACTACTTCATGTAAAAGGGATTACTTATGGCCATAAGCAAACTCCTCTGGTTTGAAGTAGTTACTTAAAATATAAGGATTTTTCCAGTACTGGCTTATTTTTATTTGAATAAAAATAAGATCTGTCTTAAATTAGTAAGTTATAACTTGACGATTTTTGAGGTACCTATAAAGCATCCTTTTTTCCTACGGTAGTTGCTAGTATATTGTTAAACATGGTGGACTTCATAAATGTTTGTAACAGGAAGAACTATAGGAAGAGAAGAAGCATCAGCCCAAGCAAATCTAAGCTCTTGTTGGGTTTTGAAAGTGAAAGTGTAGACTATATTTCGGATTATTTTTTACCAGAGAATGATGAATCCAGAGGAGGTGCACTTGCATCTCGGCAAAAGATGGAGATATTCCTACGATATTTTAGTGATACGGGATTTCAAACAGGTATTGGTGAAGATTTTGGCGTTCATCATACTACAGTATGCAAAACCATAAGTGAAGTAGCTGATTATATATTAGAAAAGGCCCACCATTGGATAAAATTTCCATCTAATCTAGATGCCATGGAAGAAGCAAGAATTAAATGGTCGAATCGATTCCAAATTCCTACAGTCATTCGTGCTGTAGATTGCACTCATGTTCAAAATTAAAAAACCACCAGAATTTGGCGATGATTTTATTAACAGAAAAGGATTTGCTAGCATAAATGTGCAAGTAACTTGTGATGTTAATGAATTGATTACAAGTGTAGACGCTCAATGGCCTGGAAGTGTTCACGATTCCAGAATTTGGAAACAAAGTTCCGTATATGAAAATGTGGCAAGATTTCGGGGTAATTTCTGCCTTCTCGGAGATAGTGGATATGGAATTGTTCCTTGGCTATTAACACCTTTTAAAAATCCTCAAAACCGAATTGAAGAATTATTCAATATCACTCACTCCAAGGAAAGGGTTGTAACTGAGAGAGTTTTTGGACAAGTAAAGCAAAGGTTTCCCATTCTAGGACACAAGGTTAAAACATCTCTGTCAAAAGTTCCAAAAATTATTGTTTGCTGTGCTGTTTTACATAACATTAGCAAGCATTTACGAGATGATTTTGAGTTTGCATTAGATGAAATGGAAAGTCCTGGAGACTCCGATTACGTGTGTGATGAAGCTGAAAATAGTACTACTATCCGTCAGAGAGGCACTGAGAAACGTCAAGCAATACTGGAGAAAATGTTCGGTGATAATATTTAAATACTAACTCAAGTTAAAGCTGGATGTTAAATGTAGACTGTCATACTGAGTGTGTTTAAATAAAGCAGTTTTCTGATTTTTATAATTATTTCATTAACTAACAAGAAGTACAAACACAATATATAGGCCAATTCTGTGCACATCTGTAAGCAAATGTGTAACGTTCTGTAAGCCTATAGGTAATTTGCAATTCTGCACTACCTGTAGCTTATAGAAAAGCTTATAGAATCGTAAATATTTCCGATCAGGTATTTGGCAGTCGGAACGTCTTATAGTTTGTTTTTGTGAGGTTATTGTGCGGTGTCAGGAAAAAAAATCATCGATTTTTTTGAAACAGTCCAATATATACTATAAGAACGTTTTGTTAGGTTATGTTCTACCGTAAGAAAATAGCCGTGAAGTTTACTCCAGTTGATTTGTAACACTGTAAATAAGACGTTTACAGAAAGTATCCCAGAATTGCCATTTTTACGATTCTATAACCACAGTAGTTACAGAACATCGTAAGCTACAGATTTACGAATTTTACGAGTGAACCCAGAATTGGCCTAATAATTTCATTTTCCTTATGTTATAATTTTTATAAATTGAAACAATTTTCTGTTTTTTTTGTATTTTATTAAATTACAAAGTGCAAACACAAAATTTTATTACACAAAGTTCCTAATGTAAAAACTAACATAATATATACAAAACAAAAATGCATATTTTTTAGTTACAGGTTTGACAGGTTTCTGATTCACTACAAGTCTACATATTCTCGTAATTCTGATAGAATGCCGCTTGAACTTCCTTCTTGTCTCCCTAAGTTACTTTCGGGATCATGGTTTGGCTGATTTGTCAGTCTGTCTATCATGAGTTGTTCTTTTTTGGCTTGCAATCTAGCGAGATTTAATTGCTCAAGTAGAACAAGGCGTTGCAGTTCTTGCGTTGACAAGTTTTTTGTTTCTTCAGTTTCTTGTTTCATTCTTTTCTGTGGCCGCTTTTGTACAATGCTTGTAGGTGAAGGCAATAACTGTG
The DNA here is from genome assembly GCA_947563755.1 of Lochmaea crataegi. Lineage (NCBI taxonomy): Eukaryota > Metazoa > Arthropoda > Insecta > Coleoptera > Chrysomelidae > Lochmaea > Lochmaea crataegi. Next base: position 29,278,945 of record OX387434.1, on the reverse strand, counting down.
TATCCATATTAATTTCCGTAGAATTGTGTGGAGTATTTTCTTTATCATTCTCTGTTCCAATAGAACATGCACCAGGAATTTTTACAAAAACTGGATTTTTTTCATAATTCAAAAGTTTTAAAAACTCTTCTTCCCATTCTTGTAGTTTAATTTTTTTGTTCCCGGTTAGATTTTTATCAGTTTTTTTCTTCACGTCTGTTTTCATATTATTGAGGATTTTTTTCAACTTTTCAACAGTAGTATTTGTGCCAGACATTTTGATAAATTCGTCTTTGAGATCTTTCCATGCCTTTTCTTTAGCTTGAACAATAGTAGGAATCATTGATTTATTCAAAAGAACCTTATACTTTTTTAGCAATTTGACAAACATAAGTCTGTAACCGCCAATTTTCACCGGCAATTCTTCCTCACTCGAAGACATGATTGCGACGAATAGACCTATACAACGCTTAAACTTGAAAACAAATGCTTACTTGCGGTTGCACACAATCCTGTCACGACTTGTTTAGTATGAATGTTTGTTTACGCAACGAAAAAAGTAAACACTTGTAAATATAAGTAAGTACTTATAAGTAATCACTCAAAATTCAAAAGATTTTTCCAGTATTTACTTTCGAGAGAGTTCTAGTTTTTATTCAAATAAAAATAAGTATTAGCTTCTACTTAGAAGTTTTAGCTTTTTCTTATAAGTTATGACTTGCAAGTTAATACTTTTTTTTATTCAATAGTCTGATTACATATGCTGTAGGCTTTGCTAGCAGACATATGGGAAACCCCTTGAAACAAGACGTAATAAATGTTAGAGAGTAAGAGTACTACGATATTTGAATGGAACAAAAACTTTGGGAGTTAAATATATGAAAAATTCTGATCCCACAGAGATGATAGCATATTGTGACAGTGATTTCGCTGGTGATACGGAAATAAGAAAAAGTACAACTGGTTATGTGATTATGTACTGTGGAGGACCCATTATGTGCTGCAGTAGAACACAACCAATAGTCTCCCTCTCAAGCACAGAGGAAGAATACATTGCTGCGGCTGATTGTGTAAAAGAACTAATATATCTAAAAGCTTGAAGAACTCATGAGTTTTACAGAGAGAGTTAGCATAAACCTTAAAGTAGACAACCAAAGTGCCATTAAATTAGTTAAAAGAAACCAATTAAATAAAAGATCGAAGCACATAGACGTCAGGTATCAGTTCATAAATGAAAAAGTTAAAGAAGGTGTTGTGAATATACAATATTGACCAACAGAAGATCAGATCGCTGACGTCTTAACGAAACCATTGGGTTTAAATAAGTTCGGGAAGTTTAAAAACACTTTGATGTGTTAATTTTTTTGTGTATTAAAAGATCTTGTTTAGATTCAGTAATTAGGAGAAGGTGTTAAGATATCTATGATAATTACTGAATACTTTATATTTACTAGTTAACATACTATGATTATTTTTTTAACGTCAGTCACTTGGTAAAATATAAAAATGTCATATATGTAATATAAAAGTCATATAATTGTGATATTTTATTTGAAAAGAACATTAAAACTAAAACTAAAACTCATCAGTTGGTACTATATTGTCCTTGTAAAACCCGTAAACAATCCGTTGAATAACATGTTTTGTAGCATTGTCAACCTTATCAGTTTTTGATTTGGTCGTTTTCGCTTTAAAGAATGGTTCGTAACAGTGAATAGTTTAATTACCTCATAAATAGTTGAAAACCCGATTTTCTTTAATTCGTGAATTCTCCGCGATAACCGCATTATCGGAAATTTCAAAATTTTCAACGCGTTGACACTGACAATGTAAATCTTTGTTTTGGAATTCGGCCCTAACATCAGTATCATTTATTGCTAAGTCATTTGTCTGTGGCGCCAAATTATTAGATTCCCGGGATACATAATCTTAAACTGTTGTTTCAAATGGTCTCCAAAATGCCATTCCAATTAATGTCTAATACATTATATTTGTGAAGCTTACCCTAACGCCTACGAACGAATAAATATTATATTAATAACAATTCACTCACGCCACTTAGTCAACTAACCTTACTAAACCAACAAATAAATATTTTATTGATAATACTTAATACTTTTCTACCCCAGATTGACTACACTTTTCTTCAACACAATTCACTAACGCCAGTTTTTTTTTTTCGGGTCGAGATGGGAAACTCATGTTCGAATGGGTCCAGGACCCAAACAGTGTTGGACTCATCCCCAAGGGGATGCCTATCAACCAAACCCACCTCAAACTCGTCTTTACTCTTGCCTCGGAATCACTACCCTAGCATACTTCGAGACGGGAGGCGGTCCCTCGCACACTCTCCGCTCATACCGTCGTCTTCTCCCTAACTATCATTCCTACCTTCTCTCCATCTAATCATGCTCTCCACTTCACCACTCACCTCCATCCATTCCTCCTCCCTCCTCAACATTATCTCATCCATGTTCATCCAATACACCAACTCCCCTAGTTTCCTCTACAACTTCTTCAGCACTTCCTCGTTGCTCCAGCATCTAAATCCATGCCTCACATAATCCTCCACTTCACACCTTTCGCACTCCAGTCTCTCTTTTCCCAATCTTGTGGAGGTACCCAGCTCTCGACCCATGTCCAGTGAACATCTCCCCGAATTTCCGATCCATCCAATCTCTCCTATTCCCAATCGCTCCTTTTAGCGCGCCCCCATACTCCTCCCACCTTCTTTCCATTTCACTAACGCCAGTGGAAGAGCCAAACAAGGTCAACCAACAAATAGATATTATATTAATAATATTTTTCTACAACACAATTCACGCACAGCCCTGGATAAAGTTCTGCGAAGACGTTAACATTTTTTTTGACACAGTGGACCTCATTAATAACTGACCGGTTACTTCGTTGTATTATGCCAAATACTGGAGTTGGATTATTCGATTTCCATTGCACTGTTGCTACGTTGTCAGCTATTCAAAATTTTTTTAAATATGGTAACATACATAAAATGGTTATATTTATTTTTTCTCTTTTCAGCAATTTTAAGCGACTTATTTTAACGCTTACCAATAAGGCTATGGTCCGAAAGTAACTAACCGTAACACGGTTAACCGCTTCGTTTGACAGAATGGAACTGAAAAATCTAGTTGTATTCGGGACACAAAACCGGTAAAAGTACGAAACGAAAATATAACTTTTGACCATAATATGCCGTCATTAGTAAAGGACATATTGGTTCCTGATAATAACGTGGGAAGAAATCCTGTTTTTGCAAAAAATAAGTTTTGTTTTGCTCTTCGATGGGCAAATAATCAACAAATTATCATGTCATTGCATGACAGGTGACAGTCGAAACCAGAAGTAACCGAGCTCCTAAGGCTGGTTACTAGTTTGACAGTTCATTAACCATATTTTAGGAAGCCGTGTTCCAAAACTAACCAGATTTTCCGCAACCACTACTTCTCAGATACTATCGGGACGGTAAACCGCAAACCAGTTGCTTTCGGACCATAGCCTTAATTTATATTGTATTTTTTAAGATATTTCCAAACCAACAGTTTACTGAAGTAAGGAGAACATTTGTATAGTGAGCCTAATAATTTTAGAACTGACTGACTTTAGAACAACTATGCTAACCTCTGATTTGAATCGGTAGACGGTGTTTCATAAAGCAAAGCTTGTGCACTGATATTGAACTTTTTTTTCGAGCCCGTACTTTGATATATCTTATTTTGGCGGTATCAATATTTATGTCACCGAAAAGCATTATTTGAAAAAGTAACGCTCATCACTAGACATGATGGTATCAGACGGCAAACCTCAAGATTCTACTGCCAAGACGCGTCAATAGATGTTACGTAAAAAAAAGTTAATATATACGCGACTTAAGTTTCTTTATTGAAAAACTTTATTTTTAAAAAACAATTTATTACTTTAAGCACAAACAAAAACAAGCTATTCGTGGATTCAAATATAATTTTAATGTTACGACAATGAATATAAAAATCAGACTGATAAAATGTAATAAAAAACATATAAAGAAATATTGTGTAAATTGTCAAATAGCAAAATAAGCATTTCTCCTTTTACTCATATCCGGGTGTTGGGTTCAATTATTATAACATAGATAGTTATAAGGGTCAATGGCCATAACTCCTCCCTTCTAAGATTCTGGCATGTTTCATGGAGTGAAAAATGCCCTAGGACTTGCCTCCGGTTTCTCTTCTAATTTTACTTCTTCTGTCGGTACATCTTCTTTGGTGGGTGGATTACTTCTCTTGATTTTTCTTTTTACGATATGGCTAACTACTATCCAAAGAATACTAACTACTACTAAAATATAAATTACTATATTACTATAATTAATAGAAGTCTTTTGTAAATGTTTTAACACTATAGGTTGGATTTCACTTTGTTCATTAAGAAGTTTGTGAATTTTATCTAAGGGAACTGTTTCCAAAGAGATCTCTGGAACGTCTTCTTCTTTTTCATTATAGGTAACTCTCAATTCGGGAAGTAGTAACGGCTGGCCTCGTGAAGTCAGTTGTTGATTGATATACTGTTGTTTTTCTACCAGAAATTTACACTGATATGGAACAGATATCAAAAATTTTCCCTTCAGAGTGGAAAAATCGGTACTTGTACATATTGTTTTAATTTTAGTTTGGTTAACGAAAATGGCTATATAATGTGACTCATCAATTGCCTGGATTACATTTTTCGAAATTTTGATAGGAATACTTTGGCAGTTTTTTGGATTTGACTGAAGCTGAAGTAACTGGAAAATGCAATCTTCTTCTTCGGCTCCTACAGACAGACTTCCATCGGGACAATAATAGTTTGGCTTTAGGTCTAGGCAGGGCAACGAGTGATATTGGTAATAATTTTCGTTCATGGTCAGAAAGGTGCTGCGAGGTATGATAGTTGTGTGGTTTGTTGTAGGGATAGAAAAAAGATGATAATATGAAAAGGTTTCAGGATAACCAATAGGAAAGTGAATAGCGAAAACGATTTTTGTATCAGAGTAGTAGGCTTCAATTTTTAAAATTTCATAATATCTATGCGTGTCATTGCTTATATTTGGAAAAATTATTTCATTTATAGAGTGATACTTTAAAACTGTATTAATTATAGAATCCATTTCATTTATATCTACTATACTATTGTGTAAAACTCCTAATCTAGCAAAAGTTACAGCATTTTCTATCTGACTTAAGAGATGTACAATAATATTTAAGTTTACATTTAATTGATCTAAAACATTTCGAGTTTGCATGTAATCGTTAAATTGAAATATAAATGTACTGAGTGAATTACGTATTGTCTGTATTCCAGAAAATATTGTTTCTTGATTGCTCTGTATAAGTGATACTGTATCATTAAAATTTCCAATAATGTCAGTTGTAAGTGAAATTTGCTGATTAAGTTTTTGCACGATTTCTTTTTCATTATTTTGTAAGTCAAATATTGCTTGATCATAGTACGTTGCGTCATTTGCATCAAGATTACCTGAGATACTTTTAATTACTGAACCTAATCCATTAATGAGACCTCTTTTTACTCTAGGCAATGGCATTAGAGAGTGGAATTTTTGTTCAGCCGATCTTACTTGATAAAGAAGGGCACGATCAAAATAATCGAGCTCTTGAAAATAAGGGTGGCTAAGCCCTGATTGAATCGCTAATGATACGTTATTATATGCATTTTTTAAAGTTTCAATTTCTTTACTTATAGGAGATAAATCGTAATAATGAAGAAAGGTGTGAACACTTGCTTTTAATTTTGCTGTGCCTAATTTATACGGAAGGATGCCAGGATTATTATTTAAGTTAGTGATCAGGATCTCTTGACCCTTTACTAGTGGAAGGAATAGGACTGGAAGGACTAGTAGCGCCCTGTAACAATTTTTTCTGATTAGCTTTTGGTCTTTTAAGATTTTGCTTATGTAAAAGTTTATTTTTATTTGTTTTTAATTTTATCCCCTTGTCAGAGAGGGTTGTTGTTTTATAAAATTTTGGGTTAAGTTTGTTCCTAAGTTGTATTCTTTTTATATATGTCAGTGCCAGGTTCGTACTGTAATGGGTCATGTCGGTTTTGATTGTGGTAGGTTATGGTCGCCTCTTTTTGGGAAGTCAATGTCTCATTTAATTTTTTGTAAATTTCCTTCGTAACTTGTCGATGTTCTTGAACGTAGTTATTGATAAGGGTTTGATCAAGGTTTATATCAAATAATTCTTTTGAATCAAAATGTCCATTTAGTATATCGATTGGCTTTTGTTTCGTTACAGAGTGTATCGAATTATTATAGCCTAAAATAGCATAGGTCATGTCATTGAGAATATTTATTTTACCGTCATTTTTTGCTCTAATAATGCGCAAATGCTCGATAATAGTAGAGTGAAAACGTTCAATTGCACCTTTTGACTGTGTACTATTTGAGGTAACATAGTGGGTTTTTACTTTATGGATATCTAGGAATTCTTGCACAATTGAATTTTTGAGTTCAGTGCCATTGTCCATTACAACTAAAGTCGGGACACCGTGGTGAGACATAAATGTTAAAAACGCTCTTGTGATTTCTACCCCGTTTAATGCCGGCAATGGATATGCTTGGCCGTATTTTGAGAATGTATCGATTATTGTTAAAAGTTTTTGTCCTTGGGCAGAAAGAGTGTCGCAAAATATGATTTCGAGTGGTTTTGAGGGTGTTGGACTTATCATTAACTTCTGCTTCGGTGGGTTTCTGTCATATTTGTTTGTTTGGCAAATATCACATTTATTAATAAAGTCTGTAATGTCATTTTTCATTTTAGGCCAAAAATATGTACGTTTTATTCTTGTTTCGGTTTCAAGTATTCCACGGTGGTTATTTTTATCCTCGTGAAATAGTCTAATAGTTTCGTGTTGTTCGTCCTTGTCGGTTATGTCTGTTAATATTTCATTACATTGTATTAGTTTATAAGCAGAATTTTTAAAAGTTGTCCGTAATATTTCTAATACCTGAGGGATGTAATCGTTACGTTGAAAATGGACACCATAAGTAAATTTTGGATTAATATAATTTTTGAAAACATTTATAACGTCCTTTTTAAAATCTTTAATTGAAATTTGCAAATGAAGCCGTTTTTTGTTAGAAAATACCTGTTCTATTTTTGGTTTTGTGGGAGAGTGTAAAACAAAATTAAATATTATTTGATGGTCAAAAGAGTTAAGACATTTTTCGGAAATTTTCATACCTAAAATAGGGTCCTCTTCACTTGTGTGAACGGTGTCGTTATCGTCATCGTTTGTTATTATTGGGGGTTCGCCTACGTTTACAATTATGGATTCGTTATCTTGGTCTTCGTCTCGTTGGTTTTTGAGAACAGAATCGTCAAAGTTTTCAGTGTAAAAGTCAATTAGCTCGTTTGTATGTATTTCAACCCGAGAAAGTGCGTCGACGTTAGAATTCGCAGAGCCTTTTTTATACTCAATTTCGTAATCAAATTCTTCGAGTTTAAGCCTCCACCTTACAAGTCGAGAATTTGGTTCTTTCAGATTCATTAACCACTTAAGAGGTTTGTGATCAGAATATATTTTGAATTTTCTCCCAAACAAATATGGCCTAAAGTATTTTGTAGCCCATACAATAGCTAAAAGTTCACGTTCTATAGTGCTATAATTTTGTTCAGACTCATTGAGAGTCCTGGAAGCATAAGCCACAGGCTTTTCTGTTCCAGATGATATTTGCGATAATACTGCCCCTAAGGCAAAACCGCTAGCGTCTGTTGTCAAAATAAAATCTTTAGAAAAGTCCGGATATTGTAAGATAGGTTCGTTAGTAAGTAAATCTTTACAAGTTTCAAAACATCTAATAAATTCAGCAGTATGTTCGATTTTCGCTCCTTTTTTTAAACAGGATGTCAAAGGTTTTGTCAGTCGGGCAAAGTCTTTTATAAATCGTCTATAATAACCAAGTAGACCTAAAAATGATTTTATATCTCTGGTTGTTTTAGGTATTGGGTAACGTTGTATTGCATAAATTTTATCTGGATTTGGGTTTATTCCGTTAGGTGTTACTAAGTGTCCAAGATAAGCAACTTCCTTTTTCAGGAATTCGCATTTGTCGATTTGAATTTTAAAATTTGTGCCTCTAAGTCTTTCAAATACTCTGTCTAAATTTGTAATATGTTCTTGTAGGGATGTCGAGAAAACTATTATGTCGTCTAAGTAAACTAAACATATTTCGTTTTGTAAACCCCTCATAATATTGTCTACAACACGTTGAAATGTCGCAGGACTATTTTTTAATCCCATCGGCATTCGAACATACTCATAATGTCCATTTTCGTCATTAAAAGCAGTTTTTTGGATATCTTCGGGACTCATCTCAATTTGATGAAATCCACTAGCTGAATCTAAAATAGTTAAATAATTACATCTACCTAATTTGTCTAGTACATCCGCTATATTGGGTATTGGATAGCGGTCGTCAATAGTTTTTTCATTTAATTTTCGGTAGTCTACTACAATCCTCCATTTCTTTTTGCCAGAAGAATCGGCTTTTTTCGGCACTACCCAAATGTTAGATGACCAGGGCGAGTTGCTAGGTCGAATAATGTTCTGATCTAACATGGATTTTATTTGTTTTTGAACTTCTTCTTTATGGATGAAAGGATATCTGTATGATTTATTGTACACCGGTAATTCGTCTTTAGTTTTTATTGAATGTTTAATACAGTTAGTGAAAGTAAGTGGGTCTTTTTTTCTGTGAAATATTCTTGAATACTTTCTACATAGTTTTATAATTTGATCTCTTTCTTCAGAATTCAAATGATCTGTTCTTAAAAGTTCGGCAATGTCAGATTGGTCATGTGTTTCGTCTGGTTGGATGTCAATGTGAAATAAGTCAAAGCAATTATATTCAAAGGGTGTAGTTTGTAATGGCTTAGATAAAGAAAAAATAATTTCGTAATTTGTATTGTTACGAATTTCTACCAAAGCTGTACCATTATTTGCGTGTGATAAAGAAGATGGAATTTCACAGTTTTTTATTATTTGGTTGGAAATGAGAATGTCCCCTTCTGTTTGAGAAACAGGTACTTTTGCCAAAATACAAGTGAAAGGATCAATTTTTCTTTTGAAGATAGTGGAATTACTTTCTAGATAATGAATGGGTAAAGTAGTTTCGGGAGTAATTAACTGTGAGTTAACAAAATCTAAGTGTGCTTTTAATAATTTAATATTATCAAGTCCTATAAGACCATCAAAAATCTCATAAAAATTAAAAAGATGAAACTTAAAATTATCATTTTTATTAAATTCAGAAAATATTGGAATAATTGCACAATTTTGTTGACTTGATGTCTGAAATGCTGATGAAACAGTAAAAGGTTCTCTAAAAATTTTATTTTTAAAAAAATTTTCAGCCAGTTCCGGTTTCAGAAAAGATTTTGTTGCACCGGTATCTATAAGTAGTTTAATAGGGGGATTGGAGATTTGAATGTAAGGTAATTCTTTTTTGTCTGTGGAAATATTGAGTTCTATTAAGTCATTTCGTATGCAATTTTAGTTTCCTGAAAATTTTCAGAATTGTCTTCATTTACATATTCAAAATTTTCGTCGTAATTTGTTTCGTCAAAGTTTGAATTATCATTTTCTATTTGTTCAGGAGAAGTTTCTGCGTTAAATAACTCTTCAGAATGGAAATTAGGTTTCTGGTTGAAATTTCGGAAATTATTGGTATTTCGGAATTGAGGTGTTGTGTTTCTTGTTGAAACAGACATAGGTACGGGTCTAGGCTGAACATTATGTGGATTTGGTTTCCAAACATTTGGAGGTTTACCAAATACTTGTGAATTTGTTGGATATCTAGGATTTGGTGGATTTGGGTTACGTTGAATTTGTATTGGTCCTCTGGGAAATTGAGGTGAAAAATTATTCGTCATTTGAGACATTCTTGGTTGAAAATGTTGTTGGGGTGTTTGTTGAAAATTATGTTGGGGTGTTTGTTGAAAGTTTCGTTGGGGTGTTTGTTGAAAATGTTGAAATTGGCGTGGGATATTGGGTTGGTTAGGATATTTCCGAACAGCATTATTAAAATTAACATTACCAAAATTTAGATTTTTCTGATAGTATTTAATATTATCCCCCTCTCTAATAAATTGAATCGCTTGTTCTAATGTATTGGGTCTCATGGCCCTAATGGTTCCTTTAAACCAGCTAAAAATGACTTAAGCGCCTGTTTAATGAAAAAATTTCTTTTTGACTCACGTTCTGCATTTTCATAGTGTAAATCTATGTAATTACAAATTGAATTGAGCAAACTTAAAATTCTTTCCTGAAATACGTAAGGAGACTCACCATTACGTTGTCTTATATTAACTAAATCTTGATTCAAACAATTCTCGTCTCTATGATCACCAAAATTTAAAATTAAAGCATTTTTTATATCATTCCAAGTTTTAGCGCCAGTTATAGCGACTATTTCCTCGGCTTAACCTTCTAATTTATTTAATATGCCATTAAGAAGTAATGTATTTTGAAAACTACCGATGTTTTCACTATCTAAATAGTGACGTAAAATTGATTCAGAAGCATTTATGAAACGTTGCAATTTATTAATCAAAATTTGGGATAATTGACAAATTTTTAATGTCTAAAACTGGAGGTGCCATTATAGTTAAATGGTTAAAATTATTAATTAAATCTAACTTTTCACAATTGTCGGTTTCGCTTAAGGATTCGTCGTTAGAAGAGGAGTCTGACATAAAAAAAATTCTCACCACTTACCACATATGTGCTCTTTTTATTGCTAGACCTTTTCTATTATCCGTCCTTGGCTTCCTTGATGGATTCCTTGGGAACTGGAACTTGAAGTTGATTCTAGTTTTCGTCCAAAGAGTTGAAACTCACGGTTTTTCTACGATAGATTTCCTGACGAAAATCCTACTGACTGCGCCACTTAAGTTTCTTTATTGAAAAACTTTATTTTTAAAAAACAATTTATTACTTTAAGCACAAACAAAAACAAGCTATTCGTGGATTCAAATATAATTTTAATGTTACGACAATGAATATAAAAATCAGACTGATAAAATGTAATAAAAAACATATAAAGAAATATTGTGTAAATTGTCAAATAGCAAAATAAGCATTTCTCCTTTTACTCATATCCGGGTGTTGGATTCAATTATTATAACATAGATAGTTATAAGGGTCAATGGCCATAACTCGCGTAGTGTAGAAATGGTACTAGTATAGGATAACTTGGGGCAGTTTCTTCAAAGTTTTGTGAGACTGATTGAATGATCTTGACTGAGTATAACGTGCCGCCATTAGACCAAAATTTGAGACTGACGTTCGCCGGGTAGGATCGAAATGAAATTATTTTTTAATTTTTGTAGATTGGGAAATTGTCTCCTGGAACGTTGCGAGATTTTGAAGTACTTAGATTACAGGTAATGTGATTAAACGCAATTTGATGTGGTGCATTGAGAGAGTACCAAATGAGTATTGCTTCAGTTATGCTTCTCACGTTGAAGACAGAAGTGAAATGATTTGCAATAACGTTTATTATATTTGCATAAAAATAAAAGTGTAATACTTCATATACCTTGTATATAAATTTTGAAATAACAAAGCATAGTTTACTTTCTAAACACAATGCGTCATTTCAAATAAATAGTTAGGTATACTGAATCATTTATCATTTGTTTTGTTTTTCTTTTGATCTTTGTTCATTTTCTGGCGGTGATTGCATTACTTATTGGAACTTCTTGTGGAAAAATTGTATTTTGGTAATACACAGTGGATGAGATTTCGATTTTTATAAAATACACTTCAAAAGACGCTCACTGTAAATGTATAGGACTTACGAATTATACAATTCATTAAGGCAAATTTGTTTCTTTTTGTTATTATGGGGAGATTTTAAATGCATAGTGATACATTTTAATGCATAGATCATCCTTATAGGAGCAAACAGTGTTTTTCAATATGCACAAGGAAAATTTACACAACGGAAAGTTAAGGTAGGGGACAGGCGGGCAAAACGGGGTACTTAGGTTTAAAGTGGAATTTAAAAAAAACTGCCACTTTGAAGGTTTCACAATACGGCAAATGTCATTGTTATAGTAATAACTATTTATTACTATAATTTGAAGTTAAAAAAGGTAAACATTTTTCTTATTTTACAAAAAGAAGAAAATTATGCAAATTACCCCATTATGCCCGTCGTATAGGGCAAAATGGGGTACCAAACTTAAACCAAGAAAAGCCTATTGACAAAATTCGCAAACAAGTACTGCTTCATCATCTTCATCTTCTACACCTCCACATGAATTGTGAGCCCATTTATGGCCACGAGAACAGCTTATCCATCCCTCTGTGGAACTCGAATAAAAGTATCCGCAGTACAAGCAGTCAGTGTCACTATCTTCGCCTTCTGAATCGGACTCTACTTCTTTAGTGTTTTTCAATTTTGATTTCTTAATCGTCTGAGATTTGGTTTGTTAAATGCCATCGCACTGGCACCTGACGTAGCCTCGGGCTTTCTGATTGACAAGTCCTTGTGCCTATCTAAAAACCCCTGCATCCATCCCTGCCCAGCCATTTTGCGATCTTGGTTAAAGGGATGCTCAATCCGATTTTGATCAGCAAGTTGAAAGGCAAGTTGCTTACATTCTGTCAGAGTCAATCCAAACAATCTTGCTTCCATACCTTTAAGATAATTAACAAGTTCAACTTCTTGTTCGGGAGTAAAAACCTTTTAGCGCCTAAAACTTTTGCAACAGAATAACCTGCATTATCTCGTTGTTTTTTTACGTGATGCTCTAAAGTTGTCTGAGGAACGCCAAACGAAATCGATGCTCGATAGTAGTGTAGTGTAGATAGATAGTGTAGTGTAGATAGTAGTAGTGTTTGAAAATTAATTCGAAATACAATTTCCATTTACTCAATAACAGTTTCCTGTAAATTTGTCATATTTTAGTGAAGCGTGTTAACCCGTCTGGGGGCGGGCTCAGAAGAATACCCCCAGGGGATAGCCCACCTGTCGTAAAAGGCGACTAATAGGTTAGATTCCCAGGAATCTAGAGGAGTAAACCTCGATAAAAAACCAGCGACATAGGGAAGGCAGCTATGTTGTGGTGTAGTGTAGGCAACGGAAGCCACTGCGTTCGAAGGCAACCGTGAGAAAAAGCCTAGAGGAGTAAACCTCGATAAAACAATCCGTAATCTACGTTGTTAGCTACCGTGGCAATGGATGAATGGCTGCGCGAAAGTCAGTCAGAAACGGTGCCTCCGGGATACCTGGTGACCTCCCGGAGTAACCAGCCTTACCACCACAAGCGGGGCTCTGTGGTGGTGGACATTCAATTCCCTAGCTACTCGTGGGATGGAATATGGACAAAGAAGAAAGAAAAATAGAACAGGAGGTTATGGATGAAGAAAGGCAAGGAAATGGAATTTTTGGTAAGTCGACGAAGGTAAAACGAACGCCTGATAAGGCGGGGGAGACGAGAGGGAGGAGTGATACTGGAGTAAAGAGAAAGGAGGTATCGCCTCTGGAGGACAAGGAACAGAAGAGGAAACTGAAGGAGAAAGGAAAGAAGGAAATGGAGGATTGGGAGGAAGAAGAGAAGGAGAGTGTAGAGAGATTGAAGGATATGGTAAGGCGACTGGAGGAGAAGGCGGAAAGGCTGGAGGAAGAGAAGGCAGCGGCAGAGGGGCGGGTCAAGGAATTGGAGAGGTTGAGGGGAAAGGACGATAGCAACGGGATAATGCAAACACGAAGGGAGGTGGGGCAAAGAGACTGGGAAGGATGGCTGGAGGTTAGAGATAGGGACTGGGATGGTAAAAAGGGGGAGGGAATAGAGGTGAAGGTGGGAAATCCAATATTAGGGGATGAAAAGGTAAAGGTGGTATGGGTGACCAAGGAAGACAGTGGAATGGAGAAGGGAATACAGAGGATGTTTAGGGATAGGTACCCGATGCTAGTGGGAAAAGGAGAGGAAATGGAGTGGGTCAAGGAGGTACGCACTACGGAAAGGAATGGGGTAAGGGTGAAGACGGAGGAGTTGATCTGTCGGATGGAGGGAGATTGTAGGGATGAGAAAAAGGTGTTTGAGCTGATGAGTCGATTGTTTGGGGTAGTGGGGAGCGGGGACAGCATTGGACTCCACAGGCTTGAGCAGGTAGAGGTGGACGTGCTGAAGAAGATGGTGGCGTGGGTGAGAGGTGGCGGAGAGGTGGCGGAGGTAACAATCTATACAGATGGGGAGAAGGAAAAGGAGGGTAGAAATGGGGCGATAATCCTGAAGGATATCGGGGAAGTCGATCAGGAGGGGATCGAGAGGATTAAGAAGGGGTTGAGGGAGATGACAGGGGAGTGGGTGGATAGACTCAGAGTCTCAAGAAATAGGGAGGTGGTAATAGAGGCAAAGAAGGGGGTTGAGGTGAGGGGAATTCTGGGGGAGGTAGGAAGGGTAACAGGAGCTAGGGTGGTCGAAGCGGGGAGGGGAACAAAAACCATTAAAATGGTAGGGATAGAACCGTGGATGGAAGATGAAAAGGTGAGGGGGAAAATAGAGAATTTGATTGGGAAAGGGACAACGGTGATTAAAGTGGTAAGGGAGAGGAACGGGATGAAAATGGCGGTGGTGAGGGCGGAATGGGAAAAAGCGGTAGCCTTTTTGAAAAAAAAGGAGATTAGATTGGGGTGGAACAGGGTAAATATTATAGAGGGTAGAGAGGATGACAGATGCTTTGGATGTGGGATAAAGGGCCATAAAGTAACAGGGTGTAAGGTGAAGGTAGTCAAGGAGAGGAGTAAGTGTTGGCTTTGTAAGAGCGAGGATCACATGGCGAGAGACTGTCGGCAGGCTTTCCTTTGTAGGGTATGTGGGGAAAGGGGACACAGGCCAGGGGAGATAGAATGTAGTAGGGGAAGGGAAGAAGTAGAAGGAGACGATGGAAAAGGTGAAGGAAAAAATTGGAGGGACCCTCTGGACCCCTCAGAGGGGACGAGTCTGGTCAAATAGGAGGAAGGAGGAATGTAGGGGATGTATGGAGAGTGTTACAGATAAATTTAGGGAAATGCAGGATAGCGCATGATATATTGGATGAAGTGATTTTTAGGAGGGAAGTGGATGTAGTGTGTGGATCCGAGGTGAATGCTAGATATGTGGGGAAGCAGGGGTGGATTATGGACGATACAGGAGAAGCAGGAATAAGAGTGGTGGGGGATGGATTAAGGGCGGATGAAGTGAGGAAGGGAAATGGATGGGTGGTAGTGCGAATGGGAGACATGGTGGTGTATAGTGTGTATATAAGCCCAAATGTCAGCCTGGAAGAATATGAGAGGAGCATGACAGGATTAGAGGACGATCTGAGGGTGTCAAAAGGAAAAGGGAGGATCATAAGGAGAATGGTGGCAGGGGACTTCAATGCGAAGAATACTATATGGGGGGGGAAGAAAACGGACAGGAGAGGGGAGATCCTTGAGGAAGTGTTAACATCCAACGGGTTGGTGGTGCTGAATGATGGACTACTGCCCACCTTCGTGAGGGGTGACGGGGGTTCATCATTCATTGATATAACAGCATGTGATGAATGGCTGTGGGAAAGAGTGTTTAGTTGGGGGGTGCTGGAGGATGAGGAAAGCTTGAGCTTACATAGGTATGTGGAGACGGATATAAGGAAAGAGAGAAAGGATTTAGTGGAAGAGTGGGAATGGAAGTGGACGAAAGCCGAGGCAGAGAGAATGAGGAAGAAAGTAAGAGAAGAGATAGGAAGGGGACTTGGACATGATGCAGATGAATTGTACAATGTGATACAGGGCTGCAAAAGAGAGGGAAAGAGGGGCAATAGGCGTGAGCGGAGGGCCAATTACTGGTGGAATGAGGAAATAGAGGAGCTGTGGAGGGAGTGTAAGAAAGAACGAAGACGGATGCTGAGAGGAAGAGGAAGGATAGAGGGAAGAGGGAGATATAAAGAGAAGAAGAAGGAACTGGAGCGTAGAGTGGAGAGGGAAAAAAGAAGGAAGTGGGAAGAGTTACTGGGGGAATTGGAAAACAATCCATGGGGAAAGGCGTATGAGATAGCGGTGAAGAGGATGGGTGGAAATAGAAACGAGGTTCTAGAGGAGGATTGGGAGAAGGAGATCATAGAGAAATTGTTCAAAGGGGGAGAAGGAGGAGTGGGTGGCAGAATTCAGGAAATCCAAGATACAAGGGGGGTAGTGAAAATGAGGGGGATAAGGCCGGTAGAGAAGTGGGAGGTAGAAGATTGGGGGAGAAATATTAAAGTGAGAAAAGCCCCAGGGATAGATGGCCTGAGGGGTGATATGGTGAAGAGGCTGTTGGATGACAATAGGGAGTACTTCTGGGAACTATTCAACAGGGTGCTGAGGGAGGAGGAGTTCCCGGAAGGATGGAAGGTAGCCAGGGTGATACTGATGAAGAAGGCGGGTAAAGAGGGGAAGCGGGCGGGGGACTATAGGCCTATCAGCCTGCTGTGTGGTATGGGTAAATTGATGGAGGGGATAATAAGGGATAGGATTGAGGAGGAAGTTGGTAGGAATAGGGGTTTTAGGGTAAACCAGCATGGGTTCACGAAGGGGAAATCTTGCATTTCGGCACTGAGCAAGGTGATGGGTTTGGTGGAAAGAGCTAGGGAGGGCAGCTGGAGGAAGAAGAAATTGGCCCTACTCGTGTTCTTCGACGTCGGGAACGCGTTCAACAGTGTCAGCAAACGGGCAGTGTTGAGCGCGTTGCTGCGGCTTGGAGTGGAGCAGGGGTTGGTTAACCTGGTGGATGACTACCTGACGGGGCGTGTGCTTGTAGACTTCAGAGGGAGGAGATATGAGATGGAGGCTGGAGTGCCTCAGGGCTCGGTTCTTGGACCGACGCTCTGGAAGTGTGTGTTTGATGAGGTTTGTGGGATAGTATGTGAAGAGGGATGTGAGATTACGGTGTATGCGGATGATGTGTGTCTGGTATGTACGGCAAAGGGAGAGGCGGAGATAGAAAGAAAGGCGGAGAGAATGTGCAGGAAGATTGTGGAGAAGATAGAGCGGTGCGGACTGGAAGTGGCGGAAGAGAAGACGGTGGGGTTGCTAGTGAAGGGACGGAGCAGGGCAAGGGAAGTGGGGGTGATGGTTAAGGGAAGGATAATTCGCATGGAGGAGTCTGTGAAATACCTAGGGGTGTGGTTGGATAGCCAATTATCCTTCAAAACCCATATGGTAAAGGCGACAGAGAAGGGTAAAGTGAGGGCAGCATGGCTGGGGAGATTGATGTGTAATGTGAAAGGGCCGGGAGAGTGGAAGAGGAGGGTAATTGGTAGGACGGTAGAGCAGAGTATGCTGTACGGTGCGGAGGTGTGGGGTGAAAGAGCGGGGGTGAATGCGAGGGTTAGGCCACTTCTGCGGGTGCAGAGAGGGATACTGGACAGTGGGTGGACTGGCAGCAGCGGTGCTGGCAAGGTCCTACCCATTGGACGTGTTGGCTAGAGCTAGGAGCAAACGCTGGAGGGGTGCGACCAAAGAAGAGGTACGGGAATGGATGGAGGAGGAAATGGAGAGAAGGTGGGAGGAGTATGAGGGCGCGCTAAAAGGAGCGATTGGGAATAGGAGAGATTGGATGGACCGGAAATTCGGGGGGGTGAACTACTTCTTGACACAAGTGCTCACTGGACATGGGTCGAGAGTAGGGTACCTCCACAAGATTGGGAAACGAGAGACTGGTGTGTGCGAGAGGTGTGAAGTGGAGGATGATGTGGGACATGTGTTTAGATGCTGGAGGAACGAGGAAGTGCTGAAGAAGTTGGAGAGGAAACTAGGGGAGGCGGTGTACTGGGAAAACATGGTGGAGATAATGTTGAGGGGGGAGGAGGAATCGATGGAGGTGAGTGGAGTGGTAGAGAGCATGGTAAGGGGGAGAGAAGGACTCGATATGGCATGAGAGGCAGGAGTGATAGGAGGGAGAAGATGACAGTGTGAGCGGAGAGTGTGCGAGGGACCGCCGCCTGTCTCGAAGTATGCTAGGGTAGTGATTCCGAGGCGTGGGTAACGGCGAGTTTGAGGTGGGTTTGGTTGGTAGGCATCTCCTTGGGGATGAGTCCAACACTGTTTGGGTCCTGGACCCATTCGAACATGAGTTTCCCATCTCGGCCCGAAAAAAAAAAAAAAAAAAAAAAAAAAAAAAAAGTGAAGCGTGTTATCAATAGATGTCAAAGATAATATTTCAATACTATTATAACGCCTCACAAAGTTTTTGAAAAGTATATTTCAAAGAATGATGTACCTATACTAATTACAAACCAGAATGGTTGGTTACATCTTGTAGATATACCAACCCCGTTTAATTTAGAAGGGTAATTCAATGTTTGTCGGGGCATATAGCCCGTGAAATAGTTGTTGCTTCTCAGTGAACGATCTCTGTTCTTTGAAAAATATTTTTCAAAAACTATGTAAGGCGTTATAATAATATTAAACTATTATCTTTGAGAATTTCCATACTTGTTCTAAAATTTACAAAATTATCGTGAGGTATATCCAAATTATTGAACATATTTAAGTTTATGTTTATAAGCCGGAAAATAACAATACAATATTGTATCATCTGAATAATTGACATTGCAATTAGCATACTCGTAACAAATAAACATACACCGTTTTATCGCATTTCTATTTCGGTGATAATTGACATTAATACCAGTCCGGTCCTGCCACTCATCGACGGACGCACTCCTTTATCTCGCTTAGCAGCTAAGGACATTTCAAAATGGTTACCTACGCGCGTGACCTCATGCGCGGTCTGATAGAATTCCCGGGAGTTATTATATTAGTTCTTTTACTACACTATTCTATAAGGCTTAACGAACATTTTGCGAGGTTGTACATTACAAACGCAACAGTAGAAACTGAGATATGTTGAAAGCTTTTTTCGTGAATCGCCCATAACTTGAAAATACTGTGTTTTTAGAAAAAGTAGGTACTACCTACTTTGGAGCTTCAGTTCACCGAAATAACTCGTTTCAATTTAGGATTCGGTTCTCGTAGACTTCGCGTCCTTCGGAATTTTATGTTAATTTCAAATTTGTTTGATAATCTCACCTTGAATAAATCAAATTGGAACAAAAATTTTGCTGGATCATTCAGTAATTTAGTTCAAGAAATGGTACTTTTTCAACACTATTTGATGTTATTTAACGATGCATATTTCCACTTTGAACTATAAAGGTTATTATCTCAAACTAAATGTAAGTCTGTTACACAAAAAAAACGGAAGAAAATCTTAAATTTTGATAATTTTTAGAAATATTTTTAAGCATAATTATTTTCACTTGACACTTATAGGTGATAAAATTACACACTAAAATCTTATGCCTAGATAGCCTAGGTTCACAAATTAGGATTGTTCTCTGATCAGGTGATAGTGTTAGCGGCTTTGTCAAATGGTGTTTATTTTCTTGAATTTGAAATAATTTTGTATTGTAATAGATTACATAAATATATAAAAATATATATTTAAACTCATTTTATTTAAGTAGAAATATTTGCCAACTATTTGTATAAAAGGAATTTTTATGGGGATGTGGCAATAATACCAGAGTGTACTCTTTCAAGAATTAAACTTATTTATATATAAACTTATTTGCATTTATAATCATGAAAATTGAAATAATAAACATCCTTAGAATGTAATGTTTCAGATTTGCTTTATACCTTACATTTAAAAGAGATTAAAACAAACTTACTGTTGGAAAACATAGTCTCTTTCATATATCACGAATTTTAGTTCAAAATGATGTAGGTTATATTTTTAATCCTAACAAATGCAATTCTATTATACCGACGTATTTTCTTCCTTTATAATTTAGAGGTTATTATCTACTTTGAAATAAATGAAATGATATTTGAAATAAACAACTGAAATAAAATATTTGAAATGTTTGCTATTATAATATTTAGGTTCGAAAAAGCTTTTCAGACCTTCAGTTTTTTTTCTATTTTCTTGTTTCATATTTAATGTTATTCTAGTTACATTTTGATCTGTGTCAGTTGGTCGGGAGCGATATGTGTTGAATTATGATGAAAACTGTTGATTGTCATTAATATTATATTTTCACTACTAGCCTCTAAACTTAACTTCATTGACTTTTGTTGAGGTAGTAAAGTTGTTCATTATTAACCAAGGTAGAAAAATACAGAGCCTACTTGATTATAACTAAATCTCAATCCATTTAATAGAATGTGAGGTTAACTTGTGCACAGCTGTCATGTCATGTGAAACGGGAGTCGACAAAATAATATTTAAAAAATAAAATGCCAGTAGTGAAGTAGTGAAAAAAATGCTATATGAGCCACGGTAGAAAAGTGTATGAATGTCTCGGATCCATTAAAGACCTCGACAATAATACCTCACTTTTCTACCTTGGCGCATAATTACTATTATTGAGGTTATTTGTATTGTTATTCACTATTTTCCTATTTGTTTTCTGTTTCTTATTTTCTAATATTCTTATAGACACTTACAATTTGATCTGTTTCAGTTGGTCGGGAAGCGATGTTGAATTGAATTATGAAAACTATTGTTATGATCATTATTTGTAAAAGTTATGTTATTCCTAGTTATGCTAATTTGGCACTAAAAAATTCCATTACAATTTCACTACAAATATTTGTGACTGTTGGTCGGGTTATAATTGGATCGAGGAGTGGAAGAAAAAATGTGAATCGTTGTAAATTTCCTGCCCCTTCTCGAAAAAATATCAAATGATTTGATATTTATGTGTATCTATATACATATATTTATCCCCTTGCCCCTCTCGACAAAATACCAAATAATTTGCATTCCACATGGAGTTTTCCAAAAAGGAGAAGGGAGTCCCTTCCCCTTTGTGGAAAACTACATTTTCTGTATTTGTGGTATTCTTAGGAAAAAGGTACACTATTAGCTTCCACCATGGTATTTGATAGAATCCGTATTATTATAGGTTCATGGAGACCATTTTATTAATTTCTCTTGTGATTACTCTTCTCAACAGAGGATCAACTATTTTGTTATTTGGTAAGTATGCAAAATACTTTTTATCCAAATTTTCAAATATTTTTGAGATACGTATTGTATCTTTCTATCTCTTCAAGAGCAGTTTCTCCTCTCCTATCAGAAGTAATGTTAATTATGTACATATCAACAGACTATCCTCCATATTTTTTCTTTCAATTGCTATTTTTGTCGCTATTCAGAATTTAAACTTATTTCGACCAATCAGAAAATTCTATACTATAATTAATTACTTTATAGTTTTTGAACAAATATGTTTGGTCCCTGTTTGTTCGTAAAACGTGTACACAATTGTTTAACACAGTTGCCATTTGTATTGTAATATTTGAGTTTTTCGTATTGTTCAACACGAACCACTAAAGTGACCACAAAGGAAAGGTGTCCACGCACATTTTTCTTTGAACGTCACAAAATTTTCTTTATGTTTTGCAATTATCACCGAGAATAACGTCTAATGATCGTAACAATACACAACAAACATGATAATTATAATAATTCTAGAACAAAAGTTTTGTCTCGTGATACAGATTTTAATTTCTCATCTTTTATATTTCCCTTTGTATATTATTTGGTGAATGTTTATTATGAAATATTCTCACTATAATGGCCGATGTGACATGTACACTATATACATACATTTATTCCATTCCCCTTCTCGAAAGGAACGTCTGCATCGTATTTTGAACGATGTAATTTCGCCCGATTGATAAGTCGCGTTTGCGCGTAATCTAAACAACAACCAATCAAATTTTTGTAAGTCAAAGATTAGGGTTAACGTTTAAATGGTTCATTATTGTGATATTTTGATTAGGATTAATCACAGACCTGCCTTTTTTCCATTTCATCCAACGTAATGTGTTAGAAGGACATTAACAATCAATGACATCAAGAAGGCTATTATATGAACTTTATCATCAATTTGTTAAATGATTTCTGGTGTGGTCGATGTGTTTGGACGTCCACTACATGGAATATCTTCAAACCTGTTACGGCCATTCCCCTTCTCGAAAGGAACGTCTGCATCGTATTTTGAACGATGTAATTTCGCCCGATTGATAAGTCGCGTTTGCGCGTAATCTAAACAACAACCAATCAAATTTTTGTAAGTCAAAGATTAGGGTTAACGTTTAAATGGTTCATTATTGTGATATTTTGATTAGGATTAATCACAGACCTGCCTTTTTTCCATTTCATCCAACGTAATGTGTTAGAAGGACATTAACAATCAATGACATCAGGAAGGCTATTATATGAACTTTATCATCAATTTGTTAAATGATTTCTGGTGTGGTCGATGTGTTTGGACGTCCACTACATGGAATATCTTCAAACCTGTTACGGCCACCTTCGATCAATCCAGTCCACTTCTAAACCATTCTTTCTGAATGGGCAGATCCAGGCTTCCATCAAGTTTCTTTGACGTTAATCTTTTTTTTTTCGAAGTATTTAATATTTGAAAGATGTTTTGACACGTCAACTTCGAATGGTTTGGTAACAAAGCATGAGCTGCCAGTTTGAAATGAACATTTTTTGTTGAATAGATGAGGCTTTCACTTGAGAAGATCCATACTGAACGATGAAATGAAATAATATAATTTGTTCAAGACTTCATTATAATTGAGCTAATGTTTGAACATTTGTTATTATGACAAATGAAACATTTGATTAAAACGAAAACTTCTTCCGCTTTTGATCGATGAATGCCGTTGCACCAACTTTCCAACCAATCGTAGAATTACACTTGATATAAATGATAACCAAAATACTGATTATTAATAATAATAAATAATAATAATAATAATAATGTTTATTTACGAAATATAAAAAAGTACAGTGTAGGTATAGATAAAAAAAATTTAAACAAACAAAAAAAAAATCACTGAAGTTGTAAGGAGCTGGACGCTTCTTACAGCTTGTATGTGATATGTGCACATAAGTGGGTATTTTACTGGACATCATCGGGTTGTTTTAGGATATCATCATATTCAAAACGGACAGTGTGTATTCAATAAAATCTCCGAATAATGAACATACTAGAAGAGTGAACTGACGTATTATCCGATGCTAACATAAACAATGTCAAAGTTATGAAATCCACAGATGTTGCCATGTCGTATTATTTGAAAGTAATAATCATCCAATGACTTTTTTTTGTGTTTCCTCAAGATATGTCCTTTAATACTAATTATATAGGTTTCTGTAATTCAGTATTTTTCAGTTATTGTGACAACACCGCTTATATTGAATGTTCACGTTTGTTGACAGAGGTTTGTTTGGATTTCGACCACAAAACAGACAAAACTATAGAAGTGAAAGTCCTATGTCAAGGTATGAAAGAACAATTTCAGCGATCGCAGTGGATGGGTTCAGAACTAATTCATGGCAGTTTTTTGAATTTTTACCTTTACGGAATAAATTTTGAAATAAATCAAATATTTTTTTTTCTTTTTGAATATCTAAGTACAAAAAGCACAAGATTTTATCTAAGCAAACTGCAAACAAACAGTCTTGAGCAAATAATCGAATAAATTACAGTTTTTGTCTAAAGAACAGAATAAAAGATAATGGCAAATGGAAATAATGCTCGAACGGTCACAAATAAAAACTCATAGGACCATATTTTTCGATTTTCACAAACGTAGGCTCCTTGGGTAGACCCCTGATTTGGTTTCTATGAGTATTAGTGTTACAAAAATATTTGGCTAATCACAATTTTAGCTGCAAAACAAACAATATTTTGATTATGAATAACTGACCTCAAATATTAAAAATAAAAAAATCAACTTACCTATGAGGGTGAATCTTGTGATAAGTAATACACTAATGTAGGAAAACCAAAAATAATAAAGTAACAAGTAATAAAAAAAGGCACAACCGATTTAAAATGGAAATAAAAAAATTGAAAAATGTCAACGACGAACGATATGTAACATGACAACAGCACAAAACAGACAAACCTATAGAAGTGAAAGTTTATAGAATGACCTTAAATAAAAAAAATTAGGTTTCAAACCCATCAACCTGAAGCACTAGTTGGAATAGAGTTGTCGAAATAGGCCTGGCAGCTAAGGCCTTTAACCCGAAAAGGAGAAAAGATGTTAAAATTGTTCATCTTAGCTGTTGTCATGTTACAGTTCATTCGTCGTAGACATTTTTCCATAATTCTCATTTAAAATCGTGTGTGCTTTTATATTACTTGTTACTTTATTCATCCTTTACTCTTCCTGCATTATTGCATTACCTATCTCAGGATTTTTTATCATAGGTAAGTTGAAAAAATCGATTTTTTTATTTTACAAAGGTATTTGAGGTTAGGTATTCATAATCAAAATATTGTTTATTTTGCAGTTGAAAATGATGATTACCCAAAGATTTTTATAACCCTAATACCCATACAAACCATATTAGGGGTCTACCCAAGGAACCTACGTTTGTGAAAATAGAAAAATATGGCCCTATGAGTTTATATTTGTGACTCTTCGAGCATTATTTACATTTGCCATTTGCCTTTATTTTGTTATTTAGATAAAAACTGTAATTTATTCGATTATTTGCTGTTTGCTAAGATAAAATTTGTGTTTTTTGTACTTAGATATACAACTAGAAAAAAATTATTTGATTTATTATAATATTTATTCTTTTTCCATTGGTTTGGTTCCATTGGTAGTAGGTATGTTTTTGTAGTAGGTTTTTTTAGATGATATAATAAGATTTGAAATCGATCAACTATCATTAATTTCACTTGAGAAAGGTTTTTCATTTCATTTTCCCATTATAATTCCTTATAGTACACAATATTACGATTTAACACAGTTGTTTTTAAAGTGTAAATTCGTTCATTTGCAAATACTGTACAATGCTACGCGTATCCTTATAGTTATAAATGAAAAAAACCGCCATAAATTAGTTCTGAACCCATCCACTGCGATCGCTGAAATTCTTCTTTCATACCTTGACACGGGACTTTCACTTCTATAAGTTTGACTGTTTTGTGGACAACAGCTAAAATGAACAACTTTGAAGGTTCATGCAAACAAAAATTAGAACTTAGATTAATTCAAAACTAAAACTAATAACATAAAACCATGTAATGTAATGTAGATGTTCATTCAAATTAAAACCAAGAAAGATGGCCAACTTTCAACACAGAAATATATTTCTTCTATGAATTCGAAACAACGCATGCGTGAAGAACTGGTTCTGAACTTGCCTAACAGCCACCATTTGTGTTATGTTTGTTTGTTCACATGAGCCTTTACATGTTTAAAAATTTTTATAATTTACAACTTTATTTTTCGTAAACCAATCGGTTTACGTTTAATAGTTATCTGACAGCTCGATTACTATTGGGAGTTTTGACAAATGATTGAAAATAGTGCGCATGTCCTGTTGGTTTATTATTTTCTGTTGCATGAACAGCTGGATATTCTTAGTTTAAATTTAATCTTTATCTGAAATTAGTTTTAGTTTAGTTGATGTTGCATGAATCCACCCTAACATCTTTTCGGGTTAAGTGCCTTAGCTGCCAGGCCTATTTCGACAACTCTATTGCAACTAGTGCTTCAAGTGGATGGGTTTGAAACCTAATTTTTCATTCAAGGTCATTCTATAAACTTTCACTTCTATAGGTTGGTCTGTTTTGTAATTTCGACCAAATCTTTTACGGCTGTTGTGTTCAACAGTGGTAGATATCGCGAAGAAATTTAAATGCAGATAAATTGAGAATACTTTATTTATTCGTTGAATAATATTTACAAATAGTGAATCGTTTAGCAGTATATTTATAAATAGTGGTGTTTACAATACATCGTTTTACAGGAAACCTGCAGGTCCTGAACATATCCACAGTTCTGAAACTACCAGTGTCGTATCATTTGATATATAAAAACTATTCACCCATTCTAATAAGAATAAAATAAGTTCTGTATGATATTGTTGCATTATTGGTGTTAATCAACTTCAGCGATGGAAAAATAATATTGGGAAAGAGAATATTCCGAAGGAAGCTATACTATGCTGTGGTCATTTGATTTTAAGTGATATAATAGATGGATCAGGTGAAAAGTCTTAGAGCAGGAGCAGAGCCTATATACAATCTGGTCGACGGCAACTGAAATTCATTCCCAAAGTAAAAAATAAATTTGAGACACGTAATTCTATTATTTCTCGAAACTTTTAATATGATCAATTCAATTCCTTCCTCACACAGTACGGCACTGTTAGTGGAATCTATGACCTTTGCCGTGTGTATTGCTATCCTTGTTTTGGAGTGAAATAATCGATTTAGATGTTGGTTACAAAAAAAACCTGTTGTCAGTATAGCGGGCTATTTATCTAGTCTGTTTGATGAAGGACGATTAAAATATATTACCCATAGTAAGAATTGTCTTTCGGGATAATTTATTACCCCCCAAGATGCCGCTGGTCTAAGGATTGGTAATTAAAAAACAAAACTGTTTCAATCCACTTATTTCAACTAGCATTCTTGAAGCAATAAACTTAACGCTGTGACATATAAAATTGGGTCAGCAAAAAGTGAGTATTTTTTTTGTATCTTCCGTAAAACAACTAAGAAAACTGAAATTACGTCAGACACAATTAATTGGGACAAAAGGAATTTCCGCTTAGAGCGCTAATTTGTTTAGTGTTTGTCTTGTTATAATTAACGAAAAAGGCGGAATGTCTAACAACATCTTTTTCAAGTGCAGAGCATTGTTAAAATGGCTATATTAGTGTATTTAGAATGTGAAGTGATATATTGCCGATCGGTTTTGAAGGTGATTGTCATTATTTTCGACTGCCCTGTATCTTCGTTCGAATATTCAGTGACCAAGGGTGGATAATATTACTGGGTATATTTTGACTCGACAGGAATGGTACCCGGAAAAAAATTGGGACTTCCTACTAGAAGAAGTGAGATCCCATCAATAACATAACGTAAAAAATGGGGTCAACGCGATTACCCCATCAATATGGGGGTCCATATTGATTTTTTCAATGAAAATTTGACAAATGCAGATCTTCTTATTGAGGAGGAGGCAATCCGAGTTCTAATGTATTAAATTTTAATTTAACATTGATTTGCATTGGGTTTTATTAAAAACAGATACTCGCAAATTTTTTTTAACTGGTTATTTATTTCATCCAGTCTCAGCTTAGACTGTACTTCTTCAATACCAGCATTTACCGTCTTGGCTGAATTTACAGATAGGCGGTTAGGTCGAGAATGATTTCCGTCGCCTCCAAAATTGTTCTTATTACGATCACCAATAAAACAAAGCTCTGTATCCAGCGCCAACTCCACCATTGCTCTTCTGACCATCACTACTTATCGGCAGCTTAAGAATTAGTCAGGAAAGTTGAGTTAATGCAAGACGATTTTGATGCCAGCGTTGCCAAATCCTCTTTTTTACCTCTTTCCGATTCTCTTATTTTCGTTTTCAGAAAATTAACTTTTCCTTTCGGCAAACTACAATAATCCACCAAGATTCCATATTCACTTTCCATTTCTGTGATGTCCCTAAGTAAGAGTCGGTTCTCTGCTTTCATAGATGTATTGGGGGAATTGTTACTGTTATTAGTATCATTCTAACCTCACCAGAAGCGATATCCGAAGATTGTGCCTCGTGAGTACACGAGGCATTCTTGGACCTTACCGATTGTATTAAACAGCTGGGATGGAAGTATTCCTCACTTAGTATAATGCACTACTTCTTTTCCACTCAAGATTCTGCTATGATCAATTACTACAGACACTTTTACCACGCTGGACATGTTACTGAATGAAAAATACGGTAATATTGATCATTTATGCTTCATTTATGTTCTCATCCAAGAACAACCCCAAAAACTTTGTACTATCCAACTTTATTTATAGTATCATCACCTATTTGCATATGTGAATTTGTATTTTTTCTCTGATACCAGAAGTATATCAATTTGCACATTATTTCTTAGTAAACGACTCCTGGTATTTCTCCAAATCATTGTTTACCCTTACTTCCAGTTCTCTCGAATGTGCACTTGTTTACACCACAATGGTATTCATCAGCGAAAGTAAAGAATTTTTCCGCCTACCTCTATCCAAAGTATACATTTCCTGTCCTCATTGAAGGGAGCAAAGTCGTACATTTCCTCCCTAGGGAGGTAAAGTAAAAGGGAGGTTATGGTACGACATCAATGAAATAACTTATACGGCATTGACGACCTAAACTATATTCTATTATATAAGTATAAATTTTACCGTTTAATTAAAGAACACCCTGTATTTTCCAAAATAGTAGAAATCAGTAAATTGTTATTTGAATTTAACGATTTTTACATTAATAATTTGACTTCAATTCATAGATTCATCCAGTTTTCGAATTTAGGACAGAGAAATATTAGGTATAGCATGCTATGTTCGATTGACAGATTAACAGTTTCAAAGTGTGTTACTGTTGTTTTTTAGTTTTATAATTATAGACACTTTTTACTTAACTCTTTTTATTCCATTATCATCAAAGAAAAACAATCAAAACGTAACTAAAAATAAACGTGGACATTCTATGTGTATGTTTAGAATCAACTACTTTCTTCTTCTTTGTTAAAACTTACAAACTAGCCAACTTAATGACAATCTGCTAAAGGCAGTTTTTCGCGAACCTAAATAGGTCGCTGATTACTTTATTTCAACAGTTACGCTATAATTTATCTACAAAATATAAAATAATATTTAAAAAATGAGTGATTCAAGCGAATTTGAATATATAAATAATACAGCACCGGATATTTTGGAGCAAGTTAATGAAACAGTACAATCTCTATTACCCCAAAAATCTAATGAAAAATACGAAAGACAGTATTAACATTTCAAGGTTATAAGAAAAGAATGGAGCCATATCAATATCCCTTATTTTTCAAAGTTCCTATACCTGTAACTTCTAATATACAAGTTTGATTGAGTTTTTATGCTGATTTTCGGAATCTACGGGGATTAATGAAGGTAACATATTTTCAAGAAGTAGGTAAATATATTAAGAAAATAACAATTAAACAGCAAATATTATAATAGAGCTGCAGCAATACGTTATGTTCATGATTCCGCAGAACTTCTCTGCGAGTCTCGGTAGCGCAACGAGCTGGTGCACAGCTCACTGTTCATGATAGCCCCGTAGGTGATGGTTCGAATTCCGGCGAGGACAGCTTTTTTTCTTTTTTTTAATCCATTCATAAATAAATAATTTAAAAATTACTTGTTATTTGAGGGAGGCGGAAAAATCATATGTATAACATGGGAGTAAAGTGCCTTTTCCTCCCTTGTTATACAAATAGCTATTGCGTGTAATTGTGTTCTTTCTATACTTCTGGTTTCCTCAAATACAAATCACGTCCTCGTTTTAAATAAGCTGCACTGCCAACCACTATTAATAATTTTCAAGTACACACACCTTGCTCATTTTTTATTTCAAACATTTCAATCTTATCTAGTCTCCATGGACGTTAAGTTCAGTTGATATCCCACAAGAGCGAAGCCAATTTTCCACCATATCTCGGCCGCATTTGAACGCAATGTACAACTCATACGCGCTTGTTTTTGATGTAGGCAAATAACCGTAAGCCTTGTGTAACATTTTCTGCGCTTCGGCCAACGAAGTTCTATTTGCTATACAAAATTGAAGAAATATTTTTTGTTGAATTTTTTATTTTTTGTAAAAATTTCTAAATTTACTGACAAAATGGAGAACTGTGAACAAATCAAGAGACAAATTGCGGTCAAACTCCTAGTATACAGAGTGAGTTTTAAGTATGGACCGCCACAATTATCTCGGACACGGATCGCACGAATTTAATAGATTTTGGTGTGCAAAGATCTTGTGTTATGTCCGATATTATGGTGGTATTTACATTGTTGTCAGATCTTTCCTTTTTTCGGAATAATAATGAACTTTATTATTTCAAATGGATCACCCTGTATATTTTTTGCCCTTTGAAATCCTTGAGAAATACTGAATATTTTCATGTAATGTTCCCTAAATGCCATAATTTCGGAGTTATAGCTATATTTACATTATCCCCGCCGAAGTTAAAATAATACATTTAGATGGCTATGACTGCTACAATAACAATTTTGACGTTTCAATAATTTAGTATTGTTGGTGTTTATTGGAAGTCACAGTCACAGAACGAATTGAGATTTGAATGATATCAAGACATGGTGATATGCGTGGAAGCCAACAATAAACGTGTTATATCTTTAATAATTTATATCCTCACCGAAATCCTATAACAAGACCTACTGTCAGTAAATTAGTAAAAAAGTTCAATGAAACTGGTTCAGTAAAAGATTTATCCAAATCAGGGCGCAGAGAAACTGCATCCACTGAAAACAAATCTTTAGATGTTTAGAAACTCTGTATAGAAAAGTTGCGATAACTGATCAAAAAAAAATATTTCGACACTCTCTTTATAAGCTGACTTTTCAAAATCAATTTACGGTGCTTTCCTGCTAGAATGTATTTTTTACTCCAGCTATACCAGGGAGCTGGATATAAAATGTGTCTACCCTATCAAATTTTAAGCATCACCGCATTGTCACCATCATAATCACCATCTCAACATGAACCGCACCAATATTTAATCCTTTGAAAATTTATTATACTTGCTTTTAGGCCTGATCCCTCGTCATCAAGAATCCCGTCGTATTTAGACACCTTTTGAATTTTACCCAACTTTAGCCTTATTTTCGGCTCGAAAGCTGCTTACAACCAAACACCAGCTTTACAATTCAACCTCAGTTGTCAGGGATTTCATCCTGAATTAAATTTAAATAATAGACTTGCTTTAAATCGGGCGTAGTCTTAAATTCCATACGCTGTTAAAACTGAACAGATCCTTAATTTAAATTAATCGAGTAGATACGTGTAGGAGGGATTTAACGAAAGAAACTGAATTTTGAATTTATCGCCAATTAATTTTTCATTTACGTTCGAAAAGAAGATGAAATAAGAAAATATGTGAGTAAATGTTGAGATATTTTAACAAAGATTTGTTTGTTCAATCATCTTGTTCTTATAGGAAACATTCAATAATTCACAAAATTTATGATGAAATTATATCCCATCAATACCATAACATTAAAAAAAAATTATTTATTCAGTATTTATCCAGCTTTGTCAAAAAATGTTACCTTATTAGTCAACTAAGAACATTTTATAGTGACCTCATCAATATTAGACATCTTCATTTATTTGATAAATAGAATAACTTGGCAATAGCACTAAGCAATGGACTCTACATACAACAAAATCTACCTAATATTAGCCATCTAACGGCTTTATTTATGTTAATGTATACGTAGATTTTGCCCGCTATCGCTATGTTTGATGAGGGATATTTGAAATAGGAGATTATTCTTAGGGGATTATGCATTATGCTGCTGTTCGATGAGAGAAAGAGAGATTAGCTTCATCGTCATATAAAATCTTACAATTTTATGGACAAAGCGACATCATTTGTTAGAAATAAAATATGAAATTCACAACAAAATATGAAAAAATAGGAGTACTGACTGAATAATAAAAAAAATAACACACGGATTTAAGATATTAGGGGTGGAGGGGGCACATTCTGCCAAGTAGCACATTCAGCCATCCTATTTAAAATTTCAATTTTTCAAACTTTCGCGCTGTTTCTACTTGGAAAGAATGATAAAAGCACTTCCGTTTTCTGTCATTATCATTTGAGCTAGTTAGCACGTGTGTTTAAAAATTGTCAATGAAAATTGTGTTTATGTGGTAAAAAGGTAAGTAGTTGTATGGTAATTTTGGTTATATCAAAATATTTATTTATATTACTTATATTTGTTCAGCTTTAAATACGTTAATGTATATAGTTTTCTTGCGTGTCTTTGTCTTATGTATAGGTTAGGTCTTATTTCTGAGCCAAATTTTATAAACCGAAAAATACAGTTGGGGTAGGTTCAGCCATCTCGATTGGACAGGATCGGCTTGTGACCGAACGTGCCCCAGATAGTATATTAAAAATGTATCATAGGAAAATATTATTTCCAGATGGTTCGAAATCATAAACCAAAGACCAACAGGGCTGATTCAGATGAAAAAGACGACAAATTTTATCAAAAAATTTGGGCCAGCGAGAAGCTGGATGTCAAAGTTACACGGAAGAAAAAAAAATACGCTACCAGAATCATTTTTCTACTTCCCAGAAAGACATCCCAACTAACAATTCAAGTCATAAATACTGTAGTCTAAGGAACTATAACCTATCCTTGGTAATAATTTCGTGTTTTTTACGAAAATAATACCTTTATCGTAAGATCATACAATAGAGTAAATTTATAAAGTCAATAATACGAAAGATTTACTCAGAATATTACCTATAACGCAACAGTAACAATTAAAGTTATCTTTACGAAAACATTCCTTTTAGAATTACTTATATATTATTTTTACTTATAAGTATAATTTCGGCGGTAATAATTACCATTAGCTTTACGAAAATATTACTATTAGTTATTTTCACTTATACGTAAAATTGCTGTGATTATAATTACGTTTCTAATTTTACTTTACAGTCCGAATCACTGTAAGTCGCCAATGCTTGTTTTTATGACGTAAATGTTTCAACAGTTTATTACTGATAAGTTTGTGACTTTTTGGTCAAATTATTGGTATTTTGTTGGAAATCGTTACTTCAAAAATTACGTTTTGGTTTTTTTACCTATATGAGATATATTAAAAACAACTACAAAGTCACGATTACTTAATGGATTAACCATGAAGTGAATTTCACTTGAGGATCAGAATATCAGAAATAATATTTGTCTATAGTATAAGTTCACAACACAGAACAAAGTAAACAATATTCTTGATAGCAGTTTAGGGTGTATATAACTTATTATTTACAATGCCTCGTAATACCCGAAAAAAGAAATTGTTTAGACATTCGAATACATTTCACAGAAAAGTAAAAAGTGCATTAGAAAATTATAGTGAAGTGGCAGTGATGAGTGATAAAACCAAGAATAACCATTTAGTTTCTATAAACAATCTATTACACTTTGAACAGGACAAACCAATGTTTGAAAACAGTGTTGAATATAATGATCAGATGAGTGAAGATGAAACAAATTGGACAGAAAACAAAAAACAATGAAAATGAAGGGAAAAGTTTGACAAAAGTAGTGGCTTTAAAAGAAAGTCTAAGAGAATGGGCATTAAAACACAAAATAAATCATAGCGCTTTGAATAATTTATTTTCAATTTTGCGTAAGGAAATTGATATGAACTTCTTGCCTCTCGACAGCCGAACTTTATTGGAAACTCCTAAAGATGTACATATTGAAAATATGGGCAATGAAAAGTTCTGGTATAATGGTATAGAAAATTCTTTACTACATGTGATTCAGCTATTTCTGAAACGATAACTATTTCATTGATATTTAATATAGATGGCCTTACCCCTTTTAAATCCTCTACGGCTGAATTAGGGCCCATTTTATGCAAAATTGAAGAAATGGAGGACTTACAACCTATGGCAATTGCAATTTATTGTGGATCCACAAAGCCCCCATTAACAGATTTCTTATCAAGATTCGTGGATGAGTTAAATATACTATTAATTTCTGGAATACAATGTGGGCAATCACTTATAAAAATTCAGTTCAATATTTTGTTTGTGATACCCCTGCTCGGAGTTTTATTAAAGGTGCGTATTAGGCTGATAAAATACTGTAATTAAAATATCTTATATGTTGTTTGCTTAGCAGGAGTTGTTGGATTCAATGCTTACTATGGCTGTATCAAATGTGATTGCAAAGGCGAGTACGACAAAAAAGGAAGACACATGAGTTTTCCCAAAATAGATTGCGTTCCCAGAACAGACAAAAGATTCAGGAATAAATACCATGAAGATCATCACAAACAAGATTCACCTCTACTGAGATTACCAATTGATATGGTAGAAGACGTTATAGTTGCAGATTCGTTACATCTGATTGATCTTGGTAGGTATGTAAATAAACGTTTAAAAATATTTATTTATATAATACTTATATTGTAGGTGTTGTACGGAAATGTTTGAATGGATGGGTTCACGGAAGCTATGCCTTTAAATCAAAGTTTTCAGCATATAATATAAGAATGTTATGCGAGAGACTTGAAAACTGTAATAGTTTCAAGCCAGCTGAAATCCATAGAGCAATTAGATCTATCACATCTCTAAAGTATTGGAAAGGTTCTGAATTTCGTATATTTGTATGCTATGTGGGAATGGTAGTTTTAAAAGGACTTTTACCCGATGAAGTAATCCACCACTTTCTAATTCTAGTGTGTGCTGTAACTATTGTTTCTTGTGATATGTACCTACAATATATCCAAGTAGCTGATCAGCTATTCAAAGACTACATAGAACATTACAAACGTATTTATGGGCTTGACTCCATAAGCAGCAACATACACAACCTATGTCATATAGTTCCTGACGTTAGAAAATTTGGAACTTTATCAAAAATAAGTGCTTATCCTTTTGAAAATTTTCTTGGTTATTTGAAATCACGTTTGCGAAATGGAAATCGTCCCTTAAGTCAAGTTGCTAAACGAATTACTGAATTAGCAAAGTTCAATAAGCCAAACAACTTAATTAATTATCCAGTGCTTAAAAAAGAGAATACTTGCAGAAAACATGAACTAGATAGTTATAGTAAGGTTTTTTATAAGTAGGAAATAAATAAAAATTTTGTTTTAACTAATGATGAAAAAAATAAGTGGTTTTTGACAAAGAACAATGAAATTGTGTCCATGATCAATGCAACATTTAAAAATGATATTATTTATGTGTATGGTGCCGCAGTAAAAAATAAGGGAAATTTTTTCGAACAGCCTATTAGTTCTTCTTATTCAAATATTTTCAAATCGAATGGGGAGACGTTAAAACCAAGATTATTTGGACTCAAAGAAATTAAATGTAAAATGTTTTCATTAAAAAACGAAGATTTTATTTTTGTACCTTTACTCCATACACCGTAGTTGAAAAAAATAAACTGTAGAACATTAGTTTAATATAAAGATATAAAATAAAACACGATTATTTTTTTAGAAGTATCCATTTTGAAATAAGGACCTAAAGGACTTAAAAGTATAATCGGAAAGTAGTTATTACGTATTTCTTACTAATAGGTAACATTATTGTGGTAAAAATTGTTACTCTAAGGTTAAATAGCACTGTGTGGTTTTTATGTTACTAATTTTTCCTCACTTATTAGTTGATACAACTTTAGTGTTGCCAAAGTCTTGGTAGGGTCGTTATTTTGTTGGACGACATAATGATTATTAGTTTAAATTTTGTGTATTTCAAAATTAACATCGAAATTATACTTAGACCTACTTTTGAGCCCAGAACATTGTTAATATATCATTTTTATGACCAAACTGAATATATGAGTAGCCTATTATAAATTTTATCGATATGAAATTAATTTCTAGACCGCATTACTCTTAACATTTTCTGTTTTTTTCTTAGAAAAACTGATTATTTTGGAGGCGAATAATTAATTAAGAGCTAAAAGTATCCATATTATCAGTAAAGTATGCCCGGTTTATGTTTTTGAAGTTAGGGACCTCTGAATTGAGCGTGTTTTACTTTGTATTATTTACCAATATTATATTATTGTGATTATGTAGAGCATATGTCACCATAGTTTAGAAGTTTAGATCGAAAATATAATAGATAGAGAGATAAAATTTTGTTCCAGGTATCGCCGAGGAGGATAGAAAATATGTTGTCAAAATTACTACTTTTTTATGTTATTATGACGTCGTTAAAACGTTATTATTACGTCTTTGTGTCCGTCACTGCAACGTTTTCACGACGTCGTGGTTACCACAAATGCGTTCCCCATTTTGGTAGTAGTTACGTGTTAACGACGTATTTAGAACGTAACAACGACTAGTAAAAATTACTTGAAGGTTGACTTAATAGTCAATCTTACGTTTTTAGATAGAGGATTGGCTTTAAAAAACCAGAGTGGAATAATTTTATAAAAATTATAGAAAGGTTTTAGACAAGTACAAATTTACTCCTGAACAAACCTATAATGAAACTGGAGTTACAACTGTTTTCAATCCATCCAAAGTTATTGCTCTAACGGGGAAAAACAAGTATGCCTTATAGCATCTGCTGAAAGACGGGAATTAGCAGCCATCGTTGGCATAATCAGTGAAACAGGTAACGCTTTCCCACCAGTGTATATATTTCCAAGGAGCGAGTGCGAGATATACAAGATTATTTAGAGGACAGTCCAACTTCAAGTGTTGCATTTGGAAACAAGTCTGGGTGGATGACAGGCGAGTTATTTGTTAAAACATTAGTACATGTTCTTAAGCATACCAAATGAAATGAGAAAAATAAAATTCTGGTTTTATTGGATAATCACGTGTCACATGTAACATTAGCAACAATTTTGTAACCCAGAGATAATGGTATTGTTTTCCTGTCATTTCCTCCCCACACATCTCACAAACTCCATCCACTAGATCTTGGGATTTTTGAGCCATTTAAAAGTTTATATGCGGTGTCTTTTAATGACTGGATGTCAAGTAACCCTGGAAGAATCATTACTATCAAGCTGATCCCAAAACTGACGAAACGTACGTTTTTGGAAACATTTTTCCCAAGTAACATAACAAGTTCATTTATAAAACCAGGGATTCGGCCTCTTCATTCCTTAGCGTTTAGTGACACCGATTTTGATACCACCTACGTCTATAATGAACCTGCTCATTTAGTAACTAATCAGGGAGCTGATCATCAAATAGATAAGTCGTCTATACAAGCTGCCAGAGAAACTACACCAGTTGAGAAATAAATTACACTAGTTGTTTGAGGTAAACTATTTTCGGAGAAGGGGAACAACGAATAAATTTTCCCTTTTCAAAGTGGAGGACGTAGAAATATGTAATAAGGAGAATATAATAGGAATCTTAAGGAAATATTCGACGTCAAGACGAGATTCAACTGTCACATTTTACTACAATTTTGAAGAACTAAATATAAAATAATTTTTTTTACCTAATTTTAAATATATTCAGTGGAGGGTTTTTCATTAGTCTTTCGATAAGATTGGTGATAGGGCAATAGGACGATAATTACTAGTATTATTTTTTTCACTGATCTTGTGTAGTGCAACAGTTATAGCTGCTTTCAGACAGTTAGGGAAGAGACCATTTTCAAACGATTCATTGATTAGAGAACATAAAACACCACATCACATCACATCTGGAATATTTAAAAATAACTTAGCAGATAACCCATCTATGCCACAGTATGATTTGTTTTGAGTGCTCAGTATGGTTTGCATTTGCACTAGTTCAAATTTATCTGCTGTTCCCAGGAATAAACTATCAGTAATTCTTTTAAAAGGAAGGAGTGGAGAAAGAGCATCTCGACTTTGAGTTCTTTTAGAGCCAATATTCTCACTAACGTTCACGAAATAATTGTTGAGTTCGTCTGGGTCAATGAAGTTTGATGAACGAATTTTGTTCCTTAAATCATTGATAACGGACCAAGTTTCTCTGGAGAAATTGTTAGCTCTATAGAGAGGCGATTGTTATAATAGTTTTGTTCAGTATATTTGATAATTTTCCGATACATTTCATAGTTATTGATATAATTGAGTATGTGAATTTTTCTATGTACATCCTTTAGTAGACCATGTCTAGCTTTACGGGAGCGAAGAGGAAATGATGTATTTAATCATTTGATAGTTTTATTAAGGAATTCCAAAAATTTGAAGTCAATATCTTCAGAAAGAATCATCCAAGCTATAATATGCTGTTAGTTAACTAATTAGGTAACAATTTTTGAAAAAGTTATGGGTTAAATAGGCACTTAATAAATTAACCGACTTGGCTTTACAATAGATCTTGCGGTGGGAGAATTGCGTTGCGAGACTTACAACATGTTTTTAATGGGATCTTATTCCTTTTTTAAGATAGTCCCCATTTTTTCCTTTCCCTGCCTTTTCTTGTGGATCAGTTACGAAAAATAGTGTTCAAATGTCTTGTAATCGCACATACAGTACGGGAAAAGAGCTCTGGTCACATGTGCCATAAGAGACAATGTGTTAGAAAGAAACAGGTATGTTTGGTAGGGATATGAGTATTCAATAGGAGAACATAATAGTATGAGGAAGAGGTTACGAGAACAAGAAGAGGTGTCACATGTTAAACTTCCATGTGACCAGAATTCCGTCTTTGTACTGTACATATTTATGAACTGCAAAAGCAATTTTTTTACATTACAGTACAGTACGTCCCCAAAACTAACGCATACATTCATTATTAGCTAAATAACAGTGATAAAAAATATCCCACAACAAGTCAATTTTTTATTTAAATTTAGTATATATTTTTTCAAAAAATAATCTGTCAAACAAGGTGATGTCAGCACTGGTTTTTGAATGAAACAGCAACCATTTTTCAAGCTGCGGATTTTCTTTGCTGAACTGATTCCACAAATGTATCACAAGTTTATTCAAACTGGTAGAGGGTGGACAAAAACACAAAAGTTGTTTGTTAATGATGATTTGTGTTGGCGATAGGATGCGGACTCAACAAGGGGTATGCATATTATCTCATGAAATGCACCAGGAGCGGAACGTATCTCTTTATCTTCCTACGAATGGAAAGGCGATACGGATAATTGGGACACGTTAGGGATGTATCGAAGCACAGTAGGCCTACGCAAACATTCAACAAAATGTAATTTTGTCGGCAGTAGATGATTGCAAATATTTGAAAAATGAAACTCCCATTATTATTTATTTTTGATTAACCTGTAATAAAAAAACAAAAATCTCACAAAATGATACTGAAATGAGTTTGTATTACTAAAATAGGGTTTTAAGCACGTTTGTAATTTTCAATGATTCATTACAAGTTTTAGTCAATTTTTTTAGGATCATAAATAATTAATAAATATAACGCATTTTGTATCAATTTTTTTGTCAATTTTCAAATCATCAAAACTTGTCCTATTTCTGTTCAATTTTAATTGACGTGATATATTTATAGAACCGGTCCTATTTTCTATCAATTAATTGACAGCTTAGGGCAAAAATATAGGGTAATATTTACTTTAACGTTGTTTATTTTTGCAGTTTCAAAGAGATTGGTATTACTGATTAAATTAAGCAATATTGCATGTGAAAATGTCGTGGTCACATGACCACGTAGTCTCTCACTGATGGAACATTATAGAGAAAGCCTTTATAAAGTCAAAAGTGCACAATATAAAAATAAGCATATGCGTGCTTCTTCTTATGAAAGCATTTTAAACGAATTAAAAACTATACGACCAGGGACAAGTATACAAGAAATAAAGGAAAAAATAAACGCTGCTGTTAATAATAAAAATTCAACATCCATATAATAGAACTGTAGTCTGTAAAGGATAAAAATACCTATATACTTACTTACAACTAACCTACATTTATAAGTTAAGGAGGCTCCCGCCAACTGCAGTGTGCACAATCACATCCTAAATAAATTATTAAAACTTTGAGTGTTGCATACATTTGATTTTATAGTTTCAATGTTTAGTAGTCTAAATTTATGGCCCTAAAAAAATTACTTAAACTTGTAATAACCCATTCAGGAGCTCCCCAGAGTTTCCAAAGGGGCCGAGCCTGGACCAGTAATGGGAAGACTAGCTTTGGCGTACCTGTATAGGGCCATGCAAGGAGCAGGTCGCTTAACCCAGCCTTGGCCATGCCTATGATAATCCAAGCTTGGGCCAAGATTGTCTGACCTAGCCTTGGCCATGCCATTGATTACCCATGCTTGAGCCAGAGCTGGATAACCCAGCTTTGGCCATGCCCATGATAACCCAAGCTCGGGCCAGGGCTGGATAACCCAGCCATGGTCGTACGATGGTGACTCAAGCATGGACCAGGGCTGGCTAACCCAACCTTGGCCATGCCAATGATAACCCAAGCTCGGGTGGGCTGGATAACCCAGCCTTGGCCATGCCAATGATAACCCAAGCTCGGGCCAGGATCAAATGAAAAATCGGGGTGATAAGAGCAGTGAGTAACTTTTTATCCGGAGCAAAAGAGAGGGAAGGTGGACGTGCTCAACGCAACAAATAGAAATAAGTTACAATATATGAAAGAGAATGGTTTTTAATAATTTAATCATATATTTGCGTATAATAAGGAAATAAATAAATATATATTTAAGAATATTATTCTGAATATTATTTAGAAGAGAATATATATCTAAGAATATTATTATTAAAGAATAAATAAATAAATATTACCAGAGTTTCTGCAATCAAGGATGGCCCAGTCCTGGCAATCGAGCCTGGCTCACTCCAGGCAACCAAGCCTGATCTAGCCCTGGCAATTGAGCATGGCCTAGTCCTGGTAACCGAACCTGGTCCATTCTTTGCAATCGAGCCTGGCTCACTCCTGATACTTGAGCATGGTCCAGTCCTGGCAACCAAACCTGGTCCAGTCTTGGCAATCGAGCCTGGCCTAGTCCTGGCAACCAAGCCTGGCCCATCGTTATCACTCCAGACTTCTACCAACGCTGGACCAAGTCTGGCTTACAAGCTTGGCACAAAGTTCTACAAAGATGGGCCAAGTCTGGACCAAGCTCGGGCCCGTGGTACTTTCCTTTATGGGAAGTCATTGATAATTACAAACGGGCTTCAATGAAGTGTAGTAGGATTTGCAGATGGCTTAGAACTGATTATAAAAGTTTTAGTTAATGATCAATTATAAGATATTTTTAATATGATCGAAGTGGCTGAGGCAGCTTTTGTCAGGTTTTTTAAGCTATTATTTGACATTTCCAACGATTAGTATGTACTTACTTATTTGTACTATTTAAAAGAAGTACAATAATACA
Organism: Lochmaea crataegi; assembly: GCA_947563755.1. Taxonomy (NCBI): domain Eukaryota; kingdom Metazoa; phylum Arthropoda; class Insecta; order Coleoptera; family Chrysomelidae; genus Lochmaea; species Lochmaea crataegi. The sequence continues at coordinate 29,238,003 of OX387434.1, read as the reverse complement.
AAATGAAATTTTCTTTGTTTTCTTATTTCATATACAGGGTAGCTGTAAAGATGGAACCAAAGCTATAGTGCTTAAACGGTTCAATATACAAAACCCAAAATTTCAGAATTTCAACTAAATGTATTTGCGCATATTTTAGCCCAAACATTATTTTTTTTATAATTACAAAATTTTAAGCATGGCCACCATATTGATTTTTTTAAATAGCAACATATAGGTCATGTAATATACCATTTGGAAGGGTTTAACACCCTGATTACAAAAATGTCACACATGGGGCTAAACACAACAGAAAGGATATTATTAATAGGGAGCGTAGGAGGCTGTCGCACGTTTTTGTGAACTTAAGCCATTTTATTGAAGCAATATAATTTAATGTTAACCCTATTACATGTATTTTACATTTTTATGAAAACGATAATTTATAAACAAAATAAATTGATAATTACAATAAACATTACCTAACTTTTTAACGAATAAATTGTTCAAATTGTTGCCCGTTCACTTCTTGGCAATAATTTAGACGATTTCGAACTTCGTTTATAGAGTTACGTAAATACACTTGTGGAATAGCGGCTATTTCATCAGCAATGCGAGCTTTTAATTCATCTACATCTGCAGGTCTGTTTACATAAACCTTATTTTTTAAATATCAGCAAAGGGAAAAATCTAACGGGTTTAAGTCTGGGCTTCTAGCAGGCCATTCAATACTTCCTCTTCTCCCTATCCAGCGTCCTGGGAAAATTTGGTTCAAACAGTTTCTAACTATACGTGCATAATGCGCTGGTGAAAGCAAACATTTTCTGCAATAACATTTGGATTATTGACACTTGGAAAGAGCTGTAATAACCTTGGAATAATGTTATTCTGTAGCAACTGGAGATATTTATCAGAATTGAGATTGCCGTCAATGAAAAAAGATCCAATAATATAATCCCCTATTATTCCACACCATACGTTGACTTTTTTAGGATACTGGGTATGTAAAGCCTCCATCCAATGCCGATTTTCATCGGAATAATATCTACAATTATGTCGATTGACAGAACCATTTAGAGTGAAAATAGATTCGTCGGAAAATAAAATGCAATTTAAAAAATTGTTATTTACATCAATAGCTTCCGTCATTTCTTCACAAAATTGAAGACATCTGTCAAAATCATCCGCTAACAATTCTTGTAATAATATTATTTTGTAAGGATGATACTTATGTGTTCTTAGTATTTTTTGAATTGAAAATATTGACATACCGTGATCTGAAGCAAGTTGCTGTGCAGAAGTTTTAGGTTGCTCAATTACATTCATGAGTACTGCTAAAGAATTTTCTTCATTTGTCACAGTTATTGGTCGACCTGGTATTATACGATTTTTGACACTTCCTGTATGTCTGTACCTTTGTAAAGTTTTGGTAACAGTTGATTTACTAATGGGATTACGATTATGATTTACTCCATTGAACAAATTGGCTACCTCTTCGTGCGTGCGTGCGACAGCCTCCTACGCTCCCTATTAATAATATCCTTTCTGTTGTGTTTAGACCCCATGTGTGATACATTTTTGTAATCAGGGTGTTAAACCCTTTCAAATGGTATATCACATGACCTATGTTGCTATTTAAAAAATCAAGATGGCGGCCATGCTTAAAATTTTGTGATTATATAAAAAATAATTTTTGGGCTAAAATATGCGCAAATATATTTAGTTGAAATTCTGAAATGTTGGGTTTTGTATGTTGAACCGCTTAAGCACTATAGGTTTGATTCCATCTTTAACAGCTACCCTGCATATCTATGTTGTTATTGTGTTTTCAATGGACAAAGACAATAAAAAATGACAAAAAAGAAGTGTCAACTGTTTTTTGTTATCTTTCTAAATAGCTCTACAAAGAAAATGGAAACAAAAATCCGAGAAATCACTTATTTTCAATTATCTCAAAAACGAAAGAAAATATTTGAAAGCTAAAAGCGCCTGATTGGGAATTTGAAAAAAAATATATTAATTTTTTTATGCATTTTAAAACTTTATTATTAATAATATTGACATTTAATGCGAAAAACTGGAAAAAAAATTTCAACTGATTATAAACACTTAAAAATTTATAAAATTTCAAAAGAAAACACGTGACTATGAACGCGCCACGATTGCTCACCATAGTTGTGACGTCATAATGTTATAGCTATTCAATAACAGTACAGCGTTTACGGCTAATACACGTGACTTGACAATCCTATTGAAACTTTACTGCTAAAAAACTATTTTCTAGTTATTTCCGATTTGCTACGTGTGATAAAGGATTTATAGAGGCAAAGTCTGATAATATTCCTGATGTTGATATATTTATAACAACCAATTTTTTTAAAAATGACGTCTAATGCTATGATTTTAAAGGTTATGGTTTGAAGTCCAGTTAAAAAAATTCATTGACTGAACTCTACTTATATGATTTGTAAACTAGATAAATAATAATTAACAACAATAGTGCTATGAAATACTTACATCGAAATGATCTTCACAACAAATAAGTACGAATTTGTTTTGGGATTATTACGGTGTACTGCTTATAACCATTTATTTCGACGTTTTTCATCTTGGGGAACATTTAAAAACATTTTGTCAGGAGTTGTATTTGTAGTATTCGTACATAATGGTACAAAATAAGAATGATAACTTTTGAGGTTCGACATTTTCAATATAAATTTGAGTATTCAACAATGACAACAGACTTATTACTTCTGTCAAAGAATACACCACCACTTGGCAGTTGGTGTATTATGTGCTTCTATATACATTCAGTCATATACATTATGACGTCACACGCGCTCGGGTTTGTTTGGGAGCTGTCGTCGTGTCGTCGGTACTGGATTTAAAAAAATGGTTTGGTTATAAAACTTATATGATCTTCCCATTTATCACAAATTTTTTTTTCAAAAACCCAATTATTGTTCCCTTCAATGCTCAACTTTGCCACAATTTAACCGTTTCTCTATCTCTTACTATCTATCTCTCATTATCCAGGGATTTGAATATTGGAGAGTCTTTAGTATCCAATAAATCTAAAAAGATAAAATACCATCCTTATGAAGTACGTCTCATCCATGAGTTGGCTGAACATGACTGTGATCGCAGAAATGAATTATGTGAGTACATGATAAGGGGCCGTTCATAAAATACGTAACGCTGGAATTAGCTTTTTTTTGAACCCCTCCTCCCCTATTATCACATTGTGTCACACTTTCTGTGAAGCCCCTACGAATATTTCGTCACAAAAACTAGGACCTTCCCCTGAACATGATAAATTTCAATTGATAGTACACAAATTTTGCTAGCGCTTATGTCTAAAAATAAACATAAGTAAATATATCAAGGTACAATTTATTGTAATAAAAAAATATACGTTTAAAAGTCTATATATTTACTAATACGAAATGAATGACTTTCTATCATGAAAAAAATTTAAAAACAAATAGTCGAAAGAGATAGGTACTAAAGTAAAATTTTTTCATGAACGGCGAAAGTCACATTGCCGTAGACCCCCGTCCCCCTTGCCACATCTTGTCACACTTAGCAAGACCCCTCCACCCTTGTATGCGAACGTATTTTATGAACGGTCCCTAAGTCAAAACAATAATAAATTGAATAACAATTTCATTAGTGACGTTTTATTTTCGGATTTGGCAGCATTTTTATTTACTTGAATGGGCATGTTAACTGGCAAAACACCCGATATTGTTCTGATGAGTATTCAGGCTGGATGCAAGAATGCCAAACGCAAAGACCACAAAAAATCCACGTTGGGTGAGAAATATAGTCATTGGTCCATATTTTTTGGATGAAAATTTAACAGGAGAAGTGTATCTCGATTTTCTGCAGAATTACATTAATTCTTGACCCAGCTTTTCCCTGATATCTAAATTGCCAACACCTTAGACCGCAGAATATGGTTTTAGCAGTATGGCGTACCACTACATTTCGCTCTAGCTGTGCGCTCGTTTTTACTCAGGACACTTACCAATCAATGGATCGGATGAAGACGAACAATGGAATTGCCCGCTAACTCACCTGATGTTACCGCCTTAGACTTCCTTTTATGGGTTTATTAAATATCGGAAGTCTACACTAACCGGAGCACACCAACTGGTTCCGGTGGTCAGATATCCTAAATTTACATATACCATCCGGGTCCCGGTCAGTACCCTGGACGGCCACAGCGGATTAATGGATTATCAGAGAGTTTTTGGCAGGTCTCTTATTTATTATTTAATATATCTATATTTATTATGAAATGAAGACAAAGATACTTACTAGCAAATACTTGACAATGAACATAGCAAAAATAAATTAGAACATGTACCGACGCAAAAAATTATATTTTGCATTAAGTGTGTCCTGTGATGATTCGGCTAAGCTCCTGGGATATGTTTGTACAAAAATAGCTACAAGTATGTCGAATAAAATGCATGGACGCTACTTACATGATATATACATACATTAATATTATTTGATTGGTCTATATTTAAGTGCAATTGATTTGAATTAATACAGTTTCCTGTAAAATTGTCGTAGCGGGGCATGTAGCCCGGGAAGTAGTTGTTTCTTCTTCGTTGAACGGTCACTGTTTTTGAAAAATATTTTTCAAAACTAGTTGTGAAGCGTAGAATAATATATTTTTATTCTTCGACATCTGTTGCAATTGATTTGACGAATTCAAAATTTGTAATCATTTTTTGCCTAAGCAACAATATTTTGTTCTCCAAAAATTATTTTTTTTCAATTGTGGCTTTGCGGTACACTTTTTTGGGCATGTGAACACTGCGCATTTTTATATAGGTGTCGATTTGAATATTTTTCAAACCGTCCAAAAATTGGTAAATGTTTGAGTGGCTGCTATAGAACAACGAATTAAACTTCGCATAAAACGATTCGCAAGCGTTCGTTGTTCGTTGAAGAGACGTCTTTTCAGCCCACATTTCAGGTGGGAATTCAGCGTCTTCCGAAATCTACGTATCTACCAAATAATCGGCAAATTTCTGCACCATCCGGTTTGATGGCAAAATCTCTACTCTGTTTCTTAGAAACTTAACCGGGACCCAGTTGATATATATCTACCTTTTTTCTACAAGGGATTAAAACCCAACCGCCGGACCCAGTTGGTATGCACCCACACTAACAAACCAGACAACATCCGTTATCCAAAAGCCGGAATTGGGAAATGCAAAACGTAACACTCGGTATGATACAAAATGTTAAAAACGAATTTATTACCAGGTTAAGTCATGGTTCAGTGGTCAATGGAGAACAACTTGATCATAGACTGTGATCTTTTTTGGTTTGTAAGAGTGTACGGAAATAATAAATTGTCATTGAAAACTTTCGCATTTTCACCCATCTCGTACTAATTCGAATTAAATTTTTGGAATCATCTTATCAAGGCAAATCCGCAAATTGAAAAAAAAGCAGAGTGTTTCATCAAAAATGGTGCTGACGTCATCAATCAAATACTATTCGCCCTATATGATGGATTATTATTTTAAAATATAGTTAATTGGAATCGACCTGCTTCGGATTTTTTTCATATTACTTTTTATTAAGCTAAGAAGCTGAGCAAAGATATATACAGGGTATAATTGAAAACCTTGAGGTTATGTTGCGTAGCTTTTGTCCCATACGGCAAGTACACGTGACCTCATGTGATAGTCGCCCTGATGAATCTGATACCATCAAGGATCATTAAATCAATACAAAACAACCAAGTTACAAATCTATCTAAATAATTGTTTATCCTCAGGGCGACTGTCATTAGTGTCAACTTGTCAGTTGGCCCTATTGAAATATTGGTATAGTAAATTTTATACCCATTTAGAATAAGACCATCCTTATTTATTATTAATAAATCGGTTGAAACAAAAAATTACCAACAAAAATGAACGTCGTAACTAATTTATTAGATGTCACGTTTTTGAAGTTACGTCAAATTTTGATTTCATGTTAGTGTGAGATGGTTCAAGAAGCCGCATACGTCAAGTTACTAAAACGGCTGGTACCTCTAAATAGGTATTAATTTTACTATACATAAGATAAAGCTTGACGGAATTAGTATGCGACACCCTGTATGTGTATATCTACAAAACGAGGAGGAAGTTGTGGTATGTTTTGATTTCTCCTTTATAGGCTAATGTATGTGTCTATATTGGTTAGTGACGAGCGAGACTGGTCTTGGTCTTGGACTCGCAAGAAAACAAGAACAACTCCAAGATCAGATGAAGGCTTGCAAGACCAACACCAATACCTTGTGTGTAAGACCAAGACCAAGTGGTGCAAGATTAACGCAAGCAAAAAAGCTTGATTTGATGTGTAAATTAATAAAAATACATTTAAAGCCGTTTGTTTGTTCAATACGAGATATATGCAAGTCGTGGATTGCATAAAGCTAAATTGTGAAATGTTATAATTAAAACGTTATTTAAAAGTTCATACATTTTTTTTTATATTCTACATTTCGAAAAAATAGTATATCACATGTCTAGGCCAGTAAAGTAAGAAATGTATAGAAAAGTATAGAAAAGTATAGAAAAGAATAGAAAAGTACAGAAAAGTATAGAAAAGTATAGAAAAGTATAGAAAAGTATAGAAAAGTATAGAAAAGTATAGAAAAGTATAGAAAAGTATAGAAAAGTATAGAAAAGTATAGAAAAGTATAGAAAAGTATAGAAAAGTATAGAAAAGTATAGAAAAGTATAGAAAAGTATAGAAAAGTATAGAAAAGTATAGAAAAGTATAGAAAAGTATAGAAAAGTATAGAAAAGTATAGAAAAGTATAGAAAAGTATAGAAAAGTATAGAAAAGTATAGAAAAGTATAGAAAAGTATAGAAAAGTATAGAAAAGTATAGAAAAGTATAGAAAAGTATAGAAAAGTATAGAAAAGTATAGAAAAGTATAGAAAAGTATAGAAAAGTATAGAAAAGTATAGAAAAGTATAGAAAAGTATAGAAAAGTATAGAAAAGTATAGAAAAGTATAGAAAAGTATAGAAAAGTATAGAAAAGTATAGAAAAGTATAGAAAAGTATAGAAAAGTATAGAAAAGTATAGAAATAATATATTACAGACCTAGGCCAGTAAAGTAAGAAATGTCTAAGATCACATAATTCCCGTCAGCACACCTGTTAAAACTCTTAGTGCAGGTTTACTCTGGCTTAGACATTAATTTGTTCTCACCTGGTGAGATTGTCTAAGCCCTACTAGATTTTTTAATGGTCAGATCTTCTCTTTCCGGCGTTGCCTATTTCTTTTAATACTACATTGAAGGGTGTTTCAGTATATTTTATAGGCTAAACAATAATTGTAATTGAAATTTCAAGCTTGAATATCTACTAAAAGTGCCTTAGAATCTTAATAATCAGTGAGTGAATGAGTCAGTGACAAAATTCAGGAATTTTGACTGCTATAAATTGAATATAATTTGGAAATATACCTAGTTATATTATGTTCTATTGGTCACTGAAAATTAAGGCTTGTAGCTGCATACATAATGAAGTTACAGAGGGGTCGAAAATGTGCTGAATGGCTCCGAGAAAAGGAAAGTACGGCGGTGCCTTTATGTATTTGCTCGACTGTGCGAAGGAATTACCGTGCCCTAAATACATGAACATATAAAGACAGGCAAAAACACATAAGAACACTGAATACAATCTAACACTATCGAAAACACACAATGCGACGATATTTTATTCAATAAGGCTTAATTTCACGTAATAACACTCCAAAACGTTCAATGAAACAGGATATCACTGAAAAAACTCTTAATTTCAATGAAAAGTAAACAAGATGAGTCGATAATACACAAATCCACTACCACTACCTTAAAACAGAGTTAGCGTGCAATTGGACCATATTTAAGTATGATGTAAGTCAACAAAGGGTAACTGCGAAGAGGTGGTTCTAAGGTGAATTCAAATAAGCAAGGTTACTGAGATAACTTCAGAGTTATCCTGTATATTTCTCACAATTTTGTTGAGGGACTGGTGTCTCAAAATATGTTATTTTCCAAAACAGCACTGTGTAGGTATATCCGAATTTCTAGAATTGAATTGGATTTTTGGAAAATGAAATGGGATAAACTGTGTTTCACTACTGGATTTTATGGAAAATATTTTTAAAACCCATAATTTTAGAATACTCCTGTAGATTTCTCTAAAATTTGGAACAGGCTTGATTACCAGAATTCCAAATTATTGTTTAAAACTCCAAATCTAAACAATGAGAGTGAAAATACAAACCGAAAATTCAATTTTCTCGCATTTTAGAGTGGATAACGGCAAAAAATCTCTTGTTTTCAATATTTATTGAATTTAACTATAACCAAGAAATTTAAAATCACAAATGGAAGTACTACAAAAAGGTCGAAAAAGCTTTTTGTATGCTCTTAAGAATACTGAAAGGATGCAAAGACTGTCCAAGAAATATCTCTAATTTTTCAATGTATGTGGATTTTGAAGAAAATTTAAAAATATTCATGACCAGTCTTAGCCATACCCAATGATTAACCACTTTTTGTTAGTAATAAACGGGCTTTATGAAACCCTCTGTATACAAACAAGTTTATGATTTGAAAACTTTCAAAATCTAGATTGAAACCCTCCAGTATCCCGCACTATAAATAAAAATAATATGAATAAATAGGCCAAGCAATAGAGCATCAAAATAGTGAGTTTTTGACAAAAATCCTAGTAAAAAATGGACGTAGTATGAACCCGATATATTTTCGACTCGCAATGTTGCTTACGAAATTGTTACAAACATTTAAAACAAAATAAAACGTCCTTTTTTTAGTTTACATCGCAGCATTTGATCCCAAATCGAAAATACAAGTTTTCTTGCTCTAATCATATCGTGTTTTTCAAAACCGTTTTGAAATTTCAATTCGGACTATCTATAACGCATCCAGACCTAATGCAAAATATTGCATTAAAAAATTGCAATTGCAGTTGCAATAGAAGTAATTATCCCATGGTACCTTCTCTTCGCGCACATAAAGTGCATACAATGGACTTGTTTTCTAGGTAGTTTTAACGCTATAACTTGAAAAACGACGGACATATGAATTTTTGAAAAAATGACGAATTTTCCAGTTTTTCCGAATTTTTTTCGCTATTAATTATCCAATCACTTCGCTGAGAAATGCGTTGTATTCGTATTTTTATTATCTACAATTCATCTTTTGACACCATTACGATTGCTTAATAACCTCTCGTGTTATCAACAAAAAGCTTAAAAAAGACGTTTTTTTCGTTTTAAATGTTTAAAACAATTTCGTCAGCAACATTTGCTAGTCGAAAATATATCAGGTTCATACTACGTAATGTCTTTTACATGATGGCACAGTCCATTTTCTACTACGATTTTTGTCATAAAAATTTTCCTATCGCTTGGCCTAAAAACCAACATTCGATTTTCACATTAAAAATAAGTGAGGATTATTTTTTTGTTCACGTATTGAAAAAGATAAAAATGGAAGAAGGTAAATGTGAGGATTTTGAAAAAATAGTAGCGAGGACAAAGATGAATTGGTTTTTCGTCTACCGAAGTAAATCCGGGAAAGGGAGGATCACTTTAATAATCTCGACGACTTTCGATATTTCTATTAGGTTCGGCTTAGTATACAATTTATTTGGCTGATATCAATCTGAATATAAAATAAATGTTTTGAATTTGGATCTAACAATACATTGAAAAGCTGAAATTCACGTTTTTATAGCAAATCGAACTTAAAAGTGGAAAATAATTTTTAATTATTCAGATGTTATCCAACAGCAATAGAAAGTCGACTAGTTCTATAAAATCGATTGACTTCTAGAGCCTCGTTTCCGAGTTATAGGTCCCGAAAGCTGGAAAAAGAAAAACTTTTTTTTTATTTTCTAAATATTCATTTGATCTCCATGAAATTTGAATAAATCTTTGAGCGTTTGTGTATTTTTATTTTAAACAGATCTAAATTGACAAAAAATGAAGGAGAAGCGGGGAATCATACGCATCTATCTATACGTCCAGGCGATCGTTGAATATCACCGCTAATCGGATAGACCCATGGCATAAAGTATTTCCACATCTCCGTGCGGAGTACTTTTATTATAATATGTGTGTGTGACTAAAATAAAGGTGATATATTTATACCTATTTATAAGTCGTTCTAATTTTTTTTGTGGAAGGACAAGCCTTTTCAAAAGTAAATTAAGTAAATAAATCGTGGCAATATTGATTATATTTCTTGAAATAACTAATACGAGGATTACCTACGTAGTGTCCGAAAGTGATTTAAAATTTGTGTTTTGATTCTTTTTAATTCAAATGTTATTTCAGATGCCCAACAAGCACAAGAGAAAAACGAATATCGCTGTTTGGACCGAGGAGACTCTACAGAAAGCTCTTGATGCAATAGATTGTGGCAGAAAAATACGAGAAGTTTCCAGGTCATTCAACATTCACGAGGCAACTCTAAGAGCTCGTAGAAAAAAGAACGACAGATCTGCTCCACGATTGGGAAAACCTGCTACATTCTCATCTATCCTTGTCCATCGTCTATCGTTACCCGATACAACGCGTATCGGGTGGATAATGGTACGCAAAGCACAAAACTTGGCTTTAGCTAGTTTACTAAAGCCTCTTTTTATTTAGAAAAAATTGGAGATGGCTATGTTGAAGGGAACATATCAGTAAAAAAGCTGTAGGTTTTAGGGATTAAAATATCTAGTCTAGGACAAATATTGCTTAGGTGCGTACCATTCCCCTCCTTTCCCCTACTAAGTCGATGAGATTCATTTTTTTTTGCCTAAAAAATAGATGCGGTTTATTACGTGTTTTCATAAATTTACTTGTTTAAACAATGCCACCGAGCAGTCATTGAAAGAACTCGAATGAAACAATAGAATCGTATTTTACTGTACATGAATTCCCTTTCAAACGATACTAAATATGTCAAAATCCATAAAACGGCACATTATTTTTCAAATTAGTTTTCTCGCTCTCTCCTATTTCACAAGATATAAGAAAGTACCGGACCAAACTTAGTAAATTGATCTGAAGATAACAAATATTCAAATTGTGGTATTATTTCTTGCACTTTCCACAGAAGAATGAGGTTATAGTGAGCTACACACTTTAACGGTGAAGTAAGACTTGTAAATAATTTCCAGCATTTTTTCTTTTTCAGTTATGCTATAAATAGCTTCGCAGGTTTCCACTCTATCTCTTCCTCTCGATCAAATTCTATACAACGACCTCCTAACAATAAATAACTCTCGTTATTATTAACTGACCATATAACTAAAACAGCTTACGACAGAATATTACTATTAATTCTTATCAAACTCGCAACACTTCCAGTTTGGGTATCGAGTTTTATCCCCGCGTCTTCCTTGTTATTCAAGTCCGTATCCCTGGTAAAACAAGGTTATACCATCGTACATCAACTAACGACAAGTAGATTCACTTGCGTCGGAACGTTTGAAATTTTTGGCACATCGTCTCTCTGGCGCCATACTCGCCCGTTATCATAATACAACAATTACGAGGGACATTCGTGTGGTTAAATACGTGTATGTACTGATTTGCAGTGACCATTATAATACAGGAATATTAAAATAAAATTTAAAAACTTTTAAATCAAACTACGGTGTAATCGAACAAGCTTCTAATGAATATTATTGATTAAATTGTTATGTTTAGCATAGTAATTATTACAAATGTTTAAGTATACTTAGTTTGGGGTGTTGTTTCTGTAATTTTTCTGTTTTAATGTTACGATTAGCAAATTTTAATGTATAATAAATACGTAATCTTGTATACAATGAATAAAAATAATCAACTGGGAAATTTGTACAAGGATGCCACAATTTAACATTCTTAAAGCTATTTTTAAGCTTCATACCGACACCATATTCAGAGGCTATTTTATTAAATTTATTTATAAATATGTTTTCCAATTCTATAACGAGTTCCACAAAATTTTTGGGAGGCACAACCCAATTACAAATGTTGGATGAAACACTATAATCTTTATATTTCATAAAAACGGTAGCGTCTCCTTCTAGATTATCTATCTTAATAAATTCTAAGCAAGTGTTACACGAATGCTGCAATAAACACTTTTTAAGTAGGTATCCAGTAACGTATACCAGTGCATTTCCATCGACACTTTTTATATTTCTATAATCAGTCGTAAACACTTTTAGAGGAGTATAGATATTATTTGTAGTCGTAGAACTAACTGTACTTTTAAGCAATTCAGATTTTGTATTAAGCAGAATTTCATTTAAATCTTGCATGCTGTTTGCTCCTTCGGAGTAATCTAAATATTTAAGAGAAGTAATTTTTTTAAACGCTCTGCAGAATTGGATTGGCGTAGGGTTTCTTGCATTACCACAACAATTTCTGATTTGCCCAAAAAAATTTTCCAGACAATCCTGGTTAAGGTTTCTCGTTAATAAGAAAGTGTAATTTTTTGTTTGGTGTAACATTTCCCACAAAATAAAAATAGCTTTAATTGTCAACTTCCACCCAAATATAAATTTAAGTTGTTTAGTAACATTTTTTCCGTTAGAACTGAAAACTTGAAGGTTGCTAAACATTGTGAGCATATCTCTAAGAAAAGTGTTTTGCTTTTCAGTGCCCATAAAGGCATTTAAATTATTTAAATGACACGAGTTTAGAATGTCAAAGAGATCGTTCATATTTTGTATGAAAGTAACTGTAGTTCTGGCTGATGCTGGTAGAATTTTAAAGTCAATATAAGTACTCAATGCCACGGCTACAGAGTGACTAAAAACTTGGGAAGCAAGTTTTACCTTCATCTTTTTAAAACTGCTGGGGTAGATATGTTCATTAGTAAGTCTGGGTGCCAATCTGAATTCTTTTTGTTTCTCGTAATTATACATCGTATCTAAATAGGCTTTGTTGGTTTCACCATTTTTAACTATGCAATTGTATTTAAAAAAATTGTTCCTTGTCGATTTCAAAAGATGGGGTACGTCAAATAAATAAACAATTTTTATACTATCCACAAAAAATACCGGATTGTCCTCAGTTAACTTTAACGAACTTTTCACCAGTTTTTGAAAATTAGATCCTTGATCAGATATTACTCCCAAAACATTTAATCCTGCATTGGATATTTTTCTGACACTTTCAAATAATATGTCTCTTAGATCATCGGCGGATGCCGAATTTTTATAAAAAAAATAAGCAACAGGCTGCTTCCAGCTAGTTGCTATACCTCTAGCCATCACTACCAGTACACTAGATGCGATGTCCATACTATTTTGGTTAGTTTCTTTAAACCCAACAATTTTGTCAATAGAAATATTATAAAATAAATTGGATTTGATTGACATTTCATCTAGACACAAAACACAATCTCTTTCCTTTACACCTAACAGCTCGGATCTTGATTTCATTAAATTAAAAATTGAATCATTAAATCCCGGTTTTAAAATCCAGCGTCTAAGAAAACGATGAAGTGTTGATATTGAAGGCATTGTACAAACTGTTGACATTTTTCTGTAAGCTTTCGGACCTAAGAAGTAAACACTCAAAGCAAATTGCTTAAATTCGTCAGTATATCTTGCTCCTTTTGGAGCTTTATTCAGTAGCTTAAACTGACATTCTAGAAAGTTGTATGATTTTTTGGAATAGTTTGTTTTTAAGAATTGCAAAACGTCTTCAAAATTAATGTTCGTTTCTAGAGACCTTTTGGAATTAGATAATCTGGCAGAGGTTCTCTTGAGATTCCTAATTTTTTTTCTATATATCTTTTTCCTTGGTGTAGAAGCTGAAAGCTTTGGGCACGTCTGAACTCCAATATCTATAAAGTAAGTTTATTCATTTTGTTAAGGTCTTTTAAAAATATATTTAACCATACCTATTTGAGCACTAGTTGTTTGAATAGAAACGTCACTGCAGACTTTAATAGGAACGTCACTGCAGGCTTTAATAGGAACATCAATATATTCGTCGTTATCTAAAACAAAAGTTTCACTTTCATCGTTTATGTTCAGATTTTAATAGAACCAATTCAATCAATAATTAATTAGTTCAACCTCTAACTAAAATTAAAGCAATAAACACATAGAGAAAATTTCTCACCTTCAGTTCTTTGTAATAATAAAGAAGGAATTGCGAAACAGTAAATTCGATTCTTCAATTCATTTGTGAAACTATTGTCAGTAAAATGCAAATTACAAATTTTTATCCTATTATAACATTGTTCCACCGTTATATTGGCATATCGGTGGTTTCCTTTAAAACCCAAAACATTTTTCCAAGCTTCACATCTGCAATATAATATAGAAAATAAAAAAAGTTTTTTTGTATACTACTAAATTACCCCTTCTCTTACCTAATTTTGTCTTTTGGGCATCTAAAAAACGATCTCTCTTTCACTTTACTGCGACAACCATCAACAGAACAATACACCACTCCAGGCATTTTGTAATGAAATAAGTCACTATAATATTTATACTAAATACAAAATTATAATAAAAATATGTATAAATATTTTAATATTCACGCAAAAACAATGATCTGCTCACAAAAACGAAAACAAAAAGCTTTAATTATATTTCCGAAGTTCCGATCAGCATCACATTAACACTGCGCGCTACCCCTGTACTCAACACTTTCTCGATTTAAACTCGCCAGAACTCAGCAGACGATAGAAGGGGTAAGGAAATTTTCGGTAACCACTGAATCAACGAAGTGAATTTACTTGTCGTTAGTTGATGTACGATGGTTATACCTCGGTTGCAATACATACAGCATTCCCTTCAAAACTTGTTTTATATCGAGCCGTAGCAAATCTTTTGTTTATGTTACCTACAACCAGAAATTGAATTCGATTTAAGTAAATAAACTTCGATTAGTTGGGGATGTGAATAATTGGATGTAAAAATTGTTCAGGAATGGAAAGCAATTTCTTTACCTATGTGTTTAACCCTCAAGTACTATCGTTAAATTTGGTCACACTTTTACTATCGTGGGGGTATTTGGATACCCCAATAAAATTGATCTGAAATATGTCAATTCTGTCGTTTATTTTTTTATTCAAATTTAATAAGTAAGATCTATACTAAAACAATCGATCCTACTACATATTTATGTTTTTTTCTCAAATAAAAGAAGTATATACAACAGTACTTTTTAATATACGAAAATCATAGGGTACAAAATATCAAAATAAAAAAAAATTCAATCCTCAACTAAAAGAAACTTAAATGTTGGTAATGTTGTTAGAAATATTAATGTTCTTCATTACTGAAACAAAAAATCACTAATTATCCTTTCTAAGCAATTTTGACAGCGGATAATGGAAGAATAATGATCCTAGCAGACATTTTTTCCACATTCCTTGCAAATCGTTTTGGTTTTCCGATCTCTTTCTCTGGAACACAGATGGCATCTTTTGGATGTAGCAGGTCTCACTTCGTTTGGTGGTTGTAACCTTGGTTTGTGTCCCAGCAAATTATTTTTAATAGATTGTAGATCCTGTGAAAGTGTTTTTATATTAGATCTAACCTTTAAATGGTCCTGAATTAGTGCTTTTTCTAGATCAATGCTAAATTGTAGATCCTGTGAAAGTGTTTTTATATTAGATCTAACCTTTAAATGGTCCTGAATTAGTGCTTTTTCTAGATCAATGCTAAATTGTCGACGAGACATTTTGAAAGAATCTACTGAAGTTGACAGAAGAAGTACGTAGCTATTTACTCTGGAGATGTCTAACATTGCTCCGAATACTGCCATGGGCCATCTTCTAGTTCGTCTTTGGCATGAGTAGGTAGCGCGTTTCTGGTCAAGAGCATCAACCTCACCTTTAGTGCTGTTGTAGAAGTTGATTATTTCGGGCTTTCCGTTTTCTTCGACGCTGTTACTGTGGTGCATCGAAGAAATCAACACAACACTTCTACTTTTTTTGGTACGAAAGATGTCATGGTATAATCACGTGTAAATCCAAAGATGCTTGAAAAAGGTTGTCTGATTTTATTTGGCAAAAACTGCAATGGAATTCCTTTTTTGTTCTTACGAAGTGTTCCCACATATGTAAGCTGCACATTTTTCAGCTCATTCATTAACTCTATGGAACTAAACCAATTATCGCCTGTTATGTTTCGGTTGGTGCCCATAACAGGCATACTAGTTTTAGCACACTGAGCGTGAGTATTGAGGGTTTAGCAGTGGTAAGTTTCGGACGTTTACTTTTGTAAATCGTGTCACTACCTTTTCCTGTGTACACAAAAGAATTTATCAGGTAGTGTGATTTGGCGTCGCAAAAACACATAATTTTTATTCCGTACTTTTTTGGTTTACTTTAAATATATTGACGAAATGAGCACCGGCCACGGAATCCTACTTACATCTTATCAACTACAACCATATTCACTGCAGGTATAGTTGGCTTGACAATTGCTGTTAAAAATGTCATATAACTTTGAAATAGGAGCTAATTTATCACCATCTTCAATTCTTTGTTCTCGAGTATTTTGATCATCAAATCGCAGTGCAGATAGTGAAAAACAAAATCGGTCTTTATTCATAACACCTCTGAAAATATTTCGTCCTGTACTATCAGATATGAACAGACTTCTAACATCTTCGTGGTTTGATTTGAACACCCCTGCTAGTATTAGGAGACCAAGAAATGCTCGAAGTTCTACCTTATCTAAGTGGCCTACAAAAGATGCACTATTAGCATAATTTATACAAAGGTCAGTAATTTTGGCATTTGTACGGTCTAATATTTCCTCTATAATATCGTCAGTAAACAAAAGTGACCAAGCTTCGATAGGTGTTTTAGGCGGTGAATTATATACTAAACCTTTAACTCCTGGAAGGTGTAATACGATATTTGAACTTCGTATGCGAGATGGAGCAGGTGGTGATTTGGCCCACTTGTATAAATTTTTTCCATAATAGTATTTTGATACACCCTCCTCATTCTCATCCCCATCACTTTCATCTTCATCCTGTTCCAAATATTCCTCGGAGTCACTATCATCTTTGTCTTGTTCTGGATTACTTTCGGTACTGCTTTCTTCCAATTCTGATCCGGTATCGCGATAACTGTATTCACTAGCGGCGTCACTTAAGTCACTTAAGTAAGCTTACTTAAGTCACTGTCTTGTTCATTATAATGTTCTTCTTGATCACTGACATCATCGAAAAAGTTTTCAGCAAGAGCCTCTAATTGTTTTTGGGTTAAAACTTTTTTATCCATTTTCTAACTACACACTACAAATACCCCACGATAGTCCTTGAGGGTTAATCAAAAGTACATTAAATTCCTTCAAAACCACTGTTTTGTTGTGTACTCACCGTTTATCACGATCAATTTTAGGTATAACTAATAAATTAGATTAGATTCAATGAGGCGGCTAGTTATCCTATTCAACTGGGACTCCTCCAGAACTATTGTGGTTCTCTGAATCTTGATTACCAACTCCTTTTATGTAGCCAATCAGCCACCAGTCTGAATTTGTTGCCGGTGGCTTCTGATCGCCTAGTACAAAGAACCGCACATTTGCCAGACAGTCGCACTGTCCTATGCCTATGTTCTGCACTTGGCTTCATCTATCAACACTATCAGCTCTGTGTACATAAACAGGTGAGAAGCGACACTTTCATTTTTATTTATTAGTGCTTAGAAACAATAGATATAATTTAAAAGACAAGAACTAGGTGGAGTTTAGAAGGGAAAAGAACAAATAATACGGTAGGACAAATTGAATAATTTTCTGCAATATTTGATGATTCATTTTCAACTGTGCATAATTTAATTCAAGATTTTGAACAACGAGGTTGCTAAGTCCTGTTCTTGTCGTCGTCAGTTTCAGGTGCACAGGGAAATTTGGAGATAATGATTTGTGCAACTGCAATACAAGAACCTACACTTTCTAGCAAGTAGGTACATTGCCGTTGCGGTGAATTTAAGTGCTACAAGTGGAAGAAGAGGTCTGAGTATAAAGTACGAAAACCCCAGAAAATTTGTCGAATGTAATTTTGGAAAAAATTATAACAACGGAAGAGTTCACGGAGAAAGTACTTTTCACGAACAATTCAACTTTTCCATTACTTGGCCATCACCATCCATCAAGACTTCGGTATTGGTCGAGAGATAACCTATATCGGTTTCTCAGTATCCCATTATCCACGGAAATGGGCGATAATTTGATCGGACCATTCTTCAGAGAAAGAAATCTAACTGTCCCTAAAAAATTGAATTTAATGGAACAACATATTGTCTTGAAATTCGTCGATTAGCAGGAAACAGATGGGGTTATTGCGAATCCCATATTTATGGTTATGATAGGCTCACGACTTTGGAAAATTTACGTGTTCGAATTTCACAAATTATCCAAAATAGTACGCCTGCAATGTTTTTATGTTATCAAATACACGACAACCAATAAGGTCATTACCTCGCCCAAGAGGGGGGAATTTTTCAGCATAAATATGCTTTAATTGTGATGTTTTTCATTTGTTTCATAATTTGGATGGAACTTCTCATTATTATTTTAAAGCGTATCTTCATTTTTTGTCAGTAATATATAGTTTCAGTTTGTTTAAAAAAATAATCATATTGAATTTATTTCCGGTAATTTTAATAATTTCCTATAGAGAAATATTTGAGATTCCCAAAAAACAGTAATAATACCTTCCTCGGTTTTTTTTTATTTATTCAAGTATCAGTAGTGGCGCGGTGTGACAAACGTATGTGAATATTGTGGTGTTATAATATTGTTCGCGTTCATCCCAACGTAGCGCTACCGGAGCGATCATCAGTTTCCGCGTGTTTTTTCAACTGATCAGATGTTAGCGCTGAGGTAGCAGTAGCAATTTTTTCCATCAGAATGGGGGACTTCGGTTGGGTTAGGTTCGCGTTGTTTATAAATATATGAACACTGTGCCTTGGCTCTTCAAAACATGTATGTAATTGAATCCAAATATCGATATTTGTAAAGATCATGTCTGATTGGATGGAATGGATCTTGGAGTACCTGATTTTATGTCAATAATGTCAATTGCGACATATCCCTTATCCAGTGACGATATTGATTGATAGATATTATTGAACTAAATTTGAAATGTCAAATGGAATTTATAAGAATTGTCGCACAAACCAGACTTTCTTCTATAAATATTACATTAAGTACTTTTTGAACGGTCATTCTCACAAAATTAATCAGCAAAAACTGTGTAGAATCTGTAATCTGCATTAAAAAAAACGTAGGAACATATATTTCTAGTTTGTCCAATATTTATACAACTTTATAAGACCTTTAGTGTTCCGAAAATCACCGATCTTGTTTCCTATATTGATAATTTAAATTTAAGAAATGTTAAAGTATTGTTTCATTTTATCTCAAGTTTTCTCATATTAAGATCATAATGAATGAATAGATATTTTAGGGACTTCCAATTTGTTTAAGTTAGATATCTATTTGTATCAATGTTTATATATAGCAATAGCTAGGTATTATAAAAGAACATTATACAGGATTGTACTTATTGCATTATGCATCTAAAGATGCAATGAACATTACTCTGTTCTAGTTAAATAATTAGGTAACACGGCAACATGATCAAATTAGAATATTCTACTATTTTGAAATAGTCCTCATCAAACAAAGAGCTATCGTGCCAAATTTGTTCATGTAGTAACCTGGTTAACAGGGGATCAGTGGTATACACTGAATCAGGCGACGATTATTCGTACTATCCAATGAAACTGTACTAGAGTTGGCAACGTTGTCGAGTCTTAGTGTGTCTTTGATCGAACTCAGTATTTGAGAAGTTGTTGTAGGTTTGCACGTGTTTCGGAAAATTTCCTATTTTGGCGCGTAATAGTCGGCATTCCACGTAAGTAAAATTTTTTTTGTAATCTTGAAAAAATTAATGTATACAGGACAATGATTGTATAATAGTTTTGAATGGATATCAAGGTATGTGACTGTGTATAAGTTTAAATTTTTTTTACCAATTTTTGTTAAAACTACTGTTTGAAAATATATTAACAGGTGTAAGACAATTTTTTTTCTCACCCTGTTATTCTTAAAATAGTTTTCGTTTCAAGTAAAATAAATTAAATTATGGGTATACCCTAATATTTCAAAAATGCATTTCTCGACAAAACAACCAATTGTCTGAAACAGATAAATAAAGTATCATAATGTCACGTCGGCGATAAAGTAGTCTTCGAGGCCACGAAAGGGGAAAGAAAATTTTAAGAACGATTCGAGTTTTAGTTCCTAGTAAATACCTGTGTTCACTTGAGCCAAATGAATCTGTTTTAATATAGTGTGAATTGTGGTGCATTGTACAATAAAATATCAGGAGTTAAATAGGTAAGTCTATCTAACAGAGTAATTCAGTTTTGCCTGTTATTTGATATTTGATTTCAAAAGTTATTGTATAGTGGAACCAAAGTCAGTGTAACGACAATAAAATAAAGCAATGTTGTCAGATATATTTTCTAGAATTGTTAAGCTCTCTATACAAATGTTCTCCTCACTTCAGAAAACTGTTAGGTCGTGATGTTCTTAGAAAGCTAGTTTGGAAATATTAAAAAATATATACATAATATAAATTTATTAGTAAGCAATAAAATAAGTCGCTTAAAATTGCTGGAAAAAGAATAATTAATTAGAAACAACTTTATGTATGTTACTATATTTAAGAAAAATTTGAATATGTGACAACGTGGTATCCAGTCCAGTATTTGGCATAATATAACGAAGTAACCGGACAGTTTTAACTTGGCTAACTAGAAATTCACAGGTGTTGAACATCTGGCCTGACCAGTGTTTAAAACGTCCAGGGGTGTGCCTAAATAATAAAATTATGTTCTAGAGGAATATAATATACTTAGTGAGTTCTTAATTGTAGAAAAGTGTAGTTAATCTAAAGTGGAAAAGTTTTAATAATATAATATATATTATTTTTTGGTTTAGTAAGGTTAGTTGATTAAGTGAAGTGAGTGAATTGTGTATAATACTTATTTGTTCGTAGACGTTAGGGTAAGTTTTACAAATATAATTTATAAGTAATGGCATTTTGGAGACCATTTGAAACGACAGTTCACGATGGTGTATCGCGGGAATCTAATAATTTGGCGCCACAGACAAATGACTTAGCAGTAAATGATAGGGCCGAATTTCAGAACAAAGATTTACATGTTCAGTGTCAACGGGTTGTTTTAAATATGTACGCGTGTTTGAAAAAGGAAAATTCTGAAATTTCTGATAATGCGGTTATCGCGAGAATTCACGAATTAACGAAAATCGGGTTTACGACGATTTATAAAGTAATTAAATTAGGCACTGTTACGGATCATTCTTTAAAGCGAAAACGACCAAATCAAAAACTGAATAAGGTTGACAATGCTACTAAAAATGTTATTCAACGGATTGTTTACGGGTTTTACAAGGACAATATAGTACCAACTTTAGAACTGATTCGTGATAAATTGTGGGATATTCCTGAATATAATTATCAAAGTTTGGAAACACTGCGCGCGGTTTTGTTAAATTGTGGATTTAAATATAAGAAATTAGATAATCGAATGGTCATAATGGAATCTCGGCGTATCGTTGAACTTAGACACGAGTATCTGCGCAAAATAAAAGGGTACCGTGATTCAAACAGAACTTTAATTTATTTTGACGAAACTTGGTTTGATACGCATGATGTTGTCAAGTATGGTTGGGTTGACGACACAAAAAACTGTTTTTTAGATACTCCGTGTTCGAGAGGAAAACGTGTAATTATTCTTCATGCCGGAAGTAAAGATGGCTTTGTACCTAATGCATTGCTATTGTCGGCTAAAAATATAACTAAGTCTTCTGCTGATTATCACGAAGATATGACAGCCGATTTGTTTGAAAAATGGTTTGTCGAACAGCTTTTGCCGAATATTCCGCCGAATTCGGTAATTGTTATGGACAATGCGTCGTATCATTCCCGAATATTATATACCCAACAGCAGCACGAAAAAGGACGAAATTTTAAAATTTATGAGAATCAAAAACATTAATATTCCTGAAAAGATTCCGGTAAAACGAGAATTAATTAACATAATAAAAAGTAGGAACTTCCAAAAAGAATATGTCATTGACAATATTTGCAGTAAGTCCGGTCATACCATTTTGCGGTTACCCCCATACTATTGTATCTTTAATCCAATCGAAATGGTTTGGGGTACTGTTAAAAGTCGTTTACGGAAATATAATCAGTCGCCAACTTTAAGCGCAGTCGTCCTTGATAATATTCGGCAAATACTCGATGACAATTATAGCGATGTATGGCAAAATTGCGTAGCTCATGTTATACAAACAGAACGCGAATTTACAGTTTTACCGCCTATAGCACCAGTAGTTATCCAAGTTGAAAACGATTCTACTTCGGAAGATTCTGACAATTCCGGTAATTAAATTCTTTTTAATAAATGTTACTTGTAGGTATATTTAAAACGCGTTTTTTGTTTTTCAAGTATTTATAGTAGATACCGTACTTATTTTCCAAAGCCAATAAAAAAGCAAAAAAAAAAAAATAAAAAACTAAAAAATAACCAAAAAGAACTAACTTCATATTTCTACTAACATGCCTGACCCAATCCTTTTTCCTGGTAAGAATAGCTCATACCTCCCCGTGGTTCTTGCTGGGCAGACAATTTTTTCAGATTGTCTGGCTAAATGAGCATTATTTACAGAAAATTATATTACAAATTTGATGAGTTTTGTATGCAGGTTAATTTTAATCTACTATATTAATTTGAATGAAAAACATTATTTCACAAGATACGAATTTATAAAAAAATTATATGCACGCCATTGGGCGGCACTTACGTTCAAAGTGATTAAAAATATGGGTCATTACATTATGACTGGAAGAAGTATATCACATAGATTATAAATATTTGCTAATCATTTTAATGATTACTGCGTTCAAAGTTCTTTAATATTCAACGTTATTAAGAACATTAATTTTGTTGTATCATTTCCTATTCACCCAATCCTACTGTACTGTGGAGAGTTTGTGCCACGTACAGTTTAACTCATAAACCTATACTGTATTGTGGAGAGTTTGCGCCACTTGCGGTTTGTCCATTCCTGATACAGGGTGACTTCTCACGTCACCCATATGTCCTTCCACCCCCCCCCGTATTGTGGAGAGTTTGAGCCACTTGCAGTGTAACCTTATTTTTGCTGTACTGTGGAGAGTTTGCGCCACTTGCGGTTTGTCCATTCCTGATACTAGATGACTTCTCACGTCACCCATATCTCCTTCCACCACCCTGTATTGTGGAGAGCTTGAGCCACTTGCAGTGTAACCTTATTTTGCTGTACTGTGGAGAGTTTGTGCCACTTGCAGTGCATTATTAATTTCCTGTACTGTGGAGAGTTTGTGCCACTTGCAGTATATTATTATTTTGCTCTACGGTGGAGAGTTTGTGCCACTTACAGTAGTTATAATATTGTTTGTGGAGAGTTTGTGCCACATATTCCTTATATGCACTGAGGAGAGTTTGCGCCCCTTGCACCTTTCCTAATAACCCTAAATATTTACTATTAGACATTTATTTTTGATCAAGTAAAGTTTTAACTTCACTTTGGTACTGATATGCATAATCACAATTCAAACACACTAGATGCACCTTGTATATTATTAATACTTTCATTAATTTTGGGGATTTTAACTATACTGATCGTTAGTTAAATAATTAATCATTATTTAGGACAAATTGAATACTCAGAGTGTTTTTCTATCTAATTCCAGGTACGTCATCTCGGTTGTTCAACCTACTTGGAGCATGTCCATATTGACTGTTCAATTAAATCCAGGCATCACGTCCAGTGTCTTGTAAATAGTTATTTTCAACATTTAGATTTGTTTTATTATCTATATTATAAACAATATAATGTAAGTACACAGTAAATAATTAAAAGTTAAATTCTAATTAAATATATCAATCTTTGCACTATCATGTGGTACACTGTGGATCATGATCCACTGTGGACCAGTTGTTCAAATTTTTCATTGCACTGAATTTTTCGCTTTATTCACTATAATCGATCTCGTATTTTATTGTTGTGTTCTTTTTATAGCATGCCACGGAAGAAAGCTTGGAAAACACACATCTGTCGACATGAAACACGCTTTACAACTAATTCAAGACGGTTCCAGCATTCGCAATGTTTCAAAGCAATGTAATATTGCTTTCACGACACTACAACGTTACGTGTACAAACAAAGAAATGCTGAGCCAAATATGGAAATACGCTTAGCTCCTAACTATGCAGTTCACAAAGTATTTTATGGCGATCAGGAAAATATTTTGAAAGAATATTTCAAGAGATGTGCCTTGTTATTCTACGGCTTTTCGGCAAAAAACTGTCGTCAAGTGGCTTACTAAATGACAAAGCTTAATAATATTAAAATGCCTCATACTTGGAATGTTAATGAATTAGCAGGGGTTGATTGGCTCAGAGGCTTTAGAGAACGTCATGCTGATTTAAGTCTTAGACCACCAGAAGCTTGTAGTCTTGCTAGGGCTACATCTTTCAACGAAGAGACTGTTAAAACATTTTCTAATAATTTGGAAAAAGTAATTCAGAGAAATCCTGTATTTGCAGATGATACCAGGATATTTAATTTAGACGAAACTGGAACAACCACTGTTCAGAAACCTCAAAAAATTATTGGACCCAAAGGACACAAAAATCTATGTAAGGTCCCCAGTCCTGAAAAAGCTGTTTGTTCAGATGAGTCCGTCGTTGTTCCTTCTCAAAAGCCAATTAGTTCTGACACTGACTCCCTAATCACTATTCAAAATAACCACCAAGATCTCCCAGAAAAAGATTCGGTTGCTGGACCATCCAACGAGAATAATGCATTCATAGCATCAGAACTATTGAGACCGGCTTTGAAGGCTGGACCTAGAAACAACAAGAGAAAACCACGGAAATTGTGTAGAAAGTATGATAGCTACACACTCCGGAGAATAATAAAATTGCTGCAGCTCGAGAAGAAAGAAATAGAAAGAAAGCTGCAAGAAATAAATCGACAAAGCGTAAAGAGTAATTCAGAAGAAGACTGTGATGAGGTGGTCTACCAAGATACTGATGACGATGAAGAATGGTTTGAAGATGAAAATGTGGATAATGAAATAATATTGACTGAAAAACGTCTGCAAAATCAATTATTGAGAAAAGTGGAAGTGGATGATCATGTTCTTGTTGTATGTTATACAAAGAAACAGAGAGTTTACTATGTGGCAAAAGTTTTAGAAACACTAACAGATAAATTGGAATATGAAGTTAGTTTTTTCAGATTCAGTGTGAAATCTACACAACAATTTTGTATGCCTAATGTGCCTGATATCTCGTTTGTACAAGAGCAGGATTTGAAGTTTACTCTTCCAGAACCGTTGGTTAGTGGATCAATAGAGAGGCAGTCTTATTATAAATTTCCATTTCCAGTTAACCTGTCGCTCTTAAACATACGTTGATTTACATAATATATTATTTTCATAATTGAGATCAGTTCATTTAGATAAATAGGTACTTTGTACCATTACTCGTAGTAAATAGTTACTTCGAAAACACAGAGAACTTTAAGTTTGTAGCCAAAGGCAGAATAAGAAGAATTATTAAGTTTTTTGTTATATTGTTTTGTATTTTCTTTATAATTGTTTAAATATTACGTTAAAGCATACCATAATTGTTTCTATTACATTTTCCAATTTAAATGAAAATGATCACTAATTGATCCACTGTGAATCACCACACCATCCACTGTATACCATCACGGTGCACAATGGATCATTCTGCAGTCTTAAGAAAAAAGAGATTTTTACATTTTATGGTGAAGTACTATCCTAACGAGTATCATAATTTGGTACTATAATAAAATAAGAAGTATTGGTTAAATTTTTGCCATAATATACATAATAGTTGCTGAGATATCTGATTCGAAAAATTACCTGATCCACTGTTAACCAGGTTCCCTACACAAAAAAATATATAGGAGAACTGTATATTTTTCTGATCCATGACTAGTCGTATAGATACACAAACCTAATTGTACCTAAGACTAATGAAAAGTTTGCGTAGCCTGTGCAATGTTATAACTAAATGTTCCAGTCTCAAGTGCATTTTGTTTTCCTTCAATATGGCGGAGAAATATCTTGGATCGAAAACAGTTTCCCCCACGTTCTGCAAAATGCCATTAGTCAAATAATAATCGAAGGGATTTTTTAAGTATATTACTAACAAAAACTGGAGTGCTTTGGAAAATGTGGATAATGGGAAAACTACGGGGAACTAAAATATTATAAATTGGTTTGCTCTACACTTTCCCTAACGTGAAAGGTAAATATTTTATGTCAGTATATAAGAGATAGATAATTTTTAAATTATTAATCGTTCTTTTGCTCCCAACTTCAAATATTCATGGAAAAGGAATTGCGTCGATCTAAATACAACATAATAATGAAAATTAGTTACTCTTCCAACTTTTGTTTAATTTTTTCATATATGCAGAAACGCTCTTCTTAGAAAAAATCTTCAAAACTCAGAGCTTCCCAATGGTACCTACTGTAGTTCTTTAAAGATAACGCTATAACATCGATTTAATTTAAATAACTTTAAACCTGGCGAATGCTAACATTATGTATTAACACCTTGGAATGTGCTTAATCAAATTATATGAATACGATGTTTCAATTGTAATCATAAGCGGATCGTTTGCGAGGGGTAAAAATGATATTCTGATCTCAAATCTTGCTACTTGTACTCGGTATACAGCGATTGAAGCCTTTAACCATGTCAGTCTGGTAACAAAATAAATTTATTTACAAAAATGGTGTAAATAGTTTAAGTATCGTAAAACACTTTTCGCAGCCATCCAGTGTTCATTACTAAAGTAGGTGTTGAACTGTCTTAGATGACTGATAGGTACATTAGTGAGCCTATGAGATTCTGATAGGGTGCGTCTAATTTTTCTTCTTCATTGCTTTTTCCAGTATCAGATTTAATTCCATCGGTGTTGCATTAGCTTTACAATTTTCCATATTAATTTTATTTAGAGTGTCTTCAATATAATTTTTTTGAGTCATGTGTTGTGTCGTCTTTTCCAAGGCAAGGCAATATCTCAATTCACCAAGGTCTCTTATTTCGAAGGTATCCATTGAATATTCCCTATTCCATTTTTGTAAGCTATTATCAAATTATCTACGTAGACTGCAATGATTATTCTCTTCTCCTTTTTGGAGGATACATAGATGCATGGGTCTGCGGTTGACGGCTTAAATCCAAATTCTTGTAATTTATCATCAATTTTTTAAACCACTGGCGTCCCGCTTGTAAGACCATATAGTGCTTTCTGTAGAAAACAAAGTTTTTCTTTTTCAGGTTTGCCTTTCAAATATTCCAACATATTCTTGATTGAATTGGTTGGTTATATTTTCTGTTTGGTTTATTTCGTTTGAAATTATTTGAGGTTTTGTATAATTTTGGACAGGATTTGTAACTTTTATTTTTTTAATTTAACTTTATTTGACTTTATTTTTTCCATTTTCGAATAAATTGTATTCAGTTTTTTCTTTATAATTGCATTGAAATGACAATTTTTTGATTTATTCCAAGGAATAAATGTCAATAATTATATATATTCAACAAGAGTTCCCTTAGGAAGCATTTTTTAATAAGGTGGTTCAAGTAATATCGACATAAAATGAGCTCTAGATTTTGCAATTTTCCTCTTCGATCTGCATGGGAATAGTTATTTTTATACCTAGTGCGGAGAAGACACTTTCCTCGTGTGTTAAGAGCAACGTTTTTTACGAGAGGGTGGAAAATGGAAAAACTATTATTTAATTAGACATAGAATAATTGGATACATACTAATAAGTTTATTACTTACCTTCTAGTTATCAATGTTAATGGTGATAGTTATTAAGGCAATATTCAAAGAAGTTCAATAAAACGAAAAAAATAGTCAATTGCAATACTTTGCGTGCGATAAAGTAGTAATTATCGTGCGGAAAAGTAGAACTTTCTGAACTAAAATGCGTAGGAAATAGTATATTGTGCAACAAGTGAGAAAAGTACTTTCATCACATGTTGCACTCTATACTTTTTCTACAACAGCACAAATTTGAAGAATACAAGTAAAGTAACTTAATATTTATTTTTATGGTTAGTAAAACAAAAATAACTCTAAAGTATCCTATCTCCAAACTGTTGAATACTTTTATATAAAAGTATAGTTGATGGTGAAATTTGTACAATTTTGTATGGTCAAACCCGGAACGTCATTTCTTTTCACTAAATTCTCCGTTATATTAATTAATCTGACAGTTTTGTGACAACTAAGTAGGTATTTGAAGATGACAGTAGCCTACTAAGTTTTTGTCGATTTTATTTGATTCTCCATATAAATGTATGTGGCGTGGGCAAAGTGCCGTGAGAAATAATATATCTCACAGTATGAGCAATATTTGGTTTGGAAATTAAGTAAGGTATGAGAAATACGTCACTTTTCATAGCAGTTGTAGAAAAAACTATTTATTTGAGTTAGTTCTTTGTAGCTGAACAATCAAATAATAATTTGTTGAAAATTAAGAAATTTCCAATTGTCGATATCAACGTTCGGTAGGCATCTATACAGGGTGTCCCAGAATTTTTTAGACAGGCTATAACTCTAAAACGGCTGAAGATAACTTCATAAAATTTGGTATGCAGCAATTGGACGGATTTTACAATATTGCGAATCCCTCATGACGTCAGCGAAATCATCAGCGTAGCTATGACGTCATGTCATTATAAAATATCAAATGCAAAGGTGGCGCTTTCATCTAAAAATACCAGAATTGGGAGTGACATTTTAAAGAAGCATCACGTCTAGACATATTTCGTTACATGAAAGAGAAGAAAAATATAACGTAGAGAGAAATAGAACTATATGTTCAGCTGGTCTTGTTTTCCAGCGCATTACAACTCACATAGCAGTTGTAGATGTGTTGTTCGAATCATATTAAAGTTTTTTTTTCTCGGAAATTCATTCAGTTCGTAATATGTACAATTTGTATTCTTATAGGGCAAAACTTGTAAAACTTATTATTGGTATCCTTTTAATAAATAATAGTAACTTTAAATGAGAAACAAAATAAAGGGAAAAAATTATCAACACTTTCACATTTATTTCTTTCATTTAATCTTCCAAATCGACTGACCGAACGTTTGCTTCATTATTTAGAAACGGAGATTTATTTTATCAGGCGGTACATAAATATTAAAACCAAGGGAGATTTATTCTTTATTGTTTATCGAAGCCCCAAAGACTTCAAGGGTTAAAGACATGTATTTACTTCCTATTCACCCACTTCAACATCCATAATGTTATACTGAAACTGATATTCAATGTTTTCCTGAAATCACTTCCTTGAAATAAATTCAAACACCAAACTACTTTCCTTTTTATCTATCCAGTTTATACGTCGGCAATCATTCTGTTTGTCCTTATTGGGTCCGGAGAACTACACGACCTTTTTGACTAATTTTGCAGCAAATTAATAGTATTAACTCCAAGATTATCCGTCGAGAAATTTACGGCAATCCCAGATATCCAGAGGAAAATATAAATAAAATATATTTTTCCCCTACTTGAATGAAAACTATTTTATCTCATTTTTTATATAAAGCACAGTTTGATTGTGTCACACTGTACCCAGTAGGGTAGGGATTCTTGGGTAGGTATTTGAGGCAAGCCAAAAACTTCTATACCTCTCCTATTAAACCCCAACACGAAATTGCAATCCTGGCTGGTGAGTAGCGGGGCAAATCAACCCCTAAATTTTTGAAAATATTAATTTTTTAAGGCAAAAATATGTTGAGGCAACTTGAAATTTTGAAGGGGATTTTTTATAATTGAAAAATAAGATTATAAAGGAGGCAGATAGATCATTTTGGTGGGACTTTCTGCCTGCCAGGTGATCTAAAAAATTATGTATAGGTGCCAGTGAGTAGCACTATAGGCACCGTACACTAACAAAGAATAGTGGTTCAACTCTTCGGCACGCCCCTAAACGTTCCCTCCTTGCCCCGTGTCCGAAGCTAACCTTCGTCTGGGTTTCGTGTATACCAGTTTTCCACAGATTCCGCTGAGTACGTATTATACCGGTTGTAGTTTCGTGTTGCGTTGTGTAATATTGTGAGAACATTGTTTATATTTTCTAATAATTAAATCTAAATGGGGTTATTGTGTCCTGTTGATGGTTGCAAGAGTAAAAGAGGATTAGATGTCTCTGTTTTTCGATTTCCGAAGGATGAAGCTAGTTAATAAATTCAAAATATGCTCATAGTAAATGGGTAAATGCGTTACAAAACAAATGAAATTTATATCTGGATGGAAGTTAACCATAAAAATCATTAAAAGCCATTTGGAATATTTTGAAAACAAAGCAATATACTACAATATACTGTACATTTTTGTTGACCGGAAATATTAATCAGGACTGCCTTGAAAATTTCTTTGGTCAAATTAGAAATTGTTGTGGCAATTCTAGAAACCTAACACCCATACTACAATTTTGTAGAGCGTTTAAAAAATTGTTCACTCAGAAATATTTTAATGAAGTTGAAGATGCTAATTGCATGAACGATATTAATGAAGTTTTATTAGACATTAATACGGACTCGGCAGAAACTTTTAAAGATATTATTTTCCCCTTTTCTACTCCAAAAACTCCTTTAAAAGTTTTTTTACCTGTGACTATCGAAATCTTACTAGCCCAGAAGGTAATGCAATAGTTTATGTTAGTGGGTATGTTTTGAAAAAATGTTTGTTGCAACATTCTTGTCCAATTTGTGAAGAATTTAACCAACAAAACTTATTGGATAGAGGAGCCACGATTTTCACTAAATTGAAAGCCTATGACCAGAAATAAAATTTGCCTTTTGGAGGTTTGACAGTACCCCATATCAATATTGTGCAATATATAGTACAACTTGAAAATATATTTATGGGTAATTTTAATAAAATGGCTGGCAGAGATCATTGGGAAAAATCTGCTAGAGATGTTTAAAAATGTACCTTTTAACCACCCCTGTACAAATGTTCCCAAAAGTTATATGTTATCGCTTTATACTAGATTACGTATTTATTTTACAATAAAATTTATAAATCGCGACCTTAAAAGCAACGAATCAAATAAGCCTGATATAAAGTTGTCAATATTAAAAAAAATAAAAAAATTGTCTGTGTTGATTAAATGCTTATTCCTGCTACTTCTTGTTTTATTTCAGTCAAATATTTTGTTAACAATTCAGTACTAGTTGAACTTCTAATGTAGTAGTTAATATTCGATGGCTACTTACCAAAAGAAAACATGTATTTGAAAAAAAATAGTTTTCTAACAAGGTACGTTTTTACCGGCCCCCGTAACAAACACTCTCTCTATAAATCAACAACCCATGAATGTACGACCCTCGTAAATAGGAGCCACGTGCTAATCTCACTGGCGACAGCGGCTGTACTTTATAACAACCAATCAAATACCCAAAGGGTGAGTTGGACTACTATTCTTTGTTAGTGTACGGTGCTATAGGCAAGCTGTAGTGAGAGAGAGAGAGAGTGTGTTTAGCGGCAGCTGAAGGGGAAGAAAAATTCAAGTCTGACGTGGAATGAATTAAATTGATATTTTTGTACTCTTATTCAATTGCATCATTATTTTATCTGAATAAATCTGATTTTGTGATTTTATATTTTTGTGATCATTTCTTTTTTCAATCCGCTAGCCTTTAGTAATTTCAAGATACAAAAAATATATTCAATTTATAGTACACATTTTTAGTTAAAATGCTGTCACAAAAAAGCAACTTCTCTAATTTTGGATGCAGCGGCAAAAATATTAGTCCTATAAACTTTCTTTTCAAACAAAAGTTGTTGAAAATTCAATTTTCTGAACAAAATCTGTCCTATGATTTTATGTAAAAACCAAAATTTCCGCAGTAATATAAAAGATTTAAATAATAATATTAAAATTGACTAAATAACAAATTTTTAATGATAAAAAGAAATAATGAATTAATACAGTTTCCTGTAAAATTGTCGTATTTAGTAAAGCGTTTTAACAATAGATGTCGAAGAATAAAAATATATTATTCTACGCTTCACAACTAGTTTTGAAAAATATTTTTCAAAAACAGTGACCGTTCAACGAAGAAGAAACAACTACTTCCCGGGCTACATGCCCCGACAGATATTGAATTACACTTCTAAGTCAAACGGGGTTGGTAAATCTACAAGATTTAAACCAACCATTCTGGTTTGCAACTAGAAGGGATAACACAACTTGTAGACCGGTTTCGGCGTATTGCGCCTCATCAGTAGAAGGTATATGTTATCGTCCGAGAGTTAATCTCGGACTGAAATGTGACTATAATCAACAACGGTACATATTGTCCAGTTACGGAAATATTTTTGTTGCGAAAATAGCGACATCTCACCTCTAAGTCACAAACCAAAATTCGAATGAGACAACAATCCACGTGGATTTGAAACAAAAATGAATTAATACAGTTTCCTGTAAAATTGTCGTATTTAGTAAAGCGTTTTAACAAAAGATGTCGAAGAATAAAAATATATTATTCTACGCTTCACAACTAGTTTTGAAAAATATTTTTCAAAAACAGTGACCGTTCAACGGAGAAGAAACAACTACTTCCCGGGCTACATGCCCCGACAGATATTGAATCACACTTCTAAGTCAAACGGGGTTGGTAAATCTACAAGATTTAAACCAACCATTCTGGTTTGCAACTAGAAGGGATAACACAACTTGTAGACCGGTTTCGGCGTATTGCGCCTCGTCAGTACAAGGTATATGTTATCGTCCGAGAGTTAATCTCGGACTGAAATGTGACTATAATCAACAACGGTACATGTTGTCCAGTTACGGAAATATTTTTGTTGCGAAATCTTGTAGATTTACCAACCCCGTTTGACTTAGAAGTGTAATTCAATATCTGTCGGGGCATGTAGCCCGGGAAGTAGTTGTTTCTTCTTCGTTGAACGGTCACTGTTTTTGAAAAATATTTTTCAAAACTAGTTGTGAAGCGTAGAATAATATATTTTTATTCTTCGACATCTATTGTTAAAACGCTTTACTAAATACGACAATTTCACAGGAAACTGTATTAATTCATTTTTGTTTCAAATCCACGTGGTTTGTTGTCTCATTCGAATTTTGGTTTGTGACTTAGAGGTGAGATGTCGCTATTTTCGCAACAAAAATATTTCCGTAACTGGACAATATGTACCGTTGTTGATTATAGTCACATTTCAGTCCGAGATTAACTCTCGGACGATAACATATACCTTGTACTGATGAGGCGCAATACGCCAAAACCGGTCTACAAGTTGTGTTATCCCTTCTAGTTGCAAACCAGAATGGTTGGTTTTTTTTTTTTTTTTTTTTTTTTTTTTTCGGGCCGAGATGGGAAACTCATGTTCGAATGGGTCCAGGACCCAAACAGTGTTGGACTCATCCCCAAGGAGATGCCTACCAACCAAACCCACCTCAAACTCGCCGTTACCCCCGCCTCGGAATCACTACCCTAGCATACTTCGAGACAGGCGGCGGTCCCTCGCACACTCTCCGCTCACACTGTCATCTTCTCCCTCCTATCACTCCTGCCTCTCATGCCATATCGAGTCCTTCTCTCCCCCTTACCATGCTCTCTACTACTCCACTCACCTCCATCCATTCCTCCTCCCCCCTCAACATTATCTCCACCATGTTTTCCCAGTACACCGCCTCCCCTAGTTTCCTCTCCAACTTCTTCAGCACTTCCTCGTTCCTCCAGCATCTAAACACATGTCCCACATCATCCTCCACTTCACACCTCTCGCACACACCAGTCTCTCGTTTCCCAATCTTGTGGAGGTACCCTACTCTCGACCCATGTCCAGTGAGCACTTGTGTCAAGAAGTAGTTCACCTCCCCGAATTTCCGGTCCATCCAATCTCTCCTATTCCCAATCGCTCCTTTTAGCGCGCCCTCATACTCCTCCCACCTTCTCTCCATTTCCTCCTCCATCCATTCCCGTACCTCTTCTTTGGTCGCACCCCTCCAGCGTTTGCTCCTAGCTCTAGCCAACACGTCCAATGGGTAGGACCTTGCCAGCACCGCTGCTGCCAGTCCACCCACTGTCCTGTACCCCTGCACCACCCTCAGCAGTATCCCTCTCTGCACCCGCAGAAGTGGCCTAACCCTCGCATTCACCCCCGCTCTTTCACCCCACACCTCCGCACAGTACAGCATACTCTGCTCTACCGTCCTACCAATTACCCTCCTCTTCCACTTTCCCGGCCCTTTCACATTACACATCAATCTCCCCAGCCATGCTGCCCTCACTTTACCCTTCTCTGCCGCCTTTACCATATGGGTTTTGAAGGATAATTGGCTATCCAACCACACCCCTAGGTATTTCACAGACTCCTCCATGCGAATTATCCTTTCCTTAACCATCACCCCCACTTCCCTTGCCCTGCTCCGTCCCTTCACTAGCAACCCCACCGTCTTCTCTTCCGCCACTTCCAGTCCGCACCGCTCTATCTTCTCCACAATCTTCCTGCACATTCTCTCCGCCTTTCTTTCTATCTCCGCCTCTCTCTTTGCCGTACATACCAGACACACATCATCCGCATACACCGTAATCTCACATCCCTCTTCACATACCATCCCACAAACCTCATCAAACACACACTTCCAGAGCGTCGGTCCAAGAACCGAGCCCTGAGGCACTCCAGCCTCCATCTCATATCTCCTCCCTCTGGAGTCTACAAGCACACGCCCCGTCAGGTAGTCCTCCACCAGGTTAACCAACCCCTGCTCCACTCCAAGCCGCAGCAACGCGCTCAACACGGCCCGTTTGCTGACACTGTTGAACGCGTTCCCGACGTCGAAGAACACGAGTAGGGCCAATTTCTTCTTCCTCCAGCTGCCCTCCCTAGCTCTTTCCACCAAACCCATCACCTTGCTCAGTGCCGAGATGCAAGATTTCCCCTTCGTGAACCCATGCTGGTTTACCCTAAAACCCCCATTCCTACCAACTTCCTCCTCAATCCTATCCCTTATTATCCCCTCCATCAATTTACCCATACCACACAGCAGGCTGATAGGCCTATAGTCCCCCGCCCGCTTCCCCTCTCTACCCGCCTTCTTCATCAGTATCACCCTGGCTACCTTCCATCCTTCCGGGAACTCCTCCTCCCTCAGCACCCTGTTGAATAGTTCCCAGAAGTACTCCCTATTGTCATCCAACAGCCCCTTCACCATATCACCCCTCAGGCCATCTATCCCTGGGGCTTTTCTCACTTTAATATTTCTCCCCCAATCTTCTACCTCCCACTTCTCTACCGGCCTTATCCCCCTCATTTTCACTACCCCCCTTGTATCTTGGATTTCCTGAATTCTGCCACCCACTCCTCCTTCTCCCCCTTTGAACAATTTCTCTATGATCTCCTTCTCCCAATCCTCCTCTAGAACCTCGTTTCTATTTCCACCCATCCTCTTCACCGCTATCTCATACGCCTTTCCCCATGGATTGTTTTCCAATTCCCCCAGTAACTCTTCCCACTTCCCTCTTTTTTCCCTCTCCACTCTACGCTCCAGTTCCTTCTTCTTCTCTTTATATCTCCCTCTTCCCTCTATCCTTCCTCTTCCTCTCAGCATCCGTCTTCGTTCTTTCTTACACTCCCTCCACAGCTCCTCTATTTCCTCATTCCACCAGTAGTTGGCCCTCCGCTCACGCCTATTGCCCCTCTTTCCCTCTCTTTTGCAGCCCTGTATCACATTGTACAATTCATCTGCATCATGTCCAAGTCCCCTTCCTATCTCTTCTCTTACTTTCTTCCTCATTCTCTCTGCCTCGGCTTTCGTCCACTTCCATTCCCACTCTTCCGCTAAATCCTTTCTCTCTTTCCTTATATCCGTCTCCACATACCTATGTAAGCTCAAGCTTTCCTCATCCTCCAGCACCCCCCAACTAAACACTCTTTCCCACAGCCATTCATCACATGCTGTTATATCAATGAATGATGAACCCCCGTCACCCCTCACGAAGGTGGGCAGTAGTCCATCATTCAGCACCACCAACCCGTTGGATGTTAACACTTCCTCAAGGATCTCCCCTCTCCTGTCCGTTTTCTTCCCCCCCCATATAGTATTCTTCGCATTGAAGTCCCCTGCCACCATTCTCCTTGTGATCCTCCTTTTTCCTTTTGACACCCTCAGATCGTCCTCTAATCCTGTCATGCTCCTCTCATATTCTTCCAGGCTGACATTTGGGCTTATATACACACTATACACCACCATGTCTCCCATTCGCACTGCCACCCATCCATTTCCCTTCCTCACTTCATCCGCTCTTAATCCATCCCCCACCACTCTTATTCCTGCTTCTCCTGTATCGTCCATAATCCATCCCTGCTTCCCCAGATATCTAGCATTCACCTCGGATCCACACACTACATCCACTTCCCTCCTAAAAATCACTTCATCCAATATATCATGCGCTATCCTGCATTTCCCTAAATTTATCTGTAACACTCTCCATACATCCCCTACATTTCTCCTTCCCGCGCAATGCTGTCCCCTTCCTCCTATTTGACCAGACTCGTCCCCTCTGAGGGGTCCAGAGGGTCCCTCCCATTTTTT
Organism: Lochmaea crataegi; assembly: GCA_947563755.1. Lineage (NCBI taxonomy): Eukaryota > Metazoa > Arthropoda > Insecta > Coleoptera > Chrysomelidae > Lochmaea > Lochmaea crataegi. The sequence continues at coordinate 29,201,238 of OX387434.1, read as the reverse complement.
CCTTCACCTTTTCCATCGTCTCCTTCTACTTCTTCCCTTCCCCTACTACATTCTATCTCCCCTGGCCTGTGTCCCCTTTCCCCACATACCCTACAAAGGAAAGCCTGCCGACAGTCTCTCGCCATGTGATCCTCGCTCTTACAAAGCCAACACTTACTCCTCTCCTTGACTACCTTCACCTTACACCCTGTTACTTTATGGCCCTTTATCCCACATCCAAAGCATCTGTCATCCTCTCTACCCTCTATAATATTTACCCTGTTCCACCCCAATCTAATCTCCTTTTTTTTCAAAAAGGCTACCGCTTTTTCCCATTCCGCCCTCACCACCGCCATTTTCATCCCGTTTCTCTCCCTTACCACTTTAATCACCGTTGTCCCTTTCCCAATCAAATTCTCTATTTTCCCCCTCACCTTTTCATCTTCCATCCACGGTTCTATCCCTACCATTTTAATGGTTTTTGTTCCCCTCCCCGCTTCGACCACCCTAGCTCCTGTTACCCTTCCTACCTCCCCCAGAATTCCCCTCACCTCAACCCCCTTCTTTGCCTCTATTACCACCTCCCTATTTCTTGAGACTCTGAGTCTATCCACCCACTCACCTGTCATCTCCCTCAACCCCTTCTTAATCCTCTCGATCCCCTCCTGATCGACTTCCCCGATATCCTTCAGGATTATCGCCCCATTTCTACCCTCCTTTTCCTTCTCCCCATCTGTATAGATTGTTACCTCCGCCACCTCTCCGCCACCTCTCACCCACGCCACCATCTTCTTCAGCACCTCCACCTCTACCTGCGCAAGCCTGTGGAGTCCAATGCTGTCCCCGCTCCCCACTACCCCAAACAGTCGACTCATCAGCTCAAACACCTTTTTCTCATCCCTACAATCTCCCTCCATCCGACAGATCAACTCCTCCGTCTTCACCCTTACCCCATTCCTTTCCGTAGTGCGTACCTCCTTGACCCACTCCATTTCCTCTCCTTTTCCCCCTAACATCGGGTACCTATCCCTAAACATCCTCTGTATTCCCTTCTCCATTCCACTGTCTTCCTTGGTCACCCATACCACCTTTACCTTTTCATCCCCTAATATTGGATTTCCCACCTTCACCTCTATTCCCTCCCCCTTTTTACCATCCCAGTCCCTATCTCTAACCTCCAGCCATCCTTCCCAGTCTCTTTGCCCCACCTCCCATCGTGTTTGCATTATCCCGTTGCTATCGTCCTTTCCCTTCAACCTCTCCATTTCCTTGACCCGCCCCTCTGCCGCTGCCTTCTCTTCCTCCAGCCTTTCCACCTTCTCCTCCAGTCGCCTTATATATCCTTATATCCTTATATCCTTATATATCCTTCAATCTCTCTACACTCTCCTTCTCTTCTTCCTCCCAATCCTCCATTTCCTTCTTTCCTTTCTCCTTCAGTTTCCTCTTCTGTTCCTTGTCCTCCAGAGGCGATACCTCCTTTCTCTTTACTCCAGTATCACTCCTCCCTCTCGTCTCCCCCGCCTTATCAGGCGTTCGTTTTACCTTCGTCGACTTACCAAAAATTCCATTTCCTTGCCTTTCTTCATCCATAACCTCCTGTTCTATTTTTCTTTCTTCTTTGTCCATATTCCATCCCACGAGTAGCTAGGGAATTGAATGTCCACCACCACAGAGCCCCGCTTGTGGTGGTAAGGCTGGTTACTCCGGGAGGTCACCAGGTATCCCGGAGGCACCGTTTCTGACTGACTTTCGCGCAGCCATTCATCCATTGCCACGGTAGCTAACAACGTAGATTACGGATTGTTTTATCGAGGTTTACTCCTCTAGGCTTTTTCTCACGGTTGCCTCCGGACGCAGTGGCTTCCGTTGCCTACACTACACCACAACATAGCTGCCTTCCCTATATCGCTGGTTTTTTATCGAGGTTTACTCCTCTAGATTCCTGGGAATCTAACCTATTAGTCGCCTTTTACGACAGGTGGGCTATCCCCTGGGGGTATTCTTCTGAGCCCGCCCCCAGACGGGCAAGAATGGTTGGTTTAAATCTCGTAGATTTACCAACCCCGTTTGACTTAGAAGTGTAATTCAATATCTGTCGGGGCATGTAGCCCGGGAAGTAGTTGTTTCTTCTTCGTTGAACGGTCACTGTTTTTGAAAAATATTTTTCAAAACTAGTTGTGAAGCGTAGAATAATATATTTTTATTCTTCGACATCTATTCTAAAAAGAAATAACACAAAAAATATGTCAATTCAACACACAAATCAACACAAATATTTTTATACAAACAAAACAAATTCAAAATTTTTTTTATTATTTATTCCAAAATTCCTACCGCATGGCTATCGTAGGTTAGTCACGGCGAGCCATAAGCCGATAAACGTTCTCTCTCACTCTTCAGCTTACCTAAAGCGATACTCACTCGCACCTATAAGTAATTTTTTAGATCACCTGACAGACAGAAAGTACCGCCAAAATGATCTGTCTTTTTTGTAATCTTATTTTTTTACTATAAATAATACCCTATTAAAATTACAAGTTACCTCAATACATTTTTACATTTTTCTGCAACATTTTTTTGAACGCGTCTGGCAGTGTTAAAAACCTGACTAAATCGCTTGGCTTATTTTTTCCTAACTCTTTAAACATTAAACTATAACATATAAAAATTTCAAATTGCATCAAGCATATTTTTGGCAAAAAATTGATATTTTTAAAAATCTAGGGGTTGACTTAGCCCTGCTACTCACCAGCCAGGTCTGCAATTCTGTTTTAAGGTATTATAAAAGAGGAATAGGATAAGTTTTCAGCTTGCCTCAAATACCTACCCAAAAATTGGACTAACCCGTCGCGCGCACACGGGAAAAGCCTATTTTCTGGACTTCTAATGAAATATACTAATTTTCAAATTTTAAAAACACCAACTTTTTCAGAAACATCTCCTCTATACTTCGTTATCTTAGCACTTTGATTGTGTCACTTTGCTTATGCTTGCCCCTTAAATAAACAAAATGTCAAATTTCTAAACAATTTTTGAAAAATTAAGGGTTGTAGAATTTTTTTTAAAATCTACTCTTTATAGGGCATGAGATTTCCTTTTGTACAAGCAAAACTGAAAGAGATGTCAATGTAAAAGATTCCAATTTCGAGTGGTCTACGATGTGCTTGCAAGCTGCGTCGCAGCGGAATTTATTCGAGAATTTAGGAAAATTATTGGGGGTCGATATGTTTTCTATTGAAGACCTAATATTCCATTTTGGAAAAATTTTATGTTTGTGTCCCAGCTTCCCCGGGCAGTCTTGTGAAAAAGTCCCGTAAGAGGTGGATATTTGATTTCAATTTCCCATTGTTTGAAAGAATAATTTATTATACAGGTTAAATAACATTTGAGTGATTACGACAGCACCAGTTTTTTTCAAATGAAATACCCCTTTTTCTCAATTTACGAATTTCCCTTCTCGAGCTGATTCCAAAATTAAAACAAACCAAAGAAAATTCACAGTGATTATTCAAATTGCTCTTCATTGACCACTTACCAATGACTCAACCTAGTAATATATCCGTCTTTAAAATAATATGGAATACATTTTGGATTATTTACTCCACAGTTAGTTAGTTATCTATTTATTAGAAAAGTTCATGGCTCATGACATAAATATAGCTCAAGCTACAATTTTGAACAATTTAGGAGTTCCATTACGAGATTCCTTGATTTCCAATAGTTGTTCCATTTAAAGGAATGATATTTTCGATTCTTTCATATAATATTACTGCAATGTAGCAATAAAATGTCCCTTTACCTAGCCCAGCAAAATAAAAGCAATAAGAAATAACAAGACGTACGTGTGGCGAGATCAAGCTCACTACCCATAAAATAAGATGAGATTCCGGTAAAGCTGTCTCTACCATAATGTTAGCCATTTCGTTAGTGATTTTCGATTCTATGCGAAACGAAAAACGGGAAAACCACACCATGTCAGTAAAAATAATGAAAACAGAGCAGGTAGTTAGTTGAAGTGTATCTGCGGTTAAATAAAATCCAAAATCGATAAATAGGCCAGAGCGAACTAAGCTTGAATAATATGCATTGTCCATTGTAAGGACACAAATAATAGAAATTAAACGAAAACATAGACTTTCTCAAGGAAAATTTTCGACTTCCAACTAGAACAAATTATTATTTGCGAGAAAATAAACACCATTTCACCAGCTTCTCAACTCCTCTCTCAATGAATAATATTTTGTAATAGTATAGGCAGATATTGGTTATTACGTTTGAAACGACTCACAAACTAATTTAAATATAATTTAAGGTGGGTTTATGAATTCTGTTGTTCCCATTGTTATTTGCTCGTCGTGTTTTCCAAGCTGCTGGCGATTCATTATTCACGGTTGTTCTCAAGCCTACTACTACTACTACTACTAATTTAGTAAGGCGAACCTTGGCCAAGAAAAGCTCAAGCCAAGGTTCCGGCACCGAGGCCACTGGCGGGCCCATTGTGCCATTTCTGCTACTTATGCACCCATGAAGCCGAGTCCCTCGATGAAAGACTCAATCCTCTTCAGTGGATGCCTGCTTATGTCCCCAAGGGCCATAACAGGGACTCCGAAGATTCGCCTACGCAGCACAGCCCAATGTGGAGAACATGGTCCGACGTTTCGTCAGCCATGCCGCAACCCCTACATAGGGGACTTTCCTCTAAACCTAGGCTACAGAGGTGTCCTTGGGTTCCTGGAGTAAATTCCAGCCCCCGCCCCATCGCTGGAGCATGAGCCATCTGTGTACCAGATGATCCCATGTGGCTGTGAATTTCCCTCTCTTTCCCAGAATTCTCTATTCCGGATCTTCACCCTATAGGCGGTTACGAAGAAGTACCTGCACAGGTAGACATCAGCCGCTCGAGCCAGAACAGGGACATCTCCCAGAAGCCTGAGCTTATTGACGTGCCTGGACCCTTCCCCGTTTCGCACATATCCCAAACTTTTCAAGCGTAGGAGTGCCCTCCCAGTCTCAGCCTCGATCACATGGTGAAGAGGCCGAAGTCCAAGAATTACCTCCAACGCAGCAGTTAGTGTAGTTTTCATGCAGCCAGTTGCCCCCAAACCGACCTCAATCTTGTTCTCAAGCTTACTAATCTACATCGGTTTTTGGTTGTTGTTCGTTGTTGGTGATGTTAAAAATTCATTGGTCAAAGCACAAGCAGCACCAAGACATCAACTTCATAAGCAGAATTCGCGCATTAGGAAAAACTTATTCTGTTTGATGTTTTTGCATGAATAATTGACTCGACAGTTGGTAGCACCAGTAAATGTCAATATCTCACGCTGCCGAAGCGTATCAATTTAACAGTAGCTTATTTGATTGTAGCGCCTTTTTTGACTGTAAGTAGGTGTTCTATTTTTCTACTATGATATAGTAGTGCGAGCTTGGAATACAAAGTTTGTTTTAGGTCCTAAAAGTGCGAGTTTTGACTATGAAGTAATTGGCAGAAAACATGTAAACAACGAACAACACGACAACAACCGGTTTATTAACTAGGGGGTGGAAACTTACTTATGGAAAAAACTATACAGAATATCCAGCGACATATTTAGTTCTAAAGAGTCATGATTGAAGAAAATAGTCAACATCTTTACTAAAAACTACGCTATTTTCTTGAATAACTAAAATTTTACGTTGGTAGCACATACGAGTTACATACGAAATGGTGGGAGTTTGTTTTCGTAGTTGGTCAATCACAGATTATTGTCAATATGTCAATTTGTTGGTCATTGTTTGGATTTGTATACACGTTGTCGTAAGTTTGTATTCAGATTTCGGTTGTGTTATTTTATTCTTGTTTGTGTGACATATAATGGACCTTCATAGAATGGATTGCGAACAAGGACTATACAGTTCGTGTAAAGATTGCTACTCAGTTGGACTCTTTATCCTCATTTCACATGGCCCCATGATTTACCAAGACCGCCGACCCGCTTCTGAAGTTAGATAAATTATTTGACAGTGTCAACGATAGCTCGCTATCATCTCCTGTTAAGAAGCAGCCACGTATTGTGGTGAGTAGAAAATCTCCACATGTCACCTTTTTGGAGGAGTCTGTGAAATACCTAGGGGTGTGGTTGGATAGCCAATTATCCTTCAAAACCCATATGGTAAAGGCGGCAGAGAAGGGTAAAGTGAGGGCAGCATGGCTGGGGAGATTGATGTGTAATGTGAAAGGGCCGGGAGAGTGGAAGAGGAGGGTAATTGGTAGGACGGTAGAGCAGAGTATGCTGTACGGTGCGGAGGTGTGGGGTGAAAGAGCGGGTGTGAATGCGAGGGTTAGGCCACTTCTGCGGGAGCAGAGAGGGATACTGCTGAGGGTGGTGCAGGGGTACAGGACAGTGGGTGGACTGGCAGCAGCGGTGCTGGCAAGGTCCTACCCATTGGACGTGTTGGCTAGAGCTAGGAGCAAACGCTGGAGGGGTGCGACCAAAGAAGAGGTACGGGAATGGATGGAGGAGGAAATGGAGAGAAGGTGGGAGGAGTATGAGGGCGCGCTAAAAGGAGCGATTGGGAATAGGAGAGATTGGATGGACCGGAAATTCGGGGAGATGAACTACTTCTTGACACAAGTGCTCACTGGACATGGGTCGAGAGTAGTGTACCTCCACAAGATTGGGAAACGAGAGACTGGTGTGTGCGAGAGGTGTGAAGTGGAGGATGATGTGGGGCATGTGTTTAGATGCTGGAGGAACGAGGAAGTGCTGAAGAAGTTGGAGAGGAAACTAGGGGAGGCGGTGTACTGGGAAAACATGGTGGAGATAATGTTGAGGGGGGAGGAGGAATGGATGGAGGTGAGTGGAGTAGTAGAGAGCATGGTAAGGGGGAGAGAAGGACTCGATATGGCATGAGAGGCAGGAGTGATAGGAGGGAGAAGATGACAGTGTGAGCGGAGAGTGTGCGAGGGACCGCCGCCTGTCTCGAAGTATGCTAGGGTAGTGATTCCGAGGCGGGGGTAACGGCGAGTTTGAGGTGGGTTTGGTTGGTAGGCATCTCCTTGGGGATGAGTCCAACACTGTTTGGGTCCTGGACCCATTCGAACATGAGTTTCCCATCTCGGCCCAAAAAAAAAAAAAAACATGTCACCTTTTGGAATTCCTGTATTCCATTCCTGCAATCCCTTTAACAGCTAGTAATCCTAAACAAACAACAATCCCTTCAATGAAAAATTGGATTTTTCTGATTCGTAGCTTTTTATACAATTGGAAACTGTTACAGCGAAAACATTTTCTTAGCCATATATTACCCTGAGTTCTTAGACAGGATCCAATTTTCATTCTCAAATAAATTTTATTTACTAAATGAAATCTTGTTTTTTTCATAAAACAAGGGGTATATTTTTCCCAAGATGCTCTTCTGCCAGAAGTAACAATTTTGGGTTTTTGGCTTTTTACCATTTTTAAAGTGTTTTCTATTTTATAAAATCATTGATGGCCTAAAATCTAAATTTCTTATTTTGGTCTTAAGATGTTCCAGAACTGATAATTTTGAAAAAACTGGGTATGAGTATTAAATTCACCGCTATCAAAATTGATAAATGTCTTCTTAACTGGTTAGTGTTATGAACGAGTGTATGTGATGTCCATATTTCATTTTCGAGCACCAGGAATCAAGGAAAACGAATAACGAACAACAGAGTTCATAAATCCAGATTTATCGTCCAGCAAGAAGCAACGAGAGGTTTGTTTCGATGTTATTGAACTCAGACGTATGATTTAAATTCTATATCAAATAAACTGATTTTCAACCAGTCCACAATATTATCTTCACAGGTCCAGCTTCGTCTAGTTCGTACATTCTCGACATTATTTCAGAAATTGCACTGAATTTCAACTTTAAATTGCACACGAAAAAAAAACCCAACAGAGAAACCAAAACTACATCTGTGAAAATAACTGTAGCAAACTAATCTCTGTCGTATCTACCATAATGTTCAAGTGCCTCTGTATCGGCCGTATACAGAAAGACAGATGAGCTGTGCCTCCTGTGCGTATGTAGGGTGGCGAACAAATTGGCGTAATTAAAATGTATATAACGGAGGGGCTGGACACTGATGAAAAAATAAACAAAGTGTTTTTCTCAAATTTCGAGAAAAGGGTAAGAGCTACTGTAGAATTGGAGTATTAGGTTATATTTCCCTTAATTATATGCGGTCTTCGATAGGGCGTTTTCGTATTTCGATATGTTGCTGGTTTTTGGTATGTAATCAAAGTGCAATTGGATGGTATGATTAGATTGTTCATTTATTTTAACGACACTGGTATAATGTTGCAAGAAGTTAAGACTGTTAATTCTAACTGCACGAAGAATAAAATTATAAAATTTCCCTTCTGTCGGTTACTGCCGAGGGAAGTACATGTTGAAGCATTAGAATCCAATATTGGACTGCTTTATATCTTACATTCGCTGGAAAATAGCCGAAAAAGAATCAAGGGCATATCGCACGAAAAGCAATCGACGGGCAGGGGTGGTTTGAGAGTTTTTGAATGGTTTATGTTTGGAATGGATTAAATTTGTTTCTACACAACTAGAAACAAAATCCTCAATAAAAGTTGTAGGGAAAAATTTTGAATTGGAATAATATATTATGTAACAAGGTTAGAATGAAAATTCGATGCGAGTGGAAAGTTCCGAGCGCAAGCCGAAGGCGAGCGTGAGGAACCACGAGCATCACGAATTTTCATTCTAACCGAGTAGCAGACTATAATTTCTCCACGGTCAAAGATTTTAAATATACATTTTTAAATAGAAATGAACAAAAGATAATTTATATTACAGAACTGAATCACAATTATTATATTAGGTAAGCACTCAATAATCCAATAAACATTCTACTTTGTATTAATTGTTATATTTGTACAGTTCTCGAAATAAAAAACCGGTTATTATTGGGGGTATTTTCAACAATTGCGTGGTTAGGTTAGGTTACGGTTACGTGACAGCAATAATTTTGACACTTACTCAAGTTTTGCCACTACGATGACAATCAACTGCGTCAAGGCTAATGCTATTATTGCTAACCAGTGTGAGAATATTATTCTATCGCTAGAGAGAGAATGTAAATACATTTAAATTGCATGGGGGCAGAGGTGTTGCAGAATATTTCTTCAATCTCAAGAGAGAGAATTCCAGCATTCTGTAATCAAATTTGATTTCAGAATTGTCAAATTCGGTGATGATCGTGGAGAAAATTCTATTCTAGTTCGTATTTGTGTCTATTATGCTGACTGGATTTTTGAAAAACTATGGGCCTAAACAAATTAAACTTGTGAATATGTGAGAGTCGATTGGGTATAAAAAGTTAAAAAAAAACATAAAAGCAAACAGACCACGAAGCCGACAACAGGATGAAAAAGATAATGTCAGTCCTAAAAAAAATAGTTCACGGATAAATTGAGTATTACTGTGAAATAACTGTACCGAATCCGCACTATTAAAACGGAAAATTCTGGATAAAATAACCCTGCCATAAACTGAGGTTTAAATTTATTGTTTTGGGTGAAGGCAATTGTAATATTCGTGGGTATTTATTTATGGACACTTTTCAGAATTATTTTAAAACGATAAGAATAATGTAACAACAGACAATAAACGAAATTGAATGTGAAGAAACGAGTTTCAAAATGAACAGTTACAATAGTCAAGATAAATTAGGCATCACACTGTTGAAATCCTGCAGCTGGCAGTTATATCGGAAGAGCCCTTGTGCAGCTCCATATTCATACTAATTAATACTTAGGGCAGTTTGATAAACCAGTAATTTTTCGAAATTCCCGCGCAGTAACTTCAAATACAGAATTGCTATAGTCTGTACAGGAAATTCTATTTTATATAGGTATTCGGGGAGATCCAAAGGGTTTTCTATAATCGATATAATGTCAGTTTTCACTTATAATATCACAAGAGTTTAAATTATTTCCGGATATTTTCTTGAGGGCACCAATAATTTTCTTAAAATATTCGTGAGCGAAAGAAAATTTTCAGGAATAATTTGAGCTTGCGTGGTATTCGGTAAGAAAATTTCACACCATAATTTGGAAAATAATTATTAATCCAACCTGGAATTTTAAATTCATTTAATTTAATTTACCTTTTCAACTGTCAAAAAATTTCCACTTAAATATCGTGGCGCCTCGAAAAAAATTCCAGAAATTTTTTTAGTCGCCATGTTAACTAGTCAAAACTACGGCATCTGATTGGTTAAAAAATAGAGGTGTGAAATTTTCATTAGAGGCGTCGACTACACCGATAGGCGATTTTTCTATAACTGTAACTTGAATTTTTAATCATAATTAGCAGCATTCCTGTATTGGTAAGACTTAGAAAAATTATTTTTCACTTTTTAGTTCGATTTAAAACACGTTGGCTGCCAAACGTATATGTACAGATACATTCAAACAAAAACGGAACATAGGGATTTTAAGCATTGTATCAGAACTGCTTTTGAACTAGTCGACCAACATCCAGCTTCAACAGATTAAAAACACGATTATTACAATCGTTTATTCGGACACTTATAACATATCGTACAATTCCCACCACTCCGTATTCTCAACGGTGGGCGGTCCTTAATTAGCGTCAGACAGTCAGTCAGTCAATCGGTGAGAGTGCTCAAGCCCACAACTTTGTTTCAATTTAAAGAATCCTATTTTGTTTTATTTACGTATTTATTTTTATTTTGAAAGCCGTTATGGCCAAAAGAAATCAAAACCTATTATCTTAAATCGAAACATTAATTGTTAAAGAGAATTTAACAATTAATTTTCGATTTTAACAATATAAAACGTAAGCATATTGTTTCGATATGAAGCGACGTTTACTATTCCCCCATCAAATAATTATTCAATACTAAATCGCAGTTCGCACTTCGCACACACCTCGCACATAATTTTGGTAGGAGGAGGGGCGGGCTTTTTTACAGTGATTCTGAATCCAGCTGTCCAGATCAATACTTGATATTCATTGAAGTGAACTTATAGAAATGTTTTGTTGGTGGACTATTTAGATCGAAGAATACACTAAAACCCTATGTTCCGTTTTTATTTGAATGTATCTGTATAATGATGTCGTAGTATAATATACGTTGGCAGCCAACGTGTTTTAAAACGAACTAAAAAGTGAAAAATAATTTTTAAATAAAACTTATGTAGAATAAAACGGTAAGAAGTTGAAAACCCGTACGTCGTTTTATTCTACATAAGACTTAAAAAAATTATTTTGTACTTTTTAGTTCGTTTTAAAAACGTGGTAGATATATTTTAAAAAAATTATGAGCATGCCACAAAGACAAGTTACAGAAACTGACATTAAATGATTATTTGTAATGAGCGGTGAAATCAGATGTCTCAATTTTGTTGTAATTCATCACAAATTAACATCCCTTTCTCCAGTCTACCGGTCATTCTAAATTTTGTAGATATGGCGGAAAATATTTAGTTCAACCTGTTGGTGCAAATAGTTTCAGTAAAATTCCGAGTGATATTGCAAAACACTCAAGTATTGAAAACCCAAAACACAGTACACTGTCTTCACAGATCTTCAGAAACATTATAGTCGCGGCAACGAAGCACTAAAAACGCCAAAGTTAGGAATCTTTCCGGGACAGCACGTAGAGAGTTGCGGTTTTTTGCATTCGGTGGCAAAAACGATGTAGAAAATTCCTACCTAGGTTCTACCCTGTAGAAACCCCTGGGTGCATTGCTGCAGGCCAAAATGCAGCCCAAAAATGCACCTTTTGGGAGGCCTTTCCTCCAATTTTCTAACTTCTTAAAAAAGAGGCAGAACCGGCTCAATTTGGCTATTCGGAGGTTTTTGGGGTCGCTGATCACGATTATGATGTTAAAATCGACCTCCAGGACACCTGGGGGTCAGGAACGCCGATGAACGTCATCTCCGTGGGTTTCTCAGAAGTTCATGCGCGGAAGGGCAGAAACTCGGTATCTGGGGGTTTTTTGGGTCGCTGAACCCAGATATGGCATCGGCGAAGTCCCCACGGACACCTGGTTCAACCTGACCCGGCCCTGAACGTCGTCCCCGTGGGTTTCTTCAGAAATTCGTACCCGGAAGGGCAGAAACCCGGTATCTGGGGGTTTTTTGGGTCGCTGAACCCAGATATGGTATCAGCGAAGACACACGGGCACCTGGGGCGCCTGACCTGGCCCTGGACGTCATCCCCGTGGGTTTCTCAGAAGTTCATGCGCGGAACGGCAGAAACTCGGTATCTGGGGTTTTTTTGGGTCGCTGATCCCAGATATGGTATCGGCGAAGTCCCCACGGACACCTGGTGCGACCTGACCCGGCCCTGAACGTCAGCCCCGTGGGTTTCTTCAGAAATTCGTGCCCGGAAGGGCAGAAACACGGTATCTGGGGGTTTCTCGGGTCGCCGAATCCGGGTATGGTATCGGCGAAGTCCCCACGGACACCTGGTGCAACCTGACCCGGCCCTGAACGTCGTCCCCGTGGGTTTCTTCAGAAATTCGTGCCCGGAAGGGCAGAAACCCGGTATCTGGGGGTTTTTTTGGGTCGCTGAACCCAGATATGGTATCGGCGAAGACACACGGGCACCTGGTGCGCCTGACCTGGCCCTGGACGTCATCTTCCTGGCTTTTCCTTACAGAATGGAATCAGACAAACTGAAAATCATTACGGGGACTTTTGGATCGCTCCCTGTAAATAAAGATGGAGGAAAGGAAGAGAATGAATACCACTTCTGAACAAAACCCACGGGGATGACGTCCAGGGCCAGGTCAGGCGCACCAGGTGCCCGTGTGTCTTCGCCGATACCATATCTGGGTTCAGCGACCCAAAAAACCCCCAGATACCGAGTTTCTGCCCTTCCGGGCACGAATTTCTGAAGAAACCCACGGGGACGACGTTCAGGGCCGGGTCAGGTTGCACCAGGTGTCCGTGGGGACTTCGCCGATACCATACCCGGATTCGGCGACCCGAAAAACCCCCAGATACCGTGTTTCTGCCCTTCCGGGCACGAATTTCTGAAGAAACCCACGGGGCTGACGTTCAGGGCCGGGTCAGGTCGCACCAGGTGTCCGTGGGGACTTCGCCGATACCATATCTGGGTTCAGCGACCCAAAAAACCCCCAGATACCGAGTTTCTGCCCTTCCGCGCATGAACTTCTGAGAAACCCACGGGGCTGACGTCCAGGGCCATGTCAGGCGCCCCAGGTGCCCGTGTGTCTTCGCCGATACCATATCTGGGTTCAGCGACCCAAAAAACCCCCAGATACCGGGTTTCTGCCCTTCCGGGCACGAATTTCTGAAGAAACCCACGGGGACGACGTTCAGGGCCGGGTCAGGTTGAACCAGGTGTCCGTGGGGACTTCGCCGATGCCATATCTGGGTTCAGCGACCCAAAAAACCCCCAGATACCGAGTTTCTGCCCTTCCGCGCATGAACTTCTGAGAAACCCACGGAGATGACGTTCATCGGCGTTCCTGACCCCCAGGTGTCCTGGAGGTCGATTTCAACATCATAATCGTGATTAGCGACCCCAAAAACCCCCGAGTAGCCAAATTGAGCCGGTTCTGCCTCTTTTTTACGAAGTTAGAAAATTGGAGGAAAGGCCTCCCAAAAGGTGCATTTTTGGGCTGCATTTTGGCCTGCAGCAATGCACCCAGGGGTTTCTACAGGGTAGAACCTAGGTAGGAATTTTCTACATCGTTTTTGCCACCGAATGCAAAAAACCGCAACTCTCTACGTGCTGTCCCGGAAAGATTCCTAGCTTTGTGCTTCGTTGCCTCGACTATTACTTGTGGAATGAAAATCTTCGAAAGTCCATTTCCAAGAAAAAAAAATGAAATGGCGGCTGAAATTTTTGAATGTGAACCAAGTGCCAGTACCTACCAGAAACTTCGCAGCAATCCAAAAACAATTTCAAGTGGAGAACGCCCACAACAAAAAATGAAAACAAAATTCAAAAAATTACTGAAAATGCAGTTTGTTCATCAATTACCATAATTCATTGCTCTAACTGCAATATGAAATTAACTCCTTGAAGTAAGTTACTAATTTCATAAAAACATCTTAAACCGTTCTTGTATTTGAATCAAACCAATAAAATTTGAATTTAAAATAAATTGAATTCGATCTTTAAAAAAATGGTGTGTGCATTATGTGCAGAAAAAATATTTGTTGCACACAGCATAGTTGCGGCACTCCATCTCATCTCGAACTACAAACTTCATGCTTCGTGCAACCAATATTAACTTTTGCATTAGTTACCCAAACAATTATTGATTTCATTATTTGTATAGAGCTGTAGAAAATATATTGTGCAACATATGCATGCATAAACTGTTTTTTCCACTCATGGAATACCGGACAACCTTTCCATTCATGAAGAAAGTACCACTTCACGTACATGCTGCAAAAATTACGATTAAAGTACTTCATAATATTTCGAAGCAAATTATTTTGAAATAAATATTTCCTAAGGCTGTATTACGGCCATTTTAATCATCTACCGAGTACATTTATTCGCAACTCTCACTGTGCAGTAGTGTTTTTTAATTGAATAAAGTAACAATTACAGATTTTACGTGCCAGAGCAATATTTATTCAGAGATAATCGCTTAGACCTGCAAAATGGCTACAAATGTAACCCCGACATCGATAGCTGCCCTCTGTAATTTTTAACATCAAAATGTAAATTGACTTTTGCAGTACTGAAGTAACATGCTTTTCACCTATGATTTCAAATATTGCCTCGGGGCACTTAAAACCCAACGAATGTACAGACGTGAAAATGAACGGTTCGCCGATAGCACTCTAGTTGGAAAAGTCTCACAGCATGAAGGTTGTGTTATGGTTTGTATTTTAATTTATAGTGATATTCGTTTGAGTTTTTGTTCGTTGTCAATGGAAATCTAAATGAAAATGTTATGCAAGAGAAATTTATTTTATAGTTTATGTTTGTAATTCTTCACTTTTCTTTGTTATCTTTTACCTTGGCAATCAAAGTAGAACTTATATTGTCAATAGTTGTATGGAGGAAATAAGAAAAATGAAGGCACCACCCAATTCTACCAGATTCATATGAATGGATTGGTTGAAAAGTTCGTCAATTGCCATTTACGGCTAAGATGCATAACTAAAACTTTTGTTTCAATCAATGTTCCATTTGTCATAGAAACATTTGTCATTTCAATCTGGCAATTCATTTTTCATTCACAACCTATACAGATGAAGATTTAAGTTTAACTAAACTTGAAATCGCTAATGCCGTAGGCATCTCAGATGAAAAACAGCGTAAGAAAAAACTGTTTGAAAAACTAGTGTCTTATTCGTTAACAATGCAACAGAAAACGGATCGAAAACAAAGGAACCCGCAGGGAGGTTAAGGAAAAGTGATCCCGATCAAATTGGCTGAAAATGTGGTATGATGTTCTTGACGTTCTGTTTTAAAGTTACCATTGCGCTAACAAAATCGTTCGAGCCGTTTTCTAGATAATTGGTTGCAAAATCCCGTTTTTGGGCAGTAAAAAGAAGAAGAAGCTGCGTCAACTAATTTGTTTTCTGGTATTCCAGCACTGGCTATTACGCCAAAAGATTATTTTTGCCATCATAAATGGCTCTTATATATATATATATATATATATATAAATCCAAAATAATTAAAATTATGATATTCATTTTGGGATCAAGAGAAATGTTTTTTAATGTTTTTCAATTTTTTAATTGAACTTCTGTTAAAATAACAAAAGTATTATCTATTTGGTTGAAAATCAGGGCAGTGGCATCCGCTTCGCATCGTTTGGTCAACCAAACAACGTGCGGAAAAGTAAAACTTCTCGCACTTGGTATGTAAATAACTATTTCTTTGTTAACTCAATTGAAACAAAACGAATGTACACTCCAAAGAGATACAAATTTCCTTACTTCTCGTGAGAATGCAGATTACCGTAGATAGAAAAAAATACCATGCAAATATAAGCAGAAGAACAGAACGAGGCGAAATTTACTTTATTTAATAACGCTCCGTCGCCGCCACGGGCGACGGCTATAAGAACTTCTCAAATCAAAGTAGATAGGTACATAGAAAACCAACAAAGAGAAGGCGACCACTTCGTTAACGTTAACACACTTCTTGAACGAATTTTCCCAGGTCACGATGTATTTTGTTAACATTGTTTCCAAAGAACTCTGTGTGCTCGTTCTAAGCTAGTCGAGTCAGTATATTTACTCAAGGATAAGATGAAGTTCGTTCTATGTTTGCGAGTTATTTTAAACATATTTTAATCAATTTTTGGAATATTACATAGATAGTATTGTAGAAAATTCATAACTGTAACTACCGACTAAAAGTACTAGTCAAAATTATGAATTCTCAATGGAAGTTTTTATCTTACAAATACACACAGGTTTGCCAAAAAAGAAAGAAGAATCGAACTCCATTCTGCTTCATCAAAGGAAGCAGGCAGCTATATGCTTTTTTATTCTCTACAGCGGCGGTCAGCAACAGGCGGACCGCGGGAAGACGACCTTAGGACCGCCAAGTTTTCTCTAATACCTACATAAAAAATATCTAAATCTAACTAAGTAATTATTTTCGTGCATCCATACTCGCACTAAACAACATACCATATTTTACGTAATTAAATGCGAGCGAGCGTCCTGCATCCTTATCTATCGGCGGCGCCGTTTAGTCGCAGTCCGAGATCGCTCGTTCATTTGTCGTTCGTTCGTTTGTTTTATTTATTTTTGTCTGGCTGCTTGTGTGAAAACCTTTTCGTACCTACATAATATTACACTCACATTAACATGTATCCCAAAAAGCGAAAAGTGGACAGTGAAAATAGAGGGTTTCTGACTGAATGGACTGAACAATATTGTTTTACTCTGCCTGATAGGCCTCAGACGGTTCCAGTTTGCCTCATATGCAATAAAACTGTCACTATTATTAAAAGTGGCAACTTAAAACGACACTACGAAACAACTCATCAGCAATTCCATAAAAACTTTCCTCTCGGCAGTGAGGTTCGTAAAAAAAAAACTTCAATTTCTTGTTACTTCTTTCACAAAATGCACGAAGTTACTAGATCGCTGCATGAGCGAGCAAGAAAAATGCGCAGAAGCAGCGTTACGTGTGTGTTGGACGCTTAATAAACACCAGAAACCATTTTCTGATTCTGAGATAGTGAAAGAATGTATGTTGGACGTAGCTACGGCACTCTTTGGAGAAAAAAGGTACGTGGCCTCTGCAATTCAAAGTATTCCTTTGTCGGCAAGAAGTAATACAAGGAGAACCGAAATTTTAGCTGCTCGTGTCAAGAGCACTCTGCTTGAACTTCTGCAAAAGGCACCTTGCTATGCCATAGCACATGACGATGATGAACAAATGTCTATTGTCGTGAGATTTTATGATATTGATAGTGAAATGTTCAGGGAAGAATTGTTAACAATACTGCCGTTGAAAGGTACCTAACACTCGAGGAGTAGATTTATTTAAGGCCATTGATGAATCTATCACTAAATCCAACATAAGTTATGATAAAATGGTGTCGCTTTCTACTGACGGGGCTCCAGCCCCCCAGTTTAATATCTTATCAGTGTATAATTCACCAGACAGCCCTTTGTGGAAAGTGCAACACTGAAAGACGTTATGGACAGTTTGGTAAAGTTGATTAATTTTATTAGATCTTATTCTGCTTTTCAGCACCGACAGTTTCTTTCTGAATGTGAATCGACGTATTCTGACTTACTTCAACGCAACAATGTTGGTTGGCTAAGTAAAGGTCAAGTTCTTGAACGATTCTGGCTAATAAAACTCCTTCTCGCAAAAGTTGGATACGCATGGAGCAAGGAATCACTTGGAGTTCATAATAAACGAGCGCAATACGCTAGCTGTGGCTTTTTTGAAAGATATTCTGAAATATTTAAATGCGCTCAACACAGAGTTACAAGGCAATGGAAAATTAATATGTGATATTGATATTGCTTCACAAGAATTTATTCATTTCCCAACAGTTCTTTAATATAAAAAGGAGAAAATATTTCCCTACAAATGTATAAAACTGCATCAACTGAAGAATTTTGGGGTAAACAAGTTCCAGAAACATATTAAAATTGCAAGAAATTGGCTATCAATTTGGCTCGACTTATGTATGCGAATCATCATTCTCAAAAATGAATTTTTTAAAGAACAAATATCGTTTAAGATTAGCGGAGGCCCACCTTGAAGACACACTCCGCATTTGCTGCTCTCCTCGAACAACCAACTATAAAAAACTGGCTCAAGAATGTCGGTTCAATTTTTCTCATAAATTTTAGAATTTTTTTTTATTTAATATTACCATTAATTACTATTTTTCACTACTAGCCTCTAAACCTAACTTTATTGACTCTTGTTGAGGTAGTAAAGTTGTTGATTATTGACCAAGGTAGAAAAATACAGAGCCTATTGATTAGAACTAAATCTCAATCCATTTGACAGTATGTGAGGTTAACTGATGCAAATACAAAAAGGGGCCGTTCGGCAATTAACTCCGAAATGGAGAGTGATAGAAGTGGAGCAGAAGCAGACTTCTCGTAGAGTAAAAGGATCATTTGTTACCGAACTGTCAAACGAGGGATATCTATCAAACGTCAAACTCAAACAAATGTCATTCAGTGTAATATTTTGGTGGTTATTTTTTAGTATTTTCATAAAATATGATTAATTATTACTTCGCAATTGTAAACTATGTAACCTAAAATGCGTATGAATTTTATTTTTTGGCCGGTAATGGAAATGCGCATATTCACTCCTAAAACCCTACCTCGCCGAGGTGGTACAATTGGAGCAACTCTTTTCACACCACTCCACACGAACGATTTCAAGACTGCTCCTTTTACTCGTTCTGTAATAACCGAACGGTTTAAAGAAGGGAGAAGTGTTCGGAGTCAATGGAGTAGCATTGCCGAACGGCCCTAATATGAAAATATTATAAACTGACGTTAGTGTTTTACATTTGACAGAAGCATGAATGGTTTGATTTTTAAGAAAATTTTGAAATTCATATTCGATTTTTATTAGTTTTAAAAACTAATATTTAAAAAAATAAAATGCCAGTAGTGAAAAAAATGCTGTATGAGCCACGGTAGAAAAGTGTGTTAATGTCTCGGATCCATTAAAGACCTCGAAGCTTCGCTTCTCGGTCTTTAATGGACCTCGACAATAATACCTCACTTTTCTACTTTGGCGCATAATTACTATTTTTCACTACTCTAAACCTAACTTTATTGACTTTTGTTGAGGTAGTAAAGTTGTTCATTATTAACCAAGGTAGAAAAATACAGAGCCTACTTGATTATAACTAAATCTCAATGCATTTAATAGAATGTGAGGTTAACTTGTGCACAGCTGTCATGCTTCGCTTCTCGGTCTTTAATGGACCTCGACAATAATACCTCACTTTTCTACCTTGGCGCATAATTACTATTATTTACCAATACAATATTATTATTGTACTGTGTTCAATAATTTGTTAAATAAATAAATAATTTGAAAACAAAATAAACTTTACTTAATTACAGTTACCTGTAAATAAACTTTTTTTTGGACCTCGATAAAACTGTTCAACTGTATCTGGACTCCACTTAAAACTAGTTGCCGACCCCTGACCTAAGCGGTTGTAAAAAGAATGTCGTGTATTTGATAACACGCAGGTGTGAAATTTTGGATTTTGGGCAAACATACCTCCATAAAAAGAAATCCAAAGGGGACTAATCCGATGATTGCACGAACCATAAGATAGTTCTTTCACAGTTAGTAAACAACTTGGAAACGTATTATCTAAATATTCGGTAACAGGATGAAATGTCCCTCGTATAAATGTGGGTTATTATTGAAAACTAGAGTCAGCTATGGTACTTACAAAATACTTTAATATTGGATAGATATGTTTATCAACAAACATATAAAAGAATTCGTGAGCGTAAATATATGTATTTAGTTTTGATATTGATGATATCACATATTATAGGGCAATTATCGTTTTGAAACCAAATACTATCAAATCTTTATCCTGCTCATCAACGAATTTTTGGGAACAATTTCTTAGTGCAATAAATTCAATTTCCGTGGGGACTGGGTGCTTAATGTGAAAAACTGATGTTTTCCCTTGAGCAATACTGGACCCTTGAAGGATTGTGATGGCCAAGTAATAGAAAAGTTGACTCTTCCACAATAACTACGCTTTCAATAAACCCTTCGTTGGTTGATTTTTTCCATTACTTCTTCAAAAAACCCCATTCGTCGAATATTGCCAACTTTCCAAATTTTATGAGTTCTCCGTACTTCATACGACCGATATACATTTTTTTTAGAATTCTTCCAACAATTGTACCCTCGTTGCTCAAAATTCTCAATTATGTTATGCATAGTTGATAATTAAGGCGTAGGCTTATCGTCAAATGCCGCAGGAAACAATTATTGAGGAATTTTTCTTACCGTATTATTTATATGATACCATTTTATTATTAGTTTTTATTCTCGATTGTACATGATAATAAATAGATTTTAAAGTTTGCCTATTGTTGCTAAGGGCTGATTGAAGCGAAATGAAATGGAAGTGTCACTTCTTGCTTGTGCATGTGCGGTATGTGCGGTTGATTTATAATATTTGAAAATGGGAGTGGTGGAATAAGGAGAGCATGAGAGCAGTGGACTGGATAAATTCTTATGATGAATGATGATGATGCGTTGCAGGTTCCAAATTGCATGGTAGCGTCCCTTATTCTCCCATTGCGGATAGCGTTGAGCGAAAAAGCGTGAAGGACCACTCGGAAACCCGAGAAATAAAAATACAAGTCAGAATATAGATCGGAGTTTAATTTAACTCTAATAACCTAACATAACCAGAGGAGGTGATAACATGAGTTACAGATGCTGAGTAAATTGGTAAATAGGAATGAATTGAACAGTTGCAGTTTGCGAACGAAAGTCACTTGGCAACAACGCGTGTATAACTTTAACGTCTTTTCTAGCACGCACTCCCGGAACTTCAACTATACAGTAAAAATATGGTACAGTAATTACTATTCGTCGCGAATTAACGAGAGATATCACTTGCAAAATACAAAATAGCGAAAGAAAATGTTTCTATAAGCAGCAGACAGATTAACTGTCGATTCAAAGCGGGAAAAGCGTTAAGCGGTAGTTCCAGAGCGATGTGGACACTACGAGTACTCAAAACAATACTGATTAGCGCGGGGTGAGGGAACTAAAAGCTGGCTAGCTAGCTGGCCGATTTCCAAAAAGAATAGAGAGTGGAACGGCAGTTCGCCTTACATTAGAGGTGGGACCTTCTGAATAGAAGCGCCTGGAGAAATTTCTTTCTTAGAAATTTCTCCAGGGAGCATAATCAATTGCCCCTTTTCTCGCGTTAACACTAGGCTAGCCAGCCTGTAAAAGGCAAATTATTATTATTATTATCATGTCAGGAAATGGAAGAAGAAACCCTTATTTACTTATTTGTTGAATGCATGACACTACAGTATCCCAGGGCACAACCATACTGGATAGAAGAGGAAGACTAAACTGAAGCCTATGGATATCCTAAAAAAGGACTAAAGGAATTACTACTCTCAGAGACTCCTTCCTTCCCTCCTTCGGAAGTGAATAGAAGGTGAATGTTCACCACAAAAAAAACATGAATACAGACATTTTCGTTACAAATTGAGTTTTTAGCTCAAAGTTATCATTTACATTGTTTTTTAACAAACTAATTTGCACTACAGTGAGACTTAAATATTTCTATCATTTCTTTGGAAATAGAATTCTAGCACTAATTTATACATTTAAACGATTCCTATCGACTTTAGTGAAGATTGAATTATAATTTATGGCTGGTAAAAACGAAGTGATTCTCAGCCTGTTGCGCGTCTTTTTCCCTTCATCATTTCATGTTGAAACTCACTTATATTAAGAATAAAGGAGTGAAAGAAACCATAATTGAGTTTCGGTTCAAAAAGAAGGATTATGTTAAGCCCTTTTCTGGTGAAAAAAGTCGGTGTTAAAGTCGTTTTTTTTTTAATAAAAGTGAAAGTGTCGATTTATTTGAAGACGTCTATGGAACAACCATTTTAAATTAATAAAATAAAAGTTATTCAAAAATCTAAATATAATTAAATTTTCAATATTTCAGGATAAGTGCTCTAGCTTTGACTGTAAGTCAAAGAAAAAACTCCTTCCATATCCATTGCTGTAAAAATTACATTTACTTTTAGAATCGCGTTTTAGAAATAAAAAAAAAAGTTCTTAGTTTTCACTTCATTTTGTTTGGATATAGGAAAGTATCACTTAGTTCGTTTTTACGGTACCACTGAGTATTAATAATCGCTTTACTAAGAAACAACATTTACTTTCCGAACCATATGCCCCTGGCGATTGTAAACTGGGCCGATTATCAGGTAATGCTCACTAATGAGTATGTAACTCGGCCAGCCAAAATTTTGTATCTGATATCAGGTATGTAAACTCGGCCGCCTCAATTCCAGGAAAGTGGAAGTTTTCATGACACTTTATTTGAGGAAGATTACGCGGCAATTTTTTCAACACTGTATTCCTTCTTCAATCATCTTTCTTTCCCTTCTCGATAAATTGACCAATTAGAGTTTTTAAAAGTCAAATTATAATTGCGATGTTGTCAGATTGTCAGGATTCTCTTATTTCTAATACTAGGTTCTACCTACGATCGGATACGGATTACATACCGTATTTTGAGGAGTCTTTTTATTGAGAAAATTATAAATTCTTAAGCGGCCGAGTTCACATCTGCCCTATGCCCCAACGAACATTAGATCAACCTCCTTAATTTTCGAGCAATAAATAGTTTGGCAAGTCTATCTAAAGCTACGGGGCATCGGTAAAGGGCGAGGAAACATGGCCGATATCTGTCATAAACGTACCTATTTTCCAAAACACGATACCTATTTGTTAAAAACAAATAATGTTGAAAATCGTACTTGAATTCAATATGGATACGAAATAATAAGATACCAAGTAAAACTGAAAATACGAAGGTAAATATTGACATTTAAAAACGCCACTGGATAATCAATGTCAATCAATTGTCGAAGTGAGAGGGAAGAACACACGCACGCGCTTGCCAATAGGAAGTCAGATGGTTACCTAGCAACGGAGGTTCGATAAATATTCACCAATTAAGTTAGTAGGAGGGCGTGGTAATTATGATTTTCGCATGACGTTGCCGGCTCGAAGGAAACCCATAACATATTTGGAAAAGTATTCATCTTTTAATATTCAGAAATTGAAAAAATAATGTTAATAGACAAAATCCAATGAAACAAGCACATTTAAGAACTAACGTTTAATCATTATTGACATATTGTTAATAATAAAAAGTCCATTTTCTAATTATTATCACTACATACTTAGCACCTTTGTTTTTCATAGTTAAACGTGGCAATATCGGATGTTTTCGACCGCATTCCTTTCACAGCTTCAGGTATGTTTGCCAAACTTATACATACTGCAATTTTCAATTGAACTGTTAATTCTATTAAACATTATAATAGGAAAAAGTTTTGCAATAGTATTTACACAAGCAATTCAACGATAGTTGTTTGGGCCCTTCCAGAGTCATCTCTTGAGCAACATGGATGGAAAGGTGATATTATTCTTTCGGAAAAGTTTTATATTCAAGGAAATATTTGAACAAAGTATAGCTACCAGTTCTGAGGTAAGAGCTTGTGGTTTGTAGAATGGATTTTTCGTTCTCAGTTATTTTGATGTCAAGGTAAGTAGTATTATTCTACTTGTGATACTTTTCACATAAGCTCAGTGCAATATCATTTAATAACGTTTAATCTATTCATTTATTGCAGTACCTATTTTTAAATACTCGTTGTAAATTTTTGTGCTATTTTAATTAATCTTCCATGTTTATGAAATAGTTCAGTGCCTACCTCATGAATGTATATAAATTGTTAATTATTAATTACCGGCGGTATATTTTGAAACAAGCAGTAGCTGAGCGTGGAGAACTATTATTAAACTTCCTGTCCTAACAACTTGTGGCAGTCTGTAATATATTAAGACATCAAATAACATTCCAGATTATATCAAACTACGTTAAAATTGGGGGAAGAAAAATTTCAATGCTGCTTCACATGACTAAAAATGAGGTCATTGCTAAAAATGGGTTTTAATTATTAAAACTTTGAAATAAATTGTGGCCGTTCACTTGAAGTGGGCAGAGAAATGTTGAAGAAAATGGAGGTACCTACAGTTTTTAGTTACATTGCTGTTACAGTGAATCCAAGTACTATACTATAACTAAAGAAAAAGGATATCGGTCGTGTAAATTACGAACAACCCAAGACAATATTCGACGAATGGAATTTTGTGAGGAAGTAATGGGAAAAATTAATCCAACCGAAAGGTCACTAAGAACGTTGTTTTTACAAACGAGTTAACGTTTTCAATATTTGGCCGTCACAACCTTTAAATCGGTTTTACACATTTTGCACCCAGTACCCATGGAAATAAAATGTTTGGGATGGTATAATGGGCGACAATTTGATTAGATCATTTTTGATACAAGAAAATCTAATTCTCCTTGAGCATTTGAATTTATTGCAACAGCAAATTAATCCCAAAATTATTCGATTAGTAGGATACAGATTTAGTGATATTACGGTCCTGTTACCAAGTATTTAAATAATACTTTTCCAGGACGTTTAATAAATTAAACCATCTTGTGGCTCCCCTGATCACCAGACTAGTCTCCTTTGGATTTCTTTTTATGGAGCTACTGCAAATCTAGTATTTATGGTTATGTCAACAGACCTACTACTTTGGAAAGTTTGTATGTTCGAATTTCACAGATTATCCAAAATATTACATTTACAATCCTATGCTATGCTAAATGTATGTATGTATATTGGAGTGACATTCACTGAGACCCAAAATATCTATTGTGCCTCCTTACTTCTACTTAGTTCCTGAGGAAAGTCTCAGAGACTAGTAGCTCCTTTAGTCCTATTTCCCGGAGGAATTTTAGGATATCTGCATGCTTCAATTCAGGAAAATGTCCCTCTTCAATCCAGTAATATCCTAGGTGTTGTGCCCCAGGATTCTAAATTGCTGAGTAATTCGCAAGTATGTGGATAGAGGTTTCTTCTTCCACTATTTTGAGTTTTTTCAGGATTTCATTCAGGCGCCAATGTCCATATTAAAACTCTCAGTGCAGTTTTATTTAGACTCATGTATTCATTTGATATCAACAGGCTGTAGTCACCCAGAAGAATCTTTGATTGTCTAAGCCCTACTAGACCTTTCCAATGGTCAGATCTTATCTTTTTTCGGCTTTTCCTATTTCTTACATTATTACACTGAAAGGTGATACCGCAAAAGGATTCCGGCTCCCAAAAGGGTGTTTCAGTACTTGTTTCTGCTAGTTCATCTGCTATTTCATTTCCTTTTATTCCAGTGTGTCCTTGAATCCACAGTAAAGTGACTATATTGTTCTTGCCTAGTTTATTGAGTTTGCCTAGGCATTGCCACACCATTTTGGAACTGATTTCGCAAGAGCTCAGTGCTTTAATGGCTTCTTGACTATCCGACATTATGATAATCCTTTGCCTTCTATATCCTTTATCAATATTGAGCTGGGCACACTTTCTCATGGCGTGATTTTCCGCTTGAAAGATAATTGGGGTTTTTGCCAAGCTTTCAGAGTGTTTGGTTTCTGGCCCGTACACTCCTAACCCAGTTCCTTCTATTGCTTTTGAGCCGTCTGGGTACCATTAAATTGCATTCTTTTCAAGTCTGATAATGGTATTTGGATCCCATTCCTTCTTGTTGCTTAATTCCGTAACGAGTTTCTTTGAAAAGTTATACTTTTCCATC
Source organism: Lochmaea crataegi (assembly GCA_947563755.1). Taxonomy (NCBI): domain Eukaryota; kingdom Metazoa; phylum Arthropoda; class Insecta; order Coleoptera; family Chrysomelidae; genus Lochmaea; species Lochmaea crataegi. The sequence continues at coordinate 29,175,344 of OX387434.1, read as the reverse complement.
ATACCATCCTGAGGCATGTCCTAGGTTTTCTGATTTCTAAGAACGAAGGAGGTGTTTTTTTTAATGATTTCCTCTCTACTTAGGCTGTATATTGTTCTTTCTGCAACACTTTCCACCACCATATGTAGTGGTGTGATGTTGAGAATCACTTCTATGGCTACCATTGGGCATGTTCTCATTGCTCCTGTAAAGCACATACAGGCTAGTCTTTGAAATTTGGGGACATTTTCTCATCGTCAATAGGCTAGTTCTACTACTCCACGCAATGGCTGATAATTGGTCTCACTATGGCAGTGTACATAGAGCTCAGGATTTTTGGGTTACAGCCCCAATTTTTCTCTGCCAGATTCCTGCACAACATTAGAGCCATTTTAACTTTGTATATAATCTCCTTTTCGTGTTTTTCCTCTTTAAAAAAGAAAAGACATTATGAAAGCCTTAAAAGAACAAGGAGAAAATAAAAAATTGAGAAACCTAATAGAGATGACAATGAGATAATCAAAAGTTAGTATACTGACACAAAAAGGAGAAACGGAAGCTTTTGAAATAATCAAAGATGTAAGACAAGAACAAGGACTGTCAGCTACGTTTTTCAGTCTGGCTTTGGATTTCGTTTTGAGAAATATACAGAAGGGAATTCTGAGAACTGGAAGTAAATTATTCGCGTATGCAGATGACATAGAATTGGTGACAAAAAAAAAAGGAAAATAATGGAAAAAATATTAAAGGAGATTGAAGAAGGAGGGATGAGAATGAGATGAAAAATTAATGTGAATAAAACTAGAACAGTGAGATTTGGAAAAGCAGGACAGGATGGAGGTTTAAAGATAGGACATAAAAAGTTCAAAGAAGTAAAAAAATTTCAATACTTGGGAGTAATGATGAATAATAAATGGGAAAACAGAACGGACATAGGAGAAAAAATAATGGCAACAAACCGAGCGTATCAAGCAAACAAAAATCTATTAAAAAGTGAAAAATTGACTAAACAAACCAAAATGAACATATACGGAACAATAATAAGGACCATAAATAGGAGAAAGTGAATTAAGAATAAACGAAAGAAAAACAATAAAAACCTCGATGGTTCCAGTAAAGATCGGAGAACAGGAATATAAAAGGAGAACTAATCAAGAAATATTAGAAAAACTGAATGGGGATGATATAATAAGAAAAAATTAAAGCTCGAAGAATCAAGGGGCTGTGGCATATATGGAGACAAGGTCCAGAAGTAGTAGCAAAGGTAGTGCTACAAGAAGGAAAAATAAGACTTGGAAGACCCAGAACGAAATGGCTAGCAGAGGTAGAGGAGGTCTTAAGCGGGACAGGAGCTACAAGATGGAAGGAGATAAAAAGAGTCCGGAATAAATGGCGGCAAATCAGTGAACGAGTAGAATGATAAGCCGAGGATGGTCCACCCTGATAAATGGATTAAGAAAGCAAAAGCCATGGTGTTAGGCCATATGTATTGTATAGATATGAACGATGTTGAAGTTTTGTGTTAATTATTTAAAAGAAAGATAAAGTCAATTTCAAATGTTAACGCAAGTCAAAATTCAGGATAAACCAAATGAAAAATTTTAATTTGAAAAGAATGGTTATCTAAAAAAAATTGAGGGGCGTTGCGATATAAATAAAGGGAAGAATTTTTTGAGAAATTATGATAAAAAGTCACGAAAAATTTAAAATCAACGTAAAAATCAACTAAATCAACTAAAATTATAAACAATAAAATGGTAGAATCACCTTCAGACTTATAAATTGAAATGGGATTGATGCAGATTGATGCAGAACAGAATATGGTAGAATAACATTTGGACTTGTAAATATTCGACAGAATAAAAAGAATTGATAAAGAGCTTCATAGTATGAAGATTTAAAATTGTAACAAGAGGAAGACATTATCGAGGGAAGTAACTTCCAATTTAGTCAAATTATGAAAAATTTTAAAGTTATCTGAATCCGGAATATAAATTAATTCACAATAGTGTGGAATTAGACTAGAGTTATCTAAATCCGGAATGTAAATTAAATTACAATAGTTTTTTTTCGGGTCGAGATGGAAACTCATGTTCAAATGGATCCAGGGACAAACAGTGCTGGACTCATTCTCAAGGGGATAGTGTGGAATTAGACATTAACAGAAATTTGATAATATTTTGGAATATTTTGATAATTTCAAATCTAAAAGGAAAAAATTAGGGTGAGAATATGATAACATAATGTAATAATAATAATAAATACCGAACAATAATAATTCTTCTTACACAATTGAGTAGATAGTTATCAAGATCATGTAGAGAAATTTTATTGTACTGATATAATTCAGTTTAAAAAATTTCTTTGACAATTTTATTAAAATAAGAGGAACATTTTGAACCACGACTTGAGAACAGTTTTGGCAAAATCAATATTATATATATAGTTCCTCATTAAATGATTGATTATTAAAGTTACTAGATGTTTTTATCTTGTTGCTATTACATAAGCTCTTATTTATAGTGGGTAGCTTCTTGGTCCATGAAGGAATATTTGAAGATTTGATACCGGTAATGTTGTGCAAATTAAGCTCTTGTGATAAACACTTTATACTTTTTGAAACTGAATGTGTACATCTTGGTTTATTTTTGGTAATTTTAATAAACTTCCATAGTTAAATATTAAAAATTCCAAAAAACATTGTTGTTTTTTCACCCCGTCGCGTATTAGAAGCGGCACGATGAACGTATGTAAATACCATGGTGATGAAGTTTCACCCTCAAACTGAATGAGTGTTTGTTTTATTACAAATTATAAATATCCACAATCATGGTCGACGCTTTTGGCTGGTACAATAATTTGTAGTAGATCGGTCGATAGTGTCTGAACTCACTGAATTCGTAGTCTCCGTATTCGCACCTCAGTGGTTCGTACCGTATACCAAGCGCAACTTGATAGATAACGTACAATTAAGAGGACTCCATTTATTTATTTTTCAATCTAGTTTTATTGAAAAATATTAAATGGAGGTATAAAGTTTCAATCACGTAAGTATTACGAAAGTAAACCACATTAGCAGCAGACTGGCTAAAACTGCATGGCGATATATTTTACTTATTCCGACATATAAGAAACGTGTAAATTTCAAGCTAATTTCTGCTAAGTTTATATAAAGCACCATTTACAAGTACCTAATTTAAATTTTTATGATCAAAATCTGAAGCTCCACGTAACTTTATGAATTATTCCTTAAATGTAATTTCGAAATTGATCTCTGCTAATCTCATACATGTTTCGGTTAGAGTGGTTGCTTGGTTAGTTTCCAGACTAGCTGGATAGTATACAAAATATATAATATAAACATCCAATACTTTGAACTTTTTCCAAACTTCATTGTTACAAAGTTAATATTGAAGCTCGCATAACTCATAAAGCATATCGCATGATGTACTTCCTCATTTGAAAAAATTGATGATTTTTTCAAACTGGTATATCGAAGCCTATAATTATTATAAAAATCGACCTGTCCGAGCTTTTTTTTATTATTGTATGAAGCAAACTTTTTAATGCAAACAGTAATTTTTCTTTTCAATCAGCGAATCGACAAACAGTTTAATTTATTTGTCAAAAAACATGCCGCACAGAAACACTTACCTCAATAATGTATATACCGAGCATTTCAATGAAAACTATCCACCCCACATAATTCTGAAGGCTTCACTTCTATGAAAAAAACACGTCAAAAATCATATAAAGGGGGACGTCTTTTTGCTCATATGTAGACGTTATAACTTTAACCCCCTCCCCACTATGGTCACCACTCCCAATTTTTCAAATGAAACACCCTATACATTATTGCATTGTTGGATTCTCCTCTACAAGAGGATTACAAAAATGTATAATACATAAGTGAAAAGTCAATCAGTTGGGAGTTACGGATAATTCCAATTTACTAACAGTTGCATTTTAATTAGTAACAAATGACCAGAACAATACTAAATTATTCTATAAGGTGCTCAAATTCACTTCCGTTGGTTTCCATACAATGATTCAATCGATCCTCAAATGAGTTTCGAACATGTAGAGTTGGGTATTGCGTACCAGTTTTCTTTACATCATCTAGAATGTTAAAACATCGAGAAAATAGACTGGATTAAAATCAGGATAGCTTCTTTAGTAGATTGTCCAAATAAACAGCATATGGTTGGCAATATGTTCAGCTTTTTCCTAATAATAATCAACAGTAAAAGCCAAATTCTACATACATAAAACAGCCTTTCTTAATTCGAAATAAAAACTAAACATTAGCATCACAGGTTACTTATAAACAGTCAATGATTTAGGTATTGAAAATAAAGAGTCATTCTGGAAATAAAGTAAAAGTATGATAATTCAATAACATATTTCTGGCTTGTTCATAGCTCCAACTACTATCCTAGTAGGAAAATAGTTTAATAAAAAAACCTATAGGTATTTTTCTAGGTTTTGCAAAAAATACAAAAGTATTTTTTTTGGCCTGGCTTGCACAATGCACATTCTTCGTGATACCATTTTTTGCACTTAAGACACTGTATCAGATTTTCCAACACAGCCTTCTCGCAGATAGTGCAGTACCACTAGTTCAGAAACTCTCCTGCCAAACGGAAACTACAGTTACTAGAGGTGATTTTAAGTCGATTTAGCTCAAATTACCTCAATCCGAAAATGCTTCCTAAGGGAGCTACAGCCCTTAGAAGAAGACGTCCTCATATGAGTTTTCTTCAAATTATTCAAAAATACCGTTACTTAAAATATTCAAACTTGGTATAATCAATAAACAGTTACAAACCAGTCGTTCGCTGTAAATAAATTTTTTTCAGATTCATCACAAGCGTGTCAGTCGGGGGGACCAACAGGTATTTTCATTAAAAAAAATTTATTTTCAAGTTTTTTATGTATCCGACACCGAATTTGGAAAATTCAAGATAATTTTCATAAAAAATGTTCTCTTCTTTCAAATCGATATCATGAACCGTTTTCAAGAAAAATAAATTTAAACTTTTTGTGTTTCTTACATAAAATCATGTTGGATTATAAAATTGTATCTGTAATATCAAGTTGGCTTTGAAAAATCAACAAATTATACAGATACTGGTAACAAAAGTCGTAAGTATTAAGTTGCTTACATTGTTTTGGAAATTTTAAATTAATTTTATTTCGTGAGGGTATAAAACAAACAATCAACATTAAAAAAAAAACAAAGTTAGAGATAATTACCAACAGAAATAAGAGAATTAATTTTACAACAGATGCTCTACATGACGACCGTTTGTCTCAATACACAAATTTATTCTTTTCTCTAAAGATCGTCTAATTTTTGCAAAAATTCCTGCATTATTTCTAATTTCATTACAAGCGTTTTGAATTCTTTTGCACAGCTGATTACGGGTTTCTATTGGAACAACATAGACTAATGATTTTAAATAACCCCAAATACAAAAATCACAGGGGTTTAAATCTGGAGATCTTGGGGGCCAATTAACTGGACCACCTCTTCCAATCCATTTATCGTGATAGTTATTGTCGAGATATTGACGAACCTCTCTACTGAAATGAGCTGGGCAGCCGTCGTGCATGAACCATAAATTATTTCGAATCATCAGGGGAACCTCATCTATTAAATAAGGTAAAACATTTTGTAGGAAATTAAGATATTCTTGTCCTGTTGAACGGCTAGGAAGCTCTACGGGTCTCAGAAGCTGATTACCGATTACACCTATCCAAACATTTATACTAAATCTTTGCTGGTGCTTTTTCTCTACTGTTGCATGAGGATTATCACCAATGTAGACATATTGATGTGCATTATGTAAATTAAAAATTCCGTCTCTGGTAAACGTAGATTCATCGCAAAATAAAATATTGGAAAAGAAATTAGGATCCTGATTTTTTTTGTTCCGCAACCAGTTTGAAAAATCTATGCGGGCAGGGAAATCACCATCTACCATGGCATGAACTTTTTGAAAATGGAAAGGTTGAAGGTCTTCTTTATGAATAATATTCCATATGGAAGACTTGGAAATGCCAGGATACATAGCAGCGAGTCTTCTTCTGGTGCTAACCTCAGGATTATTTTCGATTTCAATCAAAATATCGTTTTCGTATTCCATTGTCATATCAGGTCGTCTACCAGTTTCAGTATTTTTAGGTACTACTGAGCCACTTTCTCTTAATCTTTGGTGTACGGCTACAAATGTTGCGCGAGCAGGATGCCTTAAATTTTTTCCGCATATCTTCGCTCTGCTGCACGAGCGTTACATTGTACTTGCCCATAAACTAAATGCATATCAGCATATTCTTCATTCGAAAAATAAACCATTTTGATCAAATTAACTATCATTTTTTACCTTTCACACACAATAACAATAATAACTGTTTAGAATCAAAATAATTTGACACATTGTCAGATTTTGTTGATTTTTCAAAGCCAACTTGATATTACAGATACAATTTTATAATCCAACACGATTTTATGTAAGAAACACAAAAAGTTTAAATTTATTTTTATCGAAAACGGTTCATAATATCTATTTGAAAGAAGAGAACATTTTTTATGAAAATTATCTTGAATTTTCCAGATTCGGTGTCGGATACATAAAAAACTTGAAAATAAATTTTTTTTAATAAAAATACCTGTTGGACCCCCCGACTGACACGCTTGTGATGGATCTGAAAAAAATTTATTTACAGCGAACGACTGGTTTGTAACTGTTTATTGATTATACCAAGTTTGAATATTTTAAGTAACGGTATTTTTGAATAATTTGAAGAAAACTCATATGAGGACGTCTTCTTCAAAGGGCTGTAGCTCCCTTAAGAAGCATTTTCGGATTAAGCTAATTTTAGCTAAATCGACTTAAAATCACCTCTAGTAACTGTAGTTTCCGTTTGGCAGGAGAGTTTCTGGACACAATATTATTCTCACCGTTGATAACTTTTTGAGCAACTTTCGAAGAACCTGGTCTACTTGGAATACAAGTTTCGTCACTTATCTTTCTCTTAACGGATATTACTCTCCTATTCCTATGTTTGAGTTTTGCAGCTTCCAATTCTTCTTTATTGGGAGTACTGGTTAAAATAGCAGCACCTTGAGTGCTCCTCTTGATTCTTTTTCGGATATCCCCATAAAAAAGTCTATGGGGATTAAATCAGGAGACCTAGGTGGTCATTTCAACATTGGGCCTCGTCTACCTATCCACCAAGCAGGAAATGATCCGTTCAAAAACCGTCTTACATCGAGAGCGTAATGTGGAGGTGCCCCATCTTGTTGAAACGCTAGCAAATCTTCTGACGTGGAATCATCATTTTCTAGAACTCGTGTTATTTCGGGATCAACAGCTTCTCTGAGTAATTAATGATAAGAATCACCATTTATGTTTCCCTCAATAAAATATGGTCCAAAAATATGGTCACCAAAAATGCCACACCAGACGTTCAATTTTTGTGGTGTTTGACTATGAAACTCCCGCATTACGCGTGAGACATTTTCAGCCCAATATCTACAATTATGTCTGTTTACTCCACCATTTAATGCAAATGAATATTCGTCGGAAAAGCATTGTACAATAAAGCGGGAGAATCGTGCAGTCATTCACTCATCAATTCACAAAACTGTAGACGCCGGTCGAAATCGTCTTGGACTAATTTGATTTTGTAAGGATGGAATTTGTGTTTATGTAAAATTCTGAAAACACTGCTGCGAGAAACACCCACTGCAATAGAAATTTGTGATATTGACTGTTGTTTTCCTAACGTGAATTGTCCTAAAACGGCAACTTCCATAGCCTCGTTGTTAACTACTCGTTGTGCTTGGTGTTTTTTATTGGCAACTGATCATGTTTCAAAAAATGTTTGCATTCATTCAGCTACGTACTTAAGTGTGGCAATTCTTACGGGATGAGCAGCATTAAACTGATTAACTGTGGCTTTTGCAGATTTATTGTTTTCGTAGTATAATACTACAATTTCAATTATTTATTGCAGAGTGTACATCATTTTTACGGTAGATAGGTACTTGTAAATGTTGATATTCGAATGTAAACTAAGTTACCTACTTGACACTTTATTTAAAAAACGTCAAACACCAGTTTTCCGATCGCTATGTTTTTGTCCCCAAGCAAAACATCGTTTACTTAATTGAGTAGAGTTAGTAACGCAGTAAATGCATAGTTTACATTGAAACTACCCGTAACTCCCAACTGATTGACTTTTCACTTATGTATTTTACATTTTTGTAATTCATTTGTAGAGGAGAATCCAACAATGCAATAATATATAGGGTGTTCCATCTAAAAAATTGGGAGTGGAGACCATAGGGGGGAGGAGGTTAAAGTTATAACGTCTAAATATGAGCAAAAAGACGTCCCCCTTTATATGATTTTTGACCTGTTTTTCCATTTTTTCATAAGAGTGACGCCTCCAGAATTATGTGGGGAGGATAGTTTTCATTGAAATACTCTGTATAACTTAGCCACAGCGACGCAAATTTAATTTTAGCCAGTTCCTAATAAAATTTACTTTTTTGAAACTATTTTTGTTGAGGATTATTTAGCATGAAATGATAATTTTGGTTACTGACCATGGAAAAATTTCTAATACATGATCAGTGAATGTCATATTCCGATAAAAAAACTGTTGGCCGTTAAAAATCCAGTGAAAAGATATCCTGACATTTTCATGAAAAATGTTTTCGTTTAGATTGATTTTAATGGAAGAGAAGCCAGTTAAACATTACACAAATACAGTTGGAAATAATTGATCATCGGTAAGCAGAAATTTATTAGTATTCTGACTATTTTTATTATCTACATAGTTGTGTTCGAAAATGTTCTCATAAATAAACATATCCAAACATCATTACACGACAAATCCTAGTGAATTGAATGTTTTTGATTGCGTTGTATAATTTATTGGAAATCGGAAAGTTAAATATCGAAAAAACAGCTAAATAAATCACGCTGAATGTCAACAGACACATATTCGACATTCGAATATTAGAATTTAGTGTGGAAATGCATGGATCAGGGACGGATTAAGTTGATGGACGTTAATCGAAAAAGATAATACTGTGTACCCTGTACCTACACTGACATTTTTTCACACTCCCTGCTATTTAGATTTCGGTCATTCATAACACTGGCGTGAGGTTTGAAATATTTTCCGTGAACATTTCAACCTGGAGTCGAAGTTGTGTTGTTGAGTTTTGGAAAATTCCTCACAGTCCAAAAATTATACTTTATAAAGCACTATCAAAAAAGAGGCTAGAGTTTTCAAAACATGGAATGTGTAGGTATAACTAATAGACTGAGGTATAGGCATGACCAACATTTTTAAGATTGCGTGCCATTTTTGATTTAAGCAAAACCTGTTAAAATGAACCCAAAATGTAATTCACATCTGGTTTTACTCAAAGCAGATCGGTATTTTTAGTTTCGAGCGTGTACCTGCGAAGGGTCGCTTTTACCACTTGAGACTGTTTTTGGATCGTTCTATTTGTTCTTTTTAAAGTTAGTCTGCATTGAAAATTCTACCGAGTCGCTTTATTTCATCAGGTTATGGCCCAAGTCCCGCGTTTGTGATAAACGGTTGATAGTATTTTTCTGATTAGTGCAAGTATGGCCGCGAATTTTATTATGAATGTTCCTAAATTGAAGGGTCGTGAAAATTATTCGGATTGGGCGTTTGCCATTGAAAATTTTCTGGTGCTTGAAGGACTTTCAAAGTGTATATCGGAAGTTGAAGAGGCAGATGATGCCATGGCAAAGGCAAAGGCAAAGGCAAAGGCAAAGGCAAAGGCAAAGGCAAAGGCAAAGGCAAAGGCAAAGGCAAAGGCAAAGGCAAAGGCAAAGGCAAAGGCAAAGGCAAAGGCAAAGGCAAAGGCAAAGGCAAAGGCAAAGGCAAAGGCAAAGGCAAAGGCAAAGGCAAAGGCAAAGGCAAAGGCAAAGGCAAAGGCAAAGGCAAAGGCAAAGGCAAAGGCAAAGGCAAAGGCAAAGGCAAAGGCAAAGGCAAAGGCAAAGGCAAAGGCAAAGGCAAAGGCAAAGGCAAAGGCAAAGGCAAAGGCAAAGGCAAAGGCAAAGGCAAAGGCAAAGGCAAAGGCAAAGGCAAAGGCAAAGGCAAAGGCAAAGGCAAAGGCAAAGGCAAAGGCAAAGGCAAAGGCAAAGGCAAAGGCAAAGGCAAAGGCAAAGGCAAAGGCAAAGGCAAAGGCAAAGGCAAAGGCAAAGGCAAAGGCAAAGGCAAAGGCAAAGGCAAAGGCAAAGGCAAAGGCAAAGGCAAAGGCAAAGGCAAAGGCAAAGGCAAAGGCAAAGGCAAAGGCAAAGGCAAAGGCAAAGGCAAAGGCAAAGGCAAAGGCAAAGGCAAAGGCAAAGGCAAAGGCAAAGGCAAAGGCAAAGGCAAAGGCAAAGGCAAAGGCAAAGGCAAAGGCAAAGGCAAAGGCAAAGGCAAAGGCAAAGGCAAAGGCAAAGGCAAAGGCAAAGGCAAAGGCAAAGGCAAAGGCAAAGGCAAAGGCAAAGGCAAAGGCAAAGGCAAAGGCAAAGGCAAAGGCAAAGGCAAAGGCAAAGGCAAAGGCAAAGGCAAAGGCAAAGGCAAAGGCAAAGGCAAAGGCAAAGGCAAAGGCAAAGGCAAAGGCAAAGGCAAAGGCAAAGGCAAAGGCAAAGGCAAAGGCAAAGGCAAAGGCAAAGGCAAAGGCAAAGGCAAAGGCAAAGGCAAAGGCAAAGGCAAAGGCAAAGGCAAAGGCAAAGGCAAAGACAAAGGCAAAGGCAAAGGCAAAGGCAAAGGCAAAGGCAAAGGCAAAGGCAAAGGCAAAGGCAAAGGCAAAGGCAAAGGCAAAGGCAAAGGCAAAGGCAAAGGCAAAGGCAAAGGCAAAGGCAAAGGCAAAGGCAAAGGCAAAGGCAAAGGCAAAGGCAAAGGCAAAGGCAAAGGCAAAGGCAAAGGCAAAGGCAAAGGCAAAGGCAAAGGCAAAGGCAAAGGCAAAGACAAAGGCAAAGGCAAAGGCAAAAATAATTCTCACGATTGATACTTCATTATACGTGCATGTAAGAGGATCAACAACTGCAGTAGATCTGTAGAAGAAACTGAAATCGTTGTTTGATGATTCTGGTTTTACTAGAAAAATTGGACTGTTACGAATTTCCGCAAGACTAGATAAATGTGAATCTATGGGTGCCTATGTTAAACAGGTAGTGGAAACTGGACAATAGCTACGAGGTACAGGCTTTAACATAGACGAAGAATGGATTGGTTCGTTGCTATTAGCTGATTTACCTGAGAAAGAGAAATTTTCACCGATGATAATGGCGATTGAGCACTCAGGTATAATAATTTCTACGGACGCGATTAAAACCAAGCTATTGGAGATGGAGGAACATGTTGGCAGCACTGGCAGTGCATTTGTGTCCAAGGGTTGGCATGGCGGTAAAAATAGGCAGCAAAGTGGCAATACCGTAAATCAGAAAAAAGGTTTGAGTGACATTAAGTGCTATAAGTGTAAAAAAATGGGAAACTTTAAAAATAAATGTCCAAACGACGATTCTGATTATAAGAAGCAAAAATCCCCGAATGCTTTTAGTGCGGTATTTTTAAGTGGCAGTTTTAATAAGACCGATTGGTATGTGGACTCTGGTGCAAGTGTTCACTTAACAGCGAATGCACACTGGTTCGATCAGCGATCATCGAATGCTGAGATTAGTGATATTATGGTAGCAAATCATAATAAAATGTCAGTAACTTGTTCGGGAAATATAGGACTTGAAACTATTGTCCGTGACACGCAGTATGATATCGAAGTGAAAAATGTGTTTTGTGCCCCGGAGTTAACCACAAATTTATTGTCGGTAAGCCAATTAATTAAGGATGGGAATTTTGTTAAGTTTGAGTCTGATTATTGTCAAATATATAATCAGAAAAAGGTTTTGGTAGCCACAGCCGAGTTAAGAAATGATGTCTACAGGTTATCCAATGTAGTAACCACCAGTAGAGATATTGTTATAATGGAAGATACACCACAGATTGCTATAGAAGAGGAGGACCAGAGTGTGGAAGTTCCAGTTTCAGTGGGAGTCACAGATAACGGTAATGCAATAGAAGACTATCCAGTAAATACAAATCGTAGTGACACATCAAGTGAAACGGAACTGTCTAGTGAGGCACGGGGAAGTGATAGTGACTTTGAGCCAGAACATCCAGTGCAGACTCCTGAAACTCTTAGACGGTCAGCACGAACGCCAAAACCAACGTACATTTGCTCCGATAGTTCCGACATAAGCAGTTATCCAGTGACAGTGCAGGATGCCTTAGAAGGACCAGATGGGAACAAATGGAATCAGGTAATTCAGGATGAACTTGAAGTGGACTGAAATAAGTTTGATATTAAATAGTATGCCGGGTGCATCCAGAGATTGGAAGAATTGGAGAAAGGTGAGATTAAGTCGCACAAATCTATTTTGTACAATAATATATTCATTTACAGACTTGGCAGGACTTGAAGTCCAGAACGAAGGTCATCCATTTTAAAAAAAATATTATTGACAATTCAAAAATATTTGTCTTCGAAGTTGACAACAAATAAGTATAATTTTATCAATAAACGTCAACAAAACTGTAAAACGAACGATACAAAGCGCTCGCTATAATCACTCGTTTTGAAAACGTATACGCATCAAGAATACCAAAGCGGACGAATCTTTCGAAATGCGCATACGCATCAAAAGTTCACTTGTAGAGAATACGGCCCCTGGGTCAAAACTAGTTTGAAAAGTTAGAAAGTTGGTATGTCGGGTAACTTCTGGGGTATTTGATATTCAGGTCTGATTTGATAGCAGATTGGCGTTACCTTGCTCTGTTTAGGGTGTACAAAATAAAATTTCAAATAAGTTATCAAATGTATCTTTTATCCTAGGTTATATATATATATATAGAAACGAGGTATCTTATTCACTTTTTCCTTTATATAAATTACCATAATTTACTCCTGACAATGCAAATGTTGTTTGTGAAACCGGTCGAGTAATATATGTTATATTTCTGTTGTGGAATTTGTTATTTATTGATTTTATTTGATGAATATTGAAATATTCCATGTAGTAGGGGCTCAAACAATTAACTGGATTAGTTAGTATCATAGCATACAGGACTTTTTTGTGGATAATGATGAATACTATCAACATGGAGAGGGTACATTATTTTATGTATTATCGATAGTTTTGGCAGAACATTCCAAATAATGCAAATTTTTGTTACCTTGGGTCCTTGGGTCAGGTCATCTATTTTTTGAAAATAAGATACACAGCCTTTGTTACTCACTGATAATGTAGCTTTCTATATGTGGAAGAATTTCCGGAATCAATTACATAGTTTTGAGTTTATCCATCACAAACAAACTTAAAAAATCAAATACTTTTTCTTCATCATATTAGTATATTAACCTCCTGAGAAATTACTATTTTATTATTATTAATTAATTATTATTTTATTTCACAAAAACTACCGTTTAGGTTACAATTGTGGAGGGTAGAAGGAAGGAGCACCATCTTGTATGGGTGACAAGTTGAAAAAGTGTCCACCTATAAACAGCAAATTATAATTCGAAGATTCACCGAAATGGCGCTCGTGTAGCTAATGGAAGTGATATGAATTTAGGGTTATAAACCGAGTGAAGTGTGCTGGGTTGAAAAATCTAGTATTTTTCGTGACTTGTGTAATTGAGAAATATACAAGATTTAAAATCTCAATTATTTACGTACTATTTCCTTTTTTAATTTTGTATCTTAATCTAATAATTCATGGCGCTGTTTTTAAAATCTTTCCACTTGCTACTATGGCGCCACCTTAATTTGCTTCCTTTCGATGGACACTTTTTAATACATTCAGATGGTGCTCCTTCTTTCTACCCTCCATAGTTACAATGTGAGTGGTATCAACGGAAAGAAAAAAATATGCTGTGAATATTTTAGTTAGGGAGAGCGCGGAGTTCCAGGGGTAAGCAATAACTGAAAATGAAACAATACATGTGGTATGCGCTATTAAAGTGTCAGGTGATGGCAGTGATTTTAGTAGCTCCGGCGACGCTACGGTGGTTGAGTGAGTGTGGTTGAGTGCACGTAATTGTCAAAACATCAGCTCAGTAAATTTTTTCGATTTTAGTCTATCTATGTTTATTATGAATGGATCCATGCGTAACTTTCCTTGTTTTGTGTACGTAATTTGGGACTAAATTCCTTCCTAACGGGGCTAGTTGTTCTCTGGAACAAGTAAACCCAATTGACCTTTAATCATACATGAAATTCTCATGACTATCTCATGAAGGCTGCGAAACTAACGTAATACAGAAAGAAAAAACTACCGAGACATTGCTGAGTCAAGCTGCAGATGCTGCCATCATGGAGAGAAAAGTGTACTATATCTTTTGTCTGGAGAGGTAAGGAAACTCAAATGAATGTGGGGTAAAATTTCCTTCAGAAAACATTCAACGTGGCTCAAGAATCGAGAAACAGGAGCTAACTGATTGACTGAATTTATGGAGAAAATCTCCTGTAAAAACCTCAGAAGCAAGAACAACGGGCAGAAATATAACATTAATTTATTACTCTACCGGTTTCATGAATTACATTTGCATACGGGTTAAAACAATTAATTTGTTATACCTCTATCTATTTTGCTGTTAAGCGGCGCCGCCCGATAAATGCTACGATAGATAAATAAGTCAGCGCACACATTTGACTCTTGTGATGTCGATAGTACCGACTTAAACAGAAAAGGCTATACAAAATATCGGAATATACAATTTTCCAATCAGTGACATTAGTCTAATTTAATAATGATCACCATTTAAATAAATGAAAAGAGTTCTTTATTTTTATTGTAATTCACTTTATATACATCTTCAAATATAAAGTGGCACTCTCAGACAACTACTTTAAGTGCCAGAAAAAAACCATTTAGAGTATTGTTTGAGACGACAAAAGCTGTGACATATTGGAATATGCAGTGCGAAGAAGTTTACAAATCAAATATTTGCTTTCTAGTCGAGATGCTGGAACGGACAAAAGTGTCAAGAAAAATGAAACATGTTTATGTTTATGGCTACCAGTAAACCAACACATTTATTAAATATCGTTGGAACAAAGCAAGTAAATAAGTAAACAATTTAATGGATAAAGTTTATTTTTGGGTGTTTAGAGTTTAAGGGTAGTGGAGTTTTATTTTTGAGTATTAAATTAAGAAATATATTCAATTTCTTAACATTATCAAAAAACACTTTTAAGGTCAGAATGCAGTCGTTTCGAGGATTTTTACACAACTTATTTTTTTTCGAAACACATGTTTCATAATTATGAAGAAATATCCGGATGAAAAATTTATTACAAGCTTGTCTAATTTTATTTTTTAAATCGTTCGTGTTCACAGGTTTTTCATTATAAACAAGCTCTTTTAATTATCCTGATACAAAAAAATCTAGGGGAGACAGCACCAGCGATCGTGGAGGCCATTGAAAGGGTCCATGAGTTCCAATCCATTTGTTTGGAAATCTAGCATTAAGATAATTTACAACAATACCGCTATTATGTGGGGGTGCGCCATCTTGCTGTCATATCATATCTCTTCTTTCATTCAAAGGAATTTTCTCCAGTAACTCAGGTAGGTCATTTTCTAGAAAATTTAAATACCTCTGACCATTGAGATAGCCTTCAAAAAAATATGGGCCTACTAACCGACCATTTAATAATCAACACCAAACATTAACTCCCCATCTGGTTTGAAAGCGAGTTTCCCTTACCCACCGCGGATTTTCCACTAACCAATAATGAGAGTTATGGCGATTCACGACGCCATTATTATGGAAACGCAATTCATCACTCCACAAAATTTTACTCAACACATTGGGAGTGTCTTGCATCATAACTTGCATAATGGTGATAAAGGTTAATCTCCGATCCAGATAGGTGGGTCGCAACTCAAGAGTCAAATGCAATTTAAATGGATGGTAATGGTGGGTTTTTAAAATTCTATGAACTGAACTTGAAGAAACACCAATTTCTGCAGCAATGGTTCGGATGGACACATGTGGATTAACCGCTACATATGCTAAAACATTTGCCACATTCTGTTCGGTCTGTATTGGTTTGTTATGATTACTATGCTTTGAGTTTGGAAATGAACCTTTTCTCTTCAACTCACCACTCACCATAGATTAGCAATATATCTATTCATTCTGTGTGAATAGGAATGGCATTTTAACTTCGGAGTTTTCACACTATGTATTGTTTTAAAACGGTTCTAGGTATGAGTATTTAGAAAGTGACCACAATCAATGTGGCATTAGATTTTACTAATATCAATCAAAAAGCGATTAAGGTATAATTCCAACGCCAACTGTTTTCCTTAGCTTTTATAAAAAATAGTTAAAAAGTAAAAATAGGCCTATCTGAAGTAAATCCAGACATTATAATCGTGGCATTTAAAGGATCACTGGTTATTGTCGCAAATAAACAATAAATTGAAAATTTGGTATAATTATATCCACTTAAGTACCCTCACTGTGATACACCGTTGAATTTGAAATAAAAAGCCTCTTCATTTGAGCTAAGTTTGATCCCCCCTTCCATTGAATTTTTTTCATTGAGATGACGTCCCTGCTTCTATGATGACGTCGCAGATACCCTGTATACCTTGGATGAAATTACTGTAGGTCCCAAAAAGATTACCCAATTTTCAAATAAACCTATTCGTTTCTTCCTGAGTTACAGCCTGTAAAAAAATCTTGGGACACCCTGGATAGATCAAAGGATGTTTATCGAAACTGAAAAAGTGACGTTTTATCAATAAGTTTCCATTTTTTTAAATTCTTTCCATATTTTGTTCTGTCATCCAAGTCTGAATTATGTTGAAAAGTCTCTAACCCGGGCAGACATATAAGCGAGTTAATAAAAACGTGATAATGATAAAATAAAATAGAGGAAAATGGATGCAAGAACACGATGGCAAGGATTTGAAAACAATTTAATTCATTTTTTGAGGAACGGGAGTACAAGCCTGAAAAAAACACAGCAAAGACAAAATTGGCCGATATCTCGAAACACTACGCATTTAATATGAATATGGTGACGATTAAAAGAAAACCATGTGGAACAGAACCGCCAAATTATTACAAACATTGTAATTTTAGACCTTTATCAAATAGTTTGATCCTTTTAAAGACATTGAATTCAAATCTCAGAGAGATGTAAGGAACACCAAGCGCAATTTGATACAAAAAAATCCAAGAAAAGATAGTACATTTCGGAAACTTTGATCGAACAGATTTTGTTGGAAATGATCAAATACTGCGATGAAAAATACACCATCTGAATTCAAAAAAAAAGTTTTATCTCATCGCGTCATATGAATTGGTGAGGTGCACGTTTTTGGTACATTATTAGAAAGAGAAAAAAATAACGATTTGGTCACTGGTAGTATGGAGTATAAACTGATATTCTCAAAAACAGCACAAGGCGGATCTCAAAGATATGTAATCAGTAAATCGTTGACACCCAAGAAAAATAATCCTGATATTTGCCCTGTTGTTTTGCTCGAAAATTTGAGCGAAACGAAATTATTTAAACTCACAGGCTCTTCCTCACAGTAAATCAGGATTGAGACAGTTCATATTATTCTGGAGAGGTTCAAGAAATGTACTGAAATGAGTGGTATAGATTGAAATTGATATTACCAATCACTCTGCAAGATCCACAGCAGTGTCTTATTTTTCCAAAGCGGGTACTAATGAACAGCAAATCATCTAAATTACGAGTCACAATTAATCTACATTACTTAAACCTTAACTCGAGTTAGACAGTCAACACCATTCAAAATTAATAAGTAATCTTAGAAGAAATCCAGAAGTAAATATTATTAATAAGACAATGCAATGTTGCACCTACTTTATGTCACTTATGGATGTAACAATTTTTATTCGGGTACGTCAAATAATAATCTAACGAACATCACAATCATCAATCATGTAACAATTTTCTATTATTTGTGATGCGAGTGGGCACAAATTTAAGCCTTATAGTTTTATTAAGGAATTGGGCATTCAATATGAGAAAATGTAATTGGCGACACATTGTAAATTGTAAACATAGTAATTGTTGAATTTACTGATTGGACCCTTAGGTACTTTGTGAAATCTACTCATATTACTTTTTTAAATGAAAATAACCGTTTCTAATTTATTCCACCAGTTAATGGAAATTCAAAAATAATATTGAATTTTTTTTCATATGTCAAATTTGACATTTCAACAATGTTCCGACTATTTTTTTAATGTTGTTTTAGCAAATGAGCATACGGTTAGGCGATAGTTTTGCACTAGTGCAAATTAGACCCTCCGGCTTGTTTTCATCGTAAAGCTTCAAAATTTGCAGCAATTCTGTGTAAGTAAAAGCCGAGGAGCTTTCTTTTTTCTTTTTCGGGTTCATTTGTAATATTTTGCGCGTAGCATCTCGTGCACCCCTAGCAGATTTAAATCTCACATCATTAAATGGATCTATTGCAATGCCGAAATCTTCGCAATATTTTTCCCGAACAAGTCCCGAACGTTCCACATTGTTTTCACCACACTTTCGCGCATGTTGCTTGCCCAGTCCTTTAGAATGAAGGCAATTTTTTCCACCGAAGTTCCTCGTTCTAATAAGTGATTTCTTTCGGCACAAAACTCTTGAAAACCAGACTGTCATTATGCCATTCTGTCATTATGAACGTAAAAAAAATGTCCAGTATAATTCGCTGTTGGGTACCCACGAGGAGAAAATTTCCGCTAAAATGCATCCGTTGCCATGGTACTCTATAAAAAAAAACACGTTCTGATTGGTTAAAAATTACAGGTGTGGAATTTTTAATAATATTTTTGAATTTTCATTAATTTTTTCATTAAATAGTGAAATTAATTAGAACAGTTAGTTTCATTTGAAAAAAGTAGTTGTTATTGTTATTTACTTAGATTGTGATAGATTAGATTTGATGAGGTGGCTAATCGGCCTATTCCACTGTGATCTTTCAAGATCTATTGTGGTCCTCTAAATCTAGATTACATTCTCCAGTCCAACTCTTTTTAAGTAGCCAATCAGCCTCGGGACTGAATCTTTCATGTAGTTTTCTGCCGTTGGCGTCTCATCGCCTAGTACAAGAAACCGCACATTCGCCAAGCAATCGCACTGACATAGGATGTGCTCTGCAGTTTCCTCCTCTAGGTGACAGAATCTGCACATAGCTTCGTCTGTCAACCCCATTAGCTCTGCGTGCCTGTTAAGCTTACAGTACCCCGTCAACACACCCACTACGGCTTTGACAGTTTTCCTATCTTTGTTCATTAGGTCTACCGTAAAAGTTGGCGAATGTCCTCTAATGAACTGTTTCGCCTGTCTCTCTCCTGGTGAGGTTACCCACCATTCTAGAGAATCCTGTGCCACCCACTTCTTTGTGTCCATATTTATTGTCGACTTTGCGACGCCGCAGAAGGGTTCCGGTCCAATGAATGGCATTGATGAGTCTTGTCTGGCCGTTTTATCCGCCAATTCGTTGCCCTTATGACCCTTGTGCCCTGGTACCCAGGCTACCATGACCTCTCCAAGTGCGTTTAAGGCACCTATGCAATCCCATACTAGCTTAGAATTGACCTCTATGGTATTGAGGGCCTTCAGTGCAGCTTGACTCTCGGTGAAGATGGCAACTGAACGGTATGTCATTTCCCGCCTTTTAATTTTTTCAACGCAGTGGTGAATCGCCGTCACTTCCGCTTGGAAAGTTGTGGCGTTCTTAGATAGGCTTATTGAAATAGATATCCTTTGTTTTAGCCCTACAATTCCGGCTCCTACACCTATTTTTGTTTTGGAGCCGTCCGTATACCAGGTCGCCTCAGCCTGTATGGGTACACCTTTCTTCCAGACTTCCCTACCTGGTAGGTTTTTTATTCGGTTATTTAACGTCGCCGTCGGTCTATTTCTGCGCAGCTTAGGCTAATCACCGACGCCGGGAGCACTCTACCCCTAACCGGAAATTTTGCCGAATCCACTAGTGTTCCAACCAGTGGTAGGGATCTTTATCGAGCCCAACATCCATGGACTCGGGACCTCGGTTTTACGTCTCATCCGAAAGACGGCATATCTACATTATACCTCGTGCTCATTGGTATAATGCCTGCGAGCTGTGATATGCTACTGACCCTAGTAATCTAAAGTGATTCGCTGCAGGCTGTACGGGCTCTACGACGGTGTTTCCTCAGTGGTCACCCATCCAAGTACTAACCGTGCTCGACCCTGTTTGGTTGTCATTATCGCTTCAGAAGCGTTCCACTACAAAGCTGGGCCGACGCCCACAGTTATTAGGAATTTATTATTAAAGCTATGTCTCGTGGCCGTTGCGTCTATGGGTTGCCCCATTAAGACATCCGCTTTTAGCTCCTCGATAAGCTTTCGATAGTCGGCACCGTGCGTTTGGCTTATGTGTTGTTGACTTTTCAGTAATCTGTGCGTTACAGATCTGACCTCGCCTTGAATAAAAATGTGTAGTAGAGGCAGATTCAGCAAGACTTCCAACGCACTTGTGGGACTAGTTTTTATGGCTCCCGTAATACACAGGCAAGCAAGCCCTTGTGTGCTACTCAATAGCCTTAAAGCTCCCACTTGCAATGTCTTTGTCCACCACACTACTGATCCATCGGCTATCATTGGTCTAACAACCCTTGTGTATAGCCATTCGGTCATTTTTGTGGTAAGTCCCCAGTTTTTCCCACTGCATCTGCCAAGGGCAATGGTAGCTTTCTGTGTGGTCTTCTGAAGGCGAGTGTTCCATGAAAGCCTTTGATCAAAATGTACTCCTAGATACTTTGTTTCTTTGGCAAATAGAATCACCTCTCCTCCTAACACTATTGTCTTCAGGCCTTGTAGTGCCGTCTTTTTCGTGAAATTGATAATTTGTGTTTTCTGAGCATTGACTGTCAGTCTCTTTTGTATGCACCAATTATCAACTATATTTAAGGCTGTTTGCATTCTTTCCGATATCACCCCAGCAAACTTGCCTCTGACTACAATAGCGATGTCGTCTGCATATCCGAGACAGTAAAAATCTTCTGTGGACAGTTCTGTAAGGAGGTCGTCTACTAAGGTTGCACATAGTAGAGGTGATAGCACTCCTCCTTGTGGACATCCTCCACCCGTCCTTGCCTTGATGGTGACTTGTCCCAGAGTGGAGCTTATTATCCTATCCTCCAGAGTTTCCTTTATCCATCGGCATATTGTTGTGGATGTCCCCCGTCTATTCATTGCATCAATCGATGAATTCGTGGTAGCATTATTAAATGCTCCCTCGATGTCTAAGAAAGTGGCCATCGCTATCTCTTTGTCTTCTATTGACTTTGAGATAAGCCTGTTTAGATCATCCAGCGCTAGATCCGTAGATTTTCCTGGTCGATAGGCATATTGACGATTGCTTAGGGGCTTATCCTTTAACACTTCGTCTCTTATGTACCTGTCTAGCAGCATTTCTAATGTTTTTAGTAGAAAGGAGGATAGGCTTATTGGCCTGTATGACTTTTGCGTTAAGTCAGACACTTTACCTACCTTGGGTATGTAAATACTTCCGGTATGTATCCCCATGCCAGACTAGCTTTGAGGATCTTAGTTACGTGTGGTATTAACCCATCGATTCCCATTTGTAGTTGAATGGGATATATACTATGTGTCCCTGGGGATTTAAATGGTTGAAATTTATTTATGGCCCATCTAATTTTATTTGGTCTTGTGACTTCAGAGGCTATTTTCCAATCCTTAGCACTTGGCCTGTTTGGCCTTCGTTTTCGTATGGTAGGCCTAACTGCGTCGGTGGCCAGAATTGATGATGCTGGAAAGTGGCCGTTTATTAGTACCTTTAAACTCTCCTCTCTGGTTTCTGAATAGGTGCCGTTAGCTTTCCTAATGAAACCTACTTCTTTTCTGGTTGTCCCATCCTTTGCCAGGACTTTGTGGATTCGGAAGCATGCGGGGGCATCCGAGATGTCCTCGCAAAATTTCCTCCATGAGTTCCTTTTGGCTTTACGAATTTCTTTGTTGTATTGTGTGAGCTTATACCTGTAAGTATCCCAGTCCTGGTTACTTTTGGCCTTGTTAAAAAGATCGCGGACCTCCGCCCTAAGTCTCTTTAGGCCATTGCTCCACCAAACTGTGTTACCTGTGTTCTTCTTTGTTTTCTCCGGACAGTTTTCTTGGTAGGCCGCCTTAATCGCTTCGCTTACTTTTTCTACTATAGCTTCAATGCCGTCAATCGTTTCAGTACCATCCTCGAGAATTCTACTGAGGGACGTTTTATATCCTATCCAGTCTGTATCTCTTGGATTTCGGTACTTGCTTACCAATGGAGTTACATTAATATCAAACCTTATGTGTCTGTGGTCCGAGCATGACGGTTCGTCAGACACACAACAATTTGTTATTTTATGGATTGTGATAGTAATTTGTTATTAGTTTCAAATAGATTATGACAGTTTGATATATTTAATGCTTCTTTTCTAAACGAATTCGATGGATTGGAAAGCAGTGAGATAAGGAAAGCGCGTGTGGCAATAAACTCATTATCTTTCGCAAAATGAAAGGGATAAGAGGTAGAAAACTCCTAATCATATGCAAAATGAGTGAGCGTAGATAAATATTATAAATAATTCAACCCTTTCAACGACGTACAGCTTTGCTTATCACAGTGCATAGTGAAAAAAAAATAAACAAATACATGTATGCGTGATTTAAAGTTATAGAGTACTCAATTTGTATTGCCAAGAACCAAATTTCAGATACTCCGATATTTTTAAAAGGTCCTTTGAATACATAAGGTATTGAAAACAATCATGCGATTAGAAAAAACGACTGGAGTGGAACCCATTAACAAAGTTGGCCTTTTGGAAACTTTAAATCCCACTTCAATATTGTTAAATGGTAAGTACTTTACAGAACCGTGTAGGTTGATGAAGAAATAATACTGTGAATCACTTTAAACAAACCAGAACTTTCCAATACTTCTTAAAAGTTTCATCTGCCTTTTTTTAATTTATAAATTTAGTTCTATTCTTGGACTGTTCCCAAAGTTAACTGAACGAAATATCTACAGGGAATTATACAGCTTTCTACTCGGAGAAGGCACATTCTATTTATCCAAAACAGCATAATCATTTTTTTTAAAGAAAATTGAAAAATTTCTTAAATTAACATAACAAAAAGAATAATTAATATAACACGATGGACATATAGAAGATATTACTATATTTTATGCTATCACTCCATATCAAGTTTGATATTTTTATGTACAGCTTGTCAAACAAGTTTTTGAATATGGTCACGCTCCTCTAGTGCACAATGGACAGCAGCTGAATTAATCAGTTGCTAGAAGTATTTCGATGAGAAGAAATCGCAGAGTACTATCAGTGAACGCATAGTTGAGTTAAACTGTGTTTCATCAATATTAAGTCAATAATTATTATAAATAATGGATTTAAATTGTATAGTTAAAGGCAAACTAGGGAAGTGATTACAAACATATTTTTTAGGCAGCGGGAGGTGAAAGATAACAGGCCAATCAGGACCTTTGAATAGGGGATTTTTTGTGGAATGACATCTGATGAAGGAGGCGCCAAATAAAGAAGACAGACAGCGGCATTAAAAACTCACTGAGTCGAGTGCGAAAAATGAGTATTATGGCGATTTATGATAAACTTCCACACAACAAAAAAACATTTTCAAGATTATGATTACAAGGTATCTCACGGAAGTGTGAGGAAAGTGATAAAATCACTGTGATTTCGTTGGAGAGATATAAAAAATAAACGGAAATTGCTTATGGAAAAATCTGAAATTCAGCACCTATAGAGAAATGGATGGAACATATATCCCCTCATCGCATACACACTCAAGAAGTTGGAGTGACAATACTTGTGGAGGCTGTCAAAAACCTGTGTCGAGAGAACAAAGGTCAATTAAGGTGCACGTGGAGAATACGATTGATCTAGGAAAAAACGCATATCCGTTCAAAGCACATAGAAAATTAGGTGATTATCATAGTCAAATTAACTACAATAATGATAAAAATTAGATTCAAGAAAAACTTATACCAAATTTACCACCAAATAGCCTTCTTGTGATTGATAACACAACGCCCCATACCACAATGATCAGCTAGACAAATGGAAAGACGAAATGAAAGAACGGCTTCGACAGAAAAATTGACCTTTCACAAATGATATGTTGAAAATAGATTTGTATAGCATACCCAATTGGAAAGTACAAGCCACGGTATAAAACTCATGAAATGGAAAAAATAATGACTGAAAATGGTCACTTATTATTAAGGCTTCCACCATATCATCCTGACCTCAACCCAATTGAACTAGTTTGGGAATAGTTGAAACAATATGTGGCAGGTAACAATGTGGATTTCACGTTTAATACCGTTGAGAGTCTCTACGATAATATTTATAATTCACAAGCGATGCGAACATGCCAAAGCATGACACGCACTGCACAAATAGATCGGAGGGCACGCATTGCTTCGGATCGGAACAGTCAAGAACTTTCGGTTCGGCACGGCAACATCGGTATATGGTATAGAGGACCACTTTTGACGGAGGGTACGACGGCCAAATTCACCCTGTGTATTCAGACTGTCAGTCTCACATCATCGTGCATTCCATGAAAATGGCTTCTATGAAAGAAGAAGCATTGATTGATCAGAAAATTGATAATAAAATTTCCCTATATTTTTTTTCCAGATTAATATCATATACCCAATATCTTTACAATGTAAAGTTGTCAACTGACAAATGTTTGATGTTCCGATCAGAGTCCTTAAATCTGCTGATAATATACTGCTATACCGATCCGAGCCGATTCAGTGAGTGTCCTGCTTGATGGCCTTGAAAACATTTTACACAGAACAAAAATCAACGTTAGATCGAATAGTTAATGGACTAATGATAAACACGAGTGGTGTCAGTGATTCTGAGAATCTTAGCACAAGTAGTAGTTCAAACTTTGAAAGTGACCTTTCGGGGATTGAGCCACTTCAAAATCTATTTGAATTCAATTCAATCACAAGTTTGTCATTTTATTACTACTTAATTAGATATAAACTATTTACTGAAAACTTTTAGAAGCTATTACACTTGTATATAGTGGCTTTATTAAAAATAACATGGAATGTCCAATAAAATTTTAGGTAATATTTTTCAATTATGAGTTTATATAGATTTTCCGAATAATACTCATAATTGGGTTCCTACATTCACATTGAATTCCCTATATCTCCAAGCCGATGCAGCTCTCTCTCTATCTCTCTATCTCTCTATCTCTCTATCTCTCTATCTCTCTATCTCTCTATCTCTCTATCTCTCTATCTCTCTATCTCTCTATCTCTCTATCTCTCTATCTCTCTATCTCTCTATCTCTCTATCTCTCTATCTCTCTATCTCTCTATCTCTCTATCTCTCTATCTCTCTATCTCTCTATCTCTCTATCTCTCTATCTCTCTATCTCTCTATCTCTCTATCTCTCTATCTCTCTATCTCTCTATCTCTCTATCTCTCTATCTCTCTATCTCTCTATCTCTCTATCTCTCTATCTCTCTATCTCTCTATCTCTCTATCTCTCTATCTCTCTATCTCTCTATCTCTCTATCTCTCTATCTCTCTATCTCTCTATCTCTCTATCTCTCTATCTCTCTATCTCTCTATCTCTCTATCTCTCTATCTCTCTATCTCTCTATCTCTCTATCTCTCTATCTCTCTATCTCTCTATCTCTCTATCTCTCTATCTCTCTATCTCTCTATCTCTCTATCTCTCTATCTCTCTATCTCTCTATCTCTCTATCTCTCTATCTCTCTATCTCTCTATCTCTCTATCTCTCTATCTCTCTATCTCTCTATCTCTCTATCTCTCTATCTCTCTATCTCTCCATCTCTCCATCTCTCCATCTCTCCATCTCTCCATCTCTCCATCTCTCTATCTCTCTATCTCTCTATCTCTCTATCTCTCTATCTCTCCATCTCTCCATCTCTCCATCTCTCCATCTCTCCATCTCTCCATCTCTCCATCTCTCCATCTCTCCATCTCTCCATCTCTCCATCTCTCCATCTCTCCATCTCTCTATCTCTCTATCTCTCTATCTCTCTATCTCTCTATCTCTCTATCTCTCTATCTCTCTATCTCTCTATCTCTCTATCTCTCTATCTCTCTATCTCTCTATCTCTCTATCTCTCTATCTCTCTATCTCTCTATCTCTCTATCTCTCTATCTCTCTATCTCTCTATCTCTCTATCTCTCTATCTCTCTATCTCTCTATCTCTCTATCCCTCTATCCCTCTATCCCTCTATCTCTCTATCTCTCTATCTCTCTATCTCTCTATCTCTCTATCTCTCTATCTCTCTATCTCTCTATCTCTCTATCTCTCTATCTCTCTATCTCTCTATCTCTCTATCTCTCTATCTCTCTATCTCTCTATCTCTCTATCTCTCTATCTCTCTATCTCTCTATCTCTCTATCTCTCTATCTCTCTATCTCTCTATCTCTCTATCTCTCTATCTCTCTATCTCTCTATCTCTCTATCTCTCTATCTCTCTATCTCTCTATCTCTCTATCTCTCTATCTCTCTATCTCTCTATCTCTCTATCTCTCTATCTCTCTATCTCTCTATCTCTCTATCTCTCTATCTCTCTATCTCTCTATCTCTCTATCTCTCTATCTCTCTATCTCTCTATCTCTCTATCTCTCTATCTCTCTATCTCTCTATCTCTCTATCTCTCTATCTCTCTATCTCTCTATCTCTCTATCTCTCTATCTCTCTATCTCTCTATCTCTCTATCTCTCTATCTCTCTATCTTTCTATCTCTCTATCTTTTGTGTAATTTTCTAATATTTATATAAAGAATACGCATATTTTAAGGAGCCGAAAAGTACTCTTTTCATGGAAAATTTCATGCTGAAAATGTTTAATGATAAATTTTGTATTTACGTATTGAAATTAATTGAATTGAAAATTGAATCGACTGACGTTGACTAGAATAAGATCGCTCTAATCGCCCAAAACATAAAGTCTACAAGTAAAAGTCTGTAAAGCGAAGGGTCAGGGTATAGCTGGCATCCTAAAGATATCAAGGGGTAGTGTGTTTTTAATTTTACAAGAAAATGTGACCATGCGTAAATTGCTTTCGAAGAGGTTGCTGCGTTTGTTCGCAACGGACCAAAAACAACATAGTGTCAAAGATTCAGAGCGCCGTTTGGACCATTTCAAACGAGATGGAGAGGATTTTTTGTGTCGATATTTTTTGACAATCAAATTGAAAGCTGAGTGGACCGTAGCCGATGAGAGACGTTCAAAGTACCTTGAAACTTCTCAGCTAGCAGCTAAGAATTAGTTATGAAGATCAAAGAAAGTTGCAAATTATCAATCAGTATTGTCAAAATCTCAGTCACTTGATTCCTGCAGGTTCATGATAATGGGAGCGATATCTTGTTTTGCTTGCAGAGAAATCACAGGGTGGTAGTAGTTTCTCTAGTGCTCAGGAGTAATTGCAGTGGAGGCATCCTTTAACAAATGTTCCACATTTTTGGCTTTGAACGTCGCGTTATTGACCGCCCCATAGCGCTTTACCTAGCTGCAAATCGTTTCCATGGGGATTAGCTCGCAATAATATGCAGGTAGCCGCACTATGGGAACGCTAGCTTTTCGACAAATTTAATCGATTTTGTATCAGTTGTACTCTGATTTGAATTGCGAAACCCCTAAAAGTTCGCACTTTGAATATTCTTCCTTGAAATAAATCTCTTTTTTTTTCTGAGCCAATCCATGTCCGCTTTATTCCATGGGTAAACTGTTGGGTAAATGTTTTTGCTTGATAGGGCAGGCACATTGTCCATAACAACTTTTTTAGGCAAATTGCAAAATAGAAATGGGTTATTTCTCAAACCATTCTTCAAAACAGGGGCCGTCTATTTCGTCATGGTAATCGGCGGAATTCCTTTTCGACAAAAAGCAGAGCTCCGCACCTTTCACAAAACTATTTTCCGTACCGACATGCAGTAAGATAAACCGCGGTCATCGTTGCGTTGGCTGCTTTAAGCCCACAATTATACCCTTTACAAAAGCATCTCCTGTAGAAGTGACGGATTTATCCACTCACTCCCTCGTAACGCTGTGTCTAACATTAACTTGGGATTTACCCAAATGAACAGATCTGGACTTAGATCTGGACTACTTCATTTGTTATAAATATCTGAGCCGTCACGCAATAATCTCGCTACGTCCTAATAATATTGATTGCCTGTTTCGTTTTTCATGATTTTCAAAGTAAAATTGATGTAGGTACTTTCATCTTATGTATTTTCTCTAGAGTTACACTGACTTCAAGTCTTTTTCCGTGTGGTTTTCCTGTCCTCAAAGCGGCCTTCCTGTGCTTCACTTCGAATTTTACAAATAATTCGAACAGATAGTCCGATCATGGAAGACACTTGTTGTCTGTTATATTCGTAACAGTTTCAATGTTGTTAAATGTGAGATGATAGTTGAATACATCCAAAATCATTTGTTTGACACTTATACATGCAGATGTTTTACTTTTTAATGTTTCAATTTGCTCCATTTTGCCTTCAGTACCTAATGTTTAACACGCGATTTTCGAGGTCGGTACGCAACGACAATAGACAGACAATAAATAATAGTTATTTACGCAACTAGTTATGAAAAGTGCGATATTGTTCAACAAGCGTGAAATTTGACAAAACGAGCGCCAGCGAGTTTTGCAAATTACGCGAGTTGAACAATATCGCGTTTTCATAACGTGTTTACGTACAACATTTTATCTGATTATAATATTTAATAGAATCTTCAATTACAATGATTATTTCCTTCCTATTAATTTTGACCAATCGCTATCAAGAATTGGTATGTCAAATATAAATTTTAAGTGGAAAAATTACTTAACAATTGTCAACTTAGCTGTCAGCAGTTTTTCCGGAAAAAAAATCGAAAAAATTTCATGCAAGTTTGACATTTAAAATGAGTTTGAAGTAAACCTCTCCTAGCTTGAAAGTTATATTGTTCTTATTAATTATTGTTCTTATTATTTTATTTAAAAAAATGTATCAAAATAAAATGTTTATTTAACTCAGGAAATAATCTTACCAAATATCCCTCGTATTCGCGAAAGTGGAAAAATCCTCGTCTTCGACTCGGATTTTTAAAACCACTCTCGCTCATGCTATTTGTTAAAACAAATTACTTAGAAACTCGTTTTTCCGAATTTTTCCGGAAAAATTAAATGCACTAGGGATATTACCCCCGAAAATATTAATGTGGAATCAAATGGTGTTAGAAGTATTGTTACTATGGAAGCAGGTCTTGAAGTATTGTTACTATGGAAGCAAAAAACGATTTTTCAAAATAAGTCAAACCAAGTCAGAAGTAATTACTTGAAATGTCTTCAGATAGCGAATCAGACATTCCATTTGAAGTAAGAGAGTCTGCAAATGCTGCAGTGGGTAGTTAAATACCTGAAAAATCAAGAAGTAGATACGCCCTGGCCTACCAAAAATTTGAAAAATGGTGCGATTTGAAAAATATAAAGAAGATCAACGAAAAGGTACTACTTGATTAATTTGAAAATTTAAAAACAATAATTAAAGGCGTCGACTTTGTGGACTAATTCAATGTTGAGATCTGAACTCACCGTGCGCAAAAATGTCGATATCAAGAAGTACACTATGCTTTTGGCTTGGCTGAAGAGACGATCAGCAGGATACCATGCAAAAAAATCGTAGATTTTGACGAAGGAGAATGTAGAAAGATTTATAAAAGAGACTGAAGACGAAATATTTCTATTTGCAAAAGTACGACTTAATTTACGATATGTTTATAATTTATTATTAAATAAATATGTTCCTAAGGTCGCAATGATAATAGGGATAGCAGGAGCCTGCAGGAAGGCTGAACTGACGTTCCTACGAGAAGGAGACGTATTTGGTAAAGGCACCTTTTTTAAAATTACAATTCCAGAAAGCAAAACACAATTTGTGGTCACAGCTGGAAATATTGCTGGTATCAATCTTGTTGAGCTCCTCAAAAAGTATAGAAATATTAGACCTCCTGCTGTAAAGCACGACAGAATTTTTGTGCGATAATATAATGGAAAATGTGGCATACAACCCATGGGCATAAGTACCATTGAAAAATTACCAGCAAAGATTGCTCAGTACCTGGGTCTACCTAATGTTAAAGGATACACATTGTTTCACACGCTCGTCAACGTCTCTCCTGGCAGACTCAGGAGCGGACATTCTGAAAATAAAGCAACACTGAAGACGGAAATCCAACAGTGTAGCCGAAGGCTATGTTGAGAGTTCATTATAAAAATTGAATAGATGAGGCTTTTACTTGATGAAGATCCATACTAATGATGAAATCATTAGGTTCATTATAAAATAAGGAAAGAATTTCAGAAAACATTCTGGGCCAAGCCCCTGGCACACATGTAGATATCACAGCTTCAAATGAAATTAACATTAGACAAGAAGTTCAAGAGAATATTCACCCAGAAAACTTTAAATAACTGTGTCTTTAATAATGTTGTTTTCAATGTTTATAAATCTTAAAATACTATTGAATTAAAATAATGAGTTAATTGTCAGTTTAAATAATGAAATAATTGTCAGTTTTTACAGTAATTAATAAATTATTCTTTGAAACTTAAACAGCTACGTCAAGTTTTTACATAACTACTTTTCATAACTGATATATATGAAAAATGTGACGTTTCCTAATGTCAAGGAGTGACACATTTGATAGCGGAATTAGATAATAGTAATTATGCGCCAAGGTAGAAAAGTGGAGTATTATTGTCGAGGACATTAATACACTTTTCTACCGTGGCTCATATAGCATTTTTTTCACTACTTCACTACTCTGGCATTTTATTTTTTTAAATATTAGTTTGTCGACTCCCGTTTCACATGACATGACAGCTGTGCACAAGTTAACCTCACATTCTATTAAATGGATTGAGATTTAGTTATAATCAAGTAGGCTCTATATTTTTCTACCTTGGTTAATAATGAACAACTTTACTACCTCAACAAAAGTCAAAAAAGTTAGGTTTAGAGGCTAGTAGTGAAAAATAGTATATTGTGTAACAAGGTTAGAATGAAAATTCGATGCGAGAGGAAAGTTCCGAGCGCGAGCCGAAGGCGAGCGTGTGGAACCACGACCATCACGAATTTTCATTCTAACCAAGTAGCAGACTATACTTTCTCCACGATCAAAGATTTTAAATATATATTTTCAAATAGAAATGAACAAAAGGTAATTTATATTACAGAACTCAATCAGTATTATTATTTTAGGTAAACACTCAATAATTCAAGAAACATTCTACTTTGTATTAATTGTTATATTTGTACAGTTCTCAAAATAAAAAACTGGTGCATTATTGTAGGTATTTTCAGCAATTGCGTGGTAAGGTTAGGTTATGGTTATGTGACAGCAATAATTTTGACACACTCAAGTTTTGACACTACAATTACAATCAACTGCGTCAACGCTAATGTTATTATTGCTAACCAGTGTGATTATTCTATCACAAGAGAGAGAATGTAAATACATTTAAATTGCATGGGGGCAGAGGTGTTGCAGAATATTTCTTTAATCTCAAGATAGAGAATTCCAGCATTCTGTAATCAAATTCTACCTCTTTTTGAAGTTGTTTACTTTAATTTTAAACACCAAAAAGACATTTCAATATGTTTGAAATATAAGCGGACTAGATGCAAAAAAAAGTTTTTTAAATAAGTTCTTGCTGTGATCTTACCGTTTGTCTGTCGGTAATGAGCAGCTTGAATATAAAATGATACAAAAGCATAAAAGTCACGTAATCCAAGTATTTTCAACGGCAATAAGCTTTATTTTCACGAAGTCTACTTTTAAGACATTTGGAAAACTTCCAAAATTTATAAATAAAAGATACTGTTTTGCTCCAGAATGTATAATATTTAAAAAAAGGATATAAACAGCATTAGAGAGCAAGCATTTCATTTCATAAGAAAAAATGTATTAATCAGACTGCATGTTCAATTTCGATTGAAACTATTAATTTTATTTTTATGATTTAAGTAGGTACTACATTAAAATTTGCATGTTTGCAAGCTGACGTTGTCTTTTGCAATAGCAGCTTTCTTAATTTTTATTACAAATTTATTTCATTATACTTCTCAACGCGAAAATATCTCGACTCTATCCACTCAAAAGTTTTCTTCACTTCCTTAACTTAAATTATGAGTCATGTCAAATAAATCCCATAACTTAATAGTCCACTTTTCGATGTTACAGATGCAATAGATATGACCAGTGTAGTTAAGCATATTTGATTAACGGATTGTGCTGACCTTAGACCTAGGTTCGCCAAAAGAAAATAAACTTGAAGTCATTAAGCGAAAACGGAAACAGGAGGGAAAAACGGCAGACTGGAAAATGAATGAAGGAAGCAAAATATGGAACACAAGCAAATCACAAAAGCATTCAGTGGAGAATGTGAAAAAAGCCAACCATAAAATAAAAAAACTTGAGTAATATTTTATTGAAGAAACATGAAATCTAGTATGTAATTTCCTAACGATTTCTTATAGGAAATATTTCGATTTTATTCCAGCATCGACCGTAGATCACAACGATGGTAGAGCGTTTGTAAAATCCAAACACTAACAATGATTACATAGTCTCCATTTAGAAATGATGAATGTTTAATCGCAACAAATTTTGTTTTGATATTCCAGATCTGTAATTTTTAAATTAGATTCTCGGTAATTTAAAAAAAAGTTGTTTCTTATCACGAACATTTGAAAGGAAATATAAAATATCAGACATTCGAAGAGATTAATATTTACATTTTTAGCTACTACCATATTTAGTAATAGTAAGAAGAAAAATAAAGACGGAAACGATATCATTAACACACTATAATGATAATAAACTGAATAGTTTTTTATAAGCATCATAATTCTAAAAGAATTCTCGATTTTAATCTCTTAGCCTCTATCCATTGTCTGGCGTTATTAGGATAATCTAAAATCATATGTCCAAAAGTTTGGAATATGTACAAATAATATATCTACGCCTATGGTTGTTTAAAAACTGTTGTTGATATTTATTCTAGAGCGTTTTTAAATGAAAATTATCAAAAATTTGATTCGTTTTTGTAGCAATTTGGTCACATTAAACTGATTTTGGTATTTACACATTATTTCAGTTCTTGTTCAAATTTCATTCAAGCCGCTTAAAAAGCCTAGAAACATGATATCTCATTTCGACAGATCTAGAGTAATTGCATTGTTACAACAGGGCTTTATTCAAAGTGATATCGCCAATATTATTGGCGTCACTCAGAGTGCTGTATCGAAAATTCAAAAAAAATTCCAAGACACAAATGACGTGAAGGATCGCCCCAGAAGTGGCAGAAATCGATGTACAACAGCAGCACAAGACCGGCAGATAACATTGATAGCTCGAAGGAATCGTCTGAAATCTACAAATGGTATCTCCAGAGAAATTGTTAGGCTTGAAGGACTGAATATTTCACGGCAAAAAATAACTCGCAGACTAAATGCAGTAAATTTGTATCGTAGAAGATCCTTACGTTTTCCCAAACTAACCTATCAACACAAAATTGTAAGGTTGCAATGGGCTCGAGAAATGGTACATCATGGTCCTAACTGGAATAACGTGATGTTCTTTGATGAATCAAAAATTGGCTTGGTTTCTCATTCGCGAAGAACACTAGTTTGGAGGGCCTCAGAACGACAAGCCCGACTAGAAACAGCCCAACCGCGAGTCCCATTTGAAGGTGGGAGTATTATGGTTTGGGGTGGTATTATGAGTGGCACACGGACGCCTCTACTGGTTCTGGAGAGAAGAGTCACTGGTGCTGTATACATCGAGGAGGTTTTAAATCCTGTCGTGCGTCTATTCCGAGGGGCAGTAGGTGATAGATTTGTGTTTATGCATGACAACGCACCTTCGCATCGAACAGCAGCAGTACAAAATTATCTGGAAGAAGAAGGAATATCCACAATATGGTGGCCCTCGAATTCCCCTGACATGAACGTCATTGGACATGCCTGGGACATTCCCAAAACACGCATTAAGAAGCGAAACAATCCCCCTATTACACTGCGAGAACTAAAAGATGCTGCTCGTGAAGAATGGGAGAGAATTCCGCAAGCCCAGCTCGACCATTTAATCGACAGCATACCAAATCGCCTACAGTCATGCATACAGGCCAATGGAGGAAATACTGATTATTAATTTTATGAAAAAATATTTTTTTCTATACTAATTTAATTTTAAATGTAAGTGGTACATTGTAAATTTTTAACTCCAAAAGAATAAATCATTTTTTTGCATATTGTTTATCTGGCTTTGAGATTTATTTAGTATTGGTGGGAGTTGTAGCAAAATGATGTTTAATTATTCAGAAAATTTTTTATATAAAAATAAAAAAAAAGATGAAATATTCCAATATTCCAAACTTTTGGACATATGTGTATTTAACAATTCTAAAAGCAAAGAACCATAAGGCTGCTCAATCATCGTAATATTTTCTCTGTTAGTCTACTTTGTACTACAGCCTTGTAAATTAGAGTATATTTTTTCATTGCATTCATTATAAATTAGATAATATTGTGAATATACAGGGTGTTCAGTTACTCTTCTGTAAAACGCAAATTACAGATACTAGATGTGATGTTATGTCTATCTAACCTAATTTATCTTTATCCAAAAGATCCTCCTAAGCTCGCTAACTTCAAACTTGGTACATTGTATAGCCCTGCCGTGATAAATTGCTCACTAAAAACACGCGTTTTTTATTGCCATCACAGCGTTCAACGTGGGAGGGGCAACGGGTGAATTTGGTAAAATTTTTTGTGTATCACTTTTGTGACAGAACTGAGTTAATA
Source organism: Lochmaea crataegi (assembly GCA_947563755.1). Taxonomy (NCBI): domain Eukaryota; kingdom Metazoa; phylum Arthropoda; class Insecta; order Coleoptera; family Chrysomelidae; genus Lochmaea; species Lochmaea crataegi. The sequence continues at coordinate 29,140,319 of OX387434.1, read as the reverse complement.
CCCTTAGATAACCATTATCATCATTGATATCACATCGTGAAGCTATTGAAATACATAATCACAAAAACAACTTCAATAAAAAAGAAGAAGCATTGATCGTTAACAAAATTTGGAATAGTATCTTGAAATCCGGTAAGATCAATAAGACCAATTCCAACATATCTAGGAGTCAAAATTACGTCAGTGTTATCTAAAAATTAAAACTCAATTTCGGGGGAAGAGGTCTTTCTCCCGCTTCCATTAACATGAGGAGCAATTCTGTAAGCAAATGTTAAATTTTAACGCATGGATAAAAATTAGACAATCTGCTAATTACATTTTACTATTCTTTATGCATAATAAGCTTCAAAATTTTAAAGGAAAACTCTTAATTGGACACCATACCTGTTAAAATTTAAATTATTATCTTGACTATGTATAGATTAAAACAATTCTAATAGCGGAAACGGTCCTTAAACCCAAAAAACTTCAATAGTCAGAATTCTGATCATGGAAGCCTACATTTTTCTATTTCACGGATTACATTATGATGAATGGATTAATTATTCGTTGCCGGAAAGTAACTAAAGTTTTGGGGGTTATGGTAGTTATAACATTTTGTAGCGACATTGGTCAAAGTTCCCAAAAAATATTATACCTTGTTTTTAAACTTGGATAAGCATTTTAATAAACCTCAATAACACAACTAAAAGTTACTGGATTGAGAATGTGTTCCGAAAGGCTCACAGTTGTCGTGGCCAAAGGGGAATCACGGCATGTCTAAATACCAAATCATCATTGGCCACAGGCCATGGCGAAAGTAGTAACCAAATGTCACATTATTGTGAAATGATGTATGGTTATAATAAGTAATTTATGTAATATTTGTTAATAATTTGAGGATGAATAGGTATGTTGAAAATGCAATGGTATGTTTATTGGCCATATGCACCGATCACACTTGAACTCGTTTAAGCATTGAACTATGTAGTTCATAATTTCAAGTTGGTATGCATAATCGATTCTATGTGGAGATTAACCCAGTTTACACCTAAACGCCCAATATTGATGGTTCAGCTTTAAACTGTTATTTTTGACACTTGGGTAATTCATGTCAATGTCTCACAAAAGGTTCATTAGACTTGATGAGGTGACTGTGAAAAAAAAGTTGTTGATTCTAATAATTCAAACTGTTGCACGTTTTATCAATGAAATACGTCCAAACTACATGTAATTCTGAATTAAAATAACAAATTTAACATCCGTAACTTTGAACGAGAGTAGTCGTCAAATAACGTCAAGCACTGTCACCAACGAGTCGTTTTCACAGAAAAGGCTCCTAAATTTTTCGAAGTTGCCAAACTTCTTTCAGGTTTAACTAAACTTCGTTCGGTATATACCAAGGAAACATTAAGGGCGTTATATATACTCAATTTATAGTACAAGTTTTTAGTTGAAATGCTGTCACACAAAAAGTAATTTTTCAAATTATGGATGAAGCGGAAAAATTATTCCTATATTAAGTACTCTAAAAAGAAATTTTAAAACAAAAGTTATTGCAAATTTCATTTTATAAAGAAAATATCCCTTATGATAAAAAAACAATATTTCCACAGAAATAGCAAGGATTTAAATGAATAACAAATTTCTTATGATAAAAAAGATAACACAAAAAATCTGTCAATTTAACACAAAAATCAACACAAACATAGGTACAAACCGTTTTCAGCACTAATTTACAATTTTTTCTATTGTTTACTCCGAAATTCAGACTTAAAACCGCATGGCTATCGTGAGTCACGACGAGCGATAACGCAGACAGCTGCTGATAAACGCATTATCTCACACTTCTAGCTTGCCTATAGCGCTACTCACTCGCACCTATACATAATTTTTTAGATCACCTGACAGGCAGAAATGCTCTGTATTCATCATAATCTTATTTTTTAACCATAAATAATACCCTATTAAAATTTCAAGTGGCCTCAAATACATTTTTTATATTATTTTTCAAAATATTTTTGCACGTGTCTGGCAAGGTTAAAAACCAGACTAAATCACCTGGCTTATTTTTTCTTAACTATTTAAACATGTAACTACAACATATAAAAATTTGCCTCAAACATATATTTGGCAAAAAAAATTATTGTTTTCAAAAATTTACGGGTTGATTTAGCCCCTATACTCACCAGCCAGGTCTGCGATTCCATGTAGGGGAGGTATAGGACAAGTTTTCAGTTTGCTCCAAATACCTACCCAAAAATTGGTGCCAGTTCGTGCACTATAAATAATACTCTAGCCATCACGGCTAGGGTCGAATTCCGCAAAACTACCTGGAACTTCCCGAAAGAGGGATTATCGGATCATTAGCAAGTGGGACTAGAAGCTGTCGTGATTCATCGAGAAGTGCGAGAAAAATGATTGAAATTTATCGAGAAGGACAAGGAAAATGATTGAAGAAGGTATAGAGTGTTGAAAAAATGGCCGCGTAAGTAATAAGTTCTCGTAAAAACTGGCCTTTAGCTGTTTAGCCAAATTCTAATACTCCCGCGACCTTTTGCGGAACTGGATCTCGACCTAGGATTAAAGACGCAGGTAGGTTTTTGTGGCATTCGGCACAGCCCACCATTTTACTGTAGCCATCAATGTATGTAAGAAGTCAATCACGAGATAGGTCACTCACTATTTGGTCTAGCCAAAATATTAAACATCAAGTAGGCATCACATAAAATGGAACTTCTGTCATTCTGACGATGATATCCAAATATAGAAATAAGTATAAATGATATTTCAGAGTTTTCATTGATTTTTTTATTAAATTGTGGAATACAGCCACTATCTAACAACCAATTCATTTTTACCTCATCATGGTTACCTAAAAACTCATTATTATAAGCCTTTAGGGATTGAACTTGTTTTGTAAAGCTGCTCATATTGTGTCTGCTCTGCTGGTAACCTCTTTCTTCTGTACACCGACTACTTATGGAATTATAATGACCCCCTCTACTTAGTTGATAATTGTAATACATGCTGCTCCTTCTGACCTCCTTCATAGATGCTGTGCTTTTGTTCTTGGCCTCTTCCAATTCTTGATTGACGACAATCTTTTTTGAGGTGTCCAGTTGTAACAATTTCTCCTGCTTCTTTGCACTCGTTCTGTTCTCGGTGAAAAAGGCTTCATTTTTATTTTCAGTTTTATCTTTAAATTTTATCATTCCTATTTTACTTTTTATAAACTCTTCTGTTTGATCCTCTTCTTTCAATACCTTTATCAAGTCTCCAATATGGCTTAAAGATTCTGCTAGCGTTCTCAACATATAGTTATTTTTTAACTTTTCAGTTATTTAAGCACCAGCGCTTTTTAACTTATTCGCTGCTTTCTCAAATTCATTGAAAAATACTGCTGTATCACTGAAGTTATTTAATCTTAATTTTTCACACACTACCTGTAGTGCTGTTGATTCCATGGAAAATATATTCATCGAACTTCTTTATAATTTCATATGCTGCTTCTTTGCCTTCGAAATGTATGTGTATAGACGGATGCTGCGAATTTCATGGGTAAAAAGGATCACCAACGATGAAGAGGAGCACCTGTCTGTAGCCCTCTAATCCGATGCTGCCACTTCTTATTTTGGTAACATCTAACCTCTCTTTTTCTGTCTACGATTTGTGTATTGCTGTCTTTTCTTTTGATTTTTTTGATCATTATAAAAGTATTAAAATAACAATTGAGTGAGTTGTCTAGGATAACAATGTCGGTAAAACAGATCATTGATTAATTTATAGAGAAGGGCAAGGAAAATCATTGAAGAAGCCATTTTTTAACACTGTATAGCTTCTTCAATAATTTTCCTTGCCCTTCTCGATAAAAACTACAACTATAACATCTTCTGGCGGTTAGAAACAATGAACAAAATAAAGTGACCAACATTAACGATTTCGTTTTATTGCTAGTTTATTTTCATGTCGTGAGTTATTTGTGGTCATGTCCATTTCATTTTTTCCTTTTCATGAAAATGAACTTTTCCTATATATTATTAGATGTTACCAAAATGAGAAGTGGCAACATCGGATTAGAGAGATGTAAGCAGGTGCTCCTCGATGAAGTACTTCAACGCATGCACAAACAGGAAGAACTACTGAACACCATCAAAGAAAGAAAAATGCAATATCTGGGTCATACGATGAGAGGTGATAAATACGAAATATTACGCCTCATGATAGAGGGCAAAGTTCAGGGGAAAAGATCAGTAGGAAGACGCCAGAACTCATGGCTAAAAGATTTAAAGAGATGGTTCGACCGCTCGTCTGCAGAAATCCTTTTTGCTGCAGTTTCCAGAGCTACAATTGCCATTTGGATAGCCAACCTTCGGCAGGAGAGGGCGTAACAAGAAGAAGCTTCTTTGTCGTATACAAACTCAAGCTGTTCATTAGTGTATATGTGGTTTATTGCTTTTATAATTTTTTCTTCCTATTCTACTTTGTCTGTAGCTAGTTTTTCTTTTGTAATCACTATATCACATTTTTTATATTTTCAAATACATAATTTTAGTTTTTCCCAGCTTCCGTAATTTTCGCCATCTAAAACTGTTATCGTAACGTCTGAGATTCACAAATTTCTTGCTTTCTCTTTTATTCGAATACAATTCAAGACTCTTCTCAATAACCACAGAACTCCGCTAGCATGTTTGATTAATTAATAATTCTCTTCAATGAATGAAACTTCATTTTACTGAACTGAAAACCTTTTTATAGCGTCAACCTTTCTTACAAATATTCAACTGGATATCTAATCTATATCAAGCTACAGCTCGATTTCTAAAATAGTAGTTGTAATATAAACGAATAATATCTATCAGATACCTACTAACTGTCGTAGACTTACAATGGAATGGGCAGTATGAGCCCGATAGTTCGTTCTTTGCTTTCAGACTTGTAGGATATTTTAAATGATTCAAAGGACGCCTGACAAAGGATAACAGCTGAGAGAGAATTCGAATCGAGAATTCCTTTAGAATGATAAGCTTTTGAGAAACTATCCAGTTCATCATCATTATAGTGCCTTTATGATATTGTTCTTCCCAAGTTTTCTCAATATTTTTATTAAAGCCGTGCAATAGAAACTTTCAAATTTCGCGGACAATACCATACATTTAACATCTGATCAACTTCACCTAGTTAATTTTTGATGCACTGTGGCTCGTTCCAGAGCTACTACTACATTACTAAATATGGTAGTATTGAATAAAGTGAGTATTAATCTGTTCCAGTGCTTAAAATTTTCCATTTCAATTTCATTTTATGTCAAATGTTTGTGATTTGTAATAAAACACAACTGTATTTTTTCTAGTTACCGAGAATCTAATTTAAAAATTGAAAATCTAGAATATAAAAAAAATTTGTTGCGACGGAAAATTCATCATTTCTAAATTTTAAATGTACTTAGTTGTGACTGTAATCATTGTTAGTTAGTGTTTGTATTTTCCACACGTTTCACCTTCATTTTGATCTACCGCCGATGTTTGAATAAAATCGCAATATTTTCTATGGAACATCGTTCTTCAAGAATACAAAATATTACTGGGAGTGATAATGACTTACATGTATAGCAAATCACATGCTAAGCTTTATATTTTTTCAATTTTATAGTTGTGTTCCACAACTTTACGAAAGGATTTTCTTTTGTGGTTTATATTTCGCTTTATTCAATTATTTTTCAGTTTGTCTTTTTTCCTTCTACTTTCCTCTCCACTTGATGACTTTATTTCAGTTTGGCGATTCTAGGACTAGATGTCAGTACAATCAGTATATTTGACTACAAATTTTCATTTCTATTGTATCTGTAACATCGAAAAGTGCACTGTTAAGTAATTTATTCAATATAATACAGAATTCATGTTGGAAGCACGGAGAAAAGTTTTTACTGGCAACAGTCGAAATATTTTAACGTCGATATGTATCACAAAATAGAATTGTGATAAATAATGGGTTAATAGATTTTGTTCGAATGTTGGAGGGTTTTATTGGAAGTTTTCACTTGTAAAATCAATATGAACTGTGGTGAAAATTAAAAATTTCAATGTATTGCCCTGTATATTTTTTTTAAATTTGGTTCTCCAGCATTAACTACGTACAATTTACGCACAAATGTCAAAAAAGTAGCCATTTTCATTTAAATTTTTTGTTTAACTAGGATCATTGTGACTTTATCTAAAGTTTAAATAATGAACTTACAACTCACAATTACCCCTAAAATATTATTTGTCTAGATCATTCATTTTCTTAAAGTTTATTAACGATTGACTTCTTAAAACACAGTTTTTTCAATGGCACTTACTTTTTTCAATAGGAAATTGCATGGGACTTTCGGTATTTTAAATACATACACAAGGTTTTTTCCTAATTAAAGCAGAAAATTGAAATCTTCCAATGTCTTATTCAATTTTCTCCTAAAGCCGACTCTGCTTATTTTGAACAAGGTAACAAATATTGAATTGCCAACACCTGAACGGAGAGAAGAAATTGTTTTAATGATACCTCTGAACAAATTATGTTTAGCCTAGGAATCTAGCATCCGAAAAAAATTGAAAATTTATTTATTTTATTTTACATGTGTGATAATTCTAAACCCCCCCCCCCTAAGTCCCCATATAACTCACCATAGCCTTAACAAAAACTATCAACCCACTTCAAAGCTACATGAGTGGACCATGACTCATTCCCACCCGGTACATACGCAGTGTCACAACCATTTATGGAATAAAATTATTTGTAGCATTATTTTATGAAACTTTTGAATTCAATTATATGTTTTGCGAATAAAAATTTAAATGAACAGGATGATTGACGCACAGTTTTTTTATTCGGTTATTCAACGTGGGTCTATTTCTGCAACTGAGCCTAATAGCCGACGCCAGGAGCACTCTACCCCTAACCTGAAATTTTTCCGAATCCACTAGTGTTCCAACCAGTGGTAGGGATCTTTGTCGAGCCCAAAATCCATGGACTCGGGACCTCGGTTTTACGTCTCATACAAAAGACGGCATATTTTATACCTAGTCCTCATTGGTATAATGCCTGAGAGCTGTGATATGCTACTGACCCTAGTAATCTAAGGTGTTTCGCTGCAGGCGACAACTACTAATGCTCGATTGCAGCAGTTTAGCTTGAATGTAAGGCTTAACAAAGTTCAGCTTACTGATAATTCCAGTCTCTCATTGTACCATGTTTTGCTTAGTAAAGCCACCGTACACTAACAAAGTGTTAGTCTTTGTTAGTGTACGGTGGTGAAGCCACGCTTACGTACAATACCGTATGTCATCACTTGAGCGGACAAAGCTGTGCTTAAAATTTCGTGCATATAACCTTCGCTCAGATATCGCTGCAGCGAGCTTAATTTCCTAAGCCTGGCTTACTTGTTAAGCCCAAGATGGTGCAATCAGGAAGGAATTACATCAAACCGAATTATTGATACTGTAAACGTCAAATCAGTTACAGTTGAAGTGATATCAAAGGTGACTATATTTTTTTCGGTAAAGGTGTGGAACAATTTCACTTATCAACTGTAATAGCTTATGGAAAGCGTGAAATAAACTTTTTTTCTACGACCGTGCGTTTTAACCCATTTTCCCGCACGCATTTTAGTTTTGGAAGTGTCACTTTCCCGCACTAGTGCGGGAAAGTAAAGTTGTGCAAATTTTGACATTATTCAAATAAAATTCTTTCATCTACAAATGACTTGAAACCGTTGTCGTCACTGTCATCGTCATCTTTATGTGACCTGCAACCGATGCCATCCTCATCGACGTCATCTACTTACCAGTTAACACCAAATAACTCCACTGGACCGTCAATTTTAAGTAATTTAAAGAAGGCAACAAATTGTGTTTTTAATATTAATATTTATAATAATTAGTAGTTTTTAGTTACAGTTTTGTATATGTATGTTGAAATAAAATAATAATTGAAAAATGGGTTGGTATACTTTTTTGTATATACGGTCGTAGAAAAAATAATGTTCCCATCTCATGCGTAAAGGGTCTTTCCGCCCTTAACAGCTAGCCCGAACTCCGCTCCGCGTCGTTCGGATCAACTGCAGTCGCGTGCGGGAAAGTATCATTTTCCGCACTTGTTAGGAAAATAACTTTTTCGGCAACCGTCCGGAAAGTACCTACTTCCCGGACGCTTTTTCCGTGGGAAAGTAGCACTTTTCCGGCCTAGTCCGGAAAGTACGTATTTCCCGGACTAGGCCGGGAAGAATTACATCGTTGCTGTAATTCAAACAAACTGAATCTCTTTAATATTAGTGTTAGACTCATATGCCGAATTCGCCCATTCGCCGAAATAAATACTCAGTTCGCGAAATGATCAAAGCCAAATGATGGATTGCCGAAATTAGACCTTATTTCGGAATCTGTTTAAACTGATTTACACAATTCGTGAACTGAGCTATCCGTAGTTGCTCAAATGCCGAATATGAATGTATTTCGGCGAATGATCATTTTTAGTTTAGCATTTCGCCGATTGTGCAATTTAGAAATGAGCAATTCCCGATATGTTCGCCGTCTCTGCAAGTTTCAACTTGTTATTTCAGTTATTCTAGTTACACGGAAGAAGCAAGTGGTGTGCTTATGTGTGTTTTGCATGTGCTTAACAGTGAGCTAGTGCCCATTCGTTTTGTATTGAAATTTGTGTCTCAAGTGTGAATTTAATTAACGAACATAAACGAAGCAGTGAAATCATCCGTGAATAAATCTGAATTCTATGACAAAGTGTCATTGTATATCAATAAGCCGAACAATAATTTCACTTCGCCTTTATCCGAAGAAAAATATAAAGAAATTATACGTGAAGTGAAGGAAAGTCTTACGAAGAAAATTAATAATGAAAAATTAACTCCAACGGATTATCGTAGATTAAACAGATTTCAGATCCTTACCATTGGGGGAATTGAAAAACTAGTACAGAGGAGAAATGATGAAACAGATAATATAAAATATTACGTTACGGTGTCAGAATTATATAATATTCTTGAAAAGCCACATCAAGACACTGGACACAAACGAACACTCGGAATGGAAAAGGAGATAAATAAAAGGTATTGTAACATAGGTAGAAGTATTATTGAAGAATATCTGAAATTATGCTTACAATGCCAACTAAAGAAAAAACTTAAGAAAAAGGGACTGGTTACAAAGCCATAACTATCAAATCAGTTTAATAAAAGAGGTCAAGTTGATTGGATAGACATGCAATCTGAAAAAGACGATGAATTTAAATTTATATTAAATGATCAAGATCACCTTACCAAATTTGTATTTCTCCGACCTTTGAAAACAAAGAGGGCCGAAGAAGTGGCTTATAGCGTAATGGACATATTTTGTATAATTGGTGCGCCATGTCTACTCCATAGTGATAACGGCAGGGAATTCGTTAATATTGTAATTATTAGGTTAGCAGATAATATGTTTGAGGCAAAAATTGTTCACGGCAAACCACGCCATTCCCAAAGTCAAGGACCTGAGGAAAGGGCGAATCAAGACGTTCGTGATATATTAGCTGCATGGATGAATGAAAACAATTCGACTAAATGATCTGACGGTTTACGAGAGAGAACTCCTTATGAGGCCTTATTTGGGGTTCCCATGATGAATGGCCTCGAGGACTCTGACTTACCATTACAAATTGTTAAAAAATTGCAAGGAAAGGAAGATCTAGATAAATTATTATCATCGAACGAATATATGGAAAATACTGTAACGGATCCAAAAGGATCTTTTAACAAAGAACCTGAAAACGAAGCCAATCGAGAAACAATTGTCACTATCGAAGATACGATCGAAGTTCCAACTGAGCAAAATAAAACAGGGGATACAAGAGATGATAACCGTGATGGATTTACTGAACACGTGAGCGCCGAGCTGCGACGCGAAATAGGGGATTTTGAAAATAATTTAAGTTACACCGAAGAGGTCGACAACGACGATGTCGGGTAAGTTTATCTAGTCCAGCTCTTTTTCTTTTAAACGTTAATAAAACATCACTTTATTGAACTAAATACACAATGGTATGCAAGGGTTTGCTAAAGGTTAGATTAGATTAGGTTGTTTGTTGATGGCAAATTGCAACGATAAGTATTCTTTAAAATGGCATTTTTTCATAGGGAAATGTTACTTTAAAGAATACTTATCAATGAGGCCTCCTTAAAACAGCCGGTGCCATTAATCAAATAGTCCTACTTTCTTGCGTTCTAAAACAAATATGCATACAAATTTTAAGTGTTTTTTTGTCATTTAAGTACTTTACGTTAATGTTGCTTCAGAATACTTAATGCCCAGACAGCATTAATCGAGAAAAATAGAACTGCCAGTGCACTTGGGTTAATAAGACAGGCTGACACAATGTTAAGCTACAGTGCAAAAAAGTTTCCGTTGGTAACAGTTGGGCAGAATGTGATTGAAAAAATTCATGAGGAAGACAGAGGACGCGCGGCACCTAGAAATATTGTGGCTATGGTCATTTCTGAAGAAAATGGTTTTTATAAATTAGGTACAGCTAATGGCGTTTTGGAGAAAATGTATACTAGAAATGAGTTTCGGGTATGTAGGAACATATTTATTGTATTCTGCTATATTTAAGCAAAAATCTCTCTTACAGTTGTCCCAAAGTGAATTTTTAACTGCAGAAGATGTTCCATCGACGTCACTCCCAATGAGACAAATTGATGCTAAGGAAACTAGGTCCAAGCAAAGATTTATAAGATGTGATTGCAAATAACAATGCCAAAATAAAAAATGTAAATGTGTTGCAAGCAAGTTCAAATGTAACAGCAAGTGTCATGGTAGTTCTTCTTGTTGCAATAAGTAGAAAATATTATTAATAAGTATCTATTTGAGTAATGTGCTGTTTCTGAAAAATAAATGTAATTCCCCTTGATAAATAGCATTTTTTTAAAACCCAAATATTGTAATCGACGTCTGAGCATTTCTAAATTGCACAATCGGCGAAATGCTAAACTAAAAATGATCATTCGCCGAAATACATTCATATTCGGCATTTGAGCAACTACGGATAGCTCAGTTCGCGAATTGTGTAAATCAGTTTAGATTGCCGAAATAGGGTCTAATTTCGGCAATCCATCATTTGGCTTTGATCATTTCGCGAACTGAGTATTTATTTCGGCGAATGGGCGAATTCGGCATATGAGTCTAACATTAGCAATTGTTCGAATTTCAATATAAATATTAATAAAAACAATAATTAGAATGTTAGTAGTATGAGTAGATTCCACAAAGTAAGGGTCCAAACAGTAAATTCAATTAGAATGTTCCTAATTTTGTTCTAAAATAGTATATTACGTAACAAGTCCGGAAAATACTGTTTTTTGGACGAGTAGACAAGATGAAAGTCTGCGAGTCCGAAAAAACAGTTTCCGGGCATGTTGCGTACATTTTTTTTTCGGCAACCGTGTGGTAGGAATACCAAATCAATAAAACATGTTTCTTTGTAATATCTAAATGGACTAAAAATGGCGTCGATTTGAATGTTTATGTTTGTCATGATGACAAAACGCTAAAAAAACTAATTTTTAGAACAAAACTAGGAACATTCTAATTGAATTTACTCTTTGGACCCTTACTTTGTGGAATCTACTCATATTAATAACATTCTAATTCTTGTTTTTATTGATATTTATATTGAAATTCGAACAACTGCTAATATTAAAGGGATTCAGTTTGTTTGAATGACAGCAACGATGTAATTCTTCCCGGCCTAGTCCGGGAAATACGTACTTTCCGGAAGTGCTACTTTCTCACAGAAAAAGTGTCCGGGAAGTAGGTACTTTCCGGACGGTTGCCGAAAAATTAGTTTTTTTAGCGTTTTGTCATCATGACAAACATAAACGTTCAAATCGACGCCATTTTTAGTCCATTTAGATATTACAAATAAACGTGTTTTATTGATTTGTTATACCTACCACACGGTTGCCGAAAAAAAAAATGTATGCAACACGACCGGAAACTGTTTTTTCGGACTCGCAGATTCCAGGATTCGCCTACGGCTCGTCCTGGAATCTTGTCTACTCCTCCAAAAAAAAAAACAGTATTTTCCGGACTTGTTACGTAATATACTATTTCCTGTGCGCTAACATGCGTTATTGTTCAGTTCCCTTAGCAACACTAAACAACAATTGTATTATGACAGCAGATGTCAGTGTTTTGAATTATAGTATAGTTACTAGTTTTTGTATTAAGAAAAGTATAATGAAAAGTATCGTTCATTACACATCCATAAATGCTTTTCCCGTGCTTGCACTATTTTCTAGACTCTTAATGAAATATACTATTTCGTCTACCTTACCGGAAAACCAATCATATGAACACCAAAAATAGATGGGAAAGTATTGTTTAGCAACCCAAGGACGGAAAATTATTAACGCCACGACTTTTGAAGTCATCTATCACTGGAGTACTTTGACGTTTCACATACATTTTTTTATTCAAATTTCAGTGTATGTCAAAGTTTTTCGTTATATTTTCCTATTTTTTTGGTTTGTTTGGTAGGCGAAAAATGGTTGAGTTTCTACACATGCATTTTCTGCCCCTGTGACACAATACACAATATAATATGTTATGGCACTTATTCAACGATTTTTTACTTTTTTCTCTCTAACCATAAACAGCCGTTTAAAAAGCTACAAACCGGTGAAATAAAAGGTACTTCAAAAGATCAACCTTTTTTAGTATTGGTTGATAATCAACTTTTGCGAACAAAAATATTCTAAAAAAAGAAAAAAATTTAATGGTACACCTTGAAACTAAAATAAATGTATCAATTTTGGCAGTTAAACCAATTTTTATTCAGTTTTGAATATTTAGCGGGTTAACGATAGTAATATTTATTAATGACATAGTAATTCTTGTTGGTTTTTTTATGATTATATCAATTTTAACATAAGAGACTATGAATTAATTAAAAAACTTTATAGCCGGTTATATTCGTTCCCAGAACAGGAATTTGATAGATCAGTTTGCAAGACCGACGACCTTCGGAAACTTTTGTGGGATTATTTGATTTGTGGAGATTCATGTTGTGAAAGGTGTCAAATTTTTCTTCCGGGGTGGGACCGTTTCTTTTTACACAACTAATTTAGTATAAATAACAATCTCGTCGTTCTAAATGTATTCTTAAGGTTACTGACAAGAGTATAATATGGCAGCTAAAGTAAGTACAATTTATAAATTTTATCATTTAAATTTAGAAATAAATATTTAATTTTTGTTTCCAGTTCTTAATACTCGCCGCTTTCATCGCCGTAGCTCACGCCGGCCACTTAGGCTATGGCTATGCGCCAGCTCTAGTAGGATCCCAGGGAGCCATCCCATCACACTCGACTGTCCAACATCACGTTCCAACTATCCAATCTTACGCTTCTCCTATTTTACACTCCGCCCCAGCATCCTACATACAAGCCGCTCCAATAGCCTACGCTGCACCAGTAGACAAATCTGTTATTGCTGAATCTTCTGCAGCAGCTCACTACGACTTTGGATACGCCGTTAACGACCCTCATACTGGTGATGCCAAAAGCCAATACGAATCTCGTCGTGGAAATGTTGTACAAGGTAGCTATTCCCTTTTGGAATCCGATGGAACTAAACGTACTGTAGATTATACCGCTGATGGACACAATGGATTTAACGCAGTTGTACACAAAGAGCCTGCTGCCGTACATGCTGTTGCTCCAGCTGTAACCAAAGTAGCTGCTCCAGCTGCTCATGCTCAACCAGCTCCATGGACTGTAGCCAAAGTAGCTTCTCCAGTTGCTTATACTAGTTCAGTAGCTCAATCCGCTCAATGGACTGTAGCTAGCGCTGCCACTTGGGGTGTTGCCCCTGCTGCTCCCCTTGGATATGTAGCTCAAGGCTATTTTGCTCCATGGACTGCTAATACATACGCTGCACATAACGTTTGGTAAATTTGTTTTAGAAAGTTGTTTTGTACATAATCTATTAATGAAAATTGCAACTTAATAAAAAATCATTGACTAATGTATTTTATTCATATTTTCATATACAGTGAACAAGGTGGGTCAACATTGAAATGTTTTATGCAAAATAAATGAAGAAAAATAGCCCTCAATCGGCATACAATCAATCGGGTCTTTCCGCTCGCTTCGCTTCGATCTGCTTTGATGTATATTGAAAAACCTCTAGACGAGAGCATGTTTTATAGACAGAGGAATGCCCATGCATTCCAAGTCGTATGGTTGGTGAAAAAATGACCGGATCTGTGTAAATTTTTGTACCGCACCAACTGAACATTTTTGTTACTCGACTTCGTCTATAAGATGCATTTTTGACAATCTTTGACATGACTTTTCCTTCAACTCCAATAATTCCAGCCGGTTCCACGCAAATGGGAAGATGTTAACGTCTCTTTCTTAGGTTAGGTGGGGCCTTCTCGCCACCTCCACTGCAACTCCCGTTGGGTCTATTGTGGCTCACCCCTAGGGATTATAATTCACCCCAAAGCCTGTGCTTCTGACGAAGTCTATGGTTGTATTTGGTGATACTTTTTTGAAGTCGCTCGGCTCTAAGGTACTAGAACCGAATATGTTATACCCTACCCTGCCCAAAGCTGGGCATGAGCATAGTATGTGCTCAGCAGTTTCGTCCTCTAAATTACAGAACCGACAATCCGAGGTCTGAACCAGACTCATCTTCTTTAGGTGGTAATTTAGTCGACAATGTCCTGTAAGCAGTCCGGACAGAATGCGTAGGTTTGTTCGACTCCATTCCAGGATCTACTTATTTTTTGTACTCGGAGGGTTTATATGAACACCTTCGAGTGAGAGAGCCCCAGTATTTCTGCCCAGTACGTGAACGTTTTCCTCTCCGCCCAGACTGCTATGGCTGATCGAGCAGTGCTTTCCGCAATGCCGAAAATGGTTCATGTCCGATAAATAGAGACTCTGATTTCTTCTTTGCCAGAGTGTCGGCCTTTTCGTTGCCCTCCACTCCTTGATGCCCCGGCACCCAGGTCAAAGTGACTCTGTTTTCCGTGCCTAGTATATCAAGGGATTGTAGACAGTTATATACTAGCTTAGATTTTATCCTGTTCGAGCTCAGTGCTTTAAGAGCAGCCTGGCTATCTGACAGGATGTGTATGTTCTTTTTAACAACAGGTTGATTCATCAGCTCTTTTACATCCAGTTCAATGGCGTATACCTCAGCCTGAAAGACGGTAGCGCACCTACCCAGGTTGGCTGTGATTTCAACTCTGGGTTTCCTGCTGAAGACCGACGCTCCAGAGCCGTTTCCGGTTTTGGATCCGTCAGTGTAAATCACGTAGTCCGTTTCTAGGAAGGAGATTTCTTCGCTGTCCCATTGTTCTCTCGTGGGAATGAGGACCTTAAAGGGCTTATCCACGTGAAGTTTTGTGACAGAGAGATCCGAGGGCATCCCCAGAATGTGGTGATTTTGTATTTCCCTCAGCATTCCCGAGTGATCCCTTAGAGTCTCTCCATTTATTTGCCTCTCCACTGATCATCATCAGGAGCTGCTCTCCTGGCTTCCTTCTCCAAATGAATGTGGAGAGGAGCTAGTTGCAGGAGGGCTTCCATAGCTGCTGTTGGTGTGGATGACATTGCTCCGGTAATGGCCAAGCATGCTGTTCGCTGCAAGCCTTGCAGCTTTGCTCTAGCTGTCTTTTGCAGACTTTTGGTCCACCAGACAGCTGAGGCATACGTGACCATTGGCTTAACCATTGTTTGGTAAATCCAGTAAATCTGTTTGGGGTTCATACCCCAAGATTTTCCTTCTGAGATTCCAAGTGGGCGTTCCAGGTGAGTTGTTTATCTAAAATTACCCTTAGATATTTCACCTCCGTCTCTTTCTAATAATTGTACAATTTTTTTTATACAACTGTCAAATTGAATTCAAAAGTTGACGTGTTCCAGCGTTTTTAAATTGTTATTAAATAAGGCAACAGATGTTTTTACTTCATCAGTGATTTTCACATTGTATGTGAGCGGATGGTTGAATTTTTATGTTCGACTCACTGTTGGAAACGTCTTATAGTATCACTCTTGTATCTTTATATCCATCTGTCACATCCGAATCTACTGGGCCGACTAAGCTGAAATTTGATACACATAAAAATATATGTGATCCAAACATGGTCGTGTAACGTAACTAAATGAATTTGGATATAATATCCTCTAGTAAATATTTAGATCAGCAAACTCCGAAGAGAAAATAAAGCGCTTCTCATTTATATTGAAGTAACTAAACACAATAAACATACTCGTCTCTAAATATGAATCACAATTCAAAGATGATTTTAAGTTGCCCCGTTACGAAGGCTTGCTTTGATTCGAGTCCTTCGCGTGCTGCATTCGGGACAAAGCTTTTAGTTGATATTCGAGACAACGTCTGTACATGGCAAGAGCTAAAGTTTAAGCGAGTTTTGGTCGGCGAATAATTGCGTGCCCAATTTATACAATTTCGAATGAAAACAGCTGCTCTATTTGACAGATTGTCGAGGGGAGCGCCGGGATGAACAGCATCAACGTTACGCGGGGTTAGCCGCGGGTGAAAATAACTGTTACTGACAACGTGGGGTTGATAGCATTGCAGAACTACAGTGCTTATTCAAAAAGTGAAAATAAATAAAAACCAGAGTTTTACCGTGAAGCTTAATCAGTAGAAAACTCAATTACAGGACTACAGTGCCTGTAAGAAGTAGAATTTGTGGAAAGAAATTGAGAATAAAGTTTAAAAAAGTAAAAAATTATAAACAAGAGTACAGGACTCCTGTGCCTCTTCCACTTATGAAGAAGTCGTTAAATCAAGAACATAAACCCAAAAAAAATAATTATAAGTTATAACATATAAACTTACCTTGCTTTTGATCATCACATAGTTGAGCATATGCTGACAGAGGGAGCTTGAAGGCGATATAGGAAGATGTAACGTAAGCTATACACATTATGTATTATTACAGTTTCCTGTAAAATTGTCGTATTTAGTAATAAGTCGTGTTACCAATAGATATCGAAGAATAAATATATCATTCTAACGCTTTACAGCAAAGTTTTGAAAAATATTTTTAAAAACAGTGACCGTTCAACTAAGAAGCAACAACTACTTCCCGGGCTATATGCCCCTACAGACATTGAATTACACTTCTGAGTCAAACGGGGTTGGTATGATCTACAAGATTTAACCAACCGTTCTGGTTTGTAATAAGAAGGGACAACATAATTTGCAGACCGGTTTCGGCGCATCTCGTCCGAGAGCTGATCCCGAACTGACCGTCCCATTTGACTTAGAAGTGTAATTTAATGTATGTCGGGGCATATCGCCCGTGAAGTAGTTGTTGCTTCTTAGTTGAACGGACACTGTTTTTGAAAAATATTTTTCAAAACTTTGTTGTAAAGCGTTAGAATAATATATTCATTCTCCGATATCTATTAGTAACACAACAATTTTACAGGAAACTGTAATAATTCTTGATTGTTTCAAGCTGTCCTTGTTGTCAAATTTTCGAATTTTGGTTTGTGGTTGAAGGTGAAAATGTCGCTATCGTCACAACTTTTACTTTTCCCTTACTGGAAGACATGTATTGGTTGTGATGTTAGTGTCAGATTCAGTTCGAAATTAGCTCTCGGACGAGAACATATACCTGGTACTGATGAGGCGCAAATACGCCGAAACCGGTCTGCAAGTTATGTTGTCCCTTCTAATTACAAACCAGAATGGTTGGTTAAATCTTGTAGACCATACCGTCCCCGTTTGACTTAGAAGTGTAATTCAGTGTATGTCGGGGCATATAGCCCGGAAAGTAGTTGTTGCTTCTTAGTTGAACGGAATATTTTTCAAAACTTTGTTGTAAAGCGTTAGAATAATATATGTATTCTTCGATATCTATATACACGTTATAATGAAACAGAAGTTGTGAGCGAAAGACTTCACAAACAATACAGAAAGGTTAAAACTATAGATAATACGAATATCTTTATAGCTGCGTACACATGACTAGAAAGTCAAGAAAACAGTGTATTCTGTGTAAAATAATTTAATTTTTAAAAAATTGCAAAGCGCTTTCGGCTGTTAAGCCATCATGAGTGCGATACCTGCAAGTAAGTAAAAAATAGTTGAAATTTTATCAATAAGGAAATTAGTAAAGTATTACTTACTCGTCAAGTATGTACAAGAAACCAAATTAAAAAGTCGACAACACATTGATTAAACATTAAACAACCATAAAGAATTTAAAATTTACATTAAAT
Organism: Lochmaea crataegi; assembly: GCA_947563755.1. NCBI lineage: Eukaryota > Metazoa > Arthropoda > Insecta > Coleoptera > Chrysomelidae > Lochmaea > Lochmaea crataegi. Next base: position 29,122,042 of record OX387434.1, on the reverse strand, counting down.
TTAAAATTTAAATTATTCCCCTGTTTTGGGGTACCCTATTGTTAACTTTTAAACATTTTCAAAAATTTATAGTTTCTAACTACACGTGTTTGTACAAACGGAAAATTAAGTGACATTACATTAATTTGAAGTTGACAAACCAATCTAAATTAAATTATGACAAATGACAGTGTTACTGAACATAGAACTAAATGTATCAAAAGTGAGCTTAGAACTATCATTCCGACAAGTAAATATCACGGAACAATACCAAACAATAAATCGTGTATTTTGGTAATTTCTCAAAACTAACATGAAAATAATCTAAACTGAGAAAAAGATATGAATTAGAGTTCAATGAGAACCGATTGTTCAAATCTCATTCAAAAACAAAAAAGATCTAACATAACTAACATAACAGTCAAAAGAAACACCAAAACACAATAATCATTCATAAATAAAGTTCATAACAATAAAACTAAGCACTAAAAAGAAATTTTGACAATAAAGACTATTTAAATATCAAGAAAATTATTTCAAGAAGTAAAAGTTAAACTAAGTACTCCAAGAATATCCCAAAACTATTATGAAGGTCATTCTCAATGAGAAAGATATGATTCAGGGTCCTTCTGAAGAGAAACCCCTTAGATATTTAGCTTTACCTTTTTTAAGTGAAAACATTTCTCAAAAAGTTTCAAAGTTGTTTAATAATAGTTTAATAGATACTAGGATTTCTTTTAAAATAGGAATAATTTAAGTAAACATTTGGTTAATTCAAAAGATAAAATTAATAACTTATCAAAAAGTGGTATTTACAAACTTAAATGTAATGATTGTGAAGCTTCATATATAGGAAGAACTTGTAGACCTTTGAAAGTTCGTATAAGTGAACATTTGAATAGAAGTGATAAGTCTGTCTTTGGTCATCATATAAAATTTAATAAACATAATTTTAGTCCTAATCGGAATTAACAAAATTTTAAAAGAAGTTAATTCTAAAAATTTTAATAGGTTGGATTTTTTGGAAGATTTACAAATTGACAAAGAATCACATAACAATAATTTTTGCTTAAATACACAAGTACATTTAAATAGATCTTATGTTCCTTTACATAGACGATTAAAGGATTAAAATAGTAGATCCAAATTATTTCTCTCAATGATGATACTCATATTTATCCACAACATTAATAGACTAAAACCATACTGTCCAGTTCAGTTTTCATTAATTTACTTTCCATTTGTTTTAAATTTACAAAATTCATGATTAATTGTTTATTTGGAATATTTCTGGACTCCTGTGTTAGTTATTTGTGTTTTAAATTATTTTTGGTAACGGGTTCTCATTAGACCCTTAATCTAATTTTCAGGCTTGAATGAGATTTGAGTAGTGGGTTCTCATTAGACCCTAAATCAAATCTTTTTCAGTGTGAATGACTTTCACATTACTTCTGGGATGATTCAGGTTTTCATTAATTCTACTTTCCACTTGTTTTTTCTGGACTCTTATGTTAGTTATTTGTGTTTTAAATTATTTTTGGTAACGGGTTCTCAATAGACCCTTAATCTAATTCTTTGGCTTGAATGAGATTTCAGTAACGGGTTCTCATTAGACCCTTAATCTTTTTCGTTTTGAATGAGATTTGAGTAATGGGTTCTCATTAAATTCTAAATCAAAATCTCATTTTAGATTTTCATGTCGGTTTTAAGAAATTAGCAACTTACAGGTATTATTGCTTAGAATTTTTTCATGGTAATTTCTTGTCTGAATGTTAGTTCTGTGCTCACTTTTGATAACTTTAGTTCTGTTTTCACTAAGGTATCATTTGTCTTTATTTAATATTTAAATTTAATTCAATGCAGTTTTAAATATTTCATGATTTTAGTCAGTTTATTTGGAATATTTCTGGACTTTTGTGTGAGTTATTTGGTTTTTAAAGTTTTTTAAATTATATTTGTTAACGGGTTCTCATTAGACCCTTAATCTAATTTTCTGGCTTTAATGAGTTTTGAGTAATGGGTTCTCATTAGACCCTAAATAATATCTTTCTCATTGAGAATGACCTTCATAATAGTTTTGGGATATTCTTGGAGTACTTAGTTTAACTTTTACTCCTTGAAATAATTTTCTTGATATTTAAATAGTCTTTATTGTCAAAATTTCTTTTTATGTCTTAGTTTTATTGTTATGAATTTTATTTATGAATAATTATTGGGTTTTGGTGTTTCTTTTTACTGTTATGTAAGTTATCTAGTTCGAATGAAATTGTTAACGGGTTCTCATTAGACCCTAGATCTTTTTCGTTTTTGAATGAGATTTGAACAATGGGTTCTCATTAAACTCTAATTCATGTCTTTTTCTCAGTTTAGAATATTTTCATGTTAGTTTTGAGAAATTACCAAAATACACGATTTATTGCTTGGTATTGTTCCGTGATATTTACTTGTCGGAATGTTAGTTCTAAGCTCACTTTTGATACATTTAGTTCTATGTTCAGTAACACTGTCATTTGTCATAATTTAATTTAATTTAGATTGGTTTGTCAACTTCAAATTAATGTACTGTCACTTAATTTTCCGTTTCTACAAACACGTGTAGTTAGAAACTATACATTTTTGAAAATGTTTAAAAGTTAACAATAGGGTACCCCAAAACAGGGGAATAATTTAAATTTTAAATTTAATGTAAATTTTAAATTCTTTATGATTGTTTAATCAATGTGTTGTCGACTTTTTAATTTGGTTTCTTGTACATACTTGACGAGTAAGTAATACTTTACTAATTTCCTTATTGATAAAATTTCAACTACTTTTCACTTACTTGCAGGTATCGCACTGATGATGGCTTAACAGCCGAAAGCGCTTTGCAATTTTTTAAAAATTAAATTATTTTACACAGAATACACTGTTTTCTTGACTTTATAGATAATACAGCTACAATTCGTGTCGTAGCGCCGAGGTAAAGGGAACCTGCGAAGCCGACAAGAGTCTTGGCTAAGAGACAGGGCCGTAGAAAGGAGGATCAGGTAGACGACGGTGAAGAAAAACCTCAGGTATTCTGGATCTGAAGAAGGATTACTGATTTTTTGGGAAATTAGTTTAAAGGAATTTGGGAGCAGGGTTGTTTCGTGAAACGATTTTTCAAATATGACTTTTAAGGAGTTTGTTGGTATAACAGTTTTTTGATGTGTAACATCTTTACGTTCGGTTCCCTGCAACTTGTGGGAGTCATTTCGTGAAGTGGGAAAGTGTGTTTTTAATTTGACCAATGAGCGCGAGCGGTGGTAAATTTCGCCGTCATTATTTAGGTTTATTAAATTTTGAGGTTAATTTATGTCACTGTTTATTGGAGAAGATTCCGAATTTTTTTAAATGATGAACTCAAGCTCGAAATTAACACGGATCGAAATGTTTCAACAACTAACAGTGGTACTGTTATTGACGGAGTTTTTTAACATTTTTTAAATACTTTGAAATCACAAGTATACGTCTCATATTTTGGTTATCATAAGTCTATTCATACTCTCGCTTTCGATACGTATACCCTCGCTTTCGATACAATTTTTCATTATTACTACATACTCTCGCTTTCGATACATATACCCTTCGCTCTCCCCCCAAATTGAACGAAAATAAAAAAATGTATTTCATAAAAAATTGTATTACAGCATGTTTTAATTAAATAAAATACAATTTTTATTAAAAAAATGTTTCTTCGTTAACAAAAATTATTTCAGATAATACCTGAATCATTTTTTTTTAATGTTGACGTCAGATGTTACACATCATATGCGACTACTGTAAGGGTCGCTCGATTTTTTTTATTCAATTAGTTCAAACGCTAAAAATGAAAATTAGTTTGCTCCTTAGGAAAAATGAATAATAAAAAAATATTGCATGGTTGATGGTTCAATATAAAAGGGTTAACTTCAGAGTCTTGCAAGGGAAGAAGTTTATAGTTTATTTGGATGTGGAGTTCAGAGCTAGAATGTTATGTTATTTTCCAGATTTTGTTTCATATGTGTTTTTATTAAAAAAATTAAATTAAATATATTTCTCTCGATTCCCCACCGGTGTTGTACTTTTATTGTAGTTGGTTACAAATTCAAAACAAATCCACTTGAGATTTTAAGATATGAGAAAACAACATAAATATGAAAAAAAAAATTAATTAGGTATAGCCCAACATAATATTCGAATAATGGATAGGTAATAAAATATAATGATATGAACATAATTCAATGAATTTGAGGCTAAAACAAATGATAAAAAGGAAAAAAAATTTAAAATATAAATGAAATGAATAATAAAGTACCTTTCGTGAGCATTTATTAATATTGCTTCGCAATGTCGTTTATCTTCAGAGTCATAATTACTACGATATTGTAATAGGTTAAATGTCATCTTCCCTGTTCTCAATTTTTATTACATCGTTGACTTTCTCAATGCCCATTGCTTTGGAACTCTTCGTAATCTTCAAGAATCCAAGTTTTAACGTCGTTTGGTTTGAAACTTGAGTTCATAGAGAACACGTATCGTTTCACTTGACTTCTAGTTCTACATCAATGATTGGTGGAATGTGTCCGTAAAAAACCGTACACTACTTGTTTTGTCTTATAGAGCGAGTTCCAAATGCTTTTAAGTTCGAATATATTTGCATTTAAAACTATTCGCAAACTCCTGGTACAATTTTTATCCATCAATATTCCTGTAGATTGTAGTTAAACTCACTGTATAAGCATGACATATAATACTTTCAAAAAACTGTTTGTTGTAACGCAAATTATTTTTAATAATTAAAGATCGGTAGCCCATGACACATGTAGGCTTTATTATTTCGAATGGAAGCCGTTTTAACAATCGAGTTTCATGTGAAAAACAAGTAGAATAAGGCTATTCCCCAGGGCCTAAACTGGATAATCGACGCCATAGTGAATATTGAATATCTTAGAATTTTCACGAGACTAGAATTATTAACTTATGGATGCCGTTAACTTGGATGCATTCATTGGATACTACTTTATTATCGAAAACAACATGGCATACAAATCCAAGTGATACTAAGGGTTGATTAGCGAGGGTTAAAAATTGATAAGAGGGTGAAAAAAAACAATTAACTTATGTATGCCGAAGAGAGTAGATTTTATTATCTTGTTAAAAACATTAGTGGCATACATTTTGCGGCGATACTTCATTTGTTAATAATTTTCCAAATATAATCTAAAAGTAATAATTAAGAACAATACTTGGAACTTTTTGCACAGTGAAACATTTTTATCCTAATGCCAACTGCGGATTAGCTTCCAATTTATAAAGCTACTAATTTTTATAAGCTACTGTTGATGAATGAAAATATTGAGCATTCTCGAACAATTAACTTATGTAGGCCAGTATTAATAAGCAACTATTTTTTCATCGTGGCATACAATTCAATGCGCATATAATGGATAAAATCAATTCACAAAAAATATATAAGCGTGAGCGTTGAGTTGCAATAGCCGCGTAATGTAGAAGTCACTATACCTGTGAGCTATGACTACTTAGGTTGCCATAAAATTTGCGTCACGTTGAATTAACAAATTGGTCAGACCATAAAGCTAAAATGTATATGACGTTTCGAACTATGAACACGTATACAGGATTGGGATAAAGTAGGGAACCAAGTAAATATCTTTTAAATGAAAAGAACGATATTTATGAAAATTTGCAGGTAAGTGCAATGGAACAAAATGCATCTGATGTACATTTTTTTGTTAATAATATACTTCCGGTTTAACCGGAAATGCAATCAACTTCTTTAATTTAAATGGGACACCCTATATATTTTTACAGATTTTGAAAGAGCTTGTTATTTTGAATTCATACATACTGAGTTTAGTGTAAAAAATTTGTAAAAACGAGGAATATAGCACTTTAATCAACCTCCTTTGAGTTTTTTGCATTAGAGCAAAAAACTATTTAGATAAACTAATTGATGTTGTTTGTGTGCATAGTAATAAATAAACGAGTACTGTTTAGTACGTCTTTTGTTCTCCAAGTGTCAAATTCTAATTGACGGAAATAAATTTTACAATTTAGAATGGTTCAATTAAGTGAAAAAGAGCGTATTGAAATTTTAATGATGATCGGTTATGGTGATCGTGTTAGAACTCATGAAGAAGTGTGTCATATTTTTAATAATTTGCATCCGGAGAGAAATCCTATATCACGCTCAACAGTAACTAAAACATTACAACGTTTTAATACAACTGGGATGGTAAAAAATTTACTAAAACCTGGAAGACCGCGGACTGCAACGAACGAAACTGTTAAACAAAATATTGCAATCGATTTAGAAGAATCACCTCAAACTTCCATCACAAATTTGGCACTAAACCATGGTATCAGTCGACGTTCTGTAGGAAAGATATTAAAAAGTGAAAAGTATCATCCGTATAAGGTACAGTTGGTTCAAGAATTGTCAGACGATGATTTTGACCGACGGCTAGAATTTTGCGAACGGCTAATGGACATCTGTAATGTCGGCGATAATTTTTCTTCTAACATAGTTTTTTCCGTTGAGGCAACTTTTTGTTTAAATGGAACAGTTAATCGCCATAACTCAAGGTATTGGTCAAATGATAATCCTCATTGGATTCATGAAGCACATACCCAGCATCCACAGAAGTTAAATGTTTGGATGGGAATTGTCAAAAATAGGCTTATAAGCCCATTTTTTATCGACGGAAACTTGAATGGTGACAAGTATTTGGATCTACTAAATAACGAAATTATTCCTGCACTTCAACAGAATGGGCAATTACCACAAAATGTTCGGTTTCAACAAGATGGAGCACCTCCCCTCTATGATAGACGGGTTAGGGATTTTCTGGATGCGAATTTTCCAAATCGATGGATTGGACGTAGAGGATTCATAGAGTGGCCTGCTCGTTCTCCGGATCTTAGCCCGTTAGATTTTTTCTTATCTAAAATCATGTGTTCACGTTAGATGACCAACAAACTTACAGGAATTGAGACAAAGAATTATTGATGAATGTGAACTAATACGTGGAGAAGTCTTGGAAAGAGTGACTCAAGAATTTGTTAATAGGATGGCATATTGTCAGCAAGTAAACGGCGAGCATTTTAAACATTTGAAGTAATTTTGTTTTTCATTATCTAAAATAATGAAATGTACACCTATTGTACAACTAACAGTGAGTTATTCCTCGTTTTTACAATTTTTTTTACACTAAACTCAGTATGTATGAATTCAAAATAACAAGCTCTTTCAAAATCTGTAAAAATATATAGGGTGTCCCATTCAAATTAAAGAAGTTGGTGGCATTTCCGGTTAAACCGGAAGTATATTATCAACAAAAAAATGTAGATCAGATGCATTTTCATAAATATCGTTCTTTTCGTTTAAAAGATATTTACTTGGTTCCATACTTTATCCCAACCCTGTATAAGTATATCTATGTATTTTCAGTAACGTGCTCTGTATAGAGAGGCAAACTGTAGTTAATTATTGCTATTACATCACCGTTATACATCGAAAATGTATGCCACTTATTTTTCAGTTTTTCGTTACTATAAAATTAATAGAAAAATCAATGGCTTCCTTTAGTTTTTTTTTATTCGATTATTTAACGTCGGTCCATTTCTGCGCAACTTAGGCTAATCAGCTAATCATTAGTTTATTGTTCTAAAAATTAATAAATTTCAACCTTTCAACGTGGTAGCCACTAATTTATACCCAAAAAAACATCCGCCATTGATTATTTGAAGAGTATTCGATAATGTGTACATATCAAACCGCATCCATAAGTTGATTGTTCTTAATTATAACTTTTACATCATGTTTGAAAAATCATTAACAAATGAAGTATCGCCGTAAAATGTATGCCACTAATGTTTCTAGCATCTACTAGGATAACAAACTCTATTCTCTTCGGCATACCTACATAAGTTTTTATCAATTTTTTTCCCTCGCTTATCAACCCTTAGTATCATTTGTATTTTTATGCCATGTTGTTTTTGATGATAAAGTCGTACCAAGGAATGCATCGAGGTACACGACATCCATAAGTTAATTGTTCTAGTTTTGAGAAAAATCGAGATTTTCAATCTCCACTGTAGCGTCGATCATCCAGTTTGAGCCTTGGGAAACAGCCTTATTCTACCTGGTTTTCACATAAAACTCCATGGTGAAAACGGCTTCCATTCGAAATAATGAAGCGTACATGTGTCATGGGCTACCGGTATATTATGGTTTCAAGCTATGTCAACCAGTTAAAATTTGTTTCATTAAAAATGTATTAAAATTCAAAAGAGAAATTTTTCGAACGTTATTTTTTGTTTTAAGTAAATAATTTGTGAGCAGGCTTAAGCCATCCTTTTCAAGGAGCGGACCATAAAAGTTTAATTATATTACACAGAAAATAGAGCGCATAAAATATCCTAATTTTCATGAAAATATTCACTATTTTATATTGTATAATAGAGCTATTTATTCAAGGTAAGGATAACTACCCAGGCAATTTAGTTAATTATATCTCAGAAACAGGATATGTAGCGATTGTGAGAGCAGATTCTCTGAAGAAATGTGAAATAGTTATCGTTAATATCTTTCATGTTCGTGTGTGTATGGAAGAAAAAGCCTTCAGTCACAGAATTATGTCATAACTTTGTATGGGTGAATTATAGCATTAGAACTATTATACACACTGTGTTCATTTGAAAAAGACCCACCCTCAATTTTTCAGAAATGCGACATATTAGAAAGAAATGTCGAAACACGTCAACTTTTAAATTAAGGGAGACACTTTTTACTTAAGGGAGACACTTTTTAGCGCTAATGTCATAAACGTCAGATTCACCCCCTCCCTACAGGGGATACCACTTAAATTTTTTCAAATGACGTTAGGTATCAAGTCATACCTCATTTAAAAGGTCTGGTAAATCTCTATTCAATAATTTGGTTTTGCCTTTGATACCAGCCTTCTATTGTTATTTAATCGTTGTTTAAAACTGGCTCTCTTTCATTCAGGCAATAATAAAGCAAATTTTAACAACTATTAAATAACAATGGAAGGTTGGTATCCAAGGCAAAACAAAATGATTGAATAGAGATTCACCAGACCTTTTAAATGAGGTATGACTTGATACCTAACGCCATTTGAAAAAATTTAAGGGGTGTCTCCAGAAGGGAGGGGGTGAATATGACGTTTATGACATTAGCGCTAAAAAGTGTCCCTCTCAAGTTAAAAGTTGACGTGTTTCGGTATCTATTTCTAATATGTCGCATTTCTGAAATATTAAGGGTGGGTCCTTTTCAAATGAACACAGTGTACAATAACCCATCTGAAATTTTATAGCTAAGAAGTCAATGGTGAACATTTTGAGCATATTACTTAAACTAAAGCATGTTTGGATTATTGAAATCTGTTCCAATTGTTGATGAAGCACCCATTTAGGAAAGTAGCGCCTTTTCCCGATTTCCATAATCTGGAGTTTTTGAGTTTAAACAAATAAATAAACAGTAACATTTTGATCCTGTCAGTGGAGTTGAAAATTATCTTGCAAAATGGTAACCATCCGCCATTCTTCATGATTACATCCAGAATGCCATCAAATGTGTACGTAGGTTTAGTTCAGTTCAAAAAATTTAGTGATGTAAGCTCTGCGAATCACAAAAAAAATGGGGGGGGGGTGTTTAGACGTGCACGGCAAAGAAAAATATATTACATACATGTGTAAAGTTTACAAAATATATATTTCATATTTGACTTCTCATATTTTCGTATGTACTCTGATAATCGTTAGAGATCGTAATTGGTTCTTATAATGCAGCAATAGTACACACTCAAAAATGCAACTGAGACTGAAAACAATTCATTCAAACAGCAGCTTCAACTACTCCAATTATCTAATAATTGCTCACAACCTCAATTCTGCATTTAACAGACATCCCAAGTAATTTTTCATAAATGCACCACTTCACCCTACAGCTCAGATCACATCTCGGAAAAACATTTGTGCTTAACCGTGTTACCTCCTTTTTCCCAACAAGGCTGAAGGAGGGTGGATATAGAGCAACTATACCCTACAAGAAACAGGAGGGTGGTGGAAAATATTCCCGACTGCTCGTTCGCGTGGAGTGGGTGGGTAAAGTGTTAATATTTCACCTCTACCGGTTGGCTAGTCTGTGGTCGGAAGGCCACACAGCTGGGTGTCTTACTCGATGGTTGGAAGGAACAATCGAACTACTCAGTAGGCAGCTTTGTGTAAAAATTCTCTATTAAACAACAATGACAAATGACAGCGCTTGGTTTGCCTTTTTACAAAAAGTGTGATCTGAAATGGAGTACAATATATATTTAGAAGAAAGCTTCCGCAAAAGTATACTTCTGGGATTACATGGACTTCCTGGTAAGTATAAGGTTTAACTAAATTATTGTTACTTATTAAATAGTTGATAGGTTACTAATTATTTTCATCACTTCAAACTACTACTTGATATCTATTTTAGGCATTAAAACATTACTCATGTAAGATATACTAGGTAGGCGCTCATATGTCCTTAAATCAGCTAATAAATATGTACAATATTTTGGGAAGATAGTCAAACTGCAACTTCCGAACTACTCTCACCACTAGTTAGCAGGTAAGAAGTTTATGATAACTTGGAAAGATCTTACTTGAGTGTTTCCTCCTTAGGTGTCCTTGTACCTACAATTTCCTTGTACGTCATTCTGTGAGGTTGAGTTGGGAGGCGAAGGTAAAGCTCAAGCTGAGTAGAAGGTGAGTTGAGGGCTGTTCCTGAAGTAGACGTTCTACAGGGCTTATACTATAGTTGTCAGCCGATACAGAAGAAGTAAAAGTATATACAGATGAAGAATAGTAGAATATGTACAAGAAGAAGAAGGTCTGAAAAGAAAATATAGTCCAAAGACACTGCTGGTAATTACGCCAGTCTCATGAAAAGAGGTATCACTTACCCTAGATGGCATGTGACCTTTTTTTTTATAAGGAACCGTCCCTTCGCCGGCACCACCTCAGCCTCCTGGCCTCAGCCTATTCAGCCAATCCGTTCCCTGTATTAGCTCATACAGGTTCTTTGCTGGTTAGTTGTAGAAGTCTTCTGGAGTCATTTGGGGTCTACCATACAGTTTATGCCTCCTGTGGTCCAGCGTCTCACAGTTGCATAGTATATGCAGAGCTGTTTCGGTATCCTTTTTGCATCTTCTGCATGTAAGGTCTCCGTTATACAGCCCTATTTTGTTCAGGTGCTCCTTTGTGGAAAAGTGTCCCGTAAGTAGCCCCGTTATGGTGCGTAGTTTGTTCCTGCTCATTGAGAGCAGTTCTTTCGCTACTTTTTCTGATGGTCCTTTTATTAATTTCTTTCCATGTATTTGCCTGGGCGTATTCTTCCAGTGTTTATTGTGTTGTTCTTTTACCCACCCTTTTAACCATGACCTAGTTGAGCATCTGGGAATGCCCACAGCTGGTTCGGGTCCGTTCATCAGGGTTGACGATCCTGCTCTTGCGAGTTCGTCAGCTTTTTCGTTGCCAGCGATTCCTTTCTGACCTGGGACCCACTCCAGTGTTACATTGTTCCGAGTCGCCAGTCTTCTAAGTTCTTCGCCGCATTCCCATACCATTCGAGATGTTACCTTAGAGCTCTGAAGTGCTTTAAGGGCATCTTGACTGCCACTGTAGATCCTGCATGTGACCTTTAGGTGACTTTTGTTTAATCAGGAGCTATATCCATGAACTCATGAATCCTTACAATTGAATTGCACAGGAAAAAGCTGATTATTGTTATTTTTGCTAGTTCACAAAAACCGCAGTATGCGAAAGTTATCCAACCATGTGAACACAGGAAATAACCAAAACAAAATGGAGGAGTTCAAAAGTCAATGGCCTGTCGACAGAGCTCTTCTACCTTTAGAAGAAGGGGTCAAGGTCAGTGGTTAGCTGAATGCTTGAAGAATCAAGACACCTTTGGCTTTTGTTAAAGACTAAGAGACCCAAGGTTAACATGAGGAACCAGTTATCCAGTGTCAACAATAATAAACCCATTCATAATGTAAATAGTTTCTAACATGATATTATATTAAGGTAACAATTAAATCCTTTATGCATCCAAGCCACAGTTGTTTATTGACTATCTAATGTATTACTCATATTTCAGGGTGAACCGTAACAACTGCTCTCCTCGAGTTGTGCCAGGCGGTAGCTGATACCATTCCGTTCGCGCCAAAATGCAAACTTTCCTAGAAATTTCTATAAGAAGCGGGATTCCAAGTAACTAATCAGAAATTTCATTTTATTTTTCTGAAAACATTTAGGAACGAAAAGCCCCGTTTCTCTCTGTATCTACCAGGTCTCGCCCAGTACGTACTGTTATAGTTAAGTTTTACCGATAAAATCCCTACATTTCCCTTCCTGTTGTCAGATTCCGAGTTATTATATGCTTATCGCCAGTTCAATTCACTCTAACCATAGAGTTCTCTTCTCCCTCGACTTCTCAGCATCCCAACACTAAGAAACCCTTCATTTTTCCTTCTTCCTTTCGTTCACCAAGCAACAGCCGATACTAGCACCAATAAGTATAGCCACATAAATGGTTAGCCTTTGAAAACATTGTGATACAAATGAGCTAACCATCCTGAACAATTTGTCATTATATCGTGATTTAAATAGTTACTACCGTCCCGAGCTTCTTCACGACGTGCGATGTCTACCTCATTTTGGTACAGGTACTTAGTAAAAAATAAGTAATATTGTTCTTCATAAAAAAACAAAAGAAAACACAATTACTTAACTATTTAAAGGTGAGGCTCAAATATTATTATCTTCCGTCATATACATTAACTGAGCTCACCTCAGATTGAAAAATTTGAATAAACTTAGCTTCTTTTACAGCATTACTTAAACTACAATACTTAGCTTCTGTACTTGATCATGATACTGCATGCTGCTTTCGAGACTCCCAGTTTATTATTCATTTACCTAATTCAACTTTTTCCAAATATTATTTTCTATCACTAGTGTCATTAGCCCAGTCAGCATCGGAAAAAATAGCAGCATCGTTACTACAAAAGGAAGACTAAAAATCAATCAACTAAATTGTACAGCATTATCAACCGGTAAGCGGTCATATTAGCCTACAGATCCTAATAAAATCCCGGATTTAATTGATTTCTTCATAACCCGAAATGTATCTGTCAACTATATGCATGTAGACGAGGCGTGGGACATGAAATCCGATCATTCTCCCATCCTATTCACGTTTAGCGGCAGCATTATACAAAAGGAACTAAGTCTTCGATTTTACAATAAACTTTAGATCACAACTTGAAGATGACATCAAGCTATCAGTTCCCTCAAAAAACAATTGAAAAAAAGAAGCAGAATTATCCTTTGATGGACGAGGAACCAGGAGGCAGCAAGGTATAATCCTAGATGTCAAAGGTAATAGTTTAATACTATTATAACGCCTTACAAAGTTTTTGGAAAATATTTTTCAAAATCGTGACCGTTCACTTAGAAGGAACAAATACTTCTCGGGCTATATGCCCCGGGAGACATTGAATTACACTTCTAAGTTAAACGGGGTTGGTATATCTGAAAAATATAACCAATCATTCTGGTTTGTAATTAGAAGGGACAACATCACTTGTATACCGGTTTCGGCGTATATGCTCTCAGGGCTTCTGGACGGATAGCATCTAACTCGTACTGATGAGGCGCAAATACGCCGAAAGCGGTCTACAAGTGATGTTGTCCCTGTTCTTTGAAAAATATTTTTCAAAATCTTTGTAATGCGTTATAATAGTATTAAACTATTACCTTTGACATCCATTGATAAAACGCTTAACTAAAATATGACAATTTTTTACAGGTAACTGTAATTGAGTAAAAAAGGTATAATCCTCCTAATATTATTGTAAGAAGCAAAGGTAACAGTTATCCGAAAGAAATTGGATTACTTATCCATGAAAAAAAGACTAAGAAAAATTTGGCAGATGGCCCAAATAGAGCGATTACGAGGTCGCTTAGGAAGTTCTCGCAGCACCGGCAGTTGAATGAGCAATCAAATCACTTTAGGGTCTCAAATCTCTCGGTGAGGATGATATATTTCCAGCTCTGCTGCCAAACGGACTGAAATTACTTTCACCTATCGTCATCAACTGTATAGAGCAAGTCTGGCGTGGAATTACATGCCACTCAGTTGGTCGGTGGCTAGGGTGCTATACATATCAAAATCCGCACAGACTAATACCCTGAATTGGTTGGACCAATCAACCTAACATCTTTACTGCTAAAAGGACTTGAATGAACATATCGGACGAATCACCTTATACAGGGAGTTTCCAAAGTATTCTGCATGAAATATTGTTGTGGGTGATTCGTCATTCAATTTTAAGACGAAAAGTTCCTATAAACATGTGTGAAAAGTTTTATCGTTAATAAGATACAGTGAATGGTTTTAATATTTTAATAGAAGCAATAACATTGTGGTAAACATAAAAGTAGTTCATTTCAGAGTAATGTGAAAATAAGTGATTCCTTTAGAATCTCTATATTCTATATAACTATTTTAAACCATTATTTCAGTTATTCTTAGTGATTATCATCATACCCATTTCAATCGATATCACAATTCAAATTGATGGTTTTTATTATTATTAAATCAGGTATTTATACTTTACCTATCAACAAAGTTATCCGTGATGCTTTAATCTGGGTAATAAATTTTAAGTATCGACGCTTTCAAACTTGTTCAATCGCCTAAAAGTATGCACTGCGTAATTAATCCACCCTCGGCAGGAATTAATCGACAACATGGCCGAAACTTCATTGATGACTAGTTAACAGAATTATCACTCCCATCGTCAGTCAAGGAAATTAACGGATTTCATGACAATCATCATTTTTCGCCTATTTAATTCCAAAATTTAAATCTGACAACATTGAAACTATTTAAAACTTCTTGAGTGAGACATTAAACGTATCGTGTGTCATCCTGCTGTCACTAGTTAATAGAGGTACTGATATTTAAAAGCACTAATGTTTAAACAATTAACAAACGTATGAAGGAATACCATAAAAATGTATAGCATGCAAAAAGAAAATAAATCTAAGCACGGTTGGAGGAACTTCATTTTTACCAATTTAGATCAACAAAACTACAATTAAAGTTTCAAATGATATAATTTTTGAATAGTAGGTCGAGAAGAACTCCGATCTCTGAGACTTTCCTCGGGAACTAAGTAGAAGAAAGTGGGCACAATAGATCTTTTAGATCTCAGTGAATGTCACCCCAATATCATATATATGTTACCGTAAATACCCGAAATCCGTTAATACGCGTAATAACTAGTGAGAACCCAAAATAACTAGGAGTATCGGTAAATCGGTAAATTCGCGTTCTTACTAGTAAGAACGCGTAATTACTACGAGGTTTAGGAAAATACCGAATTAAAACTTTTATTCGGCTATTTACTGAAATTTTCAGTTAGAACGCGTTCTTTCTAAGCGAAAGTTAGTAACCACTGAGTGTTACTCTATCTTTGCAGGGATTGGCTACATTTCATCTCGCGATGTCTCGAAAGACAGGGGAAGGTTCCATAATACGTTTTTTATCTGAAGTTGTTACAGTGTGTACCACGCCGTTTGCCGTTTGTTACTTTGATAAACGTTGTTCTTCGAAAAATGAATTCTTCGCTGATTGCTTGGAAAAAAAAATTTACGAATGATTTATTAAGCAGGTGCAGTAAAGATCCCAAATTTTCGAAATATACTATTATGAATAAAGAAACTTACGAAAATCTACTTCAAGAAATTAAAGAAGCTAAACTGACAAAAAAGAAAACTACCCTACAGTATCGTCGTTTAAACCGTTTTGACATCATGGAATTAAGTGGCGTTCAGCATATTATAGCAAAATCCAAGAATGATGAAATATTATATTACCTCCCAATTGAAGAAATCTTTGATGTTATCGAAGCTGCTCACGTAGCAATTGGGCATGGTGGTCGGGACCGACTTCGAATAGGAACAGCAAGAAAATATGTAAATATTACTACCAGAATGATAAATTTATTTCTGTCGATGTGCGAAGTCTGCAACAGTAAAAAATCTAAGAAGAAAAGGGGATTGGTTTCTAAACCAATTTTACACAATGAATTAAACAGCCGATGCCAAGTAGATCTGATCGATATGCAGAGCCAATCAGATGGAGAATATAAATTCATAATGGTTTATCAAGATCATTTAACCAAGTTCATTTTGTTAAGAGCTTTAACATCTAAACGAGCTGAAGAAATCGCATACAAATTGAACGAAATGTTTTTTACTTTTGGAGCGCCGTGCATATTACACAGTGATAACGTTCGAGAATTTGCGAACTGTGTTATAAACGAATTTAAATCCTTATGGCCAGAACTTAAGATTGTTCACGGAAAGCCACGACACAGCCAGAGTCAGGGATCAGTCGAAAGGGCCAATCAAGATGTTGAAAATATGATTGCTTCATGGATGTCCGATAATAAATCTGTAAAATGGTCAGAAGGTCTACCATTTGTACAATTTATGAAAAATCGTGCCTATCATTCAGGCATAAGGCAAACTCCATATAAGGCCATGTTTGGCATCGAACCTAGAGTTGGATTAACTAAATCGTCTTTGCCTCCTGAGGTTATTTCATCTTTAGAGCGGGAAGAGGATTTAGAAAAAGTCGTTAATGATGTTACCACGATGAGAAAAGAAACTCAAAGAGAAGATTCAAATTCAGAAGACGACATTGCTGAAAAAGATCCAGAAGAAGATCAAGAACAAGAAAGCTTTTGCAACAAATGTGGTGCTATTTTACCGACTAACATTGATCGTGACTTCTGTTTGAATTGTAAAACAGAAGACAATATAAAAGCAGTAAGGTCAGAAGTAAGCCAATCGCTAATTCATCAGGCAAAAAAGATGAAAAGCTACAGTGATAAAACACATCCACCTGCAAACGTTGGCGATAATGTTACGGTACCTATTCCTGATGTGGATAAAGCAAAAGGTGCTTTCAGAAATATAATAGCTGTTGTGTTACTGAAGACCGACGACAACATGTACCAGCTAGGTACAAAAGATGGAGTCATAAATCATCTGTATACCAGATCCGAATTTGATATTTGCAAGCAAAAATTTATTGACATTGATTTAATAACGAAAGATAAACAAATTTCTTTACGTCAAGCAGCTTCATCTAATTTTGGTTCTAGCCAGGGTTTTTTTATGTGCAAATGCACTAAAAATTGTAAAAGTAAATTATGCAAATGCAAAAAAAATAATGTTCTATGCAATTCAAAATGCCATAATAGTACCTCTTGCAATAATAAGTAAGCTAAGTTATATTGTTCACTTTTGTTTGAATTTCGCTTGTTCTATGTTTCATTTGTTCTGTAAATTTTTTTTTGTGCAATAAATTAACTGAAACCAACCGCACTTTATTCTCTAACAGATACTTACCTACAATATTAATTTTAGGCATTCATAAATTTTAATATTCGGTTATTTAATATTGTGTGCTTAGAAAGAACGCGTTCTAACTGAAAATTTCAGTAAATAGCCGAATAAAAGTTTTAATTCGGTATTTTCCTAGACCTCGTAGTCATTACGCGTTCTTACTAGTAAGAACGCGAATTTACCGATACTCCTAGTTATTTCGGGTTCTCACTAGTTATTACGCGTATTAACGGATTTCGGGTATTTACGGTAACATATACATACAATTCGAATGTCTTACATAGAAAATAATTGTGATACTAGTAAGGAAAGGCTTTTAATAATTAACAAGATTTTACGTTTTTATCAGAACTTATTCAAATACCATTAAAGTCTGGGAAGAGAAAAAGTAAATTGATTGAATGGGAGGAGGTGTGAAGCAGGGATTATAGTCAAGCAAATAGAAAGGATTGGGTCGGAACAGTGATTAACGATGTATTACGGATTTCGAGGAGAACCTTACCTAGAAAAAACAATGAGATGTGGAATTGGAAGGTAGTCAGTCTGATAATAAAAGCAGTAGTTTTTGTGATACTGAAGGCTAGTAGAAGTGAGTATATACAAAATGCGGATAAAGGTTATTATTGACAAAAAAATAAATCAAGGTTATTAAATTTTAACACGTATTTCTAGTCTTTTTAGGGTTTTTTAAGGTATGTCAAAGTGTAATGTATTCATCCAAATACATGCAACACCCTTGTACTTCCATAACTTAGTCTATAACTATGGATTTAAACAAACAGGATTTAAATATAATTAATATGTATACAGACGCGATGACGTCGAATATAAATAGTTGATATTGACGGTCACTATCAGTTATCAATATGTTAGCTTGAAGTAATGTCCGCAGTATGTCAAGTATTGACACGTGAGTAAAATAGTCATAATATACATGCTGTTTCACGACGAGCTTACAATATCAATATATTGGAGACTACTCACACGATTTCTATAAAAATTGGCATAGATGGAAAACAAGTTATGGCGAATTTATGGAAAATATTTTGACATACATGTCACTACCGGTTATACCGAAAGTGAACGACAACTTTGTTATTTCAAATGTAACAGCCTGTATATTATTAACTTTTCGGATTCTACATCAAATTTTAATCTATAATAATTATCGAGATATTAATTATTCTAATAAAAAATTGACAGGTGCAGACCTTCATATTGAAAATTCTGTGTGAACATCCCCAATACCAAATAAAAAACATCTTGTCGGGTTGATCAAGCCAATTGGTGACATGTCGAAAACTTCTTTTTTGTATACAGGGTTCGTAAAAAAGTGATGGAAAGTTTTTTAAATGAAATAACATTATTTTCATTATTTTACTCAATTCCAAGGCCGAAAATAAGGGCAGTTTATGTACACTTCTCTATACCCAATTTTAAGCGTTTTTGAGATATTAACATGTATTTAAAAATATTAATTATTTCACCCTTATTATTGCGTTGGAGTAGGTCGTGTTATTTATTCTTTCATTTTAGCAGGCTGTGTATTTATCTGTCATAATTAAATAGTATTAATTGTCATTATTTGAAGTCTGTTGCATCGCACAGTGATGAAACTGCTAGTTTGGAATTAAACAATACAGATTATCTAAATTGACTTTTAATACATGGTGAATGTGACAGAGATGTTAGTAGAACATGTGTTTTATTCGCTACAAGATATCCAGATCGACACCGTCCTAGCTGTCACACAGTGTAGAGAATATTCAACAATTTAACAACACTGTTTGGTTATTTTCAAGCGAAAACTAAGAAAGTGATGCCTGTTATTAATAATAATGATAATAAAATGTTATTTTTGCCGTATTGTTGCTTATTATAGTTAGGTCGTGTTTTTTTAATGTACCTAATTCCACATACCTAAATTACAAGAACTTATAACAAGTGTTCAAAATTTCGTCCTTGAACATCCAAGCATTTAGTAAGCCTTTTTATCACACCTTCGTTTGTTTCACGCCTAATCATTGCTGCAGGGAGAGAATTGAATGCATTGCGAACTTTATATTCACAATCTTCTTTTTTTGTTAGGGGAAACTTAAGCGTTTCCATCATAAAAATGAATAGCACAACCTGGTTGTCGCTGATCGCAAAAAAGACATTAAACTCCCATCGCTCTTGAAAACCACGAACTCATGTTAATTGTTGATTTTGTTCGCTCCAGTTATTCGAATTGCGCCTATTAAACATTCCATTTTCCGTAAATTTTGATTAATCGCACACTATAATATTCTTCAAATATCCATTATCTTCTTGACATTTTACCAACACAAATTCTGCAAATTATATTCTTCTATTATATATAGTCTGTTTGCTTCAAACTCCGAACTGGGTCAAAAGGGTAGGAATGAAACTCATGTTTTTTCAAAATTCGTTGAATGGATACCATTTGTACACCTAAATCTCTCGCACCACAACGTAATGACGCTTGGGATAAGCAGTACAGGGGTCCATCTGGATATCTTGTAGCAAATAAAACACATTTTCTAGTAACAACTCTGTCACATTCACCATGTATTAAAAGTAAATTTAGATAATCTTCATTGTTTAATTCCAAACGAGCCATTCCTATCACTGTACGATACTATTGACTTCGAATAATGACAATTAATACTATTCAATTATGGCAGGTATATACACTGCCTGATAAAATAAAAGAATAAATAACACGGCCTACGCCTACGCAATAATGAGGCTGACATAATTAATATCTATTTATAAATACATGTTAATATCTCAAAAACGCTAAAAAGTGGGTATAGGGAAGTAAGCATAGACTGCCCTTATTATCGACCTGAGAGTTAAGTAAAAGAATGAGAGTATGGTTGCTTCATTTAAAAAAATGAAGATATTTAACATTTTTGAACTTGAAGTTTTCATCATTTTTTTACGAACCCTATATACAAAAAAGAAGTTTTCGACATGTCACCAATTACCTTGATCGTCCTACTAATCAACCCCACAAGATGTTTTTTTATCTGGTATTGAAGATGTTCACACAAAATTTTCAATATGAAGGTCTGCACCTGTCAATTTTTTATTAAGAAAATTAATATCTCGAATGTTCATTTCACAACGCATAAGAAACCGTCAATATCCTAATCCGAAAAATGGAGCAATTAAATGGGCCACTAGGTGGACTAGCCTAGCACCAATGACTTATTTTTTTAGAGTTTTCTGAAAAAACACGTTGATAGGCATGATGTTCACAGGGACAAAAATTATGTTCTTCATGCATTAAATATACAGTGCGCACAATTTTCACACTTTTGACCCACGAGGTTTATTTCTATTTTTCTTTGGTTTAGTTTTAGATTTTGTTATTTGTGTAAACAAGTTCCATTTTTCATTGCTATTATGGCTAAAAAATACCCAAAATATGAATTTCAGGACATTAGGATCTACGTGGTCACGAATATTTTTTAATAGTGAATATGTACAGATAATCGCGTAAACCATGGCGCGTTCATTTCAAACGAGATATAATCAGTTTCACCAGGTACAACAGTCGTACCGCTAGGCTGAAAATCTGAGTCTGGCGCAGTTTGTCTAACAAACCGTTAGGCATTTATTCGTCAGAAAATGTAGAGGTGAAAATACTATTCCGATGTGGTCGGTAAAAAAGTGGATAGGTCTCTATATTTCAAACTTATTGGGGTATAAGGTATTTTTTTTGAGTGTTTTTCTACTATAGTCTATATTCGTTCGGTATCCATTTTTGTATTTTTACTAGGATAAAATTAATGCATAATTCAAGAATTAAAAGTAGTAAATTTCAAGAAACCTAATCCCCACGATCTATCTGATTCTGCTGAAACTTTTTCAGGCAGTATGCAGAGTGTTCTACCGAAAAATAATTCGCATGTATACCAACGATGAAGTAATTAGGGGAAGTAAAATATATGGAAGGTAATGGGACTTATTTACCATTATCACAATACACTAAAAGATAAAAACTATCCCTTAATAATAAATCAATTACAAATAAACTAACTACGAATGAATCAATAATAAATGATTGATGATGATTGACTATAGAGTGACTGTAAGTTTGTTTATATAATTTTTTATTGATGTCATTTTCGATCATTGTTTTCCGTTATTTACACAGGTAGACCCTCACATAATATACGATTCATTTACCTTTTCATAAATTTTTCCCCATTATGTTGTATTGTAAAATTTTCTACTAAAATTAATGTAAGGGACACATTTCTTATATTGTATATTTAATCAACCGGTTCAGAAAAATTTTTTATGTCCAGTAAAAAATGCGCCATTTCATAAACTTAAATATTAATCAAAACAAAGCCATCAGTTTGTATAATTAATGTTAAAAAAGTACAGTTCGAAATAAAATAGTGAAATTAATTATAAATAATTGTTTTTATAACCAACTATCACGTGGATAAGTTTGAAAGCTCAGAAAGATACTTGGAAGTGCAGACTACTATATGGACATGTGACATCTGTAAATACACAATCGTCAAAATAGTCTAATTTATATGTATAGTAAATAAAAAAATGCATTTCAAAACCTGTTAATGAACATTCCCAAGATATAATTTACTAGTAGAAAAAAAAATCAACATATAAACAAAATAATTCAAACACTCACATTTTCCCTGAAGTCCTCATCTCAGAAACTACACCGATATTTATTTATTTCGATAATATAAAAAAACTCGTGAAAATTATTAAAAATCACCGATCCTAACTGACCTAGTGTTATGTCCATTTACATTTTCACCCCCAGCGATCGTAAACATTCCGTGAGACCATAAAAATGCCTAACAGACACTGTAAACATTACCGTTTGGTATGTGCCGTATGTCTGCCGGTTGTGTTTTGAGCTTCCGAAAGCTCATTGCAAGCTTTAGACTTTTGAATTCTCTTGCGCAATATATTGACGCACGCAGACAGCTTTTCGGATCGAAGTATGTACAGAGGCGGAGAGAAAATACGGGCCAGACAGAAACATTGGAAAAAAAATAATTCAGTCAAATAAATATAAAAGTTCTACAATTAGATGAGAAAAAAATTGATAAAATTGGTGAACATCTGTGAATTTAACTCTCCTTAATTGTATACAGGTACCACCGTTTCCGTTTTGAGAGACATCTTAGATAAACGACATTGACAGTTGGTTGTATTTTTTATAAATTACATGCGGGTCTGGACTTTTGTAAGCTATCATCGCTCTTTTTCTGCCAAAATCTTATAAAGTCGGTGTTGAATTTACTTGACTCACATTTTCAGTTTTACAAAAAAAATTATTTGGGAACACTTATTTCACTCGTGTTTTGCTTCTATGGTGAGAAAATGTAGTTTACCGCTAATCAACCCGCGCTTTTCAGTAAAATAGGCAGTGACGTACCGAAAAAGGTTAAAAAATACCAATGTATACCAGTGTACAGACAGTTGTTATTAGTGTTTCCAAACTGTTCTCAATTAATTTTGAAGTAATTGCCAAGTGTACTTGTCTGTACAACTTTGTGTATGAAACCAAACATCTACACTAAAACATATATCTTCTAGCGAATACTTTCAGGAGTGGTGTCGTACGTGCTCACCATGCAGCGTGTCTAGTTCATCGGGGATAGGTCGACTGAACCTTACTTACCTATGTACAAAAGAGCACAAAATGTTAAAGTTAAAAATTCAAATCAATTTATTAACGATGCTCTTGAACCACGAGAAATGTTTCCACGGAATTTTATGATGGTGTGTTAAATTGCAATGGGTAATGAAACCTGGTTTTTGTAGGTTTCCACCACTCGTCTGACTACCCAACCTTTTCGTAGTTAGCATAAAGTGTAGGTAATCAAAAATGGAATTCCATCCGAATGCAATATTCATTTCGAAACTTTTTTGTTTCTTAGTCTTTGTCTGTTAAATGACCAGGGCTGTAACTTCAAGTGCCCCAAGGGCCGCTTTCAAAACATCTGGTTTTGAGGGCCTCATTATAAAATACTTCGTATACAATTTTACCTATGAGTTTTCATAGGTATGATATATATACAAAAAAAAATGAATTTTAATCATTATTTTTATTTATTAAAAAAATATCAAATTACAAAAAAATTACTTGGAAATCGAAGAAATTGGTATTTTTTAACTAATGCATTAATAATAACTTTATTATTTGTTGTTGATAAACGAGGCAACTAAGTAGGTGACTTATCAGAGGGGACACATATATTTTGACTTTCTAAATTTCATGTTGGATAAGCTGCTTTCGCAAAGATACGTGATCACCAACATTGAGACCAGTATTAATCATAAGCTTCTTAAATTGACAGCAGCTCGGAAAAGTACAATTCAGTTTCAGTTCTTCCATGTTAAAGAGGATCTGATTGCAAATCACACAATTCCAGTAGAAGGTTTATTCTGCCTACATCCTCAACTGAAATGGTAAGAGGCTGAGTAAGAACTGAAATGTATTTTTCGATGTTTTAAAAATCGCCAAATTGATTTTCGAATTCTTCTGCAATTGTTTCAATGTATTTCAAGTGAGGTAGATATGAAACTTTCTCAAAATCCCTCATTTTTTCAAAACAGCAGCAACAACTTGATGATGATGATTTATTTTCAAAAATTGTGCGTTTCATTGGGTTTTCCAGCTTCGTAATGTGGGACTTTGAAGAAAATATCAATCTTCTTGCGTAGTACGAAAAATCATTACAAACAGTATCGGGCGCTTGAACAACGAATATAAGTGTGAGTTAACAAGTCACCATATAAAGCCTCTACTTCGGCTGAAAAATGACGAAACTTTCTGTAATTCAAAGCACGATTGCCCCTTCTAATAACAACAGTTATTTCAACAACCCCTCACATGATATTCATTTGACGTAAGGATTTTTCACGTAGCGCCTCTTGGTGAACAATACAGTGTATCACAGGACAGTTGATGTGGTTTTGTTTCAAGAGTCCTGCAAATTCAGTTTAGCTCCTATCATGGCTCTAGCTCCATCAGTGACTATACAGAAACATTGATCGAGTCCCCGTAGTCTGAAACCGTCATATTTACAGCTTCAAAAATATCTGTGCCCTTGGTTGTACCATGGAGAGGAATAAGATCAAGCATTTTCTCCGCTACACTGAAGTCGTTTTGAATAGTTCGGATAAACATTACAAGTTGGCTAATAACAGACAAATAGCGAAGATTATTCACATTTCTCAACCGCGTCATGTAATTTTTTTAATAGTACATATTGATTTATATAGTCCACCCGTTTGGCAATTGTTTGATGCCACACTGACTGTGTCTAATTTTTTATCAATTTTTGCCTTGCCATTTTGATTGAACAATTTTCAATAAGCACTTCTTCACCAAAAATGTTTCTTCGCTTTGGCAGTTTCCAGCGATACTTCGTAAGAAGCGGCAATACTGCACTTTTTATCAGTGTCAGATTTGAAAAAATGTTGTTTGTTTTAGTGTCTTTTTATAATCACTAACGGTAGCCTTTCTTGACTTCCCTGTATATTGCTGGAACGCTTTCTCGTGTAACGTTTTACTTTATATTCATGATACCGATGGTACTTACAAACAATAAACTGAAGTTAGTTATTGTTATTTGTGATTGAATAGTTATTTTAAACCCGATGTTCGTTCGTTATTTTTTTTCTGTAAAGATATATTTCGCCGCGTATTTCACTTAAAAAGGCTTCAGAATTGGTGCATAGGTTACCGTATTAACTCTGTCAACCTTCTTATATATACGTGCGCGTGACTTCTCGAATATTCGAAGTTGATCAAGCAAGACCGGTCCGATTTCCAGTAACTTTGCTGCGACCTTCTATTCGTAGTCAGTGGAGTCATACGTGATTCAATGAAGGAATTGTGCATATTTCGTATTTCAGGGTAATTTATACATTTAGAGAGCCGCTCCGCGGGCCGCAAGCGGGTAAGTCGCGGGTCTCAAATATATAAAAATATTAACTGTAAATTCTACGATTGCAAAATCAAGTTCATCCTTATAGAGTTGAAATAATGCGTATCATCTTGAATGTTATTAAAAAAATAATATAAATGCCCCTTTTTCCAGTTTGATGAATCTCCACTCAGGACAATTTTGTAATACGAAGAAAACCAGTCGCAAAAAACCACACAATTTTTAAAGAATAAAAAACTTTACGAAAAGACACTAGTATTCGCATAAAATATGACCATCCATCATTTTTTCGTGGAGAGTTAGTGCCTACATTTTCATTCTTTATAATTTTAAACTTCACCTAAGTGTAAACTTTTGGAAGTTCCCCACTTCATATAACCTCGCATGCATCATGTGGGGGTCAACTTCAGATATAAATCATCAAGTTTGTAGAAGGGCCGAACTTTGTGTGTCTGGGAGTTTAGTTGGGGTTTAGTTACCAATAAGAAAGTTTGAAAGGCTCGTGATGCCATGTCACTGTTTTATTAAAATATTTGATAAATAGAAAGATTGATAGATTATTTATGCTAGAAGAAAGATGAATAAAATCCTTGTATACAGTGAAAAGTATAATGAAAGTAGAATAGAACTGCTTTTTCTTGGTGGTAAAGAGCTGATCTAGTGAGTACCGAACTAAATATAGCAAAAATAATGTTTAAACTCCCAAAATCACAAAAATTTTATATTTATTTAAGGAAATAGGATTTATGAGTTAGAAAAAAGTGATTGTTTCTATTTTATAAGCAAGTTTACTAATTTTTTCATATACACTGTGGAATAGCCAAATGGAATAAATTCGATAACGAATAAATGAGGGCGTGTTGGGAAAGACGCTCGGACACGGCGAGTTGTATTTTTAAGTGCGCATTTTTTTCAAAATAAAATTATATAGGGTGTGTCATGTGACAGTGGCCAATACCAACTTTCTTATTTTAAATGCAACCGCCTGTATATTATTTATTTTTTGGATTCTTCAGAAAATTCTAGACATAATTCATGTACAATGTCCTATAAAATACCTATCTTCAACTGTTTCGGAAATATCAAGTGTTTTCAGATTTATTACAAAAATTTACATTAAAAAATGAAAATTATTTTATTTCACACTAAAAATCTAATAAGTATTACTGATCGATGTAGGAAATGTCCGATTGTAAAGTTTGTTTATAAAAAATCAAATTAAAATGAAAACTTTTTTTTCTTCGACAACCTCGATAAATGTTCATTTTATAACCGTAACTTCAATCATAAACTAGCACATGTTGTACAGAATTTCATTTTTGCATCGGTTGCTAGGCAAGTTGCTAAGCAACAAATGCGAAATGGAATAATTCGTGTTAGGTCTAGGTTCACTCTAAAATCACGACGACTACGTCTTGTCAAATTATGACGTCCAGCGACAAATTGATGAAATGTCAGCAGATCGTTTCTGTCAAAGTTTTAGTATAGGTAGCGAATCGTATGTTATGATGTTATATTATGATATGTTGTCATAGAAAAAGTATAGTATGCAACTTGCCACAAAATGGGCATCATTTTGTGCTCATTGCATAATATACTATTATGACGGATATAACTCACAATTTTTAATATTTTTTCTAATCGTATGTTATATATTTTTGAATTATTATTGTCGATTAGACCTTAAATTGTATACATTATAATATCTACGAAAAGATAATAAATATAATGTTAAATATCGACAATAATAGTGATAGTAATAGTGATAAAGTGATTGTTTGATTCCATGGGCCTGCTTTAATCACATTATCACTGCCGTTTCTAAGTAAAGGCTGGTAGATTTAAAAAAAAAGAAGAAAAAATGATTTTTTTAATGCCCTGGCATTAAAAGTCATTTTTACTGCCTAGGCAGTAAAAGTGTTACTTCTATAATCGATAAATGTCACTAAAAAGTTCATATAAAAGTTAGTTATGATAATTAAACGTTTGTGCATTAATTTCATCGTTATAATGTGAAACATGTACATGCGGTATGTTTGAACTTGTACTAGGAAAACTTACTTGATCTGGTGCTTTTTCTCTTAAGTTTTCAATTAATTTCAAATTATGTTCAGAGTCCAACTGCAAATAAGGTTTCAAAGAGTTAGCATGGAAATTTACAGTTAATTTGATCATTTCTTGCTCACCAACACCATTTTTGCAAGGGCAAAAATAGTGGAAGAGCGATGTGAATGGTTTGTTACTTTAAATTTTTTGGTATTTACGCCAATTTTTTCGGCCAAGAGTTTGGTCCATTTTGACATGCTGTTTATTCAAGTAGGCATGTTTTTGTACCAAATTATTTTTTACCAATTCGGATGGACTCTCATGAAAGCCTATCACTTGTGATATCTGGATTGGTATTCCTTTATTGCAATAATTTTGAATATTGACGAGTAGGACAAAGATCTTTGTCAGTGTTGTTTCTTACCAACCATTTGCTTCTGGCCAAGGCTTTCGCACCTCCTTGTGTAGTCTTTGAAAATATGGTATTCTCCTTTTAGGTCTAATTTTTGTTGGAAATTATGTACTTTGCAGTTCACTGCTCCGTTGCCTCGCCAGGCAAAGTCAAAAGAGAATAAGTGAAATATTTTATGCTGTAGGCCGTTTGGGGTGTCTTCGTCATGAATTTTTATCATTACCAATAATTCTAGTGTTGTAAGGGATTTCGAACTTTCTTTCTTAGTTCCCTTGAAGTTGTTTTCGTTTTAAGTCCTTTGCCAAGCGGGCTGATTTAAAAACAATGTCGGTAAATGGGTCTATTTTTATATTAAATTCTTGATAGTACTTTTCTTGTAGAATCTGCGCCGTGGTGTTCCATATATGCTCTTTATACTTGACTCTTTGTAGTCCTCTCCGTTTTTTTTTTCATATTGTAAGCATAATGCATTTTAATGTATGCAACGGATTGTGTTCCAAATCTGTTTTTTTCTTCAGAAACACTAATTTTTGAACTGAACTAATCTGACGTTTTCAAACAAGAAATAACACGACGACATTTTAATTAAATATCACAACCATGGTAACAAAATTTGCTTTGATCAATGCACCTTGAAATAATTAAAATTTTGTTGCTGTAAAAATGACATGTGAATTTTGTAAAGGTAATTGCAGGTAACTTTTTTGTCAGTTGCTATAGTATTTTTCCAGTGAAAAAACTAGTGAAATAGTCAATAAAATAAAACTAGAAAATACAACTTTCTGCTATAATAGGCTGAACATCAATCGGAGCGAATTACGTCACAACTAAGCAAACGATACAAACGTCAAACCTACGTTTATTAAAAGTAATTTCTTGTTTCCAGCCATGGATATTTAGTCGCCATGTTTTCAACGATCAGTTGCCTAGTTTTGTATTACCAAAACCAAAAACCCTAGCAATGGAACTAGGATTTACTGGGGCAAATACTCCAAATTTGTCAATAATTTATTTGTCGATGCTGGGAGAATTCTTTGCTGTAAACAAACTTTTTTGTTGAGCAGAATTGAGAAATGTGGAAACATCCATGTAATTATATTGATAATATTTAGAAAATGATTGATTCCAATTATTTTAAACCCGTGGTATTTGCTTTTTTATGCACATGATAAAATTAGTATTGAAGGTTATGTTATTGAGTTGTTTTATTGAACTATACTTTTATATTGATTTCTTTTCTTTAGGTCCTCCAGATCATCCTATGACGATAGTACTGTAAGTATAAGATAGATGTACAGCTTAAGCGTGATGGGAATAATATTGCGAATGGTAATAATCGACGAGAAAATGAAGCACTTAAGTAGTACAGTAGAACTCATATTTGTGTTGCTCCGCAAAGGGGTTGCCAACATGCCACACATTTTCTCGTGTGTTGCCGTAGTGAGGAACCGTCCTGCATATCAGTAGAATCCAATTGGATAAAGTCTAAACTGTCTAGGGTTGGAAGTACCATGAATTATATAACTGCTAAATAATTATCAAATGGTAGAGGCCCAGTTTGCCATCAAATACTGCAGTATTTGAAAAATTTCTAGAAGAACATGCTTGTGATAAAACACACTTTGTCGATGCATAAATTGTATTATATAGATATTTATGCTAGTTATTTAATAGTTTTAGCTTCTTAGTTTTACTTGTACCGCCACCTGTGTATTGGACTGAAACTATGGACCACCGACCATAGTTGTAGCTCTGTAATTCAACGGGTGACGAATGACAGGACAGCCATGTCGTTACCGCGGGCTTGTCAATCAATGTACGGATTTAATTAATAAATGTAGTGTTTCATTCTTGAACTTATTTGTATGATTATTTTCTATCCGTTCGGGCCCTTACATCATACATAAATTAGTGCTGAAAGTTGAAGAAAGATTCTGTGACACGATTTTACAGAAACACACAATGCAAGTTATAAAAATTAATAAAATTGTGTCACATTTCGCAAAGTGAAGGACGTTGATGAAGTTCCAATTTCATTCACATTCACCATCTTTAGGGAACTTATCTTTCTTTAAATAAATTTTTTACAATTTTTTCCTTTTTGAAAAAATTTTAGTGCCTCTGAAGATAAATATTAAATTTCGAAAAAATGCATTTTGCTTTTATTCAAGTTCCCATTTCCTACTTCTGTTGTAATATCCACTATTATATAAGTTGATGAATAAAAGACAAACATGGAAACTTCGTAATATAGTAGTTTACCTAACAAGTGCGGAAAGTGATACTTTTCCGCACGCAACTGCAGATGGCAATCTACTACTACTAGAGTACGGAAAAAAACCCAAAAGTTAACATAAAGAAACATTTATTATTAAATACATATCAACAAATTAATTATTATTAATATTAACATTGAACGCGCAATTTTTAGCATTCTGTAAATTAATTGCAGAGGCTAAAATGTTTTCCAATGAAGTCAGATTTCGGTTTTCCACTGCTTTGTCAGCACTAACTGTTGCAACCGAGGCGATGGGAACTTGGCTGGAAGAGGTCATTTTGAAAGGCAGACCTTTTGCGACGCTAGAAGATTTCCAACCTCCGAGGCGTTTAATATTTGTTATTCCTTCTCCGGAATCTGCAAGCATTGTGGCGGCGGAACGTCGGAAAATGTGGCCCGTATATAAGTGAGGATTTGGAAGCTTCAGATAACTTGCAATCTCTGATGGCATTTTTCCGAAGGTGTTTATTCCGATACATTTACAGTGCAAGTTCATTTCTTATATTTCACGAAAAATCGTTTATGTGGGGTTTCAGGCTTTCTTAAACACATAAATACTTTCTGAACAAATTGAGCAATTTTCCATAAAAACTTAACAAATTCACTTTTCCGCACTAAGTGACTAGTGCGGAAAAGTGACTCTTTCAACTCTGCAATAATAACAAAAATGTTATGGGTTAAGAAATAAAATAAATGCAATAGTTACTATGTTCATGTGAGGCTAGTCCAGTAATAGAAATAAAATGATTTTAAAATTAATACCAATTATATACATACAGTATGAAAAAGCCAGATGGAATAAATTCATTATTTCGGTTACTGTATATATTTATAAAAAATCCCGAAACACGTCAAATTTCAATTATAAATTAACATTCTTCAACGTGAAAATTCCATCCCTACCTTCAACCCCCTTCGAATGACAAGTACAACCCCCAATTTTTTAAATGGGTAGTATAGGCTTGAGATATATCGTTTGAAAGGTCTCTTCTTTATTCTCTATTCAAAAATGTTATCCTTTTCTCGTTTATTGCAACAATTTTGATAGAATCAAATAAAATCATGTGGTTACCGAGATTCGCTATAATATACTCAAAACTCATTACAATATACCCAAAACTTATTTCCCGTCAGAACGCCTTAGCAAATAGTTTTGTAATTATACATAAGTTGTCAGTATTATAATTTTAGTTTGAAATTCGTTAACATCAATTCTGAAAAATGGTTAGATTAAGGGAAATGCATAAAATAACAGTTTTACAAATGATTGGCTACGAAGATAAAACCCGAACACAACAGGAAGTAACTCGCCAATAAAATAAAATACATACCCATAAAATGATACCTACTCAGGAGCTGATGGAAGACGATTTTGATAGGAGAACTTATTTTTGTGAGCGAATGATGGACATGTTGGATAACAATATTATCCAATTAGAAGACGTTATGTTTTCTGATGAGTGCACTGTTTCACTAAACGATCATGCTAATCGGCAAAATTGCTGCTACTGGTCAACGGAAAATTCTCACTGGTTGAGAGAGGAACACACGAAATACCCTCAAAAGGTTAATGTTTGGGCGGGATTGTTGGAAACCATATCATTGGTCCCTTTTCCATTGAGGGCAATTTGAATGGCGATTATCATTTGGCTCTAAGTACTTCAAAATGATGTCATTCCAAGTTTGACAAATTTATAACCTGATCCAGGAAACCCTCAACTTCCAGGTTTCAGCAGGATGGAGCACCACCACGTTACCAACGCAATGTCCGGCAGTACCTCGATGAAATATTTTCCAATCGGTGGATAGGGAGACGAGGATCGATAGAATGGCCAACGCGATCACCTGATCTCACATCATTAGATTTCTTTTTATGGGGATATATGGGAATAACGCTTGCGATTAGGTCGATCACGCCTGATATGTTGAATAATGTTATAGTCCAGGTGAATTAACTTTCTTGAAAAAAAAATTGTTATCTAAAGTTTGGTTGTTGGAAGGTTGGAGGTTATTACAAACAAGGTAAAAATAAATGCAACAGCTGAAAAGTGGGAGGGATGATTTGGGGGGTGGAAAAGGGGTGGAAAAAGACATTATCGCGATTTCCGGACAAAGTTGAAGTCCTAGAAAAAAGTAAAGTGTGATAGTTGTAGATCTTAAAAAGACCTGCAACTTTTATCTTAGTGTCTTTTTCACATAACCTCAAAATTAGCTCGCACTTGCGAGAAATAATTTTTAGTTATTCTTCGGGAGTAACCGGAGCTCCGTCGTACAAGGCATGAGAATTGCGGTATTATTAACGGTAACTAGTTTCCAACCCCATTCGGTTACATTTTTCTTATTACCGAGCCAGGTCTGTAATTGGAAATATGCTCAGTAAGAGTGTTGCGTTGCGGCTCCAACTGTTGGTACCTACTAAGTTTTCCAGCTTAAAAGTGTTCTTTGCTGTCAAAGTTTGATATTGTTCATCAATAGACATTACCTGGTATTCACAACAAAATTTCACAGATTTTGTTTTGCTCATAGCTATTCTGAACGCTTCTTTGCTCCGTTTTTGATATAGTACTGCTACTTAATTTTATACCTGCACCTTGATGCGTCTAGCCCAAGAGACGATGTGCACAGCTCTTACTCCAAAATGAAACTAAGCACAGACTACTAAATTGTATACCTGTACCTTCATGTGTGTGTGCAGGTTGCTCCAAAATGAGACTAATATCATTGTTTTTATACAATGCTAATATAAACAGAACGGTTGCTGCACCTGTCTTTCATAATGTTTCTGAATGCTAATAAAACTTTTATTGGAATAAGTTATAAACAGTTTCTTTTATATTTTTCCCGTACAATTCAATGGTGAAGTTTGTTTCATTTAAACAAATTAATAACAATTAAGCAAAAATCAGCACTTGAAAAACGTACTTTTTCCTTTTTTTGCATTTTTGAGCATGTTTTCCATTGTGACTACTAATTTTTTTATTTCAGTAGATGTAACAAAGAAAATAATTAGCACCCGCGAAACTTGTTTCGAGAATTTTTCTAAGGAAAATTTTCGTTTGGAAAAAAGTGTTTTTTACCGAAAAAACGTCATAACTCCATATTCTAATCTGAAAATTCTTTTCGTAGTTTGTGATTATAAAAGCTACCTTCCACCAAATTTCTATTAAAATCGAACAATTTTTGCCGAAATTAAAAATAAAAATCGAAAAATGCAGATTTTTGCGTTTATCGAGTAAATTTTGAGGTTATGTGAAAAAGTCACTGATACAAAAGCTGTAGATTTTTTTGAGATCTACAACTTTTTTTCCAGGACCTCAACTTTGGCCGGAAATTGCAATAATGTCTTTTTCTACCACTTTTCCACCCCCCAAATCATCCCTCCCACTTTTCAGCTGCTGCATTTATTTTTCCCTTGTTTGTAATAACCCCCTCTACAACTTCCACCAACCAAACTTTAGATAACCATTTTTTTTCACCAAAAAATGAGCTAATTAGCTTGGTCTATTAGAAGACAGTTTTATTGAGGATTAGGATGTTGCCAAGACGTTCGCGGTGAACATATACATCATTGAAATTCACAGTTCTTTTTAGTGTCTCACATTTTCTTACGTTTTGCATAACATTTTATTTTTTGATTATATTGTAGCGAATTTTGGTAACCACATGTGAGACCTCATAAAAAAAGTCATAATGAGGCCTCCTAATAAAATAAAAATATAACTTATTCAATAAAAGTTTAATGTAACGCATTAATAAAATAAAATAAAACGGCGAGCTTATGTACAAATTACAAAAACCAAGCTATTTTAAACATTTGACTGAATTATAACCAGGCCAGCCATAACTTGTTGATTCAATACGGCATTCACATGTAAATGAAAGAAAAACAACATCTGAGCAAAAGAATTAGTCTGAATAAATGAATTTGACTTATTATGATATAATGTACTCATTATTTATTATATTGGTGATTACAATCACAACGGACCAAAAATACTGAACGACAGTATGCGGCATGAACGACAATGTCTGAAATATTCCGAACGACAGGAATAATGCGACCCTGAATGACAGCATCTTGACACGAACGACAGTGTCTGATATTTGAACGACAGATAAAAAGGTCCAAGTATTGTAATCAGTAATTTATTGTTTAATGGAAACTCAGTAAGATATCTTGTTGAAACCACACGTTCAACATTTTGTATATTTATATTTTAGTTCCTTTGTATATTTTCATTCGAAATTCCTACGGGCGCGCCACTTTCTCCAAAACACTTGGCGGCTGACCGACGCCTTTCAATATTTACTATTATTCTTCGGCAGTTGAAGTAGGCGTGACCAAACGCACACTTCGCGCATAAATGCATATCTCCCTGACTCTTCGACAGTAGAGTCGAAGTTGAGTTTTCAACCCGATCAGACCAAATGGGTCAAGTTTTATAGTAATTAATTCAATTCCTTTATTTCCTGAAAAATAAGTGCAATTTTCTATAAAGTTAAAGTTGTTTAGTGATTCACACCCGAAGCAAAGTTATATTTCAAGTGAATAGTGCTTTGAAAACCACATGGAAAAAGTAAGATCGTTCTAATAATTACTATTTCATACTGAAAGGCTTGTCTATATTCATCGTTCCATCTGTATGTATCTTCGACGTCAAAGTTTACTGAATTGTTAACATAATACTGTTATTATTTATGCGAAAGAACCAGCCTCCTACAGAATACCAGTCTACTAAATCGAAGACATCCTATTTTTTACGACAGCATAAAATTTGTTGTCATTTCAACTGATGTGGCTTCTTTAGCCGCATCATATCTATTGAGAAATAATTAAATAAAATGCATGTGCAAAGGAACCTAAATTCGTTTTGCCCGTGAGTAAACTCACCTAATTTGTAAGACAGCAAGTACAACCACAAAAGTCACAATTATTATTCAAATCACCTAACCAATTTTAAATAACACAGAATACCAAGAAGGGACCTTTTTTTTGTTTAGTCTATCAAATTTATTTAATCTATTTAATTTTTATGATAGAAGGTTTGTTCCTAAAAAATGAATTCTTACACACATGATTTTATTTTATATTAATTGTTGCAATAAACTTGAATAAAGAATGAAGAGACCTTCCAAATGATATATCACAAGCCTATACTTCCCATATAAAAAATTGGGTGATTTTTATTGTTGTATTTTTTTAAATTATTTTTATGTTTTTTTTTTTGTAAAGAAACAAATCAAGGAAGCATGTTGAAATATGATTATTTGTTTTTGTATAGTATGTAGTAGTTTCTAAACGCTCTCCTTTATTTACTATATTAGATATTATATAGCAATGTATAACACTAGTTAAAAAGGATGTTAAAGGGAATAGAATATCTCAGGGTTAAGGAAGGGGTTCTTAAGGGGGACAAATAAAACTATCGCGTATGTAGATATGTGGTTTATAAAGTCTATCGATTGACCTAACAGGTGGTAGGCCATACAGATTACAAGTGCGTTAAGGGAGGTACTCATAAAAAAGGGGCTCTGAAATGGGGCTACTGAAAAACGTGGTTTCTCTATGGTGAAAACCACCGATATACCTAAACTTCAAATATCACATTTGAACGTTGACTTATGTCTAAAATTATAACCACGTGCAAATTTGAGAGAAGTTTAGATGGATATAATGATTAAAATATACATAAAATTATAGAAATCCACCCGAAGTATGCATACCTAGGACTCACAGTGATGTATTAAGAATTAATATCTCGAATATACAAAGATTACTGAAGGTAAATATGAAAAAAAAGGTATAAATGTACAATTAAAATCCTGGTAAATTTATTCTTGGTAGAATATGAAGCTGCCGGAGAGAATTCCTAGGGATTTACTTAAACCTATGTTACCTGGAATAACCACTTGCCAAAGGTTAGGACGTGTAGGGGTTGAATACCATAAATATAGTCCTCGCACGTGGAGTTCGGGGCAACAGCTGTCCTACGATGATCCAGGGGTCGTCAACGAGGTGAGAACCAGTCGAATCCCACAATAGAACTCAAGTCCGTAGAGTTAAAGTTGAAAGTGAAATTGAAATAGAAGGTAAACGATGAAAATGAAATTGAAAATGAACATGAAAGTTGAAGATGAAAATGAAGGCCTGAAATATAAATAAACGTAAGTGAATGATATTGAGCCAGTATTCAGAATATAATCTCATCGAAGTGAGTGGTCGACAAACTTACCATTGATGGTGGGTGGCCTTTAACCCTAGAACCACAGCGTAACGTAACTGAAACAATAACCACAACGTGGGGTCGCCGGTGACCCTTTTTGAAATTGCTTCTAATGTGGCACGAAGAAAAGATATGCGTTGACTATAGGATATAAAAGTGATATATAACTATGAAAAACTATGATAAACAAATAAACGACAAAATAAACATATTTGATACATAAAGAAACTTAAAAACAAATTCTTAATAAAAAATAGAAGATCAAGTAAGATTACAATTTACAGTCTTCACAAATGCTAAATTGGTGTTCTGCGCACATATTTTTTTTACAATGAACGCAAATATGACGTCCTTTTCAGTCCCAAGATCTTGGGCAAAAGTAACAACGACGTGAACTGTTTTGGGGTTCTTGAGGCGGGAGTTCGTCAGGATATCCAAGGTAGTCGCGAATAGATTGTCTTAATTTTCTTGGCAAGCGTTTATTTTCTGATCTTTGCTTCATATAATCGACTACCAAAACGTCAGCTAATATTTTTAGAAAATTGGATCGAGTATCACCTTGGTCCAACATTTGGAACTGATGCAGTACAAATGAATTGATTCCAGCAGCGTCTAACATACCATATAAAATTCTTAAAGGCCATGTTCTCGTTTTTCGGGCAACAGTTTTTAAGCTGGTCAAATGTATCGACTCCTCCCTTAGTCGAATTGTAGAACATGGTAATTTCTGGCTTTATTGTTTCTAAATTTACATCATCTTGAAAATGCATAGAGCTTATCAGCAGCACGCATTTTTTCTTCTCTGATACATGGGAAACTAAGGTAAGGTCCTTTGAAAAAGGAAAAGCTGATGAAGGAACTTCTTTACGTTTCACATCCAAAAATTGTATTGGTATTTCTCTTTTATTTTTGCGAAGTGTTCCTACCATAGTAAGGTTATTTTCAAGCAGTTTTTGTGCCAATTCGACTGAAGAGAACCAATTATCCATCGTAACGTTGCGATTGGTTGCTGCTATTGTAGTGGTTAACTTCATGACATACTGTGTTGGAATAGCACCATCCTGAGGGTTTCTGTTTGGATCTTTTCCAGTGTAGGGAATAACAGAACACATATAATAGGTTTTCGCGTGGCACATAATAATAATTTTGAGACCATATTTGTCCGGTTTGCTGGGTAAGTACATTTTAAATGGACATCGTCCTCTGGAATTAAGTAGCTGCTCATCAATAGTTACATATTCGTATGGAGTATAGTTACTTTTGCAGTTTGTTATAAAAAGATTCCATATTTCTCTTATGGGTGCAAATTTGTCCCCTGCGTTTCTCTCAGCACGCGTCGTTTTATCATCAAAGCGCAAGCAATTCAAAAGAAACTCAAATCGGTTTTTTGTCATTGTGTAACGAAATATTGCTACACCAAATTTTTCTGACCACATGTCGTCTAAGGATATATGCGCATCTTTTAACACTCCAGCAAAATAAAGAAGCCCAAACAAAGCCAGTAGTTCAGTTTTATTTATTTCTTGTAGATATCTCTGTTCAGTAATATATTTTAATTTACGAAGTTCTATTTCTCTATTTGTACTATCGACAATTATATCTAAAATCTCATCGGTAAAAAATAGCTGCCATATTTCTTTCAAGTTTTTTGTGTCTTTAGCTCTTTCTTTTGGACCAGGTAAATGCAAAACAATATTTTTTGAACAGGTTCTTGTTCTCTTTGAAACTAATGGCTGTGAGTACCACTTGAAACCATTACGACCAAGAAATCCGGCACGATCCCCTGTAGGTTCTATGTTTACAGCACCCTCACTGTTTTCTGTCTCTTCCTGTAGTTCTTGCCATGTATATTCATCAGGTACAGCTTCGTTAAATAAGACATCATCCTCGTCTTCGCTATCTTCTTCATCTATGAACTCCTGGTCTTGTATATTTTCACACGGTTCGTCATTGTAAAGCTCGTCCCAAAGTTTTTTTTCGTTAAGAGGGCGCGCTTGTTCATGCAATTTCCGCCTTTTAGCAAGTTTTTGCTTTTTATCATCCATTTTCCTGTAATAATAATAATTAGGACACGAAAAAATAAAATGAACGTCTAAACTTACCTTGAAAAAAGTATAACGCAAACCACAACGTGGGGTCAAAACACACGGAATAGCTTATAGCCGGCGATAAAAAAATTTTGGCCGAAAAACACATATGCACATCATAAGCTATCAAGAAGTACTGAAGCTACATGGACCCACAGCTCGGAGACTAAAACGCGGCAATCGTATTCGGGAAAAACCAAACGGCTGGGTCACGGGCGACCCCACGTTGTGGTTCTAGGGTTAAGTAAAACAAGACAAGTTGAGGTAAATTACAATTTGTTTAAAAGAATAAATCCAACCCTCTGATTGAGTTTCCAGTTCTAAGGAACCTTGGAAACTTTTCCTTTTAAAACTTTTTGTAAATTACAAAAAAAAATCCGTTAAATAAACGTAAGGTGCTCTTAGCTGGCATCCAAAAAGCAAAATGAGACGATATCTCTCTTCCCTTGATCACAACCTGTCTTGAATGGTTGGTTCTTTTCCTCTACCAGCAGCTTCTAAGAGTTCAAAAGATATGCTATATGTGAATATTCAAAGATGAAAAAGGATAAAGAATGTAATGAATTTGTACAACTTCCACTTTGTTAATCAGTGATTGATTATCAGTCATATCTGATTATCAGTCATATCTGATTATCAATCAATTAATTTTATTTAATCTTCTTAGTCTGACAGATGACAATTTAACCTAGATGATACAAATGTAAACATTGGAACCTTTGAGTTATATATTTTATTATTAAAACTAAATACCTTATATTCTGAAACTGATATTGCTCGCAATCACTACTTAAGAATCATTTTCTATTTGTACATATATTTTTAGGGAATTGAAGTTGATATGAAAGTCTGGAAGATGAACTTCTGAAGATGTAGTATAGTAAGATTTAAAAGAGGAAATGTAGGTCAATTACGAATGCTAAGTAAGAGTAGTATTATTAGAATACAAAATAAACACAAATATGAAGAGTAAGTCCTAATATTTATTTATTTTTACTATAATTTGTTGGTAAAATTTGGCATACTGAGTAAGTGTTTGTATATAAGTTTTGACCTGTAACAAATGGTCCATATGTCTATTTAACAGGCAAATCAACGGACCTAGCGCTTGATGATCTAAACAGGCTTATCTCGAAGTCAATAGAAGACAAAGATATAGCGATGGCCACTTTCTTAGACAACGAGGGAGATTTAACCCTGTAATGCACCCGACCGCCTCTGCAGGGTATACCTTATTCACCAAAAACAATCTACGTACATTTTTTATCGTATAAACGCTCACGCCTGCCTCTAGTAGGCATCTTACTAAATGGGTTGTTGTACTGTGTGTTGCAGCAATGTGTCTCGCTTTACAGCTAAATCAGTTGAAGTTAGATATTGACCAAAGAAAGACGTTATAAACTGTTTTTTATCAAGGAAGATTTTCAATAAATCTTAAAAAATAGTAACTGCGATCGATTTGAACTTAGAAAATTACTGGTGAGTAGGAAAAAGTATTTTTTATCGAATAGCGTTGTAAATTTACTTGCTTGAGTAAATTGATTGAGAGAATTTTATAAGTTTAGGAAGGCCGCCTGTAGGCGGACCTAAGTAGTTCGGTGGTTTTATTATTTTATTTTTATGTGTTTTTTTTTCAGTTATTGTTCTATGATCAATCATGTCACGACAATAGACCGTTTATAAAGTATCTCAGATGTCAGATGAGGAAATTGCTGCGATAATAGACTCGGTTCTTACCGATGATGTTACTGGAAGTGAAAAGGATTTTGATAGCGATGACGACATTGCCGATCCAGATTACCTTTTTCAGGAAAATACTGAGTATTTGAATTCAAGTGAAATTATTACTGACATACTCAATGCAAATGATATCGAAGTTCAACCTGAGCCGACTGAATCTTCCTCGCCAAAACCATCAACTTCTGCAGGGGAATACACTTCTGCTGCTTGTGGTAATAATACTATTACATCTGTTGTTTGTTTACAACAATTCAAGAAGCGTAAACGAAAAGTTGCAAGTGAATTGCATGAAGAAGAAGGTGGACCAATTGCTTCTAGCTGTGGTCAATTCAGTAATAATATAAACATAACCGAAATACAAAACAATTCGCAACTTATAAAAACTTGATATGGAGAAAAAACAATCTTCAACTTCATGTAAACGAAGTTTTCGTGGTAGAAAAGAAATGCCAGCCGAATTCAAGTAACTAAAAACAACATACGATTGCTTTCGCCACTTTGTAACAGATGACCTCCTTGAGTTTCTAGCTGAACAGATAAATCTATATGAACGCGAAGGAAATATTGAAACTCGATTTACCACCAATGATGTGGAGCTTCGTAAATTTATTGGAATATTATTCTTTATGTCCGTTTATCGTTCGTTCATACTGGGGAAAACATTCGTTCGAGGCAGTTAGACAAATAATGACTCGCAGACTATTTGAGGACATTCAAAGATTTTTACATTACAACGACAATGCAGGAGCGGTAGCTAAAGGTGCTCCTGGCCATGATAATCTATACAAAATACGGCCATTGGTGACACATTTCAACGAACGCTTTGGGTCTGTTCTAATGCGCCAACGTCTTGCTGTCGACGAGCAGATGTGTGGTACTAAAATGGGAGGTAACCCGACTCGTCAATATATGCCGAAGAAACCACACAAATGGGGCACCAAACTATTTGCACTTTGTGATGATACTGGTTTTTCGTATGCATTTGAAATTTATTTCGGCGCTGGTGATAATGTAATTCTTGGAAATACACCAGA
This sequence comes from Lochmaea crataegi, assembly GCA_947563755.1. Taxonomy (NCBI): domain Eukaryota; kingdom Metazoa; phylum Arthropoda; class Insecta; order Coleoptera; family Chrysomelidae; genus Lochmaea; species Lochmaea crataegi. Next base: position 29,080,782 of record OX387434.1, on the reverse strand, counting down.
TCTTGGAGCTTTGTCCAATGTCGTTGTACGTTTATCTAAGAAAATGCCTGACGACGTCAATAATATTGTATACTTTGACAATTTTTATACGTCGTTGGGTTTGTTGACGTAACTAAGAAGCCGTGGAATTTATATTGTGGGCACAGTACGTGAAAACCGAGTACCAAATATCAAACTGTCGACCGACGTAGTGCTGACGCAACAGAAAGTTGAGCGTGGCTATTCCGAGGAATATGTTGGCACTGCGTATGGCATTGATATTAGCAATGTATTATGACGTGACACAAAAACAGTTCGTTTATTATCCACTTATGTTGGCATCACACCATTTAGGTATCAAAAAATAGATCAGCAACCTCAGAAAGGTAAGCGATGGGATCAAAAAACCAACAACAGAAAGAGATTGATTGTCCATCCATCATAAGTGAGTATAAACATCACATGGGTGGAGTCGACGTTATGAATGGACTTCTCAGCCGATACCACATTCGAATGAAGACCAGAAAATGGACTAATGGACTTTTTTTCATGTTGGATATGGCAATGGTTAATGCATATGTACTATATCATCGTTTGCAAAGAGAACGCACTCAACTGCCAATTTTTCGCACCGAAATGCACCTACAATACCAAAACCTAAGAAAGCTTACATTCCCACGGATGACATACGATACGATAATGAAGGCCATTGGTGCTCGTTTCATGATCGATCCGGCAGAAAAACGTTCAAATTTCCAGGATGCAAGTCGGAAACTCAAGCATATTGTACTAAATGTAATCTGAACCTCTGCAATTCTCCTTCAAAAATGTGCTTTTGGATGTTCCATCAACGCAAATAATTACATATTGTATAATTTTATTTCAGTATTTTTTTATATACATCAAAATTTCTGGTGTAACTGCTCAAGTCCTCCTTTAGGCGGTTTACCTATTTTTACCTGCACAAGCTGTAAATTAAAAATAATTAAAATTTTGAATGTTCATTCGTGTTTGTTGTATTTTATTTAACCTAAACTAAAATTAGCAGCTTAAACAAAAATTGGGGCATTACGGGGTTTAATGTTACAACGGTTATTGGTTAATGCAATGAATAGACGGGGGACATCCACAACAATATGCCGAGTGATGAAGGCAACTCTGGAGGATAGGATGATAATCTCCACTCTGGGGCAAATCACCAACAAGACAAGTACGGGTGGAGAAAGTCCACAAGGAGGAGTGCTATCACCGCTACTATGGACAACCTTAGTAGACGACCTCCTTACAAACACGGACACAGCAGACTTTTACTGTCTTAGATAGGCAAACGACATCGCTATTGTAATCGGAGTCAAGTTTGCTGGGGTGATATCGGAAGGAATGTAAACAGCCTAAAATATAGTTGATAATTGGTGCATACAAGAGAGACTGGCAGTCAATGCTCAGAAAACACAAATTATCAATTTCATGGAAAAGACGGCACTACAAGGCCTAAAGCCAATAGTGCTAGGAGGAGAGGTGATTCCATTTGCCAAAGAAACATAGTATCTAGGAGTACATTTTGATAAAAGGCTTTCATGGAACACTCACCTTCAGAAGACCACACAAAAAGTGGCAGATGTAGAAGAATATGTGGAAAAAACTGGGGACTTACCCCAAAAATGACCCAATGGCTATACACAAGGGATGCTAGACCAATGATAGCCTTTGGATCAATAGTGTGGTGGACAAAGACACTGCAAGTGGTAGCTGGGAGCAAACAAAAGCTTGCTTCCCTGTGTATTACAGAAGCCATAGAAACCACTCTCAGAAGTGCGATGGAAGTCTTGCTGAATCTGCCTCCACTACACATTTTTATACAACGCTTACTATCAAAAGCTTATCGAGGAGCTAAAATCGGATGTCTTAAGTAACAAATAACTATACCAGGTAGGGAAGACTGGAAGAAAGGACTACCCATACAGGCTGAGGCCACCTGTTATACGGACGGCTCCAAGGCAGAAGTAGATGTAGGAGCCGGAATTGTAGGGCTAAAACAAATTATACTATTCCAATATGACTATCTACGGACGTCACAACTCTCCAAGCGGGAGTGGCGGCGTTGAAGGAATTGAAGGGCGGGAATTGACATCCATCCAATTCGACATCTATTTCCACCAACAGCCAAGCTGCACTGAAGGCACTTCATTCCATGGAGGTCAATTCTAAGCTAGTATGGGATTGCATAGGTGCCTCAAACGCACTTGGAGACCATTGCAAAGTCATGGTAGCCTGGGTACCAGGGCACGAGGGTCATAATGGCAACGAATTGGCGGATGAAACGGCCAGACAATGCTTATCATTGGACCGGAACCCTCCTGCGGCGTCGCAAAACGTGACAATAGATATGGCCACAAGGAAGTGGGTGGCACAGAAATCTGTAGAATGGTGGGTAATCTCACCAGGACAGAGACAGGCGCGAAGCAGTTCATTCATTCAGCAGGACATTCGCCAACTTTTACGGCAGACCTAATAAGCAAAGATAGTAAAAATGTCAAAGCCGTAATAGGCTGTTAACAGGGTACTGTAAGCTTAACAGGCACGCAAAGCTACTGGGGTTGACAGACAGACGTAGACAAATAACTAGCTAGGAGTTTTATTGATGCGTTATATGGTACTGAGGGACCGCACAGTTCTTATACACTTTAGAGTTCATATCTAACACACAAATTATTGTAGTAGCACACAAATGGCGCGTTCAGACAGGCTCAACGGTTGAGTTGCTGACTAAGTGGTTGCATTCAGAAGGGATGCTGCCACCACAAAACATACCCCCTTAGAAGTGTAATCTAATTAGAAACTAATGAGTCCATGTTTATTGTTTAGCGAACTACGGTGAGAGGCGCTGAAGATATTGACAAATGACACTTGATAGGTGGCGAATGGTCACGGAAAGCAGCGCCATCTGTTAAAAGGTTCATATACTAATAATACGAGGGATTTTCAAATATATATATTTTTATATTGATTGATTTGGATTGTGAAAGCTCAAGTAGAGGCAGTTTTTAAATCCATCAGTAATCTGATCAGTTTAAAAACTGCCTCTACTTGATTTTTTCAATGCAAATAGATTATAATTATAGAATAGCATTTGCATTACGTGATCGATTAGGTAAATGTACGTTGTAATTAACGTACACGACCTGTGACAATCTGATCAGTTAGTTAATCGATGTTTGCACTAAAAAATCTAAACTGATTCATTATTTAATTTATTTCACAAAAATATATTTACAAAAAACACTTATCCATTTCAAACTACATATTTAGAGACAATCATTTATAGGTTTTCTTCGTACTTTTTTGAGCCTTGGACCTTTTCACTCTTGCCTGATATTTTTTGTAGGCTGACAATTTAAGTGGGTCAATTATTCTTTTACACCAAAAATAGAGACAACACATGACAATTATTTAAATGAGTTTATGTTCTAGACAATTTATAACATTGAAACTAAATTGTTGTTTCAAAATATTTCCTAGAACAGAAGAGATATTTAAACAGTGACACAGACGAGGAATCAGGTAAAATAATCTAGATATTGACTTTGCAACCAAGAAATAGAAATAGTTGCCAGGTCTTACCAGATTTGATTTTCCATATTGTCTGGCATCTATGAAGTCTGTATCACTATTTAAATGTCTCTTCAGGCAATTGTCCCTACAATTCAAACATTGAACTGTGCGAAACATTTTTTTGCAATAAAGCCATCAATATAGGTAGCTGTACATTTCGAAATTTTATTTCGCTTGTATAACAATATATTTGAGGGTATTTCAGGTTCCTCCACCTCTAAAGAACTTACACCTTCAATGTCCCCTAAAAAAAACCTTGAAGGTTTACTAAAGCACCAGTGCTCCCATCTTCTTCACAATTAGCTCCAGGTGAGTGAGCCGACATAAAATTGTTTATCACCAATGATTTGAAGGAAGCAATAAAATGAGAAGCACTAGGCATGTTTTCCCTTCCTGAATAATTTCGGATACACCCAAAAAAAATGTCAAGTGCATCTTGCTGGAATACCCCCAAAGAAACATATTTATTTTTATTCGCATTTAAAATTTTTTGGCATAAATAAATAAAACCTCGAAGGGTAACTAGAAGATTTTTTAGTCGTGTTGGCACAACTTTAAACTTTTCTGATTGGGGACAATAATATTGCATAATATTATATTAATCGAGTTGTGCCAATACGTCAGGTGCCCAGAGTTGGCTGTGACATTAGCTTTCACAGGTTTTCCAAGGGGACCGGTTTTTCGACTGGAATTGAGGCTGTTACATACCTTGATTGAGAAAAAGCTTCGGAACAGCATTCCACTTTAAGCCTCTACGGGTACCATATATATGACTGGGCTCAAAATGTCTTGCACACACTAAACTACTTTTAAAGAGTTTATCTCGGGGAATCTCAAAAAGTCTTTTATTACCTATGTCTTCTAACCAGACTAGCAACAGTTTTTCGTTACGGCTTGGAAATGCTTTACACAAGGTTTTTTACTAAAAAATTTGTGGAAGATTCAGAATTTATAGAGAAAAATCCAAAAAACAATATTTTTTCACTATATCACAATATTTTATTTGAAAAATAGTTAAATACTTTATATTCAACATGAATTTTTTTCAAAATTCATGTGAAATACAAATTATATGTAATTGTTTCGAGAAGGGGAAGCTAATAAATATGTACGTACCTATATAGATTAAGCTTTTGATTATGGCTAATGTAATCTTAACGATAGTAGAAAGTGTGACGTGTTGAGACCTAACCAAACCAAACCAAACCAAACCAAACCAAACCAAACCAAACCAAACCTAACCAAACCTAACCTAACCAAACCTAACCAAACCAAACCAAACCAAACCTAACCTAACCTAACCAAACCTAACCAAACCAAACCAAACCTAACCTAACCTAACCTAACCTAACTAAACCTAACCAAACCTAACCAAACCTAACCAAACCTAACCAAACCTAACCAAACCTAACCTAACCTAACCCAACCAAACTAAACCTAACCAAACCAAACTAAACCTAACCAAACCTAACCAAACCTAACCAAACCTAACCAAACCTAACCAAACCTAACCAAACCTAACCAAACCTAACCTAACCTTACCTAACCTAACCTAACCTAACCTAACCTAACCTAACCTAACCTAACCTAACCTAACCTAACCTAACCTAACCTAACCTAACCTAACCTAACCTAACCTAACCTAACCTAACCTAACCTAACCTAACCTAACCTAACCTAACCTAACCTAACCTAACCTAACCTAACCTAACCTAACCTAACCTAACCTAACCTAACCTAACCTAACCTAACCTAACCTAACCTAACCTAACCTAACCTAACCTAACCTAACCTAACCTAACCTAACCTAACCAAACCTACATAATTGAATAATGTATAAATTAAATTAATATATTATTCACTCTATTGCTATAAAACTGTATTAGGCACAGCAGTAAGTTTGTTATAAACTCTTACATTTAATGTAAGAAATAAAGCAAATCTAAGATAAACATTATATTCTAAGGATGCTTAATATTTCAATTTTTATGATTATAAATGCAAATTATTTTATATATTCCTGTAATCTATTACAATGCAAAATTAATTCAACTAAAAGAAAATAAACACCATTTGACAACGCCGCTCAGCTATCACCTGATCACAGAACAATCATGATTTGTGATCGTAGACATAAGATTTGAGTGTGTTGGTTTATAACCTATAAGTGTCGAGTGAAAATAATATACTTCAAAATATTTCTGAAAATTGGCAAAATTAAAGTATTTTCTTCCGGTTTTTTTTTGTGAAACAGACTTAAATTTAGTTAAAGATAATAACCTTTACAGTTTAAAGTGAAAATATTCATCGTGAATAGCATTAAATAGTGTTGAAAAAGTATCATTTTTTGAACTAAATTTGTGATTTTTAAAGTAATTTCTGAATGATCCAACGAAATTTTTGTTCTAATCTACTTTATTTAAGGGTAGCTATCAAACAAATTTAAAATTAACATAAAATTCCGAGGGTCGCGAAGTCTACCAGAACCGTTTTGTCATTCACTGAGAAATTTTACAAATAGTAATTGGAATTTTTAACTTACAAATTTACAGAATAGAAGACATCACTTTTGCACTGTATTTTTTATATTAAATAATATTTTAAAAGCAACTTTTAGCATTAGTTTTCCGTGCTAAAAAGGAGAAATGACACTTTTTTTTAATTGAAGAGACTGAGACAGTGACAGTTCCTTTTTGACATTTTTACTTGATTGATTTAAATATGACTATCTGTGAAATGAAATTGAACACATATTTAACTTACACTTCTAAGGGGGTATGTTTGGTGGCTGCCTATTTTGTCATCTTTGGCGCTGTCAAAGTGTTGGGTTGAGTTGCGTTGTGTTTTTTTGGTAATAAACAATAACAATGGAAATAAACTTCACAGAGTAGTAATAAATAATGAAATGATTTTATCCAATGGAACTAGAAGAATAACATTGTAAAGTTAGGTTATGTTCCACCGGTAAATTGTAACAATGCGCTCAGACGAAACTCAGCCGCTGACTGCCAGCATACTCAATGTTTTGTGCTTAGTTCCAGCCGTTGAGCCCCTGGCTGTACGCCACCAACCTTTACTGTTGATAGTTCTGTTGCCGTTGTTGTCAAATATAGAAGTGACGTCACGATTATAAATGCTATTACAGTAGCAAGCGTTTTGGCGGCGATTTAAAATTAAAATAGAATTAATTTTCAAACAAATCTTATCCTTTGCAGGAATTGGATATTTTCTGGGAACAAAATCTAATTTAGTGAACCAACGCGGATTTTGATGAAATATATTTTTTTAATTAATTCGAGGTCGCTGAACACGAAAATGCAAAAAAAATTGGCGCTTTCTTCACAAAAACGAGTTATGAATTTTTAAAGATGTGTTCAGGTCAGTACTGCACTGGTGTTATTGTCATATTATAACTGCTTTATAAACATTCATTATAACTGCTACACAATGTTAGATACACTATAATTGCATTTTACGATATTGCTCTCACACACACATTAAAAAATACCCATATTGATATAAAGTTCTTGTACATTCTTACCACAATTCCACAATTATTATATCTTTTGACATTTTCATGTAATATGACTGACATATAAGGTTTGGTCTGTTTCCTCTTAGTCGTAAAACTTGTACCTAATAGCATATTCAGCCCCTTGTATTAGTTGCTGAATATTTTTGATATCATGATCATGGCATAGAAGATATAAACAAGATGAACATACATCTATTTTTCCGATAGCTGGCGCAACTAATTCTTTAAAAAAAATTACCTCAGTTGGTCGGCCTCTATAAACACTGCTGACAAAGAAAATGATTGCCGCAGGTGTACCTCCAATTAAAACTTTGAACATACCGCTAATATTATAAGACTTTGGTTATCAGAAACTGTTTCCCCTTTTTAGAAAATTTGAAAAGTCTACTAATATCGCTTCTCGACCAACTAACACAGATCAAAGTAAAATCGCAATCGCTTCTTATCAGCTTGATACATCTCCCCTTTTGCTCCTTCTTTTATTTTTCCTATATTTTTCTAACCTAATCCAAATTTTTGAATTCAGAGATCTAGATAGGATTGAATTTCCTTTTGAAATGATGAAGTAGATTGATTATCGCGAGCTAAGCGAGCGCACCGGGTCGCTTCGCGCACGAATTCGCGCGCACGAATTGCGAAACGTCGACCCGGTGCGCATTTTTCGCGGAATGTTGATAGCTGTTAATTCAATTTTTCCATAACTGATTTCAGCTAAATGAAAGTTGAGCCAAATTTTCCAATTCACTCACCTTGTATGGCCTCCACAATTACAGATATTCAGCAACTTTTTTTTCGAGTAACTACCTAATGATGGCTGAATATGCTAGTAGGTTCAAGATTTACGGCTAAGAGGAAACCAGGAAACAGACGAAACTTATATGTCAGTCATATTACATGGAAACGTCAAAAGATATAATAATTGTGGAATTAAAAAAAGAATTTACAAGAAATGTATATCAATATCAGAGTTTTTTTAATGTAAGTGTGAGAGGAATATCGTGTATCTAAACATTGTGTAGCAGTTATAATGGAACATTATAAAGCACTCATAAAATGACAATAAAACCTGTGCAGTACTGACCTGAACACATCTTTAAAAATTCATAACTCGTTTTTGGTAAGAGAGCGCCAATTTTTTTTCATTTTCGTGTTCAGCGACCTTGAATTATTAAAAAAATATATTTCATCAAAATCCGCGTTGGTTCACTAAACTAGACTTTTACCATTTTCTGGAAAAAAATACTTCCAATTATTCTAGAGCAGTTTTTCAAAAGCAGTCATTATGCCTATTCACTGTGAATCTAATGATTTAAACATAGTACCGTGTTCAATACGGTGCTAACTAGTATTTGCTTGCAGCCACAACAAAGTTGGCTATATTCGAGGTATAATTTTCCTGTCCGAGGTATATTTAACAGCATCTCAATGTGAGTATTTAATTGAAAGAAATATGAATGTATTCATTGGATTTTATAATTCATCACAATTTAGTAATAAGCATGATGTTTCACAAATTCTTGACACAGAACTTCTATAAGCTATCTAGAATTTCGTTAAGCTGTAAGTTAGAAGTTGTTCCCATTTTAATTAAACCGTCGACATGTCACCTAAATAATACGGCGAGACTCCAAAACTTTGAACAATCAACTCTTGTTAAATGTGAATGGAAAACTTCCACATGATGGAAATACATAATAATTTTTGAAGGTGTATTTTACCCTCGAGACCTTGAACAGAGTTTTCTTAGAAGTTGTCTAATGAAAAACGCGTGATACATTAAATAATTTTACAAATTATTAATGAAGACGGAAATGAAGTGAACAATTTATACTTATTACTCTTTCAAGGAAACGAAAAGAGCTGGGAATTAAGTTTAAAAAATATCTATTGGCTATTGAGATGCAATTTCACTCTGTCTATATACAAGCAAATCCTGAATTCAGTGTGGAGTTACGGGATACAACATTAGGTTTGTATTAGAGAAAGCAGCACACACTTCTTTCCACGGTTCTTGGCATCTCGTCATAATAATCCATGCATAAAATCGACTCGACTAATCTTCCTTTTATTACTTGCGCATATTACCGACAAACGTAATGGCCAAACTTATAGCTCAACAGCCCTGCTGTAAAACCTCGACACGTGTGTTCATGAGTCGTATGAGGAATCTGTGTTTTACACTTTAGCATAACAAACGAGCTGCGTGCTAGTAAACTAAAGTAAAAAGTAAACTATGTATCAGAGGGAAGCGGATATTAAGTACTCCGTAGTAGATTATTTCAGGCACACGCCAAGATCGCTGAAAGAGCTGTATATATTATACAACGCTTTCAAAACAAAGTAATAAGGATAGCAGTCAATGTGTCTTAGTACTGCCGAAACAGTAACCTTTATCGAGGCTTGAAGGTAGACACTGTGAACAGACGATTGCCAAGTTTGCTAAGGGTCACCAAGAAAGGCAGTTAATTAAGTGTTAGTGTGAAGCATAGCAAAAGTGCGGATTCACACAATAGTTTATTTATAATCAAGACTGAGGAGCTACTAACAAATAAATGGAATATGGCCCTAGTGGCTGCCAATCGAGATCAAAGATCAACATATCAAAGTAAAGCTGAAGTGGAGCTATGAAAACTTCGTATGCTTGCCTGTCTGTGCATAACGGGTGCGATGAGTAACAGCCCTGCCGTGGCGCTGGAAGCTATTCTGAATATTTCTCTTCTTTCTCCGCACGTTAAGGCGGAAGCGATAATGGCTGCATGCAGGCTGGAGTGCAATGAGAATTGGGACGAAAAAACCAACACCCATAGTCATTAAAGAATAACAGATAACATCACAATCTCATTTCCTGAAATGGGAAATGATAATTAACGACAACGAACCATACATTATCCAACTCAGCAGGGATGGGCTGGAAACATGAAGTCAGGATGGAACGTTGGTGTGGTACGTTGACAGATCTGAAACTGATGAAGAAACAGGAGTCCACAGAGTTAAGCACAGGTGCAATGTGTACGCATCTTTGGCGAAGTTCGCATCCTTATTTCAGGCGGAAATCTACACAATCGACACGTTTTTGCAAATAAAAGGGTGGTACAGAGACCAACAGTTTCTCATACTCTTCGATAGTCTGTTATCACTGAAATCCTCAGCATGCCCCAGATTGGTCTGGGGCTGCCTTAAAAAACTCCCAACCCTAGCAAACCACAATAGAGTGACACTTAAGTGGGTTCCGGGCCACAAGGGTATTGAAGGCAATGAAACGGCAGATACCCTAGCAAATCAAGGGTCTAAAACTGCATCACTAGTTCTGAACCAGCATTTGGAAAACCAAAAAATGCAGAACGTGGGTGTACATTTCGGTGGATTCAAACAAAACATCTGACGTTGGAGCCACGTGTCAAGGCAGGAACACAGCAAACTCCTGTTCAAGAAGCCATTGAAATTTTAAGCCTCAGCAAGTGCCAAATAAGGAAAGTGGTGGGATTGCTTACCGGTCAATGTCCTCTTAGGAAACACATGCATACAATTGGCATATATGGGTGATTTTCAGATAACTGTGATTTTTACGACTCAAAATTTTTCAAAATTCAAAATGCTTTAAAACCTATGTTTTGGGTACTACAATTATGATCAGAACTAAGCGTACAATGCAGTTCTACTACAACTTCAATAGACAAAAAGCTAGGACAAAAATAGAAAATTTCAATGCCACGGTACTGACATAATTTCCGCGGTACTGACAAATAAATGAAATATTCGAAGTACTCACCTAAAGCTTTCCAAAATCTTTAAATAATAAAATAAATGAGAACTCATAATAGGTACTCTGATAATTATAGACATTTTTGTTATTTTCTTTGTTGATTTTAACAATCTTTGGAATTTATTGATAATAGAATTAGAATAACAATTTTTAAAGAAATCTTCGAATAAAACTAAGTTTAACATGAACATGAGATCACAAATAAAATTAATCGAAATTATGAATGTAAAAAACAATAATACAATTTTTATATAATTAAATCAAGCAAGTCTCATCTCCAAGTTTTACAGCGCTATCAATACATGTCTTTATACCCAGTTCCTGAATAATAAAATTATCCATTAATTTCTTTAGTTCTTCTCTATTGTGGATGCTTACTTTTAGTCCTTGCAATACAACATTGTTCCTTCTTTTTTCGTTTTACATGCGCTCTAATCTCGATCGATCGATATCCAATATAGCTTTCTTCATTTTTGGTTCTCTACCTCAAGTTTCTTATTTTCAGTTCTTAATTCATTGATTTCATCTCTATACACCTTCTGTTCTTCTCTCGTTTTCTGAATCTCTGTAGCCATATCGTTTATCTTTTCCCCCATTGACTGAATCATCTTCATTAAGGCCTCTATGTTATCTTCTAATTTTCTCTGATTCTTAATTGGTGATCTCCCGGTTATTTTACTTTTCTTAAAAGTGTCATCTGTAAGATCTTCATCCTCTATCGCTTTTTCTTTTCCTACTTTAAGCGCCGCTAAACATTTTGCTTATAATTTATTTTAAGTACGATCCTGTTCTTTTAAATTGTATTCAAATAATATATTCGCTTAGATTGTTCTTCAATATGACTATTATCTACTTTTATCTACAATTAATGAAATAATACCTTAAATAAAAATTTATCTCTGTTAACTCCGCGAAAAAAGCTGTTCGCCGGTCAACCCGTCGGACCTTGGCTTTTATCCATGTTTTATGCCTATACTTTTATAGTACTCTACTTTAATTTATCGCAGTTCAAAACTTAAATTACTTATTTAAAAGGACTGTTCTTACTTTACTTCTTTGATGTTTTGAATATACGCACTCAAAACCTTTAACTTCACACTATAACCACTTGATAGACAGAATTTTTTTTATCAAAATACTTAGTGAATCATTTCTTATTTCTTAAACTTCGTCGAAGGGTTACATTTGAAATAACTTTTGGTTTTTTGAATTCTTCACTGACTAAGGGGTCTTTCTGAGATCTTTTTAACACTTACTGTGCCTTAAGAGAAGGTAATGGCAATCGATTATCAATCACTGTAGTTTATTTGTCCCCTCGAGAAATGTTCACATATTATGTCAGGCTGACAATCGATACAACTTAATGAGTTAAATAGTATTAGGCCATTTTCATTGTCCCAGTGAAGAGACGAAATTTTTCCGGCAATAAGGTATCAATAGTCTCAATTTATGGAGTGGTTATGACGTCAATATGTATTTTTCCAGTAGGGCAACACAAAGCTGTTACCAACTGGTCAAAATTAGATATATCCTTACCAAATTTTACTTGATCATCAGCTGAACGTTTCAGAGCGCCTCCAATGCCATCAGCTGCGCTTTTTCCATGTCCAGTTTCACTAAAATTGTATGATATAAATTGAATTTGAGGATACGAAAGTGGAAAATATTGAGTAACAATGTAAAACATTTTACGGTTCCAATACTGAGTTGTCGGGCCATCACTCATAAAACTCTCATAGCAGTTGAGGACTTACTTTGAATGGGCAGTAATTGCAGCAGGATCGTGCCGTAACGATTGAGATAGGGTAGCAAATCTCCGAGAAAAATTTTGACCATAAATCATTCTGGTGTTCAGCGTACATTGTGGACCTCAGTTCCGTATTTGCATGAATAGTTTTCACTGAAATCGATGAGATCAACTAATTCATCTGCATCTAAGTTATTCAGCAACGTTTTGTTGGATATCAGGTGCAAAGTAATACAAACTCAGACGAATACAAAAACTTTAATAAAACAACAGCTACTTAGAATTATATCGAACATGAATTTCTTTTAAACTAACTAACATTTTTTTTTTTCGGGCCGAGATGGGAAACTCATGTTCGAATGGGTCCAGGACCCAAACAGTGTTGGACTCATCCCCAAGGAGATGCCTACCAACCAAACCCACCTCAATCTCGCCGTTACCCCCGCCTCGGAATCACTACCCTAGCATACTTCGAGAAAAAAAAAACTAACTAACATTGACATTACATAAGTCACCACTGACATAAAAACAGTCATTCCAATGGTTACACGAAAGGGAACACAATGTGTTGGTTGTGATGCCTAACCTAAGGCACCTGATTATTGATTATTTTCAACATTCTCCCTCAATAAAAGGGTGCCAACAATTTTACAAATACAAAAAATACGAAAAACAACATTATGGAATACTTTTATATCATATTCAGTTTTTCACATAAATACTTGTGTCTTTTAGTACCCAACGATTTTGTCAGAATATCTGCTAACATTTCTTGAGTTGGCATGTGCAACAATTTAATTTCATTATTCTTTACACGCACACGAACAAAATGATATTTAACATGTATATGTTTAGTGCGCTTATAGAAACTAGGATTCTCTGAAAACATCAAGGCACTCTGATTTATCATTGTAAATTGTGACATGCATCTTCATATTTAGGAAATTACAGTTATTGTTATTACTAAAAATTTCACAACATAAAGATTTTATATATAAAGACTCTTTCACTGCCTCACATATACCTATATATTCAGCTTCAACTCAAAGCTACAGTTCTTTGCATTCTCATGATATAGGCCCTCCAGCTAAAGAAAAAATATAACCATAAAATGACTTCCGATCTGAGATGTCATTACCGCAATCAGAGTCAACAAATCCGTTTACAGGACTATTTGATTTTTTGAAAGTGATACCTACATCTTTCGTACCTTTCAGATACTTAAGCAATCTTTTAGCACTCAACCAATGCTCTTTTGAATGGATAATATTGAATTGACTTAGATATGATACTGAAAACGTAATATCAGGTCTTGTACACACTGACAGATACATAACTGACCCAATTAACTGTTGAAAGGGAGCATCATAAAATACTTCCTCAAGTTTAAAAGTTTGCTTTGGTTCTAAGGGAGTACCTAGTGTATTACAGTCTGACATTTGAAACTTATTTAGAATATTTTCAATGTATTGTTCCTGAGTTAATTCTAACTCACCCTTAGCACGGTTTTTCTCATCTTTCATACCTAATATGTGTGACATTGGTCCAAGATCTTTTACATGAAAAGTTTGTTTAATTCAACTTTTAATGAATTGGCCTCATCTAGATTATTGTAAAAAATATAACTATTTCCAATATTTTTAAAGACAATACAAGGCTCTATATTTGATTGGTTAAATTTGAAATCAGCAAGCACATTACGAGCTTTTTCATACCATAATCTTGATGATTGCTTTAACCCATAAACAGCCTTTTTGAGTAAACACACTTTACTTTCTGACCTTCAGGCTGACTCATGTAAACTTGTTCATCAGTCACCATTACTGATTACTGGAGAAAACGTCTCTGAATAATCTATGCCATATTTCTGGGTAAAACCCTTGGCAACGAGCCTAGCCTTATATGTAGCTATATCTCAATTTTGATTTAACTTGGTTTTAAAAACCCATTTATTTTTTACAATATTTTTTTATTACTAGGTTTATCAACCAATTCCCAAGTATTGTTAAATTTAAACGCATCTAATTCCTTTTTATTAGCATGCTTCCATTCAGCACTTGTTGTGCTTAACATTGCTTCAGAAAGGGTTGATGGTTCTAAATCATTTGATATAGCTAACATACTTACGAACATGGCAAAATTTGAATTATCAGATACATCATTACCATTATCTATTAAATAATCATCGAAAATTTTTGGCTTACATCTATTTCGCTCTGGATACCTAGATTCACAATCACTTACACAAATATTTACTTCACTAGCTCTCACTACCACAGCCCTATTATCTTCTTCACTGGATTCACTAGATTCTGAAGGTGGTGAACTGGAGTTTTCATCCACTAAGGTTGAACTATTAGATATCTCGATTGATTTATCCTCAGTACTGACACTAGGTGGAAAGGAAATGCCTAAATTAGCAGGGTGCAAACTTTCTGGAAATTTTTCTTCTAGAAACACAACGTCTCTTGCTATTTTTAGATTGTGATTGTCAAGATCCAATAATCTATATCCAATACTGGCTTCAGAATATCCAACAAAAATATACTCCTTGCTCTTTTCATCTAGTTTTCTCCTTTTTATATCTGGTATATGGACGAAAGCACTACACCCAAACACTTTAAGATGGCTAAGATCTACCTTCTTTCCAGTCCACTTTTCCTGGCGTTGCACCACGTATTTTCTTCGTAGGTGAACAGTGAATTGGACTAGTGATTTCTCGAAGTACCAAATCTCACTTGCGTCTAGCCGGAGCGTTTGATTTTGGAACCCGCAGGTACTCATGCGTATTTCATCATCAGTTTGTCCTCTCCTAATTTATCGAGAAGGGCAAGTAAAATCATGGAAGAAGGGGAAGGGTGGATGGAATGGTTGTTTTCCCTTCCTCTTCTTCAAAAATTAACCAATGATAGAAAAATTATGAAACCTATTAGATACAAAAACCAGTATCAGTTTCTAATTATTCTAACCTAAAAATTGAAAATCACAAGACGAGGCAAACTGATCATGAAATGCGCATGCGAGCCTGTGGGTACCAAAATTATTTGCTCGAGCCGAACCACCAATCAGAAGTCCTTTCCAAATTTCAAGGATATCCTCAACCAATAGTTTCAAAGATATTCCATTATCTCAAGAATTTCAACAGTGTTAGTATGCGTTAGTTACGTTCTTTTCAACACTCCGAGTAAAATGTGTTTAAGAAACACCCAATTACACCTTTCACACTAATACCTACTCGCAGAATAATGAATCGATGAACCACCACCGGGATAATCCAATAGAGAAAATCGATTTAACGAGTGAAGGTGCTCGTTTGTCGACGAATGATCGCGTAAATCGCGGAGAGAAGTGAATTTACCCACTCGCACTCTTGGGTTTTTAGTGGGTACGAGGACGACCCAAATCATCCTTGCTTGACAAGTCTAGCTTGCAATAAACCGTCACCCTGTGTCAACAAATAGCAACCTCTCAGACAAGAGATCGAGCGAAATTTAATCCGACCATCAAAACATTAGAAATCGATTAAACTGCCAACTAAATATTAGTAAGGTACTGATCAACGTTAGCAAATATGTTATTAAGAATTCAACTGCTTTTAAGAGTTTATGCTCTATATACAAAGGTACATTTTAACCTAGTAAACAATTTTATTTTATTTGTCTTTATACAAGATGTCAAACACTACCACATTGCATGACGCGACATTACAATGATATACAGGGTAAAGTCTGAATACTAACAAAGTTGTAACTTACGTAATGACAAAATTGAAACCTATCAATCTCCCCTCTCCTGTCCGTTTCCCCCCCTCCCCCATACAGTAGTCATAGCATTGAAGTCCCCTGCCACCATTCTCCTTATGATCCTTTTCCCTTTTGACACCCTCAGATCGTCCTCCAATCCAGTCATGATCATCTCATATTCTTCCTGGCTGACATTTGGGCTCATATACACACTGTACACCACCATGTCTCCCATTCGTACCACCACCCATCCGTTTCCCTTCCTCACTTCATCCGCCCTCGGTCCATCTCCCACCACTCTCATTCCTGCCTCTCCTGTATCGTCCATAATCAATCCCTGCTTTTTCACATTTACCTCAGATCCACACACCACATCCCCTTCCCTCCTAAAAATCACTTCATATAATATATCATGCGCTATCCTCCATTTCCCCAAATTTATCTGTATCACCCTCCATCCATCCCCCACATTTTTTCTTTCCGCAATGTGCCTTCCACCTATTTGACATCGTATTCATCTACTCCTTTCCTTCCGCTACTACATTCTATCTCCCCTGGCTCGTGTTTCCTTTCCCCACATACCCTACAAAGGAAGTCCTGTTGACATTCTCTGGCCATGTGATTCTCGCTCTCACATAGCCAGCACTCACACCCTTCTCCTTAACTCCCTTCACCTTACACCCTGCTACTTTGTGCCCCTTTACCCCACATCCAAAGCATCTGCCCTCCTATCTACCATCTATAATAGGTCCCCTTTTCCACCCCAATCTAATCTCCGTTTTTCCCATTCCGCCCTCACCATCGCCATTTTCATCCCGTTCCTCTCCCTTACCACTTTAATCACCTTTGTCCCTTTCGCAAACAATTTCTCTATTTTCATTCTCACCCCTTCATCTTCCATCCACGGGTCTATCCCTACCATCTTTATGGTTTTTGTTCTCCCCTCCGCCTCCACCACCCCAGCTCCTGTTACCCTTTCCACTTCCCTCAGAATTCTAATCACCTCAACCACTTTTTAGTCTCTATAGCCACCTCCCTATCTCTTGAGACTCTGAATCTAGCCTCCCACCCCCCCTTCTATCCCACAACCCCTTCTTAGTCCTATGAATCCCCTGCTGATTGATTTTCCCGAAATCCTTCAGAATTACCATTTCACTCCTGCCCTCCTTTTCATTTCCCTATCAATAAAAACTGTTACCTTCTCCGTCTCATCTCCTCAGCCACGCCACCATCTTCCTCAGCACCTCCACCTCTACATTCTCAAGCATGTGGAGACCAACTCTGTCCCCGCTCCCTACTTACCCAAGCAGTCGACTCATTAGCTCAAACACCTTCCTCTAATCCCTACAATCTTCCTCCATCCGACAGATCAACACCTCCGCATTCACCCTTAACCCTTTCCTTTCCGTAGTGCGTACCTCCTTGACCCACTCCCTTTTCTCTCCTTTTTCTCCTAGCATCGGGTACCCATCCCTGAACATCCTCTGTATATTTTTGAGCTTGATTCCCAGTTCTTCTAGTCTCCTCAAATAAGTCGATTTTCTTTGAACAAACCTCGAACATTTGAAAATTTATTAAACCATTTACTTTTTGAGAAAACTCTTTGTAATATTTTATTTGGCTATTGGGAATTCAATATAAGCGATACTCTATCTGGTGGCAGAAAACGGAACTATTTCTTTGTACATGATTTTCTAACCTTGCTTCTCTTTGCCGTAAGATTTCCATTGTTTGATTTCAGTGTAAAAGTTTTGTTTAGAGTTTTTTCGTTTTTTTCTTGTTTTATTGGTTGTTTTATTAGTATTATTTATTGGATTTATTAAGGACATTATTTAAGGCTTGTTTGTGTATATGTATTTTTATTAAAGACTATTAGTGCGATTCAGAATTGAAATTTGTTTTGGAGTTGTTTTCTGCAAAAGTAAGTTGTCAATATAAAGTTTAAAAAAAATTTACCTATGGAATTTACTTTTCAGGACAAAAATGGCTCAGTTAAAATTGAGTATTTTGGAATTTTTAAGATATGTTGGTGGAACCGAAAATTCTAGGTGTGTGGTAGAAGGTGAAGAAGTACTTAGTGCAGAACACACTTTATTGTACGGAAAAACCTTGTGGAGCTCTTCTAATATTAACGTGTGTGCTCTTTGTCTACAAACAAGTGCACTACAATCAGAACCTCATCAGTTAACTGGGGAGCTAAAAATTGTTAATGGCTTGGCCAAAGTAGAACAGATGATATGTTCATGCAAAGCTGGAGCTGGTGGGCGATGCAAACATATTTCAGCCTTTCTTATTCTCTTAACCAGGTAGGTAATAAAGTGATGAATAATATAATAGTAAATTATTACTAGGCCTTTTTGTACTTACCTACCTCTTTTTTTTTTATTAGAAAAAATTTGATGGAATTGGAACATATTTCTGCTACTGATTTGAAATGTGCCTGGTCAACCAAAAAAAGCACAGTAAGGGAAAAATACAAGGCTGTATCAACAAGAAGAATGCCTTGTATTAAAAATACCGAATCCCATGTATTAAATCTAGGGATATCCAATGAGTCAATTTTGGATATTTTACCCAAAATTTGCCCAGGTCAACAATCGCAAAACACCGGTTAGTATTATTTAAATGTAGTAAAATTCAGTTGATTTTAATAAATTTTATTTTAGCAAAGGACGCAAACCATTGGTTTGTATTGATGTACAGGGAGACTCTGAAATGGACTCAAATAAAATAATTTTAAACAATGCCTCTCAGTCCATTTTAATGATGGAATTATCAACAAACAAGTGCTCTTTCCATTCAATTTGTTGTGAGCAAATGTATCATAGCATCTGCAATGAGCAAGTAGATGAATTAATTTGCTTACGCCAACATTCTCTCGAATGGCATAACGCAAGAAAATTTCGCATTACCGGTTCAAGATGCTATGAAATATTTACTTACTCTGGAACAAATTGGGCAATGAAAAGTAGAAAATATTTCTGGCCAAAAAGCTTCACCAACAAATTTGTCAGACATGGTCTAAAATTTGAAAATATGGCAAGAACATCCTTCTTAGAAAAAACTGGTAAAACAGTGGTGGAATGTGGAATTATTTCATCTGCTGAAAACAAATGGTTGGGGTTTTCACCAGATGGTGTGGTATTGGAAAATGGGGAGCCAATATCATTATTAGAAATAAAATGTTTGTATGCTGGTAAGTATTTGAAAATACATAATATACAAAAATAATCTAATGAAAATAATTGTTGCAGGTGTTTCTTCAAGCATTGAAGAAGCTTTGTCAGCATGCACATATATTTTAAAAGAAAATAATGTGTATACCCTCAAGAAACGCCACAAATATTATAGGCAAGTACAGCTTGGGATGAGTATGCTCAATGTAAAAAATTGTTTCTTACTATTATATGCATCCTATGACAATAGTTCAGAAATAATTGAGATAGGATTTGACTACAACTTTACAAAAAATATGTTAAATAAAATAAAAAATAATTATTTTACCAAAATGCTGCATGTGTTATGTGAGGAAGAAAATGTAATGTAAATAATACACAATAAATAATTTTTAATAACAAAAAACTATTTAATTTCTAAAACCTAGAAATGGCTAAAACTAAGGATTCAATATAAACATCTTACAACAGTCCTTTTATTATACAATATAAGCAGTAACTAATAATATAAAAGAACAATAAATAATATATTTCTGATTAGATATAATACAGGTAGCTAACTTACTTATCAATTGTGTAAAGAGATATGATAATAGTATGTTATGATATTAGGAGTATAAGTGATACCTATTTTATGTGCCGAGTGTGGAAAGTTTGTCTGACAAACGTAGTGAGTCAGACAATCCATGTGAAACACATAAAGTATCTTATTCTCCGAATATCATATACTATTTTTTCTTCAAACGTGCATAATTTTATTCGAGATAAAACAATAAAAGGAAACGAATTTTTTAATAAAGATAACAAGATTGAAATTTTAACTTATTTCACTGAATATGGATTTTTAAAAGCAGTTAACTCTGGAAAAGTTATTATGAGTAGTACTGATATTGCAAGAAATGGAGGATTCTTAAATGATGCAAATCTTTGTAACATGTCTATCGACCTGTTTCGATTTTACAGAATAAATCCTTTTAATTAGCGCTCGTCATCACTAGCCACATCCAATTATAGTTCTGTGACCCCAAACTCTTCTACCCCGAACGTAAGACAATTGACGCCTGCCAACGGACAACGCCTCGTTAAACAGCCTTTTCGTTATCGTCTGCCTAAAGAGGCACATCGTCTTTCGCTATCTTTCATATCCCAAGTACCTATCTTATGAATTTTGCTGTGGTGAGTCCAAAATCATAATCTA
The DNA here is from genome assembly GCA_947563755.1 of Lochmaea crataegi. Classification (NCBI taxonomy): domain Eukaryota; kingdom Metazoa; phylum Arthropoda; class Insecta; order Coleoptera; family Chrysomelidae; genus Lochmaea; species Lochmaea crataegi. The sequence goes on along the minus strand of OX387434.1, from coordinate 29,060,029 downwards.
TAATTAATAAGCTTCTTCTAAAGTACTGTCTGATATAATTTTCGTATGCATTCTTTATTTTTTTACAGAGATAGACGAAATTAAATTCAACACGTGGTCATAAACTATTCTTTTATACTAATATGGTAGTTTTAAGCCAAATATTCTTTTATAATTCACTTTTTACTTTCATACAAACATTTTCAATCTTTTTCAGTTGCGAAATAACTCTTTTAATTATAAAATAACATTTTTTATAAATTACCGTTAACCTATAAAATATTCTTTCGTAACGCCAGTGCCGGTTTCATATATTTCCTAGGCACGATATTTTTTCATATAACCAAATAAATAACGTATTGCTATTATTAGTTTCTTTCGGATCATTAGTATATTTTTTTAATTCAGTCGATAATTGCTATTTTTACTGTTTTAACATGGGACATATAATGTTGGAAAGCTTTCAGTAAATTAAATCAATTTTTTGACTTTCAAATAACTGCCTTCCTTTTCTTTAACCTGAAAAGCTGACCAACATAATGTGCCATTACATTCAAGTTCCTACATATCCCTGATCCACTTGTACTTCTAGGTAAGCACAGCCCCTAGGCGAGTATATAACTCAAGAATACAACCCTAGGCGAGAATATAAGCCAAGAATATAACCCTAGGAGGATATAGCCGAATATAAACCGGAGAATATAACCCCAAGAATATAGCCAAGGATACCGCCCTAGCTCAAACTACCGCCCTAGAACAGAACTCATCAGTTCGGATCAAGACCTGACTTCTTCTCCAGGAAACCACTTCATCTAAGCTAAGTACCTATAAAAGTACAAATTCCTTTAGTAAATTCCGTTGTTCATTTCCTGTGGCAGAATAAACTGTGAATTTGTTTTTAATTCTTTTTTTTATTAAAATCCTCAACTATAAAAGTTGAGGGAGATATTGCCCGGGGTAATTTTTAGTAGTTTTTATTATTAACTTTCATTTAAATTCTACAAGGCGTTTCTACCTTTTCCGCCTTAGTTTTTGTAGTTTTCATCGTTAAAAAGGTAGTGGCGCCCTCAATTTTTACAACCCTTCTGTTATCCCTGTGTGACATAAACTTGGGGTCGAATCACCCTTGAGAGGAGTCTCTAGCCGGAGCCCTTCGAGCTGGTGCCCTGTGAGGTACAACTTTTACCGTTACATCTTCATAATTGTACTTTTACTATATTACAAATAAATGATAAATACCAATAATCATTGTGTATTGTGTAAATGTTCGTCTATTAAATGACTAAATGAGCAATGCTCAAAGCCAATGAATAAAACGAAAAAAAAAAATACATTCATAGTACTATAATGTGTTTATACACTTAGGAGTATAAGTACTTATACTCCTAGTCATAAATGACACTTAATGTCATTGAGAAACGTCACATAAAGTATCACTTATATGACGTTTGAAGAAAAATAAATTTAAAACTACCTATTTGTTTAAATTATTGTCCACTTATCATATTTTCTAATAATAGGTATATAAAGCATAAGAGTAGATCACTACTAATAAATTAAATAAATTTTTCATCAGAAAGAATTGGTGCTGAAAGATTTGTTATGCCACAAATTATGATAAAAATTTCATTAATCTTCGGTACAAGTGACCATTGAAGTTTCCCACTAATTATTTTAAAAATGTTGAGTCTTTGATTGGATCTTTCAATATGTACTCTTGCTGCAGCAATTTGTTGATTAAGCAAAGTTTCTTCCACAGAAAGTTGTTTTTTATTTCTTAAAAATGGGGGACGAATTAATTTAATTTTATGTAAACACATATATCATCAATTAAAAAGCCTTTATCAACCATAATAGAGTCCTTATTTGAACACAATTTATTAATTAAATTACTTTCCTCAAAAATTAATTTGTCAGATGCTCGCCCACCATAAGATTCACTAACAAATGTTATCATGCCGGCTGGTGAAACACCAGTCATGAATTTTATTGTTGTATTTGCAAAGGCAAGTTGGTTTTTGAACAAATATTTCAGTACAGTCTAAAACAACTCTACATGTTGAAAAATGTTGAAAGCACCTAGGTAAATTTTGAGAAATTTCTTCTTATGATGGGAAATAAATGGTAGGACTAAGAACTACACTAAGTACATCTAGCATTTCAAAAAAATAATTTTTACATAACTGACCAGAGATACTGAATAAAGCAGCAAGTGTTACATAGCTCAGATCCAATTTTAACTTAGTCATGGTTAAAATAATTATTTCTCTAATACCAAGCCTATGTGATCTTGTGTCATGAACTACTTTTCTGGTCATTTCTTCTAAACAGTTAAGAATCTGTAAGCTCGATATACCTGTAAAACTTCTTAAAGCTTTATCTGTATTCAATAGATTACACAAACTTGTGATCTGGTGCGTATTAACTTGAACTTCAAAGTCACGAACATGAACGTTAATGTTATCTTCATCTAAATTTTCAAGAATATCATCTACAACACTTTCACTAATATCTTCATTAGAATTTAGTGTTAACCTAACACTTTCTGCCGTTTGCTCCTTAACTTGTGTGTCAGCCAAAGAACAATTCAATTGATCACAAGTATCACTCACTATATTTTTCATTTCGTTTGGTCAGTCTTTTAGCACGTATGGAATCTAACTTCTTTGGGGTCACTGTAGAAGTGGGTAAATTTTGGGATGGAACAGCTATTTTTTTCAAATAACGACTTCTTCCTTCCCTCTCACCTGTAAATAATGGAAAACATATTAAGTACCAATATATTTTTAAACAAATCTATTTAAACACACCTGATTAAAAAGAGCATATATGTCACAAAAGTAACATGCATATTATATCTAAGCCAAAAACTAACCTTTGAAATAATCTTCTTGCTTGAAATGCAAAGAGCACACTTTCATGAATTTAGTCACTGGTTTGCCAATTCGTAGTTTTAAAATCCATGCTTTTCTTCTTGGAAGTAACTCACTTCCCATCTCCGTTTCAAAACAAACACGTTGGCCCTTTTCAGGAGGAAATGAATGAAAACTCAACTCTTTCTTGACATCCTTTTTAGCCCAAGAATGACACTGAGGAACACAACAGTAGTGATTGGAGCTCATTATTTTAATGTGCCTATCTACTTAATCTACAAACTTTTGCAACGAACGACTTCAAAACTAATTTCAATTATGAATGATAAATGTAAACACAAACAATTCTTAAATGTTGGGTCTTATGAAAAATTAGGTGGAATGCGGACTTGTACTCGCTGGTGCAGACATAAATTTGTATAATAAATACAATTAACAATACTTATAGAACATTGAATATGATAAAAAACGTAAAAAAAGCCAAATGCAACGTCTAAACTACAATCAATGAATCAATCAATGGAAATCTTATGTAAAAGATAATTGAGGTTATACAACAATGTACAAAGAAGTAGTTCAGTTATCGCCGCTACGGCGCTACGATCTTAATTTGAATTCCCAATAGGCAAGTTCATATTATTCTGCCGAGACTATACCATTAAACAGTGTTCAATTTCAGCTATGTTTATTAGCATACTACCAAATTTCAAGCCGCGATTAATCTTAAAGCGGTAATGAAAGTAATGGATAACACGCCATAAAACCCAATTCCCTATTAAATTGGGACTAAAAGTAACCACCGTTAAACTAGTAATATAGTGAAGCATACAAATAGTGAATTAATACAGTTTCCTGTAAAATTGTCGTATTTAGTAAAGCGTTTTAACAATAGATGTCGAAGAATAAAAATATATTATTCTACGCTTCACAACTAGTTTTGAAAAATATTTTTCAAAAACAGTGACCGTTCAACGAAGAAGAAACAACTACTTCCCGGGCTACATGCCCCGACAGATATTGAATTACACTTCTAAGTCAAACGCGGTTGGTAAATCTACAAGATTTAAACCAACCATTCTGGTTTGCAACTAGAAGGGATAACACAACTTGTAGACCGGTTTCGGCGTATTGCGCCTCATCAGTACAAGGTATATGTTATCGTCCGAGAGTTAATCTCGGACTGAAATGTGACTATAATCAACAACGGTACATATTGTCCAGTTACGGAAATATTTTTGTTGCGAAAATAGCGACCACGTGGATTTGAAACAAATCCACGTGGTTTGTTGTCTCATTCGAATTTTGGTTTGTGACTTAGAGGTGAGGCATCGAATGCTAGGATCATTAACTGCAGTCTCCATATCTAAGTACGACTAGTTATGTGAACAGCTCTAAGGTAAGTTGGTGTTTTTAATATTCTTTCTCTTATGTATAGTGTAAAAAGAATTGTAGTTTCAGCTGCACAAAGTATTCGATGGCGATGAAAATATTTTCAGCTGAATATACAGCGTTGCTCCAGACTCGCGAGTCTCGCACCAAGGGATTATCGTTGAAACGGATAAAGGGAAAAATATAGATAGATAGATAGTTTATTGTACATAAGATAAATCTTCTCACATGGATTCGGTACAAAATTTTAACAAAAGAATTAACATAATTAAAATAAATTATGACATACAACTAATTATGATCACAGATATTTTTGTTAATTAATGAAATACTTAAGATAAAAACTAAATTATACAATATGTGTGTACTTCATGCTAAAGCCGGTCATTCACCTTGTGCAAATGCTCCTAGCTTTAATATACTGATAATACTATGATCTAATTTATTAAGTTCAGAGAATCCATTTTGTGTATTATTATTATTAAGGTAGTGTGCCAGATCATCAATATTATCAATATTCTGAAAAAAACTATTTTTTCTTGGAGGACAGTAAATGGGACATTCAAAAAGAATATGATGTAATGACTCCGGAGAATCCATGTTACAGACAGAGCAATTTTCAGTGCTGTTAATAATATAAAAATTTCCTTTAAGACAATTTTAAAAATGTTTTGCTACAAGTTCTAAGTTGCGCTAATATTCTGGTTATATAGATGTGTGCAGGTATTTGCAAATAATTGTTATTTTCACCAACTAGTAAGTGTGAGTATAGTAAAGAGTAACTAGAAACAACCTTACTGTTTATGTCCCTATCATGGAGTCGTTTTTGAAATTTGTCTAAAATAAGTCTATCTAAACTGCGCCCATTTGTACTCAAATAATTTTTCCATAGATACTCACATTGCGCATAAATAAACCATTCTTTAACTTGCGTCACCCAATTATACCTTGAATTATTATCAGATGCTAGAGATACTAGTCGATTGAAACAAATTTTTGATAGTCTTGAGGAGTCCATTCCTTTGAGTTTGTTCAACCAAAGTAAAGCATGTTTGAAAACAACCGTTGACAAATGATCAGAACATGTTTCCAAGAGTACAATGTAATCTGGGGTATTCTTTGACAGACTTAGGAGTTTTTTTAAAAAGTTCACCTGTTCACGCTCTATAATATCAGTGTAACACAGACCCCATATGCCAATTCCAAAAGAAAGAGAAGATGAAATAATTGAATTATATAAATTAATTCCCGATTCCCAACTATTCATTTCGGAACGACACATTATATCCATTCCTGCTCCAATGGCCCGATTAGCTCGATTTTAGAATTCTTAGCCATGGTGCAAAACAAGGCTGTGGAGGAGAAGTCAACACCCAAGTATGTAAACTGCTTTACTGTTTCCAGTATGAATAAATTTTTTATTGTAATTATGTACATGAGCACTTTTTGCGAATACTGTAACGAGTTATTTTTTTTTTTGGCACCGAATCGATGTTCACTTTTATTTTCCGTCATATTTTATTTTTGCCGCTGTTTTATATAACTCGTTACTTACTCTCCGACCCCTTTCCGTTGCCGTATTGGGATTTTATTTTTTTTTGCTTAAATGTATTTTATTATTAATCCGGAGGTACACAAATTCAAATTCCATCGTATAAAATTTATCCGTTCCGATGTTCAAAATTTCCAACTAATGGGCCGTTCAGTATATATAAATTTTAATTAATTCCGAAGGACGGACAGTATAACAAAAATTTTTTGTTCAACCTAAATAAATTTTACGACCGTTAATTACAATATAAATAGGAAAACAACGATTGCTTCGGGATCTTCATCTTCTTCGTCGTTCGTGAACTAGTCTATGCTCTACATCCGAGAAGTTTATCATCCGGTCTTGTGCGAAAAATTCCGGAAGTGAAAACCGGAAGAAAAAAGACAATTGTTTGTGCTACTAGCAACTGTGTGCCTACCGTCCGACACCGAGGCCTTATTTAAAAGGTGAAGATTTTGTTTTATAATTCGCCGTATTTTCGAAATTCGTACCTCCGAGAAAGTAGAAATATTTTGTAAATTTTGTTTTGGATTTGTTTTCTGCCGTTTTGTTTTTTCCCTTTTCAAAGGAAAACCCGTTTGTATAGTTTTTTTTTGTTTCTTTCTTTCTCTATTAACCACGAAGTGTGGAAAATAAATGTTGATTTGTTGTATTAGAAGTGAGTTTTCTATTATATTCCTAAATTAATTGATTTTAGTCATTCGCCGGTTCTCAATTGAATTTACTACTTGAGTTTTTTTTTTCTTCACAGGTCGTTTATATACAATCAACACTTTTGAGGATTGTGATATATTTATTTTTTTTGGTCATTTATTCTTACTCTGTGTGTCGGAACTCGTGTCTGTTTTAAATAAAATTTTTATGGCAGTTTTTTTTGTTTAAAGTAGTTTGCCGGTTCAATTTAAATCCTAAGGGTCTCGCGAACTTGGAAGTGGCTCCGTTACAACTCGTTCGATTACCTGGCCGATTTAAAACGTTCTTTCCCCGTCCCGTGAACAAATTTTTATTTTATTTTTGATAAATCGTAGTTTGCCGGTTTACTTTAAATCCTAAGGGCTGCTCGAACTTGGAAGTGGCTCCGTTACAACTCGTTCGATTACCTGGCCGATTTAAAACGTTCTTTCCCCGTCTCGTGAACAAATATTTTTTTCTTTTATTTTGATAAATCGTAGTTTTGCCGGTTTAATTTAAATCCCAAGGGTTACTCGAACTTGGAAGTGGCTCCGTTACAACTCGTTTGATTACCTGGCAGATTTAAAACCTTCTTTCCCCGTCTCGTGAACCAATTTTTATTTTATTTATTTTGATAAATCGTAGTTTGCCGGTTTAATTTAAATCCTAAGGGGTCTCCCGGACTTGGAAGTGGCTCCGTTACAACTCGTTCGATTACCTGGCCCATTTAGAACGTTCTTTCCCCGTCCCGTGAACAAATATGTTTTATTTTATTTTGATAAATCGTAGTTTGCTGGTTTAATTTAAATCCTAAGGGTTTCTCGAACTTGGAAGTGGCTCCGTTACAGCTTGTTCGTTTACCCGGCCGATTTAAATCGTAATTTTGATAACCTGACCGGCTCTGCCTGTTACGTCTGTTATAGTACCAGGTATATGGTGTAAATACCAATTTTTTTTTACCGTTATTTGAAGTAAATAGACCACAGAGTATTAATAGACTGAAGTTTTGAATTCCTATTATTTTCATTATTAACCGCCATTTATTGATTGGAGAACCAGGATTTGGCTCTTCCGGATTGTTATTAGTTAAATAAATTTAATTCAACAAGACCCCTGGAATTTTCCGTAACCTCCATCTGAGGCTATCTGGAACTCTTGACGCTAGGAGTCAAGGGGCCGTGGAGCAAACCACGTTAAAAATCTGGCGCCCGAGATTTGAACCGAAAATTTTGCTTCAAGGGTGTCATAGTGACGTGTTCGTGTGGCAGGAGCCACGCGTAGGAGGTAAACGCGTTACAATACCATTACTTTCGTTTTGTCGGTATTGACTACAAGTTTGTTACCAGAGCAATAAGACTCGAGTACCTTCAGTTTTCGCTCTATATCGACTGTAGAGTCGCCAAGGATAACTATATCATCTGCGTATTGAAGCATTAATACGTCGTTGTTGCCATCAATAGTAAGTCCATACAAATTTTTTGAGCGAAAATAATCTTCAATGTCAGATATAAAATTTTAAAAAATTAGGGGACTGATGCCCGTACCTATAGTCAGGACTTGAGGTTGGTCTCGAGCTTGAGTACGACTTGAGACAGGGTCTGTATACTATAAACGAATCTCGGGCAGAACGTAAGATTACTGCGCGAGACTTGAGACAGGTCCAAGTCTGGTAGAGACCAACCTTGAGCACGACTTGCATAACTTCGGTTTTTATCGACAGCACTCGTTTAAGAAATCTGTCTCAACTGTCATCTTTTATAAACATAGAAAAGAGCGTTAGATTTATAAAACATTTATATTTTCAAAGTGATAGGATGGATATTGAACATTTGGAAGAGTTTTCAGAGTTTGTAGACATTGTCGAGGAAATACCAGATATTCGCTTACCAAAACGGTATATTCGAGATGCGGCAAATCCTATGGAATTCTATAGTGAGGAAGATTTTAGAATTCGGTATAGATTCTCAAAAAATATTATTAGAGACGTGATTTTACCTATTGTACATCCCAATTTAAGAACATTTAACAACAGAGGATTACCTATCCCTCCAATAATTCAGTTGTTAACGACCCTACGATATTATGCAACAGGAAATTTTCAAGTAAGTTAATTTTTATAGTGTTCAAAGAATTAAAAACTTATCAGCATCTTTGTTTGTAGTTAGTGAGCGGTGATTTAAGAGGATTAAGACAGCAATCGGTCTGGGTAATAGTTAAACGAGTTTTTGAATATATTGCAGAAACACTTCCAGAACATATACACTTACCGGGTACAGAAGAACAGAAACGGCAGAATGTGGTTAAGTTTCAGAATACATCTAGATTTCCTGGTGTCGCAGCTTGTCTGGATTGTACCCACATAAAAATTGTTAGTCCAGGAGGAGACAATGCAGAGGGGTTTAGAAATCGAAAGGGTTTTTTTTTCATTAAACGTACAGGTACTCTATTATAAATAAATAATAATTTTAAGAATATTTTAATATTTTTAATATAATAGGTTGCTGTTGGACCACAAATGGAAATGCTCAATATAGTTGTACGACACCCTGGATCTGCACACGATAGTGTCATATTTGACAGGAGTTCATTAAGGGTACACTGTGAACGTGGAGATGTAGGTGGATTATTATTGGGTGATAATGGATACCCATGTAGACCATATTTATTAACTCCAGTTATACATCCAGGTAAAAACTAAGCAGATGTTTCCCATAAAAAATAGTATTATGACTAATTAATTTATGAGAATCAGTTCAATATTAAATTACATAATATACACATTTGGTTAACATTGTTGGATAATTGTTTTATAAACATAAATTTTGCAGGAAATGAACATGAAGAAAGATACAATAGGGCACATGTACGAACTAGGAATATCGTTGAAATGATGGGGTGGACGGTACCATATACTTTTTATATGGTGTGGCTGTGGAATTATCTTGGACATCTTTCCAGAACCTAAAATCTACAGTTAATTATAATTCCAATATAAAAAAGAACAAAATATTACCAGAACAGGAAGGTGATGTTTCATTTCTAATATATGAATGATCTCCATAGCACATATTAAAAGTCTCTGTTGTTCCTAAAATTGATTGATTTTAGTAAGGTATAAAGAAATCTGGTGTTTCGACTACTTACGAGTACATTCCTTAGCCGCATCATCCTCAAATGCTGCTGTGGAATCCCATGGACAACTTAATGTCACATCAGCATATGGAGCTGCCACATCTACCGCTTCCATCACAGGATCCAAGATTTCGGGTTCTTCTGGACCTCCACCAGTCATCAATTTCTTGAATCTTGATTCGGTGGCTGCTTTACGTTTTCTACAAAAAATATAAATAACTGTTATAGGTATTTTTTATACAAAAATATATTACCCAACTACCTTTGTTTTAAGTTACTCCATAATTTTTTTAATTGTAATGCGCTTCTTGGCATAGATACCATACTAGCCTGGCAGTTATACTTTTTAGATATAACCTCCCAGGTTTGCTGTTTTTTTAATACGGTAGTGGCATCAGTCCTCTTGTTTTCGATTACATTTTTGTGGGAATCTACTAAAGATGCCAACAATAATGTTTCTTTTTCCGTATAGGCTACAAAACATCGATCTCCTAAAAATTACAGCGAAATAAACAATATCCTATTTATGAAATACTAATGTTATTTACCTGTACTCATTTTAAGTTAATAACTCAAAAATATAGATATATTATATACAAATCCAAACTACAACAAGCAAAACATCCAACAATCAGAGATAAAAACGCTAAACTGAATCATAGATAAACACAAATAACTGAATCACAGAAACGAAACAAGGTCAGTCATTAAAATGCTGGCAACATGAATTTATTATTATTATAATAGATATCGAAGAATAAAAATATATTATTCCAACGCTTTGACAAAGTTTTGAAAAATGATTTTTCAAAAACAGTGACCGTTCAAAGAAGAAGAAACAACTACTTCCCGGGCTACATGCCCCGACAGACATTGAATTACACTTCTACGTCAAACGGGGTTGGTAAATCTACAAGATTTACAAGATTTTTGAAAAATTATTTTTCAAAACTTTGTCAAAGCGTTGGAGTAATATATTTTTATTCTTCGATATCTATGGGTAAAACGCTTTACTAATTACGACAATTTTACAGGAAACTGTAATAATTCATTATTATTAAAATCACTAGAATTTTGGTACTAGTAACACAAAAGTTACCAAAACAACCAAGCGGATCTCAACTTGCCCGAGAATTCACGAAGTCGGGACTATAGTACAGCAGCTAAACTTGAGACGAAGTCTGACTTGGCGAAGCACGTCTCAAGTCGGAGATTGAGAAGTGACTATAGGTACGGGCATAAGTGATTCTCCCTGCAGGACACCCTCCGAGATGTTGTATTTTTTACTGTATGAGTTTTGTTGCTTGATTGAGAATATTGCGTTATCGTATAAATGTTTTAGTATTCGAATGTGTTTAAAGCTAATCCCAAATTTATGAAGTTTCAACCAAAAAAGTTCATAATTTATACTGCCAAATGCTCTTTTGAAATCTACAAAGACAGCGAACACTTTTTTGCGCTGAAGTCTAAGGGTGATTTGCAATATCGAGGTTAAAATGAAAATATTATCTAAACAGCCTCTAAAAGCCGTATTGTGTTTCTGGAAGGATGGAATTATCTTCACACCAACTGGACAGGCGATTTAGTAAAATGAGTGTGAATACTTTAACACAGCAATTGATTAGCGATATACCACGATCGTTGTTTGGATCATCTAAGGGTCCTTTCTTGTGAAGCAATGTAAGAATTGTGTCATACCAGCCAAGTGGAATTTTTTCTTATTCTAATATTTTATTATATAAGTGACACATGTACAAGCGCCAATTTTGTGGTAAGTGTTTTAGAAACTCATAAGTTATGCCATCCCTACCAGGTGCCTTACCATCTTAACAAAAAAACAGGGATTGATCAAGTTCTGAAAGTGTTATGGGTGAATCCAGAAACTCATTACCAACGCCAAAGAAACTGATATCAAATTTAACCTTAATTGTAGTTAAGTGGTCGTAAAATGACTCCCATTCAGCAATTGATATCGGACAACATTCATTTTTGCGTCTAAATAGGTTTAATGTTTTCCAAAACTCTAACTGTTTTCTAGTATTGGAAAGAGCAACTATAACATTATTTTCAGAAACTTGTTTCTTTTTTAAAATTAGTTGCTTATATTCTTTTTTCAAAGGGAACAATATGAAATTATAGAACGATGAATGAGACCTTATTTAGCATATTTTAGAGCAAATGTCTAATGTTTTTAACGTCAGCTTTCAACGTAGAGAAAAAAATGAGCTTCTTTGTTATACGTCACTCGACCTAGAATGCCATTTCAAAAAATTCCGTACGCTAAAAGCTGACGGCAAAAACATTTGACATTTGCTCTAAAATATGCAGACTAAAGTCTCATTCATCGTCCTAGAATTTCATAAGTTTCTCTTGATCCGTATCAAAGATAATCCCTTGGTGCGAGACTTTTCAGTAACGCTTTATGTATGTACGGCAAAGGGAGAGGCGGAGATAGAAAGAAAGGCGGAGAGAATGAGTAGGAAGATTGTGGAGAAAATAGAGCGGTGTTGACTAGAAGTGGCGGAAGATAAGACGGAGGGGTTGCTAGTGAAGGGACGAAGCAAGACGAGGAAAGTGGGGGTGATGGTGAAGGGAAGGAGAATTCGTATACAGGAGTCTGTGAAATTCCTAGGGGTGTGGTTGGATAGTCAATTATCCTTCAGAACACACATGTTAAAGGCAGAAGAGAAGGGTAAAGTAAGGGCAGCATGGCTGGGGAGATTGATGTGTAATGTGAAAGGGACGGGAAAGTGGAAGAGGAGGGTAATTGGTAGGACGGTAGAGCAGAGTATGCTGTTCGGTGCGAAGGTGTAGGGTGCAGAGGGATACTGCTGAGAGGGGTGTAGGGGTACAGGACAGTGGGTGGACTGGAAGCAGCGGTGCTGGCAAGATCCTACCCATTGGACGTGATGGCTAGTGCCAGGAATAAACGCTGGAGGGGTGCGACCAGAGAGGAAGTACAGGAATGGATGGAGGAGGAAATAGAGAGAAGGTGGGAGGAGTATGAGAGCGCGCTAAAATGAGCAATTGGGAATAGGAGAGATTGGATGGACCGGAAATTCGGGGAGACGAACTACTTCTTGAAACAGGTGTTCATTGAACATGGGTCGAGAGTAGGGTACCTCCACAAGATTGGGAAAAGAGAGACTGGAGTGTGCGAGAATTGTGAAGTGGCGTTTGATGTGGGGCATCTGTTTAGATGCTGGAGGAGCGAGGAAGTGCTGAAGAAGTTGGAAAGGAAACTAGGGGAGGCGGTGTATTGGAAGAACATGGTGGAGATAATGTTGAGGGGGGAGGAGGAATAGATGGAGGTGAATGGCGTAATAGAGAGCTTGGTTAGGGGGAGAGGACTCGATATGGCATGAGAGGTAGGAGTGATAGTTAGGGAGAAGACGACGGGGTGAGCGGAGAGTGTGCGAGGGACCGCCGCCCGTCTCGAAGTATGATAGGGTAGTGGTAACGGCGAGTTTATTGTGGGTTTGGTTGGTAGGCATCCCCTTGGGGACGAATCCAACACTGTTTGGGACCTGGATCCATTCGAACATGAGCTTCCCATCTCGACCATAAAGAAAACGCTTTATATTCCACAAGAAGCCTGTAATTACAATCTGGTCCTAGCAGTACCAATAAGTAGATGTAAATGAGTCAGGTGACAGATGAGTATGGCCAATTCTCAATCTGCGAATTATGACCTGCTTGTGCCTTGTTAAATTGGTTGGGTGTAACCATTCATCCATAGTTGGCCTAATAGCTTTAAGTTGGCCATTATATTGTGACCAACTTTGTTACCATTCATCATTTTTTGTACCATGCCTTTAATATTGATTTTGAAGTTACCAAATGGAGGAGGGGTCTTTTATTTTTTCCAGGATGCTCATTTGGTGTTGATTCTTGGGACACAGTAAGTTTATGGAGGCACCGTGGATATCTGTTCGGTCAAAAGTGGGTCTTGTGTTACAGAAATTTTTTTGCAGGCTTCAATGTTTCTCACTCTTGCCGGACATGTTGTGGATGGTCTTGATGTTAATTCATTATTGGAACAGAAAAAGCTATAATTAATCTGAGATGGTATAGAGAGAATCTTTGAGAATATCATTATTTGGGAATCTCTCCTAAGGTCCGGCGGAAGAACACCGGCATTACATTGTACAGCTATTGCTGAACTAGTTCTGAAAGCACCTGTTGCATATCTTAGAGCTGCTGTTTTTTGGAACATTTTAACTGCAGGTCAACAAATGTTGGGACCTAATTTACCCATATTACAAAATTTCCGTTTGGGATGGATAATCGCGGGAAAGATAGGTTTGAATTCAAATAGTACTTTAGGCCATTTCGTAACTGAGGATCGTAGCAATTTAGATTTGGAAATAAATAATCAAATTGCACGTTTTTGGGATATAGAAGAGATTCAGAACAAAGTTGAACCTATGTCAAAGGATGATAAATATTGCGAAGACTTTTTAAAAAATACTTTAAAAAAAGATAAATGCGATAAATTAATAGAATTCCATTCAAAAATAACGTCAATGAATTGAGTGATTCAAAAGAAAATGCGATGAATAGATTTTTTAGATTAGAAAAACGTTTATCAAAAAACGATGAGTTAAGCGAAGAATATGTCAGCTTTATGACTGAGTATCTTGATTTAGGTCATATGAGTGAAATCTCATATAATGAGAACAATAAAAACTAAGGTTATTTTATACCTCACCATGCGGTGGTTCAGTATGTAGGACCAACATTACAAAATGACATTGTCGATATTCTACTACGGTTCAGAAAATATAATTTTGTGATTGTCGGTGATGTCTCAAAAATGTTTAGACAGATTTTAGTCAATAAAAAGGATAAGAAATTCCAGAAGATATTTTGGCGTTCACATCCTGATAATGAACTTAAATGTTATAAACTGAATACTGTAACTTACGGTACAGCTTCTGAACCATATTTAGCGGTCAGATCTCTATTGCAGGTAGCTAATGAACATTCTGATGATTTTCCTATTGCGAGTGATATTATTAAAAACGACTTTTACGTTGACGATGTACTTACCGGTGGTAATTCGGTGGGTAGAAGTTCTTAAATTCCAAAAGGATTTAACAACAATCCTTTCGAAGGCAGGATTTGAATTAAGAAAATGGATGTGTAATAATAATGGTATTTTAAATAAATTCTATTTTTATGACAATTTAGAGGCAAATATTTTACCGATAGTCGTTCATGAATCGAATAAAACACTGGGAGTTTACTGGAATGCAAATACAGATATATTACAAAACGCGTTTTATAAAGTATAATCTGTCAGATATATACGATCCCTTAGGACTCATTTCTCCAATAACGGTCTTAGGCAAGCTGTTCATCTAAAAACTTTGGGAGATAAAAACTTCTTGGGATGAAGAAGTTCCTCCTGAAATAGTAAAAATAGCTTGGATTAAATTTCAAGGCGAATTAAACAAAATAAACATTCTAATAATACCTAGGTTATTTGTTTTTTCTGATTATTTAGAGATTGAATTACATTGTTTCTCAGATTTTAGTGAAAGGCTTACGGTGTTACCTTATACTTGAGATGTTTTGTTGAAAATAAGGGCTATTTTTCAAATTTATTATGCGCGAAATCAAGAGTTGCTCCCCTTAAGAAGATTCCACTGCCGAGATTGGAGCTTTGTGGAGCAGTGCTAATCGCCAATTTGACAGACTGTACCATTACTCTTGCTTGGATAAAAGCAGAACCTCATGTTTGGAGAACCTTTGTGGCGAACCGTGTAAAAGAAATACAAAATCTTTCAAGTACCGACGAATTGTATCATATTAGTACAAAGTATTACCCGGCGGATCTATTATCAAGCGGGTGTAGCCCACAAACGATAGAAAAATCATCGTTATGGTGGCACGGGACATCCTTTCTTGAAGCAGATATAACTGACATAATTTAAAAAAATAAAGTTGAATAATTAGCAGTGAAATTCCTTAAAAAAGAGCACAATCTTCAGTTTTCTTTAATACAGACGAATTTGATGTTATAAACGCTTTAATTGATTGATTTTCAAATTATTTAAGATTGTTGCGTACAACAGAGTATATTTAGAGATTTAAAAATAATATTTTCAAAAAATCGACTTCAAAACATTATGTGGAACCCTAAAAACTGAAGAACTTGATAATGCTTCATTATTGTTAGTAAAAGTAGTAAAACTTGATTGCTTCTCCCGTGAATATAAATGTTTAAACCATAATATATTTTAATGAATAATAACAATATTTCTAATAAAAGTAAAATCTTACCATTACCTCCATTTCTTTATAATAAGGTTATTCGAGTAGGCGGCAGAATAATCAATTCCAAGGTTTCCTATTATTTGGCCAAAGTCGCATCATTTTACCGATTTAATCATACGCTATGAACATGAAAAACTAATGCATTGCGGTGCGCAAATGCTACTTTTTTCCGGTCTTGAAAAGTTTTGGCCGATTTCTGGAAAAAATACCTGCAAAAAGATTATTAAACGTTGTGTAGAATGTTTTAAGGCGAAACCAAAAATTTCAACTTACCTAATGGGCAACCTTCCCCATGTTAGAGTAAACGAATCATTAATTACCTTTTTTAAACGTGGGTGCAGATTACGGAGGGACTCATCTAATCAAAGACCGACAAGGATGAGGAAGAAATGTTTCGAAATGTTATATTTGCCTGTTCAATTGTATGAGTAGTAAGGCCATTCACTTAGAACTAGTTACTAGTCGAAAAACTACTGAATATCAGTAGGAATTAGCTAAGAATAATTACAGGTTATCTAACTGGCCAAGCCCCAGTGAAAGATTACCTGCATAAAATAGGGATATACAACGGGGATCTCAGCTGCAAACTTTGTGGCATGGGGACCGAGACCGTAACCCTGAACCCTGACCCTGACTGTGAAGCACTGGGCTCGGGGAGACAAACCATTTTCGGAGAAGCCAATGTGCCACCTGAAACATATGGCACACATCCAGTGGACCTATATCGTCTACTGGAAGGTAGAAGTATAACTGAGTAGGTGGACTAAATGTGGGAGTAGAGTACAATAACAGGTTGCGTGCTCCCGGCAAAAGAACGGCTCCCAAAAAGGAAAAAGAAATAGTTAGGCAAGGTGATAAAAATGACATGGAGCAGAAGCAGAGCCTGTATCCAATCTGGTCGACAGCAACTAAAATGTATTCCATGAGTAGTAAATAAATCAAAGATAAGTATTTTTAATATTACTGGAAACTTTTAATATGATTAATTCAGTCAGTTTCAACCCTTCCTCACATAGCACGGCACTGTTGTTGGAGGCGGTGACCTTTGCTGTGTGTATTTCTATCCTTGTCTTGGAATGAGACAATCGATCTACATGTTGGTTACAAACAAAGTGTGTTGTCAGTATAGCAGGTTATTCATATAGTCTGTTCAATTATCGAAGGTTTGCACCGCTTAGACAAGCAAAATAAACTGTAACTGTAAATTTTTTTTGGATGGTGTACATTTTTCTATTTGATCTTTTGTTCAACCAATCAGATTACCAAATCTTTTCAAGCTTTAAGAAATTTGCCTTTGTCCAATAATAATAAGTTACGAAGAAGTAAACGATTTTTCTGATGATGAATTGCGATCCAATTTTTCAGGGTGGCAATCAAAGACTAATCAGCTTCTTAGTTTCCTGTTTGAGTTACGGCATGGAATATATGCTGCGATTCTTCTTGTGAATCAGCCAATCTAAACATATCGATTGTGAATATTATCTGTGTTACAACGGTTTGGGCCGAGTAATATTTGTTTTGATGCTATTACAAGAGACAGAGGCATTCCTTTTAGCATTTAAACGTTTCATAGGTCGTAGACGAGAGCCTCTTAATATATATTCTGACAACGGGGCGAATTTTACCGAAGGTAGCCAATAAATAAAAGAAATGTATGAATTCTTAACATCTGATTGCGGCGTGATATCTTATCACCTAATAAAAGATAAAAATCATTGGCATTTTATCCCAGCGCGGTCACCCACATTTGGTGGAATATGGGAAGCCGGCATAGAAGGTGTAAAATTTCACATTAAAAGAGTCATTGGAGACATGGTTTTGACGTATGAAAGCTTTAATACAATTTTGATTCAGATACACCTTCTCATTTGTTAATTGGGCGATCACTAGTTGCACTTCCTGGAAGCGACGTCACTATTATTGCTTCGAACCACTTGAACCAGTATCAGCAGATTCAGTGTGTTGTCCAATCGTTTTTGAAAAGGTGGCACAAAGAATATTTGTCCCAACTCCAAGTTCGCACAGAATGGAAGAAAGATTCCCCCGAGTGAAGTTCAAATCGGAACTTTAGTACTTATCAAGGACATGAACCTTCCCCCATTATGCTGGGCGTTAGGACGTGTATCCAGTGTATTTCCGGGAGCAGGAGTTAATAAGTTGTGTGCTCTTCCCATTGACAATAATTGAAAGGTGGGCGGAATGTTAAGACTTTAAAGGACATTAGCTTTTGTTCGAGCCTTACGATGCGTGGCTAATTGGCGCCACTCTTTTGATATATGTCACGCCGACAGCATGTTATTGTAAAGACAAACATTTTTATTCTTTTATAGGTATATTATGAGCCTTGTTGCAAATATCGAATTAAAGTATTCAGTGTAATTGAGTTTATTTTTGCTGTATGATGATGTAACCAAATAAACAGTAACTTTGTTTATCACTTGATATACACACAGAAAAAGCATTGGGAAAGATAAGTTTATGGTTAAATAATAATCTACTAACCTTAAATGTGTTGAAAACAAAATGTATTACTTTCAGCTCAACCATCGTTAAACAACCTGAAAACTTTGAAATTAAACTGCACACTAATGACTGTCACAAAATCGATTGTAACTGCCCCCTAATACATAAAGTATCCCAAATTAAATATTTAGGTGTTATACTTGACCAACACCTACGTTGGTCACAACATATTGTCCATGTTAGCAATAGATTGAGAGCCTTAATACATAAATTTTATGTTCTTAGAGAAATTCTTTCAAAGAAAAATTTACTAATACTTTATAATTCCCTAGTGGAATCTTTATTAAGATACTGTATAGTAGCTTGGGGTGGAGCATTTCACACCACTATTAAAATTTTAGAGACAACACAAAACACTATTTTAAAAATCATCCTAAAAAAAGAAAAGCTATTTTCAACGAAAAAATTGTATGATGAATCGAGAATACTCAACATTAAACTACTCTTTGCTTATCAATGTATAATAAGAATATATAAAAACGGCGAAAAATTTAACCACAAAAACACCCATTTAACTCGATCAGTTACTAATATAGAGATACCTCTACAATTCTTTAAAAAATCTACAATTCTTTAAAAAATCAGCCAGTCAAAGATCATCATCATTCTTCGGTCCAAAATTTTTTAATACAATCCCGATTCACCTCAGACAAATAAAAAAATTAAAGAAGTTCCAAATTGAATTAAGAAATCATTTAATAACTAACCAAAATAAAATATTTGATATAATGGCTTAATAACATACAAACTACTGGTTCATTGTCGTTTTATTTTTTCTTGTCTACTACTTCCTTGCGTAAGTATTGTCTTCTTTTTATTATCTATTATTTAATTTTATTAATTGTCAACATTCATTCGTCTTATAACCTTATTTGCACTGTAATTTAGTTTTGATTTTTTTTTCTTATTTTTTTTTTATGTATTCAATATTAGCTATTTAAAGATAAAACGTGCAGAGTAAATACTACCTAATTGAGTAGTAACAAAACAGGTAGAAATGCCTAGGTAAAATGCTCAATTAGGTGTCTTTATGTATGTTTATAACTACTAATATTATTTTATTATTATCATTATGTACTTTATTACAGAAAATAAAAACTGAAACTGAACTGAAAAACTGAAACTGAACTACTTATATAGGTGGATCATATATATTTTCAGTTTTTAATTGATCTCAGATATATGATTTTTTGAATAATGCCAGAGATAAGGGAGGTTGAGAAAGCCTACTCTCTACTTCCTAAAAAGAATTGTATGCTGAGCGCCATCTATTGGAATATCTCAAAAAAATTGTGTCTGATAAGACAGTATTCTGTACATTTTCAAGTATCTTTACCCGGGAAAATTAAATTAATTGTGTGGTTTTCTTGTACCATAGGTGGTGAAAAAATGCCTTTTGTATGTTTTTACTGGAAATTAAACCACAAACTCGGGAGTCGGAGGTTACAAGCTGTAACTAATTTGTTACTTTTTCTAACTAAGGGTGTGAGGAGGATATTATAAATGAATAAATGTTTATAATTCATTTGTGGTTTAATTCCCAATAAAAACAAACCAAATAGTGGAAAAAATGAAAACTATTATTTTAGAACATCGGTATATTATCCATTTTTATTATTAACAATTATACAAAATAATACAATTATAACCTATATAAAATTCTAATAATTTTAAAAGTATGTTGCATTCATCTCCAAAGATCCAACAGTTTTTTAGACTTAAAAATAAAAAATTACCGTTTTAATTTTTTTTTATATTTTTTTTGTAGCCAAACATGTAATTGGATCCTGAGTGGCCCTTCTTAAATATTTGCCAGACAAAATCTTGTTGACTATTTTTAAATACATGAAGAAAATTACATTGATAGACATGTTTAGAAATATTTCCACACTGTTTGTATGACTGTCACAAAACAGTGTAGAAATATCTTCTAAACATGTTCTTCGAACATGAGAAATTAATTTGGATTTTATCCCATATACTGTTATAATCGTTGGCAAATGGTTCAAAACAACTTCTGTAACTGTTTTGAACACAAAACAGAAAATACTAGAAGGCCGAGTCAATTTACTGCCTTCATATTCTCTGCCCTGTATTAAAATATTTTGAGGAATGTTTTTGTCTGTACATATTTTATTGTAACATATACGACATTTACTGGGTAAAACTTTTTTTGCCACATACCCAGCGACGTAGGCAGATGCATAATCTTGCACAAAACTTAATTGTAATTTATTATATTTGGGCAGAATAGGTAGAGGAACAAGTGGAGTTTCCGACTGATTCTCATTCCCTTCTTGCTGGATAAAATCTTTTAACGTATCAAGGATGCCACTTGACTCATCCTCCTCACAATTCGAGCCAGCCGAATGTGTAGCAACAAAGTTGTTAACTAGAAGGGATTTCATAGAGGAAACAAATGATGAGCAATTAGGATTTATGTTCCTTACTCCATGGCTTCTCAATGAGGAAAACAAATTCTCAACTGAGGGCGTCGGCCCAGCTTTGTAGTGGAACGCTTCTGAAGCGATAATGACAACCAAGCAAGGTCGAGCACGGTTAGTACTTGGATGGGTGACCACTGGGGAAACACCGTCGTAGAGCCCGTACAGCCTGCAGCGCATCACTTTAGATTACTAGGGTCAGTAGCATATCACAGCTCGCAGGCATTATACCAATGAGCACGAGGTATAATGGAGATATGCCGTCTTTCGGATGAGACGTAAAACCGAGGTCCCGAGTCCATGGATGTTGGGCTCGATAAAGATCCCTACCACTGGTTGGAACACTAGTGGATTCGGCAAAATTTCCGGTTAGGGGTAGAGTGCTCCCGGCGTCGGTGATTAGCCTAAGTTGCGCAGAAATAGACCGACGTTAAATAACCGAATAAAAAAAAAAAAAATTCCCAACTGGATCCTGATTAAAACATCTTGGTGCAACATGCTTAAAATCTGTTTTTAGAAGTTTCTCCATGATGTATTTTAATCCTTTCAATGAAAAGATCCAATTATTTAGGGATGGGGCATATGATTTTTTTTTTCAGGATCAGTTGAGGAAACGAAGCACATGGATTCTAAAACAGGGATGCATGAATCCCAAAATGTCAGGTGGCCAGACTTTTTTGTTGCTGCACAACGTAATTGCTTTCCAGGAGGAGGATGAAGGGAAGAGCCATTAATACTGTCAAACAATTTATCGAAAAATAAAAATAAGTCGGCAGTATCAACAGCTTTAGGGTCAAGATAGAATTCGGAATCCTTAGGGAGACTTTGGCTGGCTTTAGCCATAACATACATTGCACTTCCTACCGTGCGGCTCATCACTTGAGTGCAATTTTTGACCTTCATTTTCTTCAATTTGTTTGGTATAACGTGCTCATCTTATAATTTATAGAATTGACTATAAGGTCCCTGTTTTTTGTCAATTTCATATAGTTTCACCATATGTGACCAAGATGCTACTTCTGAAATACCAGACATTGTAAATTTTAATTTTTTTGTAATTAAATTGATTCTGATACATTTCATCAGGTGAGGAAAATCATACAAATGTACAATTTCCTCACCATCCACAAGGTATCCTTGATAACGATTTCCTACATTATTTCTTAACAGGAAATCAGATGTTTCCCGCAATAATGCATTTATAGCAGATCTGTTTGTAGCACCTTGGTCAGATATACTTGCAACTATATGAAGTCCTGCATCTCTTACTTGCCTAACCACATTCTTTAGAATTCTCACTAACTGGGCCGTCGGAGCTGTACCTTCACAGAAAGTGAAGCAAACTGGTTGCTTCCACTTTCTGTGAACACCCTTTAATAAAAATACTAAGGCATGATCGGCAAATAAGGCTACTCTATCAGAACCACCATAGTCCACTAATCCCTCCAAAACATCTGCCCTCTCGATTGTATTGCAGACCAGCATCTAAAGATATTTCATCGAACATCAAAATACATGTTTTGTCTATTGGTTTTAATTTTTTCACCACAGATTTTAAATGCTCGAATATGCTGGAGTTAATGCCTGTTCTGAAAGGAATTCGATTCAACAGGGTCGACAAAGTTTTCCATGAGGGAAGACTGAAATATGCAGTATTATATGCAAAAATATCTCAAAAAAGTGATGATTTAATAAATACAGATATGAGAAAAAAATGAGTAATAAGAAAAATTTTTATTTATGCTATATTAACAAAATGAAATTCTCCTGATAAATTTTTAAAACAGGTAGTAAATGGTTAACTAGGTACCTACCTGCCTACAGGATATTATATTATTTTTAGAACCATTAGAAAACAATTGGAAGATAATACTGTAATTCTCAGTAATGGATGGATGAGGAATTTCCACAGGTAAAGACTTTATGCCAATAGTTTTACTTCAAATCCTTATTGTACAGGGGTAGTGTTTAAATGATTTATTATTATTTTTTTGAAATATCAAAAACTGACAAATATTGGTAAAATATTCAAAAAGTGCATAATATAAAGTGCTCTACTCATAACACAATTATTTAAATGAAAAAATTGGCAGTTGAGTTAGATTTTTACCTGATGGGGAAGAATCTCTTTTTCGATAATTTCCTACTAAAGGTGATGGAGTTCTAAGCTCAAGATTATTACCATGAGGTTCAATGAGGGCCAAGTCAACTTCATCTGTGTTACCTGAAAATATTAATTAATATTTATTAGTGGATCAGTTACACAATGTTTCATTAGAATAGGTACCTTGATTAACTGGGCTCAAACGGGGTGAAACTCTTCTATGCGGCTTTACATATACTCTCTTGACTTCCTTAACTTTTAAATCGTCATCTTTGAATGTTGAGGGGCCAGCTTGCATGTCTCGATCAGGAAGGTTTTTGAGAATGTCTAAAATGTAATATTAGATTTAAAAAATTATATTACTGATACTGGAGGCTTTTAATACAAACCTTTCACTGTGGTTTTTACTTTCTCCGTAGTTTTGGGGAGAAAAAAGCAGGTTTCTGACGAGGATTCATTATAATCTAAAAATAAGTTTAAAGTAAAGTAATATTTTCTTATTTCAAATTTGATATTATAGTACTATTTATCAATGATCATAAATACCTGGTAAATTTAAAGTTGATAAGGAATACTTTCGTAGGCGTCCGGATTCCTCAAAACAAAGTTTATCAAAATGCAACTTACAAACCACAAAATTGTGCAAGTCTTCTCGATCTACCAGTTTCCCATTATTTAAACGCTCAACCTAAATTGTTCTAATAACTTTGTCTGTTGGTATGGCAAACCTATAAATAAATAAATGCTTATTAGAACTCATTGATAGGAACAAAAGTATCTAGAACAAAGATAATCTCGTAAAAGGTAATTACCTTCTCGAAGTTTGATCATTACACCTCGGAACACAAGACGTTCGTAGTCTTTTAGCCATTTTGATTTAAAATTTTCACAATGTTTCTAGCACACAATACAATAAAACACGTTGTTTACTAAACAGTCAACACAGCACCAAGGCCATAGGTAACATTTTAATTTTTAGTGTTGTTAATCTATGGGTAACATAAATACTAAGAAGACAGATGCCTGATGCATGCATGCAGAGATAAAGGTTAGGGACACAGAACCCACAGAACATACGGATAGAGAAAAAGTACGTCTCACAACGCCATCTATCGGAATATCTCAACTAAACTTGGGACTAAAGCTGCAATTAGCAGTGCACACCCCGTGATTAATGCATGTTTCTAAAAGTTACTATAGTTTTTTCCTCAGTGAAGTTGATAAATTTAAAAACAGTCAAGTTCACGATGCTAGACTATTTGATCTGAAGGGTTTGTTGTGTCCCCTTTTCCAGCTTCTGGAATGAAGGTGACTTTTGCCCTTCTCCATGCTTCTGGGAAATGCTGGGAAAATCCCAGCGACTCCCGGTGCTTTAAAGGTAGAAAGTAGCTGATTTTAACCTTCCTTTACTACAAATGTGTCTAGCCAACATAGTGCAGTCGCAGGTGATCTAAAATATCAGATATTAAAAGATGACAACTAATAAAATAGACCGGAAGCAAATGACACATGTAGGTTTTCTCCATCGAGTTTCATATGAAAAACAAGTTAAAGAAGTCTATTTCCCAAAACCCAGGCTGGTGAATCGACGCCATAGTGAAAATTGAAAATCTTAGAATTTTCACGAAAATAGAACAATCAAGTTAGGTACTACTTTTCATCCGAAAACAACAAGGATAAGGGTTCATGAGCAAGGGTTAAAAATTGATGAACAGGTGAAAAAACAACAATTAACTTATGTATGCCGAAGAGAATTTAGATTTTGTTATCTTAGTAGATGTTATAAGGATTAGTGGCATAAATTTTGCGGCGATACTTCCATTTGTTCATAATTTTTTAAGTATAAAGAAAAAGTCATAATAACAATTAACCTATGGATGCCGTTTGATATAAGTATAAGTAAACATTATCGAATGGTCTCTAACTATTCAATGGCGGACGTTTTTTTAAGTTCAAATTAGTGTCTGTCACGGTTAAAAGGTTGAGTGGTATAAAGATTTGGCTGCGAAAATTATGAATTGTCGGCGTAGGGTTCCAATCCTGGACTGATAATTTTTATTTTTTGTTATATTGTGACATTTGTATATGAATAACCTTCAATCTTGCAGTTAGCATTGGAATAGGAATGTTTCACTGTACAAAAGTTTCAAGCATGAGTTAATAGTTATTAATTATTTATAACTTTTACATCATACTTGGAAAATTATTAACAAATGGAAGTATCGCCGCAAAATGTACGCCACTAATTTTTGTAACATCTACTAAGATAATAAAATCATCGGCATACATAAGTTAATTGTTTTTTACCTTTTTATCAATTTTCAACCCTTGCTTATCAACCCTTACATTACTTGGATTTGTGTGCCTTGTTGTTTTCGGATGAAAAGTAGTAACCAAGAAGTGCATACAAGTATACGGCATCCATAAGTTAATTGTTCTAGTTACGTGAAAATTCTAAGATTTTTAATTTTCACTAGGGCTTCGATTATCCAGTTTGGGTCTTGGGGAAGAGCCTTATTTTTTTCATATGAAACTCGATGGTGGAACAGCATCCATTCGATATAATGAAGCCTACCTGTGTCATGGGCTACCGGTCTATAATATGTATCTATTTATTAATAAAGAATCAGAAATTGTGAATGTTTGCAGTATCTTTCAATTTCTAGAGCTTCTATGTATGTATAAGTTGAGCATTTACTGTTGGATTATGTATATTAAATGCTTCGCATAATTGGATTCATCTGGCTGCTTGTTTCTATAGTAACCAATATACTTCAAGGTGTCTCTGAGTCTGCCTAAATATTTGACTTGTAGAGCATCAGATTTATTCATTTTAATAAATGTTGAATATGAATTAATAAACCCTTCCTATTCATTCCACAAGTAGCCAGTGGAAAACCTGGTTTCCCTGCTTATCACATAATTATTTCACAACAATTAGGTGACCACTAGTACTACTATTACATAGTTTGCGGACTTTCGACTCCTTTTGAATTCTACTTTTAATGTTTTTCGATAAACATTTAAATTATGCTGTGAGCAAGAAATGTTCTCTTGGTAATATAATTCGCCGCATAGCTAACAAGTGACGACGCTGTAGGTATTTCCGCTCTGCTCTCCGTCGGCACGCACGTACAATATTATTATAATTATTTTTCGTTCGTTGTCCCGTTTCTTCGTTTGCGCATTTTAAGTTTTAAGCAAAATTTACCAAGCCATACTCCTGTACAAACAAATTCTCTCGCCCGAATGGACCTATGGCATCCAGCTAAGAGGTTGTACTAGCAAAGGTAACTTAGATGTTATCCAGCGATCTGAAAACAAAGTACTGAAGTGCATTGTTTATGCAGAAACAGTGACCTCCACAGGGACTTCTGTAGCATTATTCCGTCTATTCAAGGCAAATCATATGGTTCAAATGTATTTACAGTTAATTTTATTTTGCCACAGCTCACTAACTTCTGGATATATATGCCAACGTTCTCAGGAAGTTTGAGCTCACAGCTCTATGAAGTCCAAATTATCTGGTTCGTGAAATATTCAGGGACCAGGAAAGTGAACTCTGGAAATGTCTCCGATTGTATCTTTCTTCGTCTTTGTGTGCTCTCCTAACTCAGTTTTATGAGAGTATATTGTATTTGGTGTGTCCGTCACTCTTTGGAGTTTAGCTCATTCGTAAGTGCTCTCCATTTCCTCACAGTGCTTTCTTCAAGAGTCTCCTTAAGCTTTTTTCAAGGCCCCATTATAACTTAACCTAAGATGTTCTCATAATTATCCCACCAACTAGTGTTTAGCTTTATCAAATTTTTGTGTACACCCATGGTGAATGGTATTTTAACAAATAAATTAACCCCCCTTCAAGATTTTATCCTACGTCCATGGTAGATGGACATTTTTGCAAACAAATTAACATTTTTCGAAAATTTTATCGTACGCCTATAGTAAAAGGAAAATTATACAAAATAAATTATCTCCTTCAAAAAATTGAATCGTGCATCTACGATACACGGTGACGGTTATTCCAACCTATGAGTGGGGCCCCTACCAAAAATAACAACGTGGCTGGAGAAGTATCGCAATTTTAACAATGTAGAGTATTCACAAATTGAACTTTCCTCCTTTGTGTTGTATAATCCCCTCTAACAATTTTAGTCAGGAGTTGCTGACTTAACTAATCAAATTTTAGTTCAAGTAAGCCCATTCGGATATTTTCTTTGTATAAGCTGGGCAAATCATCCCCTGGTATATTTTCCAATGAAGAAAAAACCTAACTCCACTCACTACAGCATGACTGTGACATAATATTCGATAATAGTAACAAGTGT
The DNA here is from genome assembly GCA_947563755.1 of Lochmaea crataegi. Classification (NCBI taxonomy): domain Eukaryota; kingdom Metazoa; phylum Arthropoda; class Insecta; order Coleoptera; family Chrysomelidae; genus Lochmaea; species Lochmaea crataegi. The sequence goes on along the minus strand of OX387434.1, from coordinate 29,032,754 downwards.
TGTCGATAATAGTGACAGGTGTTTTCGATAATAGTGACAGGACTTGGTTGAACGGTATGGGTTGAACGGTTACGTGTCGGTTACGCCACCAAGTTTTCACTTCAAAAGTTGCGAAATTCTCGAACTTTTCCGATCCCGCCAATAATATATATTGGGATTGGAGTTTTTGCAAGTTCAACGTTTCAACGCTAGTACCACCGACCACATTTGAACAAGTAACTCCCCTAATAACACGGAAACATCCCAAAAATATTCCAGAAACATCTTTCTGGGACAATAGAAACATACTAACAACATCCCCATTTCCCTCGAACCATCTCTAGGATGTATCTGGCAACAGCCATGTCATCATTTTCAACGTTCTACAAACATCCCAGTAGGATGTTTCTAAGATGACATAGGATGTACTAGGTTCATTCGGGGTACTTTGTTTAGAACATCTCAGAAACGTTTCTAAAAATACACTGGAATTGAAATCACTAGGTGCAAATAAAATATTTCAATATTTCTTAAAACAAGAGCAATTTATTACAAGTTTCTAACAATATATTCCATAAATCACACGTTACATTTTCTAGTAGGTATAGGAAGTGTATTATAAATCATTGGTAAACAAGTATTAGCAACCATGGCATGGTTGCTATGACTTGTCTACCAATGCTTTATTTCCCTATACCTAGTAGAAAATGTTAAATAGGGTAATATGATAACAGTTCATTTACTTATGTTTTAGTTCCATCCTCAATCGTCTTTCTTTTGCTCTTCTCACCAATTTTCAATTCGATTTTCGTTTTTCAGCCGTTTATAGCGCTGACTATATTTATTTAATAATTTTCTTTTTTTCTGACTATCCATTTTACTATCCAATATAAATACTCACTTTATAAATAAGCCACAACACTCACAAGGTTACCGCTTATTTTTACCACAAAAACTCAACAACAGCGTGCTGTGAACTCAACACTTCTACTTCTAACCTTACTTTTTGCAAATTAGGTCTTCTTCTTTTTTTTCTAATCTTCTTTTACCTCTTTGCAATGTTGAAGCAGGGGGATATCACAAATACGTCAGTCATAATATTTTAATAGGTATGTATGGTTTAATAAACATTGTTAAAGTTTAAAGACAATTAACAATTATTGGCAAAAATGTACGAGTTGTATATTTTGTAATGAAAATCATATATATACCAAGAGAAACATTCTAGGGACATCCCAAGGATGTAACATTATATCAATCGTATTTATGTACCAATAGAAACATTCTAGGAACATCCCAAGGATGTTACATTATATCATTCATATGTATGTACCAATAGAAACATTCTAGGAACATCCCACCTAGGTCGGAAACATTGGGACACTAGTAGTACTTTAATGGTATGTCCCAGGTAAATACTGTGTTATTAGGGAAACCATTCTTTTTGAAATGACAGATTCGTTTAACACATTCACCATGTCTTCAATGATTTTCTTTGGCGTTAACCCTTTTACACGCTTTATATTAGCCTCACTTGTATGTTTGTTTGTAACGCAACCTTTAAACTCGATTTTTACCCACTTTAAACGCTCAGAATAATACGAAAATGACACTCGTCAAGGACCGATGACGATACAATATAGTAGTTAAATATAGGCTATTATTGAATATTAAACTTGTAAAAAAATAAATTCATGACGTATATTATCGTTTTTGCTTGAAACCTCCTACTTTTTTTTTCGGGTTGAGATGGGAAACTCATATTCGAATGGGTCCTATCCAAGACCCAAACCATTCCTCCTCCCTCCTCAACATTATCTCCACCATGTTCTCCCAATACACCGTCTCCCCTAGTTTCCTCTTCAACTTCTTCAGCACTTCCTCGTTCTTCCAGCATCTAAACACATGTCCCACATCATCCTCCACTTCACACCTCTCGCACACTCCGGTCTCTCTTTCCCCAATCTTGTGGAGGTACCCTACTCTCGACCCATTTCCAGTGAGCACCAGCGTCAAGAAGTAGTTCACCTCCCCCAATTTCCGGTCCATCCCACTTCACTACCGGTCCCATCCCACTCATTTTCCCTATCCCCTAGTATCCTTGACTTCCCGAATTCCGCATCCCACTTCTCCTTCTCCCCCTGTGAATAATTTCCCTATAGTCTCCTTCTTTCAATCTTCCTCTAGCACCTTGTTCCTATTTCCATCCAACCTTTTCACCGCTATCTCATACGCCTTTCCCCATGGATTATTTTCCACTTCCCCCATTAACTCTTCCCACTTCCTTCTTTTTCCCCTCTCCACCCTACGCTCCAGCTCCTTCTTTTTTTCCTTGTATTCACCCTTTTCCCTCTATCCTTTCTCTTCCCCTCAGCATCCGTCTCCGTTCATTCTTACACTCCCTCCACAGCTTCTATTTTTCCACATTCCACTAGTAATTAGCCCTCCGCTCACGTCTATTGACCCTCTCTCCCTCTCTTTTACAGCCCTGTATCACATCGTACAATTCATCTACACCATGTTCAAGTCACCTTGCTATATCTTCTCTTACTTCCTTTCTCATACTCTCTGCCTAGGCCTTCGTACACCTCCATCCCCACTCTTCCAATAATTCCTTTCTCCCTTTCCTTATATCCGTCTCCATAGACCTAAGTAAGCTCAAGCTTTCCTTATCTTCTAGCACCTTCCAACTACACACCTCCTACTAGAGCTGATATACTAACAGATGCCGTGGCTCAGTTGGTTGAAGCGACTGTCTAGTGAACAGGAGATCGCGAGTTCAAATCTCACCGAGACCTCATGGATAAAAAATTTTTATTTGTTAAAAATACTCAGCAAAGTTATGAATAACAAAAGTAAAGTCAATCAGATGAATAAATTATAGTTTAATTTGTATAATTCAATATACAGGCTGATTGATTATTGTGATAAAGGTCAGTAGGTCTGTTATCATAAAAGATACCAAAAAAAGTAATATATAAAAATTGTGGAAAGCTTTACTCTTCATAATTGTAAATTAGTTACAATGTTACGAAATGCTAGATCAAAGTTATGTTTTTTTTTGTAACGCAACCCTTAAACTCGATTTTTACCAACTTTAAACGCTCAGATTAATCCGAAACTTCGCGCACTTGTCAAGGACCGATGACAGTACAATCATTTTAAATAAATAAAAAATAATTCCTTGAAATTATGTGATAAAACGTCACTTTTTTAGTGTTGACATACATCATAATATGGTCTATATACAACAGCTTGGTTGATAGATTATTAAGTCTTCGTAGCCGAGAGGTATGGAGGTGTGTGTCAAAGTGGTAAAAGCGTGGGGTACTACATTTCGGATTAGAACTAGTGGGAAATTATAACAATTAATATCGAGCACTCCACGCTTTTACCATAATGACATTAATTTTCTCGTTAATCATTTTATTCTTAAATTAAGAATTATTTTCTACTTTTTTGTTCGATTGCCCTATAAAGCGTGTTTTTTAGTTTTATTTATTCACAAGGAATTTAATAACCGAATGATTTTCAATATTTTTCCATTGTTAAAAAATGGCTTGTGAACAAAAAAGGTGTTGCCAGATTGAAATTAAATTGAACGTATGCATGTCAAAAAATTTTGTTCTGCTTGTTCAATCAGTCTATAGAGTTTGTCTCTCTTTGCATTTTCAGAGTAAATAGGCAAATGAATAAACTTTTTATTTTTTGGTATAATTCTATTACAATAAATATTTCAAATAAATAATCCAAAATACTAAATTATGGATTAGTTTGTCCCATCTGAATTTTCGGTTTTTGTCGACCAACGCTTATAAATTCCGCAAACCAGTCTAACGGAGAGAAAATAAATTATCTCAAACAGGGATAGTAAGGAAAATCCAATGAAGAGACCCAATAAACCTCCAACGTTAGCTAAAAACTCCAAGTGTCCATACAATTCACTTCTCACATGGGGAATAAAGTAGACTTTCTTGAAGTATATTACCAATTGAGACCAAACTTTCCTGTAAATAAGAGAAGCGGATGCTAGTCGGATTAAGCTCGTGCAATAAATAGTTGGTTATATAAAATTGAGTTGCACACACTGCAGTTCGTAAACAAGTTTAAAGGTATGTTTACTTGATTTTATTTATAGCTATATTGTTATGTTCACTTTTATGACTAACTATTTCTCACTTCATCGTAATATATTTTGTTTGCCACTGGGGCTAATAAATTTTGACAAACATATACTTTTCTATGGGAATTTTAATGTATCACCGAGAATCCAAGAAGTTTATCACCTAGTTTAACTATAAGAATCTATGAGGTGAACGATTTCTTCTTACATCTAAACTAATATTATTGGGAGAAAATATTTGTTTGTTTATTTGTGATGGTTAAACTCGAAAAAAAAATTTCAAAGATTCTTTCACCTATAGAAAGCTACATTATCAGCGAATATCATGGACTGGAAAAAATAATATAAAAGTCATCATTTGGTGTGCTCTGCAAATACTGTCACTATCAAAAAATAATGTAGTAGGTGTTTATACTACAGCTACGAGACAGAAATTTTCATTGTTAAAGTCTCGATAAAAACCTGGGAAATATTTACAGACTTGTAGGTCCTTCGTTAGAGGGCGTAAAAACTAAACAAAAAATTGAAATTTCACAAGATTTGCCTAATTGGAGGGTATTTTAAATACAATAAGCAGATTTGCATGAAATTTGCAAATACCTGTCCATCCAGAGTTCCATCGACATCCAATACCAAAAACATCTGAGTGCGGAACAATAACAGCCAATCATAAGCCTTGCATACACTTTCCGTTCATGGTGTTTCATTGGTTTCTAGCTCATTTGACAGTATGTGAGGTGAGTGAGGTTAAGAAACAGAAATGATATGAAAGAAAACCAGTTTCACGCCAAAAATTTATACCTCAACAAGAACCATTATGATTTAGCACCAGAACATTCAAATTTGTGTACATACATATTGCAGTGAGTGGATGAGATCGCTTCGATCAGTCAAAATAATATCAAAATAACAGTGAATGAGCTACAAAAACTTATAACAGAATAGTGAAATGGTTTAACAGTTGAAGGATGAAGCCCAAAGCCTTAAAACTCAATGCATAATTTTCAATAGGCAAATTATTTCCGGATCATTTGCGAGAGATTGAAAAAAAAACATCTATTTTTGAAAAAGTACAAGATGAGACTATTAGTAGTGTTACGTTTGAAACTACTACAATAACTTACTATTCTAATTTTAATACCGAGAAATAAGTAAAACTGCAGTGTCCACACAATTCCTGGAAGTCCATGAACACATCTGCAATTCTTATATCGCATATGTGAATGTATTGTGAGAATACATAACTCCTCCGCTCTTAGAGAGAAATTCGGGGGGTACCAAGAGAATCTCGGGAACATTCTTCAGCTGGAGCTTTTATTTAAAGTTTCTTCTCACAATTGTATAACAGGCCTATTTCAATGCCAATACTAAGGCAAATATAAAGTATTATAGTCCATACACTAGCACTATGAAAATTAACCGGTTTTTCCAAAAATGGCTTTTAAATTTTGTTTTTGAATGTTTGAAGTCTTTTAAAGTCTTAACTTGATCTAAATGAAAGTTATCTAGTTTTAGAGGTTTAATTGGAAGTATCGAGTCTTCCAGAGATAGTACTGAAAAGTCTAGTTTTGGTAACTCAAAGTTATTGAACTCGCGCTTAACACTTTGTGTTGTTGTGTGTTGACTTTTCAGTAATCTGTGCGCTACAGATCTAGCCTCGCCTTGTATAAAAATGTGTAATGGAGGCAGATTCAGCAAGACTTCCATCGCACTTGTGGGAGTAGATTTTATGGCTTCCGTCATACACAGGCAAGCAAGCCTTTGTGTGCTACTCAATAGCCTTATAGCTCCCACTTGCAGTGTCTTTGTCCACCACAATACTAATCCATAGGCTATCATTGGTCTAACAACCCTTGTGGGTCATTTTTGGGGTAAGTCCTTAGTTTTTCCCACACATTCTTCTGCATCTGCCAAGGGTAATGGTAGCTTTCTGTGTGGTCTTCTGAAGGTGAGTGTTCCATGGAAGCCTTTGATCAAAATGTACTCCTAGGTACTTTGTTTCTTAGGCACACCTCTCCTCCTAACACTATTGGCTTCAGTCCTTGTAGTGCCGTCTTTTTCGTGAAATTGATAATTTGTGTTTTCTAAGCATTGACTGTCAGTCTCTCTTGTGTGCATCAATTATCAACTATATTTAAGGCTGATTGCATTATTTCCGATATCACGCCAGCAAACTTGCCTCTGACTACAATAGCGATGTCGTCTGCATATCCAAGATAGTGAAAACTGCTGTGGACAGTTCTGCAAATAGGTCGTCTACTGAGGTTGCCCATAGTAGAGGTTATAGCACTCCTCCTTGTGGACATCCTCCACTCGTCCTTGCCTTAATGGTGACTTGCCTTAGAGTGGAGTTTATTATGCTCCAGAGTTGCCTTTATCCATCGGCATATTGTTGTGGATGTCCCCCGTCTATTAACCAATGAATTCGTGGTAACATTGTTAAATGCTCCCTCGATGTCTAAGAAAGTGGCCATTGCTATCTCTTTGTCTTCTATTGACTTTGAGATAAGCCTGTTTAGATCCGTAGATTTGCCTCGTTGATAGGCATATTGGATAGGGGTTTATCCTTTAACACTTCGTCTCTTATGTACCTGTCCAGTAACCTTTCTAATATTTTTAGTAGAAAGGAGGATAGGCATATTGGCCTGTATGACTTTGGCATTAAGTCAGATATTTTAACTAACTTGGGTATGTAAATGACTTCAACCTTTTGCCATACTTCCGGTATGTATTTCCATGCCAGACTAGCTTTGAAGTTATGTGTGGTATTAACACATCGATTCACATTTGTAGTTGAATGGGATATATACCATCTATCCCTGGGGATTTAAATGATTGAAATTTATTTATGGCCCATCTAATTTTAGTTGGTCTAGTGACTTCAGTGGCTATTTTCCAATCCGTAGAACTTGGCCTGTTTGACCTTCGTTCTCGTATGGTAGGCCTGACTGCGACGGTGGCCAGAATTGATGAGGCTGGAAAGTGGACGTTTATTAGTACCTTTAAACTCTCCTCTCTGGTTTCTGTATAGGTGCCGTTAGCTTTCCTAACGAAACCTTCTCCCTTTTTGGTTGTCCCATCCTTTGCCAGGACTTTGTGGATTCGGAAGCATGTGAGAGCATCCGAGATGTCCTCGCAAAATTTCCTCCATGAGTTTCTTTTGGCTTTACGAATTTCTTTGTTGTATTGCGTGAGATTATACCTGTAGGTATCCCAGTCCTGGTTGCTTTTGGCCTTGTTAAAAAGATCGCGGAACTGTTAGCCGCACATCAGTTTTTCGAATATTAAAGGAAAGTAAAATGGATCCCTATAAAATGAGGAGCTCATAAAAGACGATTTCGATAGGAGAATGTTAGATAACAATGTGATCCAACTAGAAGATGAGGCTGGAAAGAAGATGTTTTGTTTTCTGATGAGAGCACATTTACACTTCACGGTCATGTTAATCGTCAAAATTGCCTCTATTGGTCTAATGAGAATCCTCACTGGATGAGAGAAGAACATGCACAATAGCCTGAAAAAGTTAATGTTTGGACAGGAATTGTTGGAAATCATATCGTAGGTCCTTTTTTCATTGATGGCAACTTGATTGGAGATAAACATTTAGAACTGCTCCAAAATAATGTCGTGCCACTTTTGACAAACTTATATCCTGATTCAGCAAACCCACAAGTTCCTGCCAATATAATATGGTTTCAGAAAGATGGAGCACCGCCCCATTACCAAATCGATGTCCGGCAGTACCTGAACCAAATTTTTCCAAATAGAAGGATAGGGAGGCGCAGATCGATAGAATGGCCAGCACGATCTCCTGGTCTAACGACATTAGACTTATTTTTGTGGGGATATGTCAAAAGTATTGTATACAAAACCTAAACACCTCAACTTAGATGACTTAAAAAGACGAATCATGCTTGTGATTAGATCATTCACGCCTGAGATGTTGAGTAACGTTGGAAGGAAAGGACATACCGTTCAGTTGCCATCTCTACCGACAGTCAAGCTGCACTGAAGGCACTCGATTCCATAGGGGTCAATTCTAAGCTAGTATGGGATTGCATAGGTGCCTTAAACGCACTTGGAGACCATTGCAAGGTCATGGTAGCCTGGGTACCAGGACACGAGGGTCATAAGGGCAACGAATTAACGGATGAAACGGCTAGACAAGGCTCATCAATGCCATTCATTGGACCGGAACCCTTCTGCGTCGTCGCAAAGTCGACAATAAATATGGCCACAAAGAAATGGGTGGCACAGAAATCTCTACAATGGTGGGTAACCTCACCAGGTCAGAGAAAGGCGAAGCAGTTCATTAGAGGACATTCACCAACTTTTACGGCGGACCTAATGAGCAAAGACATTGTCTCCATCTGTACAACCAGAGGATGTCCACAGGGAGGAGTAGCATCCCCATTAATGTGGAGCCTGACGGTTGACGAACTCCTGTGTGGTTTGACTGACCTCGGAATATCCTGTATATTGTCATAACAGCCAGGGGAAAATTCGAAAATACCCTTAGTGACATCGTACAAAAGGGTCTGAACTATACAAATAGCTGGTGTAGGCAAGTGGGACTTAACATCAACCCCACCAAAACCATCTTAATAGCCTTCACTAAGAAAAGAAAGCTCAACCTCGAAACCATTAAACTTGATGGGAGCGAGGTTGAATGGAGACAAGAAGTCAAGTATCTAGGTTTGACTCTAGACAGTAAACTCCTGTGGAATAAACACGAAAAGGAGATTACATCAAAGCAAAAATTGCTCTAATGGTGTGCAGGAATCTGGCAGGGAGAAATTGGGGGTTCAACCCAAAAATCCTGAGCTGGATGTACACTGCGATGGTGAGACCAATTATCACTTATGGAGCCATTGCGTGGAGTAGTAGAACTAGCCTATTGACAATGAGAGAAAACCTCACAAAAATTCAAAGACTAGCCTGTATGTGCATTACAGGAGCAATGAGAACCTGCTCAATGGCAGCCATGGAACTTATTCTCAACCTCACACCACTACATATGGTGGTGGAAAGTGTTGCAGAAAGAACAATATACAGACTAAGTAGAGAGGGAATCATTAAAAAAAACCACCTCCTTACTTCTTAGAAATCAGAAAACCTGGGACATGCCACAAGATGGTATGATGAAAAAGTATAACTTTTCAAAGAAATTCGCTACGGAATTAAGCAACAAGAAGGAATGGGATCCAAATACCATTACCAGACTTGGAAAGAATGCCATTCAATGGTACACAGATGGCTCAAAAGCAATAGAAGGAACTGGGATAGGAGTGTACGGGCCAGGAGCCAAACACTCTGAAAGCTTGGGAAAACCCCGAGTATCTTTCAAGCGGAAATTCACGCCATAAGAAAGTGTGCTCAGTTCAATAAAGATAAAGGATATAGAAGGCAAAGGATTATCATAATGTCGGATAGTCAAGCAGCCATTAAAGCACTGAGCTCTTATGTTATCAGTTCCAAAATGGTGTGGGAATGCCTAGGCAAACTAAATGAACTAGGCGAGAACAATATAGTCACCTTAATGTGGATTCCAGGACACACAGGGATAGAAGGAAATCAAATAGCAGATGAACTAGCAAAGAGGGGGACTGGAACACCCTTTTGGCGGCCGGAACCCTTTTGCGGTATCAGCTTAATGTAATATTGGAAGAAATAGGCAAAGCCGAAGAAAAGAGAAGATCTGACTATTGGAAAGATCTAGTAGGACTTTGGCAATCAAAGATTCTTCTGGGTGACTACAACCTGTTGAGATCAAATGGAAGCATAAGTCAAAGTAAAACTGCACTAAGAGTTTTAACAGGCATCCTTACGGGACATTGTCGCCTGAATGGGCACCTGAAAAAGCTCAAAATAGTGGAGGAAGAAGAATGTAGATTCTGTGGTATGGAAGAAGAAACCTCCATCCACATACTTGCGAACTGCACAGCATTTCAGAATCATAGGGCACAACACCTTGGAGATTACTGGATAGAAGAGGGACATTTACCTAAGTTAAAGCCTGCAGATATCCTAAAATTCCTCCGGGAAATAGGACTAAAGGAGCTACTAGTCTCTGAGACTTTCCTTGGGAACTAAGTAGAAGTAAGGGGGCACAATAGATCTTTGTCACCCCAAATTACATACATACATACATACATGAGCAAAGATAGGAAAACTGTCAAAGCCGTAGTGGGTGTGTTAACGGGGCACTGTAAGCTTAACAGGCACGCAGAGCTAATGGGGTTGACAGACGAAGCTATGTGCAGATTCTGTCACCTAGAGGAGGAAACTGCAGAGCACATCCTATGCCAGTGCGATTGCCTGGCGAATGTGCGGTTTCTTGTACTAGGCGATGAGAAGCCACCGGCAGGGAACTATATGAAAGATTCAGTCTCGAGGCTGTTTGGCTACTTAAAAAGAGTCGGGCTGGAGAATGTAATCTAGATTAAGAGGACCACAATAGATCTGAAACCGTGGCAGTGGAATAGGCCGATTAGCCACCTCATCAAATCTATCTATCTAACATTGGAAGACATTTCTATACCAGATTAGCATGTTGCCAAGACGTTCGCGGCGAGCATTTTGAACATTTTCTACATTGACAATAATATTTTTTTGTTTTTTTTACATTATTAAGAAATAATCAGTATTACTTATTAGGTTTTTAGTGTGATGTAGCGAATTTGTGAAATAAAATAATTTTCATTTTTTAATGTTAATTTTTGTAATAAATCTCTTTTAAATGCGCATTTAAAAATACAAATCGACGTGTCCGAGCGTTTTTCCCAACACGCCCTCATTTATTCGTTATCGAATTTATTCCATTTGGCTGTTCCACACTGTATGTACAATTACTAAAGCGGGTTAATATAACATATGCAGACGTTATAGACAGGAAAACATGTAGGCATAAGATTTTCATTTGGAAAGAAATAGAAGAAAGAGTGTTAATTCGGAGAGAATGAAACAAGTGAGCCCTTATAAAAAAAGCACTGATTTTACCATCCGCGAATAATAAATAATAATAAACTGAAAACTATACATACTCATTTTGCTTCTGATTTTTCATAAAACCCAAAGCTTCGTATTCTTTCCATTGATCATATTCGATTTCAGTGATTTCAGTTTCGTAATCAAGCATGCTGCACATGGGTAAACATCCACATTCATTATACATTCCTCCATTGTTATCGATTGAATGCTGAAGATTTCTCCAATCCAGGTTATCTTGAACGAAAAAAATATATACTACCAATAACGGCCTCTGGTAAATTATGTAGTTTTTAGATAGAATCAACCTTCAAGAAATATATATGTTGAAATTTCATGACACTTCCACAATTAGTTACGTGGTTTTAATAACGTTGTTTTGCTTTTGAAAAAAGTGGTTAGATTTAGAAATGAAATATGTGTGCAGTAAACAGAGAAGTCTTGAAATAGAGTCAAATATAATAGTTTGATAATATTATAACGCCTTACAAAGTTTTTGAAAAATATTTTTCAAAGAACAGAGACCCTTCACTAAGAAGCAACAACTGCTTCTCGGGCTATATAAATATTGTCAATAGTTTGAGGAGTAGGGATTGTTTTTATTTGCAAAAAGATGAAGGAAGCAAAGTTTTTATAATGGACAAACAGGATTATTTCGAGAGAGTTAATGATTTGATTGAAACAGGTCCTTATTTGATTGTTGTAAAGAATTCATTTAATGAAATGATAACGAATGTTGAAGATACTATTGAAAATTGTAACAACGTTGTTACTAGAACTTTAAAATATAAATTATCTGTTAGTAGCCCCTCGATTTCAAAGCTCTATTGCCTTCCTAGGATACATAAACCTGGAAACGCAATGAGACCTATCGTTTCAGCTGTTTCATTACCTTGTTTTAATATTTCTAAGTGGTTAGACCTTGCAGTACTTGGAGGATTTACTTGTTTCCAATAGTTTGAGCCACGGAGTACCGCATATTATTTACGTTTGGCAGAGATGTGCATGAATCAAAATTATTTTCAGTATAGGAACCAATTTTATGAACAATAAGAGGGAACGGCTATGGGTTACTGCCTATCGCTAATTTATTTATGAGTTGATTTGAGACACAACCATGCACGTTCGAGAAAAGTTATGATTTGACAGATAAATAAAGGAACGAGCACAAGCAAACACATATGAAACTGGTCTCACAAATTCAGGAGTTGTTCTAAGAACCATAAGATAAATTCATAAAAATGTACATAGTACATAGTTGACATCTTGAATATATCAGAAAGCCAACCAATTCTATTGGTTGGCATTCATTTCCCTTCTGTGATGTTGCAAAAACGACAACAAAAAGTGGGTAGCCCATAAATCTATGGAATGGTGGACAAAAACTCACCAGAACAAAGACAAGCGAACCAGTTCATAATAGAATATTCGACAAAATTTATGGCAGACTTGATGAGTAAAGACAGGAATACTGTAAGAAATGTGGTGAGTCCGCTAATTGGGAACTGTAAGCTCAATGGGCACTTGAAGCTGATGGCATTGGCAGAAGAAGTCATGTGTAAAATACATTCTATGGCAGTGCCACAGCCTGGCATATGTGCGGATTTTTGCACTTAGCAATGTTAAATTACTGGCAACGGACTATATGAATAATTCAGTCTCAAAGCTGGTGGACTTCATTGAGAGATTGGCGGGAGAAAGTAATCTAGATAAAAAAACCACAAAAGATCTGAAAGATCCAGTCGTGTATTACATTTTACTATGAATAAAAAGTAAAGTTTCAGTCTAGGCATATTCAAAGGACTTTAAAGGACCAATTAGCATTCTATTTATTTTGATTGATTTGGTATAATTCTTTTTAGAATTCGATGAAAATTTTTTCAGTTAAGTAGAAATCAAAAGCTGAAAAAAATTTACATTGAGGAATTTTCACATTTTTTTCCAATGACAATTTTCATAAATTGACCCTTAAAAAGCAAATTAGAGCTAAATTTAGAAACATTGATTTTTAATTCTCTATTCCGCTCTGACCTGACCTGTCAAAGTACGGACAGACAGCATAGTCAGTATACCTATTGCCTTGAACACACGCTGAAACTTAATAATTTATGTAGTAGAGATGGTCATTTTTACAATAGCAATAATCTATCTTATACTGGCATGGAATGCACTTATCAGCTGAACGTCACCAAACAAGGTGCCATAGTCGTCCTAACTTCAACTCTTCTCCAGTTTGGGACCCAAATAATCTTCGGTTAGGCTATATAAATGGTCAAAATTATTTTGCGCAAGTTCCCCATTGTTATGTACACAATTACAATATTATATATGAAATTTAAATACTCACTTTTGACTTGTTTCATGCACATGAAATTTCCATTTCCGCATATCGGTGTATGACGTTCTCCTGAAATTTGTTAACATCAGTGGACGTTATCACATCAGCTTAATTAATACGAAGAGTTATATTTAAGAAAATTTTTAATGAGTTCAAGTAAAAGTTAACAATCAGTACGAAAGGCATACATTGAAGAGCATGTGCAAGAGGAGCTCGCATTTGATATTTATAAGAATTTCCTGGAAATTTAGACAATCTATCAGCATTGAAATCTCGTCCCTGATAAACAATGTTGTTATCATGTTTGAATGTTAGCAAATCCTTCCTTCACTAGTACCAAAAAATCAGAAAGAAAAGGAGATAATTGAACGTTCAAACTCAACACTCAAACATCAATTTTATAATTCAGTTTTTGCCAATGACAATGGTCTCAAAAACTGACTCTACGTTAACCATTTAACATTTATTACAGCCACTGCGGATTAACTGCTTGACCTATTGTGGACATATAGGTATTATTGGAAAAGCATTTAAGTAAACTATAAACCAACAAAGTATTTAACGAATAAAGCTTTTATGGCATAATTGATTAAAAATAAAAAAATGGCAGAAATCTTTTTCGAAAAAGTTTCAGAATGCAACTATTCTTATTTTGTCAACGTAATTACCTACAGGATTGATATTGAAAAGTCAATATTTGAAACTGAATTAAGCACAAACCAACATTTTATTCTGGGCATTTTATTAAAAATCAAAATCATTATGCTAAGCATATTTATTATTGAATTGAAATAATGCTTAACAAACTGACAAACACAGACGTTGCTTATGTCGTATATCTTGTACCAAGGAAACGTTTGAAAAATTAAAACATGGCCCCGTCTATTGAATCTCACACAACCTAGATAAAAAAAATAGTGATATCACACCACCATCTTTAAAAAACTTTTGGAACTTAAAATCCTCAAATTTGCGATAAAAAATATTGGGGCTCACTTATCGGTATAAAAACTCCCAAGTTGCACCAAGTGATACACATTTACAAAATTTCATTAAAATTGGTTGGGCAGTTTCGAAGATTAGCTTGGTCGAACATCGGGACACGGTATGCGGCAGATAAACCATCGATAAGAAAGATCTCAAGAACTAAATTGTCTGAAAAAATTTGTATGGTGAGGTTTCTAAGAGTGAACTATTTGATGAAAATATAATCATATTTTATATACTTCCGGTCTTCGATTGTTTAACAGTTTTGATGAATAACTCACAATACTAACAAAATGGTTTGTTTGTAGCCTACATCTCCGAGTTCAGAATTGTTCAGAACTTGTTAAAAATTATTGTGCGATAATTCTCTCGGCCTAATACCATTTTTCGACTGACTCATCAAAAAATTTAGTTCAGGTACAGCTTTCATCGAAACGGTTTGAGACTTTGACGTTAAGTTAACTAAAATTGACAGTTTATTTTGACATTTGATATTTGTTGACAGGCGTCCACTATATTGTTATATGCAACACTCAATAGACAACCCTCGTAGTTCCCTATTACCGTTCTCAAGTTGAAATTTTTAAAAAATTAATACTATATAATAAATTCACATGTACCTTCATAAAATTTAATATTTATTTTCCCATGTAATTTGGATAAAAGCTTGAATACTTTGGGTATTATTAACCACATTGGGCTATACCGTTTACAATTTAATTTTTTTTCATTATACAGGATGCTGATAATATTTGAATTGAGTAATTAAATTTTTTCAAATTATAATATGTGATCACATATTTTGGAATAACACGTCTATTTCTATTATAGTTTATTTCAAGAAGTAGGTACATAGAGTATTGGAATGAAATTATCCCCTAACTAACATGAGTTTATCGGATACTACAGAATTGGACTCAAAATTGACAATGTATTTTACAATAATTTAATAGTAACTTTAGGTAGGTACTATTGAAAAATAAACAATTTCAAGTGCCACAATTTTTAAGTTTATAAAAGGATACTTGGTGGATCACTTCGAATATAAAATTATGTACTATAAAGTATTATAGCTTCCTCACCCATTGTAAACAAACTTTCACTATCGATTTGACATGGTTATGAATAAATGCAGAAAGATTATCTATTGTTCTCCAATTCGCAGGTAGAAAAACAAAAACCTGGTTACGTATTTTGAGAAATATTGATGCACAATTTCTTCTTCATCACCTATAGGTACTTATAATAGTTTTCATTATGGTTTTAGTTTTGTAATAACCGTCTTTGTAAAGGGTTGTATTTGTGAGAGTTTCGTGAAAATGAGTGAACGTTGTACTATACGCCCGAAATATGGACCATTAAGTGTAAACGAAAAAACAGCAAAACAGTGTTGATTGCATTATAGAAAAATGTAGAGTGGGAGAATCCACTGTTTACAAAGTAATACGTGAACAAAAAACAAATCAGGTTTTAAGCGAACCTAAGGAGAAAGAGAAACTAGGACGAGAAGTGAAGAAAACCAATGAATTTATAAACAACGCAATTAGAATATATATCCATTAATTTTATACAAAAAATTTAGTACTCCCCTACATTAAATGAAATATTAAAATCAATAAGTCAGTCACGGGACTACCGACAGAAGTGAAAACACCAAAAATGAATCCCTTTCAAAAATTAATCGGAAGCCCATCGTAAATGGAATTTCTTACAAATAAATTATTATCCTTTTTTAAAAATTCTATCGCACGCCCATGATAGATGTAAATTTTTAGAAATAAATTATTCCTATTTGAAAAAATGTTTGTACGCCTATGGTGGAAGGCAAATTTTTACAATAAAATTATTAACCCCATATAAAAAAGTACACATTTATACACAGTATACATATAGCTCATGGAAAGCGTGACGATGATTTATGCAACACTATATACGCTTCATTGTCAATTCTGTTGCATAACAAAAAGTATTGTGTGTTGCATAAAAGCGTGACGAATGACCAAAAGTATTGTGTGTTGCCTAAAAGCGTGACGATGACGAAAAATTCATGTTTTTTCTTCGCCCAAAAAAAGTGCTCAACGCGCCTAAATAAGTTTTCACTTCAAAAACTGATACGGATTTGTCGCATATAAGTAAAACAACGTTGTGGCGCACTATGCATAAAATAGAGGTCCTTGTGGGAAAGGTCGCCGTTTGATTATTGGGCATATTGGTTCCGCGTCTGATTTTACTGAAAATGGTTTGTTAGTATTTACTTTGAAAACTGACGGCAACTATCATGAAGAAATGAACGAACAAGTGTTTCAAAATTGGTTTAAGTCGTTTTTGGGTAATATCTCACAAGGATCTCTCATAGTTCTCGAGAATGCCAGCTATCAGTACACTGCAAGAAAGCCTCCTCATGGAGAAAAGCTGAAATATTGGAATGGCTTCAAAATGAAGATATATCATTTAATCACAGCGTTACCAAAGCCTGTCTCTATGAGATGTCTGAACAACATAAGTCAAAGTATGAAAAATATGTGATAGATGAGCTTGCAAAAATAGCGGGTGTCAGTGTTTTACGGCTCCCCCCTTACCACTGTGATTTAAACCCAATAGAGTTGGTTTGGGCAGAAATTAAACAGTTCGTTGCGGGAAACAATATTAGATACAAATTAGAAGATGTAAAGGAATTACTATTAAGTGCAGTTGGAAATATTACTGAAGAAACGTGGCAAAAGTACATTAGTCACGTTGAAAAAATTTAAAAGGACATGTGGATCATAACGTACACAATGTTATTGATAAATGTGAAAGTAAATCCTTTAATTATTAATGTAGATAGTTCTAACACAAGTGATAGTGAATCAAGTACAAGTGACACTGATAACGATGACGACATTAACGTTCTGCTTATAAGGTATGTATTTTTCGTTTTTTATCAAAGGAATTATCCTTACAGTACCTACCTATGTCGTCTTTTTACATTTTTATGCGATTATATTTATTACTCAATCATTTTAGAAAAATAATATATTTTCAAACAGTTACTATTAAATTGTTGTAAAATATTTCGTCAATTTTGAGTACCTACTCTGTAATACCCGATAAGCACCTGTTAGTTAGGGGATCATTGCATTCCAATACTCTATGTACTTGTTGAAATGAACTATAGGGTTCTCCACTACTTGGAACCTGAGACACTTGAATGATGTATTCCATCTTATAAGGATACAGGGTATATAAATATTGTAACATGATTTGCGCCGGTTGTTTTGACTCATTTTTGTTCATACTTGGCTTACAGATTACATATATTAGGATACTTTATATGGTGAAATATGTTCTTTATTTATTACCAGAGGAGCCAGCGGTAGGGTTAAATAATTTTTTCATTGGTGGTTTTATCCAAATTCTGTCATCATTCAATAAACAAAAAAAATTATTTCACTTTGTAAAAGATATATCACAATATGAACATAGTGGAAAAGTGTAGTTATCATGTAAAAGGACGGTTAAAGATAGGTACAGACTCTAACGGAGTACAATATAGAAAGTCTGAGAGAAGAACATGGAGACAATTCTGTGGAGTGGTTACTAATTTATCCCCAGCAGTATGACTCCAAGAAGTAATAGACCACTATGATGGCATTGTATTTTTAAAAAAGCCAAACCGAGAGTCCACTGAAACCATAGAGGAAAGTATGAGATGCTTACTAGACTCACTTTCCGGGTTCAACACTCTTTGAGAAAGATGCAAAGGCTAGCCTTGAAGAATCTGCTCATAGATCTTCAAAAATAGTAAAATACCTAGCAGGAAATATCCCCACAAAAAATAGAATTAAATGGGCTATTCATAATTTTGAAGCCATAGATGATGGTATCTTCCCAGTCTTGCTAGAACAGGGCTCTGTTACCCCAACTTCCCACCTAATTAATATATTCAAGATGAGCTTCATCTTGGGCTATATTCCAAAAGGATGGAGACAGGCCAGGGTCAGATTTATTCCTAAGATTGGAAAACGTCCTCGAGAGGAACCAATGTCTTATAGAGCTATCAAACTCACCTCCTCTCTACTCAAAAGCATGGAAAAATACACAAACATAAGAACTGGATATTTATCAAAAATACCGTTTCACGAAGAGCACCTGATGAATCAATCAACGCCGCCGAAACAGCAAAAGGTATCCAGCCCTCCATAATCAAATGAGTTCAATCCATGCTAAATACTAGGAAAATAATCACCTACTATAAACACAATAGAAGATTGTCCTCAAAAATGAGTTTTATCACCTCCACTGTGGTCACTATGCGCTCCTACTTTAAAATCACCAAGATGGAAACTGAGAAGACAACATACAGATACGCCCTCCACCGTGCATTCGTTGAACATTTTCCAGAATTTCAGCATCTTACCAATGTCGAAGTATTGTGAAAAACAATCTACTACCCGGTCCGACGTTGCAACAAATTCAGGGAAAAGTCCTTCTTGACCTTCAAGATGGACTGAATGACATAATTACCGATCATGATACACATGAATCAGAGAATGCACAAGGAGACCACAATGGCGTTGAGGAAACAAACAATGATTGCGACAAAACTCCCGATAATGACTGTAATACCGAAATTTGTAAAGCACTAGCGGAATTTAATGGCACCAACCCAATACCCTGGCCAAAATTACCAAAGCTGAGAACCAATAAGAGCACTAACAGCATACTAGCAGCTGTGAACTTACTACTGCAGGACCATGTTAGAGACTGCGAATCACTGAAACAGCTTCACACTCTCATCTACTGTGGAGCAGTGGCAGTGCTTCGGAGTCACAATCAACAAATCCAAATCCCCAAGAACAATCGGGGTAAGGACTACAAACAGCTCAAGCCTTGGTGGCAACGTCGTCTGGAAAGTACCGTTGATGACATCAGAAAGGAATTGGGGCAGCTCACAGAGTTTAAAAACAACTCGAAACCTTCTAGGCTCTTAACAAACAAAGTGAGAAAGATCTATCGAAAAATCAAAACTTTTACAGGTCACCCACAACATAAACAACATGTATATGAATATATGGATTTACTCAGGAAAAAGTTAAAGGCAAAATCCAAACGTTTGTCACGATGCACGAAAAGGAAACAACAGAATTACTTAGTCAATAAAAATCAGAAGTTATTTTACTGGCAACTAAACGGTACAGTGAACAATCACAATCAAAGTCTCCCAAATAAAGATGAGATAACGGAGTACTGATCTTCTTTATGGTCGAACCCTATCGAACATAAATCCAACGATCACTTGATACGAACTGAGGAGGAAAAAATTAACATTGAACCAATGCCTTTCGTTAACTTGACAACAAGCGAGGTAACCGAAGCTATAAAGAGCACCAGTAATTGGAAGACACCAGGAGTTGACCATGTCCAAAACTGGTATAAGAAGATTGACAGTGTGCATGAAGATCATTTTCACATATTCTGCAACATCCAGAAGATACACCACCATTTCTGACACTGGGTTCGACCCACTTGCTTCCCAAAACGCATCAAACTCACGATCCTACGCAGTATAGACCTATAACATGCCTTCCAACTATATATAAAATATTGACGTCTTGCATTACTAACCGTATTTACAGACATGCGGATCAAAACAACATCTTGTCAGAAGAACAGAAAGGGTACAGACGGGATCACCAAGGCTGCAAAGAACAACTCATAATCGATTCGGTAATACTAAAACAGGCGCAGAAGGAACAGCGCAACATCTACACGGCTTTCGAAGATTATAGAAAAGCATTTGATAGCGTTCTACATTCCTGGCTTGTTAAGGTTTTGCAAATTTACAAAGTACACCCCACACTT
Organism: Lochmaea crataegi; assembly: GCA_947563755.1. NCBI lineage: Eukaryota > Metazoa > Arthropoda > Insecta > Coleoptera > Chrysomelidae > Lochmaea > Lochmaea crataegi. The sequence continues at coordinate 29,012,496 of OX387434.1, read as the reverse complement.
GTTACTTTTCTTGAATCATCGATGAAGCACTGGCGAACGAACCTTCATTTACATATAAATGGTCAATACCTCGAAACTGATGAAATTTCTATTCGTAGGGGGATCTTCCAGGGTGACTCCCTGAGTCCACTTTGGTTTTGCTAGGCAATGAATCCACTCTTCAATCTACTTAACGATACGGATTACTGCTTTAAAATCAAAGCCAACAGGAATACTAGCTGCACTATTTCCCACCTTTTATACATGGGTGACATCAAAATATACGCATCAAACCAGCATCAAATACAACATTTATTTAATATCACTGAAAAATTTTTCAGTGATATACAAATGGGATTTGGATTAGACAAGTAAAAACCTTGAATATCGAGAAGGGTAAAATCGTTAACGGAGATGTGTTACTACCTAATGGGAACATCATAAATGCCATGCATAATGGTGAAATTTGCAAATATCTAGGATTTCAGCAAGCTAAGCTAGTAGACCAGAAGCAAGCAAAAAACAAAATACGAGGACAGTTCACTCAAAGGATAACTACTTTATTGAAATCCCAGTTGAACGCAGAAATCTCGCCAAAGCAATTAACACCTAAGCCATACCGGTCCTGACTCATTTGGAATTCGGAAGTGGACAAAAACAGAACTGGAAGATATTCAAAGAACAACGCGAAACATGATGACCAAACACAAATGTCACCACCCGACATTATCAGTTATTAGGACCACACTACCAAGAAAAGAGGAAGGGAGAGCTCTAACGGACATAGTTAATTTACATTACAAACATTTATCTAAACTCCAAAAATTCTCTATTGGCAAGGCTCAAACATCTAAGTTGCATGAATTGGTCGCGAAAGCAGATAAAAACTATTCCCCCTTAGATCTTGTAAACCCTGATAAGAAACTTGAAATCGTTACAGAGTCTGACAAACAGGCGGAGTGGGCCCAGAAAGCGCTTGATGGACGACATCATCACGACCTCAATCAACCATATATCGACAAGGAAGCATCAAATAAGTGGCTGTCTGATGGAACATTGTTTCCAGAAACAGAAGGATTTACGATGGCGGTCCAAGACCAAGTAATTAAAAACAACAATTACAAGAAATTTGTTATAGGAGATCCAAACATCGTGTCGGACAAGTGCAGAAGGTGCCAACAAACAACAGAGACGATACAACACATTACGTCGGGATGTTCAGCCATAGCTAACATTGATTACCTACGCAGGCACAATCAACTTTGCAACATCATCCATCAGAAGTTGGCCAACAAATTTGGATTAGTTAACACCTACACACCATATTACAAGTACCATCCGCATTCAGTTCTAGAGAATGCTGATTTTAGATTATACTACGATAAGTCAATTATCACCGATAGACGAGTGACGAATAAACGGCCTTATATTGTAGTTGTGGATAAAAAAGCTAACTCGGTTCTTCTAGACGACGTTGATGTACCCAATAACAACAATATTTTAGACAAATTCAACGAAAACATTGCAAAATACATCGATCTTGCAATTGAGGTAGGACAGATGTGGCATGCAGAGAAAGTAGAGGTGGTGCCGGTCATCGTTTCATCTACGGGTCTAATCCCCAAAACTCTACAAGACATCCTTGCCAAACTAGTTATTCACAAAAACACATATATCGATCTGCAGAAGGCTGCAATTTTGAATACTGTCCGTAAATTTCTAAATATGTAACTGCTGCGCCTAATCCCATGTGCGTTTACAAACGCTCGGGATAGGTGAACATTACCAGCAAGGGCTGAGCAAGATTACACTTGAGTTGGAAATAATAATAATAATAATAGCTTAAAGGCTCTGAAGTCTACAACTCATGAGTCTAAAACAGTCTGGAACTACAAACAATCCCTTGAGCAACTGGCTAGACATAACAAAGTAACTTTGTTGTGGGTACCACGTCATACAGGAATGATCGGAAATGAGGATGCTGATGGTCTCGCAAAGGAAGAAGGCGAAAATGGGGAAAGGAACTTAGTGCAGCCCAATGGAAAAATAATTCAGGCCAAAGGCAGGCAAAAGGTTAACACGACCTTCTGCTTACTACGCTAAAGTGCTCTTGGAGCTTCAGTAATCTGATCTCAAAGCAATCACAGGAATTCTCACTGAACACTGCTCACTCAGATACCATATCTGCAAGGAAGTGTACAGTGGAACACTTAGATTCTGCGATAATGCTGGGTAATCGTCCGCCAACGCCTTAAATACCTGGAGCAGGTTTTCTTAGAGCCCGATCAGGCTACAGACCTAGCTCCAAAACGGGTAATAAATTTTCTAAGAAACGTAGATCTCTTGGACTAAAATATAGATGTAGGGTATACAAAAAAGATCACATAGGTGGGTGGTAAGGCCAACTGGGCCAATCGACCCCCTTGTAATATAATCTTAACTAATCTAGCTACAGGAAACCATTAACAAAAATTATTTGAAATGGCGGGGATTAGGATTCCTAAAATAATGAAATACAAGAGACCCCATTAAAAGAAAAAAAGAAGTTATATAGAGTTTTCTCGGAAACAGATGGCACGATTTTTATTGATTTTGGTGTACAAGGATCTTGTGATATGAACGATATTATGGTGGTATTTACATTTTTCCCAGATCTTTACTTTTTCTGGAATAATAATGAACTATGTTATTTCAAATGGATCACACTGTATATTTTTTGTCCTTCAAATCCTCAAGAAATACTGAATATTTTTCATGTGATGTTCCCTATACCTAAATGCCATAATTTCGGAGGTATAGCTACATTTACATTATCTCCGCCGAAGTTAAAATGATACATTTAGATGGTTATGACTGCTACATATCTTTGTTAATTTATATCCTGACCGAAATCCCATAACAAGATCTACTATAATTAAATTAGTGAGAAAGTTTACCGAAGCTGGTTCAGTAAAAGATTTAACCAAATCAGGGCGCAGAAAAACTGCATCAACTGAAAAAAATCGTCAGATGTATCTGTCCTGTTAGAAGACGATCCCCACTTGAGTACCACACAAATATCCAGGGAACTTGATATCTCTCATCCGTAATGAAAATTTTAGGTGGAAATAAATTCCATCCATACAAAATAAGATTAGTTCAAGAGTTGTCAGATGATGATTTCGATAGACGTGAAGAGTTTGCAGGCAAAATGATGGAAAATTGTTACAATCAAAACGATCCACATTTTTTTAGTAATGTTATGTCTTGCGATGGAGCCACTTTTTTTATTAATGGAAACGTAAATCGGCTTATTTGTAGATACTGGTCACGTAACATTCCTCGTTGGATGAGACCACACCCATCCACAAACACTGTATGGGCTGGAATAGATTTAATGGAAAATAGTATTATACCTGAGTTGACTGGGCTATTCACAAATCTAAGTAAGTATGTTCAATTACATTTCAATGTAGAAGTCTAATTTTTCGAAACTTTCTGACAATAACCATATCCCAAACGACAATAAATGGCTGCAACAAGTTGGTGCTTCACCTCTCTATGCGCGTGTGGTGAGGCACCCAACATGACTATTTCCTGTGGGGTCACTCAAAAAACATCAATTATTAAAGAATTCCTGTCAATATTCAGGAATTAAAAGATAGGTTTACAACAGAGATAAGAAGAATTTAGCAGTCAGGAATGCTGCAAAATGTATTGCAAAGTTTTAAAAATCGCATGGCTTGTATTGAAGTAAACGGACAACATTTTGAGCATCTGCTGTAATCACCTTGTGAACATACCTCTAACATGAAACAAACCTTTGAAGATTTGTCTTCAGTTGCTTTAGGTTTTCTGCGCCATGATTTGGATAAATATTTTACTGCACCAGTTTCGTTAATCTTTTTACTACTTAATTCACTGACAGTAGACCTTTCTAAGTTCGGCGAAGATAACGTAAATGTAGCTATAACTCCGAAATTATGGCATTTAGGTATTGGGAACATTTAATAAAAAATATTCAGTATTTTTTGATGATTTAAAAAGGCAGAGAATATACAGTGTGATCCATTTGAAATAACTAAGTTCATTATTATTCTGCAAAAAGGAAAGATCTGACAACTATGTGAGTACCACCATAATATTGGCCAAATCATAAGATTCTTGCATAACAATATCTATAAAAATCGTGCAATCTGTTGACTATATTTGCATTAAATAGTTCACTCTTAGATAGTCCACAATACCAATTTTCAGTTTCTTCAGACAACTTTATAATCGACGGTTTATCTGCTACACCCTGTATATGAGGATAACGAATTTGAATCACTTTATCAATATAAAAATCTTACTTGGCATATAAAACGCAACACATCCACACCGAACACGAGTTTGATTCGCAATACATTCCAATTGACAATTTTTTTGCGTATAATTACTGAAAAAAATCAAAGGTTTTTCTCCTTGTAGATAACATTCTCTCTTCTTAGGACTATATCCTTTAACATCATCCGAATTTATCATTTGCAGTGGTGTTATCGCTACAATTACAGCTTTTCGCATTGGAACACGAAAATAATGCGTTTTCACCAAAGGATACTGTATGGCTTGATGTAAGACAATCTAAAACAAATATAGACTGGAAATATCACAATATACAATTTCTATCACCATCAGTTGATGGTTTTATGAAAGAAAATACTACCCCAAAATTATGTGTGCGTGGGTAGAAGTAAAAATGAGCATCTCTGTATTTGAAGATTATTCTTAAAAATGCCTTAAGATGGCGTTACTTTAACTGTTTTTCTGTAATAAATTGTTCCATTCTAATCCCCAAATATACAAGAAAGAAACATAATAAAAGAAAAATATTAAAAGAAAAATATAATATTATCTGTAAGTTCCTTGTGGTATATTCATTATAATTTTTGTAAGGGAGTTAAGCCGCAGTCTTTTTTATATTTTTATTCCAACGTTTCAGCTACCACTATCAAGAATGTTAAATAAAAGAAAACAAAATATCAATTATTATAATGTTGAAAATTACCTGAAAGCCTTGAAAGTCGGTACAAGCATAATCAACATCGCTTTCATTAATAAACATATTTACGGTGAGGGAATTCGTTGAACCAGCCAGCAAAGCTCGTCTGGGATAAGTGAAAATGCCTGCTTGGGGTGCATAACCAAAATCAACTGACCATTCATTGGAAAAAGTTAAAGTATCAGGTATGTGATTGTATTTAGGAACATATCTGTAATAATTGAATAAAATTTTTATATTTTTCGAAATAAGTTTGGGAAACTTTAACCTAAATTATAAAAAAATCGCTTCATTGATCTGTAAATGTGTGAGAAATTTTAATTTTCCAGTTTTCAACATCACCAGTCAAATTTTCAACTGTAAGACAGCAGGCACCCGATTCTTGACTGAGTGAGTAGAGCTTCCCGAGATAACAGATTTTTTATCTTTGTCACAGCAATGACGAAGTATACAATAAAGACAAAGACAAAATATGGTTTCTCTCGGGAAGCTCTACTCCCTCAGTCAAGAATCCAGCCTCAGAAAATAATAGCATTCGCCGAGTAGATGCGTTTGGATATAAAAAGGCTATAAAATGACCTAGAGAACTTTGGTTGAAATATATCAACAGTATTTTAATCTTACATAATTGATACTTTCAAACTTTTTATTAATACTAGTAAAAACTACACTTTGGAATGGTCTTCATTGACTGTAGATTCAAATTAGTTTATCTATAAGCATGCAAAAACTAACCAAACTTGTACTTCAGTTTAGGTAAGTGTCCCTCCTCTATCCAGCAGTTTTCCAGGTGATGTATCCTAGGATACTGTAGTACTATGCCTTTCGTAAATATGTGAATGAATGCTTTTTCCCATTCCATAGAATCTACATTCTTCTTGCTCCAATAGTTTGATGTTCTTGAGGTGCCCATTCAGTCCTGTTATGACAGCTGTCAAAACTCGTAGTGCAGACTCACTCTGGCTTAGACAGTTATTTGTTCTCGTAGTTTTCCAGGAATGTTTTTGATTGTCTCAACCCTACCAGATCTTTCAAATAGCCATATATTTTTTCGGCGTTGCTTATTTCTTCCAATATAACATTGGTGCTGATGCCGCGAAAACGGGATGCGATCCTCAAACGGGTGTTTGGCCCCTCTATTCGCAAGTTCATCTGTTACTCCATTTCCTTCTATTCCAGTGTGTTCTGGAACCCGCAGGTGGCTAGTTTATTCTATTACTTTCGAGCCAACTATACAGGCTGTTTCACGATGAGCTTACACTATTTATATATTGGAGACTCATGCGATTTCTATAAAAACTGGCATAGATGGAGAATAAGTTATGGCGAATTTATGGATAATATTTTTACATACATGTCACTTCCGATTATACCGATAATGAACGACAACTTTGTTATTTTAAATATAACACCCTGTATATTATTAGTTTTTCTGATTCTACATCAAATTGTATTGTCACTTTGTATGTGATACTCTATATCTAAAATTTATACTTATCGAGATATTAATTTTTTTTATAAACAATTGACAAGTGCAGACCTTCTTGTCGGGTTGATTAGTAGGACGATCAAGGTAATTGGTGACATGTCGAAAACTTCTCTTTTGTATACAGGGTTCGTAAAAAAGTGATGAAAAGTTCAACTACACAAATGTCGAATATCTCAATTTTTTAAATAAAACAACCATATATTTATTATTTTACTTAACTCCGGGGCCGAAAATAACGGCAGTTTATGTTCTCCATACCCAATCTTGAGCGTTTTTGAGATATTAACATGTATTTTAAAATATTAATTATTTCAGTCTTATTATTGCGTAGGCGTAGGCCGTGTTATTTATTGTTTTATTTTAGCAGGCTGTGTATTTACTTGTTATAATTAAAAAGTATTAATTGTCTTTATTTGAAGTCAATCGCATCGTACAGTGATAGAAATGACTCGATTGGAATGAAACAATGAAGATTGTCTAAATTTACTTTTAATACATGGTGAATGTGACAGAGTTGTTACTAGAACATGTGTTTTATTTGCTACAAGATATCCATATCGACCCCGACCCAGGCGTCACACAGAGAAGAGAATATTAAACAATTCAACACAATTTGATTGTTTTCGGGCAAAAGTTGAGAAAGTGAAGTCTGCTGTAGATAATAGTGATCATGAAATCAATAATCTCGGATACTATGCTGCTTATCCCGAAGTGTCATTACGTTGTGGTGCGAGAGAATTAGGTGTACCAATGGTATCCATTCAACGAATTTTGAGGAAACATTAGTTTAATACCTTCTCTATTAACCCAGTTCAAAGTTTAAAGCGAACATACTATAATAGAAGAATAGAATTTACAGAATTTGTATTTCCAACCCCTAACAACAAAAGGAGATTGTGGACGTAGAGTTCGCAATGCATTCAATTATCTCCCTGCAGCAACGATTAGGCGTACAGCAAACGAAGGTGTGATAAAAAGGCTTGCTAAATGCTTGGAGGTTCAAGGACGACATTTTGAACACTTGTTATAAGTTCTTCTAATTTATGTATGTGGAATTACATTAAAAAACACGACCTAATTATAATAGGCAGCAATAGGGAAAAAATAACTGTGTGACGACTGGGTCGGGGTCGATCTGGATATCTTGTAGCAAATAAAACTCATGTTCTAGTAACAGCTCTGTCACATTCACCATGTATTAAAAATAATTTTAAATACTATTCATTGTTTAATTCTAAACGAGCCATTTCTATCACTGTACGATGCGATTGACTTCAAATAATGACAATTAATTTTATTTAATTATGACATGTAAATACACAGCTTGCTAAAATAAAATAATAAATAACACGGCAAACGCCTACGCAATATTAATGCTGAAATAATTAATATTTTTAGTAAATACATGTTATTATCTCAAAAACGCTCAAGATTGGGTATAGGGAAGTGAACATAAACTTCCCCCATTTTCGGCCCTGGAATTAGGTAAAAGAATAAAAATATGGTTGTTTCATTTAAAAAAATTGAGATATTTGACATTTGTGTTGAACTTTTCATCACTTTTTTAACCCTGTATACCAAAAATAAGTTTTCGACATGTACTAATCAACCCGACAAATTTTTTTATATTTATTATTTGGGATGTTCACACAGAATTTTCAGTATGAAGTATGAAGATCTGCACCTGTCAATTTTTTATTAAAAAAATTAATATCTCGATAAGTATACATTTTAGATATAGGGTATTCTACACAAAGTGACATTAAAATTTGATGTAGAATCCGAAAAGTTAATAATATACAGGGTGTTACATTCAAAATCCCAAAGCGTTCGTTCAGTTTCGGTATAACCGGAAGTGACATGTATGTCAAAATATTCTCCATGAATTCGCCATAACTAGTTCCCCATCTATGCCAATTTTTATGGAAATCGTGTTAGTATTCTCCTAGATAGTGTAAGCTTGTCGTGAAACATCGTGTATATAATTGAATAGCATTCTTTCCAAATTTGGTAATGGTGTTGGGATCCCATTCCTTTTTGTTTCTGTATTCTGTAATATATTTCTTCAAAAAATTGTACTTTTTCATCATAACAGCATGTGACATGTCCCAGTATTTCCAATTCCCAAAAAGGGAGATGTCTTTTTTAAGGTACCTTCTTCACTTAGACTGTATCTTGTTTTTTCTAAAACACTTTCCATCACATATAGTGGCATGAAGTTGAGAACGACCACTATAACCATCATTGGGCATGTTTTCATTGCTTCTGTTATGCAAATATAGGCTAGTCTTTGAATTTTGGAGTGGTTTTCTTTCGTCGTCAATAGGCTAGACCTACGCAATGGCTCCATAAGTAATGTTTGGTTTCACATAGGCTGTGTACGTCCACTTTAGGATCCTTGGATGACAATCTCAAGTTTTCCCAGCCAGGTTCCTGCACACTATTCGAGGCATTTTTACATTGTTTGTTATCTCCTTTTCGTGTTTGTTCCACGCGAGTTTACTATCTATGGCAGCGATCCCTGAAGGGTACCGTAGAAAAGTCTCCAGGGTTAGGTGAAATTATGTATTTTTGGCAGTTGAATTATACTACAGCTAAGTACAAATATTATTTCTAAACATCGTAAAATTTGTGTTGAAAAGAACTCATCGCTGTTATGTGATTAGGTAGGTAGTTAGCCAGAATTCAGCCCGAACAGTAGCACGACGCGTGTGTATGCTACCGACGTAACTGATCTATAAAAATATTACTTGTAATCGTGAGTTATCTTCAGTACATCTCCCGAAAAAAATTGATTGCTCTGCACGCGTTCGGGAACCCATACGACTGGGGAAAAAGTATTTAAGGTAATAAACTGTAACATGAATAAATATTGATTGGAAAATATGTATTGAAATTGGTAGCGACCGAGCCGTAGGCATGGTAGCAAAAATGAAAGTATGGTATCAAAAATCAAATATTTTGCGCCGGGATATTAAAATAGTCATTGGACTTCGCATTATTATGCGCTTGTAGTAAAACAAATGTCAACTAATTTGAAGAAAGATATCCGATAGCTTTCAAGAGGCAAAGTTTTAGCTAGGTTATATGAGTTTCGTGACGAGCTGAAGGTTATCCAAATGAAGTCTGAAGCTCCAATCATTTCAGATGTATTGGATGATGAGCAATAGCTTATGAAATCAGCTTATCATGCTGATATTTTTGGAGAGGTAAATTAAACGGCTACACTTTTGCAGGGAAAATTAACCACGATATTTATGGCGAGAGACAGATCAACAGCCTTTAAGAGAAAATTGAATTTCTGGGCTGGCTGCGTAAAAAAAGAAAACATTGAATATTTTCCACTTTTTCACAACTCTTAATAAGAAAACACGTTAGAATTACCAAATAAACCGAGAACTAACTGGACGTTTGGTGAATTTCTTGCAATCTTTGTCAGATTATTTCTCGGATAGTGATATTGAATAGGTACAAAATTCAACCTTTATTGCTTACCATCCCGGATTATGAAGCATTCATAGATCTTAAAAGTTAATCCACATTGAAACAGACATTTGAATCTGTATCTCTGAATGAGTTTTTGGTTAAAGTGAATCCCCTGCAATATCCAAAAAGGCTATCTCAACTTTGTTATCATCATGAAACAGGTTTTTCAGCTCACTTATACAAAAAAAAAACAAATCAGGTCGAGAGAAGATGTTACTCCAGTTATGCTCATACAAATGTCGGATATAAAACCAAACTATGAAGCAAACATCCGAAAATGAGGAGGAGAGAGTACGACTCTTAGTAGAAACTCATTTTCCTGGGAGTAGCCCAAATAAGGAAGATAATCCTCTAGAAGGTCATAACAAACCTTCGAGAGAAAGTACTACAATGGCTAAGTACATTTGTAGTAACGAAAGATTAAAATGGACTATGAACACCTTTTCACCTTTCAAGGCACCTGGAAACGATGGGATTTTTCCAGCATTGCTCCAGAAAGGACCAGACAAAATTCTACCACATTTGGTTAGAGTTAGTCGAAGCAGCTGAGAACTGGGTTATATATCAGAAACATGGAGAGGGGTAATAGTAACCTTCATTCCAAAAGCTGGTAAAAGGGGCACAGCAAACCCCAAATCCTTCAGAACAATTAGTCTAACATCGTTTGTGCTCAAAATGATGGTTAAAACTATTGACAATTATATTATAACGGAAATCCTAGAGAAACTACCTCTCCACCCGCATCAGCATGCTTACCGGGCAGGTAGATCTACGGAGACTGCGCTGGTACAACTGACGGAGGATAATCGATGTCCTCTAGACGACCAAGAAACCGTAGTATGTGCATTTTAGATATAGAAGGAGCTTTTGACATTACTCCTCATGAGGCTGTCTGTAATATTATTTATTTTCAAAAATAAAGATTACGAGATTTAATCACAAGTATATTTTGTGACATTTTTGTCAACTTATTAAAGTTGAGTGCATCAAGATAGTTTGTTTACATTAAGGTACATCTTAATGTAACATCCTCCCTTCAAAGTGTAAACTAAATAATATAACGTTAAAATATAAAAATTGCAACAAAACATTGAATTCTAAAAATTGAACCTCTTCACTGGTTTAACTAATCTTCCTGATCTTGTAACGTAATTCTCTTGAGTTTTTGCTGTACTATTTTCCTGTGTAACATTTCCCTCTGCGATAGTTTCAGGTACTGAGTGATGTTCTGTTAAAGGTGTGTTATGTTCTGCTGAAGGTGTATTATTTATTTCAGGATTAGGTGAAACTACAACTTCTTTTTCTTCAGTCATGTTTGATTCCGTCTTATGTAGTACTTCTGCATTTCGTCTATATAACTTTCCATCATCACTTCTTATAATAACAGATCTTGGATTTTCTTCTACTTTTGCTTGAACTTGTCCTCCTTCCCATTGTCTGTGAGCAGTTTTAACTCTTATTCTGTCACCTATGTCCAATTTATTTTTATAACTTTTTTTGTTAGCATTACTGTATGATATTTGTTTCTTTTTTTGCATTCTTAATTCGTTTGAAACTTTGGTGATTATGTTAGGTTTAAGATTATCCTTCGATATAGGTATTGTTGATTTGGTCATTCTGCTATGTAAACGCTGATTAGGAGAGGCCTAAGATATTTCTGGGTGTGTTCCTATAATTTAAAAGTGCTAGCTGTATGTCACTTTGATCTATGTTGCATTTTCTTAAAATATTTTTCGCTATGCTCACACCTTTTTCTGTAAGACCATTCCCTCTGCTATGGTGAGGACTACTTGTCTGATGTTCAAAACCCCATAGATTTTTGAATTCTTTGAATCATTTTGATGAAAAACAAGAGCCATTGTCACTTTCTAATTTCTCTGGGATACCATGTGTAGAAAACCATTCTTTAAACTGTTCGATTACTTCCTTTGATATATAACTTTTAATTAGCTTGAAATCAACATAACCTGAATAGCTGTCTATAATGCAGAGATATTCGTATCCTTTGAAATGAAATATATCTGAGGCAACAATTTGTCAAGGTAAATCTGGTACTTCTTTATTAAGAACTGTTAATTGTGTGTTTGCTTTTTGAGTTGTTTCACAAACAGCACATTTTTTAATGTATGAAATAATGTCGTTTGTTTGTCCTGTCCAATATAGAAGCTCTCTAGCTCGACGTAAGCAACTTTGAATGTCTAAACGCCCTAAGTGTATATTTTTCAGCATTTTATTTACTTGAAACTTTGGGACTAATACTTTATGTCCTTTGAATACTATACCATCGTAAAAGGCAAGTTCTTCTCGGAAATTGAAATAATGTACTATTTTCGGAAGTTCTTGTTTTTGGTCGGGAAATCCATTTTGAATATAGTTTATCAATGTTTGGAACTCATTATCATGTTCAGTTGCTAAAACAAGTTCTTCTCGAGCAGTTCTGGACATGGATAATACAATTTGAACTTGAAGCTCTTCTTCGTCTGCGACCGGTTGTTGTTGGCAATCATGACTAAGAATGTCAGCAATGTGTACCTTTTTTGTATATGATTTTTGGAGAATACTGTGTTATGTCAAAAAGTATTCTTTCAAGTCTTGCAGGTGCTGATTGTATAGACTTCCTAAATATTACCTCTAGAGGCGTATGGTCAGTCTCTATAATTAGCTGTTTTCCGTAAATATACTCATGAAACTTATCACATGCGAATTTAATTGCATAAGCTTATTTTTATATCTGGGGATAGGCTTCTTGAAACTTCGTGAGTGCTTTAGTTGCATATACTACTGGTTGATTTTCTTGCATAAGTACAGCTCCAACACTCTTCGAACTTGCATCTACAGATAATGTCACTTGTTTGTTGACATCATAAAATTTTAAAACAGGAGCAGTTGTTAACTGTTGTTTAATTTTCGAGAAAGCATCGTCTTGCTCATGACTCCATTCGAATTCTACATCTTTTTTCAATAACTTTCGTAATGGTTCTGTCAGCTCTGACATATTTTTATAAACTGGTTAAGATATGTTACCATCCCCAAAAGTATCTGTATCTCTGTCTTGTTTGTTGGTGTTTTTAAGTTCTTGATGGCAGCAACCTTTTCAGGATCAACTGACTCCTTCTTCTGATAGTAAATGACCTAAGAATTTGACTCGTCTGGATTCAAATACACATTTTTCTTTATTCAATTTTATACCTGCTTCTTTAAGTATTTTTATGACTTTAGCAGTAAGTTCACGTAGTTTCTCTCTTGTTTCTGCAAATATTAAGACGTCGTCCATAGAACACTCTGTATTTCGAACATTTTCCAGAAGAGAAGACATGATTTCTTGGTATACTTCAGGTGCTGATGCCAAACCAAAGCATAAACGGGTGAAACTGTGTCTTCCCCCAGGGGTAGCAAATGTTAAATACTTCTGTGTTCTTTCAGCGACCCTAATTTGCCAGAAACCTCTTTTTGCATCCAAAAGACAAAATCATTTAGCTCCATGTATTCTGCTGGAAATTTCGTTAAGCGTTTTCAATGGATAATGTCTTCTTAAAATGTTTTTGTTGACATCAGAAGGATCTAGACAAATCCTGATTTCACCTTTTTGGTGTACTATCACCATAGGACTGACTACAGGTGTAGGTTCTTTTATAGTTTTTATTACCCCTAATTCGAGCATTTTGTCTAACTCTGCCTTTTCTTTATTTCTTATTGCATGAGGTATTCTTCTTGCTGGCTGAAGTACTTCTCAAACCTCTCTTTGATAATTTTTATATCTTTTTGCTGTTCTTCCGTGTGGTTGAAATTGTTAAAGATTTGGATGACATCTGGACCTATGGCAGTCATAAATAATGCGGCTTGTACTTCTGTTGGCTTTTTGGAGCGTTGGGTCGCTACTGAGTACCAATCAAATTGTTGACTCCAATTTTTCCAGATAGAAGACATGTTATCCGTGCTCAGGACTATATTTTTCGGTGGACGAATTCCTAAAACACCTGTATTATGGCTAGGTATTTCATCAGGCATTTTCACTGTTCAATAAATCTCTGGCTATGAAATATATCTTGCTTTTTAATTATCAAGTAACTTCTGACACCATGTAATATTATTTATTATCAAAAATAAAGATTTATTGCGAGATTTAATGACATATATTTTGTGACATTTTTGTCAACTTATTAAAGTTGAGTGCATCAAGATAGTTTGTTTACATTAAGGTACATCTTAATGTTACACTGTCAAAAGAGTATTAAATAGAAGAGGTGTAGACAGCACAACATACAAATGGATGTCGGAATTGCTCACCACAAGAGTAGCAGAGACGAGGACGAGCAAAGACATTGTCTCCATCTGAACAGCCAGAGGATGTCCACAGGGAGGAATATCATCCCCATTAATGTGTAGGCTGATGGTTGACGAACTCCTGTGTGGTTTAACTGACCTCGGAATATTCTGCCTAAGATATGCCGATAATATTGTCATAACATCCAGGGGAAAATTCGAAAACACCCTTTGTGTCATCGTTCAAAAGGGTCTTAACTATACAAATTGCTGGTTTACGCAAGTGAGACCAATCAGCATATATGGAGCTATTGCGTGGAGTAGAGCGTATTGAGGACGAGAGAAAACCTTTCCAAAATTCGAAGACTAGCCTGTATATGAATTACAGGAGCAATGAGAACATGCCCAGAGGCAGCCATGGAATTGATTCTCAATCTCACACCACTACATATATGGTGGTGGAAAGTTGCAGATACAACAGTTTACATACTAAGTAGAGAGGGAATCATTGAAAAAACCACCTCCCCAATTCTCTATAAATCGGAAAACCTGGGACATGCCACAAGATGGTATGATGAAAAGACAAAAAGTATAACTTTTCAAAGAAATTCGTTACGGAATTGAGCAACAAGAAGGAATGCGATCCAAATACCATTACCAGACATAGAAAGAATGCCTTTCGATGGTACCCAGACGGCTAAAAGTAATAGAAGGACCTGGGATAGGATTGTACGGGCCAGGATTCAAACACTCTGAAAGCTTGGGAAAAACCCCAGGCTTGGAAGTGCTGAAATTCACGCCATGAGAAAGTGTGCCCAGTTCAACATTGATAAAGGATATAGAAGGCAGAGGCTTATCATAATGTCGGATAGTCAAGCAGCCATTACACCACTGAGCTCTCGTGTAATCAGTTCCAAAATCGTGTGGGAATGTCTAGGGAAACTCAATGAACTAGGGGAGACACAGTCATCTTACAGTGGATTCCAGGACACACTAGAATAGAAGGAAATTAAATAGCAGGGGACTGAAACACCCTTTTGGGGGCCGGAACCCCTTTGCAGTATAAGTTCCAATGTAATATTGGAAGAATTAGGTAAATCCGAAAAAAAGGGAAGATCTTACCATTGGAAAGATCTAGTAGGGCTTAGACAATCAAAGATTCTTCTGGGTGACTACAACCTATAGAGATCAAATAAATGCATAAGTCAAAGTGGAACTGCACTAAGAGTTTTAACAGGGATATTAACGGGACATGGTCGCCTGAATGGGCACCTGAAAAACCTCAAAATAGTGGAGCAAGAAGAATGTAGATTCTGTGGCAAGGAAGAAGAAACTTCCATCCCATTGCTGTGCAAAATGCACAGCAATTCAGAATCCTAGGGCACAACACCTAGGAGATTACTGGATAGAAGAGGGACATATACCTAAGTTAAAGCCTGCAGATATCCTAAAATTCCTTGGAGAAATAGGACTAAAGGAGCTACTAGTGTCTGAGACTTTCCTCAGGAACTGAGTAAAAGTAAGGGGGCACAATAGATCTTTTAGGTCTCAGTGAATGTCACCCCAATATACATACATACATACATGAAGCAATCATTGATAAGACAGTAAAACAATTTCATTGTTCCCATTGAAGGCTGGAGTAAATAATATTTCTTATTTAAATCACAATGTCTTTGATTCTGAATCATTTGATATGGGGTTCCATAGAACAAAATAAATGGTATTTGGTGGGATTCCTTCGTCTCAAAAGCTTAGGAACTCCTCATCTAGGGTCAGACATCAATATACACCTATTCTATCAAATGCTCTTCTGACAGCCTTATACAGTGTATTGTCAAGAGCTCCTCCCGCCTCCAGGAATGCACATACTACAGTTTCTTGGTTGCCTAAAGAGCCTCGAATATCCTCGGTCAGCTGAACCAGTACTGTCTCCGTAGATCTTCCTGCCCGGTAAGCATGCTGTTGCGGGTGGAGAGGTAGTTTCTCCAGGATTTCCGGTCTAATATAATTGTCAATAGCTTGGTGGAATGGTGCCTTGTTATAAGCTGCCTCCACTATCCAAGGGTTCACTGGCAAACCGCTTGCAGAAACGGTGGTCAAGGTTTTGTCAGTTGACCCACTGGTTGAAGTATTAGCTACAATTAAAACGCAAAAATAACTACAGCTACTACTTACAGTCACTAGATGTGATTTTCTGCTAATCTAGCATAAATTACTTCATCCAAAAGTTTCACCCAAGAGAGCTAGTGCTCTTTGAAGATGACGCTGTTGTTTTTTGAGTATATCTCAATGAGAGTGCTACGTACAAACTTAAAACTTGGTACATTGTATAACCCTGCTGTGATAAATTGTTTACTACAAACCCGCGTTTTTCATTGCCATCACAAGCGTTCAACTTAGAAGGGGCAAATTTTTTGGGTATCAGTTTTTTGACAAATTTTACATTAAATCCAACAACTAAAAGGTATTTTCCGAAAAACTTTGCTTTCGTTTGAATTTACATGACAATAAAAAACGCGGGTTGGTAGTAAATAATTTGTTAATGCAAGGATATACAATGTACCAAGTTAGTAGGTAGCAGTTTTTTGAGATATTCTTAAAAAACTGACTTAAGAGCGTCATCTTAAAAAAGTGCCAGCTCCCTTAGAAAGAACTTTTGGATAAAGGTTTATTAGGTTAGATGGACATAAAATCACATCTGTAGTTTGTGGTTGGCATGAGAGTTTCTTGACACCCTGAATAACATAGCATGAAAATTAGCAGCATATTTAATTTCAACAAATAAATTGTTTCTACCCTTACTACGTAGAGTCTTCTTATAATAATTATCAAATAAAATGAATAAATGACAAATTCCACAACAGAAATATAACATTATATCTAATAGATAATATAATTTATATTTCTGTCGTGGAATTTGTTATCTATTTTCTTACGCAATCATGTGATTGTGGAAATAGATAATAAGAGTACATGTTGAATTTCTCACGTGGAATTTTTTATTTATTGATTTTATTTGATAATTATAAATAATTTTGTTTCCTTTGAACAAATAATGTTTTACGTCATCTGCAAAATCTAATAAATCCTTGTCCTCCATTAAATCATCAAATGAAATCCACAAATCTTGTCATAATTACATAGCTTTGACATCAAAAAGTTTGTCAGTCAACCAGACGTTAGCTAAGCATTAACCACAACTTCAGACGTGGTAGATATGAACTATTGATAAAGGGTTTGTTGAAATTTGACGAACTGTTTACAAGCCATCTTCACGTTGACCAAGAGATAACCAATCGGTCAAATTTGATCCAATGGTAACTACAACTCAGACAATTAGCCTCTATATAGTATTTAATTTTTAAATCCAAGTAAGTACTTCATAGATACCTAATGTATAATGCTTGTGTATGTATGCCAATAATTGTGATTTGTACCTGCAGAAAAAATCATATACCCAATATTTGCAGAAAGTGTCTACTCTTCAGAAAACTTTTCTCCGTTACGCAACCTCCACTAACTGCAATCGCATGCGAAAAAGTATCACTTTCCGCACTAGTTCGGTAAATAACTATTTTGAAGTCTTTCTACACAGTAAATTGAAAAGTTGACTACTGCACGTGGCAAGTTCACCAAATTTTAAAGTCTAAACTACAACGGAAATTGCACTTCCTTACTGAAATGACCAAAACTTTTTATTGGGACGTCTTATTCACTCGATTGCGGTACTAATGGATCAGAAATAACTGGGACTAGCAATAAATCTAAATTAAATACCTTCTGAACTCTAGTTATTGTGACTGTTTACAACATCTTGCAAGTACAATATTTAAAAACTCTCTAGATTTTCTACTAACTATACCTACAAATTTGGTTGATGTTTTTAAAGGTTAGGCAAAAATGTGGATATTTACTTGGAGGAAAAATATACTCACGATATATCATTCAGTAGATCCTTCGGTTCCAGCAAATTAAATGTGTAGCACAATCCTTCGTCTGTTACAATTGGATGGAATATTCGTTTGCAATCGTATTTATTTCCCATCCAAGAACATGAATCTAGAAATTCTGTGCTTCCCTAGATATTGAGAAGAAAGTAATTACATTTATAAGGCTTCAATTGAAAATTAATTCACAAAATTTATTATAATTACAATTAACAAACATATTAGTTTTAAGCCGACACAATATAGGTTGATAGAGAAGCTCCTGGAAGTGCTGACTGGGAGTAAGGAAGTTTAAATCTAACAAAAAGTAGACAATTTTTAGCAAGTGTATAGCAAAAAAAAACGTATTCACATAAGTATTTTGGGGTGAACATTTACTGAAATATCTATTGAGCCTCTTCTTCTACTTAGCCCCCGAGAGAAATTTCAAAGACCAAAAGTTCTTTTAGGACTATTCCTTGGAGAAATTTCAGAATATGTACACCCTTCAGCTTAGGCAAGTCTTCCTCTACTATCCAGTAGTCTCCCAGGTGTTGGGTCCAGGGCACGTAATCTTGAATTCTTGGGATGAGTACTTTCACTTTCAAGTGGTGATTGTCATGTTTTAGGAAATGTGATTGTGAATTGGACGTCTCCGAAAAATTTCAAATTCTTCGCCTCTCACCCAAGAGAAAACAAACTCAATCCAGTAGCTCCTCTTTTTGCGGTTGTTTTTTATCATCAAAATGGATGTGGACCAATCCAACGATATAATCTTGAATAACATAATTCAAGAAGATATGAAAAATGCTGCAGAAGCAATAAAAAGACGAATGGGTATTGTGCCAAATACTTTCATTTTTCCTGGCCATAAGGTTGTGACACTTTTTCGTGTCTCAAAAAAACTATGCCAGGAAATAGTGCACAAAGTCACTCCATATGTCATAAAAAATACTGTTGTTTTTCAATGAAGTATTATTATTAGCTCGTTTTTCTCCTCAAGGAATATGAAAAATATTTCTATTGTTGCTTGGCAGAGCAATACATTCATTACCATCGTTCAATTCAATCGTCCAAAATTAAAACAAAAAAAACATGGATGGAAAAAAAATTAACAAAAATATGGAGCACCGACCTGTACAAAACTGAAATATGGGGTTGAATTTCAAATTGCCTCGTTTTCTTCTTCTTTTATTTCGGTTCCTGTACCTCAAGACACGTTTTGGTACTTTGGTACGTTCATCAATCATACGTGAAAACACTGTGTCCAGTTATTGACTTCTCTCTGCCAGTCTTGAGCATTCAATAATTCGAAATGTCTGTTCCCAGGAGTGAAAGTGAAGTCGCTTTTCTGGGAACTCTCACTTCCCAGAAAGTCAAGAATACGGGTCCTGGGATTAGGTAGTATCATACATTCCGCAATAATGTAAATAGAGGTTTCTTCTTCCATTTCACAGGATCTACATTGTTCCTTTCCCATTAGGCTGAGCTTTTTAAGTGCACTCTCAGGAAACCTGTCAAAACTCTTAGTCCAGTATTATTGATGCATTCTCATGATCCCACCTGGTCGTTGTTTCTCAGGATTATTTTCTATTGTCCTAGTCCTACTATGTGTATATATTCAATGGTCTTCAAATCTTCACGTTTTTCCAGTTTCATTTATTTCTTCCAATAATACTGTTACTCCTTTCACTTTCTTGAACTTCCTTTATTTCTACAACTTTAACTTTAACAAGTCAATACTAATAAAGTCTCACTATCAGAAAACAGAAATCCAATTTACAATACTCCAAAAACTCACTCACTAATGTAAATTGTCCCACTTTTCATATTTTCCACCTGTTCCAGGCAGCTCTCGACTTTTCCATGACATTTCTAGATGATTCCAGATGTATGTCTTCTGACCTCTACATTTTCTTAGTACAGGTCCGACGTAACATTGCTCCTCATTTCTAGTTAGTCGGCCCGAATAATCTGACTGCTGGGGTCTGGTTGAGGCCAACAGGGTGGATCGGAAACGCAGTAAGGGGCTAGCCTCTCGACATGGATCACCTTGGGCTCACTCCTCGCTGACAATTGAATGCTGTAGTCTAGGTCGTTAATTTTCTTGAGAAAGGTGAAGGGGCCTTCCCAGTTTCGTTGCAGTTTTGGGCACAAACCTTTTCTACGCTTGGGATTAAAGAGCCCTACGGGGTCGCCTCTCGAGAAACTTGTGTTTGTAGCATGCCCATCGAGTCTAGCTTTCTCCTTATCGTTACAGAGCATCAAACGTTCACGAGCAAAATTGTGGACCTTTTCCAATTTTTCTTTCAAGATTTTTATGTACATAGGAGGTGTACATTTTTATGTTTCCTCACCAGGAGGAAGTCTTACAGAGAGAAGCTTCATTTCTCTGCCAGTGACTAGAATAGATGGACTATAACCGGTTTATTCGTGTTCAGAGCTACTATAGGCTAGCAGAAATAAGGAACTAAAGTGTCCCAGTCTTTTTGGTTTTCAGAGATCAGAGACGAACATTGAAAGATATTGGCAAATAGTTCTATGTCTTTCTTCCATTCCATTGGCCTGTGGGTGGAGAGGCGTGTGTGTGTTTTCTTAATGTCTAATGTCTTCATCAACTTCTGCCATAATTCGGATTCAAAATTTCCGTGTCTCGCAATGACGTTGGTTACAAAAGCCTCTGCTGCTAGCGTCGCTTATTGATTAGGAAGAGGTGCAATTTCGGGCCATTTGGAAAAATAATCCATTACAACCAACAGGTATTTGTTTTCTCTTTCGGTCAAAGGAAGTGGACTGAGAATATTAATCGCAAGTCTTTCAAAGGTTCTCCGGAAAGATAATGTGCCATTTTTTCTCGGCTTATGGTTTTAGGACCTTTTCTACTATTGCACAGATCACACATTTCTTGCACCAATCTTCTACGTCTCTTCGACAGTTGACCCAATAATATCTTTCCCGAACTCGTTCCAGGGCTCTTTCAGTACTAAAATATCCTCCTGAGTGGCTACTATAGAGTTCATTTAACACATTTCTGATTTGTGATCTTGGCAGTACCAATTGGTGAACTATACGTACTCCATCGGGGCTTTCCCATCTTCGATGCCATAGGCCCTCATGAAGATACAGAGAATCCCACTGAGCCCAGTACTCTTTTAAGCTTCCAATATATCTGGCTACCTCTTGCCAAGTAGGTCTGACTCCATTTTCAAGCCATTCTCTTATAACTTCCAAGTCATTGTCTTTCTTTTGACTTCCAAGGGGATTCGGATTATCATCACTTTCTGGCTTGATTGTGTTTATATGTAGACCAACTTCTTCCACTGAGTTCTCCTTTTCTTCAAGCCTTTTACGGTACCGGTATTGCCGTTCTAAACAAGGTCGCCTGGAAAGTATATCGGCATTGCTATGGAGACGTTCTTTGCGGTGTACTATTACAAAATTGAATTGCTGTAGTCTCTTTATCCACCAAGGACAAGCCTTCAGGCTTCTTAAAATTCATTAACCACTGCAAGGCACTATGGTCACTTCTAATATCAAAATTTCTATTATAAAGAAATGTATGGAAGTGTTCAAAGTCTTTGATAATAGCCAAAAGTTATTTTCTGGTAACACCCCAATTTTTCTCAGCATTTCCCATGGTTTTACTAGAGTATATATCGTTTCTTCAACTCTACGAAAGCCTTTTGACAATCCGACATCCAGTCGATTTCAATATTGTTTTCAGTTAGTCGATGAAGAGGCTTAGCAATTCGATCAAAGTCCTTGACAAATTTGCGGTAATATGAACAAAGTCCAAGAAAACTCCTTATTTCCTTTTTATCCCTTGGCTTAGGCTAGTCTTTAATAGCTACAATTTCCTCCGGATCGATTTTAATTCCTTCTGCCGAAAGGATATGTACCAGATAATGAGCCTCCGTTTGAAACAGTGAACAATTCTTGTGATTCAGTTTTGAACTCCTTAACCTGTCAAATACTTCTTTAACATTTTTCATATACTCATCAAAAGTTTTCAACATGATCATTATATCATCAAGATATACTAGACAGGTTTTTCAAGTTAATCCTCTCGAAACCATCTCCATTAGTCGTTCAAATGTGGCAGGAGCATTACAGATTCCGAATGGGAGGACCTGGAACCGCTGCCATCGAGGAACAAAATTATCATCAAGCTGGATGATAGTGAAAAGACGTTAGACCTTGAACAGCCCGAGATTTCACATCGGGGTGAGGAAAGAACAGGCCAAGCTCAAAGCTACGAAAATAAGATGAATAACAAACACAATTTTCTGCTGTATGGTGTAATTCCGAGTAGGGAGGAGCACTTTTAAAGCTTGAGACCTAAGATCTATAACAAATCTGGCGGTGGAGTGGATGTGAACATTTAAGAAATAAGTTATTTAATGGTTGAAGATATCATTCAATTTGAATAGTCATTGACTAATTTGCAATTAATGTCATGCTATTATATCATCTTTTATAATTTACACCTGCCTCGTTCTGCCCCTAATCAGATCTTAGATCTATACTATTGAACGCTTTACAAAATTAGAAAAATTAATTTCCAAAGAGCAGACCGCCCACTAAGAAGCAACAACTACTTCTCGGGCTATATACCCCGACAGACATTGAATTACACTTCTAAAGTAAACGGGCTTGGTATATCTGTTAAGATAGATCCAACCATTCTGGTTTGCGATTAGAAGGAATAACATCACTTGTGGACCGGTTTCGGCGTATTGCACCTCATCAGCACAAGGTAGATGCTATTCGTCCAGAAGCTCTGAGAGCATAATCCTGGACTAGAGACTACGTTGATACCACACCAATACATCTGGACGAATAGCATCTACCTTGTGCTGATGAGTCGCAATACGCCGAAACCGGTCCACAAGTGATGTTATTCCTTCTAATCGCAAACCAGAATGGTTGGTTCTATTTCAACAGATATACCAACACCGTTTACTTTAGAAGTGTAATTCAATGTCTGTCGGGGTATATAGCCCGAGAAGTAGTTGTTGCTTCTTAGTGGACGGTCTGCTCTTTGGAAATTAATTTTTCCAATTTTGTAAAGCGTTTGATAGTATTGAACTATTATTTTTTGACGTCTATATGTCACGCTTTACTAATATGACAATTATTTACAGTTAACTGTAATTAAGTAAAGATCTTAGATCATTCAACAACGAACTTAGTTTGCTTCGTTTGAGTCACTGAACTTATTTGAAAAAATGTAAGGGAGCTACAGTTTAGGACTACTCATTTTAAACCTGACGTACTCTTTTGTTTTTATGTTTTAACTCACCTCTGATAAAAATGAATAAATTTCTTCATCGATTGATGTTACATTTGGTATCTTTTTGGCAAATTTTTTATCGTCTGCACACAATAAGGACATATATTGTAAACGTTTCAACCTAGAAAGGTCTTAAATTAGAAATAAAAATAAAAGTGTGTCAACAAGATAGTTTATCCCCGTTTGTTATTGTTTATTTGGCATCAGGAAGTCCCAATTAGCCTGATAGAGATATAAAGTGATACACCACTTCTTCAGTTGAGATAAACAAAATAAAATACGTGTAGTAGTATAGTAAGCTAAATATTTTTTTGGGAAATGCAATATATTGAAACATGTCTGTTTACAAAAAAGAAAGTAAACTCTCTTTCATATCCCCCTTAAATAAACAAGAAAGACGGTTTTCTTACTGTAGAGGTGATATTTCTTCTTCTGTTATCAAATTTTTCAGAACATGGGAGTAGTTAAAATAATTTTTTGATATTCTAACTTCGCGACAAATAGTAACTGCGGGAAATGGAATTTCATTAATATCTCTCTCATCAGACGAAAAATTGACCATTATAGGAGAATGTTGCCATTTTCTGTAGGTTTGATATATTACAGCTATGCAAACCAGTAAGCTTGTTATGAAAGCTCCAAACCAGCAAATTCTAAAAAAGAAAAAATGTACACTCATATTATTGCGAAAGGTAACGTTCATGCAACGGTCACAATAGAACTAAAATTTTTGTTCCAATAAAATGTATTATTTGGTATAGTCGAAATTTATTTAATCTTATAATATATTTTTTGACACACTTTGATAGTGTTTTTCTACAGTGGACAAAATTCAAAATCGTCCATTGCATGGAGACTATAGACCGGTAGCCCATGACACATGTAAGCTTCATTATTTCAAATGGAAGCCGTTTTCACCATCGAGTTTCATGTGAAAAACTAGTAGAATAAAGCTTTTCCACAAGGCCCATACTTGATAATCGACGCTACAGTGGACATTGAAAATCTTAGAATTTTCACGAAACTAGAACAGTTAACTAATGGATGCCGTGTACTTCGATGCATTCCACTACTTTATCATAAAAAAACATGACATACAAATCCAAATGATACTAAGGGTTGATAAGCGATGGTTAAAAATGGATGAAAAAAGTGGCTAAAAAACAATTAACTTGCCGAAGAGAGTTTATATTTTGCTATCTTAGTGGATGTTAAAACATTAGTGGCATACATTCTGCGGCGAAGCTTCATTTGTTAATAATTTTCCAAATATGATGTAGTAGTACCTATATTTCATTACGAGTCCAGAAAATAGGCTTTTCCCGTGAGCGCCCGACGGTTTCCCGTGTGTGTAGCCGAACACGGGAAGTCGTGCAAGCACGGGAAAAGCATTTATGGATGTGTAATAAACGATACTTTTCATTATACCTTTCTTAATACAAAAACTAGTAAGTATTTACTATATTAGACTATAATTCAAAACACTGACATCTGCTGTCATAGTACAATTATTATAATTCAAAACACTGACATCGGCTGTCATAATACAATTGTGGTTTAGTGTTTCTAAGGGAACTGTGTTCTGTTCCCTCAGCAACGTATGTTAGCGCACAGGAAAATATCACTTCCGGTACTCTCAATGGGCATGTTAAGATATCGTTTTCAGTGAGATATAATGAAAAGAGCACATTACATACACAACTTATAAACGTCAAACAAATTCCATGACATCCTGAGTAGTCATAACTCATAAGCATAGTATATTAACAAAAGAATAGTAGGTTCACTCTAAGCTCCTCCCAGCTCGATGTCTATCTCACTCGGTCTCCGTCTCCGTCTTTTCTGGTATCCTGAAGCTCCCAATCCCAATCGAGCGATAGACAGATACCGTGTGTCTTTTGTAGTTTGAAGGTACGAGCAGAGTTATTAGTATACCGGCTGGACTGTCTTTGCAGTGAATTATTTAATTATTATTACGGTATATTTTTTATTAAAAAGAAAATGCCACGAGTGTGTTGTGTGGACGGTTGTAGGAGTAGAGATGGGGTAAAAATATCTTCCTTCAGATTTCCCAAGGATGAAACTAGGTAAAGTTTACAATATTATTTAGCAAAGGATATTAGTCATTTTGTAATAAAAAGCAGTGTAGTAGATGTTTTGTGTTTCAAAATAAAATTTCACCAAAAAATCTTTTTAGATGTCAACGTTGGAAACAGGCCTTAGGTTTTGTTGATCGTCACAGGTACCTATGCCAATTTAGAGTTTGCAAAAAATTAAGAGTTTGCGATAGACACTTTTTCCAAGAAAATTATATGTGCAGTAATAGCACGACAAATCTGCAATATGATGCAGTTCCGTCCTTGAAGTTGCTAAAAAATAGTAAGTTCCCAAAATTTTTGGTACCTAATCAATACTTTTATTTGATAATTGGATTTTGTTTTGTATATTTATAGTAGGTATTTCAAATAATTTGCAAATTTTCAGCAGTTTCGCATTTTCGCAGTTCAAACCGATTTTAACACAATGCTGCCCAATGAAGGTATGTATGTATTATTCTACTGAACGATGGTGTGTTTTGGATATAATAAACATATTATGTAGGTTAGGTATTTTATAGCAAAGGTATTTGTTTTTTAGACGATATGAAAAATCAAGATGTTTATGTTCAAACAGAAGGCGAATTTTTTTCAGAAAATGTTAAAAGTGGAAAGGATGTTTCTACTCAAGCTTCTGTGGTTACCAGAGGTATTTATGTTGTTTTTTATTGGAAAAAAATTACTCAGAAGAGGCCTGCAAACTTCTGAAGTCTCAGATAAGTTTATTAAATAAATCACCTAAAGGTTGTAGGTACACAGACGATTTTAAGAAGTTTGCTTTGAGCGTTTACTTTTTAGGACCTAAAGCATACAAAAAATTTTCTACTTTGTACCGGTTACCTTCCAAAAGCACGCTCAACCGCTTTACCCGTCGTTGGGCAGTAAACCCAGGCTTTAACGAATTTATTTTTCGCCTTATTGATCTCAGGTTTCGACTATTAAGTGATAAAGAAAAAGATTGTATTATTCACCTCGATGAGATGTCATTGAAAACTCTTTTATTTTATGGTTTGTCAAAGGATAACATAGTAGGCTTCCAAGAATCACTTTCATCAGAAAACGAATCCGAAGGAGCAACGAGTGCATTAGTTGTTATGGCACGGGGTGTATCAAGCAGCTGGAAACAACCGCTTGCCTACTTCTTTTACAAATCAACGGCGCCTTCAAATGAAATAAAAGACATTTTGTTTAAAACAGTTAGAAAGTTACGTGATATCGGTCTAAATGTGCTAGGTGTAGTGTCTGATCAGGGTTCTGACTTCCAAAAATTAGTAAAAAGCTGCCTTAAATTGAGCACAGGCAATGTTTTTTTACGTAGATAATATCAAGCTTGTTTACTTTTTTGATGTGCCACACTTACTTAAATCTACTAGGAACAATTTTTTTTCTTACTGGTTTGAGTTACCAGAAGGAACTACCAATAAGATGTATTTGGATACATTTTACAATTATGAAAAAAAAAAGGAATTTAGACTCTGTCCAAAATTAATTGACGAGCATATGTTTCCAAATAATTTTCAGAAAATGAAAGTAAAAGATGCTTCCCAGATTTTTAGTCATTCTGTTGCCGTTGCCCTTAACACACATGTTGATTTTAAAATTTTGCCTGCAGATACCAAGATAACTGCTAAATTCATTAAAACAATGAATGATGTTTTTGATTTATTAAATTCGTGCCATTTGAATAATTTCAATGCATTTATGGGTATCCAACAACAGTTTCAGCTATTGGAAGAATTTGAAACTTAACTGAAAAATTTGCGTGTGGTTAACAGTGAAGGAAAAAATTTTACTGATGAAATGAAATTTATATTTGGTTGTCAACTTACAATACAATAGTTAAAGCCCTTTGGGGTATATTAGAATTAAAGGGCTACACATTTTTACGACAAGGAATTTGAACCAAGACTGTCTTGAAAACTTTTTTGGGCAAGTAAGAAACTGTTGTGGCAATTCAAGAAACCCTACGCCTATACAGTTTTCTAGAGCATTTAAAAAATTGTTTACTCTGAAGTACTTTGACCATGTTGACGGCGCCAACTGCATTAATGACATTAATGAATTGTTGTTGAATATTACTCCGGACTTGGCAGAAAACTGTAAAGATCTTATTTTACCGTCAATAGAACCATCAAATCCTTTAAAAGTTTTTACAACGGATTACAGGAATCTAAACAGTACAGATGGCAACGCGTTAGTTTACGTTACTGGTTATTTATTAAAAAAATGTAAGCAGCAACATTTCTGCGACATATGTATTGCTTTTAATGAACAAAATACGTTAACCAAAGAATCAATTATTTTTTCTCAGACAAAAGCCTATGTAAACAATACAAATTTTCCATTTGGTGTGCTCAATGTACCTAGTCTGAATTTTTTTGAGTATGTTACCCAACTTGAAAATATATTTGTAGCTAACTTCAATGAGTTAGCATGTAATAATAGTATCGGAGCAACATTGAAAGATCTTTTTAAAAACGTATCATTTACGCATCCTTGTGAAAATTTTCCTTTAAGTTATTTCTTATCCCCGTATACAAGAGTGCGTTTATATTATACAATTAAATTCGCAAATCGCGACATAAAAATTAAAAAATCCTGTAAACCTAATACTAAATTACAAATATTACAAAATTTGTAATTATTAGGCACTTTTTGTTTTGCTTTATTTTATAAGTTTGGTTAAGAATTTCATTTTTTTACTAAATACAATTATTCAACATTGTTTTTATATGCAAATCCAATTCTAAAGTATGTAGAATCTGGTATAATTTTTAATGACTTTAAATAGTTGTTTATGTTTTCTATTTTTATATTATAAGATATATTATATTTGTACATTTTTGACGAATTATTTTATTTATATAATGTATTAAAAGATATTCTTATAAATGATTCTAGTTTATTTCTTATAATTAAATACATAGCGAAACAACATCGTTTTTTGAAATAAGTTGTCTAGCCTAACGTACATTTTTATCAGCCACGAAGCAAGTCATCCATCAAGACTGACCACAAGTACTCCGCCTTGTGGGCAGCCCCTGGAAACCTTTCGAGTAGTTAGTGTTGAATTTGGCTAGAGGTAAGTTTTTTGAATAGCACTATATAATTGTTTTGCAAAATTCTACTGGAAAAAATATAAAAACTGAGTTGTCCCAAAAAGTTTTCAGTGAAAGTGCATTCCACAGATAACAGAGGGGGTTAATGTGTCACTGTGTAGGTAGTAGTAATTGAGACCATTCTCAGTACATCTTATGCTCGATACCACCAACCATTTTCTGAAGTTAATTAATATCCGAATCGGACTTAGGAATTCATAACTGCAATTTACGTTTTACGTTTCAAGTAATACCCAATGATAGGAAATACCTAATATTAGGACAGCTTGCTCGGTCTGCCTAAACAGTTTAGGAAACGCTTAAGTTGACTTTGCTCGGTTGTCCTCTTGATTCATAGCAACTCGAGTTCATAGAATTTCTATTATTTACATTTCTAGATGGGAATAGTCGTTTTGGTGGTAATTGTTGTAATTGGACTAGGCCGAGTAAGTGAGGTCACTGGAGTAAGTGAGGCTACTGGAGTAGATTTGGGGTCTGCGATTGTTGGTCTGTTGGAACCCTTCGCGATAGAAGGTTAATAACCTTGCTTACATGACTAAATTTAGTTACTTATATCTATATAAAAGTTGCCCAGTACATAACGTTGTAGATAGTTTCGTTTTCATTGTAATTATAGTACCTATACTGGTTTTCTTTGATGTAGTATTTATTTCCAACAGTTTCATTATTGAACGAAATATACCTAATAATAAGTCAATTACTTAGTAAATCTTACTTAATATTTTTGGAATAAAGTTACTTTCAGATAGGGACTTATAAAGACTCATAGTCCACAGTCCTACTACTAGTTCTGCTAAAGGCATGTCCTTCGGGCTAATATAATAGGGACACTTTAATTGTCATATTTTATAAAGTTAGTCGACGTTTCTTTTCTGCAAGGAAATAGATAAGTTAATTATTATTATTATTATTAAATATTTTCGCCGGGGAAAATTTATATTTGTCCATTAAGCTGAATAGGTTTGAGAAAAAAATTCCAATTTCTTCTTTATTGAAAGCGGTCACACGATTTACACTGGTTGACTCCGACTTCCTCAGGCTAATTTGTGGGTTGCGTCGTGAAAATGCTAACCAGTCACGACCCGCTGATCCTTTTTTCTCTTTAAACCGATTTTTCAAATCATTCCATTTGGCAAAAGTGTGAGCGGTTTGCTGGATTTGCACCAGCGTAATTCCAAAAAAGAGCTTGGATAGATTATTCAGTTACTCCGATAATTTACGCTCCTCTTCTGGAGTAAATACTGGACTTTGTCCCAATTGACGCTAGGATACTTTACCGTTTCTATGTCTATCTTGGAGAGTCGCTCTTGAAATGGCAAAAATTCTTGAAAATTCCCGAATAGCGCGCCTATTTTCTATGACCGTAAGATCTGCCTGAAGAGTCTCTGTGGACCAAGCAGCTCTGTGAGTTTCTCGTGTATACGTCCGTGGCATCTGGAAACAAACGAACATTTAAAACAAAATTATATGGGGTAATAGCGGCCCTGTCGATTTTGCCCCATACAGTAATGGCCGGAATTATCCCCAAAACAATATAGTTATTACCAACACAACATTCAAAAATACCTAAACGTATGTGCTATTCAAGTGAACTGAGAAAAAGGCAACAGAATCTAGTTCATTTGTATACTTATAAACTATTTTTAGAGCTTACCGTTATTAAAATATATACCCTGGAACACACACCTTTCTTATAGTAGCACTAGGTTTTTCGTAAAAGTCTTTACAAAAAGTATACAGTTAACCATACTACGCATTACGTTTGTTTACAAGCTTGATGCGCGGATGTAAATCACTTTAAAATTTCCATTACGCTCTTTGCACATTACACGATTTAGGCCGTGCGAGAAGAAAGAGGGAGAAACTTGATGACCGGAATTACCCTACGGCCGGTATTCCCCCACTCTCCCCTAATGGGTTTTAAATCTCGATTATCATTAATTTGGTTTTCAAAATGTTCCGTGGTAAAAGTGGTGAGATGCTTAACAACAAACAAAATGAATATATAAAAAGAAACACAAGATAGTTTCGAGGAATTTAAGTGCTCAAGCATCCACTGTACTTATCAGATTTATATCCCAGTGACTACTATTTTTTCAGAATCCTAAGACAATTCTTTCGTGGAAAGCGTTTTTCATCGGCACATCGTAAACGTTGGAGTGTATTCCGCATAGCTTCCATCTCAGGGATGGAATAAAATATGTGGCCGAAAAAAAAAAGAATCTTGGTTTTAATGGTATCTTCAAGCAATAATTTATTCAACTTACAATCATTCCGATAGAAAAATAAGAAACTTTTTGAATAACGTATATTTATTAAACCGTTTTCCAACGCTAGTATCTTCGATATGTTATTTTCAAAAATTACGTATTCAAACGACTACATCTAGAATATGCTAATCGCAGAGATACTATGCATTATGGGAAAAGTTTTGTTTTTAGAATAGATAGAAGATTAAGGAAAACTGCTAACTTTCATTTGACTGAACATAAAAGTATATTTTTTCGACAGATATATTTGTGATGTTTACAAGTGGAAATTCACATAAAAACAAAAAATTATAATTCAAGTTGCTGCAAAACCCAATAAATTTAATCAAAGCAAATACAGTGCGTTCATAAAATTTGGAAAGGGTCCACTATCTCTCGAGATAACTATTTTCAGAGATAAAGCTCGGTCAGGTCGGGTTGGATCAGGTCAGGTCAATCTTGTTTTTTAATATTTTTTCCAAAAAATAATGTTCACCTTCACTACCTTATCAGATCTGACGCCTTCAATTTTTGTTTAATGGAAACGGTAAGTTTTTATTTTCAAAATTGAAAGTCCATTTCTTATTAAAGATAAACAAATAACTTAATTACAACAAAAGCTTGAATTAAACTCTTTGGGTTACTCAACAGTTCCAAGATATCCAATGGTTACGTTTGACAACGTTACTGGTGATAACTTCTCTGAAAAGTCAGGTATGTCATCTCTAATATTCTGTTAAATTATTAACACATGGTTTATATGTTCCTCCAGTTCACAGACACATTGCAAATAATTTGAAATTTAGAATTAAAAAAAGGTGTCACATTTTGCAAGGGAGTGAAATTGGAACTTTTGTCAATGTCAAGGATTGTTTTTGAATCCTTTGGTGATTTCTAAATCTTCCAACAGACTGAGTTTTAAATTAAAAGGATAGTAGTTTCATGAATGATTTCGGAATTGTTGTATTTATCGAAACTGTGTTTATTCAAATTTAAATGTTATTTGAATTTTTTGAATATTGTAAATGTTCTTTCGAGCGAGTTTGTAAGGGTCTACATAGGTAGCTGAAAAATCTCCACAACTTAACCTATACACACCACTCTTTTGTAGGTGTTTACTTATTTTATCTTTTGAATTGACCAACACTAAACCCGAGAAATGTAAATATTTGAAACATATTATGTTCTATGTTATTACACTAATTTTTTTCGAATGAAATTGGTTATCTTCAATAGACAAGCATTTGTTATAATAAAGTTATTTGTTGACTTGGTATGGTTGAACTCAGAAAAGAATGTGCTTTTAATTTTGGATATTCGATTTAAAACAAAATTCGATTACGTCAGATCTGATAGAATCTGATGGAAATTATTTAAAAAATGAAAAATGAAAATCGACCTGTCAGAGCTTCACCTCTGGAAATAGTCAACCCGTGAGATAATGGACCGTTTACACATTTTATGAACGCACTATATTATTGCAGATATGAAACAATATTGAACGTACAACAAAAAAATAAATATAATTCACAACTTACATTTCAAATACACTCCTTCTTTCACCAAAATATCTTAACCCCCGTATTCCTTTATAATCACAATACTCTCTGGAATATCTCCTCACGTCTTTTCGCTCGTGTATTTTTGTTTTATTTTCCATCATTTCACTAATAGTGGAAATGTACCCCGTTTCTAAAGATCCCATGACAAACGTTTGATGTTGTAACTTAACTGCATGAGTATTTTTCTTATTAGAAAACTTTGTTCTTGTTAAGCGTATTAAAAGTAAACAAGGAAATCAATATTTACAGAAGGCGGTATACCAATACTTCAACGAGTATAAAGTAGATAAAAGTAATTTATATTCACTAATGAGGAACATGATCATATAACCTCAAAATTATAAGGTAGCGGAATTGAATTATTAGTGGAGTTTGATTATTTTTGTTGAACTTAAAATTTATTCAAAATTGATAATCAATTCATGCTACAAGTTCAAAAATTTGAATTGCAATCCTTATGTCTGTCTATAGACACTTTATGAATAGTGTTTCATAGAAACCCCGACATGTGTTAATTGCTAATAGAGGCCGTTTTAGTAAATTGAAATAACTATCGCTACTGTATCCAGAGCTGTTACTCGTTATAACCTAGTTTTTTTGGGAGCCGTCTTCATGCAAGAATCACTGCAGCCTGTTGGTTCATATATGATCCACCCAGCTATTACCGTACCGTCGAGTAGACGATATAGGCTGGATGTTTGCCATATGTTTAAGGTAGCACATTGGCCTCTCCGAAGTTTAAGTCCCAAAACTCGGAAAGGTCAGCTTTTCTTATCAACTTTCCTTCCCTTGGAGGCCCATTCTCTCGTTTTGAGGCTAAGAATTTGACTAGGCAGGCGGTCCCTCAGGACGAATTTCTCCCTGGTGATCTCTGGAACGTGTACGAGCACCGGTGATTTTCTGTGGAGGTCTCCTGACACAAAAACTGTCTTTACCTTCTCAAATTTCCCCCAAACATCTTACCTTGTTCCAGATCTATTCTCTCGATTACTCATTTCCACAGGTCGCCAACAGTGCCCCTGAATGGAAACACGTACGTTGGAATTGAAAAACTCGTTTACAATTTTTCAAGGATTGTCAAACACGGCCTCCTACAGACGATTTTGAATCAGGCCTGCCTGCTCCTATTCAGGGATCTATTTTCTGGATGGCGTATGTGTATCGCCACTATTTCAATGTTTGCTTTCGCGTACTTGTACGAAACAGTTTGCACTTTCGTAATTCTGTTCTCCTTTGCAGTATGCATTTAAGGTTAAGTCGAATCGTCGAATCAAGGTCTTTTGCTTTCTTTTTCACTTATACTGAAGTATCCCGTCGTTGTCGGACCTAAACCTGTCTCTATCAAGGCTTTTCCTGGCTTAGGCAAGGTACTTCCTGATTTCGTCGGAACTAACTCCTTTGTTTGGTCGGTCTTTTATGGACCTTTTTTTAAGTCGCGGCTGCTATTTTCTGGGCTCTGACATGTTTCTTCTTCTGTGCACCAGAACATCTTTGGCACGCCAGTGGCCTTATCGTTTACTAAGGAGTCCTCGCCCCTGTATTGGTACAGGTCCCAATTTCAGTTTCTTCACAAGAGGTGCATATTGCTTCCACAAGAAGCCGTCCAGTCAGAAACCCGCATGTCTGGATACGGCTATATACAACAGGGTGAGCCTATTATCCCGAAGTTGGTTGGCTGGTAGACCATCCATCCAAACTGTAGGATTGGAGATGTTATTTGATAGTGATACAACTCATCCACGTGGTTCGGGCGGTTAAGCCTAAACTTCAGTCCCCCTAAAGCTACCTACCCCTTCTGAGGCTCTTTGACTAATCGGCACGGTATAGTAGCGTGTGACCATTTAATAGTACTACTTTGCGTTCTCCTTCTTAGTACTAATATTTCTAATCCTGTTTCTTCGAATTAATTTATCAGTTCTACTTCTTTGCCCTTTAAGCTAAACTCCTAAACTCCATGGTTTTGTTTTATTCTTCATTTGTATCTTATTAAATTCCTCATTGTTTTTGAAAGCTTTTATATTTAGTTATTTTTCGTATTCCTGTCCTTTTTTATTGCTCTTCTCTTTCCATATCTGCCATAACTAGTTTTTTCGTGTTGTCATTTTAGTTACTATTCTAACTTTTTTCGAATCTTTGTTCCTGTGGTGATCTGTCCTCTATTGTTCTCTTATTTCTCAATTTTCCTTCATCATCATCTTGCTCCGTTGCTGTATATTTATTATTTTCATTCTCCTCTTTTTCGTATACTTTATCGTTAATGAATAATTTATTATATCTTAATACGTCTTTGTATCCTGTTTTCCTTGCTTCTTTAAGTTCGAGAAGTATTTTCCTTATCTAATGACACATTAGCAAACCATAGAGGTTGCGTTTCATTTTTAAAAGGTGTTGTACTTTAAATTAATTAAGACTTTTTTTGCGAAGATGGTTCAAATATCGAAAAAAATCGTGAATGATCGCATTATGTCTGAATAGTCCATCTAAATGCCTTTCTAATGATGTGCCGCACATGGTATATTCCCTATTTAAAAATAAGGGGTTGGTGAAGTGGTAGGGAGGGGGTTGACAAATGACATATGCCTGTATCGTAAAAATGTGACCCCCTCAGAACAAAAATCGACATGTTTCCTAATTTCCTTAAAATCTAAGGAATACTGCCAAATATCGGGGAGGACTGTTTTCTGTGGCCCACGCTATATAAATGATACTAATGTCATTTGTTGTCCAATTTGGGTTAAGCATATTTATTTCTTTATTCTAATAATCTTTTCTCGTTATTGTTCCAATGGTTTACCTGAATTAATGATGCATTTTCTGCAGCCTTCGGGTCTGGTCACCGGGAATCTAAACAACGCTAATGAAGAATCTAAT
This sequence comes from Lochmaea crataegi, assembly GCA_947563755.1. Classification (NCBI taxonomy): domain Eukaryota; kingdom Metazoa; phylum Arthropoda; class Insecta; order Coleoptera; family Chrysomelidae; genus Lochmaea; species Lochmaea crataegi. The sequence continues at coordinate 28,977,140 of OX387434.1, read as the reverse complement.
CTTATTGTCATTCCGCAATTGTAATATACACATCTATTTCCAGACATCAAATTTTCTAGTATAATAAAAATACCCACCTTTATAATAATTAAAAGTTCTTGGTCACTTACATTTTTAAGTGTTTTTTTATAAAATATCAAACTAGAAGAATTTTGTGTAGCAAATACATACACTATATTTAATACAATGAAAAAGTTGATTAAGGTAAGTCTAATGATATACGAAAATTGCTATTGTCTTATATAAAACAAAACTCGCGTGCCATTCATTATTGCCATATCGTGTTCACCCAAAATTTGAAATCTACAAAGTTCATTTCGTAGATACCTATACTAATTATTCAATAATCACCTACTTATAAGTGATAACGAGTTGTTGCATATTCTGACCATGAATTTCAAAATGGACCATTTTGTTTGTGGATAAATTGTATAAATTGGAAATTGTAACTTTGGCAACAAAGCGTTCACTCGCGCTGATATGATCAAAATAAAATTGGATAAAATATGGCGACGATCACACATGGTGGAACTTTAAACACAGTCGCCATCTATCACTGTATCCCATTTTCTTCAAATTTATTTCCCGTAAGCTTGACTTACTATCTCTATATTATTAAACAATGGTATTAGTCATTAGGAATTATAAATACCACCAGAACCATTCATTTACCTTATTACTTATTAGGAATGTGTCTACAAGAAGAAAAATAGTTCTTCGGATCATTTTTTTCTCCAAAGAGAGAGAGTGTAGCTCCAATCGACCTGTTTCGACTCTTATATCGCAAATCTTTTTCTAATTCCCGCTCGTCATCTCATTAGCCACTCCCAATCCTCAACCCTGGCCATAAGACAATTGTCATCTGCCAACGGCCGCCTCCATTTTACCAGCGAACTCCCTCCGACCGCCACGAGCAAAGTTCCTTTTCGCTATCGACTGTCTTCGATGCAAGACCTACATTTTCTATCTTTTCTATATCTTTTTGACCCAAATTGATGTGGCTAGTCCAAAATTATATTTCATAATGAAGTAGTTTCATTCAAAGTAATCGTGGAGATGATTTTTATCACATAACATATTTTATTTTTCACATAGTTAGATGAAATAATATTTGCCACGTGGTCATATTTTTCTTGGATTACTGTACATTATTTTCTAACTAAATATTTTTAAATTACAAATTACTGTGTTATACTTTTGTGCAAACATTGCAAGCTTTTTCTATTGCAGAATAACTCTTTTTAACTATAGACTAGATTTATTTTAAAACAACACTTTCTCGATATGAATTATACATTCAGACTAATTTTGAAATAATTATGTATGATTATTCGTATATAATTCTGCCAGTGCTGGCCTTACATATAATAAAGTATTATATTTTTTAGTAATGATTTATTCATTAATATTACATCATGACGTTTTGCTATAATTTAGTTTCTTTTTAAATTATTAGCATCTCTTCGTTATATTGTTAACTGAATTCATTAATTTTTTTATTATCTTAATATGGGACATATATAGTGTTACGCGAGCTACTGCATTAATACGCTCACTTAGTGCCCCCAGTGAAATCCCCGTATGAGACGACTATGGCTCCTCCGCCCAATTTTCGAGAAACATCCAGAATACCCACCGCATCCAGTGCATCCGCCAGAACGTCGAGCGATTTCTAGAAATACGACGCGCGAGTATAAATAGGCCGCGAGCATCGCTACAGAAAAAATTAGTCAATCAGTCAGTGTTGAAACCGAAGGAAAGTAATCGCGCCTCGATAAAGTGTTTATTAAGTGACTCTAATATAAATTATAATTAGTGTGTTTAGTGTATTACATAAATTATTAAATAAGGACTGAATTACATATAAATCTGTAAATATAAATTAATTGTAAATATAAATTAGAATAAACGTTACAATAGCTTTCAATAAATTCAATATTTCATTAATTTTGAACAACTGCCTCCCTTTTTAACCTCAAAAGCTGAACCAACATTATGTGCCTTATTACATTCAAGTTTCCCACATATCCCTAATCCGCCTGAATTTTTAGTTAAACACCACAGCCTCAAAGATACCGTTAAAATATAAAGACACCTTCTAAGATACCGCCAGAACGGAGCTAGTACATATCTAAGAAGAGACACCCCTACCTCCAAATTTATTGACGACACACAAATGGGATACCTCCAGGAGAAGTTTCCCATCCACCCTTCCGGAGGAAAATTCAAAGATAAGTACCTAAAAAATACAGGCCTCATTTTTTGTTCTTTCCTGGCAGAATGACATTAATGTTTTAATTTCTTTTTTATTTCGAATCCACCCAGCTATAAGAGCTGAAGAGGATCGTGTCCGGGTTAAGTAAGTTTTTAGTTTTTTATAAATAAATATCTTAATTAAATTCTACAAGGTGTTTCTACCTCATTCACCTTAGTTTTCTTTTTATTCAAATTCATTTTTGTTCTTTCGTCGACGTCTGAGAGGTAGTGGCGCCCCTAAAGCTTGTTATAGGCTGTCAACCCTCTGGCATACCTAGCGCAGCACTAACATGGAGTAGAACCACCCTCGAGAGGAGTCTCATGCCGGCATCTTTCTCGAGTGGCCACTCTAGCGCCCAAGTAATTGACGAACAACTAACTTTTACAGTTACACAGTGAACCCGCCTATGTAAGAAATCGATGATGCTGTCCCGATAATATGTTGTGAAAAAACCAACCATCGTCTTACTGAAGGCCGCTGATCCATAAATATGTCTGATTCTGAAGTCTCTGCGTCTTCCCTAGTATAAGTGGTTGACAAGGAGCAATCTGTTTCCCAAGTCTCTGCGTCTTCCCTGGTGTTAAGGGTTGACAAGGAGCAAACTGTTTCCGAAGTATCTGCGTCCTCCCTGGTATTAGAGGTTGACAAGGAGCAATCTGTTTCCTAAGTCTCTGCGTCTTTCCTGGTGTTAGGGGTTGACAAGGAGCAAACTGTTTCCGAAGTATCTGCGTCTTCCCTGGTATTAGAGGTTGACAAGGAGCAATCTGTTTCCTAAGTCTCTGCGTCTTTCCTGGTGTTAGGGGTTGACAAGGAGCAATCTGTTTCCGAAGTATCCGCGTCCTCCCTGGATTCAAGGGTTGAAAAGGAGCAAACCATTACTGAAGTCTCTGGGTCCTCCCTGGTGTTAGGGGGTGAGCAGTCCGTTCTTGAAGTCTTTTCTGCAGCAGTATGATTTCGAAATAATATACCGTGAAAGTGTGATGAATCGCGTAGCCGATGCCTTGTCCAGAAATCCGCTTCCCATGACGGCTGATACCGACCGACCGTTTGCTCTCTGTTTGACCGATGTAACCGCCGAATGTCCGTGGTACCGGAACAAGAAGGAAGAGGTTCTGAAGGACCCAGATGAATTTACGGACTACTGCATTCAAGAAGACCGCCTGTACCGACACTTCAGGGACATAAACGATTTCAGGGAACCTGAGACGAGCGATCCCTGGAAGTTATGTATAACTAAGCCTGATTGAAACCGAATTCTTCAAGAAAACCATGATGCTCCGAGCTCTGGTCATCTGGGAATTGCTAAAACCATCACCCGGATTGCAAAATTGTACTATTGGCCAAGAATGTTCCGAGATATCACCAAGTACATAAAGAGTTGTCTGCGATGACAACAGTACAAACCGCCACAGCAAGAGCCTTCAGAGACCGACCTGCCGCGCAAAAGGATGGAATCCGGAAAATTCATCAACCTGACAGAATATAATAATTGTGATTGAGTTCTGTAATATAAATTATCTTTTGTTCATTTCTATTTAAAAATATATATTTAAAATATTTGATCGTGGAGAAAGTATAGTCTGCTACTCGGTTAGAATGAAAATTCGTGATGCTCGTGAGTCGTTTCCACTCGCATCGAATTTTCATTCTAACCTTGTTTCAGGATATACTATTATTTTACCACTAGGGTTTATATAACTAGTTACTTACTTTCGGATCATTTCTATCGCTGCATTGATTCTTTCGTCATTATCGTTATAATATATTTGAGAATAAATCCGAGGTACAAAAATTCTAATTCTACCATACACGATTTATTCGTCTCCGATGTTTAAATTTTCCGACTGAAAGGAGATCCGGTGTATATAATATTTTAATTAAAACCGAAGGCCGTCCGGTATATGTGAAATTTCTTGTTGTGAGTAAATACATTTTGCGTATAATTCCCTTACCACCGCTAAGGCCGAAAAGTGTAGGTAGGAATTTGAATATAAATGAGAGAACAATTGATAGGAGAGAGGTTCGTCAATCTGCTCTCGACTCTCTGCCTTTAGAAACCCGCAATTGTGATAGAAAAGTTGAAGTGATTAAAAATTTGTTATTCCGTTGTCGAAACTTTATTTAAAAAAGTAAAATATTTTTAAATAAACTGTATATTCTAAATTTTTCCGTACCTCCGCTTAATACCAAACTGTTAGATGTATTCTTTTAACAATTATTCTTATGTTTTTTTTGTTGTTGGCATAAATTTTTTTATTTGGTTTTTTTGTATAGCAATAAATATTTGTAATTGAAGTGTAATTTCCTTTAGAATTTCATTACAGCGTTTAATATATTAATTAACTGATATGGATTATTATTTGATTCTCTAGTGATTTTATACTTTTCTTATCAGCAGCTTTTAGTTATACTATATAATTGATACTCATGAGGATTATGATATTTTAATTTTATTCCGGTCCTTATATTCTTACTCTGTGCGTCGATAACTAGGTACCTTTTTAACTTGTGAAATTTATTTTGGGAACAGTAGTTTATCGTAGTTTTCCGTGTTTCCTTTGAATCCAAAAGGTTACTCGAACTTGGAAGAGGCTTAGCCATAACTTGTTTGATTATCCGGCAGATTTAAAACGTTCTTTTACCGTCTCGTGGGCCAATATATTTTTTATTCCTGTTGAAATAGTAACTTCTCGTGTTTCCTTTGAATCCGAAGGGTTTCTCGAACTTGGAAGAGGCTTATCCACAACTTGTTCGTTCACCCGGCAGATTTAAAACGTTCATTTCTAGCCTCGTTAAACCATATTTCTTCTAATTTTGCAATATTGGTTTGTTGCACTCTTCCGCTTTCATTTAAATCCAAAGGGTTTCTCGAAGTAAAAGGGCTTAGGCACAACTTGTTCGATTACCTGGTAGATTTGAACCGTATTTCATAACCTGACCGTTACGTCCGTCAAAGTACCAAGTATATGGTATAGACACCTTATTCTCTTTTCCCTGTTATTTTGCTTGTCACTGTAGAATCATCAGTAAAATAGATCACAGAGTATTGATAGACTGAAGGTTATTTTTTGTGTTTATTTTGTGGTACACCGACTTATTGTGTTGTATACACTTAACCCGTAACTTATAAATTGGAAAATCCATATTTGGCTCGTCCGTGTTGTATTTAGGTAAATAAAGTGAATTCAACAAGACCACTGGAATTTTCCGTAACCTCCATCTGGGGCTATCTGGAACTTTTGACGCTAAGGGTCAAGGTGCCGTAGAGCAAACCACGTTTAAAATCTGGCGCCTGAGATTTGAACCGAAATTTTTCATCAAGGTTTCATACTGACGTGTTCGTGTGGTAGGAACCACGTTTAAAAGGAGAGCACGTTAGTTTTGTATTGTCTATTTAGTGGTCAACAGTATTCAGGAATTTTTTTATCGATTTTATTAGTATGTTTTGTATTAACTTAGTATATTTCATTAGTATCTAGTAATTGAACAATTCTGTTAGTTTTAATGGATATTGTTGTCGACTTTTCTGAGAGTTTGTTGGTTTACATTTTCATTTCGAAATGGAAAGCAATTATATGCAAGATCCATCCTGATATTGGTGGAAGGTAACGTGAAAAAGCTGGAACATTATTTTGTGTACTTAGCATTAGTGTTTTTGCAGATATCAAATGAAACTGAGGATATTGGATGGTTTGGATTCCTTTACTTCAGTCCTGTAAATCTAAACTGTTCAATTGAGTTCTGCAAGTAACCAACATGGATTTAACTAGTTATTTGGTATTTTCACATAGTTTTTGCACCAAAGAGCAGATGAAAGCTTCCAAAAGTTTACAAGCATACAAATATTTTGAATATGGCTTTGTGCTTAAAGTAGGGTCTACTTCAATGGAGTTTTTGTTTCAGAAGGCAAGCTATTACTAGAGTTTATTATTTTAGGAATAATAAAAGCAATATCCCATATAAAAAATAAAAAGTACCTGAAAAGCTCTACAACATGAAGAGAAAGTTTCCATGGATGGATGAGAATAGCTGGGTTAAGAAATAGTTCAACATTTTATACGCTTACCCCATGCAGAAATTTGACGAGCTAGAAAAGCTCTCACACACTATCGTTTCAGGTTTAAACCAATTTTTATCAGGGCCATGATATAAAATAGTAATTTAGATTTATCATTTTTCAGGTTTTTTCCACTAACTCTTGGGTAAATTCACAACAAAAGAAATTGGTGCTACAGAAGTGAAGCATTTCTGTAAATCTAATGATGATGATGGTAGACCAATGATATTGTGTGATCAAGTAGATTGTAGGATAAAATGATTCCATTTTGACGGCGTAAATTTAAAAACTGTTCCCTACGACTTATGGTATTGCAGTGTCTTTTTTTTTAAATTATATTCAAATTGATGAAAATTATATTCAAACTTGTGTTATCTAAAATATCTTAATACATAAAATAATGGCCCATTTCAATTACCTACCCATGTAATATTGACATAACATATTTTTGTATGTCCCATGAATTGTGATGGTTTTCGCCCTCCAAAGCTGCTGGTTTGCCTATGAGTTAAAACAATTTTTTTGGTAGTTTCATAGATTGAATAGATGAGGCTTTTACTTGATGAAGATCCATACTAATGATAAAATAAAACAATTTAATTTGTTTAAATCTTCATTTTTATTTTGAACTGACGTTCAAATTAACATTAGTAACGCGTTTCGCTACACAGTAGCTTTTTCAAACTAGTTCAAACTAGTAGCGAAACGCGTCACTAATTTTAATTTGAACGTTAGTTCAAAATAAAATTGAAGATTTAAACAAATTGAATTATTTTATTTCATCATTAGTTTTATAGATTATTATACATTGCAAAATGTACACCTATTTACTTAAACTCTTTATGCTTTGCAATGAAACTAAATAAGTCCGAATGAATACATATGAATGGGATAAACAAAGCTTACCCAAAACAAGATACCTGATATCTGATTTTTGTTTCTGTTAAATCATGTCTTCAAATTGCTGGTAACCACATTTTTCTAAGCTTCTTACTTACTTCATCCCCATGCACTAAAAGCTCGGACTGATGAAAACTTATTTGATCTCAGTTTGAACGGCTCCCAAAACCGACAATACAAGTTGCAGCTCCAACTGATACGTTCCAATTCATGCAAGTGAAACTTTCAAGACAGCAATTCTATAGAAGTTACATTCTAGTAATAATATCGTGTAATATTGTAAGCTTGTGTAATGTGTGTTTACCAATACATATAAACAAATTTTTGATTGTCTTAAAACCACTTACGAAAAATTATTGTTTTTTTGTAGGCACAATATAACCAAAATCTGGTCCGAAATCCTCATACGCAACTTAAAAGTTACATAAAACTAGTTTTTCTTGTTTATTATTATTATTAAGACATTAGACAATCCTTGAACCCAAATAAAATCACCTTTCTCCGAAATAAACACTATTGTAAACCAAAAGTCTAAATCCATATAATACTCTTGTTTGCCCTGGGTCAACATATTGAATTTCATTTGACAGGTCACTGGATTTCCCAATTTTGTGATCTTTGACGCTGTCAAAGTGTTGATTTAGCTTACGTTGGGTTTTTTTTGTGAATAATGGAGATAAACTTAAAATATTATAAAGTAACTGGGAGGAAATTACAAAAAAATTGGGTTATGTTCCACCGCTAATTTACAGTGTGTTCGGGGAGCACGTGCTATGCAACGCAAATGCTATTCGAGCCGTTCGAAGAGGTTTTAGTACCATGCTGGAGCGTTGGTTCCATCGAGCACCGTGAACAGCAACACACAGATAACCTACAACTTACCCACGTAACTTGTCTCTTTAACCCAAAACTACATACATACATATCCCAATAACAACATTACCGCTAATTGTCCGTCGGCTGCCGAAACTACAATTTCAGTAGTTCCCTCCGTTTCCGGATCAATCTCAATACTATCAATGAAGCAAACATTTTCATAAGACCATTAAAATTACAAATGTATGATAATAGGTTTGTTCCAACTGGCATTTAGGAACCGTTCTTGGAATCTTATCGAGTACTGTATAGTGCGCAAGCTCGAATTAGGGATGGATCAACTTTATCACCCTTTCCAGAAGGTAGTTTTTGTACCGTCCCAAGAACGATACTAAAATCAGTGGGAGCGCGAAAGAAATACGTACTTGCACGAACGATACCTAGAACGGTTCTATCGCCAGCTGGAACGAACCTATTATATAATTTCAATTATTAAACAACCTGTCAATAACATAAAATAAATGTCTGCTTTAAAATAAATAATATTAACAGATTACGTATTAGATAATCATTTAACAAAATAGAAAATTATTTGTATAAAGAAAAGGAACAAATAAAGAGTTTACTTTTTACGTTTTTATAGTATTTCTTCAGAGCAATGACTGCAAATAAGAAGAAGAAACTTATTGCAAACTCTGCAATATTATTTAGTTTTCCTGTTTTGTATAGATTTGCAAACTTGACAACGCCCAGTACATGCTGGATCGGCATTTTTTTGGGTTTCAATTGGATATTTCTTGGATTCTATCTCCAATGTGGCGAGGAATATGATGATCAGCTTGCCTTCTTATCATATGATTTTTTGTAAGGCCAATGGACATATTTGTCAAAAACTTCCTCATGACATACATTTTATTTTTTTCTTGATTACATTTGAAGATGAAGATTATAAACGAATTAATTCCAGTCACATTTAGCATAGCATGAAACACAACCATAGGCCATCTTCTGGTATTGCGAGCTACATTATAGTTTGACGATAATTGATCCTCCATATCAACGCCTATGTTTGTTTTGTTATAATCCATGATCATCACAGGCTTTTGAGTGATTTCATCAATTTTATCATCATCGTGCATAGATGATATCAATTACACATTTTCCTTAGCTTTCGGGACGTGATACCAAAGTACAATTTTCCCTGAATGCAAACATACTAGATGAAATGGGCCGATATTGGCCAACTATAAATTGTGCTGGTAGCTATCGCTTGTTTTTGCGAATTGTCCCTAGAAGAAATAACTTGTGTTTAATTAGTAATTTTTTACATATATCTACTCTAGTGAACCAGTTGACGGTAGTTTGATTTCTACGAGTTTCGCTTATGGGCTCAGCGAGCCTATTTACTACATCAATGGCTTAGTTGCTAACGGGGTTGCTTGCCAAGATAGACTTCCATATTTGCCGTATAAAATATTATGGCATCTGCTAATGCAAATATTTTATCCCCATACTTAGCTGGTTTCGATGGTATGTATTGTCTAAATGAGCACATTCCCCGAAATGCCACAAACATTTCGTCTATGGTTGTGTGATAAGAAAGTATAAAGTTTTTTTACATTTTTCATTTATTTGATTGAAGACGTCACGGATTGGAGCCAGTTTATATAAAGCTTTCCTAACATCTCTTGTTTCATGATCATCAAATCTAATATGTCTTAGAAGAAAAATGAAACGTTGTTGTGACATCGTTAAGCGAAACAGTTCCGTTGAATCCCCAGCGGTACAGAAAGTTCCTCACAATTCAGTCTATTCATCTTCTTCACTCCAGCCAGGTACAACAAGTCTATTAACGCTTCCACTTCCATGGTATCAGTGGGTCTTGTATAAGTTTCTCTGGTATACTTTCCAACTGCAAATTGTTGGATGTGCTGATCTGTATATTTTACAATACTTTCAATAATAAGCTCATCAAAGAAAGTTTTCCAGATTTCCATAGGAACAATCAAATTTCGGGTAGGAGGTTTGGGACCAGGTAAGTGAGTGATAATGTTTTTTTCTTAGCCCTATAGGTTCGCAGATTATTTGTACCGTACGTCACCTCTCGAAGGTTTTTCGTTAGTGATGACGTAGGCTTTCAATACCTTCAATATCATTATACACACCTATTATTCACAAGTGAATAATGGACGTCATTATACTTGAAGAAGCACACGTAAAATGTGAACATTATCAAATAGTCGTGAACAATTTTTTTTATTTCATTGAACATAGCAAGATAGTGGTAAAAATGGAGATTTTGTAATGTTAAAGAGAGAGTTGATATGATAGTTGTCGTAGGTGAGTACCTGGAGAACTTCGTTTTACGCGCTAGAAGTGGACCTCCTGTATCTTTCAAATGGCAATTTATTTTTAAAATAAATTTGTAGTCGCATCATCGTTACTTCAAAGCTTGATTGTGTGTTTTTTTTTTCTTTTTTTGCAACTTTTCTTGGTGCTTCAGTTTTCTAGTTACCAAAAGTAAAAATATAAAACTCGAAGGAAACTACTGTAGTTCTATTATGTTCCTAAATTGGCTCTTCGTTTCCTTATTTTCATTGTATAGGTTTCCGATACCCACTTTTTCTAATGTTAACATCCATTGGCGTATCCAGGATTATGTAGGTATACATTTTCAATGAAAAACTTCAGTTCTACCAATGTCAAGATTATTTGTTAGTCATTAATTTTCGTCCCCTCGTAACTTTTTCTGACTATCTACGTCTCTATACTCACTTCCATTCTATCCGGAAATAGGAATATTATTTCATTTTCCAGTTTGGAGGTCAATTCTTACCACTTTACAAAAATGCCATATTTATTATAGTTATCAAGACTTAGCTTTCACCCGCAGCTTCCCTCGCGTTGTTGTCCTTAAATAAGTGTTAAAGACCATAAAAAATTGAATATTTTGCGTGAAATTCAGTTTAGAGAACTGAGAAGCATGCTTTATTGAAATAAATCCCAACAAAAGATAAATATCCGGACAACGATATGAAACCAATCATCCTATCCCTCAGAATTAGTTCTTTTTTGAATTGAAGGTACCCTAAGGCCCTTTCTGTACTCCTTCTGTACTCCTAATGTGTGTACAACATTTCATAATGATCAGTTGAGTAGTTAGTCCTGAAAGCTATGGAACTGATTTATCTATTCTTCGGAATCACTATTTTTTAGATAAAAAGTACGTTATGTCCTTTTCTGTACCATTGATAATGTGCGTACCAATTTTTATGATGATCCGATATCTTCCATTATCTTTCATGAGGTGGTTTGGAGTAATTGTTTCGGTATGTTAAGAATAGGTAGATACTCTCGTCAAGGGTCTATAATTGACAATTTTTTCCGCTCTAGCAGAGAGTTTGCAAAGTTTCATCCCTTGAAAACTGATCAGGAAGGACTTAACCAATAATTTTTTCACTGAACTAATTACCATAACACTTTCTCCCAACTCTGCACATAGTCTAGTAGTTTGACTTTGTAAACTTAAATGTTTTGTTCTTCTCATAGAAACTCTTCGTTTTCCAGAATGAGGGGCACAGCTACATTCACTATTTTCCTTTACTTTTAATTCTGCTTCTTGGAGTTCCTCCTCTAAATTATGAATACTATTTTAATTTTTTTTCTATTGCATTTTTGAGTATTTCTACCCTGATTATTGTCTACGTTTTTGTGTTTAAATTTAAACTACTCTGGTGGGAATAACCAGTCTTTTTGGAAACAATTGATTTCGTACCGTCGTGTTCCGAAGTAGTTGCGTTTCTGGATAATTCATCAGCAGGATTACCAAAATTTTCTGATCAAACGAAATCTTCTGACAGATTTGAATTCAAATTTGCACTTTCTCTTTGGGATGTCCGTTTCTCCATATCGTGATCACGTGTCTGGGTCACCAATGGTAAGAACTGCTAATCCAATTTTAGTCTCATTACAATTTTATTGACAATGATATCCAAAAACTGACGAATCAATTATCTCAACATCAAGTGAGTATAAGATGAAAAAGCATACATAGTGAAAGAATTCCACAATACACTTTGTGTTCTTCAGTACCCCTACAAAACCTAATGAAGTTTAGTTGAGTAGAAGGCGTGATAGAGCAACAAACAAACTCATATTCGCATTCATAATATTAGTGAAGATGTATAGTCGGTTCGCTCCCAAAAAAAACGCACGTAAATAAAACCACGTGCATATTGAATGACCTAGGCACGTGGATAGAATTGAACAGGGACGTATCGGTATCTCTTTAGGGATTGAGCATGGGTGTAACGCTTGGCTAGTTCCGCAATTGTCGAAGTCGTCAGGCCGTTGGTGTCACTGGGTCCTAAAATTTTTAGTCCAGCCGCTTCCCTGGCTGAAAATTGTTATAATATTGTTATCTACCGAGGCGTTAGCTAAATCTTGGTGGCACTCTAATACTAGCCCTGATGTAACACGTTTTCTGTTCAAGGCTAATAGGGCTTGTCTGCTGTCAGTGCAGATTGTTATGTTTTTGCCAGAAATTCCTTTTCTGGTTAGTTCTTTTGTGGCAATTGAGATACCAGCCAGTTCTGTTTGAACCACGCTGGTATTTTTTCCCATTCCCCAATTAATTCTTAGGCTAAGTGATCTGGAGTAAACTCCACATCCTGAGCCTTCTTTGGTTTTTGAACAGTCTGTATATATGTGTGAACAGGGGCGTATTGATAACGATGTGATGTGTATAGATTTCATGCAATAATTAATTTATTATTTTAAAACATCTAAATGTTCGTTCTTTATCACTGACACTGTCTATACTCGACATAGTTTTTTAAAAATAATAACTTCACAAATGAACAAATATAAATAATTTTTATCAGAGCAAAGAACATAGAAATAACACAATTCTAACAACTCAAAACACAAATTAACTCTCGTAAATAGGTACTCCACACAATAATTTAGGCTTGAACGAACCTGTAAGAACTTCTGTTCCACTACTGCTAGCATTTCAAAGCAAATCGTCCAATACGCAGCCGACTTAGAATAGATCACGCGTGGTCTTTGTTTACATGCGGTTTTTCTTGGGACCGTACATACTTTAGTACTTATGTTTTTTTGGGATGAACACTCACTGATACCTAAAATATTTATTTTGCCATATTTTTCTAATCAGTTCCCGAAGAACATCTCAAAGAGCAGTTCCTTTAAACATATTCCTCAAAGGAATTTAAGGATATCATCAGACTTAGGTTTAGGCAAGTCTTCTTCTTCTTTTCAGAAATCTCCCAGGGGCTGGATTATTCTGGACTGAGGAAGGCATTCCGAAAGAACAAATATTTGGTCTTTAACTTTGTTGTTTACCTACTTTGACATTGCAGTGACAAAGACAAAATATATTCTCTCTCGGGAAGCTCTAACCACTCCATCAAACATCCAGCACCTGGAGTTGTTACCTACATTCTTCCTTCTCTACTAGATGAACCATTTGAGGTGCCCATCCATGCGACAGTGTTCTGTTATGTCTCCTGTCTAAACTATTAGTGCAGCCTTACTCAGGCTTATGTCGTGTGGTCGTAGCTTCCCAGGAGTATATTTAATAATTGTCTCAGCGCTACAAGATCTTCCTAATCTTCTCGTTTTCTCGGTTTTATCTACTCATTTCTTCTAATGTTATATTGCTGCTTATACAACAAAATGGTATTTCAGCCCCTCTTCTGCTAGCTTATAGATTATTTCGTTTCCTTTTATTCCTACAGGAGGGTCCGAATGCTATTATTGCCCAGTTAATTAAGTTTTTCCAGGCATTCCCTCACCATCTTAGAACTGATTACAAAATAACTCAGTGCTTTGATAACTGCTTACAAAGTAATGGTTTTATAATCCTTTGAAATGAATATTGCGTTCTCCCGGAATACTACGAAGAAAATTAAGGTTTGGCCAAGTTATATGTTTATATGTATTGATGTATATGTCAGAATCAAAAAAACTATTTATAAACATTATTCCACTTCACACTAATCTTGAATAACGCTTAATATGACACGTCAAAAAACAATATCATATCCATTTACCTAAGTAATTGTCTCATCCATCTTCGACTTATGTTGACAAAGAAAATAAAATTCATCTAGAATGGTAATTCATCTACCCTCCACTGCATTGTCTTGTTTACATTTTTCATACTTGACAATATTAATGTATTTGCAAAACTAATAAAACAAATGGAAAAAAGAACAGTTGACACTTTTTTTGTAAATATCAGTAAGGAGTTTTGTATGCTTGTTAATATTTAGGACCATTTGGGAAAATTTAAGTTCTTAAAATTGTGGATAAATTTTTATTATCCGTTTCAAGAATCTGCTCAAATATTTTGTATCTCTTAACGTGTTTTTTGTGTTGATGTAAATTATGTTGATGTATAATGTCAAAACTTTTGCATCAAATAACAAAACTTGTCGTGAATCAGTTAATGATAATTTCATGTGTATCTGTTTTCAGTAACCCCAAATAAAAGTTTTCTCCGCAAAAGAATTTCATTAACTTTTTTTTAAATTGTCGTCTTATACTCACAAATGATAAGTCTGCGGTCTGACATCCTAATAAAAATTTTGAGCAGTTCTAGGTGACCAAATTTATAGCGGTTTGATCATAGTATTTGATTTATCTTTCTAGGTCTGTACAAGTCACATATTGGAACATTGTAATAAGTTTTTCTTATAGGATAAGCTGGGCAGAGGTTGACTCTCAAGATTATGTTTAAAAAGGAACTTCGTGTATTGTAACAAATATCTATTTATAGACTCTCTCGGCACGTGTACTTAGTTTGTTGTAATAACTCGAGGTGATGTTTACTACTCAATTAATAATTAAGCCTTGGAATTATTATACAAACTATTATACTGAGTATCTGAGTGTTAAATATATTATGTTAGAATTCACTTACAAGGGTTTCTACCAAATATGTAACCTCTTGTTTTATTAAGACCCTTCCATTTGATATACATATGATGGGAGTGCACACAAAATAACTAATCTGCCGTCTTAGGCCGTCTGCCATCTGTCATATTGGATTTGGAAGGACGTCACTCAGTGTACTATGCATTGTCATCCAATTTGAACGTGTATACAAAGTTTTATAACAATCGATTGAAGATGACTGCTTCAAAATTCAGTTGCAGGATTTGACCTGAATATACATACATGCTTACATTCATACAAACATTGTAAATTAAATAGAAGCATATAAAAATAGTGCTTTTGTTTTTTTTGTATTTATTCCACAAAAAAATATTAATCAGGAAAAGCACCGGCTGCAACATTTTGTTGTAACAAAACAATGTTAACAACAAAGTAACAAGTGTTTTTGAGTGAAAAACTCGAGTAGCATCAATATTCACGAACATTATTGGGATTATGATAGCGTTTAATTTAAATATATATCTCAACGGATGACAGTAAGAAACGTGTATACAGGCATGTTTGTTATTCATCGGTAGATCCACCAATTCACCAACTGCGTTTTTATATCCATTGGTGGATTTGTTGTTTTACAAAATGACAGCTTAACCTCAAAAAAGTGAAGATTTGTAGCGGTTATAGCGAATTATTAAAGAAATGGACGAAAAAATAGAAATCAATTTAGAATGTGATTATAAAGTATTGACAGCACTATTAACAGCGTCAGAAATTGAAGAAATTTCAAGTGGAATCGATTGTCAGTTGTCAGATATAATGATGAATGATGTAAACAACAACTTCGTCTTTTTATGTGCCGCTGGTGACTCTAACATGTCGGTGCAGCGGAGACTGACGTCAGTCAACCAATGGTAAATCAATGATGTAAAAAAACGCGCCTATCTATGTAGGAATGTTGCGAAGAAACAGTTGTTCTGGTATCCGGCATCGACTTTACTTGCGAAACATTGCCAAACGCTGCGAAACGATGGTCGCGTTCATACCAACTTAGCGCTAACGGAGCGATTTATCAATTTCCTGATGAATGCGTTTCTTGTCAACTGATCAGGAGCCCAATTCTTGAAAACCGGGGAGTAGAGCAAACGGGAGAAAGGAGGTAGTTTTATCGAGAATGGATAAATGGTATTCTTGAACGTCAATGGAAGGATGACTCCCTCGTGCTTCTACTGGGTAAATTGAAGGGATCAGCCAGGGTACATGGAATAATTTGAGAGTTTTGTGAATTTATTGGATGTTGTGGACCATTAACCTCACTTTTTATACTCTTTGCTGTTCAAATCATATATTATATTCAATGAAATAATAGTAAATAACAATCTTCAAAGATTTTTGTTGTGAGAAGAAATGATGGAAGATGTTCTACGATCGGTATATCATGGCATAATTATTATTATCTCTTCAATACTGGGTTGTTATTTTTTATTACAATAAAACAATAATTGTGTTTGTAAATGATTGAAAATTTCGAACATGGAGGCTAGACAAGTAGATCGAACTCCATGTATTCCAATTTCTGGTCATTATAGAGGGCACCACATAAGTTGGGGTACCAAAAAATCTGACGATCATAAAACTCGAGTTCATGATATTTTATTGGTTGCTAGCTTCTTTGACAGTTCGCGGTTCACGTGTGAGGTACTCCTATAGATTTCTCGATTCCTCGAATTGATGCTCTTTGTCTCCAGTTGAAATTCCAAAACACTCGTATCTCACTAGCTTGTATTTATCGTCCACCTGACACATAGCCTACTACAGATGATATTTTGATAGATACAATCGAGCAGGTGTCTGCATATGAAAATTTAGTAATCGTAGGCGACTTCAATTTTTCTGTCATCAAATGGCCGATTATCTCTATACCAGATTCACAAAATTCTTCCAATTTGTTTATGGAATTTATACACAACTCAAATCTCTTCCAGCTTGTTTCTGAACCCACAAGATACAGAGTGAACCAAGAACCTTCCACACTTGACCTACTACTCACAAATGATGAACAGTTGTTAACTGTACCTGAATATCTTCCTCCCATAGGAAAATCAGATCACGTTGTTATTTCATGCCGATTTTAATTTAACTCATTTTGTTATAACTCTACAGTTTACAATACTTTTTCATACACAAACTACAATAGAGTATTTTCATATTTGAATTACACAAATTGGGAAGATATTTTTTCTTCTGAATCTGATCCAAGCCGACTTTGGAACTTATTTCAAAGTACTGTTACCAATTGCATAAAAATGTACACTAAAGAAAAAATGATTAAAAAAGCGAAACTTAAACCATGGATAAATAATCAACTTTTGTCTATGATAAGACACAAAAAACAATTATGGAGAAAATTTAAGAGAACCAATAATCCAAGTGACTCTTCTACTCATCGTCAGTTTTCCAATCTCTTAGTACCGAAATTAATAATGCAAAACGTAATTATCAAGAAACCATTTTTTCTAGTGCAGATAGTAAAAAGTTTTATAAGTACATCCGATCAAATTTAACATCAAAAGTATGTTCCGTACCCCTTCTACAAAACGAAACTGGTGATAAATGTGCCAACAATGCAGAATCAGCACTACTACTTTCGAATACTTTCTCTAAAGTATTCACACAAGAAGATCCAACTACACCATTGCCATACATTTCTGTAAACAGAATAAATGCTTCACTTTCCATCATCTCCTTTGATTCTCAACAGGTGGAAGATAAACTTAAGGCACTAAAATCCAACTCATCACCTGGTCTGGACAATATATCATCTCATATTTTGAAATCATGTGCCGAGGCTCTATGTCATCCTATATCACGTATAATGAATGCTTCTTTCAAGACTCACACACTACCTCCGATATGGAAAACTGCCCCAGTTACTCCCATATTCAATAAAGGCAATAAACTTGACCCAAACAATTATAGGCCAATCAGTCTTGTCCCTATTGTTTGCAAGGTTATGGAATCAATTATATGTGACAAAATGTTTCCTTTTCTTCTTCAACAACATATTCTTCCATCTCAGCAGCATGGTTTCATACAAGGACGTTCAACTTTAACAAATCTTTTGTTGTGTGTAAATGATTGGACTATAGCCTTTGATAACGGTTTACCCACAGACATTATTTATCTTGATTTTGCCAAGGCTTTTGACCGGGTTCCAACGCGTAGATTACTACATAAGATTGAACATTATGGTATCAGAGGAAATTTGAAGAGATGGATAGCTGACTTTCTCACCTCAAGACAATTTTGTGTGCGCGTCAATACAACATTCTCTCCGCTGAAACCTGTTTTAAGTGGAGTTCCGCAAGCATCTGTTCTGGGACCATTGCTATTTCTGTTATATACAGCTGATCTCCCTGAGCATATAACAAATAACTGTTCTTTTTACGCAGATGATATATATGCAAACCCTACAACAAATCACCTGTCTCTTCAATCAGACTTAAGTGCAGTGTATGAATGGTGTTCCGACTGGTTATTACAGCTAAATTTAGATAAGTGTGTCGTCCTACATATAGGTGAAAACAATCCGAATCTTTCGTACTACATGAACAATCATGTGTTAAAGACCGTATCATCGCAATGTGACCTCGGTGTTATTATAAACAAAGACTTGTCCTGGTCTGAGCATATTCTCTCAGTGTGCAAGAAGAGTAACTCTCAAATATTTTTAATATATAGATCTTTTGGTAAAGTGTCACCGTCAACATTTATCAAGTTATACACGACCTACGTTCGTCCTCTTATGGAATACTGCGGACCTGTATGGTGTCCTGTTTTAACATCTGATCATACTAGACTTGAAAATGTGCAAAGGTTAGCCACAAGACTTCCTTACGGCCGAATACGACCTAGTTAGGGGCAGCGTCTTGATTCAGCCGAAGTAACGTATTTTAGTGAACGCAGACAACGTGACGACTTGGTGGTTTTATTTAGAGCCATATTTAACATGTTTGGTGCTAATATGTCACCCATTTTTACTTTAAATCCTGATATTCGATTAAGGGGGCATCCATATAAGTTGAAGAAGGAAATGTTTGAAACTAGAAATAGACAGAATTTTCTCTCCAACAGAATGTTTCCATACTGGAATAATTTACCTAGCAGTGTGGTCTGTGCACCGTCTGTTAATGCTTTTAAAAACCAGTTAGACCAATTTGTTCAGCATTCTTAATTCTTAATTTTGTACATGTATCTTTATTTTTTGTTTTTATTTATTTTCGTTTTCTTTCCATTTTTCAATTTATAATGAGCTATCGCCTATTCATAGCATGTGCTACCGATAGCGATAATTTTTACTTTTATTTTTTTTTTGTTTTTGTTTTTTATCTCATTTTTGTTATATGAGCTTTATAGAACTTCGGTTCTCAGCTCATAATTTATTGTAATAATAATAATAATAATAAGTGAGGTTAGGTCACAGAAATGAAAAATATTGTGAATATCGAAAATTGTAATCGTTTGGTGGTAAAATAGTTTAAAACTAGTTCCACTCGGTGCTGATGAATGTATTTATGTTTTTACGTGCTAAAAAATATGAATATCTACTGTCATGCCTTCTCTCTCTTCAGTACGGAATTTTAGAACACACTTAAAGGTCCAGCACAGTTAGAATGAGTATAAGTATTTGAAGAATAAAGAAGACTCTCTAAGTGCAAGTAAGTATATTCTAGAACCAGGTTGGATTCCCCAATTATAAAAAATAAATTGAAGGTGAATAAACAGATATTATGTTTACACTATGTTATGAAGTTAGTATAAAGTTAGATACACAAAAATATGGAAAAACGGAGAAAAAAATTGGGAAAATCGATTCAAATGCTTGGAGGAAATGTGCCACTTCAAATGTACTATATTAAATGGCCTTCGAATAATTGAGAATTGAAGCATCATATTTTTCAACTAGAAGAAATACAGTTTGAAAACATAGAAGGTATGTATAGATAAATAGCCAGTAGTCATAAGTACTAATAACACACAAATTTGGTCTTATTAATAGGAAGTAATAAAACAATTACAGAATTGATAATATCTAATATTTTAGGTTATTTTCCATGAAATGAACGAAAAGATGATTGCTTCCGAACTGGTCAAGCCCTTAAAGACAAGAAGAAATTATGAAAATATTAAATATACAAAGAGTTGCACGAGTAATTTACTAAACACTATGTAGCTTCTTTCCCCTAAATATAAAGTGTACAATCTTTCGATCATTAAAAATTGTTTAGAGATACAATCAGTATTTTGTCTCTAACTTCATACCTACCTATCCTATGGCCTGTTATACTTATCTAGCTTAGGTACTATGAGTAATAAGTTAACTGTTAAAGTTGAAATAAGGTAATTAGGATACTTTATGTTTACTGTTCAATTTACCAATAGGCTTTGCAGGATAACCATTAAATTTTGTCTATTCTGGCAAAAAATTTGAACTGAATGATATCAGAAAATACATATTATAGGTATATATCTATCAAATATGTATTCACTATGAAACCTGACATCAAATATACAAAGTCTATGATGAAAACATAGTGCTGCTATTTTTCTAGGCATTACTAAAGTGTTTGATGGTGTTTGGAACTGTGGTATGTCCTACAAACTATATGAAATGATGTGTTCTAAATACTTGCTATTAATCTTTAAGACTACCTTAGTGATAGGACACCACAAGTAAAAGTGAATTACAGTTTTATGCCAAACATTTAAGGACTTCTCCACTGCTCCTCACTGTCCTATTTGTTCTTCAATCTATCTATCTTGTTACAGCCATGATTTAGCAACAGAACATTTAAATCTGCAAACATTCATATGGCAGTATCTAGATGAGATCGCTTTGTTCAGTCATAATAATCTCAAAATAACAGTGACTGAGGTACAAAAACTTATAACAGATTAATGAAATGGTTTAACATGTGTAGGATGAAACCCAAAGCCTTAAAAGTCAATGCATAATCTCCAGTCCGTTCAATAACAATAAAAAATACAATATATTTTCAAACAATAGGCAGAACTTACTAATGACATTAGTTCATGCACATATTTTCAATATAAAATATATTTAAATAATTCCGTATCATACAAGAAAATCATTTTTTTAAGTACTTCATTTTAACAATACAAAAATTGCAATTTACAAAAGTTTATTTCCTAATGAAGCAAACACAGTGGAAAGTCATAATTAGTAACATACATAAGTACGTACACAAAATATATGCCTGTGGACGTTCTCTAACTTAACTTGCACAAAACATTCTCTACACTATTTTGAATCCTCTGTGTTTTATCTATGAATGTTATCCCACAAGTGCCCCACACTGGAATTAGGTAGCTGAAGATTGGTAAGAAATAAGTGTCACCGATTAGTTTCAATGTCTTATGGTTTTAGTAATCCCTACATTTGTAAAGTGCACCAATAATTGGCAAACATAAATTTTTTCTATGTGATGAAATATTTGCTTCAATTTATGTTCTCACCTTATTTATATTTAAATTTCCTATTTTTATCTGAATATCAACTGAATTCATATTTTTTTGTATAAAGAACATACCAGTAATTTTTTCAAAATAGTATTACAGCTTATTCCTTATCAACCATCTCTGGTTTTTCTTCAAATCATTGATCACCTTTTTTTTCCAGTTCTCTTAAATTGTACTTGTATAGAACAGAATAATGTTATCACTAAAAGTTAAGTATTTTGTCTGCAATTATGATTTTTCTAGACTTCTCACAAGTGTATCCTATCCTAATAAATATCTCCTTTCCTACTTTATTTATCTTTGAATATTTCTGATTATGTACTTTTGGAAACTGAAAAAAACTCTGGTTTTCTTAAATTGAATTCAATTCACGTTTTCGTTTTAAATAATCTGCACTACCAACCACGATTGCAATAAATTTCAACAACGTACACCCTACCCTGTCCATTATGAATTTTTAACAATTTCAATTTTCTAGTTTTCATTATTCACAAGTAATGTTTACTATTTGCCTACTGTCAAATTGGTCAAATATAAAAAGTAAGGTTATTGTCGTGACACTTTTAAAATGGTACTGATACAAGATAAGTCTAAACCAAGTTAGAAAATTGGTTTTATTCAGTTTTAAAAATGACACTTAATAATAACGACGTGACAATTATAATAACAAAAGCTTTCTATAACTAACAAGATTAGAATTAGTAAAAGTAAAAGTATGTACACACCACATTCACCCCCTCTATATTTTAATTTTTTTTTTCTCAGACTTGAAAATCTCTTAGATAAGTCGGACGCCTTCGAGGTCGTGTCGAATATCTTACAGAATTTTCAGCAGTGATCTGCTGATGTCCCGGTACCTCAATAGAAGTGGATGGTTGTTCAAATTCTTGATTTTGCGAAAGGTTTTCCGGGACTATTCGTTCTACCTCTAGTTCGTCATTTTCCAAAACTGTTTCTGTCCTATCATCTGGTAAGTCCTGTAATTGTTCCTGATTCTCTTCAATAATATAATCATAATTTGTACCGAATGGAGCTAAATGTTTATAAGAAACCGTTATTTCCTTTCCATCAGGTAACTTTATATAAGAATAGGAAGGATTTGCTTCAAGTAGTTCAACTTCTTCGGTCAACGTTTGATATTTATTATTTCTATTGTTTCGTTTCATTAGTACGGGACCGGGAGATAGCCAAGAAGGTAGTGATACCCCATTAGAAGTTCTTCTAGGATGAGAAAACATTCGTTCATGTGGCGAACAGTTTGTAGAAGTACAGAGTAAAGATCGAATAGCGTTTAGAGCTATAGGCAGATCTTGTTCCCAATTAGATACCTCCATATTACTGGAGCGCAATGAAAATTGTATCGTTTTCCATAAAGTTCCATTCAGTCGCTCCACTTGACCATTTCCTTGAGGATTATAAGGAGTCGTCCTGCTACATGCCACCCCATGTCGAAGAAGGAACGCTTTTACCTTTTGGGACATAAACGACGATCCTCTTTCTGAGTGTACATAAGCAGGTGCTCCAAAAGTCAGGAAAAGATCACTCAAGCATTTAATGACGGTTGAGGCAGAAATATCTTTACATGGATAGGCAAAAGGGAAACGGGAAAATTCATCGATAATGGTTAGTAGATATTTATTTGAACTGGCTGAAGGCAACGGACCTTTAAAATCAATACTAATCCTATCAAAAGGAGATGTTACTTTCACTAATTTGCTATTATTTGTTGCGAAACGTGGTTTAATTTCTGCACATATTCTACAGGATGTAGTAATTTGTCGAATATCTGCAACAGAATAGGGAAGATTTTTCACTCTTACCCAATGAGCCATTCGTGCGATACCTGGGTGGCATAGAGAGTTGTGAAGTTCTACTAAACGCTTTTCAGTGTGGATAGTGGCACAAATTCTTGAGAGTGTATCAGCAACAGCGTTTTCTTTGCCAGGTCGATAGATTATGTCGTACTTGAAACACGACAGTTCCAGTCTCCATCTTTCAATTTTCTCATTTTTAATTTTGCTTGAATGTTTTTGGTTAAACATAAAAGCAACAGATTGTTGATCTGTAATGAGTGAAAACGGTTTGCTAATTAAGTAATAACGCCATTTTCTTAAAGATTCCACAATCGCAGAAGCTTCTTTTTCAATAGAAGAATGACGCTTTTCAGAATTCGTTAATGAACGTGAGAAAAACGCCACTGGTCGTCCTTTTTGTGATAATGAAGCTGCTATGGAATGCTCCGATGCATCTGTTTCTATCGTGAATATTTCTTCAGTATCAATGACTGTTAGGGCCGACTTAGCTATATCCAATTTAAGTGCTTTAAAATTCGAGATGGCTTCAGTACTCATGGGAAAATGATTGGTATTTACTAAACTGCTGATCTTCTCTGAAAAATGCTTAATCCATTTTGAGTAATGGGCAAACATTCCTAAAGCTCTCCTAAGTGAAGCGGTATCTGTTGGAACAGGAAGATTCATCAATGGCTTCAATCGTTCACTATCGGGCTTAATTGTGTTATTTTCAATAGTGTAACCTAACAGATTTATTGAAGTAATGCTAAACATATAAAAGTATGTACACACCACAGGTACCCTAGCTACAATGCGCGACGCCGCGGTGAAAAAACAAACTGCTTAAATAGACGATTTTGAGGACAGGTTTTGTCAATTTTCCCGTATGAGTTCGATCCCCTTGTATAGCCTCCATGATTTCAAATTAAAATCTGATGAAAATTCACATGACAGATTCAAATACGCGCATTGTGTATATAAAAAAATTTTATGATTGGTCAAGAAATTTAGCATCACTGTGGCATTGTTCCCTGTCTCAAGCTCCCTCCTTGATGTTCCAGAATACGTAATTATGATCGTAAGAAAACAGCAGTAGAGTAGAATAGATCGACCGGGGAACGTTCTATTCTATCGCCGTCAAAATTGATGCCCAGATGTGAGCGCTGTGGCAGCAGTCGCCGTTTTTTCCATCAGAATTGAAATACGGTACGCTACCCATCGATGAAGCACCAACTGTCATTTATGCCAAATAATATAATGACAAAACATAATTTGGTTTGAAGCACTGTTTGAAGACATGTAACCTTAGACACTTATACGAGATCGGTCATTAATAAATAACTGTCATCCTAAACTTGCTTATTATATGGTGTCAGAAGTAAAAATACATAAAACTATGGATAAAGAGGACAACACGAAGCAAGTTGAGGATTTACGCAAAGAACTGGAAACACTTCGATTGTTAGTGTAAACTCAACAACAACAGAATATACCTGCCGATTCTAAAATATCTCAACTACGACCACACACGCCACACCCGGTCTACAGCCACCAAAAGCTTTCAAAATCGAGAATAACAAAGCAGAGGATTGGAAGAAGTGGCTGCAACACTTCGAGTGGTATGAAAAGGCAGCAAACTTCTCCATCAAACCCTCTTAACAACAAATTTGGACGGTTATACTCACAAAAGTCTACAAAAATCTTGGAGATGAAGACAAAGCGACCTCAAAAGGACTTAAAAGATCCTTCGGTAAGCACTTCACACCAATTACGCAAAGATAAGAAAAACAAAGTCTTCACCATTAACGAATCAGATAATGAAGAAAGTGACGAAGAAGACGAATTCTACGTGGGCTCAATAGTACAAAGATACCAAAAAGAAAATATTGACGACTACATTGAACAAATCAAAGTACAGGGAAGATTGTTGAAGTGTAATCTTAACAGCCGATTGCAACGTAATTAGTTAAAACATCTACCAAAAATGTTGAAAGATGAAATTCGCACAGCAAGCACAAAAACCCTAAAGGCCTTTAATGAAACAAAAACCAAAGTTATAGGAGAAGTCGTGGCAAACTGCGAAATCCGAAATAAAGTTATAAAAGTAAAATTCTACGTAATCGGAGAAGAAATTACGCCAATTTTGGGAAAAGTTACCTGTCAATTGGAAAATTTGATTAAAAAAGTTTCGATTAAGCAAATAAACCTCAAAGATGACGTCTTTCAAGGTCTAGGCTGCGTTAAGAATTTCAAGTATAAAATCGACTTGAAACCAAACCCGAACTTCGAAATATTACCAACACGAACGGTTCCACATGCAATTCGACAACAAGTGGAGGACGAATTAGCCACTATGGAGAAAATGGGAGCTATTAGGAAAATGAACGAACCAACACCCATCGTTATTCCAATGGCGATCGTTAAAAAGCACGGAAAAATCAGGATTTGTATGGATCCATCCAATCTAAACTAGCAAATACTCAGAAGACATTTTCCATTAAAAACCGTCGAACAGATAGCAACCAGAGTTAAGGGAATGAAATACTTTACATTGTTGGACTGCACTAAAGGGTTCTGGCAAGTCAAAATCGCAGAAGAATCTCAGAAGTACCTTACATTCAGTATTCCGTGGGATCGTTACGCAGTACCAGAATGCCTTTCGGATTATGATTTGCCCCCGAAGTATTTCAACAAATAATTACCAACACAATCAAAGACGTTACAAACGCAGAAAGTTCAATGGATGACATCTTAATTTTTGCTCAAGTCTCTGAAGAGCTCGAAAAAATAACACAAGAAGTTGTTTAGAAGTTGAAAGAAGCTGGTCTCAAATTAAACAAGGACAAGTGCATTTTCAACGTAAACAAAATCAAATTTCTGGGACATATATTCACCGGAAAAGGTCTGCTACCCGACAAAGAGAAAATTGAAGCCAATAACAAGCTCAAAACTCCTTAAACCAAACAAAGATTGCTAGGAACTGTTAACTATCCACGGAAATTTATACCAAATCTCTCCGATTTAACAGCATCAATCTGCGACTTGCTCAAAAACACCACCTCGTTTTCAAGGGAAGCCGATCACGAACAAGCGTTTACCAATATAAAAAAAAGTGATAACCACACCACCGCTCTTACATTATTATGACGTTAACGCACCAGTAACGATCCAATCAGACGCTAGCACAAGAGCTTTTGGAGTCGTACTTCTGCAAAACGGAAAACCGGTTGCATACGCTTCCAAAGCTATCAGCGAAGTCCAGAAAAAGTATCCTCCCATTGAGTTAGAAGCAGCAGCCATAAGGCTTGCGTGTCAGAAATTTCATACTTACATTTATGAAAAAATATGAAAATTGAAACCGACCACAAACCACTCGAAATTATTTTCAACAAGCCATTGACTTCAGCACCTCCAAGACTCCAGAGAATAATTTTCTATGTCCTACAGGACTCACCTGAAGTCCTATACAAAAACGGATCTCTCAACTTATTAGCATACATTCTTAGTAGAGATTCCACTCCATCTTAACCGAAGAACGACGAAGAATTTCAAGTCCAGATGATTTTTGCAGCATCAGCATCAGCACGAGAGCAAATTCAAAAGCAAACGATTGAAGATCCTGAATTACAGATATAAAAGCACAAATATTATCAGGTTGGCCTGAAAATCAATCTCAAGCTAATCCTCAAATTGGGGAATTCTGGAATTTCCGAGAACAACTCTCTATTCTAGATGGTTTATTATTCAAGGGTCACAAAGTCCTAACCCCTAAGTCGTATAAAAAAAATACTTGAAGACATCCACAGTGGACATCACGGGATCGAAAAATCTTTGTCCCGAGCAAGATCATCAGTATTTTGGCTAGGATGTTACGAGCTGAATTTTCAGTAGAATAATTAGTATTTCCATAACTGGTTGTTAACGATTTTGGTATCTAGTAGGTGGAATAAAACTCAAACCTGTCACTTCTTACTAATATTTATTTGAACTTAATGAATAGAAAAGGATGTTACTCATTAGATCAAACATCTTGCTTGAAATTTTTATTAACTATCACATCTAGATAATTGGGCACATAATCATGCTCGTTTAACTTGCATGATAACTTTCAAAACTTAATGTTGTTTTCTGGTTAGTCCCAAACAAAATCCAGCAGAAGTAATGTCGTTGTATGTTTCAATTGCTACAAGAGACAAATAAAATCGGTGAAACAAACCTCATAATAATTATATACTGAATAACTTAAGGTAGGAAACGTCTCTACCTTTGATTCGCCCTGTATAATAAATCCGATTATGTATATTCATAAAAATTCTTTAATCGACATCTAAATTTCATATTTATTATCATCCAATGATACAATCTCCTTAAGCTGTCCTAAAAATAATAAAATAATCCAGTATACATTTGTAACCAAAACACATTCAATTCATGAAGATAAAACAGATGATGATATTTAGTTTGAGTATAAAGGAACTTATATTAATTTTGAAGATAAATATAATAATTATTATTACCTACCAATAATGATGATATTGTTATTAATTCATCATTTAGCTTCAGATTTGTTTAAACTCACTAATTAATTGTATCCAGTAATGTTTACACTCCATCTTCTACCAGACTGTCAATTTAAAACTAGTTTGGTATGTCTATCAATCGATGTTACTGAAATGCGGATTGCCAACAGGTGTAAACGATAAAAATCAAAATAGGTACTCTGGTCAGAGCGGTTATTAACCGATATTAATTTATTCGACTTATTTTGTCTAAACGTTTTCTAGTATGACTCTTTGATGTTGTTAGGTGAAATCTGGTTGGAATTGTTGCCATATTGATTCATTTAGAATCTCTGTACATAATATGTACTAAGTAGCAAATATTTTAGGATGTAGTTATATTAGCTGGTAAGTTGGCAAATTGTCGGTTCCTCTCTTCTTTTCGGTGTCATCAGTGGGAAGGTGACGTAGGCACTTCACTTTTGTCTGAATTTTCTTACGATAACGTTGCAAGAGTGCGCTTCGGTGAAAATCTGACTTTTCTATGTTGAAAACTAGTCATCCATATTAATGTGGGCTTTATTCCGTCGCACGAAGAACTGAGAAATTCCTTAAAGAGGAGATTTTTCTTGAGCAAAATCTTTGTTGCTGAATTTTGGATATTAATTGCATATATTGAAAGAAGACACGCCATTTAGCAAATCCAGAGGGAAGTTCTTTTGGTAGCCCATCTGGTGTTGGAAACTGATGTGAATTCCTGTATATAATATTGGTTGAGATGAGAGAAAGTCAATTTTCTTGAATTTTGAAGGTCATGGATGTTAGCTTGGATACTCTTGTAATGGTATACACCTCCTTTTTCTGAAGCCTATGAACTGTAGCCTGGTTGACAGTGTAACAGAGGGACTAATTTTTTATTTCAAACTATTATTGAAGATAAGTAGTTTTAATTATTTATTTGTGCCTCACAAAATTCTGCTAAACTGATTATCATTTATTTCGTTACTAAAATATAATTTGTTTCTTAGTTAGTCTGAATATTAAGTTGATATTAAAGGGCTACAGCACTGAGCGCTGTAAGAGTAATCACCTGTGTAAATTTTAATTTCTTTTGCAAACAATTATTACATTTTAAACTTTGTTAATAATTATGATGTTTCAATTATCCATGCAAATGTAAATTGTGAATATTATTAGAAGAAAATCGGAATATTCTTTTTTTTTTCTTAGTGTAAGCTTAAGGCAATTGCTGCAAGTACCCTACGAATCTCGTACTGTAAACCTTTCTTTACTTTCATAAGTAAGAATTTCATTTTCTCAAATTTAAAAAAGAAAACATGTATGCTCGATATTTTATCGTTCATTAATATCAATTTTCGTGGAATTCTGCCATGAGAAAATAAGTAGCTAGTGATTGCAAATACAAATGAAATAAATTCTTTAATTTCTCCCCTTCCTGGAAATTAGTAATTATTTCACTGAGGGAATCAGCACCTTCAATAGTAAGCAGTTTAATATATTTAAATAATTTTCATATTTAGGTACTAGCTGTCGGAATAGCTTGGCCAGTTAGCCGTGTATCTTGGAATAAAATCTAGGCTGGAGATCAGCTGAACATATTTCATATGAGGATCACTGTGGATACCAGACTACATAGCCCCTAAAAGGAGTGTTGGTGAGATCGTTGTCATTTTTCAGGTTCAATTATTATTATTTATTGAGTTCTATACATGACCAATTTCTTTTGGAGAAAGAGTTAGCCTGGTAGTGAAGAGTCTCATTATTTAACAAAAGAAATTTTATATATATTTTGAGAATCATTTAACATATTGTTTAACGTAAATATAATCGTTATAAGGTATGTCCAAGGATATTATCGATTTTGTGCAAAAATGCAAAACTTGCGCTTCAAAACACATGTCGAAACCGAAACAACCTCTAATTCTCAAAGAGATTCCTACGTAACCATGGGAAATCTCCGGCTCAGATATCATCACGATTGCTAATAGAGAATATCTACTAATTTGCGATAGTTACTCCGGATTTTATGATATTGAAGAACTAAAGCACTCTACAAGCGAGGAAGTTATAAACCTTGTCGAAAAATGGTTCGCAATTTACGGAATCCCCAAAATTCTAGATACTGGTAATGGACCTCAGTACAGCTCGCGAGAATTCGAAGAATGCAGTAAAAACTGAAACTTCATTCAGCAGACATCCAGTCCGCTTTACCCACAATCAAATGGTCTTTCCGAAAAATACGTATCAATTGCTAAAAAGCTGATAAAAAAATGTCAGGCAGACGGCTCCGAAGTCTTCAAAGCCCTATTTAACCAAAGAAATACACCAAGAAACAAAATACTAGGCTCACCGTGCCAGTGTTCATTTAGTAGAGCAACTAGAAGTCACGTATCTGCAAACAAAGACTCCTTAAAGCCCAAAATTATGAATAATGTAAGTGAAGAATTATCAAAACTTGTTATTCAAGAAGGACACTGCAATTGGTCTCTGACTCACATAGTTCGAGAAGCCAATCGTCCTAGATCTGAAAAAGGACAAAAACTCGTCAGAAATTCCAAATATAAGATTCTTACCGATCAAACAACAAACATCAACTATGACTGAAAACCTCCCGGAGATGACAAGCCCAACCTCGAACACAAGTGAAATGGATGAACCAAGACATCTTGAAACGAATATACCAAAACCTCTGAATACTCCCATTATGTCACCAAGACGATAAAGACATCCAATCAAGAGACTCATTGAAGAATGTTAATGTTAATTAGTTTAGTATTGCCAACTCTTATTATCCGTAACTTGTATTCACAATTGATTATATATTATGTTATGTTGTTTATAATCGATCTATGCACTTAGAATGTAATAATGAGGATGTAACCTTAGGCACTTACGAGATCTGTCATTAATAAATAACTGTCATCTTAAACTGGCTTATTTCAAGATATACAAGACATTTGTATATTGAAAATGAATAAACACCAGTAGGAACCTTCAAACTAAATTAAAATTGAGAGTGAATAAATAATTATTGAAGTCATATATCTAATAAAATCAGGTTATATTGTTATATCAAGATTAGCAGCATGGAGACTAGATAAATATAGTCTCCATGATTAGCAAGTTCAGCAGAATTAAGAACCGATGAAACACTCTAAAAACCCCTACCTGATCAACTTTGTTGAGATGAACAAGACTAATGCTTGATGCGGTGCGCGCTAGTTCTACTCTATCATGTAGAAAATATGGAGCTTGCAATGAAGCGCGACGATGCGCAACAAACTGCTGCATGCATTTCCAGCTTTAGACTGAGATGGTAACACTATTGATAGACCCATATGATTTCTGAATAGTGCAATCTTTCAAACAATAAATGTCAAAATTTTTGACAATTATTTCACAAGGAACAGCGGTTTTTGTGACTTCAATTTGAGGTTTTCTCTAAATCAATGCATGTATATGAAAAGGTTTCGTGTGTTGATAAAAAATTGCTTTTTGATGTAAAAAATATTGTGAAACCCAAACAGTGGCTTAATGATTGTAATGTGGATTCTGAACCAGGAAAATGAAAAATTTTAAAAACCATAGTGTTTCCTATCTATAATCTCTAACGAAATGACATTTCAAAATATGTTGGTAAAATGTGAATAAACAATAATTATTCAGGTGGGTTGTGACAGTTCTCTTGTAATTATAGTCAGTTGAAAATAATTTGCATTATATCCATGAAAACAATAATAATAAAATTAGAATGAATTGCCCTTCCAATGTTACTTGTACCCACTGCACCACAACGGTTAAAAATTTAGAGCAACTGTGCATATTCTCCATTGAAAATAGAGCTGAAAAAACAAAAAAATTTCGCACCTATTTAGGAGACTTATATTTGTTCAATTTTTCATAAAAACTAGAATAAAAATAACCACGATATATTTGACACTCACAAAATAAATATCCCGTTATCTTCTCATTTTTTCCAATAAACTCCCACTGGGAGCATATACTAAAAGCACAAATCGTAAATTATCCAACAAGGGTGAGGCCAATAGATCTTTGATAATTTCTGTTTTTTTTTTGGTAATTTACAATATTAAGAGAGTTTTTATAGGGTGAATATGATAAATACTATGTTTTATAACAAGAATTTATTTGGTTCATATTCCAAACGAACAATAATTTGTAATCACACACGCCACGTCAATCATCACCTGTTTTTTATTCAAACATTTTACAGAAAAAATATCTAATATTTGCCTTTTTTTACAATTTTAATTCCACTTCTTTCCTTGTAGTTTCTTTCATATTCAGAAACTCTTTCAACCCTTTCAATTGGAAGATCAACATATCAAAATACCATAAAAATTTGTTCAGATTTTCTTCAACAGTGCTGTTTCGTTTATGTTGTGCCATCTTGCACATCTCACAGTCTAGTGGTTTATCAAACAATCTAGATATTTGAATTTAGACATAATTTCAATTAATTTGTCGTATGTTAAGACGTTTCATGGAAGGATGTTTGGTATCCTAGGAATATCATGGTTTTAATTTAAATAATGTTCGTGCATATACTCTACTTTCACCCGTCTTTGATAAACTTAATAAGTGACGTATGCAAATAACCATGGCTTTCATCTAAAATAACTGCATCAAGGGCATATTTCATCTTTATAATTTACAGGTAACTTTGATTTTCTCCTCCGAGCTTTATATTATTATAAAATTTAAATGAATATATGAGTGAATGGTGAACAGCATTGAGGCAACTACTTTATCTTATTTTTCAGAATGATACCAGTCAAGAAATTGATTAGGCTAATGGAACCGTAGGGATCCGCAGTCAATATCACAACCTCACACACACACACAGAATGATACCGTCATTTTTTTCATTTGAGAGGGAGAAAGGGCTTTATTACCATAAAAAGATTGCAAGAAATGTATGCTAAGTAGGTGAATTGAACAATAGAAACTCTTTTATATTTGAATTTACTGTTTGGACCCTTACTTTGTGGAATATTACTTTTTTAAATGGAACTAAGTGTTTCTAATTAACTCCAATATTTAATGGAAAAATTATGAATATTTTAAGATACTTATTGATAATTATTTCGATATTGATATATCATCGTCATAATGACAAAAGTTACATTTTATATGGTGCCTACTTGATGTTTAATATTTTGGCTAGACCAAATAGTGAGTGACCTTGTGATTGACTTAATATATATGAATAGAAAAAAGAAGAAGATATGATATTACAAATATTGAAGCTTAGGTATTATTAGCCCTATGGGGATATCCTGGATGTATTTTCCCTATTTAGTATAAGTATAATATAACTGTGCAATGATATAGGAAACCAAGGAAAACTATATCTGATGATCTTTTCAATTATTGTTACTTAAGAAGACAATTTAATAGTGGAGAGCTCCCTAGATTTATCTATTCATTAACAACTTCATATTGTGGGTCTCTTAAGTGTCTTCTTATTTCTAGTTCTTCAAGGAAATCTAGTTCTTGTTTCTTATCACAAATATGCAGTACTTCTAGTTCTGTGTTAGGTGTCAGTGAATGTTTGGTGTCAAGAAGATAAGAAACAAGAATTAGATTTCCTTGAAGAACTAGAGATAAGAAGACACTTAAGAGACCCACAATATGAAGTTGTCAATGAACAGATAAATATAGGGAGCTCTCCACTATTAAATTGTCTTCTAAGTAACAATTGTAAAGATCAGCAGATATAGTTTTCCTTGGTTTCCTATATCATTGCACAGTTTTACTGATTTTAAATGGGAAAAAGATATTAAGGATATCCCCATAGGGCTAATAATACCTAAGCTTTTTTATTTGTAATATCAAATCTTCATCTTTTTTCTATTCATATATATTAAGTCAATCAAAAGATAGGGCACTCACTATTTGGTCTAGCCAAAATATTAAACATCGAGTTGGAATCACATAAAATGTAACTTATCAATAAGTATCTTAAAATTTTCATAATTTTTTCATTAAATAGTGGAGTTAATTAGAAACACTTAGTTCCATTAAAAAAAGTAATCTTTTATATTTGACTAATCTATTATTTGTTCATTATATATGAGAAAGAATTATAATGATATTCATTATGCAACACCATTTTGTATGTTTAATAAAACAACAACTGACTATGGAACGTCAAATAAGGGTGCTGTCTGTGTTGTTAGGGATAATATCAATTTGAAATGTCAAACGTTATAATGCACTGGATTTTTTTTGTGATTAATATCTTAGAAATGTTTATCAAACCCAATCCAACAGTACCAATACAAAAAATATTAGAGCATGTCTTTCAAAATATTAACCCAAATAATAACTGTAAAGTAATTGACAGTTTGGACACTCGTATTGCATTGTGCATTAAATAAAATGATGAACATTTTGAACCATAAATGAGTTAATTTCTACTTTTTAGTCGATCTTTGAAGTACTACCACAGCTGAATCATTGATTTAACTGATTTAACTGCGTTTCCACTATGATTCGTAATTTCGTCCTATTCGTTAATAAGGTTTTAAAATGCCATAAGCATATTTTTTCTTCAATGTGATCAAAATTTTATGAATAATAAATATTAATTTATGGTCATCTCAATAGAGTTTTTTTATCAACAAAACGTATTTAATATTTAGTGTGTTACATACCAGTATTCGTGAATAATTTAGAGTAAAAAGTACCTCCAAAAAAGCTCGTGCAATAATTTGTAGCATTATTGACAGATAGTCTATAAATGGTTTTTTTAAATACGGAGCTGTTACTTCAAAAATTATTTAAATCAATTAAAAAAATTTTGGGAGTTGTTGAATTGTTGCTATTTAGTTTAGTACTTTCCATTATTCCACTAGTGGATAAAGTGGTACTTAATATGCTTCATAAGTGTGGATGAAACTCCAATTTCAATGTGATTGTGGATAATAGTTATTTATTGTAGAAGTGTATTAGTTAGTGTTTTATCCACGCAAGAAAGTTTAAAACCGAAAGCGAAGCTAGAGGGTTTAATTTTCTTAAGTTGATAAATCTCAATTACAACAAGAATGCAATTCAACGTTCTATCCACAATCATAGTCACTTAGAATCAGATTTCATCAGAAAGTGATTTGATATTTCGCTCTGACAGCAGCTGTAACGTCAAAAATTATTGAAATTAATTAAAAAATTTGGGAGGTGTTGAATGGTTGCTGTTTGGTTTATTATTTTTCATCATTCCACTAGTGGATAATTCTTCATAATTATGGATAAAACTTCAATTATAATGTGATTGTGGATCCACGACTATTTGATAATGTTTACATTTGAAGTGTGCTTCTTCAAGTATAATTACGTACATTATTCAGCAGTGAATGTGTGGATTAGACTGATTAAAAAAATGATATTTGTTTCTTAATTATATCGAAAATATTGTTGGAAATGACAAAAAAATACTGTGAAAGTTTAAGCTCTTAATATTAATATTAAGAGGTGCCGCTTCGCAAATTTCGATTTTCCATTTAAATAACACGGGAACAATATTCTCTTGCACTTTTTTTTTCGTGTCGAGATGGGAAACTCATGTTCGAATGGGTCCAGGACCCAAACAGTGTTGGACTCATCCCCAAGGGAATGCCTACCAACCAAACCCACCTCAAACTCGCCCTTACCCCCGCCTCGGAATCACTACCCTAGTCGAGAATTCTTTTGGACTATGGAATTTTATAGCTCACGTTGGTGACAATACTTCGGAATGACCAAGGTATGTTCTTGTATAACATTGAACGCTCTACAAAAAAGGTCTCTTACAATTTTTTGATATATTTATTCCTTAAATTCTTAAATCCTTAAATTTATTGCCAGAAAACTCGAAAAAATGATATAGGCTGTTTCACGACGAGCTCACACTATTATTGTTATACAACTACTTTAATAAACTATTAAAAACGCCCTGCATTATTTTTAACATTGTATCTAACAGCTTTTATTAGTGATCTAAGCCTCTGAAATATAAAAATATTTTTTTCTTCAAACGTCAGTAAATCTGTCGTTTTTCGACTGTGTAGGCGACCGTAAAGTTTCGTTTTTTCTCCGCCGGAGCTTTAGTTTCCACTTTCCCGCCAGCGGAGGGAAAAGTGTTATCATAGCAACATAGATAGAAACAAGAAAACAAGCGTCAACAACTAACATTGCTCTTTTGACTATTTTCCTTTTTTTTGTTTTTTTCTCTTTTGCATCGGACTTCTTATTTGAGCAAATATTTCTTTTAACAGACTTTACATTTTTCTCTTGTTCTTCAAGAGCATCTTTTATTGGCGTGTCAGTTAGAATTGCTGTCACACGCTTTCTTCTATTAGGTTTAGCGTCCTGCTTTCTAGGTCCGGCTTTTGGTAGCGGTTTCAATTGAAATGGACTTACAGAAGGAGGCGAGCTCTCATTTTTTTCTTGAATAGAACTGTTAGTTGAAATGTTGTTTTCTTTCCCAGGCAGTGGACTTTTTGCTAACACTATATCTTTGGAGCATCCTGGCTGGTTAAGATCATCAGGTTCCTGTGAACACCCTGGTCGTGGTTTTATAATCGAGTTTAGCTGAACTGGAACCACGTCCTTGTCAGCATTAGTTTCTGCGGGATCGGGACGGTCAGTTGCATATCCTGGTAAAAACTCTTGATCGTCAATAACGTCTCTATTGAAAGGGATAGTTCCAGACACCTTGAATCCCGCCATAATATTTTCGGTGTCGCTGCCAGTGGCAGTGAGTCTCGAACTATTAGAGGGACATCGTACATTGACATCGTGCGTCCGGGATTGCTAGTGATCCAGGAGTCACTGGCTGAATTAACGTAATGTTTTAATGGTCCATAGACAGACCGATCGAGAGGCTGGAGCTTATGTGAGCAATGGGCTGGAAATGACAACGCCGTTACACCTTTACTTTTTAGATAATCAAGGGCAGCTACAGACAAATGCGAATCATGATTGTCTAGCAAAAGTAGTACCGGTCTCTCTTTAGAACAACCAACGTGCTTGACAAAATGCTCAGCAAACTCCAAAAAGTGCTCGTTTTTCATCCAACCTGAAGGATTTGCGGTTCCAACTGCTCCAGGAGGGCCATTAGCGAGAAAATGTTCTCTGAAGTTAACCCTTGGAAAAACAAAGAACGGCGGGACAGAATTTCCCGTTACAGATACCGCCAAAGCCATAGTAACTAAGGTGCCGCGTTCCTGGGAGGTTACGCGTCCAACCTGCTTATATCCACGCCTGCCAACAATTCGGTTAGGCTTTTGCACGGTCGTAATCCCAGTTTCATCCATGTTCCATATTTGTGCTGCTTCTAATTTTAGGCGGTTGAGGACCGTTTTTAAGTTGTCAAAGAACATTGAAACATTTTCTCTGTTGAAACTAGAAGCGCGAGCTAAGCTGGTTGCTTCTGGAGCTCTTACCGAAAGAGCACGATGTCGTTTCCTGTAGTATGTAAACCAATCCTCTCCAGCCATTTTTGTCACGTTCCAGGATTCAGGGTATTTAATGAGCAAAGCAGTGGCATAATCATACGCGAATTTCCTTACTTCTCTGACAGACAATCCAAAATATATGTCGCTTGCCGTTTTAAGGTATTCCTCCAAATGATTTTCTTGTTGATCTGTGAACACCAAAAAATTATAAAAGACGTAAGGCATTTTTTGAAGCTTCAATATTTTTAAAAATAATTTAAAATATAATATACCTGGCGATTCCTGTAATATCCAACTTTTGTCCTCATTGCGGCATCACCATTAATTTCTTCCTCAGTAAATTTTTTGAAAAAACGTCTCAAAATTGCCTCCGGGATCTCAAAGTCTTTTGCAGTTGCCCTAATGGATTTGTTGTTCATTTTAACCTCTCTAACTGCCCTTAGCATGATATCTGGTGGAGTGATACCCCTTTCTGATGTTCGTTTACGAGAACGCATCTCGCTAAAATATAAAACAAAAATTAAAATATTTTATTTTAAACTCGCATGCGTCAACCAACCCCTTGTTGTGTGCATCAACCAGCCCCTGACCACGTTTTTGTATGTGTGATGCAACTGCACCTATACTATTTTATTCTTAGAAAATCTATTTAAGAGTTCTTGTTTGGGACGGTTGAAGCTTTATGTAGCATCAAACCGATCTCAATTATCTTTAAAAATAAAGTTTCTAGAACAAAAACTGTAAAAAAGTAAGAAATTACTTACCACTGCCAAAAAACAACAAACCGCACTGTACACAACACCACTTATGCAATCAAACTGAAACGAACGTTCGAGAGTGGTTTTTAATGGCGGCTTTAAGACAAACCGGTCGGCGACGTTGCCAAGTGTACTGTTTTAAAAAAAATTGAGGTGCGTCAACCAACCTGGTGCGTCAACCAGCCCCGGGCTCCCCTAAATAACTATTATTGTTTGACCGTATGTAACGGTTGAATTTGTCTCTACGTCTATTGTATATATTAAGTATTTGTATATAGTAATTACCTGACCGATATCGTCTCTATGTTTCTAATATCATTTGATCACTACGAAAGTACTTCAATAGTTAAATAGTTTCTGTCAGCCCAGAGTTTTAGGGACTACTCTGCCATCATCCTTCCGGTGAAGTGGTGCAGGCTGTAACCATACCTGTCTTCACACCTTGACAACAATTTTATATTTTGTCGCTAGGTAATGTAAATAATAAAACGAACGCCTACCTGGTAAATGTCCGTATAGATAGATTCATGTTAGTTGTTTCTTTTTGTTTGTTATATTATAATTCATAATTTAGGGTAGTGAGGGGTTTTCTCTCTTGTGGATTTTACTTTAGTTTTTAGTTACCGTGGGACTACTGATTTTGTTTCTGGCTTTGATTATATCACCTTTGGGGTGTAGCCACAGAAGTCCAAATACTTTGTCCACTTCAGCTTGATAAACGCTAAAGTTTATTAGGGTTCAGTCATAAATTATTACTGACTCTTTGACTATAGGGGATGTATTGTACTAAAACGATTGTAAGTATTTTCTCTACTTACTGATTTCGCATCACTATGTATTTATCACTATTTAAAGGAAATCGCCAACGTTGAAGTTTTGAAATTGAAGGTGTGCCACATGCTGTTGTTGGTTCGTTATTTGTTGGTAACCGTCCAGTAAGAGGAAAATTTTGAGTATTGGACCCTTTTTGGAAAAGGTATGTCTCATAGATTTGTAGTTTTTGTAGATAAAACAGTTGGTGGTAAAATACTACCTGTTGATTGTAAATTTTTGATTAAGACAGTCTATTCTGTTACCCTGTGTGTTTTGTTTTCTTTGCCCACTTTAGTCTAACGAATACTATAATTCGTGGGTGGTTCTTCAATCCTTCCCTGGCTATGACCAAAAACAGTTTATTTTAGATGCTTATCGCATTCTTATTATTTTATTTAAATTCAGTGTAGTATACTGTTACTGACACTGTTCATTGTAAGTAGGTCTTATGACTACTTTGTGGGTTTGATTAAGTTAATTTGGGGTTGATTTTGATTTGTACGTACTTGTAAATTCTTATAAATTAGCTTCTGGCATAGGCCGAGACAAGCTTAACTTGTCGAGGTGTTTGATTGGTTCCTGTATAGGCTCAGTTTTTAGCTGACACCTGTTTTAATTTTTAAGGGTTCACCTGTGGGGCCAGATTATACACACTTCACCTGCCTTACCACCACAAGCGGGGCTCTGTGGTGGTGGACATTCAATTCCCTAGCTACTCGTGGGATGGAATATGGACAAAGAAGAAAGAAAAATAGAACAGGAGGTTATGGATGAAGAAAGGCAAGGAAATGGAATTTTTGGTAAGTCGACGAAGGTAAAACGAACGCCTGATAAGGCGGGGGAGACGAGAGGGAGGAGTGATACTGGAGTAAAGAGAAAGGAGGTATCGCCTCTGGAGGACAAGGAACAGAAGAGGAAACTGAAGGAGAAAGGAAAGAAGGAAATGGAGGATTGGGAGGAAGAAGAGAAGGAGAGTGTGGAGAGATTGAAGGATATGGTAAGGCGACTGGAGGAGAAGGTGGAAAGGCTGGAGGAAGAGAAGGCAGCGGCAGAGGGGCGGGTCAAGGAATTGGAGAGGTTGAGGGGGGAGGACGATAGCAACGGGATAATGCAAACACGATGGGAGGTGGGACAAAGAGACTGGGAAGGATGGCTGGAGGTTAGAGATAGGGACTGGGATGGTAAAAAGGGGGAGGGAATAGAGGTGAAGGTGGGAAATCCAATATTAGGGGATGAAAAGGTAAAGGTGGTATGGGTGACCAAGGAAGACAGTGGAATGGAGAAGGGAATACAGAGGATGTTTAGGGATAGGTACCCGATGCTAGGCGGAAAAGGAGAGGAAATGGAGTGGGTCAAGGAGGTACGCACTACGGAAAGGAATGGGGTAAGGGTGAAGACGGAGGAGTTGATCTGTCGGATGGAGGGAGATTGTAGGGATGAGAAAAAGGTGTTTGAGCTGATGAGTCGACTGTTTGGGGTAGTGGGGAGCGGGGACAGCATTGGACTCCACAGGCTTGAGCAGGTAGAGGTGGAGGTGCTGAAGAAGATGGTGGCGTGGGTGAGAGGTGGCGGAGAGGTGGCGGAGGTAACAATCTATACAGATGGGGAGAAGGAAAAGGAGGGTAGAAATGGGGCGATAATCCTGAAGGATATCGGGGAAGTCGATCAGGAGGGGATCGAGAGGATTAAGAAGGGGTTGAGGGAGATGACAGGGGAGTGGGTGGATAGACTCAGAGTCTCAAGAAATAGGGAGGTGGTAATAGAGGCAAAGAAGGGGGTTGAGGTGAGGGGAATTCTGGGGGAGGTAGGAAGGGTAACAGGAGCTAGGGTGGTCGAAGCGGGGAGGGTTACAGATAAATTTAGGGAAATGCAGGATAGCGCATGATATATTGGATGAAGTGATTTTTAGGAGGGAAGTGGATGTAGTGTGTGGATCCGAGGTGAATGCTAGATATGTGGGGAAGCAGGGATGGATTATGGACGATACAGGAGA
Source organism: Lochmaea crataegi (assembly GCA_947563755.1). NCBI lineage: Eukaryota > Metazoa > Arthropoda > Insecta > Coleoptera > Chrysomelidae > Lochmaea > Lochmaea crataegi. The sequence goes on along the minus strand of OX387434.1, from coordinate 28,936,317 downwards.
AGCAGGAATAAGAGTGGTGGGGGATGGATTGAGGGCGGATGAAGTGAGGAAGGGAAATGGATGGGTGGTAGTGCGAATGGGAGACATGGTGGTGTATAGTGTGTATTTAAGCCCAAATGTCAGCCTGGAAGAATATGAGAGGAGCATGACAGGATTAGAGGACGATCTGAGGGTGTCAAAAGGAAAAAGGAGGATCATAAGGAGAATGGTGGCAGGGGACTTCAATGCGAAGAATACTATATGGGGGTGGAAGAAAACGGACAGGAGAGGGGAGATCCTTGAGGAAGTGTTAACATCCAACGGGTTGGTGGTGCTGAATGATGGACTACTGCCCACCTTCGTGAGGGGTGACGGGGGTTCATCATTCATTGATATAACAGCATGTGATGAATGGCTGTGGGAAAGAGTGTTTAGTTGGGGGGTGCTGGAGGATAAGGAAAGCTTGAGCTTACATAGGTATGTGGAGACGGATATAAGGAAAGAGAGAAAGGATTTAGTGGAAGAGTGGGAATGGAAGTGGACGAGAGCCAAGGCAGAGAGAATGAGGAAGAAAGTAAGAGAAGAGATAGGAAGGGGACTTGGACATGATGCGGATGAATTGTACAATGTGATACAGGGCTGCAAAAGAGAGGGAAAGAGGGGCAATAGGCGTGAGCGGAGGGCCAATTACTGGTGGAATGAGGAAATAGAGGAGCTGTGGAGGGAGTGTAAGAAAGAACGAAGACGGATGCTGAGAGGAAAAGGAAGGATAGAGGGAAGAGGGAGATATAAAGAAAAGAAGAAGGAACTGGAGCGTAGAGTGGAGAGGGAAAAAAGAGGGAAGTGGGAAGAGTTACTGGGGGAATTGGAAAACAATCCATGGGGAAAGGCGTATGAGATAGCGGTGAAGAGGATGGGTGGAAATAGAAACGAGGTTCTAGAGGAGGATTGGGAGAAGGAGATCATAGAGAAATTGTTCAAAGGGGGAGAAGGAGGAGTGGGTGGCAGAATTCAGGAAATCCAAGATACAAGGGGGGTAGTGAAAATGAGGGGGATAAGGCCGGTAGAGAAGTGGGAGGTAGAAGATTGGGGGAGAGATATTAAAGTGAGAAAAGCCCCAGGGATAGATGGCCTGAGGGGTGATATGGTGAAGAGGCTGATGGATGACAATAGGGAGTACTTCTGGGAACTATTCAACAGGGTGCTGAGGGAGGAGGAGTTCCCGGAAGGATGGAAGGTAGCCAGGGTGATACTGATGAAGATGGCGGGTAGAGAGGGGAAGCGGGCGGGGGACTATAGGCCTATCAGCCTGCTGTGTGGTATGGGTAAATTGATGGAGGGGATAATAAGGGATAGGATTGAGGAGGAAGTTGGTAGGAATGGGGGTTTTAGGGTAAACCAGCATGGGTTCACGAAGGGGAAATCTTGCATCTCGGCACTGAGCAAGGTGATGGGTTTGGTGGAAAGAGCTAGGGAGGGCGGCTGGAGGAAGAAGAAATTGGCCCTACTCGTGTTCTTCGACGTCGGGAACGCGTTCAACAGTGTCAGCAAACGGGCAGTGTTGAGCGCGTTGCTGAGGCTTGGAGTGGAGCAGGGGTTGGTTAACCTGGTGGAGGACTACCTGACGGGGCGTGTGATTGTAGACTCCAGAGGGAGGAGATATGAGATGGAGGCTGGAGTGCCTCAGGGCTCGGTTCTTGGACCGACACTCTGGAAGTGTGTGTTTGATGAGGTTTGTGGGATAGTATGTCAAGAGGGATGTGAGATTACGGTGTATGCGGATGATGTGTGTCTGGTATGTACGGCAAAGGGAGAGGCGGAGATAGAAAGAAAGGCGGAGAGAATGTGCAGGAAGATTGTGGAGAAGATAGAGCGGTGCGGACTGGAAGTGGCGGAAGAGAAGACGGTGGGGTTGCTAGTGAAAGGACGGAGCAGGGCAAGGGAAGTGGGGGTGATGGTTAAGGGAAGGATAATTCGCATGGAGGAGTCTGTGAAATACCTAGGGGTGTGGTTGGATAGCCAATTATCCTTCAAAACCCATATGGTAAAGGCGGCAGAGAAGGGTAAAGTGAGGGCAGCATGGCTGGGGAGATTGATGTGTAATGTGAAAGGGCCGGGAGAGTGGAAGAGGAGGGTAATTGGTAGGACGGTAGAGCAGAGTATGCTGTACGGTGCGGAGGTGTGGGGTGAAAGAGCGGGGGTGAATGCGAGGGTTAGGCCACTCCTGCGGGTGCAGAGAGGGATACTGCTGAGGGTGGTGCAGGGGTACAGGACAGTGGGTGGACTGGCAGCAGCGGTGCTGGCAAGGAGAGATTGGATGGACCAGAAATTCGGGGAGGTGAACTACTTCTTGACACAAGTGCTCACTGGACATGGGTCGAGAGTAGGGTACCTCCACAAGATTGGGAAACGAGAGACTGGTGTGTGCGAGAGGTGTGAAGTGGAGGATGATGTGGGGCATGTGTTTAGATGCTGGAGGAACGAGGAAGTGCTGAAGAAGTTGGAGAGGAAACTAGGGGAGGCGGTGTACTGGGAAAACATGGTGGAGATAATGTTGAGGGGGGAGGAGGAATGGATGGAGGTGAGTGGAGTAGTAGAGAGCATGGTAAGGGGGAGAGAAGGACTCGATATGGCATGAGAGGCAGGAGTGATAGGAGGGAGAAGATGACAGTGTGAGCGGAGAGTGTGCGAGGGACTGCCGCCTGTCTCGAAGTATGCTAGGGTAGTGATTCCGAGGCGGGGGTAACGGCGAGTTTGAGGTGGGTTTGGTTGGTAGGCATCTCCTTGGGGATGAGTCCAACACTGTTTGGGTCCTGGACCCATTCGAACATGAGTTTCCCATCTCGGCCCGAAAAAAAAAAAAAAAAAAAAAAAACACTTCACCTGTGGGGCCAGATACACACTCCACCTGTGGGGCCAGATACACACTTCACCTGTGGGGCCAGATACACACTTCACCTGTGGGGCCAGATTATACACACTTCACCTGTGGGGCCAGGGTATACTTACCACCCTCCAGATACACGCTTCGGGACATTTGGAGTCTACCTGGTGGATAGATAATGATGTCTTCTGCAGTTTGCTGCTACTCTTCAACATGAGGGTAACCTGGTATCGGGGGTTTTTCTGAGTTATTTACTTATTTTTACTTTAGGCTTTACGCCAACATGTATATACATTAGCTAGGTAGTTCCTTACTAATTTATTTTATTATGCAATTGTAATGGTGGAGATTAATATTTTGCGGTAGATTTTCACAATCTAATTTTCATAATTTTATCCACTTGCGCATGCGTCTCTGCCTTGGTACCAACGCCTTGACTACGGTGTCGCCTTATATGGAATTGTTTTTTTATAAACTTTAAACTACTTTTCAGGTAACATATAATTGAAAGTTTGTATTTAATCTGTATTGGTACACTCGAACAGCCATATTAATTTCACAATAAGTAGGTCAAATTAACTGGTATAGTTTGGAATGTTAGTGTTAATAGTTTGACTATTGGTGTGAAACAGATGTTCACACTATTTTTCTTTTTTAAAGTGGGGGGGCTTTTACTAGGGTTTTCAGTAGTATTAATTGTAAAAGGGTATTAAATGTTTTTTTATTTTAGTTATTATAAGGAACATAAGCTGAGGTTTGCCTTTTATTTTCATCCCTTGTTTTACTGGGTTATCGGGGGAAATTAGTCGTGCTAGGCCAAAGTGGAAAACTCAATTGGCGCCCACACAAGTTGTCTACTATTTTGTCCGGAAGATCAATAAGTGGGATCCACCCCTACCTCCGTTCTGAGCGACGTCGAAGGCCTAAGGTTGTCACCGGAGCAACTGAAACTTATGTAACCGAGTAGACAAATTAATTTATAATCTTGCACTTTTTTTTTAAATTATTTAAATTTTATAACTTGATTCTTATTTGGGCTTGAGCTCAATTTTTAAGGTTACACGCATTTTTAGCATTTTTTTCATTTGACGATAAAAACTGTCAGAAACATTAAAGTACAATTCTGTTCTCTTAACGCTTTAGAGAATGTACGTTGACCTGAAAACTATCCAAGCAATTTATCATTTGCAACGTTTTTTACAAAATGCCCTTAACCGAAAGTGATAGGATTGAAATATTAATGATGATTGGTATTGGCGACAAGATGCGGACTCAACAAGAGGTATGCCGATTAATTCATGAAATGCACCCAGGTCGTTAACCTATTTCACAATCTACAGTAAGCAGTATAGAGCAAAAATACAGAGAATTAGGACATGTGAGGGATGCAGCAAAACAAGGTAGACCAAAAATTAATGAAAATATTCACCAATAGATAATTTTTTCGGCATTAGAAAATACACACTGTACAGTGCGAGGATTTTCTAAGGATTTTGGTATTGGAAAGTCTTCAGTATCAAACATTTTTAAAAAGGTCAAATACCATCCTTATAAAGTACGTCTTATCCATGAATTTGCTGAAGACGATTTTGACCGAAGAACTGAATTCTGCAAGTATATGGTGAACCAAAATAACAATTTCATTGATAACGTTTTATTTTCGGACGAGGCAACGTTTTATTTGACGGTCATGTTAACCGGCAAAACACCCGTTATTGGTATGACGAAAATCCAGACTGGATGAAAGAGTACCATACGCAAAGACCACAAAAACCCAACGTATGGGCTGGTATTGTGAGAAATACAATCTTTGGTCCATATTTTTTTGATGCAAATTTAACAAGAGCATTATATCTGAATCTCCTACATAATACATTAATTCCTGATCTGATCCAGTTTTTTCCTGATATTCAAATACCCACTAATTTAGACCGCAGAATGTAGTTTCAACTAGATGGCGCACCGCCACATTTCGCAGTAACTGTGAACTATTTTTTAAACAGAACTTTACCACAACGGTGGATAGGAAGAAGGGGACCAGTGGAATGGCCCGCTAGATCACCTGATCTGAGCCCATTTGACTTTTTTTATGGGGTTATTTAATATCTAAAGTCTACACAAACAGACCTGGAAATATCCGTCAACTACAAGACCGAATTAGACAAGAATAAAGAACATAACACTCGCTTTGCTACAGAATGTTAAAGACGAAAGTAATGCCCGGTTCAGTCATTGTCTAATGATCAATGGAGAACTATTTGAACATTTATTGTAAATTTTTGTTTGTTTGTTTTTGGTAGTGTATCACAGTGATTGCATAACTACGTAATTCCATTTAATTTATTTATTACATTCAGTAACGTATAACTTTCCATAAACAATTTTCATAAATGTTTGTTGTATTTTTGCCCATCCTGTACCAATTTGAAGCCACGTGTTATACATTTTTCGAATCAGCGCAGCAAGGCAAATCCGGAAATTGAAAAAAACGGGGTTCCATTAAAAAAAAATGGTGATGACGTCATCAGACGAAGGTGGTTCACCCAGTATAGTAGATTATAATTTGATTAAAATTTGAAATTAAAATCAAAAATCGACCTGTCTCGGGAATTTCTAATTTTATTGTTTATTTAGCTAATAATGAATTTATGCGTTACTTTATGGACGCACTGTATATATTCATGATCTTCTGGACATTTTGTAATAACCAAATACCCTTAGTAATCAAACTCAATTCAATCACTTATTCAACTCTCCCTTATACTAAAACAATTAATAATTTGATAACAAATATTTATATAATAAATATTTGTCAGCAAACATATTATGTCATGATCAGCAATAACATGAAAAATGGTGTAGCGTTGCTAGTCGACTGAAGTAACTAAAGATTTTCAGTAATAGTGATTGATAAAATAAACGTATGTTTTATTACACTGAAACGAATTATTAATCAACCCCATAACCGATCCTCTACATGGCGACCATGACGAAATCGAGGAAGATTTAAATTCAATGATGAAAATGGTATGTCATAATTATATATGAAATGATATTATGGATGTTGATGCTACAATAAAATTTTGAAAGATTTCGCAAAGTGATGGTTTTTTTAAATGGGTCAAAGCCATTCAACAAAACAAAGTGTTGAAGAAACTCGTCGTTAACTCCAATTTCATCGTCCAAGATGATGCTATAAGACCAGATAAAGACGTTAAAATTCTGATGAACATAATTGTAGCCATTTTGTTAACCCAATTGATATGGTCTATATGGAAAGCTTACAGACGACAGATCAAGCGAGAAGTTGTTAGAAGCAAGGTAATGAGAAATTCCGGGATCCAGCCAACGTCTAGTACCAATGTGTTGAATGTCTAGTGTTGGTAAGCTCATTTGTAAACAATATTTTCTTTATAAAATTTTATTATTATGGGTACATCTCTATTTTTATCATTTGTTGTTTATTGTATATATTTATTTGTGGTATGAGTAATTTGTATTCTGTAAGCCGATTCAATGGCAGATCCAAATATAAACATTCCGGGTAAAAATGACTTCTGTTGGTTGCAGATTCTTTTTGAGAATTAATGTAGTCTGTGCAAATAAAGTTGGGACAAAATGGTCCCTCTTTACAAAAAACAAAATTAGGCAGGTACTTGCAGGTCCAGTGTCTTCCGGAAGTGATATCACAATAAATTGTAATTTTATATTGACAGATCTCTCAGCAGATTCTGGCAACTCGAGGAAATTTCCGGTAACAAACCACTTTCGAAAAATGACAAGTTGGTTTGAGTAACATTTTTTTAAACTCGTTTAAGCGTGACAGTGAAGGAAGATTCATTGTTACTATCCCACTTAAAAATAATCCTGAAAATCTAGCAAATAAAATTGGCTAAAAAGCGATTCTTTAACCTAGAAAATAAGTTCAAGGGTAACAATGACTTCAAACACAAATATTTTAATTTCATAAAAGTGTCCATAGAACTGAATCATATGAGAAAGGTTGATACCTCCCAAGATTATAGTCCTTACTCATACCACCTGCCGCATCACGGTGTATTGAAAGAAAGTAGTCCTACTACAAATCTTCGCGTTGTTTTCGAAGGAAGTGCTTTTAATAACTGTTCATAATCTTCAATTAGTCGGCCCTACCATACATCAAGATTTGTTATTAATATTATTACGTATTAGAAAGCACAATTTCGTGATAGGGAGTGACATAGCGACACGTCACTCTTGATGCAAAATTCGGTTTTAAATCTCGGGCGCCAGATTATTAACGTGGTTTGCTCCACGGCCCCTTGACCCTTAGCGTCAAGAGTTCCAGATAGCCTCAGATGGAGGTTACAGAAAATTCCAGGGGTCTTGTTGAATTAACTTTATTTAACTAATCACAACCAAATATGGATTCTCCGATTTATAAATCACGGGTTAATGAAGGAAACAGGGGGTTCAGCAGAGTTGTATACTACCTACGGTTTAGTGTATACCTACGATCACACAATACGTCGCTATATCACAAAATAATCAAAAAGAAACTTTTAGTCTATTAATACTCTGTGGTCTATTTTACGAATAATTCTTTAGTGACAAGCAAATTAACAGGGAAAAGAAAATAAGCTATCTTTACCATATACTTGGTAGACGTCAAAAAATAATAGTTCAATACTATTAAACCCTTTACAAAATTAGAAAAATTAATTTCCAAAGAGCAGACCGGATTATGCTCTCAGAGCTCTTGGACGAGTGGCATCTACCTTGTGCTGATGAGGAGCAAAAACGCCGAAACCGGTCCACAAGTGATGTTATTCCTTCTGATCGCAAACCAGAATGGTTGGTTCTATCTTAACAGATATACCAACCCCGTTTACTTTAGAAGTGTAATTCAATCTCTGTCGGGGCATATAGCCCGAGAAGTAGTTGTTGCTTCTTAGTGGACGGTCTGCTCTTTGGAAATTAATTTTTCTAATTTTGTAAAGCGTTTAATGGTATTGAACTATTATTTTTTGACGTCTATAGATCACGCTTTACTTATATGACAATTATTTACAGGTAACTGTAATTAAGTAAATATACTTGGTACTTTGACGGACATAACGGTCAGGTTATCCAATACGGTTCAAATCTACCGAGTTTAACGGGGTCCCTAATGCACGATTTAGATCTGCCGGGTAATCAGACAAATTGTGGCTAAGCCTCTTCCAAGTCTGATTAACCCTTGAATCTAAAGGAAACCGGTAACTATATTCCGAAAAAAAAATAAAATTCAAGAACGAATTAGATCTGCCGGGAAATCAAACAAATTGTGGCTAAGCCTCTTCCAAGTCTTATTAACCCTTGAATCTAACTAAGGCCGGTAACTATTATTCCGAACAAAAAAAAATTTAAGAACGAATTAGATCTGCCGGGAAATCAAACAAATTGTGGCTAAGCCTCTTCCAAGTCTGATTAACCCTTGAATCTAAATAAAGCCGGTTACTATTATTCCGAAAAAAAATAAAATTTAAGAACGAATTAGATCTGCCGGGAAATAAAACAAATTGTGGCTAAGCCTCTTCCAAGTCTGATTAACCCTTTCCCCGTCTGGGGGCGGGCTCAGAAGAATACCCCCAGGGGATAGCTCACCTGTCGTAAAAGGCGACTAATAGGTTAGATTCCCAGGAATCTAGAGGAGTAAACCTCGATAAAAAACCAGCAACATAGGGAAGGCAGCTATGTTGTGGTGTAGTGTAGGCAACGGAAGCCACTGCGTCCGGAGGCAACCGTGAGAAAAAGCCTAGAGGAGTAAACCTCGATAAAACAATCCGTAATCTACGTTGTTAGCTACCGTGGCAATGGATGAATGGCTGCGCGAAAGTCTGTCAAAAACGGTGCCTCCGGGATACCTGGTGACCTCCCGGAGTAACCAGCCTTACCACCACAAGCGGGGCTCTGTGGTGGTGGACATTCAATTCCCTAGCTACTCGTGGGATGGAATATGGACAAAGAAGAAAGAAAAATAGAACAGGAGGTTATGGATGAAGAAAGGCAAGGAAATGGAATTTTTGGTAAGTCGACGAAGGTAAAACGAACGCCTGATAAGGCGGGGGAGACGGGAGGATGGAGTGATACTGGAGTAAAGAGAAAGGAGGTATCGCCTCTGGAGGACAAGGAACAGAAGAGGAAACTGAAGGAGAAAGGAAAGAAGGAAATGGAGAATTGGAAGGAAGAAGAGAGGGAGAGTGTAGAGAGATTGAAGGATATGGTAAGGCGACTGGAGGAGAAGGTGGAAAGGCTGGAGGAAGAGAAGGCAGCGGCAGAGGGGCGGGTCAAGGAATTGGAGAGGTTGAGGGGGGATGACGATAGCAACGGGATAATGCAAACACGATGGGAGGGGGGGCAAAGAGACTGGGAAGGATGGCTGGAGGTTAGAGATAGGGACTGGGATGGTAAAAAGGGGGAGGGAATAGAGGTGAAGGTGGGAAATCCAATATTAGGGGATGAAAAGGTAAAGGTGGTATGGGTGACCAAGGAAGACAGTGGAATGGAGAAGGGAATACAGAGGATGTTTAGGGATAGGTACCCGATGCTAGGGGGAAAAGGAGAGGAAATGGAGTGGGTCAAGGAGGTACGCACTACGGAAAGGAATGGGGTAAGGGTGAAGACGGAGGAGTTGATCTGTCGGATGGAGGGAGATTGTAGGGATGAGAAAAAGGTGTTTGAGCTGATGAGTCGACTGTTTGGGGTAGTGGGGAGCGGGGACAGCATTGGACTCCACAAGCTTGAGCAGGTAGAGGTGGAGGTGCTGAAGAAGATGGTGGCGTGGGTGAGAGGTGGCGGAGGTAACAATCTATACAGATGGGGAGAAGGAAAAGGAGGGTAGAAATGGGGCGATAATCCTGAAGGATATCGGGGAAGTCGATCAGGAGGGGATCGAGAGGATTAAGAAGGGGTTGAGGGAGATGACAGGGGAGTGGGTGGATAGACTCAGAGTCTCAAGAAATAGGGAGGTGGTAATAGAGGCAAAGAAGGGGGTTGAGGTGAGGGGAATTCTGGGGGAGGTAGGAAGGGTAACAGGAGCTAGGGTGGTCGAAGCGGGGAGGGGAACAAAAACCATTAAAATGGTAGGGATAGAACCGTGGATGGAAGATGAAAAGGTGAGGGGGAAAATAGAGAATTTGATTGGGAAAGGCACAACGGTGATTAAAGTGGTAAGGGAGAGGAACGGGATGAAAATGGCGGTGGTGAGGGCGGAATGGGGAAAAGCGGTAGCCTTGTTGAAAAAAAAGGAGGTTAGATTGGGGTGGAACAGGGTAAATATTATAGAGGGTAGAGAGGATGACAGATGCTTAGGATGTGGGATAAAGGGCCATAAAGTAGCAGGGTGTAAGGTGAAGGTTGTCAAGGAGAGGAGTAAGTGTTGGCTTTGTAAGAGCGAGGATCACATGGCGAGAAACTGTCGGCAGGCTTTCCTTTGTAGGGTATGTGGGGAAAGGGGACACAAGCCAGGGGAGATAGAATGTAGTAGGGGAAGGGAAGAAGTAGAAGGAGACGATAGAAAAGGTGAAGGAAAAAATGGGAGGGACCCTCTGGACCCCTCAGAGGGGACGAGTCTGGTCAAATAGGAGGAAGGGGACAGCATTGCGCGGGAAGGAGGAATGTAGGGGATGTATGGAGAGTGTTACAGATAAATTTAGGGAAATGCAGGATAGCGCATGATATATTGGATGAAGTGATTTTTAGGAGGAGAGTGGATGTAGTGTGTGGATCCGAGGTGAATGCTAGATATGTGGGGAAGCAGGGATGGATTATGGACGATACAGGAGAAGCAGGAATAAGAGTGGTGGGGGATGGATTGAGGGCGGATGAAGTGAGGAAGGGAAATGGATGGGTGGTAGTGCGAATGGGAGACATGGTGGTGTACAGTGTGTATATAAGCCCAAATGTCAGCCTGGAAGAATATGAGAGGAGCATGACAGGATTAGAGGACGATCTGAGGGTGTCAAAAGGAAAAAGGAGGATCATAAGTAGAATGGTGGCAGGGGACTTCAATGCGAAGAATACTATATGGGGGGGGAAGAAAACGGACAGGAGAGGGGAGATCCTTGAGGAAGTGTTAACATCCAACGGGTTGGTGGTGCTGAATGATGGACTACTGCCCACCTTCGTGAGGGGTTGTAACGGTTGAATTTGTCACTACGTCTATTGTATATATTAAGTATTTGTATATAGTAATTACCTGACCGATATTGTCTCTATATTTCTAATATCATTTGATCACTACAAAAGAACTTCAGTAGTTAAATAGTTTCTGTCAGCCCAGAGTTTTAGGGACTACTCTGCCATCATCCTTCCGGTGAAGTGGTGCAGGCTGTAACCACACCTGTCTTCACATCTTGACAACAAATTTAATATTTTGTCGCTAGGTAAGGTAAATAATAAAACTAGTGCCTACTTGGTAAATGTCCGTATAGATATATTCATGTTAGTTGTTTCTTTTTATTTGTTATATTATAATTCATAATTAAGGGTAGTAAGGGGTTTTCTCTCTTGTGGATTCTACTTTAGTTTTTAGTTACCGTGGGACTACTGATTTTGTTTCCGGCTTTGATTATATCACCTTTGGGGTGTAGCCACAGTAGTCCAAATACTTTGTCCGCTTCAGCTTGATAAACGCTAAAGTTTATTAGGGTTCAGTTATAAATTATTACTGACTCCTTGACTTGAGTTCTAAAACATTTAAAGTAGTAATTAGGTTTCATAAAACTTACTGATCTATAAAGACATACTTTACTTTTGAGTTAAAGGTATATTTTCTTCATTTATCTACCATATTTTGGCTTAAGCAAATACATTCTAGCTAGAAATCTTCTGTGTAGGTTGGCAATCGAATATATTCTGAACATCTATTTATAATATAGTAGCTGTTATCGCCATGTGTTTTGTATGTTAAATCCGAGTGTTTGATCTTGCTTTGTTTACGTTGGTTTGGTATTGTGGTACTATGTTTACTCAAATTTATTTGAATAAGTTTTAATACATCATTTATCTCCAATGTTTACAAGTGTTTATTTGTTGGATGACAATTACAATTGGCGTTGACAGCCGTGTCTTGGAGAAAAGCGTTCGTTCGTCATGCCGCTGAGTGTAGTCGTACTTGATGTTAGGCGTTGCTCTGTGACTTTACGAGTCCACAGACAACTAAGTTTGTCGCGCTGATGTTGTCGGTATAGGTAGAGCGATGCTCTGTGACTTTACGAGTCCACAGACAACTAAGTTTGTCGCGCTGATGTTGTCAGCATAGATAGAGCAACGCTCTGTGACTTTACGAGTCCACAGACAACTAAGTTTGTCGCGCTGATGTTGTCAGCATAGATAGAGCAATGCTCTGTGACTTTAAGAGTCCACAGACAACTTAGTTTGTCGCGCCGATGTCAGCATAGATAGAGCAATGCTCTGTGACCTTAAGAGTCCACAGACAACTTAGTTTGTCGCGCCGAGGTTGGCGGCAGAGATAGAGCGTTTGCTCTGTGACTCTACGAGTCCAAAGACAAATGTTGTCGCTCCGTTTTACGGAATTGTTAGAGCGTTTATTCGATGCTACTCAGGAGTGTAGGCTGTTTTACTCGCGAATGCATATTGACTTACATGGAGGGAAGTGTAGCACTTTATGACTTGCTCTGTGCGGAACACGCTCGGTGTAGTGAGCGGTGTAGTTCGGATGTATGTTTCGGGTAGGTTTCTTTATGGTAGTATTCTGTATTGACGTTGAGGAAGTGTCAGTCACCCTTCTTTCCGGTGTGGGCTCCTACTTGATAGTTGGTTTCGAAAAGTGCATGGAGCTTGAATCTGAATTTTATGATTGGCTGCTTAGTCATCTCCTGCTGGGATTTATAGATTCTCGTTCTGAATGAGTTGTGGAATATACGGCTAGTATTTTGGTTCTACGGGAGTTCGTATTGTTGAAGAATTCCGTCCTGTTCTGGAAGCCGTTTTCACAAACCCTTATAGGGGATATATTGCACTAAAACTATTGAAATCGCCAACGTGAAGTTTTGAAATTGGCGTGCCACATGCTGTTGTTGGTTCGTTATTTGTTGGTAGCCGCCCAATAAGAGGAAAATTTTGAGTATTGGACCCTTTTTGGAAAAGGTATGTCTCATAGATTTGTAGTTTTTGTAGATAAAACAGTTGGTGGTAAAATACCACCTGTTGATTGTAAATTTTTGATTAAGACAGTCTATTCTGTTACCCTGTGTATATTTTGTTTTCTTTGCCCGTTTTAGTCTAACGAATACTATAATTCGTGGGTGGTTCTTCAAACTTACCCTGGTTACGACCAAAAACAGTTTATTTTAGATGCTTATCGCATTCTTATTATTTGATTTAAATTCAGTGTGCTATACTGTTACTGACACTGTTGATTGTAAGTAGACCTTATGACTACTTTGTGGGTTTGATTAAGTTAATTTGGGGTTGATTTTGACTTGTACGTTACTTCTGGCATAGGCCGAGACAAGCTTAACTTGTCGAGGTGTTTGATTGGTTCCTGTATAGGCTCAGTTTTTAGCTGATACCTGTTTCAATTTTTAAGGGTTCACCAGTGGGGCCAGGGTATACTTACCACCCTCAAGATACACACTTCACCTGTGGGGCCAGATACACACTTCGGGTTATTTGGAGTTTACCTGGTAGATCGATGGTGATGTCTTCTGCAGTTTGCTGCTACTTGTCAACAACTTCTTGAAGAAGACCACATTGAGGGTAACCTGGTATCGGGGGTCTTTCTGGTTTATTTACTTATTTTTACTTTAGGCTTTACGCCAATATGTATATGCATTAGCTAGGTAGTTTCTACTGATTTATTTTATTATGCAATTGTAATGGTGGAAATTAATATTTTGCGGTAAATTTTCACAATTTAATTTTCATAATTTTATCCACTTGCGCATGCGTCTCTGCCTTGGTACCAACGCCTTGACTACGGTGTCGCCTTATATGGAATTGTTTTTTTCATAAACTTTACACTACTTTTCAGCTAACATATAATTGAAAGTTTTTTTGAATCTGTATTGGTACACTCGAACAGCCATATTAATTTCACACTAAGTAGGTCAAATTAACAGGTATAGTTTGGAATTTTAGCGTTAATAGTTTGACTATTGGGGTGTAATAGATGTTCACACTACTTTTCTTCTTTTTTTAAGTGGGGGGGTTTTTACTAGGGTTTTCAAGTAGCTATTAATTGTAAAACACCCCTTAAGGGTATTAAATGTTTTTTTTTATTTAGTTATTATAAGGAACATAAGCTGAGGTTTGCCTTTTATTTTCATCCCTTGTTTTACTGGGTTATCGGGGGAAATTCGTCGTGCTAGGCCAAAGTGGAAAACTCAGTTGGCGCCCACACAAGTTGTCTACTATTTTGTCCGGAAGATCAATAAGAGGGATCCACCCCTACCTCCGTTCTGAGCGACGTCGAAGGCCTAAGGTTGTCACCGGAGCAACCGAAACTTATGTAACCAAGTAGACAAATTTATTCACAATCTTGCACTTTTTTTTTAATTCATTAAATTTTAGGACTTTATTCTTATTCGGGCTTGAGCTCAATTTTAAGGTTACATTTTTGGCGCCCAACGTGGGGCACTTTTTAATTTAGTGGGGGCATGTTTTTGTTCATAAGCTAGACTTGCTATAGTTTTTTTTGGTAGTTATATGGCTGTTCTTCGTGAAACCAAGTATATTGAGTATATGGTTACCATTTTGATAAATTGATTATTGCATAGTAGTCGTAGTGTATTAAGTGTACTATATATTATATTATTTTACCTAGCACTGTTGTATTGCTCGTCATAGCTTGTAAATATCGTTTTTTTTATAACTGAGGGTGATTATATTGTTGATATTTTTTTCTCGTATCCTTGACTCGTTGTTGATATTGACACCAAGATGGCTCGAAAAATGTTTATTAATAGGTTGGAGAAAGAGGAGCTTGAGTGGGAGCTTAAGTTTAGGGGTCTTAAGATCGGAACTGCGGAGGAGATGCGTACTCAGCTTTCTATGGCTCTTCGTATGGAGAAATCTGGTGACAGTTTCAGGTATCCCAAATACTCATTTCCATTTGAGGAAGATGAGGCTGCTCTTATTAGGAAATGTACAGAGATCGAAACTTTGTTGGCTAGTTACAGTGGCAGTTCCAATATCAGTGAAACACAGAAGTTGCAGACGAAGGTATCTCACGCGTTGAATAGGTTTGATCAATTGGACGCTGCAGGGGTTGCTGAGAAGGAAACAAAAAGGTCAGAGTTGCTAACTAAGTTGATAGGTCTCTATGATAGATTTAACGCCATATCCACTCGTGTTACTGCTGAAGTTGTTGTGCCAGCAGCTTTAGATGTCATTACTGGCAATCTGACAGGTCAATTTTTGGCAGGTGTGCAGAATGTCGCTAGTTCGTCTCCCGTTGCAAATCACCCACCGATTAATACCACACACGGTAACGTATCAAACAGCTTCCTTTCAAAGATGATTCCACCACATAAATGGGGTTTGGAGAAGTTTTCTGGTTCGTCTAGATCTTTGTCCATTACAGCTTTTCTTGAACGAGTAGAAGAACTTAAAATGGCTCGTCATGTTCCAGACGATGTGTTGTTGGGCTCTGGTGTAGATCTTTTTTCGGACAAGGCATACCAATTCTACAAGGATGTCAGACTGCGAGTGCATTCTTGGAACGAGTTGAAGGATGAATTCAGAAGAGAGTATTTGACCGCTCATCATACTGATGATTTGTTCGACGAGCTTAGGAAGAGGACTCAGCACTCGTCAGAATCAATAGGAGTTTATTTTGCGATCATGTCAAGTTATTTTAGTAGGTTAGATTGTTTTGTTCCTGAGGGAGCCAAGATGGCGATTATTATAAAGAATTTGCACCCATTTTATCAAGACCGTTTAAGAGATCCACTACCTACTACTATTGAGGAGTTGAGGCATGTATGTCGTCGTATGGAGGATAGGCGCGATGCTATTAATAGTTATGTCGAGCCCAGTGTTCGTAGGGGTAATGTCTTAGAGAAGGACCTGGCTTTTGTCGAGGTTGATTCATCTCAGCCCGTAGATCGCTTGGATGTAGAGAATTTGTCGGGCGATAAAAAGTCTTCAGTTATTTGCTTTCGTTGTAAGAAGCCTGGCCATCGAGCCATTGGATGTGTTCTTCCCAAGCAATTGAAATGTTTTAAGTGTCAGCGAGAAGGTTATACTGTGAGGACCTGTCCCAAGTGTAGCCAGGGAAACGAGAACAGGCGCTCTTAACTGGTCGAAGAGGTAGCGCTGTAAGACGTTCGACCGAAGTTCAACCTATTCTTGATTTTATATTAGATCATGCTGTGAACGATGAGAGGCCGTATCTTAAGGTGAATGTTTTGGGGTCTGAGGTATTAGGACTTTTGGATTCGGGAGCTACGAGAACGATTTTGGGTAGTACTGGTTGGAAACTGTTGCAGACTTTAGGCTTAGAGGTGGACGCCACTAAGAGAACTAGTTGCAGAGTTGCGAATGGACAGATGTGTGAGTCTATTGGTGAGTGTTTAGTTCCATTTTCTCTCCGCGGTCAATTGAAGATCATCTCTGTCTTGGTGGTAGTGGACGTCCCTCATACGCTTATCTTGGGAGCAGACTTTTGGAAAATAATGGGAGTTGTCCCAGATTTGAGACACAATGAATGGCATTTTTCAGAGTCACCTGTTGGGATTGCAACTGTAGATCATCTTCGTAGTAGATTTTTGCTAAGCGACTTACAGAAGTCTCGTTTGGATGCAGTGATTGAGCATAATAAGGTTATATTGGGAACTAGTCTTGGTTGTACGAATGTTGCGGAACATACTATAGTTTGTCATTCCCCGCCCATTAAACAACGATATTATCCAGTTTCCCCAGTGATGCAGGGGCATATTGATAAGGAGTTAGAGGAAATGCTTCGTCTTGGTGTAGTTGAGAGGTCGAACAGTCCGTGGAGTTCTCCCATTTTATTAGTTAAAAAGAAGGACGGTACTTTCCGCTTCTGCGTGGATTATCGCAAATTAAACGCTGTCACTGAACGGGATAGTTACCCTCTCCCCTACATTTCTAACACTTTGGACAAGCTCCGGAATGCTCATTATATTTCTACCCTGGATATTAAGTCTGCTTATTGGCAGGTGAGGGTGGCGGAGTCTTCAAGGCCTTATACCGCTTTTACTGTTCCGGGACGTGGTCTATTTCAATTTAAACGGATGCCTTTTGGTCTCCATAATGCTCCAGCTACTTGGCAACGACTCATCGATCAAGTTCTTGGACCCGACTTGGAACCCAACGTTTCTACCTATCTCGATGATGTGGTTATTGTTACTCAAACCTTTGAAGAACACCTTGCCGTTTTGGAGGAAGTTTTTAGGCGGATTGGTAAAGCCAGTTTGACCGTCAGCTGGGATAAGTGTTTTTTCTGTCGACCTCAGTTGAAGTACTTGGGTTATGTTGTAGATAGTACTGGACTTCATGTGGATCCTGATAAGGTCAAGGCTATGTTGATGTTACCGCCTCCGAAATGTGTGAAGGATGTGCGTTGTGTAATTGGCACTTTCTCGTGGTATCGCAGGTTTATTCCTGATTTCTCTACTTTGATTTCTCCGATCACAGCTTTGTTGCGTAAGGGTAGGAAGTTCGTCTGGACACCAGAGTGTGAAGCCTCTTTTAGTAAGATTAAGGAATGTTTGGTAAAGGCTCCTGTGTTAAGCTGTCCGGATTACAATCTTCCGTTTGAAGTTCATTGTGATGCTAGTGGGTATGGACTTGGGGCTGTTCTCGTCCAACCTCATCCTGAAGGAGACCGCGTTGTTTGTTATTTGAGTAGGTCATTGAGTAAGCAGGAGAGAGTCTATTCCACTACTGAACGGGAATGTCTGGCTGTGTTATGGGCAGTGGAGAAGTTACGACCGTACCTAGAAGGAGTCCCTTTTTCGGTTATCACAGATCACTATTCTCTGGTGTGGTTGCAGAATCTGAAGGACCCTGCAGGTCGTCTAGCGAGGTGGAGCGTAGGATTACAGCAATACGACTTTAAGATCATACACCGTAAGGGCAAAGAGCACGTCGTACCTGACACGTTGTCTAGGGCTATACCGGAGGTTCAGATCAGTGAGGTTTCAGTCGTTAGGGATCGTTGGTATGTCGGAATGATTCAGAAAGTCTCGAAGTATCCGATCAAGTATTCACAGTGGCGAGTTCTCGAGGGTAAGTTGTATAAGCACGTTCGCACAAATTCTGGATCGTTAGGCGATGCTGCCGATGATTGGAAGGAGGTTGTTCCGAAGGCTGATAGATGGAGAGTGATGCAACAACTGCACGATCCGCCTTTAGCAGGACACATGGGTGTACTAAAAACCTTCAAACGTATCAGTGCTAGGTTTTATTGGCCTAAGATTAGGTCAGATGTAGCTTCTTTTGTTAGGAATTGTGTAGTGTGCGCGGCGCACAAGGTTGATCAAAGTGGACCGAAGGGGCAGATGAAACCTCAGCCCAGAGCTACTCGACCATGGGAGATTATTTCTACTGACTTGATAGGACCATTACCTCGTTCTATGGCTGGACATAAGTTCATTTTGGTTGTGGTTGATTTGTTCACTAAATTTACTCTTACTTTTCCTTTGAGGTCTTCTACCACACAATTAGTAGGGAAAAGAATCGAGGAGGGCGTATTCTTGTTGTTTGGCGTGCCACGTTTGTTGATTTGCGACAATGGTCCTCAATTTACTTCGAGAGTGTTCTCGGCTTTGATGAAGGAGTATGGAGTGTCGGTACGTTTCAACGCCCATTACCATCCTCAGGCGAATCCCACGGAAAGATATAATAGAACTTTGAAGACTATGTTAGCCATGTATGTTTCGGATAATCATCGGAAATGGGACGTTGATCTGGCTAAAGTTACTTGTGCGTTACGAACAGCTTTTAATGAGTCCACTAAACAGACTCCCTATTATCTCAATTTTGGTAGGAATATGGTTCTGAAAGGTGTTGAATTTGCTTTAAAGGATAGGCTTAGGGATTGCGCTTCGGATAGGAGTTCTGCTGTTGATGATGCAGGGAAGAGTAAAGCGTTTGACGCGTTGTTTAAGGAAGTTAGGGCTCGCTTGGACAAGGCTTCGCAGAAAAATGAGAGAACGTATAATCTCCGGCGGCGACGAGAGGAGTTGCTTCCTCACCAACTTGTTTGGCGTAAGAATTTTGTTTTGTCTGACGCGGCGCAGTTTTATACCAAGAAATTGGCACCCCGTTGGGTAGGTCCTTACTTAGTTAAAAAAAGAGTTTCACCATGGACATATGTACTGATGGATGACAAGGGTAACGACCGTGGTACCTGGAATATCAAGGACTTGAAGCCAGCTAGCGCTGGTGAGAATTCACCTGAGTGAATTCTCTTGAAGTAAGGGGGGAATCTGTAACGGTTGAATTTGTCACTACGTCTATTGTATATATTAAGTATTTGTATATAGTAATTACCTGACCGATATTGTGTCTATATTTCTAATATCATTTGATCACTACAAAAGAACTTCAGTAGTTAAATAGTTTCTGTCAGCCCAGAGTTTTAGGGACTACTCTGCCATCATCCTTCCGGTGAAGTGGTGCAGGCTGTAACCACACCTGTCTTCACATCTTGACAACAAATTTAATATTTTGTCGCTAGGTAAGGTAAATAATAAAACTAGTGCCTACTTGGTAAATGTCCGTATAGATATATTCATGTTAGTTGTTTCTTTTTATTTGTTATATTATAATTCATAATTAAGGGTAGTAAGGGGTTTTCTCTCTTGTGGATTTTACTTTAGTTTTTAGTTACCGTGGGACTACTGATTTTGTTTCCGGCTTTGATTATATCACCTTTGGGGTGTAGCCACAGTAGTCCAAATACTTTGTCCGCTTCAGCTTGATAAACGCTAAAGTTTATTAGGGTTCAGTTATAAATTATTACTGACTCCTTGACTTGAGTTCTAAAACATTTAAAGTAGTAATTAGGTTTCATAAAACTTACTGATCTATAAAGACATACTTTACTTTTGAGTTAAAGGTATATTTTCTTCATTTATCTACCATATTTTGGCTTAAGCAAATACATTCTAGCTAGAAATCTTCTGTGTAGGTTGGCAATCGAATATATTCTGAACATCTATTTATAATATAGTAGCTGTTATCGCCATGTGTTTTGTATGTTAAATCCGAGTGTTTGATCTTGCTTTGTTTACGTTGGTTTGGTATTGTGGTACTATGTTTACTCAAATTTATTTGAATAAGTTTTAATACATCATTTATCTCCAATGTTTACAAGTGTTTATTTGTTGGATGACAATTACAATTGGCGTTGACAGCCGTGTCTTGGAGAAAAGCGTTCGTTCGTCATGCCGCTGAGTGTAGTCGTACTTGATGTTAGGCGTTGCTCTGTGACTTTACGAGTCCACAGACAACTAAGTTTGTCGCGCTGATGTTGTCGGTATAGGTAGAGCGATGCTCTGTGACTTTACGAGTCCACAGACAACTAAGTTTGTCGCGCTGATGTTGTCAGCATAGATAGAGCAACGCTCTGTGACTTCACGAGTCCACAGACAACTAAGTTTGTCGCGCTGATGTTGTCAGCATAGATAGAGCAATGCTCTGTGACTTTAAGAGTCCACAGACAACTTAGTTTGTCGCGCCGATGTCAGCATAGATAGAGCAATGCTCTGTGACCTTAAGAGTCCACAGACAACTTAGTTTGTCGCGCCGAGGTTGGCGGCAGAGATAGAGCTTTTGCTCTGTGACTCTACGAGTCCAAAGACAAATGTTGTCGCTCCGGTTTACGGAATTGTTAGAGCGTTTATTCGATGCTACTCAGGAGTGTAGGCAGTTTTACTCGCGAATGCATATTGACTTACATGGAGGGAAGTGTAGCACTTTATGACTTGATCTGTGCGGAACACGCTCGGTGTAGTGAGCGGTGTAGTTCGGATGTATGTTTCGGGTAGGTTTCTTTATGGTAGTATTCTGTATTGACGTTGAGGAAGTGTCAGTCACCCTTCTTTCCGGTGTGGGCTCCTACTTGATAGTTGGTTTCGAAAAGTGCATGGAGCTTGAATCTGAATTTTATGATTGGCTGCTTAGTCATCTCCTGCTGGGATTTATAGATTCTCGTTCTGAATGAGTTGTGGAATATACGGCTAGTATTTTGGTTCTACGGGAGTTCGTATTGTTGAAGAATTCCGTCCTGTTCTGGAAGCCGTTTTCACAAACCCTTATAGGGGATATATTGCACTAAAACTATTGAAATCGCCAACGTGAAGTTTTGAAATTGAAGGCGTGCCACATGCTGTTGTTGGTTCGTTATTTGTTGGTAGCCGCCCAATAAGAGGAAAATTTTGAGTATTGGACCCTTTTTGGAAAAGGTATGTCTCATAGATTTGTAGTTTTTGTAGATAAAACAGTTGGTGGTAAAATACCACCTGTTGATTGTAAATTTTTGATTAAGACAGTCTATTCTGTTACCCTGTGTATATTTTGTTTTCTTTGCCCGTTTTAGTCTAACGAATACTATAATTCGTGGGTGGTTCTTCAAACTTACCCTGGTTACGACCAAAAACAGTTTATTTTAGATGCTTATCGCATTCTTATTATTTGATTTAAATTCAGTGTGGTATACTGTTACTGACACTGTTGATTGTAAGTAGACCTTATGACTACTTTGTGGGTTTGATTAAGTTAATTTGGGGTTGATTTTGACTTGTACGTTACTTCTGGCATAGGCCGAGACAAGCTTAACTTGTCGAGGTGTTTGATTGGTTCCTGTATAGGCTCAGTTTTTAGCTGATACCTGTTTTAATTTTTAAGGGTTCACCAGTGGGGCCAGGGTATACTTACCACCCTCAAGATACACACTTCACCTGTGGGGCCAGATACACACTTCGGGTTATTTGGAGTTTACCTGGTAGATCGATGGTGATGTCTTCTGCAGTTTGCTGCTACTTGTCAACAACTTCTTGAAGAAGACCACATTGAGGGTAACCTGGTATCGGGGGTCTTTCTGGTTTATTTACTTATTTTTACTTTAGGCTTTACGCCAATATGTATATGCATTAGCTAGGTAGTTTCTACTGATTTATTTTATTATGCAATTGTAATGGTGGAAATTAATATTTTGCGGTAAATTTTCACAATTTAATTTTCATAATTTTATCCACTTGCGCATGCGTCTCTGCCTTGGTACCAACGCCTTGACTACGGTGTCGCCTTATATAGAATTGTTTTTTTCATAAACTTTACACTACTTTTCAGCTAACATATAATTGAAAGTTTTTTTGAATCTGTATTGGTACACTCGAACAGCCATATTAATTTCACACTAAGTAGGTCAAATTAACAGGTATAGTTTGGAATTTTAGCGTTAATAGTTTGACTATTGGGGTGTAATAGATGTTCACACTACTTTTCTTCTTTTTTTAAGTGGGGGGGTTTTTACTAGGGTTTTCAAGTAGCTATTAATTGTAAAACACCCCTTAAGGGTATTAAATGTTTTTTTTTTATTTAGTTATTATAAGGAACATAAGCTGAGGTTTGCCTTTTATTTTCACCCCTTGTTTTACTGGGTTATCGGGGGAAATTCGTCGTGCTAGGCCAAAGTGGAAAACTCAGTTGGCGCCCACACAAGTTGTCTACTATTTTGTCCGGAAGATCAATAAGAGGGATCCACCCCTACCTCCGTTCTGAGCGACGTCGAAGGCCTAAGGTTGTCACCGGAGCAACCGAAACTTATGTAACCAAGTAGACAAATTTATTCACAATCTTGCACTTTTTTTTTAATTCATTAAATTTTAGGACTTTATTCTTATTCGGGCTTGAGCTCAATTTTAAGGTTACAGGGTGACGGGGGTTCATCATTCATTGATATAACAGCATGTGATGAATGGCTGTGGGAAAGAGTGTTTAGTTGGGGGGTGCTGGAGGATGAGGAAAGCTTGAGCTTACATAGGTATGTGGAGACGGATATAAGGAAAGAGAGAAAGGATTTAGTGGAAGAGTGGGAATGGAAGTGGACGAAAGCCGAGGCAGAGAGTATGAGGAAGAAAGTAAGAGAAGAGATAGGAAGGGGACTTGGACATGATGCAGATGAATTGTACAATGTGATACAGGGCTGCACAAGAGAGGGAAAGAGGAGCAATAGGCGTGAGCGGAGGGCCAATTACTGGTGGAATGAGGAAATAGAGGAGCTGTGGAGGGAGTGTAAGAAAGAACGAAGACGGATGCTGAGAGGAACAGGAAGGATAGAGGGAAGAGGGAGATATAAAGAGAAGAAGAAGGAACTGGAGCGTAGAGTGGAGAGGGAAAAAAGAGGGAAGTGGGAAGAGTTACTGGGGGAATTGGAAAACAATCCATGAGGAAAGGCGTATGAGATAGCGGTGAAGAGGATGGGTGGAAATAGGAACGAGGTTCTAGATGAGGATTGGGAGAAGGAGATTATAGAGAAATTGTTCAAAGGGGGAGAAGGAGGAGTGGGTGGCAGAATTCAGGAAATCCGAGATACAAGGGGGGTAGTGAAAATGAGGGGGATAAGGCCGGTAGAGAAGTGGGAGGTAGAAGATTGGGGGAGAAATATTAAAGTGAGAAAAGCCCCAGGGATAGATGGCCTGAGGGGTGATATGGTGAAGAGGCTGTTGGATGACAATAGGGAGTACTTCTGGGATCTATTCAACAGGGTGCTGAGGGAGGAGGAGTTCCCGGAAGGATGGAAGGTAGCCAGGGTGATACTGATGAAGAAGGCGGGTAGAGAGGGGAAGCGGGCGGGGGACTATAGGCCTATCAGCCTGCTGTGTGGTATGGGTGAATTGATGGAGGGGATAATAAGGGATAGGATTGAGGAGGAAGTTGGTAGGAATGGGGGTTTTAGGGTAAACCAGCATTGATGTGTAATGTGAAAGGGCCGGGAGAGTGGAAGAGGAGGGTAATTGGTAGGACGGTAGATCAGAGTATGCTGTACGGTGCGGAGGTGTGGGGTGAAAGAGCGGGGGTGAATGCGAGGGTTAGGCCATTTCTGCGGGTGCAGAGAGGGATACTGCTGAGGGTGGTGCAGGGGTACAGGACAGTGGGTGGACTGGCAGCAGCGGTGCTGGCAAGGTCCTACCCATTGGACGTGTTGGCTAGAGCTAGGAGCCAACGCTGGAGGGGTGCGACCAAAGAAGAGGTACGGGAATGGATGGAGGAGGAAATGGAGAGAAGGTGGGAGGAGTATGAGGGCGCGCTAAAAGGAGCGATTGGGAATAGGAGAGATTGGATGGACCGGAAATTCGGGGAGGTGAACTACTTCTTGACACAAGTGCTCACTGGACATGGGTCGAGAGTAGGGTACCTCCACAAGATTGGGAAACGAGAGACTGGTGTGTGCGAGAGGTGTGAAGTGGAGGATGATGTGGGGCATGTGTTTAGATGCTGGAGGAACGAGGAAGTGCTGAAGAAGTCGGAGAGGAAACTAGGGGAGGCGGTGTACAGGGAAAACATGGTGAAGATAAGGATGAGGGGGGAAGAGGAATGGATGGAGGTGAGTGGAGTAGTAGAGAGCATGGTAAGGGGGAGAGAAGGACTCGATATGGCATGAGAGGCAGGAGTGATAGGAGGGAGAAGATGACGGTGTGAGCGGAGAGTGTGCGAGGGACCGCCGCCTGTCTCGAAGTATGCTAGGGTAGTGATTCCGGGGCGTTTAGTTCTGTGGTTAGAATTGAAAATGATCAATCCCATTGTGGTACCAACAAATTTTTGAATCTAATATGGCGACCAGCACCGTGATTCTATTTTACGATATGATCGTAATGGCCGACCAAAATTGACAATTAGCGATTCAATTTTTCGATTAGTCATAGAAATACTAGTCAATTCACTCGATAGGTATTCGTTTTCTCATTTTGAGACTTATATGATATTTGACATTTCCTGACATATTCTAACCTGCGCATTATAATTTACTCCTTTGTCGACAACGATGAAAACTTAGTGACCCCTTTGAATTGCGATTCATAAAACCTTATAGATTATATAAGAGGTAAGTTCAGAGTAGTCATCTTAAAAATGTTGATATTATTACTATATCTTTTAAATCAACTAGGTCCCTTATAATGCAGATCAACAAAAGGATTATTATTTTTTCAAATCCCAATGAGTTCAGTTTGAGGGTTGATTCAGTCCAACATTTTTTCTGTTTATCCATTCCTGATGCCCCAACGGACCTGTCATTTGCAAAATCTCAATTTTTCTCCATAAATTGGGGAAGAATTTCCCAGTAGCAAACTCGTATTTTGAATGATATTAAAACCAGAAGCTCAAAAATGTAAAAAGAGTTTTCTCAATCTGCCAAATATCAAATGATTTCTGTCGACAATGTCAAAAAACATTTTCAAACATTGTCAACCTTCACTTTGAAAGAATCGTAACAAAATTGGTGTCTAAATCCGAGAACACCCGATTTCAATTCGATCGTAAAATAGAATGGGATGATCCGATACGATCGAATTGAAGATCGTATTCGACATCGAACGATAAAATCGTGTCGTGAAATAGAATCCCGCTGCAGATGTAATTTCAATATGAAGGTCTGCACCTGTCAATTTTTTATAAAAAAAATAATATCTCGATAAGTATACATTTCAGATATAGGATATTCTATACCCAAAGTGAAAATCAAATTTAATGTAGAATGCGAAAAGTTATTAATATACAATAATATTTAAAATGACAAAGTTGTCGATCACTTTCGATATAACTGGAAGTGACATGTGTCAAAATATTTTTCATAAATTCGCCATAACTTCTTCATCTATGCCAATTTTTATAGAAATTCTCCAATACATAGATAGTGTAAGCTCATCCTGAATCAGCATATAAACCCTTCCTAAATTGGAGAGAATAGAAAAAAAATTCATTTATAAACTGGTAATTAATAGTAGTGGACAAAATATAGTATTCTACTCGCATATAATGGCTAATATTCACTTAGGTGTTTATGTCGCGAGCCGTAGGCTTCGTGAATAATATACTTGTTGAATAATATACTATTATACGGTAATTCCTGCGAATTTAAATATCTTCAACTCAATTTCAGTGCAACCGTAGTGAAAGCACGAATAATCCACTCGCATAGAAGTGACACCTTGGTTCTCATGAAAGAAAGCCTCCAATATTAGGTGCTGATACTGTAATTTCCTTGTTTATGGTTGCTATGTGAAAAGTAGACAACCCACGCCACTTTCCACACGTATCAATTTTGCAAAAGTGAATGAGAATATTGTGAATTGACTTTGTCATTTTGGTGATAATATTTGAAGTGTTCTCACGTGGTTTTCACTATACTCTTCCTTTCCATTTGTGTAGTTTTCCTGTCATTTGCCAGTGGCAGCTAGTACATAAACGCTGCAGTGCTGCAGAGCTCCCAAAAAATCTTCTAATTAACTAAAATCTTTCCTTTTATCAAATATAAAATTTATAATATATTTTGTAAGGCATTCGCATTGTCACAATGATAAAGAAACAAGCCACTGAAGCCACATCTGAAATAACAAACAAGCGTAAATAAAGTCCACCAGTGGAATAACGAACCTATTTCGCGCTATCGTTGATATTTTATATAGCTGGGCCATACAACTTGCTCTGCGAGCACTTTAAAACACCCGCGCTGCACACTTCTCCCCTTGTCTGTCTAAAAGTAAGCCGTGATCATGCGTGATTTTCCCTCTTGAAATCGCTGCATTTAGTCCAGCGTGACGTGGCATACGTTACGGTTCGATTTAAGTCCCGCGGTGCGGGTGTTTTTGTTTCTATATATTGTTGACAATTATTATATAAACTGTAAACTATGGAGGTGGTCTTCAATTTAATAATTGATTTTTTAAATATTCATATGAAGAAAATATAGAATTAAAAGCAAAAGGTAGGCCATTACTAGATATCACTATTGAAAAAACTAGTGTAAGTAATGGAAAAAGTTATACACGTAAATTTAGTAGAGATATTTATTCAAAAAACGAATGGATTTGTGGATGTAACAAAAAAAAATGCTTTATATTGTTTTCCCTGCCTACTTTTTGGTGGCGATAAAGCTTGGACGGAAATAGGAGTCACGGATCTAAAGCATTTAAGTTTGAAAATAAAAAGACACGAAAATTCTAAAAGCCATCCTCATAATTGAATGGAATTTGCGTTACTAGGGTCAACTAATATTATGATTCAATTAGATTCAGCTTATGGTTAAATATACAGAAACATAATGAAAACGTGTCGAAGAATCGATATATTTTATCAAAAATTATTAATTGTGTTAAATTTTGTGAAGCTTTTGAATTGGCTCTTCGGGGACATAATGAGAGCGATACTTCCGAGAATCCGGGAATATTTCGTGGGCTTATTAATTTTTCGGCAGAATTAGATGCAACTCTAAGTGAGCACCTGAAAAATTCTTCGATATTTAAACGCACTTCCAAAGAAATACAAAATGATCTGTTACAGTGCATGCGTGAAGTCTGTCATGAACAAATAATTGAGGAAATTAATAATAATTCTCCATTTATGGCGATCATGGCGGACGAAACGACGGATGCTGCTGCAAAATCTCATATAGTAGCTATATTCAGGTATGTTCGTGATGGTGCGCCAATTGAACGTTTTTGGAACTACCTAATTCCTGAAAAATGTGATTCAGAAACAACTAGCAAAACAATTTTAAGTGTTATAGATCCTTTAATTCGAAATTCACCTAACAAACTGATTGCACAGAGTTACGATGGAGCAGCGGTGATGAGCGAACAACACACAGGCGTTCAAGCATTAATTTAAAAAAGTACCTTTGCCCACTACGTACATCGCTATGCCTATCAACTAAATTCGATTATGTCTAAAGCTGCTTCTGAAAATTCGCAAGTACGTGTATTTTTTGGAAATTCACAAGATCTTACTTTTTTAAATGAAACTGAGTGTTTATAATTAATTCCACTATTCAATGAAAAAAATATGAAAACTCTAAGATATTGATAATTATTTCGATATTTAATCATCGTCAGAATGACAGAAGTTACATTTTATGTGATGCCTACTTGATTTTTAATATTAAAGCTTAGGTATTATTAGCCCTATGGGGATATCCTGGATATCTCGTTCCCATTTAAGATCAGTATAACTGTGCAATGATATAGGAAACCAAGGAAAACTATATCTGCTGATCTTTACAATTGCTACTTAAGAAGACAATTTAATAGTGGGTAGCTCCCTAGATTTATCTGTTCATTGACAACTTCATATTTTGGATCTCTTAAGTGTCTTCTTGTTTCTAATTCTTCAAGGAAATCTAGTTCTTGTTTCTTATCACAAATATGCAGTACTTCCAGTTCTGTGTTAGATGTTAATGAATGTTTGGTGTCAAGAAGATGTTTTGCGTAATGTGATTTATCTGGCTGTTGTAATCTGTATGCTCGTGAGTGTTCATTGTATCTAATTTCAAAAATTTCGAATTGTTTGACCAATATAGAGAGCATTACATTCTGGACATTTTAGTTAATATATTTAATGGGGGTATTTTGTTTTTACATTTAACAATTTTTTACTCACATTGTTTTCTGTTTTAAAAGAAATTGGCGTATTTGTTGAAAAAGATATTATCTTTGAATCATTATTAGAAATATTACCAGCATATGTGATGGTTTTGTAATTTTGAATTTCCCTAGATTTTTCAGGTAATATTAATTGTAATGCCACGTTCTCCTCTTTTTTATTAATTTATTTATTTATTATATGTAATGGATAACCGTTGGATGTGGCTATTTGTTTAATTATATTAATTTCTCTATCAAAATTATATTTGTTCATAGGAACTGAAAATGCTCTATGTATCATTGAATTATATGCTGCTAATTTATGTGACATGGGATGATTGGAGTTATATGGTATAGTCACATCAGTATGTGTTTGGTTTTCTGTAAATTTAAAAATTCAAGTATATTATTGACTCTTTGAATTTTAATATCAAGAAAATTGATTGAGTTATTTTCTTCAACTTCTGATGTAAATTTAATTTTTGGATGTAAATTATCAATATGATTGAACAATATGTCTAATTGTCGTTCACTACCTACAAAACAAGCTAATATGTCATCTACATACCTATACCAAAATGATATATAGGGTTTCCCATTGGTAAACCTTCATTTTGAATATATACCTTATTATCAAAAGTAAAATAATTCTGATTAATACATACATCAAACAAATTAAGTATATCTGATATTATTCCTGGATTGATATTTTTATCCTCTAATAATTTTTTAACAAGTGTTATGCACTCTTTTGGAGGAATTTTAGAGAACATATTGGTAACATCAAAGGAAATAAGTTTAGAGTTATCTTGTAACTTGTATGTTTTTAATTTTTTTTTATTAGTTCTATTGAATTTTCAATTGAGTATTTAGATATACCTCCATAGCTATTAAGCATATTGTTTAGTTTTTTAGCTAACTTATTATTAAGAGTATTAACGTAAGAAACTACAGGTCTAATTGGTTTCGATACTTTATGTAATTTAACTGTTCCATATAATTGTGGAGACTGAGGATTTTTATTAATAATGTATTTTTTCTCATAATCATTGAAAACATAATTTGAACTATTGACAATCTCTCTAACATTATTAGAAAACTTTTTTGTTGGGTCAGCCCTTAGAATTTTTACATCACAAGAGTCTATAAAATTATTAACC
The DNA here is from genome assembly GCA_947563755.1 of Lochmaea crataegi. NCBI lineage: Eukaryota > Metazoa > Arthropoda > Insecta > Coleoptera > Chrysomelidae > Lochmaea > Lochmaea crataegi. The sequence goes on along the minus strand of OX387434.1, from coordinate 28,906,696 downwards.
TTAGATTTATATTCTTCGGATTTTAAAATGACAGTGGCATTTACCTTGTCAGGATACGTTGAAGGAGATTAGAAAATCATTAGAAATTGTGATAACAATTCCCAGTCCCATGACAACAACAGAGGCCGAACGATGTTTTTCAACACTGAAACGAATTAAAACATTTCTTAAAAATTCAACGACCGAAGATCGTTTAACAGCGCTCTTTCCATGCTATCTAATGAAAAAAATGTATCTCCGAAATAGGCAATTTTAATAACAAAGTGATTACAACATTTGCCAACCGAAAAGGAAACAATTTGTTAGAAAAGTAGTGCCTAGAGACTCTTATTTTTTGCGAACCGTAAATAACGTCTAATAGACTTAACTTATAAGAAATAATTTTTTGTTAGGGAAGTAGTGCCTAGTGCGTGACTCTTATCTTTCTTGTGTGGCAATTGACAATCGTTCCAGAAATCCAATATTTCAACACGGAAGGAGGAGAAAGGAAGATAAAATCGATGGGAGACAACCCCCTTACACGAACACAAGAAGGAGGGTAAGGAGATAGTAATAGCATCATGTTACTTTGCGGGAGACGGGATAGCACCACCCCCCGAGGTACAAAGGCTGGTGAAGTGCTGTGAAGAGTAGAGACTACCTCTACTCTTAGCATGTGATGCCAATGCACACAATACTGTTTGGGGCAGTGGCAATACCAACCAGAGAGGTGAGCAACTTTTAGAATATATCCTTAATAAAAACCTTAATATTCACAATATAGGGAATACCCCCACATTTGTAACAAGGGTAAGGCAAGAAGTTTTAGATGTCACACTGGCAACACAGGATCTTAAACATATAGTAAAAGATTTGAGAGTTTCAGGCGAACCATCTCTCTCCGATCATAGCATCATAACATTCAAGTTAGAACTGGGCAAACCTGAGGTGAGCCCCAGAAGAAAACCAAGAAAAACAGATTGGGACAACTATAACACCTGTCTGAAAGAAAACCTAGCACATATCCAGAGAAAAGGGAGGGCTAAGCACCATCTCGATCTGGAAAATGATCTTGAGGACCTAAACAAGGCAATAATCGATGCATTTGAATCGAGCTGCCCTCTTTAAGAACAACGAAGCAGCAGAGATGCACCCTGGTGTAATTTTTATTCTGTCAGAATTAAGATCTCACACCCGGGACCTTTTTAATAGAGCAAAACTCACCGGAGACTGGCAGAGATACACCGAGGTGAGAAACACCTACTATAAGTAAATTAGAAAAGCTAAAAGAAATAGCTTCAGAAAATTCTGTGAAGATATAAACACAACACCTGCTGCGGCAAGACTCTACAAAGTCATGGCAAAAAGTAGGGTCAACACAGATATGGCTTTAAGGAAGCCAGACGGTAAATATACCGAAAATGAGGAAGAAAGAGTGAAACTCTTACTAGAAACTCATTTTCCTGGGAGTAGCCCAAATAGGGGAGATAGTCCTCTCGAAGGTCGTAACATTGTAGTAACGAACGGTTAAAATGGGCTATGAACACCTTTTCACCATTCAAGGCACCGGGAGCTGATTGAATTTTCCCAGCATTGCTCCAGCAAGGACAAGACGAAATTCTACCACATTTGGTTAGGATCAGTCGAAGCAGCTTAGAACTGGGTTATATACCAGAAGCATGGAGAAGGGCAGTAGTAACCTTCATTCCAAAAGCTGGAAAAAGGGACACAACAAACCCTAAATCCTTCAGACCAATTAGCCTAACATCGTTTGTGCTCAAAACGATGGAAAAAGCCATTGGCAATTACATTAGAGCAGAAATCCTAGAGAGACTACCTCTCCACCCGCATCAGAATGCTTACCGGGCAGGCAGATCTACGGAGACTGCACTGATACAACTGACGGAGGATATCCGAGGTGCTCTAGACACAAAGAAGCCGTAGTATGCGCCTTTTTGGATATAGAAGGAGCTTTTGACAATACTCCTCATGAGGCTGTCAAAATAGCATTAAATAGAAGAGGTGTAGACAGCACAACATCCAAATGGATGTCGGAACTGCTCACCACTAGAGTAGCAGAGACGAGATCGAGCATTGTCTCCATCTGTACAACCAGAGGATGTCCACAGGGAGGAGTAGCATCCCCATTAATGTGGAGCCTGACGGTTGACGAACTCCTGTGTAGTTTGACTGACCTCGGAATATCCTGCCAAGGATATGCTGATAATATTGTCATAACAGCCAGGGGAAAATTCGAAAATACCCTTTGTGACATCGTACAGAAGAGTCTGAACTATACAAATAGCTGGTGTAGGCAAGTGGGACTTAACATCAACCCCACCAAAACCATCTTAATAGCCTTCACTAAGAAAAGATAGCTCAACCTCAAAACCATTATACTTGATGGGAGCGAGGTTGAATGGAGACCAGAATTCAAGTATCTAGGTTTGACTCTAGGCAGTAAACTCCCGTGGAACAAACACGAAAAGGAGATTATATACAAAGCAAAAATGGCTCTAATGGTGTGCAGGAATCTGGCAGGGAGAAATTGGGGGTGCAACCCAAAATTCCTGAGCTGGATGTACACTGCCATAGTGAGACCAATTATCACTTATGGAGCCGTGGAGAAGTAGAACAAGCCTATTGACAACGAGAGAAAACCTCTGCAAAATTCAAAGACTAGCCTGTATGTGCATTACAGGAGCAATGAGAACATGCCCAACGGCAGCCATGGAAGTTATTCTCAACCTCACACCACTACATATGGTGGTGGAAAGTGTTGCAGAAAGAACAAGATACAGACTAAGTAGAGAGGGAATCATTAAAAAAACCCACCTCCTTACTTCTTAGAAATCAGAAAACCTGGGACATGCTACAAGATGGTATGATGAAAAAGTATAACTTGTCAAAGAAATTCGTTACAGAATTAAGCAACAAGAAGGAATGGGATCCAAATAGCATTACCAGACTTGGAAAGAATGCGCCATTCAATGGTACACAGATGGCTCAAAAGCAATGGAAGTAACTGGGATTGGATTGTACGGGCCAGGAACCAAACACTCTGAAAGCTTGGGTAAAACCCCGAGTATCTTTCAAGCGGAAATTCACGCCATACGAAAGTGTGCCCAGTTCAATATTGATAAAGGATATAGAAGGCAAAGGATTATCATAATGTCGGATAGTCAAGCAGCCATTAAAGCACTGAACTTTTGTGTTATCAGTTCCAAAATGGTGTGGGAATGCCTAGGCAAACTAAATGAACTAGGCGAGAACAATATATTCACGTTACTGTGGATTCCAGGACACACAGGGATAAAAGGAAATGAAATAGCAGATGAACTAGCAAAGAGGGGGACTGGAACACCCTTTTGGGGGCCGGAACCCTTTTGCGGTATCAGCTCCAATGTAATATTGGAAGAAATAGGCAAAGCCGAAGAAAAGAGAAGATCTGACCATTGGAAAGATCTATTAGGACTTAGGCAATCAAAGATTCTTCTGGGTGATTACAACCTGTTGAGATCAAATGAATGCATAAGTCAAAGTAAAACTGCACTAAGAGTTTTAACAGGCATCCTTACGGGACATTGTCTCCTGAATGGGCACCTGAAAAAGCTCAAAATAGTGGAGGAAGAAGAATGTAGATTCTGTGGCATGGAAGAAGAAACCTCCATACACATACTTGCGAACTGCACAGCAATTCAGAATCCTAGGGCACAACACCTTGGAGACTACTGAATAGAAGACGGACATTTACCTAAGCTAAAGCCTGCAGATATACTAAAATTCCTCCAGGAAATAGGACTAAAGGAGCTACTAGTCTCTGAGACTTTCCTCAGGAACTAAGTAGAAGTAAGGGGGCACAATAGATCTTTTAGGTCTCAGTGAATGTCACCCCAATTTACATACATACATACTTACATACCCCCTTACAAGGTAAACTTTTTTTCAAAAATTACAGAACACGTTAAAATTTTTACCACGAGCTGCCACTGTCATTTGGAATAGAACTGTTCACATATTTTTCAGTTTAAGCCGCCCAACTCTTTTTCGTACTGTAAGTTATTTCGACAGTTTTTTCAGTGCGTGATAGGTGCTGATACTGTAATCAATGTCAAATCACTTACCCTAGCAACAATGCATTTTTTATGAAAATGTCAAAAGGTGTCTCTTCTGTGTGAGGTTATTCTGTGGTAAAAGTATAGTGTATAACTAACAAAAAACGCCTAATCTCATACTCTTTGAACAATATACAATTCACAATATTCTTTGACACCCTATAATGCGCTTTAATCAACAGTCATAATATTATGAAATCTCCAGAGATAATTCCATCAGATAAAAGTTGATTAAATTACTGTATGGTTCGACCTAAAAAAATAGCGGCAATGTTTTTCACAAACTCGCATTTCTTTGATTATGACGGAAGATAAAGTTGAACGTCCGCCGTTTTTTAAGAGCGTTAGAAATTATTTCAGGGAATACTGTAACTGTTCTAGTATTCATGGTTTTAGATATTTTGGAGAAAAGCGAACACATTTTGAGCGGTGAGTGATTTGAGATATATTTTCAAAAAAAATTTTTTTTAATAAGTTTGCTGTATTAAACCCCACATAACGGTCATATAATGTTCTTTATTAACTGTCTCTCCTAGCAAAACCTCCGACTGCAGAAATATGTCAACATCACCTTCACTTTCGATGAACTTTGCTGTGCCTTTTTCGGTTTCGGTTCAGTTTGAAGGCCACGTCTAATTACCAGTTACAATGCATTTTATTAATGAGGTGTCGAAATTATTCTAGCAGGTCCTCAGCGACCCTCACGAGGCTAAGTTTTTGCAGAATATTAAGTTTCGGAACTAAATTGAATTCATACCTAAGCTGCTTACGATGTAATCAACCACCAGCGTGCGATATACGTGAAAAATATCTTGCTTTTGGTCTAAAATAATAGTGGGAGTCACACAGTTACTGAAATTTCGAATTCAAGGAAAACTGTAACGCAGCATGGCAATAATCCGTCATTGACGAAGGTTAATTGAGTTGATTCGAATTGTTTTGTTCAGGCTGCCAGGGTGTGTTGGTTGTTCCGTATTTTGGTTGTTATTATTGAAAAAAGCTAAGTCCAAGGGTGTAATGTGTGGTGTATTCGGTAGGTTTTATTTTTATATGTATATACATCTTTTATTATGAATAAATGGCAACATTTTTTCCGCTCAAATAACCATTATCTTCATCCCAACTGGATTAAAATCACAGCTACGAGCAGGCGGATGAATCGGTACATCCGCATCCTGACCTATCCATCTATCATGAAGATGTGCATGAAAAACATGTTTCTGTATTTGTAATGGAATATCTGTTATTATCTAGGAAATTGTGATATATCTGTGTACCATTTAAATTTCCGGGGGGGATGTGGTATCCTAAAAACTATTCCCTAGAGTGGCTACCCGATAGTTTATCTTGAACGTGTGCTGGAAGTGAGTTACTATTGTAGCCCTTGAATTTTCTTCAGCACAGAAATGTATATTCCTAGAATTGAACATACGTTGTCTTATTAATGTGGACTCGTACGTTAAAAGAATGTTGCTGGAAAAATTTGATGCATTTTGAATTTTATTTCGCAAAACTTCACAAAAGTCAACTCTAAGTGGATTTCGTCAGGTAACAATTCCTGAACATTGTCGATTGTATTGCTGTTCATGCAGAACTCTTTAAACACTGTGACGTTCAATGTTAACAGTTCTTGCTACTCTACTTCAATTTATTTTTCAACTTGAATTTACAGGTTCGTTCACATCGTCGGTCGGTTGAGTTTCAATTCAGTATAAATGAGCTACAGCGCGTTTCAAGCCCAAACAATTGTTCAGAATGGTGGGAGTTAGTTCGTGAGACACAAAAATTTCAGTAGCTACTTTTTGCAGGCTTTTCAATCACCATTCCCTTTATTTTAGCAATATTAGTTTCAGTTGAAGACGTTGATTACAATGCAAATATTTCACCAAATCCCGGCAGCTTTTGAATGCACTGTATCACTCATGCTCACGTGTTCTTGGTCAAGTCGATTCAAACGTAATGCCATTACTCACAAAGCAACTGTTGTTGGATATTTCCATAATTTTTAAAAATCGCGCAAGCATACTTGAGAAAAATTGACAAAATGCAGCACCGTGAATAAACGAAAGATCAAATAGCCGTCAAGCTACAGATTAGAATAGAATGGAGTCTTGAGGACAATTGAGCCCGCTTATCGAAAAATAAATAATTTCAAGAATATCTTCAATCAGGCTTCTACTCACAGAATTACTTATTATCAAAAAACTAGGTTCAAATATAATGTCTAAGAAAATCGTGAATTTTTATTCTATTTAGTTTCAAATCAAAGAACGCCACTGCTGGATACACTAGTGATTTATTTTTTCAGAGTTTGGTGGTTTGTGGTATTCAGTGTTACTCTTGTCGCTTGTATTATTTCCATCAGAGAAGTTTACAAAAAATGGATAGTAGCACCAGTAATCGTGAGTTTCGCCACGAAAGGAACCCCAATTTACTCGATACCTTTTCCAGGGGTTACAATTTGCCCTGAAACCAAATCAGCACGATCGCAATACCATCATTTAGGTGTATTAAATAAAATTAGAAATAAGCACAACCTTACAAAGAAAGAGTAAGTATGAAAAATAATTATTTAGAGTTGTCAGAAAGTTTTCTGTAATCTATAAATAATAACAATTTTTTGATTTATTCTCAAAATTTTATGCTCACTATGTAGCTTCGGAGGTGAATGGGAATTTTCAATTTCGAATCTATTTCGCCTGATAACTGTATATTTTGAAAATATGAAAATGTATATATAAGACACTCACAACAAGCCCTTTCATATGATACAGGGTGTTTCACTGGGAAAGGGCCCAGCTTCCACTGTAAATAGACATCACTTTGGTTGTTCCAAAAAACCTATATTCAATGTGTGTTCCACACTCTATTTTTTTCCGGACTTCTTAATTTTCGAATTACCCTGTATATTATTTTGAAATTTAGTACACGTAATAACCATTGCCTGGAAATTCCATTAAGGTATCACTTAAAAGATAATTCAGGTCCGAGAGAGCATAAAAAATTGAATCTACTAATTTGCTTTTTAGTTTTCCACAAAGAATTATACTATAAAAATTTTAACAACAAAGTCAAAGTTTTGGTGGTTAACAAATGGTATCGGAGAGTTTTTTTGAGACTTTCCAGCTTGAAATGAAATCTACTCAATGTTTGTTGAGAAGCATTCTAGAAATTCAATTGAGGTTATATGTTTACGAGTAGATTCAGTTAACAGAAGCAAACAAGAGCCCTGGGTGGGCGTGTCCATGTCGCTGTAGTTAAATTTTTGTAGTAGCAATCAATATTTTCAATCAAAAACCAATTATTTATTTTGTATTTTATATTGTTTTTTGAGTTTTTATATACCAATGTTCAAATTTATTACATTTTTCAAAATATTTAACCTATAATCTCACTTAGATAATATATTATTATAAAGTATTATTTAATTTTATTTGCAATATAATTTATTTGACCTTATACATTTTTTAGTCCTTGAAAATGAATAATATTAACGAATAAAAACATAAAAGCAGATTTTAAATCAGAGCTGACATCAAATAGAATGCAGTCCAGTGTTGCCGATGCAAAAATAAAAATTATCCGAATTTATAATTCAAATGATCAGAATTTGTCAAAATTACCAAAAGGACACCGTGTTGTCTTGTATTGTATGTCGGTAATGCGGAGTTCCACAGGGACTAGTGGAAACCCGGGTCCTGATGGAATACTCTACTCACGGAAACTACAGTATTCACTGGGATGAGCTTTATTGTATACTTAACTATTTACACTAGTCTTACATATGTGTTACTTAAGATGATCATGTTACTGGTGTAACATAGTGTTAGTTCTGATATCGATGAACTACATTTTAATATAACTAAGTGTATCTGAATGTATGTGAATAGATCGGAATGTCTCCGAGTGTTTCTGAATGTTTATTATGAATTATGAATTATTCTGAATTGTTCGCTTATCTACTTCATCAGCATATATACGAACTGCCCTAGGTCAACCATCCAGTTACGTGATAGTTCTCTGGCCTTTCACTGTCACGTTCGTGACCTCGCATGATATAACAAATAACTAAATAGATTGTTTTTATAAACATAAATACCTTAAATGAATTAATTAATAATAGATCATTTCAATGAATTTAATTCTTTATGTAATGCCCAAAATACATCACAGTCTAAATAAAAGTCTTCGACCCCAGTCAATATTAAAAATCTCCCAATACAATAACCGTTTTATATATCCTTCCTGCAAAACACTCGAAAAGTTATGCGATCCAAAAATGATCCGGTCAGCGAAATTGTGTGAAAATCGGATAATTATCCTCGCATTGACAACAATGGACAACACTGATGCAGCCACTAAAATTGATGTATATTGATAAAATCATTCTGTCATATTATTTCGATTTATTTCGATTATGTTTACAGTTACTAATGTATAATCGTTAATGTGGGCACCTGATTGGCTGGTTGCGATGACCTTTCTTTTAGCTCGGAAAATTTTCCGGGGCTCTGGTTTGTTTCTGCCGATTGTATAGACCACTAAAAATGTTATTACAGGGCCGTACTTGGAACAAACTCATTCAATAAGTTTCAAATATTCAAAACACCCTGTATAAAGATATGTATGTATCTGGGAACTATTCACTCAGATTAGCAAGATTAAATCCAAAACTTTCTCTTCTGCGGGGCTAAAAGCTCGTGGCATCCCTTGAAAGCACATTAGGCGTGGTAAGGTGGTGAATCTCAGTTCCCAACCCCTTAAAGAACACTGCCAGTGCCTAGGATAAAAACCATACAAACACAGATAACTCAAATAACATAGTCTATGTATTTCCCAATTATTTTATCTTGCCCTTCAATTGCAGCGGGGTCTGACCACGGCGTGCCCTGAATGACAACACCAAGTTCCTCTTTGAGGTGAAATTGTAGCCCGAATAACAGGCCAGCAACAAACAAAATGCGACTCAAATGGCCTTCACCGCGTTCCATTAAACGGTGATATCCTTTCTCACAAAAGGTGATTGCAGATGCAGATTTCCAAATCAATACACTAAACAACCTTTTCAGTTGATAGCCAGTTACCTTCTCTCTGTCCCTTTCCACCGCTCTCCCCTACTCTTTCTCAAAAAGTCTCACTAGTCCCAATTGACAACTGCTGCCAACACCAAAAAAAAAATATAACTAACCAATTTACCCCTCAAAACCCTTAAATACTATTCTAAGTCCCTTAATCCCTATTAACTCAAAAATCGATGATACCACTACCAGTACCATCTGTTTCGTAGGACAGGTACTTATACCGTTAAATACTCGCTAGTTAACTGTAAACTGCGAACAACTCCAACTGATATCAAACACTGAAATGCAAATTAAACCTGTAGCAGGTGGGATATTTGATCCTCAAATGTACTAAATATGCAGTAGTCATATTTTTTTCACGTTTCGCGCACGTTTTTTTAAGGTTTTCTTTGGTTCAGTTTCAGTTTCAGTTCTATTTGAATACGTTTCATTTGTTGCTATTCTAGCTAAAATTATAATTAAAGTTCACAAATATTTGCTGATAGTAAAGTCGTAGTAATAATTGCGAAAACCATGATGATACAATATATCCTGCCAAGTACAACAGTTGTACTGCAAGTCTGAGTTTGGAGCAGTGTTTCTAACAAACCGCCATGCGTGTATTCACTACGAAATGTATATTAATTTATGATAACCATTATGCTATGGTCGGTGAAAAAATGACCAGATGTGTATAAGGTAGTCTGATTTGGATTAGCACTTTTGGAGTTACAACTGTGGGTCCAACTCCAGTTTCCATTTTGGAGGCATCATTGTAGATATGAGTATATTGTTGGAAATAAGATATTTTCTTAAGGAATTTCGCTCTAATTAAAGTATGATTTGTTTTGTTCTTATCGAAACTTGTCAACGATGTAGGTACTACATTCTGGTATTTTTGGTGTTAATGGAGGAGAACAGGTACTATTTTGAGGAATTGTGGGAGAAATAGATATATTTAGGAAGTTAAGAGATCCGTGGTGGATCTGTTCTTTCCCCTTTTTTTATAGTCAGCCGAATCACGATTATTAGATAATATTTCAATATTATTGAAACATAGTCAGTTTCACAAGTCAGGTCGTTAATGTGTGCTATTCAAATCAGTTTACATGGAAAGAGCGGATATACAGTACGAGCCGCTTGAGTGCCACCCTTGAAGAGAGGTCTTATAACGGGCATACTCTTCTAAAGTGGCAGATCTGCCTTCAACATGACATATTAGCTCTCGAGCACACTTTAACCCTTTCATGTGCGTGATACAATGTATCATGAACTTTAAACTTTTTTTGTGAAAATTAATTAATTGGGTTTATATTAATGTTGTTCCATTTGGAATAAATGATCCCCCCCAACTTACATTTGAAGTGGGAAGTAATATTCCCACTGCCCATATTGGATTTAAAATTATTGTGTTATAAATAGCAAGAACATAAATAAACTACATTGCTCATACGTTTATTTATTAAAGAATACAAAAACACAGTCAAAATCAAATTGACAGATCTAAAAATAAAATATCCGCAGGTTTCAGATACGATATAAAAAAGGATATTTTTCGTGGAACTGATTGAAGCAGGGCTGAATACATAAGGGTATCTGACAGGGGGACACGTATACCTTGTTCTTTTTTCTGCTACTTTCGTACTGCAAAGCTTTTGTATGTGTTATTTTGAATGGGAAAATGTTTACCAACCTGAGATCAACGGACTTTTTCTGGAACCGCACGTTTATATGCTAGAAATAAAAAGTTTTATTCCTTCGTTTTCTAGAAGAAATAAACAGTTAATAGAATAAATTTTATTAACTGTCTTGCCATATTGATCCGGAATGACAACTGATCGCATCTCCTTTTTTTTTCTAGAGATTCTAGAATATCCATTTGCAATAAACAACACGCCTAAGAGGGGTATGATCACAGGAATTTTATAAATTATGGAGTGGCCTGCATGTGCAACTATTCGCGGCTTCTTAGAAGTTTTGAAGTGTTCAAAAGATGGCATCACCTGTATCTCCTATGGAAGGGTTAAGTTATTGTCATCAACACTAGGAATCTTCAAAATAGAATAAATCGAGTTTTGGTGTAGTAAACAGCTGTATCATTATTTTATTATGGATTATAAACATGTTCTATAACTATAGATTGTCACTTCTTTGCAAAAACATGGATACTTGCGATAGTAGTAGTAATGGGACCCACTAAACACTCCACCTCTCCTTACCGCAATCCACTCCCGGAACTGCCTAGCTGGCATAGCTTCAGAAATGGGCCTAGATAGTCTCGTTGGTAGTCATACTTGTGCCCTGCGTTCTTTTCTCCTGTGACTCTTATAACGTCGGTTATGTGAGCCATCACTACATTATAATTCTCCCTGGATTGGGTAATTTCTTGCAGGAAGTTTCCTGGGTCTAGGTTAACCCCTATTTTGCCGTATAATGCGCTTCTAAGGGCGTGAAATCTAGGGCAGGGGAACAAAGTGTGTCCCGCATCGTCCCTTTGCTGGCAGTATATGAGTTATTTATAATCCGGTTCTTTGCCGATCTTGTGGATGTATTGCCTGAATGTACCGTTACCTGTAAGGAATTGCGTTATGTAGTAATTGACCTTTCTGTATTCACAGTTCACCCATTTATCAAGGTCTGTGATTAGCTTCCTTGTCCATCTTCCCTTTTGGCTGTTGTTCAATTCCTGCTCCCTTTTGTCTATAGGCTTCCTCCTTTCCTCCTATTTCCGTCTTTCAGGTTCGTCGACTTCGTGAAGTCTTGCTCGCTCGTCCACTAGAATGTGGATTAGTAACTCACCACACACGGTTTGTTTTGCTTAAGTGGACACCGTTTTATATGCGCATCCCACTCGCAAAATAATATTTGTATATTTTCTGGTCTTAGCCTCCCTCTGGCAAATTTCATGACTCCTTGCCACACCGGCACTCCGTATAGTATTGACGAGTTGACAACTCCTAGGATTACCCTTTTTCAGAGTGCTGGAGCCCCTAGGTTAGTAATGATTTTGCTGAGGGCTGCAATTCTTGATATAAACCTGCCTGATATGCGTTGAACTTGATGCGTCCTCTGTCACTAGGACCTTGTAGAGTAACGCTCTCCGTTTTATGCTCTGATAGTTCAAGGCTATGCGTGCTTAGCCACCTGCTGATTTTGACCAGGGTTAGGTTACCGGTTCTCATGAGATCTAGTCTATCGCATTCTAAGTATATATGTTACCGTTAAAGTATGAAATCCGTTATTTTATAGAAAACCTAGTTATTCCATGAAATAACAGATCGTGTCCGTTAAAGTATAAAACTCTCTTGTATTTCATGGTTTAACTAGTTATTTCATAGAATAACGATCTGCAGCCCGTTAAAGTGTAGAATAATCTATATCATGTAATGTGTGTAAAAAACAAGAGAGGTGACGGTGTAGGGAGAGACGTAGGAGCATGCAGTATCTAAGTAAACACCGTGTGACGCGGTTAAAACAGATCATTGATTAATCTATCGAGAAGGGCAAGGAAAATCATTGAAGAAGCCATACTTACAACACTGTATAGCTTCTTCAATGATTTTTCTTGCCCTTCTCGATAAAAACTACAACTACAAAATCTCCTACACTTTAACTGTCTTTCATTAGTTTATTTATAGAATACCTAGTTATTTCATTTTAGATAAATTGTTTATTTTACACTTTAACTGTCTCTCATTAGTTAATTTATGGAATACCTAGTTATTTCATAGAATAACTAGTTAAAGTGTGAAATTATTAACATATTACACACTTTAACGGACACGATCAGTTATTTCATGAAATAACTAGGTATTCTATGAAATAACTGCATTATACAGGTACTTTAACGGTAACATATGTACAGCCAGGTTTTCCGCAAAAGCAACCAGGGAGACCCCGTTCCTGTCTTTCATCCTGAGCAGATCATCGTATAATATATTCCATAATGTGGGCCCTAGGACTGATCCTTGTGGCACTCCGGCGGATATCCTCATGTTTCCAGGGGCTACAATTAATTCGCGGTTTGACATATAGTGATATTTATAAGGTATTTAGATAGCCTCTTCCCTTCTGCTGCTTAGCGGTTTGACAGATGGTGTTTAATGATATTTATGAGGTATTTAGATAGCCTCCTCCCTTCTGCTGCCTCCACAATGTGTGGCCAAGACGCAGAAATGAAAGCGTTTTTAAAGTCGACTGCTATTATCACTGCCCATGGTTTGGCACACTTTCTGGCCATCTCGACTAACCTAAACTAAATATGTTCTAAGTTCAAGTTTCGCATAAATTTCAATCATTTATTGTCAAGTTGTAGACCCTTCCATTTTTATCATTATCCCCCAGCAAATACTTCAAATGGATATGCTGATGTACAGGGTAACGCAAAAAAATGCATTTCTCGCTTGACTTCTGACCATACTGCCAGAAATTTAATAACTGAATGTTTAGTTGTACCAAGTTTCCAAGCCCCGTCATTTCTGAATAATTTGTTTTTTGATTCATCCCCATATCTGCATTAATAAAAGGAAAACAGAGGTTTAAAGGAAATATTGCAATAATCCTTTATTGACAACAAAAAAGTGAAACATGAATTTGAAAGTTGGCTCTGCCTTTCTGTCATAATAATATCAGTTTTCATAACACTCTAGGTTGTCAAAAAGGTTTGTTATCAACCACTTACCGTGTATTTAAATAAAAGATTTGACCAGAAGAAGGGTCTGTGATGATGATTGAACTGTGATGAACTGGTTCCTATTCAAGAAGGCCTGGACAAGGAAGACGAACAGCCACATGTCCAGGTGAAGATCGATTTCTTCGTCTTCGGGTTCTTCGAGAGCGAATAGCCTCTGCTCCGCTTTTAGCTAGAAGATTGGCAGATGTTCATGGTACCGGAGCTTCTTTCTCCTGATACCTTTCGCAGAGGGTTGAGAGAGCAGAATCTTACATCTCGTGTACTTGCTACAGGTAGACGAGTGAGACAGAACTACAGTTTCCACCTCTGGTTGCATTAACAAACAAGTGGCATCAGATACCCCAAGACGCGGTTGCTGCCTAAATTGAATCTATGCCCGAAAGGATGTTATCCAGGCTCCTGGAGAGAATACTCGATTTCAATCAGAAAAATATTAATACTGCTTTTGTCCATATCAATTTTTGTTGCCAATAAGGGATTATTGCATTATTTGCTTCAAACCTGTGTTTCTCCTATAATAAATAATGCAGATTGCAGATATCAGGATGAATCAAAAAAGAAATTATTCTGAAAATATGGGACTTGAAAATGTCGAACAAACGAACATCATACAAGCATAAAATTTTCTACAGGATGTTCAGAAGTTAAGCGCATATTCATTCGAACTTTTTGCGAAATCGATAGGGGATAATGATAAAAATGTGAAAGTCAACAACTTGACAAAAAATGATTAAAATGTATGCAAAACTTGAGAAAAAAATTAAAATTGAATTTGAACATAATTTTGCCTGTCCGGTTAATTTTGCGGTGGCAGTGTAACTAGTATTTGTCGTGAAATCTAAAAAGCCAATGATATATCAATGTCTAACTTACTCGATTTAGTGATTCTCCAACTCTAATGAATCAGACAGAAAAACTATCCACATCTACAACTATATATTGTAATCACAACCGGACTGTTTGGGTTTCTATGTTATCCAGCTTCCACATCTTTAATTCAATTCTTGGCAGATATGCTCGACACAATTTTCCCATTTTTCAGGGGGAATTAGTTCTATTACTTTTTCAAAAAGTTTTTTCATGTCTCCAAATTTAAACGTTATTTTAATGCTCTTATCGGCTACGTATTGTTTAACATCGGTCCAAATTAACTCGATTGGGTTCAGTTCTCCATGGTATGGTGAGAGGCAAAGTATTGTTTTGTTGTTTAGTCATTTAATCTATCATATTTCTTTTAATGTTGCTCAACAAAACACATGAGCTGGACTTTGGGCATGTTGTGGTAAAAATAATTATTTTTTCTTGTACCTAGTCATTTTTTAATATCAACTTCTCTTTTGACGAAAATGTGGGAATATTGTTCAGAACTTCATCCGCGGTGTTCGTGAAGGTCATAATATCGGCATATGGATTGAAACACTAAGGAAACAGTCACAGTGTACAAAAGTCATGCAGCACATAGATAGTAGAATGGACAAACAAACGTAAACTAAAAAAATAGTCAAACTAACGTTAAAAGTAAATTTTAATTTGTTGCTGGCCCTGTAAGATTGATGGTCCTAGTCCTTCTATACAATAGAAACGCAAAACGACTGCCGCCGAAGCTGTTGTCAGGTGGGGATATTGTTTTGACGGGGTGTGAATTAAATTTGAACAGAGTATAGTTCTATCAATATGTTAATATTAGAACTATATCAGATATCCGTCTAAACTTATTCCAAACTACTATGGGGGGACTCGAGGTGTTTATACGAGATAAAATGTTTTCTTCAAGACTGTTTTATCATGTAACGCACGAAAGCACGAAAAATTTTTATTTCCTGTTGATTTTGTATTGTATTATGCTTTTTAAACTTATTATAAGATAGGCTTGCTTCCTTAGTTTAATAATATTTTTACATAAATTATTCCACCTTGGTACGGTAGGACCAGAATGTCCTGCAAGAAGCACTACGAATTGTGGAGGAATGGTGCCTTGAAGAGTTTTCCGCAGGGTAGAGTACTGCTGTTCGGGGAAGAACTATAAATATCCAAAGAAGTTAAATATCTGGGAGTGACCCTTGATTCCAAACTGAACTGGAAGACACCTGGAAAAAATTACTACCAGGGCGACAAGGCTTTTCTGGCAATGCAGAAGAGGTATAGGCAAAACCTGAGGAATACGAGAATACGACCTGAGGTGGTTCACTGGCTTTACACAACTGTGATAAGGCCAACGATCACCTATGGAACAATAGTCTGGTGAAGGAGGACAGAAATGTCCTCCGCAGTGAACATATTAACTGCAATCCAAAGACAAGCCCTGGGGCAAAGAACAGCATGGGGCATCAATGGAAGCCCTTATTGGATTTCCTCCTTTGGAACTTTTTGTAAGGGCGGAGGTGATGATGGCAATTCTTAAGCTGAAATCGGGAGACTTGTGGTCACCGAACAAATGTTCGAGAAGGACACACTTATACAACTGGGACAATACTGGATGAACCCATATTTCACGTGAGTTTTGATAGCATGACACCGGAGAACATATACACTGAGCGAGTGAACATCATCATCAAATCCAGGGAACAGGTGATGCACAGAGGTAATTCTTGAGAAATCATCTGGTTCACCGATGGTTCCAAAACAAAACCATGGCACTGGGGCTGGTATAAATGGTCCTAGAAAGAGAATGTTCTTTAGCCTTGGTCGATATACGTCTGTGTTCCAAGCAGAGACGATTATCGCTTTAGCCTGCATGATGAAAACATCAGAAGAGGATATACCGGACAAAAAAATAAAATATGAACTGACAGCCAGGCTCTGCTCCAAGCTATCAGTAATCCAACAACTAGGTCTAGACTGGTAAGACACTACAAAGAATCCCTTAACAGGCTCTGGTAAGGGACAACAAAGTGTCTAATATGTATACAGCTTAAGAAGGTTCTAAAGGGGAAGAGAGAGAAACCGTTTTGTGGAACCACAAAAGATTGCATAAGAGGGGAAATCAGGAACTGGCTAGATAAGGAACACCAAATCAAATTGAGGTTGACCCAAGGACACCTCCATTCAAAGAGTAGACAAGGAACGATCAACCAAGCTATTGAAACTGAGTAATAGACATAATTTGAAGATAGTTACCGACCTGGTGACTGGACACTGCACCGTGAGGAAACATCTGCACAAAATTGGCAAAGTTAGTGAACCTATGCGCAGAAAATGTGAACCCTATGTTAAAACACCTACTCACATACTCTGCTTCTGTGAGAACTTACAAGGACTCAGTCGGAAGCACTTTGGAGAGGAAATAATACAACCATTACAACTTCTGAAAATCTCTCCAGTCAAACTAGTGGCCATTATAGAAGACTCGAAGCTTCTGGAATGGATGTAGATAACATGGGAAATGGTTTAAAGATTCAGTTCAAGTGCCTGGGCTGTTGAGCACAACCCAAGCGAATTAATTGTACGACCAGAGTGGGTAAAAGATGATTTTCCCATGGCTATATCAGCGGCTTTTGTAATAATGGACATACATTTATTTAATAATTTATTATTCTAGATTTCGCTTAAATTTATACATATTGAGTGTAGATAGAAGCTGATATCAGTTATATATGTGTTAAGTCACTAGTAATATAAATATATGTAGGTATATGATTATATATTTGAATTTTAGGACAGATATTTGGAATTATATGGGTCTCATTTGTGATGGTATGCTTTATAAAAACTACTCAGCAAGCGAATTTTTCACAGAAGACTTTTACAAAACTATCGAGGAAGTAAGTGTTGATAATTGAACTATTTTTCATGTTTTCCCAACCTGAGCCACAGAGTTTACAAAATATTTGTAAAGCGTGTGATGTACCTACGAAAGATACATTTTTCCAATCCTCAGAATACTTTCATTAGAAATATGTTTTTAAGTTCCTACACAAATTTAGTAGCACTTGCAAACATACCTCATATCTGTTAATTATTTTTAATATCTATAAATTTTATACCTGTTTAGTAGGTATATCTTTCGTAACGTTAATTTCAGTTTTATTTAGTTTTCCAAAGAGTGAACTTATGTTACATCAGTGTATGGTTTATCGTAGAGTGATTTTTTTTGTATTACATTGTGTCGTCCATTGGTTTGTGCTAATAATGAAAATCTTGTGATGACACCTTCACCAGAAAACATTCACGAATCTTTGCTCAGAAGAAATTTTAGTTTCTTGTTTCCTTTGGTTCTAGGTAAAAAAGAGATTTTAAGTAATATTTTTTTCACAAAACTTAATCTCGAACAAATGATGTTAATAAAGTAAGGATTGATAATTTTACCCCCCATGTAACAGGAATGCTGAAAAATTCTAGGTGGATAGTCATTACGAGTGCACGGAAATTACAAAATTTCAAGTTTCCATCTTCACTTAAATGTGAGAAAAATATATGAACTCAATTCGGGGAAGTACGGTCGAAAAATCTACCTAACATCAAATGTTTCCGAGATGGATTATGTCTTTAAACTGAAACATATCGACCCCTAATCAGTTTCTGAATTCTCGAATAAACTTCGCTGAAGCTTGCGACGCAGCTTGCAAGCAAAACGAAGAGAAGTCGAAATTGGAGACTTTTATGCTGTTATCTCTTTCAGTTTTGCTCACACAAAAAAAGTGTGAATATAAAAATTGTAGGTAATCTTATGTCCTATAACATGATAAAAGTGGACTTGGAAAAAAATGTTCATTGATTTTTCAAAAATTGTTAAGAAATTTTGTTTATTTAATCGGCCAGTATAATAAAAATGACAAAATCTAGGTAATAATATAGGGAAATATAGATCAAATGTTTCTGCATGAAGAAGTGTTTTACAATTTTAAAAATTCAAAATGGCGGTCGCACAAACTGACTATATTTTTTCCAATCGCTGCTCATTTCATGAACATCAACAATTTTGAAATGCGGTTTAATGCAATTGACAGAGTGAGAGTTGGAGGTTAATAGACCAGTTGAGCAAAATGTTCAAAATTTCATTAAAATATTTTTTAACGGTTAAGCTAAAAAAATTTTTTAATGTCTTTCCAATATTTATTGTTGGAAAATTAATTTAAACTTCCGTTCCAGATTATAAAAAAATAGGCCTTCAAAATCCACACATTTTGAGAGATTTTTTCATGATCATTAGAAGACGAAAAAACGAAAGTCAAAGTTCGCTAGGTAACTACTGACAATACAGTACGTGATTGATTCGTTAGGTTATTGAATCAAATCTGTAGATTAATTCATTTTTTCGTAGTACCACTGGATGTGTACAAAAGGGGCAACGAAACTTTAGCGCGGCACCAATTAGGCATTATAGTGGGGTTCAATAATCCAACGAATCAATCACGAACTTAAAATTCCCTATAGTGTTACCGAAAAATATACTGTACGCTCTTGTAGAATAAAAAGTTGTTTGAGTATTTTGAGAGTTTTATTGGGGATAAAACCCCATGTTACTTAACATATAAAGTCAATTTTCGCGGCCGCCATTTTGAATTTTCTATAACTGCAAACACCAACTTTTTTTGAAACATTTCCTCTATATTGGAGCTCAAAATTTCAAACTATTTAACAATTTTCGAAAAATTAAGAGTTGAAAAATGTTTTTTCCTAAATCTACTTCTATCAAGCATGAGATTTCCCATCATGCTAATGTCCAAAAATTTTTTGTGCGAGCAAAACTGAAAGAGATATCAGCGTAAATGACTCCAATTTCGAATGCTCTACGCTGTGCTTGCAAGCTGCATCACAGGCTCCAGCGGAATTTATTCGAGAATTTAGGAAAATGATTGGGGGTCGATACCTATGTCTTCCTTTAGGGACACAATATTCCATTACGGAAACAAACGATGTTTGTGTCCTAACTTCTCAGGACTATTAGTATTTGGTTTTTTAATGTCAAAAGTGGTAGGAACATTGTAGTTTGCTAAAAAACTGAGAACAACCTATTGTGCAGCACCTGCCAATACATACCATGAATAACATTTAAATACCGCACCCTGTAATTTTTTTATCACAAAAATATGCCACATCATCTCAACGTATTATTTATACTTGTCTGGCTCTATTCGAGATAAGTATACACCGATTACAAAAGTCAAGATACAACCGATAAACCAATTAACAGGTATTCTTCAATATTTTTACCTATTTATAACAAGTGGAATCGACTTATACTCTAATCAAAAATTCCAGCTACAATTCCAAAGAATTGTACAATAATCTCATTATTACATCGGTTTTTCTTATAATATGTTTTGTTGTACAGATTGCGAAGAAATCTAACGAGTAAATGACGGATAATATGAAATATTACTTGAAAGAGAGAGATAGTCCACATTGAGCATTGTAAAAATTTAAACTTGGATCACTCCAAACTTTCACAACTCTCTTTCAATTAATATTCCTTATATTATCTTCTTCTTACTTGTTAAAATCCTATGGTCGATTAAATTTTTTCGCGATCTGCATAAGAAATTTCAATGCTCAATTTACCTACTTAGCCAAAAATTCTTGTAACTTTTATATGCCTAAACTAAACTAAAATCTATCTATCTTTCAATTTGAAAAAAAATGACGCAATCATTGTAAAAAATAGTATAACGTAGTTGCTTTGATGCTGTTTACTCTTTACTCATATTTTCTTTTGAACTTCATAACAGTTATGGCTCCGAGGAGAAAATCAAAGTTACCTGCAAGTTATGAAAATGATATAAGTCCTTGATGCAGTTATTTTAGACGGCAGTCAGGATTATTTACATACGTCACTTATTAAGTTGATCTAAGGCGGGTGCATGAACATTTATAAGATTAAAGCGATGATATTCCTGAATACCAAACATCTACCCAGTAACGTCTTAATAAACCACAAATTAATTGAAGTCATGTCTAAATTCAAATATCTAGATAAACCGCTATCTGTATTTAGACTGAGATGTACAGATAGGGTGTCCCAGGAGAGTTCAGTGCAGTAGGCAATTTATATTTAGAGGGTTTATGTTGGTGGAATTGTCTTTTTAATGGAACACCCTGTATATTCTGGGATTTTTTGTTTCCTTTCCGATCCCCCTTCTACCTGACTCAACATATATTACATATCTAGGCGACAAAAAATAATAGTTTAATACTATTATAACGCTTTACAAAATTTGAAAAATAATTTTCAAAGAAAAGACCGTTCACTGAGAAGCAACAACTACTTTTCGGGCTATATGCCCCGACAGACATTGAATTACACTTCTAAAGTAAACGGGGTTGGTATATCTGTTAAAATAGAACCAACCATTCTGGTTTGCGATTACAAGGAATAACATCACTTGTAGACCGGTTTCGGCGTATTTGAGCCTTATCAGTACAAGGTAGATGCTATTCGTCCAGAAGCCCTGAGAGTATAATCCTGGACTGGAGACTACGTTGATACTACACCAGTACATTAACCTTTGATAGGATGCAAATTCCTTATGCCGTGGAAATGATCAGATCGAGTGTAAAGCATCTCGGAAAGTCTATTATCTCGAGGATATCAAAATCAACTTCGAAAACGTCATTCATAAAGAAAAGTTTTTCAGGTGAAATCTGCTGTCAACCGCGATTTCAAACTAATGGTTTACACTTAAACTCGTTTAAGCATTAAACGAGTTTGGAGGTTTATCCATGGAGACTATGGTTTAACTTTAAACTATTCTTTTTGACACTTGGGTAACTGATGTCAATGTCTCATGGAAGGTTGGTTAGATTCGATGGGGTGACTGTCAAGAGAAACTTGTTGATTCAAATTATTTAAACTGCTGCACGTTTTATCAATGACATACAAATAACAACCGTCACGTCTGTAACTATAAACGGAACTACTCAAAACCTAGGTGACGTCAAGCATTGTCACCAACTACCTTTCTTCACACAAAAAAAGTATCTAAATTTTTCGAGGTTATCAAACTTCTCTCAGGTTTAACTAAACTTCATTCGGTGCATGCCAAGGCAACTTTAAGGGCGTTTAACTATTTAAACCAGTTTAGTTGAACGAGTTTAGTACTATAAACGGTGCATACGGCCATTAGTCGAACTTAAGTCTACCCAATCGGGAACTTAATATTAAATCCTTCTTAACTAATTTAAGGAATACTTAGAGAGCGGTGCAATGCAAACTAGTCTTTTTAAGATTACTTTATTTTAAGACTGTCTTGAGGTAAACGGTGCAATCGGACATACCTAAAGGGAATTTTATCTTCAATAGAACATTTAATGAAAAACGGTAGATAGTAGCAACGTGAGAAACACAAATCCCATAAAAGAAAAAGTTTCAAGTTCTTTTATTAAAAAAAAAAACAGTTCCGCAACTAAAAATACCATCAATATATGTAATGGTTTAGCTTTTAGAACTTATTACTACAGATATAAAATATTTCACAATAATTGGAACTAAACAAATACTTAACTAGCAAACAGTGAAAAATGCAAGATTGATTTAAATAAGAAAACGATACCTGAATATGTTATTGAAATAGTTCGGTCCAGGGATTTTTCAACAGTTCAGTTCAGGATGTTTATTCTATCCTAAAATGAGTGTCTTTTCACTGGATCTTGGATCTTGGACTACAGAATTGGGATGTTTGAGGTCCCTGTAGAATACTGAAACTATCAGTATGTGTTCTTAGAATATCTTTGTACTTCTTGATTCATAGTTGAACTATCCATCATTTACGGAGGTAGGTTGATTATTTTTTTCTACAACCTCTATGCAAAACACGCTTTTCTACACAAATTTGTATACCCAAAGCAGGCATTTTCTTAATGTCTTTGATATCCGTTGGGAAAGTAATGCGAAAAGTACACGCTATGGCACTTTTCCGCACGGAAATGTCAAGCACAGCTACCTATAACCTGTCAATTTTTTTGACCATACAACATATTTATTATAGTGAATTTCTGGGTGTATAAATTTTAAATTCATAACAAAAGTAAGTGAACTTGTATCAATGTATGTTAAATTATAAAAAAATTAACCTATTAAGCATTATTTTAGGAATTATGAACCAAGATCAGAATTTATTTTTTGAGTTGTCCAATTACGACACTGAAAATACTCTTCCAGATATTATCTGAGGTTACACCAGGCATAACAATTCAAAATTGTTCAAATTTCACTATCAACTGTACATTTAACTGATTTTTCTATATTTAATTTTCATTTTTTAAGTTCTTTCGGCTCAATGTTTGAATAAAATACCTATATAAATGACTATTTTTCTTTCACTAATAAATGTGGTTGTAGAAAAAATATTGTGTACAACTTGTACGCCAACCACTTTTCCCACTCGCTAGATTTGCGGCACTCGCCTTACGGATCGCGTCACAAACTTCTGTGCTCGTGGGAAAAGTTACGCTTTGCGCACTTGTTGTACAATAGTATATTGTGCAACAAGTGGGGAAAGTTCAACTTTTCTCACGAGTGTGAAAGTTTGTGGCACGAGCCCAAAGAGTGAGTGCCGCAAACACACGAGTGAGAAAAGTACTTTCCCCACATGTTGCACACTATACTTTTTCTACAACTGCACAAATTTAAAGAATACAAGTAGAGTAACTTAATATTTATTTTTATGGTTAGTGAAACAAAAAGAAAAGGTGAGCAGTCGTCGGACCGCCGATAGAAGCTTGCTTCTCATGCACAATAGAATGACAATTTTTGACCATTTTTCGTAAATTTTTGACAATTTTTGACAATTTTTGACAATTATTGACCATTTTTTCAATATTTTTCCAAATTTTAACAATTATTGACCATTTTTGACAATTATAGTCCAATTTTGACAGTTTTGACAATTATTGATCATTTTTGACAATTTCTCGAAAATTTTGACCATTTTAGACCATTTTTCCAAATTTTAACAATTATTAACCATTTTTGACAATTTTTGAGCATTTTTGACAGGTTCTGACAATTATTGACCATTTTTGACAATTTTTCGAAAATTTAGACAATTGACCATTTTTTAAAAATTTTTGACCATTTCTTCAAATTTTAACAATTATTGACCATTTTTGACAATTATTGATCAATTTTGACTATTTTTAGAAAATTTTGACCATTTTAGACCCTTTTTTCCAAATTTTAACAATTATTGACCATTCTTATCAATTTTTGACAGGTTCTGACAATAATTATTGACCGTTTTTGACAACTTTTTGAAAATTTTGACCATTGTTCAAAAATTTTGATACTTATTGACCATTTTTCAAAAATTTTGACAATTATTGACCATTTTTGACAACTTCCAAAAAATTTTACATTTTTTGATCATTTTTCAACATTTTAACAATTATTTACTTTTTTTGACCATTTTTTAAAATATTTGACAGTTTTTGACAATTTTTGACAATTATTAACCATCTTTCCAAATTTTTGACAATTTTTAAAATATTTGGCAATTATTAACCATTTTTTCAATACTTTGACAGTTTTTGACAATCATTGACCATTTTTTCATTACTTTGACAGTTTTTGACAGTTTTTGACAATTTTTGACCATTTTTTCAAATTTTTGACAGTTTTTGACCATATTTCAAAATTTTTGACAATTTTTTAAAATGTTTAACATATTTTCTAATATAATCTGACAGTTTTGTGACAACTAAGTAGGTATTTGAAGATGAAAGTAGCCTACTAAGTTTTTGTCGATTTTATTTGATTCTCCATATAAATATATGTGGCGTGGGCAAAGTGCCGTGAGAAATATTATTTCTCACAGTATGTAATGTATCAAGTAAGGTATGAGAAATACGTCACTTTTCATAACAGTTGAAGAAAAAAGTACTTTTTTTCTACAACTGCTATGAAAAGTGACGTATTTCTCATACTTGATTTCAAAACCAAATATTGCTCATACTGTGAGAAATAATATTTCTCACGGCACTTTGCCCACGCCACATATATTTATATGGAGAATCAAGTAAAATCGACAAAAACTTAGTAGGCTGCTGTCATCTTTAAATACCTACTTAGTTGTCACAAAACTGTTAGATTAATTAATATAACGGAGAATTTAGTGAAAAGAAATGACGTTCCGGATTTGACCATACAAAATTGTACAAATTTCACCATCAACTATAATTTTAAATTAAATTATTTAACAGTATAGAGATGGGATACTTTAGTGTTATTTTTGTTTTACTAACCATGAAAATAAATATTGAGTTACTTTACTTGTATTCTTTAAATTTGTGCAGTTGTAGAAAAAGTATAGTGTGCAACATGTGGGGAAAGTACTTTTCTCACGAGTGTGGAAGTTTGTGGCACGAGCCCGAAGGGCGAGTGCCGCAAACACACGATGATCTTTCCCCCCTTGTTGCACAATATACTATTGTGTAAGATTATTTCTCACTTCACTAGTAATTGCTTCGGTTTGTCACTACTTATATTATTAACTTTTATTATTCAAATTTTATGCTGTGCAAATGTATGCGTACTTTCTCTTTTTGAAGATTTTTGAAATCCAAATTCAAATTCTCTTTTTCAAAAAAATCTTTTCCTTCCTTCTTGACAGCTTTAATTTTCTTACCTCCTTCCAAAAATTTACAACTCTCCGAACTGCCGCTTGATTTTTTTGACTTTTTTTCTAATTTATAATATAAAATTTCAACTGATGATTACAATATCGATGGCGTCAACGCAGGACCTCGTAAGTCACAAAATGTAAATTTTACAGGAGAGCAATAAAACTGTTTCAAAATCACAACATTAAAATTTATTTAAAAGGTAAGTTGTCGTAGAACGGCCAACAATCTTAACACTTTTTAATGCTCTGTAGGTGGTCTTTTATTTTAGTAATTTTTGGTTGCTCTTTGTACAAAGCAGGAAAAACTGCATTTGAGAAATCAATTTGTTTTGGTCTTATCGGTAAGTCTTCAAACTCAGATTCGAAGTTTAATTTGTAACGGATTTTGCCTCCAAAATATTCTAGGACACGGATATCTGTTACATGACTTCTTGTAGTATTGGATCCGGATACACCATCTGGTCCTCGACCAGGTCTTATTGAGTGATACTTCACAAGATCTTTACTTCCATAGTTTAGAAAAAAAAGTGTGATCCATGTTTTTCACAGTGTAAGACGACTTTGATCTGGCTTCCTTGGAAATTCTGAGGTAATCACTTGGTAAATATATTTCTTTATTCTTAAGGGCGTGCTCGATGGAGCTGTGAACTGAATCACACTCCATCTGCGTGTGTCCTTTCTCTAAAAATTTTTGAATGATGAGTACATTGTATTTTTCTGCGATATATATAGTAAAGCATTTGCTAAGATTGCGTTCCTGTTTTGGGCAGTGCAGCCGTCAGAATAAATTATTATAATTGGTAGCTTAGTAGGGGAAGAAAGTATTAATTGTTCTAAGTAATCTAGTAAAGAAGAGGCGTATGTCGAACCTAGACCATCAGCATTGCTTTCATTAAACCAATAACATGTGAACATTCTTGTTTTCTTTCTCGCATTCAGATTGATAAACTTTATAAAAATCCATCCAAGACTGAAAGCATTGCTCTAAGTATAATCGATTAGTATCTTTACGGCAATAGTGAGACGGAAGCTTGTTTAATTTCGTCAAAAATTGCCGCAAAAAACTCCTTTCCTGCATGAACGTATCCTGACGTTTATTACGTGATTCAACATCTCTTTCATGACTTTTGGTCATACCATTCTCAGCTCTCAAAGCCCATGCTCGTGCACTGCATTCTCCTAAACATAGAGTATTCAGGTACATTTTCTTGCAAACAGGTACATGTTTATTTTTTACTATAAGATTATATTTTAAGGTCACAAATCGTCGAGATTCTTCATGTTCGCCTCTTGTTTTTCGTTCTGTTTCGCATTTTTCAACTGTAGCTGCAATATATATTTTTCTCTGTTCCCAGTTAATATCCAACCAGAACTTTTTTAAAATCTCGATTCTTTCATTTTCTAAAACTCCAAAACACCTCTTAGTTGGTTTTTCGGCTTTATTCTTACAACAACATCGTTGTTTAATTTTTCTCTTCTCTCTATCTGTGTAATGAAATGTTTTTTTTTGGTTTCTGGGTTTACTAAAACCTAAATAAGCCCAGACATTCTCAATTTTTTATTTAAGTTCCTTTTATTTACTCCAATTTTTTTTACCTCTTTCAACTATAGTTTCTTCTTCCATTATTTCAAAATCATGGTCCGCATCATTTATTCTTATTTCCTCATTATTGCTAGGTCCTTCTTGATCTGTCTCTTCAGCGTCATTATTATGGTTATCTTGTTGGTTATTTAAAACCATTTCTTCTTCGATTATTTCAAAATATTTGTCCTTATCTTCATTGTTTATTTTTATTTCCTCATTGCGAGATCCTTCTTGATATCAACATTTACGAAGTCCTGTTTTCTTTAAATAGCGGGAGATGGGAGTATCATAAATGACTGTTTCCCCGACGTATAGATGGAGGCACAATGTCTTTAACGAAATCAGATATAAACGTATTTTACAAAAATGTTAGTTACGAGGTCCTGCGTTGACGTCCTCGATATTATTTTTATTTTTTTTTGACCATATATTACAATATGAACATTAAACAATATAAACAAACTATAAGACGCATGGATTGCCAAACATCCGATCGGAAATATTTACAATGCAAAGATTTTCTATATGCTATAGGAATCGCAGAATTGCAAAATGTCTATAGGCTTATGGAAAGTTATAGATTTGCTTACAGATGTGCACAAAATCGATTCATTAGTAATTGGCTTTACTTGGAAAAACTAGATCTTCTTCCCCAAATATACACCCCACAAAAATTATCGCATCACTCATTATTTTTTAAATATTTTAAATGAGTTGCCTGTTTTTCGAATTTTATTATTATTACGAATTAAAACACCAATAGATACGCCTTTTGCAACATTTATTTTATATCAGTTTAATCTACAGAGCATAAAAAGTTTGATTTACCAAAACATCGAAAACATCTATACAAAAAAATGAACGGTGCTTAAACTAAAACCAGCCAATGAACTTCTAATAGCGTGTGTTGCCGCCCCTCGCTCCAATTACAGCTTCCATTCGTCTTGGAAGGCTTCTAAACAGGTTCTGGACGTATCCTTGCGGCATGTTTTCCCAGAAGTTAAAAAAAAAAAATTTTGAAGATCATCTAGTGTTCTTATTGGTGCCGGATGTTGCTGAATTTGCCATCCTAGATGGTCCCAGACATGCTCTATTGGGTTAAGGTCCGGGCTACGTGCAGGCCAATTCAGGGTGGGTATCTCGACCTCTTCTAAGTACTGCCGAACCACTCTAGCAGCGTGTGGACGAGCATTATCGTGCATTAGCACAGAGTTGTCACCGATATGAGGCATATAGGGCACTACATGGGGTTCTAGGATATTGGTTATGTACCTGTCAGCATTTAGTCTTCCATCATTCACTGGTACTAACTCCGTGCGACCCTCGAAAGAAATTCCTCCCCAAACCATGATAGAGCCACCACCAAAGCTTTCAGTTTGACAAAAATTAACCTGATCGTGCCGTTCATCACGTCGCCTATATACTGGTACACGCCTATCTGATGAATACAGACAAAATCTTGATTCATCCGTGAATAAAATATTGGACCAATCTTGAATATTCCAATTTGCGTGTTCTCGAGCAAATTCCAATCTTGCTACTCGATGTTCTCTGGTAAGACGTGGACCTCTAGCTGGCACTCTGGCTCGTATACCTGCTTCTCTCAACCTATTTCGAACTGTTTGTAGGCTTATTCGAACATTACGAGCAGCCAACAAATCTGTTTGCAGCCTTCGAGCGGTGGTATGCCTAATTCTTAACGCCGTTAACCTCAAATAACGATCATCTACTACCGAAGTTACCCTTCCGCGGCCTTGTTTGGGTCTTCTGGTTAGCTGCCCTGTTTCTTGGTAGCGAATAACAACTCTGGATATGGTGCTTTGTTGAACTCCAATTACCCCGGCGACGTATCTTTGACTGCGGCCATCTTGTATGAGCGCGATGATTCTAGCGGCTTCTTCATTCGTCACATGTCTTGTTAAACGTTGAAGCACATCCATTATTAACAAAATAAATTTAAATTTTCACTATACAATAACACAATTTGCTTAGAAAGTTCTCGATCTCAATGCATTCTCCAAGACAGAAATGATTTACTCGAGCATTTTTGCTTCCAAAAAAATTTGTAAGAAATTGTGATTATTTTTTGCACATGATAAGAAACCAGAAATATCTATTAAGTTGATACATATACAGATTGTCCCAAAAAACTAAAATTATGTATTAAAAATATCCTAAAATACCAGTGATGCGATAATTTTTGTGGGGTGTATATAAAAAAAATGATAAATTTTCAGAATATCTCCCATTTTGGTCACAGATCTTGCAGCATCAGTCTTTGAATGGGTTTTATTTTTCGAAATGCCTCATAGATACATTGTAGAAGTTCCTGTATATTATTAAAGTCGCTAATATGAATATAATTTTTTCTTAAATTCCCTAATTAAAAAAAATCAAGAGGATTAACTTCTGGACCACGTTGTTGGTCCGTTTGTTCCGATGAAAAAATTTGTCATTTGAATAATCGTCTACTATCGCGTCATTATGGGAAACTAGCCTATATGTACAGCGTTATCGTTTACAGGCAATATCTCGCTTAATTTAAAAGATAATCCAATACTGTAAAAACTGTTGTGAATTGCATCAAAATTCCTTCCTAATGACGTATCAGAAACTTTATTTCACTTAACAGTCCTTTGGAAGCCACCCCTCACTTTCTATTTTCAAATGGCACCCCCTTTTTTGTTTGAGAATGAACGCTGCGCATCTTCCGTTCCAATTTAGGAAACACCATGTGTGATACCTGAGCACGTTGAGGAAAACGTTCTTGGTATAAACGGGCCGCTCGTCGAGCATTTTTCCTGCATTCACAATAACCAATAGCATATCAATGTACTCGTCTGGACTTAATCTAAATGGCATTGTGATTATAACAAAATTAATAATTTTGAATTCAAATTTGTGGATAGTATAAAAATTGAATTCGTCGATTAACTACAACACCCTAGGTACTATTCGCAATTGATTGTTGTTTTACACTCATTACTATTAACTGTCATTAGTTTTTTGACATGAAATGCATCAGTTTTCTTAAACAAAAGTTTAATCTACTTCTATCTCGTGAAGTTTTTGAAAACAGTGGCGGAATCAATAAGGATAATTAGGTAAAGCAAAATATCATAAAATGTTAATTTTTTGGTGAAATAAAGTTTCTGTTACGTCATAAGGAATGAATTTTGATACCATCCACAACAGTTTTCACAGTATTAGATTATCTTTGAAATTAAGCGAAATATCGCCTGCAAACGATAACTTGGGACATTTGTGTATTTCATTTTTGTATCAGTAACACCTCGTCCGTTAAATTTTTTTCTAATATATCAATATATTCAATACCCGTTAGTGTATTGATGAATGTAATAAACAAGTTTATCATCTTTGATGATGCAGCTTACGTTATACTCATAGTGTCTTACACAGAAAAGGGGACTTGGGTTTGGGATCATTGTTCAATGTTCGAAGACTCCAAGAGTGATGGATGTTAAATATCTCGGGGTAATAACTGACCCAAAATTGACAAGATCAGATAACACAGTAATAATGACAAGTCAAAACTGTGGCAAAACATAGGGGCTGAGACTGCTCATGATATGCAGTGTAGTGGTTAAGACCATAATAACATATACGTTCTTGGTATGTTGGATTAAGACCACTCAAAAGAATGCAATGATGAGACTAATCAAGATACCAAGACCTGTTTGCCTCAGTATTGCAGGGTGCTTTGAAAGTACGTCAACAGCAGCACTAGAAGCCTTATTGACCTTCCTCCACTACACCTCGTGATAATGGAATAAGCAAAGATAGGGTAATTTAGGCGGCACAACAACCTGAGCCACAAAACAGTTAGATCAGGACATGCATCTATTGAGGACATCGAAAGTAATACCAAGACTGGCAAGACCCAAGCAAACTGGCGTTTCTTTGAGGTGAGACCTGGTACACAGATGGGTCGAAGTCTAGGGAAGGACCAGAACCAATCCTTGGAATCACAAACAAAGTGGTCCGAGGACAAATACAAAAATAGGTACAAAGCCAACATAAACAAAGCAGGTACAAAGTAAAACATGACGATACATGTGTTAAGCGTGCTTGGGAACTACTAAATATTAGTAGGAATCAGCTAAGAATTACAACAGTTTATCTAACGGCTTACGACCCTGACCACCTGCAAAAAATGCGGCTGTTTAACGGGGATCTCAGCTGCAGACTTCCACGAGATTTTTTTTTGGATCGAGATGTGAAACTCATGATCGAATGGGTCCAGGACCCATACAGTGTTGGACTCATCCCCAAGGAGATGCCTACCAACCAAACCCACCTCAAACTCGCCGTTACCCCCGCCTCGGAATCACTACCCTAGCATACTTCGAGACGGGCGGCGGTCCCTCGCACGCTCTCCGCACACACCGTCGTCTTCTCCCTAACTACCACTCCTACCTCTCATGACATTTCGAGTTCTTCTCTCCCCCTAACCATGCTCTCTACTTCGCCACTCACCTCCATACATTCCTCCTCCCCCGTCAACATTATCTCCACCATGTTCTCCCAATACACCGCCTCCCCTAGTTTCCTCTTCAACTTCTTCAGCACTTACTCGTTCTTCCAGAATCTAAACACATGCTCCACGTCACCCTCCACTTCACACCTCTCGCACACTCCAGTCTCTCTTTTCCCAATCTTGTAGAGGTACCCTACTCTCGACCCATGTCCAGTGAACACCTGTGTTCCTCGTCCACTCAGCATCCGTACAAAGGAAGGCCTGCCGACAGTCTCTGGCCATGTGATCCTCGCTCTTACATAGCCAGCACCCGCTCCTCTCCTTGACTCCCTTCTCCTTACACCCTGCCACATTGTGCCCCTTTACTCCAACTCCAAAGCATCTGCCCTTTCTACCCTCTACAATAGTTACCCTGTTCCACCCCAATCTAAATTCCCTTTTTCCCAGTAAGGCTACCGCTTCTTCCCATTCCGCTCTCACCACCGCCATTTTCATCCCGTTTCTCTCCCTTTCATCTCATCCAACCCCTTCTTGATTCTCTCAATCCTCTCCTGATTGACTTCCCCGATATCCTTCAGGATTATCGCCCCATTCCTACCCTCCTTCTCCTTCTCCCCATGTGTAGATTGTTACTTTCGCCACCTCTCCGACACCTCTCACTCACGCCACCATCTTCTCCAGCACCTCCACCTCTACCTGCTCAAGCCTGTGGAGTCCAATGCTGTCCCCGCTCCCCACTTTTCCAAACTGCCGACTCATCAGCTCGAACACCTTCTTTTCATCCCTACAATATCCCTCCATCCGACAGATCAACTCCTCCGTATTCACCCTTACCCCTTTCCTTTCCATAGTGCGTACCTCCTTGACCCACTCCATTTCCTCTCCTTTTCCTCCTAACATCGGGTTTATATCCCTAAACATCCTCTGTATTTCCTTCTCCATTCCACTGTCTTCCTTGGGTACCCATACCACCTTTACCTTCTCATCTCCTATCATTGGATTTCCCAGCTTCACCTATATTCCCTCCTCCTTTTTACCATTCCAGTTCCTATCCCTAACCTCCTCCCATCCTTCCCAGTCTCTTTGCCCCACGTC
This sequence comes from Lochmaea crataegi, assembly GCA_947563755.1. Taxonomy (NCBI): domain Eukaryota; kingdom Metazoa; phylum Arthropoda; class Insecta; order Coleoptera; family Chrysomelidae; genus Lochmaea; species Lochmaea crataegi. The sequence goes on along the minus strand of OX387434.1, from coordinate 28,874,113 downwards.
CCTCCCATCCTACCCTCCCAAGCACGGTTCACGAGACCGTAACTCACATTTATCTCACTGTGAGGCACTGGGCTCAAGAAGACAAACAATTTTCGGAGAGGAAAATGTAACACCTGAAACAAATGGCATACATTCTATGGACCTATATCGTCTACTCGACAATATGGGAATAACTGGTTGGGTAACTCAAATCGTCCTTGTTTCCCTATTCCCATTATTATTCATTATGTTTATTAAATGTTCCCGCGCTAGTCGTACGACTTTCGTCACTCCATATTGTATTTGAGTAGAAATTGGGATTATCGTATTAACCTATATACCTACCAGTCAGCAAACTCAATTCTTCGCTCGTTGTCGTGTTAACTAAATTATTTTGTTATTTTGTTGAAATTGTTGTTTTTTTATTCAAGTGATGCCAATAATTTGAGTTTGTTCAGCATACTTTATATTACATTTGCATATTTACCAAACAATTGTTTTTTTTTTAATTATTGACTTAAAATATAAGAAATGTTCAATTTTTAAAAAGACTTTAGTGATATAGCTTTACGCTACTTTTTTTACCCTGTAGTATAAATTATTACAAACAGACATATAATATGTCATACTAGGTGGAAGAAAAAAGGAAACAAATGACCGAAATATATTGGATTTCTATTTAGAAATACCCAATTTTATATATCATATCTACTAACCTAAATCACCTGAAAATGAATTGCCCACTCCACTGAACTCTTCTTCGATTATTAGTTTTTTTGAACTTTTTTCACATCCAGTAAGAAAAATAAGATCTTTGGGAATAATTTTGAAAAATCGCCCCAAACCTCGAAAATGAAACAACTTACTGATTATTTGGTTGGACCAAAGTTAATTAAAAAAAAATATTGTCGTATTTAGTAAAGCGTGTTACCAACAGATATCAAATAATATATATTATTCTACGCTTCACAACTAAATTGTGGAAAATATTTTTCAAAAACAGTGACCGTTCAACGCAGAAGAAACAACTACTTCCCGGGATACATGCCCCGACAGACATTAAATTACACTAAGTCAAACGGGGTTGTTAAATCTACAAGATTTAAACTAACCATTTTACAGGAAACTGTAATAATTCTATATGTTTCAAGCTAACGGGCTTGTTGTCAAATTTCAAATTTTGGTTTGTGACTTGGAGGTGAGGTGTCGCTATTATCGCAACTTTTACATTTCCGTAACTGGAAGGTATGTATAGTTGTTGATTATAGAGTCATGTCAGTCCGGGATTAACTCTTGGACGATAACATATACCTTGTACTGATGAGGCGCAATACGCCGAAACCGGACTACAAGTTTTGTTGTCCCTTCTAGTTGCAAACCAGAATGGTTGGTTTAAATCTCGTAGATTTACCAACCCCGTTTGACTTAGAAGTGTAATTCAATGTCTGTCGGGGCATGTAGCCCGGGAAGTAGTAGTTTCTTCTTCGTTGAACGGTCACTGTTTTTGAAAAATATTTTTCGAAACTTAGTTGTGAAGCGTAGAACAATATATATTCTTTGATATCTGTTGGTTACACGCTTTACTAAATACGACAATTTTACAGGCAACTGTAATAATTCTATATGTTTCAAGCTAACGGGCTTGTTGTCAAATTTTGAATTTTGGTTTGTGACTTGGAGGTGAGGTGTCGCTATTATAGCAACTTTTACATTTCCGTAACTGGAAGGTATGTATAGTTGTTGATTATAGAGTCATGTCAGTCCAGGATTAACTCTCGGACCATAACATATACCTTGTACTGATGAGGCGCAATACGCCGAAACCGGTCTACAAGTTATGTTGTCCCTTCTAGTTGCACACCAGAATGGTTGGTTTAAATCTTGTAGATTTACCAACCCTGTTTGACTAAGAAGTGTAATTCAATGTCTGTTGGGGCATGTAGTCCGGGAAGTAGTTGTTTCTTCTTCGTTGAACAATCACTATTTGGAAAATATTTTTCAAAACTTAGTTGTGAAGCGTAGAATAATAAATATTTTTTGACATCTGTTGGTTACACGCTTTACTAAATACGACAATTTTACAGGAAACTAATAATTCTATAGATCTATGGTTGTTAAAGCCATACAGTCGAAAAAGTGGCCTAACCAGTTAACACCAGAAGGAAAATTGTTACAGAGACTACAAGATGAGCCGTATATTGTTGATGAAATACTGTTTTTTTGAAAATCGTGTGGTCATTACAAACAAAATGCGTCGTTATATTTCATCTCTGATCCATTATCAGATATGAAAAGTCGCATGCGTGCGTGTTTTTGGCCAGGATTATCAAAAGATATAGAACAAACAGTACGAAACTGTGAAATTTGTGGAAAAGGTGCTCCAAAAAATTGCAGCCGTTACAGCCACGAGAATTTCCACAACGACCATTTCAAATAATTGGCATGGATATAGCACAAGTAAACATGCAAAAATATTTAATAGTTGTTGATTATTATTTGAACTGGATAGAGGTGGTTACTTTGCGCTCATTAGAAATGAGTAATATTATTCTACAACTGAAGAAAATCTTTACAACATTTGGAATCCCGGAAATTACCATATCGGATAATAGTCCGTTTAACAGTGAAACGTATAGAATGTTTGCAAATGAATATGGTTTCAAAGCCACTTTTAGCAGCTCATACTACCCCAATGGTAATGGATTAGCTGAAAATGCAGTACACATTGTGAAAACCATGTTGAAACAAGCGACATATGAAAGGGCCTTTGGTCAAAAATGTTAGTATACCGTAACACGCCACTAACGGACCTGGAAGTTTCACTGGTCAGTTAGTATTTTCCCATAGATTGCGTACAAAAATACCAATTATAACCAGGCTGCTGGAACCAGAAATTCTAACAAATATCAAGAAGCAAATTCAGCAAATCAGACTGCATCAAAAGACACTGTATGATCGTTCAGTCCATCCACTGCCAGAACTACAAGTGGGTCAGTCAATCAGTGCTCCTGATAATAGCAAAGGTATTTGGGAGAAGGAATTGGTTGTTAAATGTCTTCCACATCGTTCGTATATGGTGACAATCAATGGAAGGACTTTTCGAAGAAATCGAATTGATCTTCGTGCATCAGTAAGTGAACAAACAAGCTGGAGAGATTTGGAACTACCTTTTTACCACCTGTTGAAGCTACAGTACCGGACCCTGAGCAACCACAACTTAGAAGAAGTACTCGAACACGTAGAGTTCCAAAAAGGCTTAAAAGTCGCACGCATTCAAAATTTAATAAAGAATGAGTTGCTCATAGGCACCTATCTATTATTGATTTACCTAGATACTTTATAATTACAGAAATTATTTGGTACTATTTACTAGTTTACCAAATATTCAGCAAGGGGCAATACTGCCGTAAAATAGGAATTATAGAAATTTGTTACTATTGTTGTAACAGGCTTTTAGACAGACAGACAGTTTATATCTCCCAGACTTTTTTAATGATGATATTTTTGTTTTTACATTTAACAACTTTTTACTACATTGCTTTCTATTTTGAGAGAAATTGTTGTATTTGTTGAAGAAGATATTATCTTTGAAATATTATTAGAAATATTACCAGCAGATCCCCATTAAAAAAGTCTGGGATATATAAACTTAAATGCCCAGAATGTAATGCTGTCTATATTGGTCAAACAATTCGAAATTTTGAAATTAGACACAATAAACACGAGCATACAGATCAAAACAGCCAGATAAATCACATTAGGCAAGACATATACTTGACACCACCAAACATTCATTAACATCTAGCACAGAAGTAGAAGAACTGCATATTTGTGATAAGAAACAAGAACTAGATTTCCTTGAAGATTTAGAAATAAGAAGACACTTAAGAGACCCACAATATGATGTTGTCAATGAACAGATCAATCTAGGGAGCTCTCCACTAATAAATTGTCTTCTTAAGTAAAATGTAAAGATCAGCAGATATAGTTTTCCTTGGATTCCTATATCATTGCACAGTTATACTGATCTTAAATGGGAAAAAGATAACCAGGATATCCCCATAGGGCTAATAATACCTAAGCTTCAATATTTGTAACATCATATCTTCTTCTCTTTTCTATTCATATATATATTTAGTCAATCACTATTTTGGTCTAACCAAAATATTAAACATCAAGTAGGCATCACATAAAATGTAACTTCTGTCATTCTGACGATGATATGCAAATATCGAAATAATTATCATTAATTTCTTAGAATTTTCATCAACTCTTTCATTAAATAGTGGAATTAATTAGAAACAGTTATTTTCATTTAAAATAGTGTTATATATTTGATTTATATATTTAATATTATCATCGTACACTACAAGACTAGTTAAGATGATCATAGGTGGTTACTTTATGAATAATGTCAGATTTTGGCCTAAATAAAATACTCAAAAAAACTAATATATTTGATTATAAGTATAAAGTAAAATATGAAACTATCTCCCCTGATTACCCCAATTCCCTGTTAAACCATCCAATTTGGGAATATAGTACAAGAAAAACAGAACTGCACTGTTAACGGAAATTTATACACTTTTTGGTATTTCAAATTTCAAATTACATGGATTGAAGGAGTACCTGACTATTTTTCAAGAGAAACTACAAGAAAAGGAGCAAAAAGTCAAGTAGAATTGATGGTTTCACTTACCTCTATACTGCGGTGGATCGATAGCTACACGTGTCGAAAGTAGGAATAAGGTAGACAAGTAGGTATGAGTCGTATGAGGTAGACAAGTACGTAACCAGAAACTGTAATATAATAAGTGTGCAGCTATAGAGATTTCACTCATTTAATAATGTCAATGCTGCCATGATCCAATTATAAACTAGATAATTCATTGTTCTTCTGAACAACGAAGACACACCTTGAATATGTTTGTGATATTGATCAAAGTGAAAAAATTGTGTGAGCCTAATTTTTGTATGTGCTTTAATATTTTTTATATTTAAAAAAATGAAACAAAGACATCACAGATACCTCTAATTTTATGTGCGATGTTCAACAAGATAAAATCGACCAAAACACACATAATAATATGCGTAATATTATTTTCAAATCACCTCCGTCAAGTAATATTATTCCATAACTTGTTTAAAAAATTATCAATCCAAAAAAAAGTGGTTGCGTGGTATTTGATGTTAAATGCGTAATATTTGATCTACGGACCTAGAAATTATAAAAAGTTTTTAGCAGATACCTTCATTCCAAAATCTGTAAAACTTCATAAAAATATTGGCTCAGTGCCACATATTCACCCATCACTTTATTACATTGAATTCATGCAATTTACAAAATCTTTTGCTTGAAACTTACCCTCATGTTTTCATTTTTTTAGATAAATAACGAAAATTATCCATTGTTAAAATGTGTATACATGGGAACTACTTACAATTGTTCGGAAATATTTAAACCTATCATCACAGACGAAGGATTGTGCTACTCATTCAATATGCTGGATAAAAGTGAAATTTTCAGTGATGATGTGTAAGTTATTTTATCATATCAAATGTGTAGTATATTTGATTAGCTGGTTATTTACAGCTTTTTAGCGTTTTTTACGGTTCTCATGAACACAGAATTAGTTTCAATATTTGTCGCGAGTGTTTTTTACTTGACATAATAATTTTCCTCATCTTCATTAATTATCCTAAATTATGTCGAATGAAGTTCATTTATTGAGTTTTTAGCTATTTCTGTTCAGAACAGTTTATTCGATATATTTTCAACTATGGATCGATTTCTTCGTCCGGAGAAATTAGAAATGGATACTTCGTCTCCAACTGCTGCCAAGGAATGGATTTATTGGCTGAGAACGTTTGGAAACTTTATTGGCACGGTGAAAAAGATCACTCTAGAGATAAAATTGGATTTACTTGTTAACTATGTTTCATTGTCAGTATAATCTTACATAAGCAAATCTACAGATTATGATACAGCAATCAGTACTCGTATATTTGTCAAGAAGGTGAGCGAGATTTATTCAAGGCACAAACTTGCATCGCGTTCTCAAATACCAAATGAATCAGTATTTGTGTGCATTAAACTCATTGGCCAAAGAATGCGACTATAAACATGTAACTGCATCCGAGAATAGGGATGCGATATACGAAATTCTTTTATAAGAGGGCTAAGCAATCCGAAAATTCGACAAAGACTTTCGGAGAATACAACTCTTGCTCTTGATCAAGCTTATTCGCAGGCTAGAGCGTTAGAAATGGCAGTTCTTCAGCCGAATTCATTTAATTCTGGCACTTCACCTAAAAACTCGAATGTGGTATCCGAGACTGGTCTCTCTGAAAACGCTATCGAACCTCAAGTTATTTCGGAGTCTTCAACTAGTAAGTGTTATTTTTGCGGAAGGTCTCAACATCCTCGAAATATTTGTCCTGTACGTGAAGCACTTTGCAGAAACTGTAACAAAAGGGGCACATTTAATGTCTGTCGCTGGTTTAAAAAAAAGTGACTGCTAGCAGTTTACCTGTTGAAGAAGTGACATTGACATTGCCTTGGTCGACAGTGGCACTTCTCTGAGTTTTTCAAATGAATCGTTTGCAAAATCTTTGAAAATAGATTCAATAGCTGAATATGGAAACATTTTGATGGCATCTAGCTCTTTGACATGCCAAATACACAATAGCTGTGAAGTTAACCTATAAAGGTGTTTGGGAATATATACAGTAATATTAAAATGTCAATATTACCAAAAGCCTGCGCCGATGTCATTATTGGACATGATATTTTGAAGCAACATTAAGCTCTACGTGAATTTTGGAGGATCTAGATCAACTCTTACTATTTGTAGCCTAGTGGTTGCTGAAGTACCAGTATCATCATTGTTTAGGCACTTATCGCCTCATATGAAACCTATAGCGCGAAAATCCCGTAGATTTTCAAATCAAGATCGTGACTATCGAAAATGAAATGTCATATCCGGAGAAAATAAAAAGAAGAGGATGTGCATTGACTTTTCATAAACAATAAATGAATAAACTTTATCAGATGCATATCCTCAGCCAAGGATCGAGGATTGAGTGAATAAAGTAGCTCAATATACGGTGTTTAGTACTATCGACTTCCAATCAGCCTACCATCAAATTTCGATTCAGAACAGTAACAAAATTTATACTGCGCTTAAAGCGAGTGAAATCCACGATTCTTTGGACAGACGAAGCTACTTTAAATAGCAATAGTGGAGTAAATTGACATAATATGCATTATTGGTCTGTCGAAAATCTCCATTGGATGCGGGAAATTCAGCACCAAGGACGCAGGACTGTTAACGTATGGTGTGGTATGATAGGCGGTACAATTATTGGACCATATATCCTTGACGAGGCACTAACGGGTAACGTCTTCTTGGAGCTCCCCAGCAATACAGATTTTATAAGAATATGTCCAGCGGACTTTGCAGTTTTCGTGCGGGTACATCTTAATGCCAAATATACAGATCGATTGATAAGAAGAGGAATGTTTCTCTAGTCAGCCAGGTTACCCGACTTAATCGTTTCAGATTTTTCATTTTGGGGACGAGTCAGCGATCTTGCTTTTCAGATTTAAGCCTACAACCAGGAAAATATAATTCTCAGAATTCAAAATGTAAGTTATTCCTTGTCTTAAGTGAAAATTGAAACTGCCGTTTTTTCTACAAAGCGAAAAATTAAACTATTCATAGAACAGGATATCGGCCATTTTAAGCATCTAGGGAATACCATAAATAGGGCGGAAAGTGTTGCTTAGCAGCAAAAGGGCGGAAAATTCCTAATGCCACGATTTTGTAGTTTTTCACCATCTGTCACTTGAGTACTCTGACGTTGCACGTAAATTTTTATTAAACGTCAGTGTAAATCGAAGTTTTTTGTTATATATTATTTTCCTATTTTTTGTTTATTTGGTAGGCGAAAAACAGTTAAGTGTCGCACAAGCAGGATACGGTTTAGCAGATCTTGGCCATTAGCTGCTAAAGCTCATTTTTTGCCCTTGTGACATAATACAATATACTATTTAACAATCGGTCTTTTTCAAGGCCACAATATGTTCCAAAAGAGTTTGCAAATTTTAAAAATCATTATAGTCCAGTAAATAAATGGTCCCAGAAGCGATTATACCTGCCGGTCCATGAGGTAGGATTTGACTAGTATTTGAACATCCAGAAATTTCACACACCTAATCGCCGTTTTGGGGAGGTATTCCCGGCCCCAAAGTTCCAAAAATTGGTTTCCCGCCAATATCTCCTAAATTATGGCATTTAGATCATTTTTACGTGGAGGAAAAATGAAGATGAGGTCATTATCTACAAAAATGATCCCCATGATTTTTGCCGAAAACTCGATAGTTTTCGAGATAATGGCCCTCAAGCGGGATCCTTATGTTGAGCTCCCGCTCCGAAGTCGGATTCTTTGCACTTACTCATGACCGGGCGAACAAATTCTTCAATATCTTGGTTAAAAATGCATATCTTTCCACGATTCAAAATTCAGATGAAAGGAGAAATCCACAGGTATCATATCCGATGATTCAATGCCCATTTTTATATTTCCACCATATTTATAAAATGGGTCAAAAATTTTGTAATAACTTTTTTTTCGAGTGTCGGGAAATTACTCATATTTTTCTTAATAATAGACATTTACTCTCGATTTTTTGTTATTACGGGTCCTTTAAAGGTCTTTATTGATCTCAGATATTTTTATTGACCATTTTTCTTGCCCCCTGATTTTTCAGTTGGTGTTTTCATTTTCAAATTTTTGCTGTCTTTCGAGGTTGGGAATATTTTGCGAACAATCACTGTCTAGTTTGTACATTTTCGGATTGTCTTCCAATATACGTCATTTTGAAGCTGAGAATTTCTCCTTTTTGGTTGTGCCCTCATTTTTTCTCTCGAGTTTAGTAGTTTTTCAGAAATCCATGAAACTCAAAATTATGGACTTTTCAACATCGGTTTCTACGAAAAATATTAATGTTGCGAAAAAATTCATGAGGACCATTTTTGTAGATGATGAACTACTCTTCATTTTTCCCCTATATAAAAATTCTCTAAGTGCCATATCTTAGGAGATATTGGCGGAAAACCAATTTTTGGAACTTTAGGGTCGGGAATACCCCCCCAAAATGGCGATGAGGTGAGTGAAATTTCTGGATGTTCAATTACTAGGCAAACCCTACCCATCACGGAAAATTCATGGACCGGCAGGATTTTTGTACACTTTGCCTACTTTTCATCCTTCATTTACTGGACTATTACGTTGCACGGTCTTGTGGGAGGATTTCGTTGATTATCTCCGGCGAAAAAAAGTTAGAGTCTTGCGGCTAACACCATTTTCTTAAGCCTTCAATAACAGACTGTGCTATAATGTGTGTATTCAAGTTTACTGAGAAAAATATTGAAAATTATTATTATGTATTATTAAAAACGCTCTATAACGATTGTAGTGAGAACCACAGATACATCACTTCTATCACGTATTATAAAGCAGAAAACTCTTTCAAATGAAACAATTCGATGTTTGGCAATAAGGCGTCCCCGAGATATAGCATATTTCAGTTACTCCGTAAGATTTATTTGCATGCATTTTCAGTATACCTTAATGAGGCAAATATTAGAGAAAACTTTTTGAAATTTTTTTGTAATTTAAATCAGTGTTACGCCCCTTATCAGACATTTTAAAAAGCTGGAAATAATTCTCAGCCACGTTAATAACAATAATTTCGTTGAGCATTTTCCGAGATACAGCCGTTTACCTCGTTTGTTTGGCCATCCTGTACAATCTATATTTTTGATTATTGAATTAAATTTTCTTTATTAAATCTTTTTAAGGTATACGCACTCCAATTTACATAAAGTGGAGAAATTAACTCACAAAACTTGGTCGATGTCCGATGGATACTCCGAATCCGCCGATCTGGACTCTTATCCGAGACGAGCTCTTCTACCTGGTGCTAAAAATTCACTTGCCGTTTCTTTGTATGTGATGAAAAATAGCTTGGATTATAGTTGCAAGCAATCTCTTCAAGGATTTAGAGTAAGTTTGGCATAAGATTTTTTTGTACTGACCTATTTTCCTTATTTAATTTGCCTTTGCCTATTTCTAGGAATAGGCACAAACTATAGTTTCAATAATACGAGTATAACCTTATATAGTGTTTTAAACATTTTATTAGAAAAATAAAAAGTATGTATTCTTTCTACGTAAAAACTTAATCCAGCATGACAAGCTGAATTACATAAGTAATTAGTTTTTAAACATTTGCATCTGTTCGAGTTGCACATTTTGTTGCAATTGCATCTTTTATATCCTTGTCCAGGACCAACTTAACCTTTATGAACAAGCATTCGATCGTTCATTTCGTAATTAGGCATATCATTCAATTTCAATTTTTTTTAATTTTGTGGGAAGGGAATTCCTTTCTAACCAGGTACCTGTCTACAATGCCATGTTTTGTATTTTAAATTTCCCTTCTTTTTCTGCCATAACTACTCCAATGAGAGTGGCTGGGTCACCTCGTCTTCTATCGAATTCACTAATACCTATTAAAAGATAAAAAAATGTTTTATTAACCAAAAACTTGACTGATTTATTTGTGTTTACCCAGAAGCACATTATCTCCAACGGTGAATGATCCCAGCTTTGAGGATGGAAGTGCACCCAATTCAATTGGGTCAAATTACAAACGTATGCAAACATGGGAGAGGAAGGATGCGGAGAGCACATACAACCTCCAGGACAGGAAACACGATCCGAGGAATATATTGTGCTAAGCGACGGAGACGACGATGCAAACGCTTTGAGACTTACCAAGAAAAAGAAGTACGACCTGGAAAAAACAGAGGATAAAAAAAGGAAAAGGGATTTAGAAATAGGGGACAAGTATATAACACAAGAGGGAGAAAGTCAGGAACTAGCGGAGCTAAAAAAACTGGTGAAGGTGGTAATGGACATCACTAGTACGCTTTATGAATACACAAGAAAATTCATAAATACTAAGGTGGAGATAAAAGAGAAAGTAATGGCGCTACGCAAAACAATGGGGAACCTCAGTAGGCGGATGGAAGAATTCAAAGAGAGGCCAGCAAGCGAAAAACAAAAGGATGAGGGGACGGTGATGTGCGACATGGGCACACAGGCTGATCCAGAAGACATCCTTAGAGAAACTGATGCCTTAAAGCAAGAAAGGGCGGAGGAAATAAAAAGGTGTATACTGGAAGGAGTAGGAGAAGACTTTGACAAAATAGCCAAGAAAGAATGGCCTGAAGATTCCTACAGGAAGACCAAAATGAACAACAGGGAAAACACATCCTCGGATCAAAGGGATATTATAGTAGTGGTAGGGGAGGAAGGGAAGGATAGACACACGGACCCTTACGTGGAGAGGTGGCTTAAGGAGCATCCAGGGTTAGACACGCTGGTTGACGATTGCAGAGGGGACGTGGACTATGTGGTCAACTACATTTCCATTGAGACCAGAGAGGGACGTAACAGTCGACATGCGAGAGTTGCCTACGCTGTTCGGGCGCACAGTGACACTAGGGAGATGTACAGGAGAATTAAAGAGCTTGGAAAGGCAATCAAGGAGGTGAGGGAAGAGGTCAAGGAACATGCGGAACTTACATATATAGTAGAGGAAAGCACAGATGGAGAAATGATCAAGAAAACCCTGGGAGGCGCGGTTGGGGAAATAGGAATGGACATCACAGAGGTGGTAGAAAAAATGGAGACGGTGAAAGAGAAGGACAGTATAATGGTCAAAAGCGGGGGTAAAACATATGCTGAGCTGCTAAGGGGAGTGGAGAAGAAAGTTACAATAAAGGGTAGTGGGGTGGACATCAAAAGGGTTAGGTAAACAAACAAGGGGAACCTACTGTTTGAATTAGAGGGAGGAAAAGAAAAAATATCAGAACTATCCCAGCAAATCACAAACAAAACTGGACAGCGCGAGGGAACCAGAGTCGCTTATCTTCGTATATGACATAGACGAAGCGACGGAGGATGCGGAGATCCTTGAAGAATTGAAAATGATGGTGGAAAGAAGGGACAGGGATACGATCTGTATTAAAAGGAGAAGAGGTACAAACTACGGCAACGATATCCTCACGGTGAAGGCAAACCAATTGGCTTCGTCAGTTGCAGAATAAAGAAAAGGGTCCAGCCTGACCGATGCTATAAATGCAAGGAGTTTGACCACACCCAGAGAGACTGTAAGGGGGAAAGCGCAGAAACCAAGTGTCTCAAATGCTGGTATGAAGGACACAAGGCATCTGAGTGCGAAAAAGAAGCCTATTGCAGGACCTGCAAAGAAAACCATAGGTCGGACTCAACCTAACCTAACTAGGTCCCTGTATGTACGGCATCTACTACATACAGGGACCTAGTTAGGAAGGGGCAGAGAAACAAACAAAAATGTCTCTCACAATACTACAAATAAATGTGGGTAGGTCCGCACAGGCCCATGATCTAGCGTACAAGGTAGCAGAAGAGGAGGATTGTGACCTAATTATAATGAGCGAGCCCAACATACGAAAGACAAAAACAAGGGGATGCGAATCGGACATCAATAATAATGTAGGAATACATTTTGTGAATACAAAGGTAAGGATACAACGAGTAGAAAATTGGCATGGCTATATAAAAATAGAGATGAGTGACGTATCACTTATAGGCTGCTACATTTAGCCGAACACAGATATGGTAGAATTTGAGGCTTATATAGATTCAGTCATGGGACAAATTAATACAGCGGGGAAAGAAACTATAATAGCAGGAGCTATGAACGGAAAGTCACAAGAGTGGGGATCACCAGCAAATGATAGGAGAGGCATTTATATAATAGAGTGGGTGGCTCAACTTGATCTTGTTATAGCCAACGAGGGAAACAAGCCCACTTTCATAAGGAGCAATTCCAAGATACATATCGACGTTACCATGATTACCAGGGGCCAGCAAGGACAATTAGGAATTGGAGAGTCTTGGATGGCGAATCACTGTCCCTACACCAATATATAGCGTTCCAAATAAGCGGAAGTGCAGTGAGGAAGGGACTCTTCTGTGAATGTAGAATGGATAGGTTGAAATTTGAGGAAACAGTGAAGGAATACATGGATAGTCGGAGGGAAGGACCAATGGGATATGAGCAGGCGGAGGAAATCTTACTGAAGGGAACCAAGGTAGGGAGGACGATAAAGGGCAAAAAAGACATACACAATACTGGTGGAATGAAGATATGAACGAGACAAGGAATGAATATAATAAAATTAGAAGATTAGAAGATTAGAAGATTAGAAGATTAGAAGATTAGAAGATTAGAAGATTAGAAGACTAGAAGATTAGAAGATTAGAAGATTAGAAGATTAGAAGATTAGAAGATTAGAAGATTAGAAGATTAGATTAGAAGATTAGAAGATTAGAAGATTAGAAGATTAGAAGATTAGAAGATTAGAAGATTAGAAGATTAGAAGATTAGAAGATTAGAAGATTAGAAGATTAGAAGATTAGAAGATTAGAAGATTAGAAGATTAGAAGATTAGAAGATTAGAAGATTAGAAGATTAGAAGATTAGAAGATTAGAAGATTAGAAGATTAGAAGATTAGAAGATTAGAAGATTAGAAGATTAGAAGATTAGAAGATTAGAAGATTAGAAGATTAGAAGATTAGAAGATTAGAAGATTAGAAGACTAGAAGATTAGAAGATTAGAAGATTAGAAGATTAGAAGATTAGAAGATTAGAAGATTAGAAGATTAGAAGATTAGAAGATTAGAAGATTAGAAGATTAGAAGATTAGAAGACTAGAAGATTAGAAGATTAGAAGATTAGAAGATTAGAAGATTAGAAGATTAGAAGATTAGAAGATTAGAAGATTAGAAGATTAGAAGATTAGAAGATTAGATTAGAAGATTAGAAGATTAGAAGATTAGAAGATTAGAAGATTAGAAGATTAGAAGATTAGAAGATTAGAAGATTAGAAGATTAGATTAGAAGATTAGAAGATTAGAAGATTAGAAGATTAGAAGATTAGAAGATTAGAAGATTAGAAGATTAGAAGATTAGAAGATTAGAAGATTAGAAGATTAGAAGATTAGAAGATTAGAAGATTAGAAGATTAGAAGATTAGAAGATTAGAAGATTAGAAGATTAGAAGATTAGAAGATTAGAAGATTAGAATATTAGAATATTAGAATATTATAAGATTAGAAGATTAGAAGATTAGAAGATTAGAAGATTAGAAGATTAGAAGATTAGAAGATTAGAAGATTAGAAGATTAGAAGATTAGAAGATTAGAAGATTGGAAGATTGGAAGATTGGAAGATTGGAAGATTAGAAGATTAGAATATTAGAATATTATAAGATTAGAAGATTAGAAGATTAGAAGATTAGAAGATTAGAAGATTAGAAGATTAGAAGATTAGAAGATTAGAAGATTAGAAGATTAGAAGATTAGAAGATTAGAAGATTAGAAGATTAGAAGATTAGAAGATTAGAAGATTGGAAGATTGGAAGATTGGAAGATTGGAAGATTGGAAGATTGGAAGATTGGAAGATTGGAAGATTGGAAGATTAGAAGATTAGAAGATTAGAAGATTAGAAGATTAGAAGATTAGAAGATTAGAAGATTAGAAGATTAGAAGATTAGAAGATTAGAAGATTAGAAGATTAGAAGATTAGAAGATTAGAAGATTAGAAGATTAGAAGATTAGAAGATTAGAAGATTAGAAGATTAGAAGATTAGAAGATTAGAAGATTAGAAGATTAGAAGATTAGAAGATTAGAAGATTAGAAGATTAGAAGATTAGAAGATTAGAAGATTAGAAGATTAGAAGATTGGAAGATTGGAAGATTGGAAGATTGGAAGATTAGAAGATTAGAAGATTAGAAGATTAGAAGATTAGAAGATTAGAAGATTAGAAGATTAGAAGATTAGAAGATTAGAAGATTAGAAGATTAGAAGATTAGAAGATTAGAAGATTGGAAGATTAGAAGATTAGAAGATTAGAAGATTAGAAGATTAGAAGATTAGAAGATTAGAAGATTAGAAGATTAGAAGATTAGAAGATTAGAAGATTAGAAGATTAGAAGATTAGAAGATTAGAAGATTAGAAGATTGGAAGATTGGAAGATTGGAAGATTAGAAGATTAGAAGATTAGAAGATTAGAAGATTAGAAGATTAGAAGATTAGAAGATTAGAAGATTGGAAGATTGGAAGATTGGAAGATTAGAAGATTAGAAGATTAGAAGATTAGAAGATTAGAAGATTAGAAGATTAGAAGATTAGAAGATTAGAAGATTAGAAGATTAGAAGATTAGAAGATTAGAAGATTAGAAGATTAGAAGATTAGAAGATTAGAAGATTAGAAGATTAGAAGATTAGAAGATTAGAAGATTAGAAGATTAGAAGATTAGAAGATTAGAAGATTAGAAGATTAGAAGATTAGAAGATTAGAAGATTAGAAGATTAGAAGATTAGAAGATTAGAAGATTAGAAGATTAGAAGATTAGAAGATTAGAAGATTAGAAGATTAGAAGATTAGAAGATTAGAAGATTAGAAGATTAGAAGATTAGAAGATTAGAAGATTAGAAGATTAGAAGATTAGAAGATTAGAAGATTAGAATTATGAGAACTGTGGAAATAATACAAGGCACTTAGGAGAAGGTTACGAACGGAGATAAAGAAGGAGAAAAGAGAGCAGTGGAAAAGACTCTGCAATGAGTTAGAAGATGACATATGGGGACAGGAATATAAAATCGTGATGAAAAACCTCAAAGGAGCCCCGTATGAGCCGACAAGAGAAAGGAAAGAGGATATTGTCAAAACGCTGTTCCCAAAAGGACAGATACCAGAACCCACTATCGAATAAGGCGAAGGAGAAGACCAAATAATATTTAGCATCGAGGAGATAAAGGAAGCAGGGGGCAAGCTGAAAATTAAGGAAGCACCGGGACCGGATGGAATACCTCCGGAGTGCATCAAGGACCTCGTAGACAACCACACGGAAAAGGTGAGGGATTTCATGAATGACCTGCTTATACGATGGGAATTCCCAAACACGGGCAAGGTAATGAAGTTGATTCTCCGTACCTAAACCTGGTAAGCCCCTGGACGAAGCCTCGCCTTACAGACCGTTATGCCTTATCAACAGCACGGCTAAATTGTATGAACAACTAATACGGAAAAGGGTTGAGGAAGCAGTAGATGATTATGGGGGATTAGCAGACAACCAATATGGATTTCGGAAGAAACGATCTACAATAATGGCGATCAATGAAGTCTTTAAGGTGGCAAATCAGGTTAAAATGGGTGGGAAAAAGGAAAGATGGTGCGTGATGGTAGCTGACGACGTAAAAAACGTGTTCAACACGGTACCCACTTAATATATTATTGATGAGCTCACAAACAAAAGGATACCACACTACCTGATACGAATAATTCGGGACTATTTTAGCGGCCGTCGTATTGCGATGGGTGGGGGGGGATCACTATGCGGTAACTGCGGATATACCTCAGGGATCAATATTGGGCATAACTCTCCGGAACATCTTCTATGACCCACTAATGAAAATGAGGGTACCGGAAGGAGTTCAAATCATTGGATTCGCTGACGATGTAGCAATTGTGGCAACGGCCACAAATAAAGGACACCTTGAAATAATAGTGAACGAGGCTCTGTGGAAAGTACAACAATGGCTTGATGGGAAAAGCATGAGGATGGCACCAAATAAAACTGTTGCCATAGTTCTATATGGACCTAGGGGGAAAACTGTAGAGTTTGAGGTTGGAGGTGTTACAATCACACCTGCCAAAGAAGTTAAATATTTGGGAATTTGGTTTGACCGGGGACTATCTTTTAGAACCCATGTAAAGGAAACGGTAAGGAAAGCGGGGATGAAAGTGGCGACACTTGGGAAAATCTTACCCAATATAGGGGGACCCACAAACGCCAAAAGGCGAGTATTATGGGAGGTCATAAAGTCAATACTGCTCTATGGATCCCCGGTATGGGGAAGTAGTAACAAAAAAACAAAGTACAAAGAAGACATGGGGAGGGGACAGAGAAATATGCTACTCAGAATAGCCTCCGGATATAGGACGGTATCTGACGTAGCTATTCAAATAATCACTGGCATCCCACCAATAGATTTATTGGTTGATGAGAGAAATAGAGTTTGGGAAAGAGGAAAAGATGAAGCGAAGAACGAAGCAATTAAAGAGGAATGGCTGAACAGAATAGCCAACGAGAGCATAAAGGCAAAGTGGACCCGACGAATTATCCCGGACATGCGCCAGTGGATGGAATGCAGACACCGTAAAATAGATTACCATCTTACACAAGCCCTTACAGGACATGGGTCGTTCAGGGTGTTCACCCATAAAATAGGCAAATCTATTGATGACTTGTGCATATATTGTAAAAACAGGGATGATGCTGAGCATACGCTATTTCAGTGTACGAGATGGGAAGAGGAAAGGACGGAGGTTGGAAATGAGCTGGGGGTACGATTGGGGATAAACAACATGGTGACAATCATGATAGAATCGGCAGAAGGGTGTGATGTGGTTAGGAACTATGTTAAAAAAGTAATGGGGAAGAACGAAATAGAGGAAAGGATAGAACAGGATCGAGATGCACAATCTGACTGACTTTGAAAAAAATATATTTATTTATTTACATATTTTTATTTATTTATTTACATATTTTTACTTATTTATTTACCCTTTTTTTATTTACTTATTTATTTATTATTCATCTATACATATTCATATACTATCATCTTTTTATCTATACATTAACCTATTTATACATTTATCTATACAAATCATTTTATTTTTACCTATTTCTTCTTTTGCGTATTTAATTTAATTTAATTTTATTTATACATTTTACTATTTTTACAAATTATTTAATAAGGAAGAGAGTATGCGAGAAAAATGTGGATGAAGACCCACTCGAGCACTGAAGTAATGCCCAAAAGGTTGGTCCCAGTGCTCGAGGGAAGGGAGTGGGGTTTAGTGGCGACGCTGGGTCGTCCGGGGTGACAGTGGATATACCTACTACTGCGTGAGGTGTATCTGTTGTCGACCTGGGGGGGTTGGAAACCCACACTGGCCAGGCATACCAGCCGTCAGTCTTGTTGAAGATTCCCCACTTCCACAAACAAAAAGGTTAGGTTAGGTTAGGTTAGGTTAGGTTAGGTTAGGTTAGGTTAGGTTAGGTTAGGTTAGGTTAGGTTAGGTTAGGTTAGGTTAGGTTAGGTTAGGTTAGGTTAGGTTAGGTTAGGTTAGGTTAGGTTAGGTTAGGTTAGGTTAGGTTAGGTTAGGTTAGGTTAGGTTAGGTTAGGTTAGGTTAGGTTAGGTTAGGTTATGTTAGGTTAGGTTAGGTTAGGTTAGGTTAGGTTAGGTTAGGTTAGGTTAGGTTAGGTTAGGTTAGGTTAGGTTAGGTTAGGTTAGGTTAGGTTAGGTTATGTTAGGTTAGGTTAGGTTAGGTTAGGTTAGGTTAGGTTAGGTTAGGTTAGGTTAGGTTAGGTTAGGTTAGGTTGGGTAGATTTACCAGTTTCATTCATTTTTTTTTATTTTAACTTCACAACAAATTATAAAAATAAATATTTTATAGTTTTTATAGAGGTTTATAGTATACTGTATACTTTGCCGAAAAAATAACAAATAATAAACATAACCTATAATTTTTTAATCACAATGGTTGCTTATTTCAAGTAATCGGTAAACGTTTGTGTGTCTAGTTCATGTATTGGGAACCTCATTTCGCCTATTAAGTGAAATAAGCAACTCTGCTGCTTATTTCGCGAATTCGGCAAAAAACTGCCCAATTTACGATATCGGCAATTACGAAAATTCGGCGTAACATATACAATTCAATACATGTATTTATTTTAGTGCCCAAGCCACTGACAGTTTGTTTTTCCATTCCAGGTATCTTTACACATTCCGTTGAGAGTGCCACGACCAAGTCAAGAATATTTTAGGGTGAGTATTTTCTACCAACCGTTATAAAATTTCAATTGACAGGTTTTCATTGTTATTACTTTTACATATTTCTGCGTATAGCATTCTCCATAAAGAAGGTAATAGTATATTGTGCAACAAATGGTGAAAGTTCAACTTTTATCACGAGTGTGGAAGTTTGTGGCACGAGCCCGAAGGGCGAGTTCCGCAAACACGTGAGTGAGAAAAGTACTTTCCCCACATGTTGCACACTATACTTCTTCTACAACTGCACAAATTTAAAGAATACTAGTAAATTAACTTAATATTTATTTTTATGGTTAGTAAAACAAAAATAACACTAAAGTATCCTATCTCTAAACTGTTGAATAATTTTATTTAAAATTATAGTTGATGGTGAAATTTGTACAATTTTGTATGGTCAAACCCGGAACGTCATTTCTTCTCACTAAATTATCCGTTATATTAATTAATCTGACAGTTTTGTGACAACTAAGTAGGTATTTAAAGATGACAGTAAGATGACAGTGAGAAATGATATTTCTCACAGTATGAGCAATATTTGCTTTTGAAATTAAGTAAGGTATGAGAAATACGTCACTTTTCATAGCAGTTGTAGAAAAAAAACATTCTGTTGTAGTTTTTTCATTTATTATTTGATAAAAATATTTTTTTATATAAAACTGATTGACGGATTTTTTTTTGTTCGAAAAAGATTTGATTATTGAAATTTATATATTCTCTTTTGGATTTGCAAAATGAAATCTACCCTGTTATAGGATTATGTCCTCTTCAGGGTTTGAATTGAAAAATTAAAGGCAAGTGAATTTACGGTCGCGGTAGGGACAGCTGTGGCTGTGCACCCAAGGATGGCCATTTAGTTAATTTTTGCGGTTCCGATCATTGCGGAAATGGTCAATGGAATGGTCAATTCTCATTTATTTCCTTTTAAGCAGCTTTGAAACTATTTATTTAAAAATTAATGGAAACATATATTCAAGACCCTCGCAACGAGCTCTTTCATTTGATAGATCAAACGGTACAGATTAATTTTTTTTTAAATTTCATAATCTTTTCCCGAAATAGAAAACCCATATTTGAAATTCATCCATTCAAGTTACATGTCCGTATTTTGTTTACAGAGATTCATATCTGCACCAAATTTCAAATTAACCGGTTCAGTAGATCGAAAGCAATTTGACTGTGGCAAGCGGACAGGCACAGACAAATGAGTGATCCTATGAGGGTTTAGTTTTTTGGAATGGGGCCCTTTGAAATATTCAATGTTACTGTTTGTAACTGAAGCACAAAACCTAGTCGTGGTCTTCAAAATAAATATGATTTTCTCATAAAGAAAAATCATTTTCTATACTTTGTTCAAATTTCATTCACGCCGCATCAAAACAATATCTCCTCCTGACACCGGCAGACGTTTTGCATTCGTATTGGTGGATGAAAATAGTGAGGTGTCGAGTGCAACGTTTGGATGAGGCGTGAATGAAATTTGAACAGAGAACAGCTACAAAACCTTGTTGACCAGTGTATCTTATTCTAATGATCTAGCACAGATGTATTGAACAAATCATATGGACAGTTTATTTTACAAGAATAAACTACAATTTTCAAAGCGGTGCGGCGCTTAGCGATGGCAGTTAAAGGGACTTTTTTACTAACTTAAAAGTAACATTTTTCAATATTTCTATTCGTGGTGTCGATTAGAAACAGAAAACAATGAACTAACAGTACCATAAGACAGGGACAGTATACGTCGAAAAAACAGTTGACAGCTGTAGCTATGCACTGGGAAATTACACCTCTGTAATCTAGCAGGTATACGCAATCCTGCAATGCGCGAAATAAAACAACAGGTGTAGAAATTCACAAAATTTCTACAATAGTTCAAAAATCAACCCTGGCCAATCGTCGATCTTCGATCATTCTCGTAAGCCCGCTATGTCTTACTTAAGAGCAGCTCGCTCTCATCGCTCTCTCTCTTTTCTATGCAATCATTGACTAGAGCAGACGGAGAATCTGCACTCTACAGTTTTTTACAAATTTACACCCGGTAAAGTGGGTATTTTGTCTACTTATAATTAGTGAAACGTAAACCTATCACCCTAAATTCAGTGCTATTTAAACTGTGAGTACATTATATTTTACTGTATAAAAATTCAACCATCTCCAAAGTTAAAATTACTGGGGAGAAATTTCTACATCCACGTGCCGAAGCAACTTTAATATCACCATCAGCTCCAACAATTTCAGGGTTGCCGGTTCTATTTGTTCTACCTGTTGTTTGAATTTATATTACATATTTGTAATTATTTAACTTGTGTGTATATTGTGTGTATTCGATTCTGAACATTTTTAATTGTATATATTTTGAAAGTTTACATTATAGTCCAAGAACCATTGTATGTGATGTTTACCAGCACATGAGGTTCTAACGATAGTATTAATCGCAATAATTCCTGCCTGCTCCACTGATTCAATTCATTACAATAAAAATATTTTTGCAGAAAAATGATTTTCATTGTAACTATTTACTTCCACAGTTTCGTGACATTAGTCACTGGTCCTTCGAAGCTTTCATTATAAATTTAATAACCTATTTTGACAGTTCTCACTAGATACTTCTAGTCGCTACCAAATGTAGAGAGGAGATAATTTTGAAACATATCATTTACGATAAAACCAGCGATCCTATCCTTCATCTTCTTCTACAACAGGAGATCTGTCGAAAGCAAGCAAAGCAGATCCATATCATATCAGACAGTCGGGCAACACTCAAGGCTATCTTGAGACAGATAGTGACGTCTCAAATAAATTGAGGACATTAGCCGAGAGGAATAACATCAAGCTGTCGACGAGTCTCAAGTCACCAGCGTATCGAGGGCGATGAAAAAGCTGACGAACTTGCAAAAAGAGGGTCGTAGGACACAGGCTGATCCAGGTGTTCCAAAAACCGTAGTACGGTTATCTATAAAGAACTGGAAAAGGAAGCAGCACAAAAATACTGGGTAAACATACCAAACCAAATTTATATGAAAATTCCACACCTGTAATTTTTAACCAATCAAAACGTCTTTTTTGACAGATCACCATCGCAACGGTTTAATTTTAGCGGAAATTTTTTCCTCGTGGGTACCCATCAGCGAATTATACTGGAAAATTTTTTGACGTTTATAATGTCAGAATATTTTAGTGACACTGGTTTTTATTTGCAAAAAAGCAATTTTCTACCACTTGTAGTTACTCAAAACTTATGTAAAATTAAAGAATATTCGGTGTCTTGAGATGGTATATTCTTGCAGCTACAACGAGTAGAAATCAACAATTTATAGGTCTAAATTGCTCCCAAAATTGTGACGCGCTGTCAATCTGTTCATGCAGCGTTCCGAAATACCTTTTATATAATGATTTTCTACCTATTGTAGTAAGAACAAGTAGGTAACTACAAAAAGAAAAAATATAATATTTTAGGTCCTAAAATGGCACTTTTGAGCTACTTAAATCAGTATTTATTATTATTATTATTATTATTTCACACACAATTTTGTGTGAAATTTTCTTACCGAATACCACACGAGGTCAAATTAAATCCGGAAATATTTTGACCTCTAGTGGTATTACTAGTGAAAACACTTCAGGTACTGAAAAGTACCCGAAGTGTGTGTTGTTTCGCACTGAAAATTGCGGTGTTTTGTGTCTGCGCCTTGCGGACTAGAACTCCATCGTTGCGGCTGTCGTCGGCTGCTTCGCTGGAATTTCGCTGTTTCGTCGCTGTAGGTAGCTAAGGCGAGGAAATGGAAGTGTTTGTGTTGTGTTGTACGAGATTGGCCAGAAGTTAAAGTATGCCTTGTTGCCCTGTCGTTGAACAGAGCAATTATTGTGGTTGTAGTAGGACCTTAGACTATTGTGTTCAATAGTCTAAGAGTAGGACGGTATGAGATGACGGAGTGTCTCGATTACCATCCTACGGGCGGAAGGGATTGCGTTCATTAAGATAGCACATGTTTTCTCGAGGATTTTCTGAACTTCCGAAGGGAAGTCGAATGGCATGGGTGTTTTTGGAAGAGTTATTGGGGCTGTTTCCTCGGGTTTTGAGGTGGAATTTTGCCTTTTTGGGCATTTGGGATCATAAGTTGCGTGGTCGCCACCACAGTTCCTGCAACAAGGCTTTTTTGCCTTGTCACGTTTATCGGATCTTTGTTCGTGACTTCCACAGTTCGGGCAGGTGTAAAGCTTGGCTTTACATTCGGATATGGAGTGGCCTATATTTGTACAACGTTTACTATATTTTGGGACGGGTGGAAGTGGGTTTGCGATGGAAATTTCGCAACGATGGTTTAGGCCGTAAATGAAGATTCCTTTTCACCAAGCAAAGTTGGGTTTCAGAGTTAGTGATAATTCTGATTAGGGAGGTTGGAGGTTTGGTGGATTTGGAGACGATCCTCCAGCATTTTAAGAAGTTTATTTGAATGTCTTTGAGAAGATCAAAGATTTCTTCGTTGGAGATGTTTTTGTCAACATTTTTGATGACGAAGGAGAAGTTTGGAGTGCGGGTGTTGGCTGAAGTCTTGTTTATGGAGGCAGAAGTGTTTGGATGGAGCGGTAGGCATAACAGTTTGTTGCCTCCGATGGCATTATGAAGTCTGAGTTGAAGTTCTTTAGGGGAGATGTCCTTCGGAACTTTGAGGAGGGCAACTATAATTTCTGAAAATCGTATGGAAATTTTTTTTTAGTTTAAGCGTTACTAAATTTTGAGAATTTTGGTCTATTAAACCATCACTCTTACTCGGTCGATTGCAACAAACCGATTCTCAAAATTGTTATTATGGAGATTATTATCATATCCTCCAGAGTTGCCTTTATCTATCGGCATATTGTTGTGGATGCCCACCGTCTACTCATTGCATTAACCAATGAATTCATGGCAACATTGTTGCATGTCTAAGAAATATCTCTTAGCCTTCTATTGACTTTGAGATAAGCGTACATACATCATCCAGCGCTAGGTTGCCTGGTTGATAGGCATATTGACGATTGATTAGGGGTTTATCCTTGAACACCTCGTCTATTATCTACCTGTCTTTCTAACGTTTTTAGTGGAAAGGAGGATGGGCTTATTATTGGCCTGTATGGCTTTGGCGTTACGTCAGATTCTTCACCTACCTTGGGTATGTAAATGACTTGAACCTTTTGCCATACTTCCGGTATGTATCCCCATGCCAGACCAGCTTTGAGGATCTTAGTTACTTGTGGAATTAACACATCGATTCCCATTTGTAGTTGAATGGGATATATACCATCTGTACCTGGGGATTTGAATGGTTGAAATTTGTTCATGGCCCATCTAATTTTATTTGGTCCTTTGACTCAAGTGACTATTATCCAATCCGTAGAACTTGGCCTGTTTGGTCTTCGTTCTCATGTGGTAGGCTTTACTGCATCGGTGGCAAGAATTGAGGAGGCTGGAAAGTGGACGTTTATTAGTTTCTTTAATTTCTCCTCTTTGGTATCTGTATAGGTGCCGTTCGCTTTCCTAGTGAAACCTACTTATTTTCTGGTTGTTTCATCGTTTGCCAGGACTTTGTCGATTCGAAAGCATGCGGGGGCATCCGAGATGTCCTCTCAAAATTTCCTCCATGAGTCCCTTTTGGCTTTACGAATTTCTTTGTTGTATTGCGTGAGCTTATGTCTGTAGGTATCCCAGTCTTGGTTGCTTTTGGTCTTGTTAAAAAGATCGCGGACTTCCGCCCTAAGTCTCTTCAGGTCACTGTTCCACCAAACTGTGTTATCCGTATTCTTTTTGGTTTTCTCCGGTAAGCCGCCATAATCGCTACACTTACTTACTACACTTCTTTAGGCGGAAGGTTAATCTCCCAATTCCACAGAAGGGTGCTAATTTTAGTTTTAGGAATCAAAATCCACGAAGAAGGTCCATAGCACTCCTTTGTGAGTATTTTCCCCCAGACTGTCCATAGGTGCGTCTTGACCCGGAGTTACTTATCTTTAATCTGTTAAGGATCCTGTTGGAATCAAGGCGCTCCCCATCTTCATCCTGTACGAAGACCGTACAGGCGTGTGGTTTGGGTATATCATTCCCTTCTAGCGCCTTTAGAGAAGCTTCTTTCCATGGCTTCATGGCGTCGGGATGATTTTTGCCAACCATTTTGCGCTTATGCTGTCCGCACAAATATATTCCAAAAATCCCGGACTATGTGTGCTTTTCAGAACGCGGATCTGGGGCCCTTCTTCGTGATAGCATCATAGGTAGCCATGACAGATTTATGGACTCCATTTTGGCTTCCGGGAAGTTTGTTTCTGCCACCGCTACCTTGACGGAAGCTGCAGCTTCGCTGAAAGTCTCACTTTTGGATTTTGGCCTTTTCCCTTTGTTTTTATTTTCGGGTGGTGTGCTTCCACCTGACCTTTGGCCGTATTTATTTTTGTCTCGGTTTTCTCAGGCTTTGACGGTACCTCCTTTGCCATTTCCGCAAATTTGGTGAAGTTGGCTTTGATTATGGCTCTTTCAGTTTGAAGGAAATCATGGCCTTGCTCCACCAATTTGCTTACTTTCGCTTTGGAGACTTCGTATAATACTCTGGTCAATTTAGACATTTGAAATAACAAAAACTCCCGGAAAGCTGAAATTTCGTGGAGAGCTTGGGTTTACCATAAGAAAGGAAGTTTTGAAAGTCCCCATTAATCCCACGTGCGCTACAAAAGTTATTCGGGGTCAAAGGTCAAAATTTGAGGGTTTTTCGAGAAAATACTTCAGATAAAAGTCTTAGGCCTTGAAATTATCTACAAAAATGGTTCCCATGTTTTTTTCTCTATAAGATTCACCATTTCTGAGATATCGCGATTGTAAGAGTCACGTATTATGCACACATTTCCACGCTACCTGTGAGGTAGTGTACTTGACGCCCTTTTTTTTAAACGTGGTTTCCCCAGAAGGCCTATTCCACGAACTATTATGTGTAATTTTCAGGGACAAAACTTTTTTAAATGCATAATGAAAATTGATATTGATGATGGATATTGACTTTAATTGTAGTTTTCATTTTTTTTTATATTTTAATCTAATTCATACTCTTCAACGTCTACTTCAACAGTCATGTCTTGTTCGATTTCTTCTTCCCCTTCCTCTTGCTGGATGTTCATCAATTCTTCAAAGGAAGATGAATCAATTATCTCTTCATCACATGAATCTTCCTCTGTCGTATTTAATTGGACATTTGAGGAAGACTAACCCCGGAAATCGGTACATGCTGGAGAATACAGTAATTCTTCTTTTTTGCAGCCATATTTGCCACTGCAACCTTTTTGCTATTGCAAAAAATAGAATTAAGGAGTTTTTCTGGAGCGGGTGGCAGTAAACTTTGAATCGGTTCCAAAGTATTATCTATGAATTTCCAACCCCAGTCTTCTGGGTTAAGTTGATTGCTTAGCCATGTCTGAACTTGATAGAATACTCGATACAAGATTTGCGGATTATTTGCGGAGAAGAATCAGTTTCTCTGAATAATTTTGTTCAGTCGATCAAATCTTTTTTTCGAATAATTTTACTACTGAATGTTTGCCCCTTCTATACATTGCTGATGTATCGCAGCCGATTATTGCTTGTAAAAATATAATATGCTTTTGGCATTTTGGATGAACAGATAAACTTTGTGAGGAATATATTTCTGCTCGCCGTTGAGCTTTTCCAGGTTTCAGAAAGTGAATAATTTGATCAATAGGAGTCTTTGCAGTGAGAAGTATCGACAAATCAACATCTTCACCAATTACAATAGTTGTGTTTGTTGCATTATATTTTTCGATTGCTGTTTCAATTATAAGGACTTCTGCGTCATTTTGAGCATGCTTCGCTGCAATATTTGCAATTGTCAGTTTGTTACTTAACATGGAAATAAAACGAGATTTAATATTTTGAATATGAACGCTATGTTATTCAAGGCCATGCAGGTAGCGGAGATTCAGTTGGGGACTGACTGTCTTTTGACTGTATATTTTCAGAATTGTATAGTTAATAGTAAAGAATACATAAAAATGACTCAAATAGGCATTTTTACTTGGGTTAAGTGCCTGAAAATGTACATAAGTGGCATATATCTGCATATCTATAACGTGACTCGCGATATCTCAGAAATGGTTACTCTCAGAAAAAAAATCACGAAGTGCATTTTTGTAGATAATTTTGAGATCTTCAACTTTGGTTTGGAGTACTTTTCCGATAAAACTCACATGGGATTATTGGGGACTTTCAAAACTTCCATTCTAATGGTGAACCCAAGCTCTCCACGAAATTTCAGCTTTCCGGGAGTTTTTGTTATTTGACCACTATTTGTATGTCTCGATTGACCGGATTAATAGCTGTGCAGCCCTGATCTCCTCGTCTGTGATAAGATCTACGTCTTCCATCGAATTCACCCTTAGAGACTTCTCTTGTCTGGTTCCCTGCCTTTCATGTTGGGACGTAACTTTCAAATTCCCGCGCTTTGTGGCCTCTGGGTTTTCTCCAGATGTTCCCTGCCCTATGGCTTTAGGAACCTTATATCCAGCCTTTATGTATCCTGGCCTTTTGGTATTGGGCACACTTTGGCCTGTTCTGTTTTTACTACTGTGTTCCATATAGATCCCACGAGTAGCTTGGGAATGAACGGTCCACTGTCGCAGAGCCCCGCATACGGAGGTGAGATCTAAATACGATGGGGTGCGACCTGGTGCCCCAAAGGAACCGTTCACGACACTGTAACCCTGTGCCACTCAGCCCCGTCACGTTTTCTCACGACTTGACTTAGGGGGATGTTTATCGATCTCGCGATCTGAACTGTCCTTAGTTTCACATATCCCTCCCAGTTCCGTAGAGCTCGGGAGGAACAGCTACTTGTCCCTCTCCCACCAACGGCGAAGTTCCACAGCTCCTTGGGGGAGAGCAAAACTGAAAGAAATATCATCGTAAAAGACACAATTTCAAGTTATCTACGTTGTGCCTGCAAGCTGAGACGCAAGCTCCAGCGTGATTTATTCGAGGAAAATGATTAAGGGTCGATATGTTTTTGATTGGGGACATAATAATCCTTCTCGGAAAAATTTGATGTTTGTGTCCCAACTTCCCCGGACTATATTTTAAAGGGTCCGATATAGCTTTTTAAAATGCCCATATTTTGTTGACTGGTTGGTTGTGGTATTATTAATGAAGGGGATAAAATATTCTGCTATAAATTTCCATCAATTTTGCACAACATCGGGAGTTGATGTTTTGGCTTTAGAAAGAAAGGAACATCAATTTACAAGTAGGTAGTAGATAGTAATCTAATAATTTTCACGACGAGCTTAAACTGTCTATATATTGAAGAGCACTCACACGATTTCTATGAAAATTGGCATAGATGGAGAACAAGTTATGGCGAATTTATGGAAAATATTTTGACATACGGTAATACCGAAAGTGAACACCCTGTATATTATTAACTCTTAGGATTCATAAAATTTTAATGTCACTTTGTGTAGAATACCATATATCTAAAAATACTCATCGAGATATTAATTTTTTTAATAAAAAATTGACAGGTGCAAACATTCATATTGAAAATTCTGTGTGAACATCCCCAATAACAAATAAAAAAACATCTTGTCGGGTTGATTAGTAGGACGATAGAGGTAATTGGTGACATATCAAAAACTTCTTTTACAGGCTTCACTTTCTTAACTTTTTCTTGGAAACAACCAAATTGTGTTAAATTGTTTAATATTCTCTTCACTGTGTGACGGCTGGATCGAAGTCGATCTGAATATCTTGTATCAAATAAAACACATGTTCTAGAAACAACTCTTTCTCATTCACCATGTATTAAAAGTAAATTGAGGTAATATTCATTATTTGATTCCAAACAAACCATTTCTATCAATGTACGATGCGATTGACTTCGAAGAATGACAATTAATACTATTCAATCATGACAGGTGAATACACAGCCTGCTGAAATAAAAGAATAAATAAAACGGCCTACGCCTAGGCAGAAATAATTAATATTTTTCAATACTAATAATATCTCAAAAACGCTGGATATGGGAAAGTGAACATGAACTGCCCTTATTTTCGGCCTTAGGATTAAGTAAAAGAATAAAAATATGGTTGTTTCATTTAAAAAAATGAAGATATTTAACATTTTTGAACTTGAACTTCTCATCATTTTTTTACGAACCCTGTATACAAAAAAGAAGTTTTCGACATGTCACCAATTACCTTGATCGTCTTTCTAATCAACCCGACAAGATGTTTTTTATTTGGTATTGGGGATGTTCACACAGAATTCTCAATATGAAGGTCTGCGCCTGTCAATTTTTTATTACAAATTTTATTACATTAATATCTCGATAAGTACAAATTTTAGATATAGAGTATTCTTCACAAAGGAACATTCAATTTTATTGTAGAATCCGAAATTTTAATAATATACAGGGTGTTATATATAAAATAACAAAGTTGTCTTTTCGGTTCAGCCGGAAGTGACATGTATGTCAAAATATTTTCCATAAATTTGCCATAACTTGTTCTCCATCTATGCCAATTTTTATAGAAATCGTGTGAGTAGTCTCCAATATATAGATAGTGTAAGATATTCGTGAAACAGCCTGTATAAGTTTGGTTTCAGCTGAAGCTCAAAGCAATTAATACTACGTCTAAAAAAGCACTAATGGACTCAAACACGATCAAAATAACTATTAAAAACCTAAAAACGCTTTGTTTATTCTCAGAGCGAATGTCAAAAATATTTTTGAACTTAATTTGCTCATTGTAACATAGATTTTTTACATAGATTGGTAATTTTAAGACAGATCAGATTGTCTTTGCACAATAGTACAGATAGATATCACGCTACCGGCAATATGAAAATAGCACTCTGTCTGTCTGTCCGTGTGTCACATCCAAATAGTTTCGAATCTACTGGAAGTTGAAATTTGGTACACGTATGAATCTCTGTAGCCTGGACACGGATGTGTAACATATATGAATGAATTTTTGGTTATGGGGCTATCTCTTGGGGGTGAATTAGGAAATAAAAAATACGCCTTGCAAACTCCACAAAATGACATCAAATGTAGTTGATTGAACAAAATAAATTAAAAATTACCATACCACTCCTTATCTTCGGAACAACTTCAAACTCTTTCACTGATCCTACGTCCCAGACGTTGGGTTGTTTACAATTTTCTATCCAATTTTTTCATTTCTTCCTATCCTTGCCAGTCTCCTCATTATACTATATGATTCTCCTCCCAGTTCACTCCAATTATTCCGCTTTATCAGATCTTTCCAGTTTTTTATATTTATACTTTTCCCATGCATCTTGCGTCCACTACTTTTTTCCTTTCATCTTTTCTTCCATTTTTTTAATGAGCTTGAACTATCTCATAATTCCTACAAAATTATGATAAAAATTAAGAAATAGAACTTGACTCGACCAATTTTTTTACAGGTTCCTTTGAATGAAATGGTGCTCGCTGCGATTCGACCAGACATGATAACCACCGATGCATCAGTAAAGTTGTACAATGCACACAAAAGAGAATGCTTTTTTCCAACAGAAAAAAAATTAAAATATTTCAAACTGTATTCGAGTCGTAATTGTCAAATGGAATGTCTTGCCAACTATACTCTCCATCAATGTGGATGTGTCAATTTTTTCATGCCAAGTAGGTTTTTACAGATTTTGGAATAATAGTTACTATGTAACCAGTGTGCAAAGGCGGATTTCAAGCAAACGTACTCACTTGCGACTTGCTTCGTTTTCTAAAACAGAAACAAAAAACTTTTTGTGTCGCTAGTTTTGTTGTGAAATGTTTTCCCTAGTTTCCACCACACGAACAGTTTTCTCCATGTCTCCTCGAGCCACTCGTTGCATTTCTTTAATCTCGTATCATTTATAAAATGATTCTAATGAATATTTTGCAAATTCCTGATCCGGTTGATTCGTTGAATGCTTTTTCAGGGTAACCGCTAATAAAAATGTGCTAGTAGTAACTCCAAATGTGACTCTTCACATTTTAAAAGTGCTAAACTTCGGCAGCTGATCGATGGAAGATATATCACCTTCAATAGAGTCCTTGACAAAACGATGGCAATCTCGATCGTCGTGAGCTGGATGTACACTGCTATAGTGAGACCAATCAACATTTATGGAGCCATTGCGTGGAGTAGTAGCACTAGCCTATTGACGACGAGAGAAAACCTCTCCAAAATAGCTGTATATACATTACAGGAGCAATGAGAATATGCACAACAGCGGCCATAGAAGTGATTCTCAACTTCACACCACTACATATGGAAAGTGTTGCAGAAAGAACAAGATACAAACTAAGTAGAGAGGGAATCAATAAAAAAAACTACCTCCTCACTTTTTGAAATCAGAAATTCTGGTATTATCGAAAAGTATAACTTCTTAAAGAAAGTCGATACGGAATTGTAGGACTAACGCAAAGGATAGCTATTTCAATAAGCATATCTAAGGACGTCACTACCTTCCAAGCGGGGTGAAAGGTTCAGACTCGGTACTGATTCGCTATTTGAAAAGAGCTGGACTGGAGAATGTAATCTAGTTTCAGAGGACCACAGTAGATCTGAAGAGGTCGCAGCGGAATAGGCCGATTATCCACATCATCAAATCTAATCTAATCCATGTGGACAATACCAAGAGTGACCAATTCAAAATGTTTCTATTTATTTCAATGCTCACCATGGAATTATGAATGTACCCCAAAAATTCGTTTATTCTAATAGACTTCGTACACACTTTACCCAACTTTTGCTGACGATTTATTATGAACAAAGCTACAAATTACGATCACTTTGCTCCTCTCTTTAGCATTGCAACTTTAGAAGCATTTTTAATCAATCATCTGATGATATATTCCCGCTATTTAAATTCGAGTATCTGAACCAGACAACTTTCCTTCTAGTAGCCTTGGGTTCACTGGACAATTGATTTTCTTCGCCCCTTTCCATTCGCTTGCGTTTTATACGCACTGCGATGCCCATCATGCATTTCAAGTCATGTGGTCCGCGAAAAAATGACCAGATCTGTACAAGATCTGCCTAGTGACTGCCAATATGCGATATTGTGACATGACTTTGTTTTGTCTGAACTAAGAAGTCAAAAATTATATATAACAAAGCAATGGCGCATATTTTGCTTTCACTACAAAAATATAACCCTTTTATCGCTGCAGTACTATTTTTTTGGCACCCATATAAAATATGGAGAATAGATTTCTAATAAGAAATGTGAAAATCAAAGATTTGTGAAGATAATTTGCATATAAAATCGAGTACTAGTGAAATATTGAAATCCTTCGACTTTCTGTATATTCAAAATAAGCTTTGCTTTTAAAATTATTGTCGTATCATTAGGTACATTTTGAAAAACAAAATAATATAAACAATCATCAATTTCTAAAGTCTCCAGTGGCAAAAGAAAAAGTACTAGGTAGATACATAAACCATTAATTTTCTTTTCTTTTTCCGAATTCCTTAAAACGTCAAGTTCAGTTTCTACAGAACGGATTACCTTGCATTTTCCGGCAATCGGAATTTAATATTTATGTTAATGGTTCAAATTTGCACTACCGACAGAAAAATAAAATTCCCCGCAATCATTCATATACGGATCATAAGAAATATATTGAAATATGAAAATTTATCGAATTAAATAGAATATATGTTTTAAATTTACGTAAAATATCCATAATATAACAATGAAAATATAATATGAGATGACTTATTAAATGGAGTTTAAAGAAGGCTCCACTTTTCATGTGATTTTGGTCATTTGGTCATGATGCCTCAATTATCTTCAGCCCGTAGACGGGATTGATTCGAATATTATAAATGCCAGAAGAGATTTTAATAGGTTATCCAATGTTTCTGAAAGTATTTATAAATTTGAAATCTAAATTGCTCTTTATTGTGGATGAAATATATTCACTTTTGGAAGGCTTTATTACTGTGCTGCAGCCCCGCAGAAAGGTTGGGTTCCATCCATCATCTTACTTGAGCAGTTTTTCCATTTCTCCCATCTCCCACAGTATTTTAAAAATTTAGGAATTTCTCCTTTTCTATTCAAAAAAATATTGAAAATTATGATATTTTAGGGACAAAGTCAACTAGAATATGTGGTACAAGTAAATTGAAATGCATGCATGAAACCGAAAATTCGTACGAACTAAAGGAACTGCTATATAAAATAAGTAAACAAACAACAAATCAAACAGAACATCAAGGATTTAAGTATATTAACGAAACGTTACCAAAGTGTGATTGTTTGCCTATGTGCTCTGATCTTTCCTACAATGTGGAAACATCGCAAGGCATCTGGGAATGGAAGGAAACATTTAAAGTCATTGATGATTACAGCACTGACAAATATAACATGGATGAGTAAGTATTATTGAATTTATTCATAAAAATTAAAATATACTTATGGATAAAATTACCGCAAAAATATGAAATTATCCAAATAAATAATACATTCTTTTTTCTATGTCAGTTTTTAAGTTTATCCAGTACTTGAATAGTAGGCAATGCATTTTTTGTGTCGTGAATGACAGATACCAAAACAATTCGTTTGGATTCAGAAATTTTAAGAATTTATGACTAGATAAACAATTTTGTGCTGCAGCACTTTCTACATATTTTCGTTAAAATTAAACCTGTGAATTGATCCTTTTTTTTGGAAGTAATACGTTTTGTGGTGGAGTGTTTTATTTCTGAAACGGAAAATTAGAAAAATGAATTGAGCAGGGAATTTAACCGAACAAGAGGTAGGTGATATGTGGTGCGGGCCTCAGTTTTATTGGACGAGAGATATTGTTGTTGCCAATTTGTCAGTTAATATAGCTCCACAATAAGTTGTATGGTAAGACGCTTGAATGAGATGGGAAATTATTTTGAAAGGTCAGACAAGGACCAAACGATGCACTCTCGACTGAGATGGACGTTTTATCAGACAATACACTTTGAGTCTCTAGATCTGTGATCAGAAACGAGCTCGAAGCTGTTCGAAATGTCATAATTTTGTTTAAAACCGGAAATAGTTAAATGAGGCTGGACTAAACAGTAGGCGACCAGTCTGTACACTTGCTTATTGGGAAGAAATGAGTTGCCAGGTTACGTATTTTCAGAATAATCCGAATTAATCTGTGAATGAGTGGAACTAGGATTAGCCTAAAACATCCAGCTGGTCGTGAGAGAGTATGGTGAAGACCAATAAATCTGCAAGGATTACATTTGACGTTGGCTCTGATATGTTCTGGGAATGTATATGCTTCGACGTGCGTACAGAATTAGTTCCTGTTCGTACAGAATCAATGAATGCTAATTACTACCTTGATTGATTGATACGGAACCACCAGTCAGAGTCTTCGAGTCTTCGGCACCTCAGCCTTCAGGCTTTTTGTGCTCATGTTTATACCGTTTATGTGGAGAGACCAGTAGTCCTTATTAGGCTCAACAGTCTTTTCACTAGGTTCTTCTTGTTGGAATCCTTCCTTGAGCGTTCTAGTCCTAGAAGTCTACATCTCCAATGAAACAGTGCTTCGAATATAATGTGTGAGACTGTTGCCTCCTCTTCCATGCACAACCGACAGATAGGTTCATCCCTATTGTATGCATATGTTTCCTAAGAGTCAGTCACCGGTGAGTAATCCCCTTCCTCATTTAGCCCCTGCTGAGGTTTAATATTTCGTTAGTCAGAGCATCATGTGATACTGTGGCCAACTTCATAGCATAACACCATTTTGTTATTTAAAATTGGAAACTTGTTATGAAGGCAAACTGCATTTATCGGGGGTAATATTCCTAGTGCATTTAATTTTTGCGGAAAAATTCGGAAAAAACGAGTTTCTAAGTAATTAAAAAGTAAGTTCCAATTTTTCCTGTGGATGCACGAGGGACATTTGGTAAGATTATTTCCTGAGTTAAATAAACATTTTATTTTAAAACATTTTTTTAATTAAAATAATAAGAACAATAATTAAT
The DNA here is from genome assembly GCA_947563755.1 of Lochmaea crataegi. Taxonomy (NCBI): domain Eukaryota; kingdom Metazoa; phylum Arthropoda; class Insecta; order Coleoptera; family Chrysomelidae; genus Lochmaea; species Lochmaea crataegi. Next base: position 28,839,084 of record OX387434.1, on the reverse strand, counting down.
AAGAACAATATAACTTTCAAGCTAGGAAAGGTTTTGGCAACGATATTCCACATTACTTTTACACACAGTTCTTTGTAGTCTTCCCCATTAGCTTTACGCATGTTCCATGCCCAGTCCTTGAGGATTAAATTTAGCTCGCCTGTAGTTGTTGTCTGGAGCAATTGGTAATTTTTTGCTTGGCAAAATTCCATAAATTGCTTCCAGATCGATGTGTGAGTTTTCTGAGTATTTAGTGGAACACTATTTTCAACAGCCGCATTAATTTTACTTTCGGAAACATTTCCAAACCGATTCATTTAGAGTTTCAGTTGAAAAATTAATAAATTCGTAAGCGTTGTTTGTGATCTTTGTTGTTGGTAACGGTACATAGCAACACTGCATAGAAACCATCAAGTTTGTTTTTACAAGGCAAATTTTTTCGATTTTTTTTCCGGAAAAACTGCTGACAGCTAAGTTGACAGTTGTTAAGTAATTTTTCCACTTAAAATTTATATTTGACATACCAATTCTTGATAGCGATTGGTCAAAATTAATAGGAAGGAAATAATCAATATAAAATTTCCCTGGGCGCTTTCACCGGCTAAAGCATTATCAGAGGCTTTGTCCCAAAAAGTGAAAATCAAGAATGTCATCTCTAAAATGGTGTCACATTTTTGTGCGATGAAGGAAGTTGATGAAGTGGAGTATTGTTATTTAGCCGACTTCTGTTGTTTACGGTGGAGTTAAAAATTTGTCGATAGTGGAGCTACTCTGACCGCAGCCTTAAATCAAACACCTTCCGGCAGATTGAACCGGTTATATTCAATTAGGAATAGTCGTTATTGTTTGCGTGTGTACGCACGAACAATATTCCAAATCAAACTTGTTCGTTTTTTTCCGGCCTCGCGATGGATATAAAGATGATCACAATCAAGATATGTCTCGTAGTGAATGGTGGAGAGTCTCCTAGAAGAAGATAAATCCCATATAAATCTCAATCTTGAGTATATTATGCACGAGTTCACTTCACATAGTCTTAAAATAAAGTAATCTTAAAAAGCCTAGTTTGCGTTGCACTGCTCTCTAAGTATTGCTTGAACCAGTTAAGGAGCACTTAATATTAAGTTCCCGATTGGGTCTACTTAACTTCTACTTAGTAATCAATTTTCTTCATGGATGACATTTTCGAACTTGATTTTGATATCTTCGAAATCAAAGACTTTGAATTCCCGAGATGCAGCACACTGAATCTGATAATTTCCACGACATGAAGGAATTTCATTTTATCAAAGATTTTGAGTAACAAAGCAATGTTGCTCACGGTTTTGAGGATTGATGGAGGAAGCTCTGAAATTTCTAAATTATTTTTTAGTAAAATATTACCTAATTAGGCAATCCAGATCACGTGACCTAATATGGCCGTCCAGGGGAAACAATTTGAACAGCTGGTCAGTTTTGTATTGTCTATTCATTGGTAAAAAGTCTTCAAGAATTTTTTGTCGATTTTATTAGTGTGTTTTATATAATATGTATACGCTGTGGTTTGAATTTGTGTTTATTTGAAAACCTTCCTTGGATTTTAACCACATTTGTGAAATGAATGAACTCCTTGATATCGATATAAATAGTTATTTGGTATTTTCACACATTTTTTGTACCTAAGATCAGATGGAGGCTTTTAAAAGTTTACATGTCCAGAAATATTTTGAATTTGGCTTTGTGATGAAAGTGGGATCTACTTTAGTCAATGGAGTTGTCGTTTTAGTAGGCGAGGTAATACTTGGGTTTATTATTTTGGATGTTATATTAGCAGTATCCTACGTATGAAAAAAAGTACCTTAGAAACCCTGCAACATATACAGGAAATTTCCATATATGAATAAGAACAGCTAGGTCAAGAGATAGGTCAAAATTTGATGATCAAGACTCAAGACAATCCTTAAAGCCAAATAAAATCACTTTTCTCCAAAATAAACACTGTTGTGTATAACAAAAGACCAAAACCATATTTTTGTTTACCATGGAATTGCTTAATAACCAGTTTTCTCTGTCATTTGCTGGATAAAATCTTCCATTCTGGAGATGGTCTTTTTAATTTCGGTTTTTGTGTTAGGTATAGTTGTAATTAGCGCTTTCAGTTGCCTAGTTTGGTCTGCCGCACTTGTAATGAGGTCGTTGAGTTTCCAGTGTTCATTTTTCATCCTCTTGAAAAACTCGTCGTTTTCCTCTTTTGTTTTCTCAGGGGTCTCTATCCGTTTTCGTTTGTTGTATTTGCTAGGGCATCCTAGTTCCATCGAGTGCGCCCTTGGGGGTGACCTGATAACTGTGCATTTCTTCATAAAGATATTCACTGCCGGAGTCGTATCTGTAGTGCTTTCTTCCAGAGTTTTCTTGTTTCCACCTGTTTCAGGATTTTCTAGGTCCATATTCAAGTGTTCTATTATCATTTCTCAATTTTTTTGTATATTTTCTCCCATATGTGTTCCCATGAGCAGCTAGGGAAGTTTCGACCCGCAGACGTAGAGCCCCGCTTACATCTGTAAGGTTACTTACTCCGAGAGGTCGCCAATTATCCCGGAGGCACCGTTCAAGACCACCTCCGTGTGGCCACGCATTCATCGGCACGGTTGCTAAACACCTTAGCTTCCGGATTTCTTACAGCTGGTTTTCTCCTTCTGTCTGGGTTTTCATACCATATCCGGAGGGTCCCAGTTTTACGGCACCGGAAACTCGCCGTACACCCCCCATTTCAGGTAAGGACTTGCCAGTGTGTTCGGATATAACGTGTGATAGTTTGATTTCTTAACTGGCTTTTGCTAATGTTTCTTATCCGACACGGGTAGCCCCACTGACCATTTTTGAGCTGTTTGTTAGCTTCACTCCTCCCTTATCGTCCATTCGGATCGAGGAGGAAGGAAGTTACTAAGCTACTCCACCAACAACAAGATCTTACAGCACCTAGGAGTAGACAAAGGTCGTAGTGGGGAGGTTCCTAGATGCACATAAGCCCCATCTTAATCTTAAGTATGTTATTTACAAAATATATGTACTTATATGTATAATATATGGGTTATATTTGCATTTGAATATGTTTATACTGAAATGGAACCGATCCTATCTCACTATTGAAATAGATTTTTGAACTGCCTGAACTAAAAGTAGTCCGTTTAAGACCGACTTGATGGATATTTCCTGAAGTTGGGTAAAACCAAATCGGATTTACGGATTCCTAAATGCTTTTTACGTTGAACCACGCGATAAGTGATACCTGAGAGTAATAGGAAATTACCTAATATTATCACTCTTGGGTATTGCTAAGCGGGTGGTGAAAGGAAAATTGCATTTAGGAATTACTAAATCCGATTTGGTAATACCTAACTTTAGGAAATGGTTGGTGAAATTGGGAATAAGTCTGATAATCTTAAGGTTATGAGTTCGATCTTCACCCGGTGAGATTTTTTTTTCATTTAGCCAACTTTTTCCATTTTTGTCCACTTATTATTTTTTTCTGGAGGTTTAACTCCTGCCGCGTGTAAACTGCCAATATGTTCTAATTTTTCAAACTCTTAAAAATGGTTTGAAAAAAAATCATATCTATCTGTACTGCGCTTAAAAAAATTTCATTAATTCTCCTTCAACCAATCTAGTGAAAAAAAATTAATAAAGTCAATAAAAAAACGTCATCTCTTTTCACGTTCATTAACATTAGGATCACTTTTGAGAAACTCGTTTTGGCGTTGAACGTGAAATTTTTTCAGCCCATTCCCCAAGTCAAATTAGTAGGTCGGGCAAACCCATTTAAATTCTCTTAGGTTAGGAAAGAAGTATGAACCGGTAAAACCGTTCAAAGTTCTAGCTTAAAAAATGTTTTCGCCAGTAGTGGAACAAGAAAGAGTATTCTCCCTAAAATATACAGCGTGTTCATAAGGTACATGTTCATTTCTGGGAAGTGTTTGAAAGTTGTAATGCTTAATAATTTGAAATGATTTTCTTAAAGAGAACACAGATATATTTAATCCAGAAATTTTGGAGAGTGAGGCATGTAATTCTTGTTGGATCTACTGTAAATCCCTCTCGAAAAACGGGTTTTCAGCCTTCTGTTTTAAGATTATTAACGGCAAGTTTTGTGATTATTGTTAACTAGCGACATGCTACTCAGCAGCCTTATAGCTTCCACTTGCAATGTCTTTGTCCACCACACTTCCGTAGGCTATCATTGGTGTAACAGCTCTTGTTTATAGCCATAGGTCATCTTCGTGTGTGTACTTCAATTTTTTCCATATATTTTTCAGCAATCTACCGAGGACAATGGTAGCTTTATGTGTGTCCTATAAAAGTGAGTGTTCCATGAAAGCCTTTGATCAAAACTCGTTTTTTTTAGTAAGTGGAATCACCATTCCTCAAAGCATTATTGGTTTTAGGCCATATTTTTTGTAAAGTCGATAATAATTTATGTTGTAGTATTGAATGTTAGTCTTTCTCTTATGCAGCAGTTATTAACTATATTCAAGGCTGTTTGCATTTCTCCGATACCACTCCAGCAAACTTGCCCATGACTACAACAGCAATGATGTCTCCATGTCCAAGACAGTAATAGTAGACGGTGATAACACTTCTCCTTGTGGAAATCTTCCACCCTTCCTTGCCTTGTATTTAGTTGGATAAAAATGAATATCATGATAGAAATATCATCATCGTATTTCGATTTTACCTGTGATTTAAATGAATGATTAAAACCCGAAACGGTCATTGTGACTTAACTACAGTGTGGAACAGCCAAATGGAATAAATTCGATAACGAATAAATGAGGGCGTGTTGGGAAAAACGCTTGGACATGTCGATTTGTATTTTTAAGGCCTAGGTCTCTAATATACTATTTCTTTATAATATCAGGTTAGATAATTTGTCACTTGCTGCAAAACCCTAACGTCCCTTCTACCCCAAAAAGGGTCATTTTTTAGCGGTTATAGAATGAAAATATATTCAATCACCCTGTATAAGTGAAAAGTTATAAAAAGTAAATATCTGTTTCAGCTACTACGTATCCCGACTGATTCTATTCTTTAAATCCGCGGAGTTTATTACATCGGAACGGCATGAATTGTACGGCCCTACGGACTTTTTGGCGAATTTCGGAGGATTACTTGGACTCTTTACAGGATTTTCGATTCTCTCCCTCATGGAAGCCATTTATTTTTTGACAGTCCGGTTATGTTGCAATTCCAGACTTTATGGTTATTGGGCAGGGCCCGAAAAGTAAAACATTTGAATTTATATTGAAATTTTGTGTTTACCGATTTCAAATCTGTAATAAAAGTTTTATCTTAAAATTATATCAATAAATTTCTACCCGTATTTGCATTTTATTACAAAGAAAATTTTAGATACGTACCCCAAATTTAATGAAATTTATTTTGATGTTTGTTTTTTTCATGTATACAGGGTGTTTTTGAAATAAACTGAAAGAACGTTGTGTATTCATAATTTAAATTTGTTGATAAAATTAGATGTAGCGAAATTTATGAGGTTAAAAGGTTGTTAGTTAGTGTCCGAGACCAATTCGCTTTATCCGGAGCCAAGCTTGCCATCAGACACGATAGACAACTTCCTAGGGCGACAACTTGATAAAGGCGGCAATTTTTTTATTATCTGGAAATGTAAAGAACCGAAATATTCCTGCCGATCAACTAAAACACAAACATTAGTCAACTCCACGGAAAATTTGGAAAAAAGTACGAAAATGCATTCATTCAATAATACGATTAGAAAACAACTTCCTTGCAGATTTGGTCATATTCTAATAGGTACTTGGTAAGAGCCATTTCAAGTCAAGGATTAAAAACGATTTAAGATCGACTATAAATAACATGCATAAGATCGACCATGAAGCAAAGACGTTTAAACGCATTGTCCATTTTGTATCTGGAATGTGACAACAGAAAAAAATGTTAGTTTGAACGGAATTACTAATGATTTTGCTGATTATGCAAATTTGGACTATCATAATTTTGATTAAAAATATTGCAGTGGTATGCTTTTTGTGTCGCAGAATTCCTTTTTCGATAGGAATACTAAAAATCCAGCTTTCCTGAATTTTCCTTCAGTTTTTCGGACAAGCCAATTATTTTTTGAGAATTTTTTCCATCTTTTGAAATAACCTCACAAAAAATGCGCTCACAAAAGTCCCAGCTTGTTGCAAACTACTTTAATTGGCACCCGAGAAATTTTGTTGTATATCTTCGGTGTTTGGAACTATGTTTTGATTAGAGGCCCATTGCCTATTTTGTTGTTGCTCGTTACTCATGTTATTTTACAGTCACTGATTCACCGCATTCGATCGTCCTAGATACAAATAGTATAACCGGTTTTCTGTAGAAAGATTCGGTTTTCCGCCAACCCTAAATTCTTGGAAAAATTTGGCAATGCTGTGGAAGACGTAAAACCTTGTTTTTCTAATTCATAGATGTGCGTTTGCAAATGTAACTTAATATACTGTAATGAAATATCCCATCGATTAATGAATTTAAATGTAGTTTTATGTGTGTTCAAATGATCATAGTTGACTACCCGAACTCTTTTCAATAGGAGTATCCAACGTGATTTTAAATTACAACCAATTTATTGTCGTACCTTTTATTCAGCAATTCAACTGCATTTGCATAATTTTCATTAGTTAGTGGCAAATCATTTATTAAATGTAACGCCTCTACTGACAAACCACTCTTGAGATATAAAAAATTCTGCGCATGTTCCAAAAAACTATTTTTATGAATAATTGCCGTATACAGATCAATAAATGATTACCAATCCTCAATTTCGCCTGAAACTGTTATGAATATTTGGATTTAGAATTGTTAATTTTGGCATACCATTATAATGATATCCTATGTTAGTCCTTGGTGAGACTGCAAAATGTTGCGAACCTGAATTTGATGCGAGTTTAGATAAGTCAGTTAAGGATTTTTTTCATAGAGATTCTACAGATAGAGGCAACAAGCCATAGGCCGCTGTGTAAAAGTGGGAATGTCCTTCCGAACCCCGGTGAGAGAGAAAGAGGCAGACGATCAGCGGTTTTTCTGTCTTTGTCTGTGTTTGCAGCATGCGCGCCATCAGAGAAAGACAGCATGAGCCTCTGACTTTCTATCTTTCTCTCACATGGTGACGGGTTTCGAGCTGTCTTGTTGCCTCTATCTGTAGTATCTCTATGATTTTTTTTCAACAAAACTGTTGTTTCACTTTGCCAAAATATCAAAAAGATTAGGGTTGGTTATATTTGAACATTAAAAATAATAATCTGTCAATGAGATAATGGTGTTTTGTGAAAGTTTGAGGGATTTAAATGGAAGCCATGTTAAATTTTCCCAAAATGTTTTCAAATATTAATCTATGAGGAATATAATGTTTTCAAATTTGAAATATATCCTTAGGTATGAATTTTGGATATTTATGGAATATGTCAAGTCCAGTTGATACATAGATCTAAACTAGGTCAAGCCCAGTTAACCTTTTTTGTCTTAGACAAGCTGTATCCTGTTCATGTGCTAAGTCCATACAAAGTTTATTCTTCGATGTCTGCGGAACTTAGAAACACTGTAAGAGACCAGTTGCAAATTTCCGGCATATGAATCACATTATTCTAGTGAAAAAACAAAGGAACAGTACTTGGGTAATCATATAAATATATCAAGAATGTTTAACCTTTAACTTGGAAAATGCCAAGAAAAAGGAGTGCCACAAGGGATGATTGCAAAAGAATGGCTACACTCTGACATTTTCAATTATAAATTCAATTATTCCTTCAAGAGCTCTGATATGTGACAATTTCAAACTTCAGCTTTAGGAATCGTTGCCAGAAACAAGACAAAATATTCAAACGAAATGTGATGAACATTTGACTGTTGCGTCTAACAGATACAAACTAAAAGGTGAACACAAAAAAAGTCTAGGGTTAATATATTTCAAAAACTGGTAATGATTGATTTACAGAAGTGTTTGCCAACTCCAGACCTCCACAACAGACAAAGCTTTTATTCGTTGAAACCCTGGACCTATAATCTGACAATTTACGACGCCACTTTGCAAAATTCATTCTGTATGATGTGGGATGGAAGCATTTCTGGCAGGGGAGGAAACGAAGTAGCGTCATGCATTGTAAAGTGGGCTCTTTAGAATGTTAATCATCTTACATTATGGTCTGACAATTGCCCCAGTCAAAATAGAATAGTATAGTATTGTGTTATTTTTGGATAATGAATCTTAAACCTAATCTTCAGATGATATCTCACAAATTCTTAGCCAGAGGACATACGCACATGGAAGCTTACATTCTGTAATTGAGCGTGAAAGAATAGTATATTCTGTAACAAGGTTAGAATGAAAATTCGATGCGAGTGGAAAGTTCCGAGCGCGAGCCGAAGGCGAGCGTGAGGAACCACGAGCATCACGAATTTTCATTCTAACCGAGTAGCATACTATACTTTCTCCACGATCGAAGATTTTAAATATATATTTTTAAATGGAAATGAACTAAAAATAATTTATATTACTGAACTCAATCACAATTATATTAGGTAAACACTCAATAATTCAAGAAACATTCTACTTTGTATTAATTGTTATATTTGTACAGTTCTCGAAATGAAAAACTGGTGCATCATTGGAGGAATTTTCAACAATTGCGAGGTTAAGTTAGGTTAGGTTACGGTTAAGTGACAACAATAATTTTGCCACTTTCTCAAGTTTTGCCACTACGATGACAATCAACTGCGTCAAGGCTAATGCTATTATTGCTAACCAGTGTGAGAATATTATTCTATCACTAGAGATAAAATGTAAATACATTTAAATTGCTTGGCGGCAGAGATGTTGCAGAATATTTCTTCAATCTCAAGAGAGAGAATTCCAGCATTCTGTAATCGAATTTGATTTCAGAATTGGCAAATTCTGTGATGATCGTGGAGAAAGAAGATTCTGCAATTCCAAATAATAACACCGTGGGATTGGCCACAACTTGTGCGATTATGTGGCTCCAAAAAAACAACTGAATGTTGTGTCCATGGAAACTGAAAATTTGAGACATTTTGGATGTATGTATAAAGGACCCAATGCAATTCATTTATTAAAAAAAAGCCGAATGTTGTACGCATTTTTTGATCTCGACTGCTGTACAATTGCAGATATGAAGAGAAAGTCCTGGCATGCTATACTATAAAACAGATTATTTTAATAAAGAATATTTTATCGTCGATTTAAACAAAAAAACAAGATCTGTGAACATGCCAAATGAACTCCCTTGTCCACGAAATGAATTTATATTTTCAAAAAAGTATCAACACCTACAAAAATTGTTACAATAGGTACCATCACGATATCACAAATTTTTATAACAGTTTGAAACAAGAAACAGAAAATTCTGACGACGAATCAGAAAATCCTTACAACTCTTTAACTTAGACTTCATAATTGTCTAGTAATAATTCAATATGACGGGAACAGGTAGTATTTGTTCGGATGAACTGATGGTTTGTATACAGTGTGTAAAATCTAAACGGAATTAATTCATTATTTCAGTTACTGTACATATTCATCGAAAATCCCGAAACACTTCAAATTTAAATTATAAATTGACATTCTTCAACGTGAAAAGGGGATCCCTACCTTAAACCCCCTTCGAATGACAGGTACAACCCCCAATTTTTTGGATGGGAAGTCTAGGCTTATGATATCGTTTGAAAGGTCTCTTCATTCTCTATACAAATATGTTTTCAAATTTATTGCAACAATTAAGTTAGAATAAAATAAAATCATGTTACGTGGTTACCGAAATTCGCTACAATACAATCAAAAACTAAAATGTAATGCAAAACGTAATAAAATGTAAAACACTAAAAGGAACTATGAATGTCACAACGGAGTGAATACTCAAAATTTCCACCGCAAACGTCTAGGCAACATCCTAATCTTAAATAAAACTGTCTTCTAACATTATTTAACATATCAGGCGTGATCGACCTAATCGCAAGTGAGTGTTCTTTCAAGTCATTTGAATCAATAGGTTTAGTTTTGTAAAGAATGCTCTCCACATATCCCCATAAAAAGGAATCTAATGATGTGAGATCAGGTGAACGCGCTGGCCATTCTATTGATCCTCGCCTCCCTTTCCACCGATTGGGAAATATTGCATCGAGGTACTGCCGGACATTGCGTATTCAATGGGGGGGAGGTGTAGTTTCCACGTGTAATGAAACCAAATACCCTAAGCCATTTGCGACCACTACACAGTGTGGGACTCGCCTTGCAGCCCTACCCACTAAAGAGTCCACCTCTCCTTCCGCACCACGCATCTGGAACCGCCTATTAGGCATGACATTAGAGGCAAGCCGGGTATTCGACCGTCGAATCAGTTTCATTACATCTCCATCTGTCTCCTTTGGTGCACTCGTTCTTCTTCCTCTTTATTCCTCATTACTTTGGTAATGAAACTCCTCCAACATTCCAATTCCCTATTGACTCAGTCATCCAGCCTATTATATTGTCGGGGGATGGACGTTTTCCGACATTTCCCCAAAAATTTCTTCTGTTATCATCCCATCTGGCGCATTTGAAAACTGTGTGCTCCACGTCGTCTGTCTCCCCACAATAGATGCAGTTATCATCGGGTGTCTTTCCAATCTTGTGCGTGTACTTCCTGAAACTACCGTGCCCGCAAAAAAACTGGGTCATGAAATAGCCGCTCCTCCGAAATCCACACTGATTCCATCTTACCACATCCGGAATTAACCGCTTCGTCCATTGGCCCGTGGAGGTCCAAATTTGCCACCTGCTTTGCCACTCCACCAATGTCCTGCGTCTCTCGGTGTTTCTTATGTCGTTATTAACTACCATTCTTGTCTATTGGTTGGGTGCCTGCTATCACCAGAGCTGCCTACAAGGAGACAGTCCTGTACGCACAAATGATTCTGATAACGAAGGCTCTTTGTGCCTACAATAACATACTTTATTTATTTATTTATTTATTTATTTATTTATTTATTTATTTATTTATTTATTTATTTATTTATTTATTTATTTATTTATTTATTTATTTATTTATTTAAGAAACAAACAGGTATAGCCTTTACTTCTATATTTATTTATCCGGATCACCTGCCTCCACACTGGTGCCGCATACAGCAACACAGATGACCCAACACCATATAATGCCCTTCGTTTCCAGTAGCCCGGTCCCCTGATGTTCGACATTATCCTGCTCAGTGCAGAGAGTTACTTTTTTGCTTTTTCGCAAGTTTTCTTCACATGTTCACCGAAACTCATCTTTTCATCCAGCCACACTCCTAGGTATTTAACCTGTTCGAGAGGTGGGATCTCCAGGCTACGCACCTTAAACACTATATTTTCCCTCTTTCTGGGAACCTTCACAATAATTGCTTCCGTTTTCCCAGGTGCGAGTCTAGGTGGTTTTCCCAATCCAGTATTTTATATCAACAATGGACTCATTTACCCTGTGCATAAGTGTGTCCTTGACAACCATGCCGAGGTCGTCTGCAAAACCAACTGTGTCGCATCCAGCGGGAAGGTTCAGCCTTAGGGTATGGACAGAAAGAAAGCGGGTTTCCTGCTCGCTGGTTACCGGCGCCGATCGGCGCCTAAATTTACTTATGGTTGATAAACGTAAGCGCACAGAGACAAAGCAGGTGTTCAGCTGCTTTCTTTCTGTCCATACCCTAAGAATTCCATCATAGAGCACGTTCCATAACAGAGGACCGTGTCACCCCCTGCGTTATTTTTAGGTGTGACTTACACACAACGCGCAGTCGTCCCTCGAGGTAATCTATTATTAGGTTTGTCAGGCTAGCATCAATTCCCGCTTCAATCGGTTTCTTTGTTATTGTCTGCCATCGGACCGTATTAAAGGCATTCCTAATGTCGAGCAGCACTATTGCACCCCATTTCTCCAGGTGATTTTGAGCCAGCTCGAGTACTTCAGTAATGGCATCCATCGTCGACCTCCCCTCTGTGAAGCCATACTGGTGCGGCGATAAGGGCAGTTTTCGTTTTAGTTCACCTTTCAGTTTCTGCTTGATCATTTTTTTTAATAATTTACTCATCACATCAAGAAGGCAAATTGGCCGGTATTTGTTTTCTCCACATATTTGTTTCCCTGACATGGGGCTTCCCCATATGTCAGGAAAAAGTTTCTAGCATATTTCTTCTTTCTCATCCTCTGGTAGCTCGTATGGAGTTAATAGGTGTTTGAATCTGTTGGTTACTATTTCATACCCATTCCCCCAAATGTCATTCTCGAGGTCATCGCATAGCTGTTTCCAGTTGCTCCTTTTTGTATTGCGAATTTCCTTGTCACTGTCTTACCTACTGATACAAGAGTTTCCAAGACTTGTACTGTATTCACCGCTTCTGTCGCAATTTCATCGAAGCGTGATAGATATTCTTTGATGCTTAGTTGGGTTTGGTTTGGTCCTCTATTTCCGCTCAGTGCCTTTACTCCTTGAAGAGCCGTCCTGAAGCTCGGGCACTTCGCTGCGCCCGCCCTGTGCCCCTTGGTATCGCATAGGGGCATGCCTCTTCTTCCTTGCAGTCTTTAGCAGAGTGCCCAGTCCCCACAATTAAAACAATTATCCGCCCTGTCCTAACCTATGCACTCCTTGGTTTTATGGTTGTAGGCCCAACATCTGTAGCACCTGTCTATTCTGTGCCGCTTCTCTGCTACACAACGTACCAGTCCAATCCTTAGGGTTCTCACAGATGTCAGTTTGTTGGCTGCCTCCGCATCCAGAGATGCTGTTATTGCCGCCGTGTTGTTTCTCATGCATCATTCAGTTCTTCCTTTGTGGTTTATTCTTGTGGGCTTCTGATATTTATTAGCTACTTAAGTTCAGGGGTTGCTTTTAGCATTCCCCCTATATTAGTCATGGCCTCCTTGTCTTTGCCTAGGGTAATCAGAAGCTTCCCGTCTTTAGTGCTTCGTATGGTACGAATTGCGTCTTTTTTGTCGCTGGTTCCTAGTGTCCTCACCACTTATGACTATACTGTATCTGAATGCCGGCCTTGATTTCTTGACACTTTCGGGCTCCCCTTCCCCCCCCCTTGAACTTATCTGTGGTAACACGATTCTCTGTACTCTCTGATTCCCTGTACATCTTCTGAATGGTGAGGTTCATTTCTGGGTCTTGTGGTTCCACTAGAACTACCTTCACAGTAGAGTGTGGGGTGTTCAACGGGTTTCCGACCTCGATTTTTATGTTCTCGCATAGTCCCTCCTCCCAGTCCATGCTTTTAGCCCCCAGGTCGTTGATTCACTCGAGAGTTTTCAAGGCTTTGCTATCGCTCAGCCAGGGGTCCGTCTGAGTAGTGATCTTCGCGGTTTTTATCCTAGGCGTTCCCGTTTCGATGTCTATCGATATTTTTTCTATGGGATTGTAGTGGTGATTCTGTAGCCACGTCTTAATGGAGCTCCTTTTATACATGTTTGCATTTCTCGTGAGTTTTGCCGATATTCCCTTGATGGTTTTTTGGATGTTTGGTTGCAGGTTTATCATTCTGGTGAGATCTTCGGCTAGTTTGATTGTTGCGGCCATCGTCTCCTCTTTTACAAAGACCTCTAAACATTCCACTTTGTTATATGGATCCTCTTCTTTTCCTTCTCTTTTCCTTTTTTTCATTCCTCCTAAAGAGTTGCATCTGCCTAACTTCCTTAGCAGTATTTCTCCGTTTCCAGCTCTTCCCTTGTTGGTCAGTTCGTCGACTGTAAGGTCAATGCTAGCGTTCAGCGCTTAGTCTTCATTGATTCTTTTGTTTTCATTCTGGTTAAACATATGGTTCCCACGAGTAGCTAGGAATTTTCATCGTCCGTCCCGGCAGAGCCCCGCTTGCCGGGGTAAGACTAGGTGTAATGGGATGTCGCCCGGTATCTTAAGGGCATCGCTTATGATGCCTACCATCATGCCTACCATACCATCAGCACCATTGCTTACACCTTAGTATTGGTTTTTTTTTCAGCAGATTGTCTCCTTCTGGACTCTTCTGTCTGGGTTTCCATACCATAGGCTTTTTGTCACGGTTGCCTCCGGACGCAGTGGCTTCTGCTGTCTACACTCACACAACATAGCCACCTCCCCTATGTTGTTGGATTATTTTATCGAGGTTTACTTCTCTATTCCTTTTGATCCGCGGGCAATTATTGGGACCCCATGCAGGATCCTTATTCATTGCCTACCCCAGGGTTGGTCGCTCATGAGTCCCTTGCAGCGCTCAAAAGCACCAGGCCCTTATAGCGTTAAAAAACGCGGAACCCTTGTGGCGCTGACAAGCACGAGTCCCTTGACTGACCTCACCACCTGGAGACCCCCTATGAGCCATTGGGACGCGCCGTGTCGGGTGGAAAACCCCGCCTCCGAAAACTTGTATCCGGAGTACGGAAATTTGCCAAACCTGGAATGACATTTTTGAAGTAGTGCCAAATAATGATCGCCATTCAAATTGCCATCAATGAAAAAAGGGACCAATGATATGGTTTTCAGCAATCTCTGCCCAAACATTAACCTTTCGAGGGTATTGCGTGTTTTTCTCTCATCCAGTGAGGATTTTCCATTGACTAGTAGCGGCAATTTTGCCGATTAGCATGACCGTTTATGAAAAAGTGCAGTCATCAGAAAACATAACGTCTTCTAATTGGTTGGTTATCCAACATGTCCATCATTCACTCACAAAAATAAGTTCCCCTATCAAAATTGTCTTCCATCAGCTCCTCAGTAGGTATCATTTTATAGGGATGCATTTTATTTTATTTTTATGTTTACGGTGGATGCGTGGCTAACATTGAATATTGTGGATGCCTGTCTGCTCGATGTATATGGGTTTTCCTAAAATTTAGGCATCACATCTAATTTGATTTCATCACTCATGGAATTGGGAGCTGGTTTTTTTATCTGCCTTACATGACCAAACTCGCGAAACTGCTTCTCTATTTTACCAATTGTTCCGTGGGATATGGACGGTGAATCAGGAAATTTCTTATGAAATAGGCGAGTTGTGTATATTATCATTCATTAAAAATCAGCAAAGTACTTTCGACATCTTACATGGCATCAATTTTAGGAAGCTCTAATGATGGCATGAAATATGTCGAAATTGAGTACTGATTGACTTTTCATAAATAATAATATATACAAACTATCAGTTTATCTGAGCAAATACTACCTGTTCCCGTCTTCAAGTCTAATAATAATGACTTAATAATATAAATTGAATTGATGAGGCTTTTACTTGTTGAAGATCCATACTAATGATGAAATAAAACAATTTAATTTGTTTAAATCTTCATTTTTATTTTGAACTAACGTTCAAATTAAAATTAGTGACGCGTTTCGCTATACACTAGCTTTTTCACCTTAATACGAAATTCTAAGATATTGACAAAAGTATTATAATATATTTAAATAGGGATAAGTACAAAAAGTGCCTAAATACGAAATTCTAAGATATTGACAAAAGTATTATAATATATTTAAATAGGGATAAGTACAAAAAGTGTCTAAATACGGAATTCTAAGAATGTTACAAAGGTATTGAAAAAGATTACCTGGAAAATTTTATCCACAACCATCACATCTTCTAGGTAAAAAGGTTTAATAAGGGAGAATGGTTGATATCTATTTGGTCATTAAGCAGATTACCTGAATTTTTGTTTTTGTTAATCTCGAGGGCTTCTAAAAGATTTAATTAAAATGATTTGGGTTCTACATGCAAAATTTCAAAATTTGAGTCGAAAGTGTGTTGGTTTGTTAATAGATGATTTGAATAGTTGAAATCTAATTTGTTGTTGTCATAGCTGCGTTTGTGTTCTGAAATTATAGTTTTAAAGTTCCTAAAAGTTCTACCGATATAAATTTTGTCACATTTTAATTTATAAACACCAGATTTGTTTAATTTTGAGGATTTAGATTTGTTATTTTTAATGAATTTAGATAGATTGTAGTCGGTTTTGAAGCAAATTTTCATATTTAAAGATTCTAAAAATGATTTGATTTTTAGGATGGTTGTAACGTTAATTTCGTTCACTTTACTTCCCTCGATTGAATTAATAAATTATCGTATGGGCGGCGAATAGCCAGTCCTTTCTCATGCCCAACACCGAGAAATGTTTCAAGGCTGAATATATTTACTGTCGACGAGAGTCGAAATCAACGTTTCTATGCGCGATGATCGAGGCCCGTCTGTCGGAAAATAGTCACGCCCATCTTGAAATTCCCACTTCGATTTCGTGTCTCTTCTTCTTCTACCAATTATAAATCAAATATGAATCAAGAATTCACTACTGAAAGGTAAATTCCTTTCCTGGTCAAATCGTATGAGCGTGACACGAACATGAGACGTAAGTCGGTTGTCGTTCACATGATTTAGTGTATTTAAACAAGTGGCAAAGGGGTTTCGTTCTTCTTTCCTGCATACATGTGCTATTGAAGCCTTATGGCTTATATTATCTTATCTTAGAAGTGCATTCATTTGAGTGGTAAGTCATTTCGCTTAAATGTATAACTAACTCTCCTTTCTTAATAGCTTCTACCTTCCTATCTTTATTATGTAGCAATATCATTCCAGTGCCAGGAATAATATATATCGATATGAATTTGTTTTTCTTTCAGTTTTTTTATATTATCTATTTAAAAATATCTATTTAAAAATATATACGTATTTAAACAAATGTATGTATTTACCGGTGCAGAATCGGTTATTCTATTTTATCGTTTTTTTATTTGCTTTCTTTTTATCTAAAAATACAGGATGTATGAACCACGTTGTCAAATAATTTTCTTTAATATCATACTTGTAATATCATACTTCAGACATCCTGGATTTTTGTTGAATTTGTGAAACTTTACCTGATACTATATCTGTTCCCTAGCACTTTACCTGGGACGAAACTTTACCTGGGACGAAACTTTACCTGGGACGAAACTTTACCTGGGACGAAACTTTACCTGGGACGAAACTTTACCTGGGACTAAACTTTACCTGGGACTAAACTTTACCTGGGACTAAATTTTACCTGAGACACTTCCTGGAACTTTACCTGGGCCAGGACTTTTACCTGGAATACTCTACCTGGGAATATTATCTGGGACAAGATATGTAACTTCAAAAGGACACCAAGGACACCATCTCCTCACCATCACTCCAGGAAAGTAATATATATATTTCATCGCTTCTTCAACGACTTCAATAAAAACTAGTCAATTTTTTTTTACTTTGTTTGTAACAAAAGTCAATATACAACTTGTAAATTTAATAACGTTGTTCATATAGTTTTTTTCCCTTCCAATCTTCCAGGATTTGTCGCTATAATGCAGAGGTGAATAACAAATAAACTAGTATTATTCAGAGTGGCGCCCACTTACCTTTCCTAATTTACATCATTTATCTTTATTTCACTTTAAATAAATTTCAAGTAGAATTACCCGCGAACCGGTAAGACTACTCTCTGAATTTATACTAGTTTGGTCTCAGAATCTACACCTGAGGTGCTCTCTAACCTGAGCAGCCGTTGCAAATTGGCACCCGAACGTGTGTGGGCCTTGTTTTACACATCTGCTTTATATCGATAAATCTTGAAACTTGGAAGTTTGGACAGTAGTTGAAGTCAGAAGCAATATCTTTTCTTTCACTTATCGTATTATTTATCTTTCTATCTGTTACTTATCATATCGTTCATATGTTGAGTTGGTAATATCTATTTTTATTATCGTTTATCTAACATATCTTTATATTTTTATCGTATATCTTCACGTATCGTACCTATAAAATTTTATTTTTCGTCAATATCAACAGTACTCGTTTTTTTTACTCTTTTATCTTATATTTTTAATACCGTAAATTAACGTATGATAAAATGGCACGAATTTTCAAATTAAATGTTGATTATCTTATATCTCATGAATTGGATTGAATGATTTTTCAAAATTTAGTAAAAGCTCAATAGTTAATAATTTTTGTTAGATTAAACCATGTTTTTTTCCTTTAATTTCATTTTTCTGATTATATATTTAACTCCCGTTTCTTCAAAATATGTCTCTGTGGTGCTATAAGTTAATCAGTCATGGGTGTGAACTAGATAACATCATTGTAACATAAGGTTACTCAATTTGGGGTATATAATTTTGGAATGTTAATTAGTTCAAGCTAAAATCAGTATGTTCCATAATATTATATATCTGTATCTTACCTTATCTTTTTCAGTTGAATTGTGTCAAGTTACACAAACTGAAATATCTTCCCTTATCTTTTTCAGTTGAATTGTGTCAAGTTACACAAACTGAAATATTTTCCTTATCTTTTCCAGTTGAATTGTGTCGAGTTACACAAACTGGAATATTTTCCTTATCTTTTTCAGTTGAATTGTGTCAAGTTACACAAACTGAAATATCTTACCTTCCCTTTCCCAGTTGAATTGTGTCGAGTTACACAAACTGGAATATTTTCCTTATCTTTTTCAGTTGAATTGTGTCAAGTTACACAAACTGAAATATCTTACCTTCCCTTTCCCAGTTGAATTGTGTCGAGTTACACAAACTGGAATATTTTACCTTACCTACCTTTTTGTGTGCCAGAGTAAATGGCACATGGAAATTATCTTACCTTGTGTCGCAATGAACAAGTATCGTATATTAGCTTAGCTTGCTAAAGATAGTTTCCTTTATTTTTGACTCTTATAGCACAACAGCATAAAAATTACCTATTAACTATTACTTAATACTTTTTTTCAAGTTATTTTTGAAAATTTTCGTACCTCATTTTTATATATCTTTCCTAATTTTTCATTCTATTTGTGTTGTATGTTGGTGTCTCGAATATTTTTTTAATCTTTTTATCATAGAGATTTTCCTTTTCTTTGACTAGAAAACGATAATGACTTTCTTTCCCTACTACTGATTAGCAAATTAACATTCGTGTTCTGGGATAAATGAGTAGTGTAATAAATATTTTCCTAGCCGGATGGAATTCTAATCTAAGAATTATAATATAAAATCTGTTGAGAATTTTTTCGAATTTTTAAAATATTCAAATTTATTATAATTTTGAAAAAGTTTTTTTTGCACCGTCAAATCAAATTGAGTAATAAACCTGTTGCGCACATGCATAGAGGTTAATGAATTGGGTCTAATTGATTTGGAGAAATATCGGATATACCTTAAATGTTTAGGGGTGATATTATATCTTCAGTACCTTATCTTATCTTAATTATCGTAGTTTACGATAAATATCTTACCTTATCTTATCTTATCTTATCTAAGTGGACAAGGGTAGTAAACTTGTCTACTGTACTATATATTTTATAGTACTTATCTTATCTTATCGTTACGGACAAAGTGTCTTGTCTGTATTTATATACCGAAAGGGTATATTAAATTTTTTTTAAAGACCATTGACAATTTGACTTTGCAATTAACTTACATAGTTGCTGACATATCAGGGGATATCGAAGTTATTATCTTAGCTCTAAAGTTTTATTACTTCAGTTATCTAAAATTTCTATCATCTTAATTATCTTGAAATTTTAATATCTTAACTGTTTTAAAATTTCCTTTATCTTAATTATCTTAAAAATTTTCATTACCTTCATGTTGAAAATTTTTAGTATCTCAAGTGTTTTAAATTTTTTTATTATCTATTTGTTAATATGTTCGAGATGTCAACTTACATTACAGAAATTCTTTTTGCCTATCTTCAATCAATATCTTACCTAATATCTTGTTTACTTAAAATTTTTCTATTTTGCTCATTACATACCTCTATCTATGATCATTCCGAAAGATTGATCTAGATATTTCACTTATAGACATGGATTCAATCTGTCTATATTTTATTGCATCACATTTTCCCTTTTTGATATATTTTTTGTTGGATTTCTCAGCAGTGGGTGTTGAGGGAGCTCAGAGCGGTCTGGAATGTGTTTCAGGGTTCAGCGTCGGGGGGTTAATCAGCCTGGGAGGCAGAGGTGGCTAAGGTCTGCTGTCATTTAGTTAAATCTACTTGGGGGGTTAGCTACTGCGTTTGTGCCAACATGGCTCACATATCGCTCTGGGGATTTTCCAACAGTACTGTTGTGGGATGCCGTTGTCAATTTCTCTTTTCCCCAAATTTCAGCTTGACAGGAGCTACATTCTGTTAGGGAGTAATACAAACTTCCTTGGCATTGTTCCAAAACATTTTAGCTTGACAGGAGCTACATTCTGTTAGGGAGTAATACAAACTTCCTTGGCATTGTTCCAAAACATTTTAGCTTGACAGGAGCTACATTCTGTTAGGGAGTAATACAAACTTCCTTGGATTTGTTCCAAAAAATATTTTTTTCTATTCATATGATAGTAGTAATTAAATAAAGAAACATTTCATAAATAATAACTCATCCATATCTTTTTTTATCTAACTGAGGGATAATCAATGTATCTGATGGGAGTCTCATTTCTTCCCTTATCTTATCTTATCTTTAGTCATTATCTTTGGGAACCCACTGATGCAGTGATTTATCTTAATATTAAATTTCTAAATTATTGGTATGTAGATACCTGGTACTGGTTCCGCTTTTCTCAGAATTTACCGTTCAAAGTTTCTGCTGTGTTTGTGAGATGATTTTTTTTTCCTAGTGTTCTGCTTGCGCGATGACCAATGGCTACTGTGGACGCTAACTGGCAACCTCCCTGGTAAGAGCCTAGGAAGAAAGAAAATCACCTGGCGTACCGGTGAAGACTTTGGACCGTTCCCTTCCTTTCATTTTTTTTATCTTTATTTTTCTCTAAATTAATTATTCGGAAGAATCCTCAAACTCTTTTCCTTCAGTATCGCAGTGACTCGTTCCTTTCTTCTTAGTCTTCCTATCGTTCAATATCTTCTTAATATCTTCTTTATTTCAGTCTCGTAATAGCTCAATGATTTTCACTTATAAAAAATTTTTTTTTTGAAAAAATTTTTTTTTCGGGTTGTAAGGGTGTGTAACGTTAATTTCGTTCACTTTACTTCCCTCGATTGAATTAATAAATTATCGTATGGGCGGCGAATAGCCAGTCCTTTCTCATGCCCAACACCGAGAAATGTTTCAAGGCTGAATATATTTACTGTCGACGAGAGTCGAAATCAACGTTTCTATGCGCGATGATCGAGGCCCGTCTGTCGGAAAATAGTCACGCCCATCTTGAAATTCCCACTTCGATTTCGTGTCTCTTCTTCTTCTACCAATTATAAATCAAATATGAATCAAGAATTCACTACTGAAAGGTAAATTCCTTTCCTGGTCAAATCGTATGAGCGTGACACGAACATGAGACGTAAGTCGGTTGTCGTTCACATGATTTAGTGTATTTAAACAAGTGGCAAAGGGGTTTCGTTCTTTCTTTCCTGCATACATGTGCTATTGAAGCCTTATGGCTTATATTATCTTATCTTAGAAGTGCATTCATTTGAGTGGTAAGTCATTTCGCTTAAATGTATAACTAACTCTCCTTTCTTAATAGCTTCTACCTTCCTATCTTTATTATGTAGCAATATCATTCCAGTGCCAGGAATAATATATATCGATATGAATTTGTTTTTCTTTCAGTTTTTTTATATTATCTATTTAAAAATATCTATTTAAAAATATATACGTATTTAAACAAATGTATGTATTTACCGGTGCAGAATCGGTTATTCTATTTTATCGTTTTTTTATTTGCTTTCTTTTTATCTAAAAATACAGGATGTATGAACCACGTTGTCAAATAATTTTCTTTAATATCATACTTGTAATATCATACTTCAGACATCCTGGATTTTTGTTGAATTTGTGAAACTTTACCTGATACTATATCTGTTCCCTAGCACTTTACCTGGGACGAAACTTTACCTGGGACGAAACTTTACCTGGGACGAAACTTTACCTGGGACGAAACTTTACCTGGGACGAAACTTTACCTGGGACTAAACTTTACCTGGGACTAAACTTTACCTGGGACTAAATTTTACCTGAGACACTTCCTGGAACTTTACCTGGGCCAGGACTTTTACCTGGAATACTCTACCTGGGAATATTATCTGGGACAAGATATGTAACTTCAAAAGGACACCAAGGACACCATCTCCTCACCATCACTCCAGGAAAGTAATATATATATTTCATCGCTTCTTCAACGACTTCAATAAAAACTAGTCAATTTTTTTTTACTTTGTTTGTAACAAAAGTCAATATACAACTTGTAAATTTAATAACGTTGTTCATATAGTTTTTTTCCCTTCCAATCTTCCAGGATTTGTCGCTATAATGCAGAGGTGAATAACAAATAAACTAGTATTATTCAGAGTGGCGCCCACTTACCTTTCCTAATTTACATCATTTATCTTTATTTCACTTTAAATAAATTTCAAGTAGAATTACCCGCGAACCGGTAAGACTACTCTCTGAATTTATACTAGTTTGGTCTCAGAATCTACACCTGAGGTGCTCTCTAACCTGAGCAGCCGTTGCATGGTGTTCCAAAGTATGTTAAGTTTTAAATTGATTATTTTTATCTGAAGGAAATACTTGTTCTAAAGTGCGTTTCTTTATCTTTTTATTTATGATATTGTCAATTAAGTTTGGATCGTAATTATTGTTAACTGCTATTTGTTTTATGATATTTAGTTCCTAGTTGAAATTATTAGTGTTTAATGGGACTGTTAAAAGTCTGTGTATCATACTATTGAAAGCTGCTAATTTATGACTGAATGGGTGGACCGAACTGTTATGAATTGTAATGTCTGTATGTGATGGTTTACGAAATATAGAAAAATCATGTTTATTGTTTATATTTGAAATTGTGAGGTCTAAAAAGTTTATAGACTTATTTTCTTCATGTTCTACGGTAAATTTTATATTGCTATGAATTGAGTTAATATAAGTAATGAAGCTGTCTAGTTGTCTAGTAGTGCCAGTGAAGCTCGCTAAAATGTCATCTACATATCGGTGCCAGTACATACATTTTTTACTAAGGGGGTGTTTATGAATTATTTTTTCTATTTATCCATGAAAATTCCTGCTAATATGGGCCTGAGGGGGTTGCCCATAATCAAACCATCTTTACTGCTATAAATCTCTCCATTGAAATGAAAATAATTTTGATTTAAGCACACTTTTAATAAATTTATTATGTCAGAATGAATTATAGGGTTAACATTATTATACGTGAGCAAGTTATCAACAAGAGTTAAAGTTTCTTTAGGAGGTATACTAGGGAATAGATTTGTTACATCGAACGATATGAATTTAGAATTGTGAGGTAATTTTATATCTTGAATATTAATAATTAATTCCGTTCAGTGTTTAATAGAAAATCGAGTTTGAAAGAACAATATTTAGAAATTATATCTATGAGAATCTTTGAAACTTTAAATGAAGGTGCTGTGAAAAAAGAAACGACCGGTCTAATAGGGTACCCCTCTTTATGGAGTTTCATTAATGAATAAAGTTCAGGGTGTTGAGGATTGGGTAAAATTAATTTATATTTACTGCTAGTTGAGACTTTTTTAAGAATCTCAAAATTGCCTGTCTGTATAAAATTGTTAGTTTTTAATATATAATCATCTTTATGTAACGCTATTACTGTATTTCCGTTATCTGCTTTAGTAAAAATAAGACTATTTGACTTTGATTTTTGTTGAATAGATTTGGCGACTGATAATTCAAAGTTTGGTTTGTCCTTTTTTAATAATATCGGAAGCTTTATGTTTTAGATTGGAATTATTTGGAAAATTGTATAAGTTAATTTCTGTTTCTATACCTAGTTTGTTGAAGTATCAAATGAACATGTGGGTTGAATATTATGTTTAAAACCTTTTTGCAATAATTGAATTCATTTATCTGAAAAAACTGTATTTGAAAGATTAACGAATCTATGAAAAAATATATGTTCTGAAAATTTGGTATGTGGGTTTCTTAATACTGGTTTATTATCTAATAATGACTTTAGTTTACGTTTTTGAACTAGGTACTTTTTTTTTTTGGGAGATTGATGTGTAATGTGAAAGGGCCGGGAGAGTGGAAAAGGAGGGTAATTGGTAGGACGGTAGAGCAGAGTATGCTGTACGGTGCGGAGGTGTGGGGTGAAAGAGCGGGGGTGAATGCGAGGGTTAGGCCACTTCTGCGGGTGCAGAGAGGGATACTGCTGAGGGTGGTGCAGGGGTACAGGACGGTGGGTGGACTGGCAGCAGCGGTGCTGGCAAGGTCCTACCCATTGGACGTGTTGGCTAGAGCTAGGAGCAAACGCTGGAGGGGTGCGACCAAAGAAGAGGTACGGGAATGGATGGAGGAGGAAATGGAGAGAAGGTGGGAGGAGTATGAGGGCGCGCTAAAAGGAGCGATTGGGAATAGGAGAGATTGGATGGACCGGAAATTCGGGGAGGTGAACTACTTCTTGACACAAGTGCTCACTGGACATGGGTCGAGAGTAGGGTACCTCCACAAGATTGGGAAACGAGAGACTGGTGTGTGCGAGAGGTGTGAAGTGGAGGATGATGTGGGGCATGTGTTTAGATGCTGGAGGAACGAGGAAGTGCTGAAGAAGTTGGAGAGGAAACTAGGGGAGGCGGTGTACTGGGAAAACATGGTGGAGATAATGTTGAGGGGGGAGGAGGAATGGATGGAGGTGAGTGGAGTAGTAGAGAGCATGGTAAGGGGGAGAGAAGGACTCGATATGGCATGAGAGGCAGGAGTGATAGGAGGGAGAAGATGACAGTGTGAGCGGAGAGTGTGCGAGGGACCGCCGCCTGTCTCGAAGTATGCTAGGGTAGTGATTCCGAGGCGGGGGTAACGGCGAGTTTGAGGTGGGTTTGGTTGGTAGGCATCTCCTTGGGGATGAGTCCAACACTGTTTGGGTCCTGGACCCATTCGAACATGAGTTTCCCATCTCGGCCCAAAAAAAAAAGGTACTTTTTATGAATTATTGATCTAATTTTATCTCTTATCTCACGATCTAAAATGTCAAACTCTATGGGGTGTAGTATATGTGATAGCTGTGAATGAATTACCTTAACATAAATACTAAAAATGTATCTCTTACTATACTGAGTTTTCTTCTCTTCTTTTAATCATTTTTCTTTGCCATTGATACCATTCCCTAGTATACCTCCTAAAGAAACTTTAACTCTTGTTTATAACTTGCTCACGTATAATAATGTTAACCCTATAATTCATTCTGACATAATAAATTTATTAAAAGTGTGCTTAAATCAAAATTATTTTCATTTCAATGGAGATATTTATAGCAGTAAAGATGGTTTGATTATGGGCAACCCCCTCAGGCCCCTATTAGCAGAAATGTTCATGGATAAATAGAAAAAATAATTCATAAACACCCCCTTAGTGAAAAATTTATGTACTGGCACCGATATGTAGATGACATTTTAGCGAGCTTCACTGGCACTACTAGAAAACTAGACAGCTTCGTTACTTATATTAACTCAATTCATAGCAATATAAAATTTACCGTAGAACATGAAGAAAATAAGTCTATAAACTTTTTAGACCTTACAATTTCAAATATAAACAATAAACATGATTTTTCTATATTTCGCAAACCATCACATACAGACATTACAATTCATAATAGTTCGGTCCACCCATTCAGTTATAAATTAGCAGCTTTCAATAGTATGATACACAGACTTTTAACAGTCCCATTAAATACTAATAATTTCAACAAAGAACTAAATATCATTAAACTAATAGCAGTTAATAATAATTACTATCCAAACTTAATTGACAATATCATAAATAAAAAGATTAAGAAACGCACTTTAGAACAAGTATATCCTTCAGATAAAAATAAAAATATTCAATTTAAAAGCTTAACATACTTTGGAACACCATCCATAAAAATCAAATCATTTTTAGAATCTTCAAATATGAATATTTGCTTTAAAACCCGATTATAATCTATCTAAATTCATTAAAAATGACAAATCTAAATCCTCAAAATTAAACAAATCAGGTGTTTATAAATTAAAATGTGGCAACGACAACTGTGACAAAATTTAGAACGGGTAGAACTTTTAGGAAATTTAAAACTATAATTTCAGAACAACAACAAATAAGATTCCAACTATTCAAATAATCTATTAATAAACCAACACACTTTCGACTCAAATTTCGAAATTTTGCATGTAGAACCCAAATCCTTCAAATTAAATCTTTTGGAAACCCTCGAGATTAACAAAAACAAATATTCAGGTAATCTGCTTAATGACCAAATAGATATCAATCATTCTCCCTTATTAAACCTTTTTACCTAGAAGATGTGATGGTTGTGGATAAATTTTCCAGGTACTCTTTTCCAATACCCTACTAACATTCTTAGAATTCCGTATTTAGACACTTTTTGTACTTATTCCTATTTAAATATATTATAATACTTTTGTCAATATCTTAGAATTTCGTATTAAGGCACTATATAAATTAAAAGTTTTTCATTGTATCTTCACTAGTTTGAAAAAGCTACTGTGTAGCGAAACGCGTCACTAATTTTAATTTGAACGTTACTTCAAAATAAAAATGAAGATTTAAACAAATTAAATTGTTTTATTTCGTCATAAATAATATAAAATATTCAAAACTAACGTGTCTATGCTTTCGTAAAATAACCTTTCCTGGATAATAAAATAGTGCAATATCGTTAGTGATATTGCAGCCTTGGCATGAGGACAAATCCATAAGAGGGACTTGGCATAAGGACAAGTGTCCACAAACTGGACTTGGGATAAGGACAAGACCATAAACCCATGACTTGAAATTTTTCTCTTAGTCAGACTATGCCAAGTCCGTTATACAAAAAACATCAAACGGTACAAATTTTAACGTTACATGTCCAAAAACAACAAAAAAACAAAACAACTAAAAAAAGTTGACAACTGCGAATTCGAAACTCTACAGAAAATAAAATGTACTTAAAAAATCTTCAAAGTGGAATTTCTAGTAAATGAATAATTGGACTTGGGTATAGGCTATGTTTTGATTCAAATACTTATGACAAGAACGAATATTATAATCATGGACAATAAGGTGAGGTCAACTTTTTTTCTCAATGGTTAAGATGGAGAGCCAAGCTCAGTTCACTGCGATAAATAATTAACTTTCAAAAAATGAACAAAACTACAATATATTACAGTTTAATGACGTCTAATTCGAAAATTTATATTATAAATCAATAAGATTTTTGTTCATTTTGTCGTTCCCAATAATGGAGCTTCACCAAATGAATATTCTCCTTAAACACAATAATTGTATTGATCCGCGCGGAACGTGTTATCTCTCATAAAGTTGTGGAAATAGTACAACTTTAAACTAATTACTAAAATTACTCGGCAATTAATGATTATGTTCTTGTTCTAGTTGGATGAAAGCAATTTTGGAAATTTACGACCTGTTTGCTCTGAAATGATACACAGAAAACACAGACGATTATTTACTGTTGATGTTGGGTTTTGAATTTTTGTTTTTAAATTAGGTTAAAATTAGGATGTGTAGGAAACTTCCAGATTACTAATTTTCTGTTGTTTGTTTTTGTCGATACTTTCCATTACTTTGGAAATTTGGAATTTCCATCTATTTTTTGTACTCTATAAGGAGTAGCTTCTGTATTTTTTTTTATTTCAGGATCCGTAGTATCAGAGATATAAGGAAGGGAGGAGTAGTCAATTTTCATTTATTTTCTTGAGAAACTTTTTTGAAATTATTCATTTCAAAATTATACGAAATTTATGTTTGATAATTTCACACAGAATGTACTGCAAGAAATTTTCATTCTATAATTTGTTCGAAAAATAATACATGTCCGTATTTGGGTTATAAAGATTCATAAAGGGTGTACCAATCTTACGACAAAGTAAGGTATATGGGTCGTACGAGGATCTGTGAAAATCTGGTCAAGTAAGAACACAAATGCATGCGAAAACGTTCATAAAAGAACTATGACTGAAAAGTGAGAACAAATGGATGCCTGAGGTAGAGTAAAACTGCACTAAGAGCTTTAACAGGTGTCCTGACGGTCGCCTGAATGAGCACCTTAAGAAGCTCTGAGAAGTGGAGCAAAAATAATGTAGATTCTGTGGAATGGAAGAAGAAACCTCCATCCTCATACTCGCAGATTGCATAGCAATTCAGAATCCTAAGACACAACACCTAGAAGATCACTGGATAGAAGAGGGACACCTACCTACCTAAGCTAAAGCCTACAGACATTCCAAAATTCCTCCGGGAAATAGATCTGAAGGAGCTACTAGTCTCTGAGACTTTCCTGAGAAAATAAGTAGAAGAAAGGGGCCACAATAGATCTTTTTGGTCTCAGTGAATATCACCCCAACGTAAATGCCTGGAAAGTATAAAGAGACTGTTCACACCTTGCAGAACGATAACAGGTTTTATGACTATAGTCATGCACCAGTAAACGAACACCTGAATAAATTGAAACTATATAACGAAGACCTTACATCCCGATTATACGATAAGAAAACGGATGTGAGAAATTTGGAAAATGTAGGTAAAAAATTTTCTGTAAAAAAACATAATAACGTGATAAAAAAAATAACGTAGCAGATCTGATGTCATGCGGCAAATCATTTGGCCTAAACATGAATCGGTAAATGGGGTAAAAATAGAATTCAAAAATGGAATTAGTTAAAACAATTCTCTTGTGGTTCCATGTTTATTAATCTAATTAAAACAGAAAACACGGACACTCTCGGTAAAATATAGTTGTTTCGATATAGTGAACTGAATTAATCAAATCCACTAGCTGCTTTTAGCGATGGACAAACAGGAAAATAAAATAAAAACCTATTTAAAAATATCGGATCATACTTCCAGGATTATTGCAGATGAACTGGAATTCACGGTTTTCGATATTTGGGAAAAAATAGATCGTATTTTGAGAGGTATGTGCACATATTTTTACTTCAACTATCTTATGAAATACAACACGTATAGTGTACTGCCAGATATAGTAGAAAAAACAAAGATTTGGCAACCCCGAGGAACGTTCGCCGATACGCTGTACCGCCTTTTTTTGGCATGTCTTCGAGAGACATATGGATGGCCTCACTATCACTTGATAGTGCTTCGTGTGCCTTCATCACTTCACCTATGAAATTGTAGATGAGTTCAAAAGACTGTTCACTCTCCAACATCTGTTGCATCACATTTTCGACGTTCAGCTTCTTCCCGAGTGCATCGTTAAGCAGTCTCCTGTTCACATCATACCATGGACACTTGAATACTGCATGCTCTGGGCTGTCTTGCTTGTTACAGTGCGAGCACATGTCTATTTGGGATTTTCCGATCCGCTTGTGAGAAGAAGTAACCGGTTTTTCTAAACTTGCACTCTGTCCCGTCTTTCACGTCAGGTATAACACGCTTGGTTCACTGTGAATTTTTCTTTTTATTTCGCCACTCTTCCTGCCATTTTTCCATGGTTATCACCCATTCTTCTGTTTTTGACTGTTTGGTCAGATCTGTGTGTTTGTGTATTCTTGCTCTTTCTTCCACCATCAAGTGAATAGGAGGAGACTGTTTTTTCTGTGGGCACAACAAAATCTCATCAACATTCTCCGTTGGACTCGTGTCTATGATTGGCATCAATCATGTGACATCTACATTGACACAAAAAACTAATTTTACTATTATCTCCAATTATAAAAATTATCAATGCAAGTTATCATGTTATGTATGGGATTCCGCATTGTGCGCAATTCCGTTGAGCTGTCCTTGGTTTCACGTATCTCTTCCCGTTCCATATGGCTCGATGGGGAACAGTTACTCGGCTCCCCCATCACAAAAAAATTCTAAAAAACAAATATATAAATTACAATACGACTTGTTCACTCACACCCCGTGAAATTAAAAAGATTTAAAAAAATTGCAGATATAATTTTTCCACACGGGAGAAAGTTCTGATTTTCATTGCTTTTTTGTCTTTTAGGTTGTGAATAAAATAACGATTAGGATATAAATCGGAGTATAAAAATGTAAATCTAAAATTTTCATTATAATCACTATCTGATGGGGAATTGCCAGTCATGTACAAATAGTTTCAAACATCGATTTGAAAAATAATTTCCTATTCATATATCATGAATCTTAGTACTTACGCTATGAAAATTTGTGACGTATCTAAGCTTTGAAATGTGCCAATAAATTAATAACATCTAATGTTTCGCATTTATTTTATAAATGTTCACAAGCGTCACATTCTCCATGAATTAACCTTACACAAAAATGAACTTTTTTGAAAAGACCTTTCCAAATCGCTGAAAATCAGAAGAGGAAAAAACCGGCCGACATCGGGACTGAAGTCTACCCCGCACCTAAAAGTTTTACTGAAAATGACGACAGATATCAAAGAATATATATTATTATACGCTTCACAACTAAGTTTTGAAAAACATTTTTAAAAACAGTGACCGTTCAACGAAGAAGAAACTCGTACTTCCCGGGCTACATGCCCCGACAGGCATTGAATTACACTTCTAAGTCAAACGGGGTTGGTAAATCTACAAGATTTAAACCAACCATTCTGGTTTGCAGCTAGAAGGACAACATTACTTGTCGACAGGTTTCGGCGTATTGCGCCTCATCAGTACAAGGTATATGTTATCGTCCGAGAGTTAATCCCGGACTGAAATGACTCTAAAATCAACAACTATACATATCTTTCAGTTACGGAAATGTTTTAGCTGCGATAATAGCGACACCTCCAAGCCACAAACCAAAATTCGAAATTTGACAACAAGCCCGTTAGCTTGAAACATATAGAATTATTACAGTTTCCTGTAAAATTGTCGTATTTAGTAAAGCGTGTTACCAACAGATATCAAAGAATATATAGTAAAATTAATACCTATTTAGAGGTACCAGCCGTTTTAGTAACTTAACGTATGCGGCTTCTTGAACCATCTGAACCCGCATGAAAAAAATTAGGTTATGACCTTTGTCATGTCAAATGCTTGACATATTTCTTATTGCATTGGCGTAGTGACTTGAAATTTCATATTATCAGTGGCGGTTTGTAATAATACAAATTAATTTTATGAAATTCATAAAATTCTAAAGATGTTGACATAATAAAAGAATATAAAAGAAGCGCACTAATTTTAAAAACATTGTTTTATTAACTAGATACATAGTTTAATTAAAAAAATATGGCAATTCAGAGTTCGATTAAGTACAAATTTAAAAAAAATGACTACGTGATCTTCAAGGCAAAGTTTAATTAGTTTCTAAATCAGAATAACTTTCGGAAAGTGATAGTTCATCATCGGATTCATTGGATACAGAGATCACCATAGGTTCGATGTTTAGTAGGTCCAGTTCGTTTTCTACTTCCTATGCTTCAGAAATAATTTTCTCTGTATGATTTATGTAATTCTGCCAGTGTTGCTCCGGTACATTTTTTACAACGTCATTCCATACTTTTAAGACTTCAGTAGGTGACCTTGCAGTTTTCGTAATAGCTTGGTCATAATGCCTTTTAGTTTCTGACCATACCATTTCGATGGCAATGATAGGGTGGTAGCCTGAGAACACAATGACCATGCTCGGCAGCATATTTGTCTAAATGATAGTTTTTTTCTGGCAAAACTTGCTTTTCAATTATATTCCAAACAGCATCCTTTTAAATGTGATCTGGAAAAGGAATATTCTTTTTTTTGAGCCATTCTAACATGCGTGTTTTACTCCAACTTTTTCTTGGGATTTCTTCATCCAGGCGACTGTGATACGTTGCGTTATCCATTATAATTAACGATGGTTCTTCCAAGTTTACAATTAGTTGCTGTTTTGAACCAATTTTCAAAATTTTCGGTGTTCATGTTATCATGGTAATCGCCTGTTTTTTTATTGCATTTAAAAATAAGCGATGCATTTGCCACAAAACCTTTTTTAGTACCATCTTGCCACATTCTTCTGTCCCCGCTTTTACTAAAAACCCATGTCTCATCCAGAAAAACAGGTGTAAAGAGCTTTTCGCTTTTAGCAGCATGGTATTTGTTCAAAAATAATATTCTTTTTAATCTGACTGCAGGCATTTCTAATAAATGTTTTCTTCCATCCTGTTTTTTGAAATGAAAACCCATTTTTTAAATTCCCAAATATAACGAACCTTTGGAAATCTTAGTTTCTGGAGACTCTTCGATAAATTGCCGTAAAATAGTTTCTACTGTGATTTTATCCTTTCGCGCATACATTTTATAAATTACTTCCCTCAAACAATGCAGGGTATTTTTTGTAATTCGGGTTCTGCTCCGGGAAACGCTTGCAGACATATTTCTTCTAAATTCGAAATCTGTAGCTCTGTTTGGTTTTTCAAGATTATATAATGTGCTTTCTGGAACTTTTAGTGCTTCGGACGCTTTTTGAATTGCCTTAAATCGAGATCCTAAATCGTTTTGAAAATAGTTTACTACATTAAGCATAAGTTTTTTGGATTCATCAGAATATCGCATTTTTATATCTTATTTTGCGTTATGACATTAACATGAAATCAAAATTTGACGTAACTTCAAAAACGTGACATCTAATAAATTAGTTACGACGTTCATTTTTGTTGGTAATTTTTTGTTTCAACCGATTTATTAATAATAAATAAGGATGGTCTTATTCTAAATGGGTATAAAATTTACTATATATTATTCTACGCTTCACAGCTAAGTTTTGAAAAACATTTTTCAAAAACAGTGACCGTTCAACGAAGAAGAAACAACTAGGTACTTCCCGGGCTACATGCCCCGACAGACATTGAATTACACTTCTAAGTCAAACGGGGTTGGTAAATCTACAAGATTTAAACCAACCATTCTGGTTTGCAACTAAAAACCAACAAGTATGTTACATCGTTGTATTCCAAATAGATTGTCAAGCAATTTTCAACGAAAATATAGAGGGGGTGCTATTTGAAAATAGAAAGTGAGGGGTGGCTGCCAAAGGACTGTTAAGTGAAATAAAGTTTCTAATACGTCATTGGGGAGGAATCTTTTAAATTAAGCGAGTTATTGTCTGTAAACGATAACTTGGAACACGCTGTATGTATATACAATGTATTTCAATTGGCGTTAAACTTTTTCTCATTAGTGGTATTTGATCACTGAACAATTTTCAATTTTTTCCATTGTAAAAAAACCCACTGAGACGACAAGTTCAAACAGCTTATAACCAAAGAATCAGTCAACAGAATGAAATTGAATTTGACGTATATTTCTACGACAAATGAAACATTTGATCACAACAAAAATTTCACTTTTGCTTGTGACCGATAACTTTTCAACCAGCCAATATGGAAAATGCAATCTTTGCCATCCTTTTAACAACATACCATTCCCCCTTCCACTAGCGGGAGTGATCTTAACTTTTAATATCTTCATTTTAGATGTCAAAGGTAATAGTTTGATACTATTGTAATGCCTTACAAAGTTTTTGAAATATACTTTTCACTAAGAAGCAACAACTACTTCTCGGGCTATATGCCCGTGAGTTGACATATATTTTAAGCCTTCCTTTTTTTCTATTACACTTAGGAAATAAATTGTACCAAATTGGAAAACACAGTAAAAAACAAATAAATGAAGATGTATTATATAAAATAAACTTTATTAAAATAAATGTTCTTATTATCAAAAACCCTTGCCAATGATTAGTTTTAGTAGATTGTCGACACTATATTATTTTGTGTTAGGTTAGGTCTATTCGACCCTATACTGCGACTAGCAAATTTTTTGTTAAAAATGATTCGTTAAACGTTATGGTCTTCAGCCAACATTAAAAAGTCTGCTTAGAAATAGTTTCTTTCCAAAAAACCTTTAAAACTAGGATTCATCAACAAAAAACAGTAGAATTTCTCAATCTGTGGAGGAGATAATTACAAATTGTATATTATTCAACAAGCATAATATAATGATGGCTATTATTCACGAAGGTGAATGGATTTATTTTTTTCTCTTCTCTCCAATTTAGGAAGAAATTATAAGCATTCATATATAATGTTTTCGACTTTTCTGGTAATAAATTCAAGGATATTATTTATTTTGCTTCTCTTATTTTTGGTGGGGTAACAACAATCATTTCTGTGTTCGGTTTGCTTTCCATATTATATTTTCTAATAATTTATATTTAAATTCAGTATAATAATTGAAACTTTTGCAATCAGCTATAAATTATTTAAAACGTCAGTTTCTTAGTGTTGACATTGACATGATTATATGTTCAATATTCAACAGCTTGATAAATTATTACAAATGTCTCTTTAGCAGAATGGTTTAAGGTCTTTAAATTTTTGATTGTAACATTTGTATA
This sequence comes from Lochmaea crataegi, assembly GCA_947563755.1. Classification (NCBI taxonomy): domain Eukaryota; kingdom Metazoa; phylum Arthropoda; class Insecta; order Coleoptera; family Chrysomelidae; genus Lochmaea; species Lochmaea crataegi. The sequence continues at coordinate 28,804,747 of OX387434.1, read as the reverse complement.
TAAATAACCTTCAATATAGGTCCTATTTATCTGTGTCATGTGACCTGTTCATTATCCACACCTATTATTCACTGGTGAATAATGTACGACATTATACTTGAAGAAACACATGTAAAATGTAAACATTATCAAATAGTTTTGGACAAAAGTATATTGTGCAACAAGGGGGGAAAGTTCAACTTTTCAACTACTATGAAAAGTGACGTATTTCTCATACCTTACTTAATTTAAAAACCAAATATTGCTCATACTGTGAGAAATATTATTTCTCACGACACTTTGCCCACGCCACATAGATTTATATGGAGAATCAAATAAAATGGACAAAAAATTGGTAGGCTTCTGCCATCTTTAAATACCTATTTAGTTGTCACCAAACTGTCAGATTAATTAATATAACGGAGAATTTAGTGAAAGGAAATGACGTTCCGGATTTGACCATACAAAATTGTACGAATTTCACCATCAACTATAATTTTAAATTAAAGTATTTAACAGTATAGAGATGGGATACTTCAGTGTTATTTTTGTTTTACTAACCATAAATATAAATATTAAGTTACTTTACTTGTATTCTTTAAATTTGTGCAGTTGTAGAAAAAGTATAGTGTGCAACATGTGGGGAAAGTACTTTTCTCACTCGTGTGTTTGCGGCACATGGATCCCCTCGATGGAGAAGAGACAGGAAGTTCTAGTTCAGATACTGAAATCCCACTGGGAAAACGAAAAGAACTCAAAGGCCGGAAAAGGGCAGTTAACAGAAAGCCTAGAATGAGTGGAAATAAATACATCGGGTTTATAAAACCAAAGAATCAAAAAAAAACAAGACAATACAAGACATCTATAACCTTGGTGCAACTGCAAAGATTCTCCAACACAGTACAAAAAATTCACAAATGACAATAGAAAGAATATTTTTCCAAGATTCTGGTCAGACATCTCATGGGAACAACGCAAAGTTTTTGTGGCAACCACAGTGAAAATATGTGACAGAAAAAGACCCGAAATTGAAAATTTTAGGCGATCAATAACATTGAGGTACCATTTGATTTTGAACAATACTCCCGTTTGTAAATTGATGTATCTGAACACACTCTGTTTAGGAGAGTGGTCTGCGAGATCTTGGGCTTTATCCGCAAGTAATGGTATCGTAAGAAGTAATAAAGTTTCTACGATTCAAACGCACAGATATTTATAAAGAAGAGAATTCTTAAAGGCATTTTTAAATAGTTTAAATAAATTGCCATCCCATTACTGTAGAAAAGACACAAATCAGTTTTATCTGGAACAAACTTTCCAGTTTTGGAACGATCTGTTCAAAGTTTACCAGAAACAGTGTATAGATGAATATCGTAAGGTTCTTTTGACATTGTTAAATCAGTTAAAAGTAGATAGCTGTACAGTAATTACAGATTCTGATTTCCCAGTTTTCTACCTCATTCCTACTTTCAACACGTGCCGCTAGTCGCGCCACAATCGATCCACCGCAGTATGGAGGAGTGTAAAACAATCAATTATCTCTGTATTAGTAACTTATGAATATACCTACTGAAAAAACGTTCTGTATTCATAATTTCTCTGCTCCTTAGTTACGTTATTTATGAGGTTGAAAGGCTGTAAGTTAATTGCCAAGTACAATCCGCTGCGATATTTAACGATTAAGATGCGAGTGCCAAGCTCAGTTTTCCGCTGCAAACGATAAACACTCAAAAAACGAAAACAATTACACTATACTACAGTTTACTGAATTCTGACGTCTAAATTTTATGGCATTATAACTTTTTTTCAGTTCATCGTTGTCAATAATGAAGTTTTAGTAATAGATATTCTCTTTAAACTTAATTGCATTGACCTGAACCGAACGTATTTCTAAAGTTGTGGAAGTGTAAATAGTGCAACTTATACTAATTACTAAAATTACTAGCAATGAGTGAGGATGTTCTTGAACTAGTTGGATAAAAGCAATTTCGAAAATTTACGACCTATTTTCTCCCAAATGATACACAGGAAAAACTGACGATTATTTACTGTCGAAGTTGGGTTTTGAATTTTTCTTTTTAAATTTGATTGAAAGTAGGAAACTTCCAGATAACTAATTTTCTGTTGTTTGTTTTTATCTAACCCCTAAAAAACGGATAGTCGAACTCGTCCATACAATGAGAGGGTTATATTAGGTACAACATTTTTAGAAACGAAACCCTAATATTTTAATATTTCGGAATTTCTATAGATTCTTCTGTAATCTGTGAGAAAAGCAGTATTCCCTAAATTGCTTAAAGAATTTTAGAATTAGTGGTTTGAGAGATATAAGGAAGGGGAGAATGGTCAATTCTCATTTATTTCCTTAAGCAGCTTTGAAACTATTTATGTGAAAATTAATGAAAACATATATTCAAGACCCTCGCAACGAGCTCTTTCATTTGATAGATCAAACGGTGTTGATTACAATTTTTTTTTATTTCATAATCTTTTCCCGAAATAAAAAACCCATATTTGAAATTCATCCATTCAAGTTACATGTCCGTATTTTGTTTACAGAGATTCGTATCTGTACCAAATTTCAAATTAACCGGTACAGTAGATCGAAAGCAATTTGACTGTGGCAAGCGGACAGGCACAGACAAATGAGTGATCCTATGAGGGTTTAGTTTTTTCATACGAATGGGGCCCATTGAAATATTCAATATTACTGTTTGTAACTGAAGCACAAAACCTAGTCGTGGTCATCAAAATAAATATGATTTTCTTATAAAGAAAAATCATTTTCTATACTTTGTTCAAATTTCATTCACGCCGCATCGAAACAATATCCCCACCTGACACCAGCTATACCGGCAAACGTTTTGCGTTCTTATTGATGGATGAAAATAGTGAGGTGTCGAGTGCAACGTTTGGATGAGGCGTGAATGAAATTTGAACAGAGAACAGCTACAAAACCTTGTTGACCAGTGTATCGTATTCTAATGATCTGGCACATGAGATGTATTGCACAAATCATATGGACAGTTTATTCTACAAGAATAAACTACAATTTTCAAAGATCCTGGCTTAGCGATGGCAGTTATAAGAGACTTTTTCACTAACTTAAAAGTAACATTTTTCCAATATTCCTATTCGTGGTGTCGATTACAAACAGAAAAGAATGAATTGACAGTACCATAAGACAGGGACAGTATACTTCGAAAAAACAGTTGACAGCTGTAGCTATGCACTGGGAAATTACACCTCTGTAATTCAGCAGGTATACGCAATAATGCAAAGCGAGAAATAAAACAACAGGAGATCTGTCGAAAGCAAGCAAAGCAGATCCATATCATATCAGACAGTCATGCAACACTCAAGGCTATCTTGAGACAGATAGTGACGTCACAAATAAATTGAGGACATTTGCAGTTGTTTGCGTTTTTCGAGCTAATTTTGAGGTTATGTGAAAAAACTACAAATACAAAAGTTATAAATCTATTGAGATCTACAACTTTTATATTTAACTTTTCTTTCCAAGACCTCAACTTTGGCCGGAAATTGCAATAATGTCTTTTTCCATCACTTTTCTACCCCCCAAATCATCCCTCCCACTTTTCAGCTGTTGCATTTATTTTTTCCTTGTTTGTAATAACCCCCTCTACAACTTCCACTTACCAAACTTTAGATAACAATTTTTTTTCGCCAAAAAATGAGCTAATTGGCCTGGTCTATTATTTAATTATTTCTCAATAGATATCTTACCGAGTTTTCATTAAGCAATAAATTACTGATTACAATAGTTAGACCTTTTTATCTGTCGTTCAGATATTAGACACTGTCGTTCGTGTCAAGACGCTGTCGTTCAGGGTTGCATTATTACTGTCATTCGGAATATTTAGGCATTGTCGTCCGTTATACCATAATAAGTAAAAATTCATTTATTCAGACAAATTATGTTGCTCAGATATTGTTTTTCTTTCAATTATAGATAAATACCCTATCGAATTGACAATTGGTTATGATCAAACAAATTAAATTAAACTTTTATTCAAGAAGTTATATTTTTATTTCATTAAGAGAACTCACAATCATAGAAGACAGTCACTATTTGATTAACCGCAAGGTGACGCAGGACTATATAGTAAACTCGCAGCTAAGAACTTGTACAAACTAGTGTAGGATGTAGGATGCTGGACTGCTTGCTAAAAAAGGCACAACTGAAAATACAATACGAAATTCGGACTCGTGCAAGACAGGTCGTAGAAAATACCGTTTTTCCCAAAAGTAGGGGAGGGTGGGGCACAATAGAACATGGGGCACAGTGAAACAGTACGTGTACCGGACGTACAGAAGGTTCTAGTGCAACGAAATTCCGGTAGGAAGCGCTGCGCGCCACTCCCAACAAAGCCAGCTAATTGTCTCCTCCTCACCAGCTGCGTGCCAGGCAATAGGCGTGAGCGGAGGGCTAATTACTGGTGGAATGAGGAAATAGAGGAGCTGTGGAGGGAGTGTAAGAAAGAATGAAGACGGGTGCTGAGGGCAAGAGGAAGGATAGAGGGAAAAGGAGGATACAAAGAGAAGAAGAAGGAACTGGAGCGTAGGGTGGAAAGGGAAAAAAGAGGGAAGTGGGAAGATTTACTGGGGGACCTGGAAAACAATCCATGGGGAAAGGCATATGAGATAGCGGTGAAGAGGATGGGTGGAAATAGGAACGAAGTGCTAGAGGAAGATTGGGAGAAGGAGGTTACAGGCAAACCGTTCACAGGGGGAGAAGGAGGAGCTGGAGGCCTTATTCGAGAAGTCCAGGATACTAGAGGGGTAGGGAAAATGAGGGGGATAAGGCAGGTAGAGAAGTGGGAAGTACAGGAGGGGGGAAGGAACATTAAAGTAACGAAAGCCCAGGGATAGATGGCCTGAGGGGTGATATGATGAAGAGGCTGTTGGATGACAATGGGGAGTACTTCTGCGAGCTTATCAACAGGGTGCTAAGGGAGGAAGAGTTTCCAGAAGGATGGAAGGTGGCTAGGGTGATACTACTTAAGAAGGCGGGTAGAGAGGGGTAGCGGGCGGGGGACTACAGGCCCATCAGCCTGCTGTGTGGTATGTGTAAATTGATGGAGGGGATAATAATGGATAGGATCGAGGAGGAAGTTGGTAGGAATGGGGGTTTTAGGGATAACCAGCACGGGTTTGCGAAGGGAAAATCATGCATCTCGGCGCTGGGCAGGGTAATGGGCTTGGAGGAAAGGGCTAGGGAGGGCAGCTGGAGGAACAAGAAATTGGCCCTACTCGTGTTCTTCGACGTCGGGAACGGTGGTGGTGATGGGTCGAGAGTAGGGTACCTCCACAAGATTGAAAAAAGAGAGACTGGAGTGTGCGAGAGGTGTGGAGTGGAGGATGATGTACATGTGTTTAGATGCTGGAGGAATGAGGAAGTGCTGAAGAAGTTGGAGAGTAAACTAGGGGAGGCGGTGTATTGGGAGAACATGGTGGAGATAATGTTGAGGAGGAATGGATGGAGGTAAGTGGCGTAGTAGAGAGCATAGTCAGGGGGAGAGAACGACTCGATATGGCATGAGAGGTGGGAGTGAAAGTTAGGGAGAAGACGACGGTGTGAGCGGAGAGTGTGCGAGGGACCGCCGCCCGTCTCGAAGTATGCTAGGGTAGTGATTCCGAGGTGATTCTGCGTGCCAGACTTGACGAGGTGAGGTGCTGTCTTTCGTAGTGAAGGTAAAAAATTTCCGCCAACGGATTTTCGCCTCCAGGTAAGAGTGATTTTTTAATTCAATCGGCTCTTATGGCATTTCATTGTACATGTATTCCTTAAGTTTCTGCCTGACTTTTGCATTTCTACTGCTTCATGTTCGTGGTAGACAGTGAGGGAAACCGAAATGGCGTGTTTGGGGTTCCTTGAAACAGAAGAAATTGGGGCGCAATGGAATATTTCACGGAGCCCCATGAGTGTTTCATTGTGCCCCATGTGTTTTTCATTGTGCAGTAAGTATTCTTTTTTCTTTTTGTTTAAGAAATGGTGCGAAATAGACAGCGCAAAACTAGCAAGGGGCTCTTCTTGGAGGATGCTATGAAGGCAGCAGTGGCAATGGTTATGAATGGAAACAGTTTAAGACGTGCTGCTGCATTGAAAAACGTGAGCTATGTTACTTTATCAAGATATGTGAAGAAAAGAAAAGAATATGGTGAGGGTGGGGAAGAAAATATGAAATATGCACCTAACTACTCAGTTAGGATGGTCTTCACACTAGAGCAGGAGGAGAAATTGAAAAACTACCTCATTATGTGCTCTAAGATGTTTTATGGCCTACCAGTTGAAGATTGCAGACGAGTTTCATACGAAGTGGCAGGGATGAACAAAATACCATGCCCTATATCATGGGGGAAGAAGAAAATTGCAAGCATTGATTGGTTTTACGGTTTTCTGAAAAGGCACCCCAAACTCAGCCAAAGAACCCCTGAGCCTTGCAGCTTGTCTCGTGCTACTTCGTTCACCAAAGCAAATGTAGATGATGAATAACTTGAAAATACTGTATCAACAGCACCCAGAATTTGGAGATGGGACAAGAGTGTTGGATGAAACAGCCACATCAACTGTACAAAAACCCCAACGAATTGTGGCTCAAAAAGGCGTGTGCAAAGCTACAAGTGGAGAAAAAGGCACTAACGTCACCACAGTGTCCATAATTTCTGCGACTGGCAGCACTATTCCGCCAGTCACGATTTTTCCACGTTTCATTCGCCACACTTGCAGTTCTAGAGAGAACCCCACTCTATTAATCTATGACAATGTAGAAAGTCAATTGTCCCTGGGAGCTCTTTTAATGTTCAAGGAGAATGGCATCTCAGTTTTGACTTTACCTCCCCATTCATCCAACAAAATGCAACCCCTAGATGTTGCGGTTTTCGGGCCGTTTAAAACGCATTATAATGCAGCTCTTGACTCTTGGATGATGCAAAACCCTGGCAAAACTGCGTCAATTTATAATACAGCTTCCTTCGTGAACATAGATCATCTGAAAAGCATGACACCTTCCAACATAATTGCAGGTTTCAAAAAAAGAGGGATACATCCATTTGATCGAGATGTTTTTACCGAAGCAGACTTCTTATGCAATTATGTGACTGATCGACCGCCTCCTACCGTTGTGGATGATCAACCACCTAAGACCAATAGTTATACTGTGCCAAGTGATTCGCTCAACGGTTCACTCCTTCAAGTAGAAGGAGGAGCAGCCTTCCTAGAAGAAGGAGCAGCTTCCGTAGAAGAAGGACCAGCTTCCCTATAAGAAAGAGCAGTTTCTGTAGAAGAAGGAGCAGCTACAAACCATACAGTCATCGATGTCCTTGATCCAGGAGCTGGTCCAAGTCGTGCTTTCCTATCTCCTGAAGATTTCCGAGCACTTCAGAAATGAAAGCCATTGCAGAGAAGAACAAGCCGGTTTAAACTTCCAGAATATTATCAGTCAAAAGAAAGGTGATCGTAAATCAACCGAAACCTAAGAAGAAAAAATCTAGTGAACAAGCTACAATTCATTCATCATCAGAGGACGACGAAGAAGACGATGGAGACGTTGAATATGCAGACACTGACGACGACATAGATATAGATGAGGAGATTTTTGCTGTTGAGCCGTCTTCCTATTTTATGAGACTATGTTTTGATCGAGTTCAAGCTTAGAAGCCAATCCAAATTCTATGTTGGTCAAATCACCAAGATGAAAGACGATGAGGGGGACTATGAGGTTAAATTCCTACGATACCGAAAATGCAACACCTTTGTCGAACCTCTTGTGGATGACATAGCCACGGTTGATGAAAAAGACATAAAGATGTTACTGGAAAATCCTTCTGTGGTTCAGGGTACTAAAAGACATAAAGGATTCATCTCATTCAAGGTTGATTTTGGCAGTTTGAACATTGGATAAACGTAAAAGGATTTCGTGTTTGTGCCTTCTTAGAATCAATATTGAACTTATTCCACATTCCAAATACCTCTTTTTTTTTAAATGCCTTTCCTTACCATTTTTAATTCAACATATCAATGACAGCTCTGAATGTCAAAGTGACAGCTGGGTGGGCATTTGGAATATTTTTTTAAATGAAAATGGGGGTCGAGGAATACCTCATTTTGAAGGTATTTTTATGCTCAATACATTCCATAGATTTGAAAACACGAGGTTCAATAGTTTCAAAATAAAAACCAGTAATAAAGATTTCTTTGTTTATCTACATACTATTACGTAATTATTGTAAATTATTCATGTTTCAAAACAAAACACAATGTGAAAGTAAACAAATAATATTGAACCAACCCTAACCTTAAATAGCCTAAGCTAAAGAATTATGAAATAATTTAAATTAAACGTAAAAGCACAACCAAATTTAGAAAACACTTGTTTCTTTAGAAGATGTTGAAAATGACACCAAGAACTTCCTGACAAATGAATATTCTACGAGTAAATTCTTCTCTGAAATTGTGATGCATCTGTGGCGTTATTCTTGAATAAACATCCGTGATTCGTTGTCTAAGTTCATTCAGTGATCCGGGAGCCGTTTTATACACTTCGGATTTAACATATCCCAAAAGAAAAAATCTAGGGGCGTGAGGTCTGGCGATCGAGCTGGCCATTATTTAGGACTTCGACGACCAATCCACCTATCTTGATAATTCTCATGAAGGTAATTTCTGACTTGCCTAAACTAGTGAGGGGGGCTCCGTCTTGTTAGAATATCACCTCTTGAAACTCATGTGGATTTTGGGCAACAACTTCATCAATAAGGGGAGCAATTGTATTTTGCAGCATATTCAGGTACAAGGGTCCATTAAGATTTCCTTCCAGAAAAATGGAACCTATGATATAATTTCCCAAAATACCCGCCCAGACATTAAGTTTCTGGGGGAACTGTGTGTGTCCCTCCCGGAAAACATGGGGGTTTTCATCACTTCAATACCTACAGTTTTGAGTATTAACTCTTCCGTTTAAACAAAAGTACTTTCGTCACTAAAATAGACATTCCGCAAATAGTTTTGATTCCCTGTGATTCTTCCTGACATAATCTCACAAATTTCGAATCGTCTAGCAGGATCATCTTCTCATCATGCATAATTTTCATTTTGTATGGATGAAATTTATGGCATTTTAAAATATTTTTGACAGAAGTACGCGAAATATTGCATGCGTAGGCCACGTGCTTCGATGGCTGTTGGGGATTAACAACCATTTCAGCTAAAACCTGGACTTTTACATCTTCCCCAATTTTTGGCCGCCCAGACCTTGGAGCGTCTTTCACCGAACCAGTTTCTTGAAATTTTGAAATTAACTTACGTAAGAATTTTCAGCATATTTGGCGCTCAGGATAACGTTCATTGAACATACGAACAGCAGAATGGTAACTTCTCCACGATCATCACAGCATTTGCCGATTCTGAAATCAGATTTGATTAGAGAATGCTGGAATTCTCTCTCTTGAGATTGAAGGAATATTCTGCAACACCTCTGCCCCCATGCAATTTAAATGTATTTTCATTCTCTCTCTTGTGATAGAATAATATTCTCACACTGGTTTGCAATAATAACATTAGCCTTGACGCAGTTGATTGTCATCTTAGTGGCAAAACTTGAGTAAGTGTCAAAATTATTGCTGTCACATTGAGTGTTTACCTAATATAATTGTGATTGAGTTCTGTAATATAAATGATCTTTTGTTCATTCCCATTTAACATAATTGATCGTGGAGAAAGTATGGTCTGCTACTCGGTTAGAATGAAAATTCGTGATGCTCATGGTTTCAAATTTCATCACTATATGCCCAACTGTTCAAAAGTTACAGGGTTACTTTATGTCCTCACTGTATAATAACGGTCGATGCATTTCTCTCATAGTTTAGATCCTTAGGTAACAGGATACAATTAAAATGTTGAAAAAAAAAATTCAGGTGGGGTCAAAACCAACTTTTGCGTTCCATTGTGCCCCACCCTCCCCTACCTAATAATATGGTAAAAAAATACCGTGATATCATGCGTTTAATGTTATGCATGCATCATATCGGTATATCGGTATATAAAATGGGGTGAAAACAGGATATTCTCTTGTGATTTCCAGTCTATTAATCTAATTAAAAAAAAATTACGGACACTCTCGGTGAAATATATAATAATGATATTTTATACATATTCTAGTTGCTTTTAGCGATGGACAATCAGAGAAACAAAAAATCATTTTTGAAAAATACAGGATCATATTTTCAGGAGTATTGTAAGTTAACTGGAATTCACGGTTTTCAATATTTTGGAGAAAATAGATCGTATTTCGAGAGGTATGTACACATATTTTTACTTTGACTATTTTCATTAATACAACTTCATAAACATATCAATTGAACATAAATAGAACTCAATATCGTTCAGATTATTGTAATAATATCCCTATAAGAATAGTTATTTATGCAACAAGTGCGTAAAGTGGTGCTTTTTTTCTTGAATGGAAAAATTGAGCAGGCGAATGCGTCAATTCCATGAGTGAACTAAAGTCACTTTATGCATATGTTGCATACACTATTTTTTCTACAATCAAGCAAAAACCAAAAAATGTGTTATTCAGGTTGCTCTAAATTGACTAAAAATGGCGACGATTTGAATGTTTATGTTTGTCATGATGACAAAACGCTAATCTGCAGGGCCATTAGCGGAAATATTTAAAATTAGCGATAAAAAAACTACTTTATCTCACCCTAATGTCACTTTATCTCACTCTTATGTCACTTTTTTAAACTGTTCAACAAATACATATTTTATGAACTGTCCCCATTTTACAATTCATCATAATTTTAAATGAAAAAGCCCATGCAAGGAAAGTTAAAATTAAAATATATTTCTTAAAACGTAAATTTGTTGCCTACTGTAATTTTTAATAAATCTTTAAATATGATCTTCAGTAATTTATTTGAATGAAATGCAGAAATTGTACTAATTTTCACCGCCATAAGCTATGTCATGTTAGAAAAAGTACCGTGTGCAACACAGTCGTTTGTTTGATTTCTGGATGGGGATCGTTTTGGTTGGTGGTCGTAGGAAAAATACAGAGTGCAGCACGAGCGCAAATGCTAATTTCTCACTCGTGTGAATTAGCACTTGTTACACAACATACTATTTCTTATTCGGCCAATATCAAAATGAACCTGAATATAATGACGTTTGCATAATATAAAGCGAAAACAAATTAATATCTCAAAATAATTGGTTACGTAACGCTATCTAAATAATTGAAAAGTTTCATCTTCTATTAACAAACAACTGGTCTAGCATGATCTAGCGTCTATTGGAAAAATGCATCGTACCTTGTTTATTCCAAACAATGAGCTATTGTAGCGAATACGACTATATACCTCTTCTCGGATTTCTCTACGTCTGGCTTTCCTTGAAGTTCTCTTACTCTCGTCTACAAGTCTTACTTCTGCATCTGGCTGTATTTGAAGTCGTCTTACTCATGTCTATTCACGTCTCTTGCTTTAATCGAAGGCTTCTTACTTCCGTCTTGTCTTCTTCAGTTGGATTAAATATATCTCTGTCGTCTTCAAGCTCTTCTCCTGCGTCTGGTTGTGTTTGTAGTCGTCTACTTCCGTCTTCTCTCGTCTCTTATTTCACTTGAAGTATTCTCCGAAAATAGGTTCACTTTCGTAGAGGTTTCTCAAGAAAATATTTCCGGTATCCAAACGTCAACTAGTCTACACTATAATTTTAAGTGTATTGCGGGCGAGCCCCCAAAAATGTAGGTTTATTTTCGTTTGTTCGAGGTAAATGGTATAACCAAACGTGAATCAAACAGCTTATTGAAGCATCCAACTATTAACAGCAACAGTGACAATTTTCTAAAGTTTCGTGTCACAATATTGAAGATATTTCGGGGTTTTTCCTGTTTAGTTTATAAGGCCTTGATGACCATCGCGGCTCGACTATGAGAATGTTACGTCTTTTCGTATAACTATTAAATATCCCAATTTAAATATCTAATTTTCTAAAATCTACCTTTCACGTCTCTATTTGTCAAAATCCCTTGTTCGTATCCCCGGAAAACAAACCGAAAGTTCATAAGGTGATTCTCACCAAATAGTCTAAATATAATACTGAGTAAAACTTGAATATAACGTTGAAAGAAAGTTACCAAATAATAGATAATAGTATATTATGTAACGTGGGTTAAAATAAGCACTTCACCCACGAATGGAAAAGTTGCGCGTAGCGGTGAGTGCGTAATTCCCTGAGTGCGTGAAATGCTTTTCCGCACAAGTTACGTAGGTACTATACTTTACCTAAGACCCACTTAATAATAAGATTATTGATAATACTTGAACAACATCAACAATACATTTTTTCTCCGATCGTGTGAAAAGTGACACTATTTTGACCTGTTTTTTCTGCGCAAAGCTCAACATTCCAGAATAGTGGGCAGTTGCTAAGCAATTAGAAAATAACAGTGCGGTAATATTCTTACCGCACTGCTGTAGCGTGCGGTAATGTTACAAATGGATTATTACAATAAAATGAAACAAAGTATGGTTTTATTTTTTACAAATAATCACTATCAATTCATGTTTACTAATTCTTTTTTAATTCCTTATAAAATACAACGAATCAAACAAAACCGGCTTGAAAATTATTTTACTTTTGTCATAACAAAGTAATTTCCATAGTTACCACTTCTATATTTCAATATGAACATAGAGAAACCTATCTAAACTTACTTGATTACATCTTGAATGAAATATTTTTTAATTAATTTTTTAAATGTAAATCAACGATCGAAGAAAAAATAGTATGTATAATTCGTGGGAAAAGCATATTTCCAAACTCCTGTGTTACCAGACTCGTCGCTAGGCTCCTCGTCTGGTAATTATCACAGTCGTTTGGGAATATTATGCTTTTCCCACTAATTATACAATATACTATTTTTAACACTTTTACCTTCATAAACAAATATTTATCGTCTGGTGCATTTTCTAGGAAATTGTTGATGTTCTCGTTTGTTAAAATTTGAGATTTTTAGGGTTTAAATCCATCAAATTTTCTTTTAAGTATGGCTTGTAATTTGGAATAGCTTGCAATGTTTATATTATGATTTATATATAATTGTGGTCCTCAACATAGAGTAAAAACACCAAAGTGAAGGAGGCTTCATATTATTTGACAAATCTTGGAAATATGCCATCATAACATTCTCGGAAAATGAATTTATGCCGTTTTTTAACCTCCATTCCATAAATTTTTGGTACGTACATTTGTACCGCATTTGGCTATTTTTGCGATTTCCGTTATATTAGGTGGAGTTGAATCCATTTCACTGTCACTCGACATTTTTTAATCGTATAGACAAATATATAATTCCAAATAACTTTTAATATTAAAATGCAATCCTATATCTAATAAATGTTTTCTGATATTTACATATAGAATAAAATTCAACCTTCAATATGTAAATAGTGAATTTTGAATAAATTGGCGACTTCTATTATTGACAGTTGCTAAGTGGTTGCTAGGAAAGCCGTGCGATTTACTTTAGGTACAGATGTGCGTTTTTTTCACCGTGCGTTAAAGACATCTTACATTGATTGCCGACTGTCTGTTATTGACTGCTTACAGGGGTGGTCGTAGGTAAAAACATTTAAATTTCAGTTAGCTACATACAGATTGCAAAAATCCCTTTCTTACGCTGCGACTTATACAAGTACGACAAGGAAAATATGATCAGAACTTCGTGAAAGAGAGAGAAGACTTGTTAGCCCAGCGATCAGTCCCCTCTACCAAAACAGTTGGGCGTGCGTATTCAGCCCCCTCTACCAAAAACAGTTTTTCGTGTGTTCATCGCCCCACTAGTTCAACCGCTGTTGCCAGAAGCTCAGATTAATTTGTAAAAATGATATTTTTGTCACGTTATCGTTAACTTTTTTTCGAGCTCATACACTATTAAAGTATATCCATCGAACAAATAGAGCGACCCAAACAACGATAGATGCGTGATCACCATGCACCTTTGCATATATTGGCTAAAATAAATATGCCTCCATGCGCTGGCCAATCGGATTTAACTGCAATCGGCTGGCAGAAATTATTGTCCATACAGAGTTGGAGAGATTACGTGCACTATGCATGATACTGTTTTGGAACACTCCGTTGCTTGGATGGACAGAGTACAGGTAAAATTAAACACCTTCATCCGGCAACAGTGTCCTTTACATAGAGAACTCACATTTAAACGTATGTGATATTTTCGCTACAGACCTTGGTTGTTAGCGCACGCCGGTGTATTTGAAAATGAAACATTTTACAATGCCCACATTAAAATACGAAACCTGCGAAAAAGTGCAAATTATAAAATGGTATTTTGGAGGTCATTCGGCTGATGCAATAGTTAATTTGTTTATTGTGGCATTTGAAAATCGCCCAATTCCTTCACGATCAACAATTTTGAACATAATTAATAATTTCGAGAAATATGGATGTTTCATAGTGTAGAAAATGCCAAGCGCCGGAAGATCCAATCGAACGTCCGATAAACGACGAAAGGCAAACTAGAGAATTGAATGTTTGTTTAGCGGTTGAAACAGGACAACCATGTTCTTCAAGACAAATTGCTGAAGAGGTCAACATGGATAAGAGAACTGTACAGAATATTTTAAAACGGAACGGGTACCATTGTTACAAGGTTCAGACAACGCAGGAAATTTTTCCCGAGGACAATATCAGACGAATGGATTTCTGTGAAGAAATGATGGAACGTAAAAATGCTGACGAGAACTTTTTAAAAAATATTTTATTTTCGGATGAGTCAACCTTTTCATTACATCAAAAACACAATCCATCCGTCACAAGATATTGGTCTCGGGAAAGTAAACATCTAAGCATTCCAATCCGAACACAGTATCCGCAGAAGCTAAATGTTTGGACGGGTATTTTAGGTGACCACATTATAGGTCCTTTTTTTATTGAGGGGAACTTAATTCCGCCAAATATTTAGAGTTATTACAAAATCATGTAATTCCTGCAGTTCTCCTTATACCCGATGTTGATCTCAACAGAATTTGGTTTCAACAAGATGGTTGTCCAGTCCATAATTCAAGGATGGTAATGGAATTTTTAAGGTCTACATTCCCCGACAGAATTATTAGTACTAATGGTACAATTAAATGGCCTCCAATATCACCTGAACTAGCTCCAAATGATTTTTTTCTTTGAGGATTTTTTAAAAGTAGCATTTATCAACATGATGAATTTGAAAGTGCTAATAATTTAAATGAATTGAGGGTGAAAATACAGCACGTTTGTGCCAGCATTACGCCAAATAATCTTAGAGATATGAGATCAAATCTTTATGACAGATTTGGTTATTGCCTGGCACAGCAAGGTGGTTTATTTGAGCACTTAATTCATTAAAATTATGTTTACCTTTAGAACGGATTTTTAGTTTAATTTTTTCAAGAAGTTCATATTTTATGTTTAGAATGAGTTCCTACTTATTTTATTTTTTCAATTCAATTTATTAATGGAATCGATCTTTACTTTTTTATACCCTAATTGGGTATTATTTTTATCTCAAGAATAAATGTTTTATTTTCAAGTTACAATGGCTAAAATAATATCCTATTGTAGTTAGAAATTAATTGTCAGCTTGGACAGAAACGATCAAGTTGACAAAAATGAATTTTAAGATGTACAGGTTACGAGTGTATTTTTTATTTCTTTAACAATCTCACTCCTTCCATGTTGGGAAACTACTGAACACAGTGAACCTACTCACAGAGTGGGGAGTCAGTTTGGTACTTTCTAAGTAATAAATAACTTATTTTGCATTTGACTCTTAATACCGGATAACGGTGTATTTAGTGGGAGAAAATCGAGATTGGTAATATTGACTTTTGAAAAATAAGTGAGATCAACACAAATAATAATAAAATAATGGAGTTCAAGAAAAAATTTGGACAAATTACAATCTGCAATAAATAAAATCCGTACACTGCTTTCGATTTAACAATTATTGGTATTTAACATTGTTGCCGCTTGAAATGCCGTTGAAAATTTTAAAACAACGATAGACAAAAATTAGGATAAGTACAGATAAGTACATTTGGCAACACAACAGTTAAAATAAATAGGAGGGGACTGAATACACGCCCAACTGTTTTGGTAGAGGGGACTGATCGCTGGGCTGACAAGTCTTCTCGCTCTTTCACGTAGTTTTGCTCATATTTTCCTTGTCGTACTTGTATAAGTCGCAGCGTAAGAAAGGGATTTTCGCAATTTGTATATGTTTTCGTGTAATAAGTGAGCTGGTATAGGTACTTCGTACAAACTTTACCTTTTCATTGAGAAAGAGTGAGTTATTTTTTATGTTCCTATACAGGAGTTGTCATCGCTGCAAAATCTTTTGACGTTCAATAATTCACGACTGGTTCAGAGCAATACTGCAGATCTCTTTCCTCTTTTAAAATAAACATACGCATACGTTCTAAGTATATTAATAATTGCCAACAGATAAAATGAAAAGAATTAAAATTAAAAATTAAAAACGAATGTAAAATTCCAATTTTGTAAGTCTAGAAGTCGGAAATCCTGAATTAAAAAGTTTTTATGAAGTACGAACATTCTTTTGTCTTAACCTATACGATCCATTTTTTCAACCAGTCATGGGACACCTCTATATATTTAAATACCATTCTGTTTCTACTATCGATTTCAAGTATGAAGAATCCTCCAAATGCCGGAAGCTATTTTAAGTCAGTCTTAGATTGAAAGGGAGCGCTTTTCAATCAAAGGTAATGTTTCCTCTTATAATATTTACATTCCCGTAATACTTTTCAAACATGAGGGAATACAAACTTTGTGTAATTGTTAGACATTCCAAATGTCTGTATAGCTGTATTTTGTCAACATTTTATGTTGTATTCCGATGAATTTTTCTATTTGGCGGCTCCATAAATTCATCATTATTTTATTCACAAGACTAACCAAAATATTGGTATATTTTCTTAAATTGAATAGATGAGGCTTTTACTTGATGAAGATCCATACTAATGATGAAATAAAACAATTTAATTTGTTTAAATCTTCATAAAAAATTAAGATTTAAACAAATTAAATTGTTTTATTTCATCATCAGTTATATTTTCTATCAAATATAATTATTTCCTTCAATACCCCAACTTATTTTTCAAAATCATTCAAAACTAGTACCTACTTCACTCAATAGAACCTTCATTTTTACCCGATTACGACGGAGCAAAAAGGAGGCTTAAGCTAGGATTTTTAACTATCCTGCGATGTGCCAAATATCGCTGGGATACTGTGGTCTGAAACATCGACTTCCCGCAGAGATGACTTGCGACGTCGCAGTGCTCGCGGCTTTGCTTGCATGCACCCGATAATTGGAAACAATTTCATAAATGATGCCCAGATGTGTCCCAAACATATTTTTTCTCTAAATCTACCCAAAATACTTATATGCACAGTACAAGTCACTCTCATGCGAGTACAGTGACTATGATTTTATAAAGTCTAGTTACCATCGTCCTCACACCACCGACCGATCTACAGCAAATTGAACAAGCAAAAAAGTTTACCATGAGTGTGGATATGTATTGTTTGTAGTAGGGCAAAAACTTATTCAATTTAAAGATGAAACTACATACATTGTCGCACCTTTACTGATACGTGACGGAACAAAAAAACTGAGTGATACTCCGAAGCACGTCACACGCAAGTTTTCAGAGATATAGGACGAACTATCTCCGCCACCGTATACCCATTGTAGCCTCAGTATACTTCTAAAGCTGTATCAAAATCGTACTGGACGGGATAACAGGATCTGTTGTAATTATTTCTGGGACTCTATTCGGATGTATTATTCCTAATTCCCATATAATCAGGATTGCACTTCCTACAGGTAAGTCGTTTAAACTTTGATTGGTCACATCCGAATAGAATACCATGTAGTGGTTTAGATTTCGTTACAGTAAAGTCAACTGACCGTGACAAAATTAACACTTTTATTATAATAATCAGGAAAATTTGAATATAGTATAGTAATAACAACCAGTTCGGTAAGGAATAGTTGTACTAACATATATAAAGAAAAAAACAACAACAAACAATTATATAAATATCCAAAAAAATTCTTTTATCCTAAGGTCCCAGTTTCACCCTGTATTATCATTATTAATTTAACAGGAGTTCAAACTTGCCTATGTATACTTATGTAGTTAGCAACAAATTATTTATTGATCTAATATAATAAAATTAATTATAACGCCTTACAAAGTTTTGAAAAATATTTTTCAAAAAACAATAACCGTTCAACTAAGAAGGAACAACACTTCTAAGCTAAACAGGGTTGGTATATCTGCAAGATATAACCAACCATTCTGGTTTGTAATTAGAAGGGACAACATCGAGGATTATGATCTCAGAGCTCTTGGACGGAGGATATATATTTTGTACTGACTGGTCTACAAGTGATGTTGTCCCTTCTAATTACAAACCAGAATGGTTGGTTATATCTTGCAGGTATACCAGCCCTGTTCAGCTTAGAAGTTTAATTCAATGTCTGTCGGGACATATAGCCCAAGAAGTAGTTGTTCCTTCTTAGTTGAACGGTCAGTATTGTTTGAAATATATCTTCCAAAACTTTTTAAGGCTTAATAATAGTATTAATTCTATTATCTTCAATCTATTGGTAATACGCTGTACTAAAATATGACAATATTACAGGAAACTGTAATTAAGTAAACAAATTCTTTATTTATTTTTAAATCTATTGAAAGTTTCGCCTTTTTCCGGCCATTATGCAGCCTTTTTGATGGCCTCGATTGAAGTGTCAGCCCTAAGAGCTGCGGAAAAAGCAGGGTGCCTTGTGCTGTGCCCCTTGAATTTTGAATCAATACCCGTAATTTTCAGTCCTTTCTTAATCCATCGACTTATGGCTTGAGAGGTGACGGGTTTATTAGGTTTCCTGATCGTTATAATTCGTAATTTTTTTTCCTCTCATTATTTGAAGAATAGAAATCTGAGCACTGGTTGAGATCTCTTAGGTACTAAAGGTTTTAGAAAATCAAAAAACATAGTTTCATTCCCTCTTCGTTGATCCCAACATTGCTTAACCTAATTTTATAAAAAGTTTGAGATCTTTGTTAACATTTTTAAGTTAAGTTAATCAAGGGGATGTAATGAACTTTAGTAAGCTAGAGCTGGTGGTGGGTCCCAGGTTTCTTGTTATCTTAGAAACTGATGAGCTTGTGAATGCCTTCCATAAATCTTTCTACGACTTTCGATTTTCCTACATCGCAAGCCATATTTAGAGCCGTTTTATGAGTATTAAGCGTATATTCCTTTCGCGTTCCAACTGATTATAGTATCGTTCTTGGGACGGAACAAAAACTGTTCCAACTGGGAGCGGGTGACAATGAAAATGTTGATGTGTTAGTTAAAGAACTATCCCTAATTTGAGTTTGCGCACTATATAGTAGGTAATCGATACGATTCCAGAACGGTTCATAACTTCCAGTTGGAACAAACCTAATATAACGCATACACTTAACTAATTTTGTGCGCACATCACGACCGGCCGGCGTTGTTGCGAGCGCAGACGACAACACGGCGAGTCGGCAGAGTGGCATCGCCCGCACGCGCACCTCGTGTCATCCATCAAGTAGCGCTTGCTACTGAGTATCGTATTTTTGAAATTTTATCCGTTTACTAGTGCCGAGCATTCACAACCATTACAAAGGCTGGTGTGTCTTCAAAATCAAAACGTGAAATATCTGTCGAAAATAGATTATATCAAGACAATTGGGAGGAGGAATATTTTCTTGTACCTCACAAACACAGTGCAGTAACTTGTTTGATTTGTCGAGAAAGTGTAATAGTTAAAAAATATAATGTTTGCTACACTATAATACAAAACACAAGATGTTTAGCGATAGTTTCCCAGTCGGATGTTCATTGCGAATAGAAAAGCTGTGTCTTTTAAAAAGGTCGTTACAACAGCAGCAAAATATATGAAACAATTTGATGACGCTGAGATTGTATAGGAATGTTTTATAAATGCTTCAATAGTATATTACACTTCAAGGGCTTCGCCTAGGGCATCATGGCGCGTAGTTCAGGGATCTCAAACTTTTTCTTTATATGTACGTAGTTTCTGCCTCACGGTCGAGGCAGAAACTGAGTACTTTCGGCCGCATATAAACAAAATATATTGTTTGAAAAGTTTAGCAATAAAATACATTTAGAATCACAAATCGGACAACTACAGCTCTCAGATTCCTTCTGCGTCAGTCGCATTGAAGACATTTCGAAACAATATTTGACAGCATCATAGATGACTTGAAAAATTGTAAGTAAATATTCCTGCTTGGCATTTGATTCCAGTACTGTTTCATGAACATCACAATTTTCTCTTTTTGTACGATACTGTACTAAGGAGAATACAGTTTGAGAAGATTTCCTAAAAGTTCTGCCGATGAAAGGTCAAAGAAGAGAAAGTGATTTTATTGATATTATTTGCTCTTTTTTGGAAGAAAATAACATTCCTATTGAAAATTTGGTATGCATATGCACGGATGGATGCTCGTCTATGACAGTAACTAATGTTGGGTTTATTATACCCTTGAAAAAGAAATATGACATAAGAAATATGCTATCATTTCACTGCATCAAACAACAAAAAAATCTTGCAGCGGGTACCATCATACAGGAAATTGACGCCGTGATGAAAACATTTGTAAACATAGTTAATTTTATTTTATTTTTTTTCGGTCCGAGATGGGAAACTCATGTTCGAATGGGTCCAGGACCCAAACAGTGTTGGACTCATCCCCAAGGGGATGCCTACCAACCAAACCCACCTCAATCTCGCCGTTACCCCCGCCTTGGAATCACTACCCTAGCATACTTCGAGACGGGCGGTGGTCCCTCGCACACTCTCCGCTAACACCGTCGTCTTCTCCCTACTATCACTCCTACTTCTCATGCCATATCGAGTCCTTCTCTCTCTCTAACCATGCTCTCTACTACTCCACTCACCTTCATCCATTCCTCCTCCCCCCTCAACATTATCTTCACCATGTTCTCCCAGTAGACCGCCTCCCCTAGTTTCCTCTCCCACTTCTTCAGCACTTTCTCGTTCCTACAGCATCTAAACACATGCCTCACATCATTCTCCACTTCACACCTCTCGCACACTCTAGTCTTGTAGAGGTACCCTACTCTCGACCCATGTCCAGTGAACACATGTGTCAAGAAGTAGTTCATCTCCCCGAATTTCCGGTCCATCCAATCTCTCCTATTCCCAATCGCTCCTTTTAACGCGCCCTCATACCCCTCCCACTTTCTCTCCATTTTCTCCTCCATCCATTCCTGTACTTCCTTGCTGATCGCACCCCTCCAGCGCTTGTTCCTAGCTCTAGCTATCACGTCCAATGGGTAGGACCTTGCCAGCACTTCTGCTGCCAATCCACCCACTGTCCTGTACATACCCCTTCACCACCCTCAGCAGTATCCCTCTCTGCACCCGCAGGGGTGGCCTAAACCTCGTATTCACCCCCGCTCTTTCACCCCACACCTCCGCACCGTACAGCATACTCTGCTCTAACGTCCTACCAATTACCCTCCTCTTCCACTCTCCCAGCCCTTTCTTTTAACCAACACCCCCACTTCCCTCGTCCTGCTCCGTCCCTTCACTAGCAACCCCACCGTCTTATCTCCCGCCACTTCCAGTCCGCACCGCTCTTTCCTCTCCACAATCTTCCTAGACATTCTCTCCGCCTTTCTTTCTATCCCCGCCTCTCTCTTTGCCGTACATACCAGACACACATCGTCCGCATACACCGTAAACTCACATCCCTCTTCACATACTATTCCATACTTCTAGAGCGTCAGTCCAAGAACCGAGCCCTGAGGCACTCCAGCCTCAGTCTCATACCTTCTCCCTCTGGAGTCTACAATCACAGGCCCCGTCAGGTAGTCCTAAACCAGGTCAACCAACCCTTGCCCCACCCCAAGCTTCTGCAACGCGCTCATCACCGCCCGTTTTCTGACACTGTTAAACGCGTTCCCGACGTCGAAGAACACGATTAGGGCCAATTTCTTCTTCTTCCAGCTGCCCTCCCTAGCTCTTCCCACCAAGCCCATCACCTTGCCCAGTGCCGAGATGCAAGATTTCCCTTTCGTGAACCCGTGCTGGTTTACCCTAAAACCCCCATTCCTACCAACTTCCTCCTCAGTCCTATCCCTTATTATCCCCTCCATCGATTTTCCCATACCACACAGCAGGCTGATAGGCCTGTAGTCCCCCGCCCGCTTCCCCTCTCTACCCGCCTTCTTCATCAGTATCACCCTGGCCACCTTCCATCCTTCCGGAAACTCCTCCTCCCTCAGCACCCAGTTGAATAGCTCCCAGAAGTACTCCCCATTGTCATCCAACAGCCTCTTTATCATATCACCCCTCAGGCCATCTGATATGTACAGTGCAGAACGACCCTTATCCCACTTTAGTCAATTGTCTTAAGGTGGCGGGGTAAAGAGCTATGTCAATGTCAGAGTGAAATAAAAAGCCTTTCAATCTAGTGGATTTATTTATTTAAGCTACTCAAAAGCAAATATAACACCATCTATCCCTGGGGCTTCCCAAACTTTAATGTTTCTCCCTCCCTTCTCCCCCCGTTAACAATTTCTCTATAATCTCCTTCTCCCAATCCTCCTCTAACACCTCGTTCCTATTTCCACCCATCCTCTTCACCGCTATCTCATACGCCTTTCCCCATGGATTGTTTTCCAATTCCCCCATTAACTCTTTCCACTTCCCTCTTTTTTCCCTCTCCACCCTACGCTCCAGTTCCTTCTTATTCTCTTTGTATCCCCCTCTTCCCTCTATCCTTCCTCTTCCCCTCAGCATCCCTCTTCGTTCTTTCTTACACTCCGACCACAGCTCCTCTATTTCCTCATTCCACCAGTAATTGGCCCTCCGCCTACGCCTATTGCCCCTACTTCCCTCTCTTTTACAGCCCTGAATCACATTGTACAATTCATCTGCATCATGTCCAAGTCCCCTTTCTATCTCTTCTCTTACTTTTTTCTTTATACTCTCTGCCTCGGCCTTCGTCTCCTTCCTTTCTCCCTTTCCTTATATCCGTCTCCACATACCTATGTAAGCTCAAGCTTTCATCATCCTCCAGCACCCTCCAACTACTCACTCTTTCCCCCAGCCCTTTATCACATGCTGTTATATCAATGACTGTTAATTTTAATTTTATTAGAGCACGAGAACTTTACTAAAGAAAATTCAATAGTTTGTAGGTAGAATTGAAGAATGAGTGTGGCGATGCACTTTTACATACCGGAGAACCATAGCTGAGAACAAAATTAGTGGGATGATTTTATGCTTTAAGGCACAAAATAATTTTATTTTTACAGCAAAATGATTAAAGTTAACAGCGATCTTGAGCAAGGTAGTTAGTGTTGTCTTTTAGCATTTCTTTGCGACATTACAGAAAAACTTGGTGATCTTAATCATTGTTTACTAGGTGAACATAAAATTATCTCTCAGTTGGCAAGTAAAGTTTTTGCTTTCGAAGACAAACTAAAGATGTACATCGAAGAGATAAATAAGAAAAAACGGCATCATTTCCCAACACTGGTTGAAGCCCAACAAGGTAGTATTGATGTGTCCTCAGAAAACTATGCTACTATTTCTAATTACTACTATTACTATTATTACTCTTTCTAATTACTAAGTTCCACTATTAGTGGAAAATCCCTGCCACTTAGAAGTAGCCAGTGCCACAGAACTAGAGAAGAAAATCAGTATGGAAAATTCTGGAAATTACAACCGGATAGCTATGTAACGCTTTAAAATTGCGCACACTTGCTCCTGGCGTTGTTTGCGTCAACTTACCTGTGCCTATCCTCATATGCAAATGTTTATAGATCTCGGCTTACTGATTCGCAAACATCATATTAATTTTCAACCCTGGAACGCTACCTGGGGAACAACTGAACCCCAGGCTTTAATAAATGCACCTTAATTTCGTACTTGGCATCATGGCAATGCGCGCTCGAGTAGTCTCTTGTAACGACAAGTCAGTTGTTACACTAGACAGTCGCTGAATCAACAAGTGTCTCTGTTTCAGTTGTGTATGATTTTTGGGGTACATTTGTACCCCGGGTAGTGTTTTCAGTATATTGTGTTTTCGGTATATTATTGGTAAGTTTTTGTAACGTGGCTTTTGTAGGTATACTTTTGAAAAGTGTAGGTATTTTTTTCTAATATGGCTTTTCAAGCTGCTCGCATACCAATGACGCAAGCGAAACTTGAGTCGATAGTTGATAATCTTTCAGATTTCGAGCCAGACGACAAATCTGAAGATAGAATAATAGAAGACTATAGGCAGGACTCTGAGAAAGATTCAGATGACGGTAACGTGACATTACTACATATATACACATCAGAAGATAGGCAGGGCGGGCTCCGACTTCATTTCAGCAACAACGAAAATTTCTCCTCAAACTCCTTCAAACCTTCAAATGACGCTAATTTGATGCAAGATGATCCTAGACAGGAGTCTGAAGAAGATTCAGAAGACAATAATGTGCCATTACTTCGTACTATACAGCAAGAAGGAGGTAGGGCTGATATACAAATCCTAGCAGCAGCCAGTGAAGTTTCCCTTGAAACTCCCGTCATCTCTAAAAAATTACAATTTGCTCCAAGAGTTCAACGAAAAGGAACCCAGTGAGTACTTGCATATCGAGAAAGCACCTCTAAAATTACGTGGAAAAAGGGTTTCAAATGGAGTGGCAAAACGGGAAAAAAATCTTTTCGAACTCATAAAAGAAATCTTGTCATACATCTCAGTTCTAAGTACGCCTATGTATGAGTATATACGTGTTTTGGTTTTCTAAAAATATTTTATAATATATAAGTGGAAAAACTGCGAAATTTTGATTTCTTGAAGTGTAGTAAATAAGTTAAATACGTCAGGAAGCAGCAGTTTGTAAAATTTTCCGTGAAAAGCAGGTTAGTCCTCTAAATATTACTATTCAATTACCAAGTCATGCTAACCTAAAAATTGAAAGCATCGAAAGATAAGCCTTAATTTATCCATACCATAGTCGTATCACGGGGTTTGAACTTAATATAAGTATGAGCTCCAAAAATGAAAAAGAAGCACAGAGCTTAGCAAAATCAATTGATAACCTCAGACAAGATATTCTAACAAATAGAAAAGAAATAATCCATACAATAGATGCGTCTGAGACAAGACTATCACTGAAGTTAGAGTTGCTCAGCAAAAGAGTTGAAGAACTCGAAAATGCAAATGAATTGTTGAAAATAAAAGTGGAAACATTGGAAAGAGAAACAAAAAAAAATAATATATTGATTTTTGGATTAAACTACGAAAACATCACACTTGATGATATAAAAAAATCTATCAAGAACCTATTGGACATTGATATTGACACTAAGGATATTAATAACTATTATCAACTGGGCCATTCAAGAAATAAGCCGATAAAAGTTGAATTCTTATCCTACCTAAAAAAAGTCGAAATCTTAAAAAACTGTAGAAAACTAAAGGGAACTCATATAAGCATCAGTAGTGATCTGACTGAGCTCCAGCGAGAAGAAAATTTTATTCTCAGAAAACACCTAAAGAAGGCTCGAGAAACTCCTGCTAACACATCTTATATTAAAGGTAATAAGCTTTATATAAATAATAAACCATACAAAGTGAGTGATCTAGAAATTAGCGAAAAAGAGTCCTACCAAAGAGACAGAAATAGTGCCCCTCCTACACCAAATATAAGATACGTACAAGAAGAGCGGCCTAGTCACTCATCTCCCACATTTGAAGAAAATCTAACACCAAATAGGAAAAACAGTGAAGAAACAGCCGATATCAAGGGTAAAAACTCCAAATCTAAAACCACCAAGGACACATTCCCTACAAGCAACAAAAACGAAACAAATCAGCAAACAAGGGTTGAAGAAATAAAGCAAAGAACACGTTTCGGTAGTAGGTCTTAGTTTTCCTTTTCTTTTTCTGTTTTTAGTAATAGTTTTTATACTCTTTGTTTATGTATTATAAATCTTAATTTTGTGATATTTTAAAATGGATCAATATATTCGTGACATAAATTATGAGGTCTATAACACTGCCGAATGTTTCAATCCTGGAGATGTAAACAAATTATTCAAAAATGATGAAAAAACTTTTATCATAATTCATCAAAATATATGTAGTCTAAATGCACACTTGGATGAATTCAAAATAATGCTAGAACAACTAAGCTGCAATTTTGATTGCATTGTGCTAACAGAAACTTTTCAAATATATGATATTGATCTTTTTAATCTAGATGGCTATAAGACATTTTATAATCAAGGACTGTTAAATAAAAATGACGGTGTTGTTGTATATGTAAAAACTGAAATTAATGTAAGTTGCTCAATTATTGATATCGGCGATTCAAAGGCATTGCAGATAAAAATTGACTTACAAAATAATAAGCAAATTTTATTAACTTGTATATACCGTTCCCCATCAAATACACCTGAGTTCTTCATCTGGTCTTTAGAAATTTATCTAGAGCAAATAAACTATTCTAAACTAGATTATCATTTATTAGTTGGTGATATTAATATAAACATTAAAGATGAAAATGATAATGTCTCTAGATATTTAAACATACTATATGAATATAATTTACATTCTATGATAAATAAATATACGCGCATTCAAAAAAATTCACGTAGCTGCATAGACCATATATTCTTCAGAGCAATAGAAAAATCTACTCTCGACGAAGCAGTCGCGGCTGTATATGGAAATAGCATTACTGATCACCAGGCAACGATAATAAATTTTCCTATAAAAGCTAAATCTAAATACATTAAAACAGATAAATACAAAACAGTTATAAACTACAAGAACATTCAAAGTGATCTTCAGGAACATAATTGGCAAAATTTTTATAATTTCAACGATGTAAATAAAAAAACTCAAGAATTACTAAATATTTTAAATTCTCTCTCAAAAAAACACACGAAAACCATAAAATTAAATAAAGGTTATCAAAAACGACAAAATTGGGTAACAGCAGGTATTGTCCAGTCAATAAATAATAAGAATAAATTATATAAAGAATATCTACAGAATCCGAATGATGAGGGAAAAAGAGAAATATATGTCAACTATCGTAAACAGGTAAACCAACTAATTAAAACTGCAAAACGCAACTATTACCGAGCCGAAATACAAAGCAATTCAAATAATTCAAAATATCTATGGAATCTGGTGAACAAAAAAGATAAAGCAACAAATAGTATCAATGAAATAATTGCCAAGTCAGGCAAAAGAATTGGAGATAAAAAAGAGATTGCAGAAGAATTTAATAATTACTTTGCTTCGGTAGGAGATAACCTAGCACGAAAAATATCAATTCCGACAAATCCTCCTCCAAAACGAAAAATAAATTCTAATACTTTTTATTGGTTACCAGTATCTGAGGAAGAGATCAAGGAATTAATATCATCACTCAAAACAAACAAAGCAACGGGAATAGATAACTTGAGAGCCGAGTTATTTAAAAAATTGCAGAGCGAGCTAACCAGGCCTTTGGCTAATCTTATAAATCTCATCTTTACTAGTGGGGTTTGTCCTTCTATATTTAAAACCTCTGTTGTTACACCAATATATAAAAAAGATAAAAAAGATCAAATGTCCAATTATAGACCAATTTCCCTAATTACAACTTTGGCAAAAATAATGGAGTAAGCTGTAAAGAATAGACTGATGGACTTTATAGACAAGCATCAATTATTGTCAGAGCGACAATTTGGATTTCAGAAAGGGTTATCAACGAATGATGCAATTAAGACCTTGGTTTCCTCAATCTATAACTCGATTGATAAAACTGAACCAATAGCGGTACTGTTCCTAGTCTTAGCAAAGGCGTTTGATACTGTGAATCACTCACAACTATTAGACGTCCTAAATGATGCAGGGATAAGGGGACTCCCAATAAAATTTTTCGAAGACTACTTATCTAACCGAAAACAACTAGTTAAGATAAATGGAGAACTCAGTGAGGAAAAAGTTATATCGGCTGGAGTTCCTCAAGGTACCGTACTGGGACCGGTTTTGTTTAATCTATATATTAATGATATATTTTCTTTTAAATCTTCGGGAAAGGTAATCGGCTTTGCAGATGACACTGCTGTGATATATAGAGATAATACGTGGGAAAACCTAAAAAATAAAATGGAAACTGATGTAAAAAAATTATTTGATATATTTAAACATAAAATTCTTACGGTTAACTATGAAAAAACTTATATTGTTCCGTTCACCAGTTATAAACATAAATTACCACTTTACGATAAAATCTCTATTACAAACAATAATATATCTATTAATATTTCTTTAAAATCCGAAATAAATTACCTTGGAGTAACAATAGACTCACATTTAAGATGGACCTCACACCTATCTGGTATAGCTAAGACGTTAAGGTTTTTATTATATAAATTTAAATATATTAGAACAATTCTAGACTTACAGCATCTAAAAATAATTTACCATGCTCTTGTGGAATCACGTCTTAGATATGCCATCATAGGTTGGGGAGGAACAATGCAAAGTCATCTAGAACAGGTAGAAATCCTACAAAGAAAAATTTTAAAAATTATGTATTATAAAAATTTAAGATTTAACACAAATCTTCTTTTTAAAGAAGCAAATGTAATGTCTTTGAGGCACCTATATCTTGATAGTTTAATTATTCATTTATTCCAAAATCGCGCTAACCTGCAAACACCTGATCATCATTATCATACTAGAACTAAAACAAATAATTATATACAAACAAATACTGCTAAAAAAACTATAGGTACAAGATATTTCGGTTTTTTAGCTCCACGATTATTTAACTTCCTACCTGATATATATAAAATGTATATAAGAAAACTAAATTCAATCAATCTTTTAAAATCAATATTTAAAACATATATAAAATCATTAGAATCGAAAGATATAGAAAAGATTATTGAAAATTGACCCAAAAAAAAATTTAAAAAAAAAATTTTATAGTAATATTTCCTAAATTAAAAATCAATGGAGTAAACCAAGTAGCGTATTTAAAAGTATTCCTTTTCATCACTTGTCATCCATGCTCAAACTCTATAGTCTTAATGTTACACAGATGAAAATACTTTTAGTTTTAGTGTTGTATATTATTGCTGTTTTTTTTTTAGTTTGAATTTTTACTACTTTTTTTATATGTATACAATTTGTTAATTCTTCCTTTAAGTAAACAGTATTATATATAAAATCATTAGGATCAAAAGATATAGAAAAAATTGATATAAAAAAAATTTTTAAATAAATATTTCTTGAATTAAAATCAATGGAATAAGACAAAGTAGCGTATCCAAAGGTATTCCTTTTCATCACTTGTCATCCATGCTCAACCTCTATGGTCTTAATGGGTTACACTGATGAAAATACTTTTGGTTTTAGTGTTATGTATTATTGTTGTTTTTTTTTAGTTCAAATTTTTACTACTTTTTTATATGTATAACTACAATTTGTTAATTCGTATTCTAAATAAACGTTATATATATTATATATATTATCTTCCTGGCAATAAAGGTGCTGCTCGCGGAGTCACTAGTGGGGTTTTAGCACGGTCTCTGTTTAAAACGGATGATATTATGAACAAAATCCTCACTTTTACCAACAATGCACAGAGAACGAATTATACAAGAGATCGGCCCACCGTTGACGTTGACAAGGATGTGGCTAATACAAAAGTAAGGCCATGGAAGTAAGAGATATGAATGTAATTGAAATCAAGGCATTATGTGGACTTCTTTACTACGCAGGGGCTCTCAATTTGAATTCGGTAACAACTAAAGAACTTTTCAATAAGGAAACGGGAATTCCCTTTGCCTCAGGTTTGATGACAAGGACACAAGGGAAGAACGACGTAGAACAGATCGTTTTGCCCCAATTCGTAATATTTTTAAAGCAATCATTTCCAAATGTAGTGAACTTTATACGCCATCGGAATTTTTCACGTTGGATGAACAACTTGTAAGTTTCCGAGGCCGATGTCCCTTCAAAATGTATATACCCTCAAAACCTGTCAAATACGGTATGAAAATGTTGGCGTTTTGTGATGTAAAAACTTTTAACCTTCTGAATGCCGAGGTTTACGTTGGTAAAAATTCGACACCTCACGGTATACCAGTAGCTGAGTATTATACAAAAAATCTGACAAAGCCTATTCATGGTACAAACACATAATACCTCAGATAATTGGTTCGCCTCAATTAAAACAGCTAAGAACCTCCATGATGACCATTCCACAACTTTAGTTGGAACCATGAAAAAAAATAAAGCTGAAATTCCAGAATCGTTCATTCAAGTAAAAGGTAGGAACAAAATTCAGCTATTTTTGCTTACAGTGATTATTTCACACTGCTTTCATATTGCCCTCCAAAATCCAAACAGAAAAGAATTGTCCTTCTACTATCCACGATGCATCCTGAAGGAGATAAACCTAATTCCACAGTTCTTCCCGACATAGTTAATTTTTATAATAAAACCAAAGGCGGAGTCGATACGTTCGATCAGCTGTTGCATAGATATACTATTGCTAGGAAATCAAGACGCTGGCCCCTGGATTTTTTTATAACATTTTAGACATTGTTGGAATTAATTCCAACATTCTATGGAAAGGCACCAATGCCCAGAAAAAGAAACCACGCCGAACCGAAGATCATTTCTAAAAAAACTAGGTTGCACCGCTAATGAAAGAACGCCTCGAAATACGAAGTTTACCAATTCAACTGCGACTTGTCATTGAGAAAATTCTGGATATAAAGCCAGAACACCGAAATATAGAGCAAACACCATCTTCCTCTGGCAGGTGCACCTTTTGCGAAAGGAAAAAAGACAGGAAATAAAGGGTCAAGTGCAGAAAGTGCAAAAAATTCATCTGTCTCATCCACCAAACCAAAGTCTGTTCGGACTGCAATGTGTTTAAAAATGTGTTTATATCTTTGCTTAGACTCATGTGTTTTTTAGAAATTGTAAGTAAGAATAAATCTTTAGGTAATATAAATATCCCTAATTTAGAACAATCGTTCGCTTCAGATTCTATTTTTGTATTAATATGAAAAATTGAAAAACAAATATCTTCTAATAGTTTAACAAGAAATAAATCAATACAAATTCCTAAAAGGGATAAAAATAGTTATACAATTGCCACCCCTACCTCGATATTTTTATTTCTGGAGTTTCTGTCTGCTACAGCATTGTCCAGAGTATTTATGTATGTCGCAAAAACGAACATTTGCCTGTATTCGCACCAGTGCCACAACTGCTTTCTCATATATTATTTAATTTATTTATATCTTACACTTCCTATTTTATTTATGCATTGAACCAGTCCGAGATAGAGCTTGAATTGAATCAAGTAAAATTTGATTCTATACGATATCGTAAATTGAACAAATCTACCCATATGGAATATGTGTATTAAATACATTGACATATATCAAGTATAAGTTGTTTATTTAATAGACGATAAATATTGAATAGTTTATACATAAAAATTTTAGATAAGAATAGTTTCCTGTTCTATACTTTTTTCAGTATTCGGGTTTTAGTTTTTGAACCTGATTTTTATGTTCTCCTTATTAAAATAAGTATATAATATCGAATGATACGACACTGGTAATCTTCGTAATCGAAGTTTGTAAAACATGTAAAGCGATGTATTATAGTCATCACTTTAGAATTATCTTTTACTCTCTTCACTGTGTCTTACTATCTTCTAATTACATATCGAACGTATAATAAGAGTAGTACTTACATCATATTATCACTAGGAGTGGACGGCGCTTATTGTGTGTTTAGCTCAGAAGTTTACTGCCGAGGCACCAACCGATGCAGAGAAATCTAAGCGAGACACAAATAATTAAGCCTTCTTCTCCGAAAATCATATATACTATTTTTTTCTTCCAGTGACTAATTCTAGTTGTAATTTTTGCAATAAAATTTCCAAAAAACTTTTAAACGTCAAATTCAATAAATATTAAATTGAGAGCTCCTATGTACTCGATTACAACGTCCATAATACGGCGTTGCTATCGTTTTTAATTATTATTGTACTAGTACAATAATAAAATCTGATTATTCTACTAGTAAAATAATAGGTTATTTGTACGGTCGGTGTTGTCGAAATAAATATACTCAGTTATTATTATACAATATTTAGTTCAAAAACAACGCATTTATTGCTGTGAATGTCGGGAGGCATTGTCTTGTTTGATTGACATCGATATAATCCGTTATTTTTTTTAGAATTTGGTGGCTTATAATTTTTTGGATAACTTTATCGTCGTGCATTTACGCAATCATGGAAGTTTATCAAAAATGGGATAAAAGTCCTGTAATAGTAACTTTGGCTACACAAGAAACGCCTATTTATTCTATACCTTTCCCAGCAGTTACAATATGTCCCGAATCAAAAACCAACACAAAGATATATAATCATTCAAAAATTATCCAGAAAATCGTATATAAAGAGAAACTGACGTCAAAAGAGTGAGTATTCAGTTAAAATTCATGTTTGAAAAAATTATTATATTTATAATTTCGCCTATTTTTTTTTGCTTAGGTACCCTTCACTTGAATTATCCACAAATCGCATAGACTACATGATATTAACGATCTGAGTGATTTATTTGTGTGGTGCTCACATATTTGATACATTATATTAAATGTTGTTGATAATATACAGGGTGAATCACGATCAACGGTACGGAGAATTATAGACCTTTTTATCACCAGTTTTTCTAATGCGCTTGCGTCGGTATCGGCCAAATTTTTGTGAATTATTTTGTGAACGAGCATGTTAAAATACCAGATAACCGAATAATTAATATTAACAAATATCAAATAAAGTATATTAATTGAACAAAAGTAAGAAAATAATTTAATACTAAGATTCCTAATTGAATAAGAAATGGTTTAGCTATTATAATTATTAATTAAGTTACCTGTACGAAAGCAACAACGAAACAAATGCACGAAAAACGCACTAGATAGGAGCGAAGCTGGGAAGATACTTAGTAAACATAACTACCATACAAGAGCATAGATGGAAGGGAAAGGAGGAAATAGAATCCAAATATGTCAGTCTTAGATACTGAAGCGAGAGACAAGGACAATATGGAGTAGATTTTATGATATTCGGGAATATGTAACAAAATACCCTAGATCCTGCATACTTTACAAGACGTATATGCGCCGACAGAAACTGCGAACAGAGAAGAAAACGACAAATGGTATGAAGATATAGAGGAAGGATTAAAAAAAATTCCTGAAGAAGACATGATCATGATAATGGGGGATGCTCAAATAGGAAAAGAACAAAATGTCGAACTCGTCGCAGGGAAATATACAATACACGAAAGGACCGATGATAATGGACAGGTATTATGCAGCATAGAAAAACGAACGAACATGAGCATAAGCAGCACAAGGTTCCCACATCCCGACAAGCACAAAATAACATGGATATCCCCAGATCAGAAAGCAAAATCTCAAATAGACCACATACTTATGAATAAAAGAAGGCAATCCTCAATCAATGATGTAAGATATTATAGAAAGGCTTGCGTAGACTCGGACCATTTCATGGTAATGGCAAAAAATGGAACTAAAAACAAGAAGCCGCAAACTCAAAAATGAGCGCATGAAATGGGACATTGAAAAATTAAAGGATGATCAGGTAAAAAGTAAATACGTAAAACAACATGAAAATCACTTAACAGACGATGAAAGACAAGAACATTGTGATGAAAAAATGGCATACAAGAAGTAGCGGAAAAAGTTATAGGTGAAAAGAAGAAAGAGAACAAAAAAGGATGGTACAATGTCGATTGCCAAAAAATAAATGACAGAAAAGCGGAGAGTAGGTTGAAGTGGATAGAAACAAACAAACCAGAAGATAGAGAAAAATAGGAAACATTAGGGAAAGAGAGCAAAAAAATAGTCAGAGAAAGAAAAAGGCATCAGATGGACGTAAGGTTACAGAAAATAGATACATGAATAGACAAATGGTGCAGAAATTCAAAAAAGTTTCACAAAAAAATTAAAGAAAATAATAGGACTTCCAAAAACAAATTGAAAGGAAAAAATAACAAGCAAGTGTAAAAAAGAAGCAATACAGGGAAATATGGAAAACATCCTCTAAGAAATGACTGAATGAACCAGTAAAAGAAGGGTAATAGAAGAAGAAGCAGAAAAATCATTACACGAAAGCCAACATTAGAGAAAGTAAGAGATGTTATAAAGAGAGGTGGTAAATTGAAGGTACCTTGGAAGGATGGGATAAATTGAGAACTGAGCTGCCGAACGAATGAGAAATTGGCAAAATTATAATGATTCACAAAAAAGGAAACCAGCAAGAATGTAAGAACTATAACGGCATAGTACTACTAAACGTATTAAATATTATCATCACTAATACAAAGACGACTAGTAGCTGAAACCCAGAAAATCATAGAACAATATCAATAAGGATTCAAAAGAGGCAGATCAACAAGGCATGCAATATACACTATTAAGCAAATTATGGAGAAACTTCAAACTTCGAGAATTAATGTGAAGAAAACTAAAATGATGGAATTTGTGAAAGCAGGACAGGATGGAGAAATAAGAATGGGAAATGAAAAATTGAAAGTACAAAAATTTGAATACCTGGGTGAAATGATAAACAATAAAGGGGAAAGAAGAACGGAGAAGAAAAAGTAATGGCAACAAACCGATTGTACCAAGCAAACAAAAATCTGTTGAAAAGTGAAATATTGACTAAACAAACCACTATGAACATAAATAGAACAATAATAGGGCTTTTAACAATGAATCGAGCAGAAACGAGAATAGAACAAGAAAAGTAAGGAATAAACGAAAGATAATAAGAACAATCTGGGTCCAGTGAAGATCGGAGAGCAGGAATATAGAACGAGAACGAATAAAGATATTATAATATGGAAAATTAAAGCTCAAAGAATCAAGTGACCATATATGGAGACAGGGACCAAAAGTAGTAACTATGGCTCTGCTACGAAGGCATCCAGGAGGAAAAAGAAGACGTGGAAGACCCAGATTCAAATGGCTAGCAGAGGTAGAGGAAGACTTAAGAAAGGCAGGATTTACAAGATGAAAGGAGAAAACAAGAGACAAGGTTTAGTTCTAATTACCTTTCCGTATGCAACGTCACAAGTTTTCAAAAACTTCCTTTTTCAGGTGTTTTCTATCAGAGTACTTTTTAGACTTTAGAAGCTGAAAGAAAACTCTCTAAATACCCCCCAAAGCAAAGTATCATGTCAACTTTTTCGTAAATCGTGTACTGCTTAATTTTTAGTAGCAATTAAATTTAAAACTACTACTCGACTCGACTACTAAGCTTGCGTATGCATAATGGTTTGAATCCGATCCACCATATTTAATTAAAGAAAACTGTAAATTGCTCACAAACAATTACATTTAGGTGAAGGACACGCTTATACCATTCGAAGTAGACATTATTTTTAACATCATAAATTATTGAAATACCTGGTGGTCCATTCAAAATAAGCTCTATATAAAATATTGAATAAACAAATGATGAAACTGTTTTAATTCCCAACAACCAACTATTAAGACGTAGAAGTAAATTTGTTATAAATAGTTGAATTAGTAGATATTGACTATTCTTCATAGCTTTAAATTTTAAGAAAAGTCGACATAACTCAGAACACTCTGTAGTTTGGTATAGAAAATCTTCAATAAATTATATAGCTTATTTTTGAAGAACTTTTAGAAAATTCAATGAAATACAGAGTGTGTTATTAAGAAACATATAACTTTGATATACCACACTTTATTGGGACATCTTTTATATTTCAGAATATTCCCCAAAAAGTAGTCTTCATCCATATACAAACTACTGAGTGACATAATTTTCAAAACTTTCACCGCTTCGCTATAAACCTCCGTTCCGTTTGTCGTGATTCAATATGTAGAAATGAAGATCGTATCAAAAACATAACATATTTTTAATGCAAGCACATTTCTTTGTATTTTACTATTTACTAGTAAAGTGAATTCATTTTCAAGATACAGATAGTTCTAGCTTCTCAGTCGGGTCGACCTCCAGCATCAGAACCCCAATATTCAGACATTAAAAAGTCATTACATGAAATTTCACCGTTACCGGGACCATCAAAATACAAAACTAGTGGGAATGGAGGGCGACCGCAAAACAGCCCAAATAATGACCACCCCAAACAAAGTCGTTCTCCAAGAAAAGGCTGACAAAAAAGTATCATCACAACAAAAACATGCGAAACCCGGTGCGAAACAGGTCTATAAAAGTAAAGTTTTTTCCCATGACGCTACTGACGACCACAAAGAAAACCCTGACGTTTAGAAGAGAATAAAGTAACATAGAGGAGAGAAAACTTAAAGGGAAATAAGTTCAGGAGTCTAAGACAATGATGACAAATACAAGGACAAAGATGCGAATGGGATTGATATATGTTTAATGTGCGGGGAATTCGGTAAAAATGGGGAGGTATGGTTAATGTGTAATTCCTGTGGGAATTGGGCTCATAAGGCATGTACCGATACCGAAAAAATATATACATATGCGATTATTGTGCTTAGAAAACTTTTATCTGTTTATTGAAGTAATTGTGGCCGTATGACACCATTACCCATTACCCATTAGCTGGGGTAATGATAGCCATGTAGGGGTTTCCTTTTTTTACTGTAAAACAAGTTTTATTATTTTTTAATTACTTTTGAATAAAGATTTAGGTAAAAGATGATCTATTTCAATGATTCTCTTGTTTTAAAGGTATTTAGAAAAAAAAAATAATAAATAAAAATTAAATAAAGCTTATGGGCTACCATTTCCCCGGTCTCCCCCACATGTAACTGAGAGAGATGGTATAAAGGAAAAACTTCTTATATTATTTCTGTGGGGTTCATAATCGCTGAAAAGGACCATAACAATGTCTAACAAAGCTGTTGGATGAATACCCTAATCTACAAATATTGAATAAATTGAATTTACTGTTTGGACCCTTACTTTGTGTCATTCTTTCATTCTGACGATGATATGCAAATATCGAAATAATTATCAATAATATTTTAGAATTTCCATTGGTTTTTTCATTAAATAGTGGAATTAATTGGAAACAGTTAGTTTAATTTAAAAAGGTAATTGAATAAATTAACCAGCTTAGTTTTACAATGGAGCTCCCAACTTTTTTTGGTGGAAAAACTCCGTTGCGAGACTCGCATTTTTTACATGTTTTTTTTTTTTAGATGGAACCAAAATTCTTTTTGTATGTAGCCCTCCTTTTGCATGCATGAAAAGAATGCTGTTCCTTTGTTTGTTTGTTTTTGCTCGACATGACAGGGACGCTGCAGTGCCCCCTGATGTTTAATATTGATAAGGTCACTATAAATGTTGGTAGGCTACAGATAGTAAGCAATTTTTGACAAAGTGATTGAATAGGTGCTTTCATATATACTTACTGAAATAACTACTTGGTTTTGCATTAGATCTCACAACTTTAAGTGGAAGGATTATGTTGCGGGAATTGCATTTTGTACATTTATTGCTTTTTATTGGATTGTTTTTTTTTAATAGCAGCTACATATAAAGTGATTGCTCCCGAAATCAAATATGTTT
This sequence comes from Lochmaea crataegi, assembly GCA_947563755.1. Classification (NCBI taxonomy): domain Eukaryota; kingdom Metazoa; phylum Arthropoda; class Insecta; order Coleoptera; family Chrysomelidae; genus Lochmaea; species Lochmaea crataegi. Next base: position 28,766,961 of record OX387434.1, on the reverse strand, counting down.
CAATAAAAAAAGAATTATTACCTGATGTAAATAAATTTACTTTATAAAGAAAATTTCAACTTTTTTAGGCAAAAATTGGTGGAACACATGAGTTTAATATGTGACAGAATATTTGTGTCAAATATCTACAAGAAAAAGTCTTTAGACAAAGAATTTTACCAAATTTTAAATGACGTAAGTAGCTTTCAAAAAAGACAATATGTTACGGGTAATGAAGTTAATCCGGCCAAAAACGTGAATAGCCGGTCCATAACGTGAATGACCATCCTTATTGGACATTCACGTCAATGACCGGCCAATAACGTGAAAGTTTCAGTTTCAGTTTATTTTTTTCTACAATAAAGTACATAATGATAATAATAAAATAATATTTGTAGTTATAAACATACATAAAGACACCTAATTGAGCATTTTACCTAGGCATGTCTACCTGTTTTGTTACTACTCAATTAGGTAGTATTTACTCTGTACGTTTTATCTTTAAATAGCTAATATTGAATACATAAAAAAATAAGAAAAAAAACAAAACTAAATTACAGTGCAAATAAGGTTATGAGAAGAAATGTTGACAATTAATAAAATTAAATAATAGATAATAAAAAGAAGACAATACGCAAGGAAGTAGTAGACAAGAAAAAATAAAACGACAATGAATCAGTAGTTTGTATGTTATTAAGCCATTATATCAAATATTTTATTTTGGTTAGTTATTAAATGATTTCTTAATTCAATTTGGAATTTCTTTAATTTTTTTATTTGTCTGAGGTGAATCGGGATTGTATTAAATAATTTTGGACCGAAGAATGATGATGATCTTCGACTGACTGATTTTTTAAAGAATTGTAGAGGTATCTCCATATTAGTAACTGATCGAGTTAAATGGGTGTTTTTGTGGTTAAATTTTTCGCCGCTTTTATATATTCTTATTATACATTGATAAGCAAAGAGTAGTTTAATGTTAAGTATCCTCGATTCATCATACAATTTTTTCGTTGAAAATAGCTTTTCTTTTTTTAGGATGATTTTTAAAATAATGTTTTGTGTTGTCTCTAAAATTTTAATAGTGGTGTGAAATGCTCCGCCCCAAGCTACTATACAGTATCTTAATAAAGATTCCACTAGGGAATTATAAAGTATTAGTAAATTTTTCTTTAAAAGAATTTCTCTAAGAACATAAAATTTATGCATTAAGGCTGTCAATATATTGCTAACATGGAAAATATGTTGTGACCAACGTAGGTGTTGGTCAAGTATAACACCTAAATATTTAATTTGGGATACTTTATGTATTAGGGGGCAGTTACAATCGATTTTTTGACAGTCATTAGTGTGCAGTTTAATTTCAAAGTTTTCAGGTTGTTTAACGATGGTTGAGCTGAAAGTAATACATTTTGTTTTCAACACATTTAAGGTTAGTAGATTATTATTTAATCATAAACTTATCTTTCCCAATGCTGTTTCTGCGGTGAGTTTGACCTCTTGCCATTCTTTACCAGTGAAAATAATTACAGTATCATCCGCGTAGCATATGACTTTACCAGAGAAGTTATCAATTTGTGTAATGTTATTCATATACTCGAGAAAGAGAATTGGTCCTAATACGGTCCCTTGTGGAACACCCACCTTTACTAGGAAATTAGAGCTTCTGTCTTTTCCGATTTTTACGCGCTGGGTTCTGTTTGATAAATAGTTCGTAAGGAGTTCTAGTGCTACACCTCTAATGCCATAGTTATTAAGTTTGCCAAGTAGAATGTCATGGGAGACGGTGACAAATGCTTTGGCTAAATCGAGAAATACTGCAACACATTTTAATGAACCACCTACTGCGCCAACCGTCTTTTCTAGAAAATCAACTACTGCATCTTCAGTGCTTGAATTTTGTATAAACCCGTACTGACATTCTGTTATAACATTATGAACATGAAAAAAATGAATTAATCTGCTTTTTACCGCATTTTCAAAAATTTTGGCTAAGTTATTGATCACTGAAATTGGCCTATAGTTGGTTAGTTCTCCAGGATCACCGGATTTGTATACAGGGGTGACAACAAATTCCTTCCATTGACTTGGAATTCTTCCTGATTGAAAGCAAATATTAATGATATGCGTTAATGGAAGAGTAATATATGTATGTATGTTTATTATTGTGGTTGCTGTTAGATTATCTGGGCCAGGTGCAGAGTTATTCTTTAATTTACTTATTAAAATAATTACTTCATTTTCTGTTAAAGGTTTTAGGAATATATTTGATTCAACCGTATCCTTTTTAAAAAAGTTATTTGGAATTGTTACTTTATTTATTTTATTTGCCATATTTTCATAGTAAAAAAATTATTAAATGCATCCGCTTTTGATTTATTATTGTTGATATACTCATTATTTTCTGACTTTATAGATATATTTTCAATTTGCTTAGACTTTTTTGTACTACCTGTAATGTCATTTATAACCCTCCATATTTTTTTGTAATTGTTTCCGGCTTGTGAGATTTTATTTTGATAATGTTCGTTTTTTGTTTTTCTTATTAGGAAATGAAGTTTATTTCTATAGCTTTATTTCTTTTTTAGATAGTCTCGTTGCTTTATGGAATGTATTAAACTAGTTGTTATCCATGGTTTTAGTTTAATTATATTAATGTTGGTATTTTTATTTTTTATAGCAGTGTTGTTCTGTATGAGTTTATCAATCTTAATAAAAAATATGTCGTAAGCTTGTTGCGGATCAGTACAACTAATTACATCAACCCAATTCACTGCTTTTAAAGATTGCTTTAAATTTTTATAATCTATCACAGACCATTTGTTTTTTAATTCCGTTAAGCCTGGTTTTTGTGTGGAAAAGGATATTAATACAAAAGGGGAATAATGATCTGTCATATCTGTGTGGAATGTAATTGGTTCAATTTCAATGCTTTCTTTTAAGGTTTTCTGAGCTCTAATAAAAATATGATCAATGGCAACTTTTACTCTCGTCGGTTTATTTATATATGAAACAAAACCTTTAGAATTCATTATATTTAAGTAGTAATTTGTTATGTAAGTTTCTCTTTTTAATAGATCGATGTTTATGTCACCTACATATATTTCTAAATATTGAAGTTCTATAGAATTTAGGTATATTTCTAAATTATCTAAATACGTGTTTAAATCGGTAGCTGGTAGTCTGTAGAAACCTGTAAGCCCTATTTTGCAATTTTTAAGAAGATTACTAGTAGTTAATACAGCTCTAAGGAATTTAGTTTCTTTAACAGGCTCAATATTAATAATAGCTGATATAGTATTTCTTACATATATTATAGATAGATAGATAGTTTATTTCCTTTTAAAATCTCTACAATTTTAAGGAATGGGTGAGAACAATGTATCAACCTAATTACAATGATGAAATAAGTATCTGAAATATTTGAAAATACAAATTTTTTTAGCAACAGAGAAAGCTTAGACGCTGTAATTAATGCAAAAGGCCGAAGCCTTCTCGATTTCATGAATTTTAACGGTTTCTGTCTGTTAAATGGTAGAAGTATTTCTGATCGCCCAGCAAAATTTACTTTTACGGGCCCTATGGGTAATAGTACAATAGACTTAGTTTGGGTTAACAGCTCGCATTTGTCTTTTAATAATGATATTTATGTAAACTCAACACTGACTCTTTCAGATCACTTTCCAATCTCATGCTATTTTTTCTAACAATCCTAGTGAAAACAAACCTTGGTATGATCGTCAGTGTAAAGATCTAAGAAATCAGTTGAATGCGTACTTAAAATTTGCCAAGAAAATAATTTTTCTACTGAAACTAAAAATAAGTACATAACTATTGAACAGAGTATAAAAAATTATTAAGAAAAAAGAAATCTGAATTTCAACGGAATTTTATTGGTAACATCTTCAACTCTACTGATTCAAAAACGTTTTGGTTCTATATCGAAAAAGCTAGGAATCATCCAAATAGTTACTTGTCATTACCTACAGCAACATGGGAAACCTTTTATTCCGAAATAACTGAGGTCGGATTAGTTGACCAAACATTATTCTTTGATGAGAGGAGTCCATATTTTGATAACCATATAACCACCGATGAAATTTATTCAGCTTTAGACTCTTGCAAAAATAATAAAGCTCCAGGACCAGATAACATACCTTACGAGTTTTTTAAATACTTACCAAATAATTGGATCTTATATCTTAACTCATTTTTCAACTCTATCTTCAACACTTCTACTTTTCCTAATGGGTGGTCGGTAATCACTCTAAAAATGCTTCACAAAAAAGGTCCTTCTAGTGATCCTCTCAATTATGGGGGCATTGCATTAGTAAACTGCATTACTAAAATATTTATGCAAATTATTTCGAACCGTTTAGTTAGCTGGGTAGAAACTTTTAAGATACTTCCTGAATCCCAATCTGGTTTTCGTAAAGAACGTGGTTGCTACGATAATGTCTATACTCTCACATCTCTCATTCAATTTCGTCTACGATTCAAAAAGTCCAAGATATTTGTGTTATTTGTTGATTTTAAACGGGCTTTTGATTGTATTAATCATTCGTTGCTCTGGTGCAAACTTTTTGCTCTAGGTATCAGTTATAAAATTGTACTTCTACTTAAATATTTTTATTCTAACGCTACTTTTAGGGTTAAGTTTGACGAACAGTACACTAAATCCTTTAACATTTGCGAAGGAGTTTTACAGGGTGAAGTACTCAGCCCCTTGCTATTTGCCTTATTTCTAGCGGACATCGAAGACTTTTTCAAAAACCGTGGAGCCAAAGGTATCAATGTTGATAACGTAAATGAAATTCTTATGCCCTTATATACCGACGATCTGGTGATTTTAGGTCACTCTGAGATCGATATGTCACGAAAATTAAAAATCTTAGAGGAATATTGCACACAAAACCAACTTACCGTCAACAATGTCAAAACCAAAATAATGTGTTTTTCTAGAGGTCATTATAATATATAGTTACAAGCATAATGTCCAACTGTATTTCTGTTTGGGCACTTCGTTATGCTGATATTCCTGAGCAAGTCCAAGTTCAATTTTTAAAACGTATCCTTATGTTACCAGTGTCAACACCCAGCTATATAGTTAGAGTAGAGTGCGGTAGAAGCAAAATTTTATATAACATATTTAAATGGACGTTAAACTGGTTAACGAAAATTCTTATGATGGATGACTTCCGTTACCCCAAAATGTGCTTCTTCCGTCAATTGCATCTGATGGAATGTGATAGCAAGTACAACTGGGCAGCTCAGGTAAAAGCACTTTTCACTTTTATTGATACCAATCTTACTTGGAATAATCTCTCCCTTCGCTTTTTACAGATTAATAGAAAATCTCTCTTACTTAAATTTAAAAATAAACTTTTGGAATTAGATATTTCTCTCTGCCAACAGTCATCCTTCCTTCCCATATATAGACATTTAACAGTATCTGCGTCACGACAAAAATATCTGTGTCTAAAAATGCCCATCCAAATTACAAGAACTATCGCGCAACTTCGGTTATGTAATACATCCTCCTTAAAGTTTACATACAAAGGTTGTACCTATCAGATAAACCCTAATGAAATCTGCACTATTTGTAACCAAAAAGAATTAGAAACGATTGAGCACATACTTTTTGATTGTCCAATATATTGTTGTATGAAACAATCCACCTTAAGCTACCTAGCCGACATCAATGATGCAGCTGATTCACTAAATAATATTACAATAAATTCAGCTAAAGCAATTGCTAGCTATATTTGGAATGTTCTAAAACTCAGAGCCTTTATTATAAATGAATAACTAATACTTATTTCATCATTGTAATTAGGTTGATACATTGTTCTCACCCTTTCCATAAAATTGTAGAGATTTTAAAGGGAAATAAACTATCTACATATATTATAGTACCATCGCATTTGTTAAATACTGCCTCGTTATAGTGGATTGAAAACTTAGGTATATGGAAAAAATCTTGGGTATTTTTTATGTTACCTGTTTCTGATAATATAATAACGTCAAGCATATCTTTAGCCATTTCCATGTACACCAGCAACTCATTAAAATGTTATGGTAAGCTTCTTATATTTAAGTGAACAACTCCTAGCCCATATCTGTTCTTGTCTACTCTTCCCTGTATATAGTCCTCGAAATTATCAATAAGTTTTGTCTCTATTTCTTCGTCGTCTAAGACATTCAAAAATTTTATCAAAACTTATAAGAAAGTTGTTGTCTTAAACACCCTAAAAATTTATAAAGAAAATACATCTCTGGTTATGTTCTATGTTATAATAAATGACTATTAAATGGAGAAAGTGAAAGAAAAAAAAAGAAAGAAAAAAAAGAATTCTTACCAAGAAAAGGGAAAGGTTTGAATTAGTTTTTCTCTTTTTTTCCCTTCTACCTTTAGGTTGCATTACATTTATATTGGGTTACAATTTTTTTTTATTATATTTATGCACATAGGAGAAATCATTCAGCTGAAAATAATTTATCAAATTCATTTCTATTTCTAATAATAGATACTCTATTGCCCTTGTTTACATAAATTTTGCCACACTCTGTCCAAACGTTTTTCAAACCTTGAATACCAATAGCTTCGTTTAACAAATTCACTCTTTATCTGGTTAGGTCTTCTCTTATGACAATCCCTGTGCCCTTAAGCAATTTTTTTACCATATACCATTTGTTTTGTTCCGAGATCTTTTAATTTTAGAAAAATACCTCTACTTTTATTTCCTTCTCTCTTCCCATTCCTGTAGCTTAATAGGACATCATTTTCGTTGATATTAAGCGACATATTTCTATTTAAATTATTTATTATGACTTGTCTTGTATCTTCTTTTGGAGTCTCTTTTAAATTAAAAACTCTTAGGTTAGAAGATCTTAGTGGATTGATCCAATTGATCCATTTTCAACTCAATCTCTACATTTTCCATACTGGGAGTAGTTATTTTATTTTGCAAATTATTCATTTTGTCTTCAAATTTATCATTAAGTTTGTCAAAATCCTCCTTTAATTCCGCCACTGTAGTTTCAATGTATTTCAGCTTGTTTTCAAACGTGTTTATTATCGCCTCTGTTACTTTTTTTGGCAATTTGACTGATAAGCAATTCATTTTTAATAGCCCTGCAGCCAGGCAGCGGCTTCTAGCAGGTCATGTGATCACTCGCACCCGCTGGCACCATCCACCAGCGTACCACCCCTCACCACCACAGTGGCAAGCCAGCGGCGACTAGTGCAACACGTGGTTCAATGTGTACATGTTTGATTTGGCTCTCTTTGTTCAGTGTTAATTGTTTATATTGTTAGTTTAACGTGAAGAAATGACTGAGTTAAAGTGGTCAGGGAAGCAGGTTATTGACCTCTTAAATTTATTCCAAAACTATCCGTGTTTGTGGGACATTTCTTCAAAGGAATATCTAAATAGAAATGTGAAAGAAGAAGCTTAAAGTAAACTGGTGGAAACCCTCAAGGAAGCTGTAATGCCGTTTCCGTGGACCTACAGACGACATGACGACTAGAAAGAAATGAGCTAATAAAAACCAGGCAAGTTGGTTGTTCAATATGACCGGGGTGCCAGCCGCTGATCGCTGGTGCTACTGCCAGCCGCTACTGCCGCGACTGGCAGCCAGCCTAATGTGACCCGTGCTTTTAAGAGGCGAAGACTTTTATATCAACAGCGAGTTCAAAAAAATCAATGAAGCACTATAGACTGGTACGGAAATATGATGTGATGATAATAAACGAAAAAGACCGCATAATTAAACCTGTTACGGACAGTGCGTAAAGTGATATAGGTACTACGTAACGAATGGAGAATTGTTTGAAATTATCCATAATGCTCACTTGGCAATCGGACATGGTGGGAGAAATCGGTTGATTTCTGAAATAAATCAACATTACTGTAACATCACCAAAGAAAAAATCATGATATAGGTACCTACGGCTTTGCACACAGTGTCAAAAAAAGAGTAGCACTCCAAAGAGAGGACTAGTTTCAAGACTCATTTTACATTCTCATTTTAATTCACGTACCCAAGTTGATTTGCTAGACATGCAGTCTCAAAATTACAACGACTATCGTTTTATTATGGTATATCAAGACCATTTAACGAAATTTGTGTTGCTGAAAGCTTTAAAATCCAAAAAGGCGGAAGGAGTCGCATTTAATTTATCAGAAATTTATAATACTTATGGAGCACCTCTAATTCTGCACTCCGGCAATGGTCGAGAGTTTGCGAATTCAGTTCTACTAGAATTGCATACGATGTGGTCAGCGGTAAAAATTGTTCACGGAAAACCTAGGCACAGCCAGAGTCAAAGTTCGGTTGAGCGTGACAATAGAGATATTGAGGAAATGTTGGGGGCATGGATGGATGAAAATAGAACTAAAGATTGACCTGCAGGAATCAAATTTATCCAGTTTAAGAAAAACCGCGCACTACATTCAGGTAAGTAAGTGTTTACCTTATGCAATGTCGTGTAATTTGGAAAATCATTAATGACGATATATTTTTTTACAAGGAATTGGAAGATCTCCATATGAGGTAATGTTCGGATGTCCGGCTAGAGTAGGACTTGCCTCAGCTGACATCCCACTAGATGAAATCGCTCATTTAGCCACTGAAGAAGATTTTGAAAGCATTCTGAAAGAAATGGAAGGAGAACCTAAGGACAATGAGCGTACAGAAATATAAAATGAAGAAAATAATGTAGAAAACGATGAATTAGAACTTGAAAGTATACCGGTAGATATAGAAGAGAAAATTGTTTGCGACCAGTGTTCCACAGTATTACCATTTGGAGAAAAAGTTGATAATGATGCAAAATGCAGCAATTGTGAGCGACAAGATAACATTGTCAATGAGCGTAAAAGATCCAGAGAATCTTTGGAAAAACAAGCCACCAAAATGCTGAAAATATCTAACCAAAAATTCATTTTGGAAATACGGTTCGTGTTCCCATACCGGACGTATACAGAGCTCGTGGTTCTCCCTGCAATGTTCCAGCTGTTGTTAGTAGTGTGGAAGATGGTCTTTATAAGCTTGGTAAGAATGCGGTTAAAAATTTAAATTAGAAAATAATATTGAGATTTTAGGTCCTTATTTATTATTAATAAATCGGTTGAAACAAAAAATTACCAACAAAAATGAACGTCGTAACTAATTTATTAGATGTCACGTTTTTGAAGTTACGTCAAATTTTGATTTCATGTTAATGTCATAACGCAAAATAAGATATAAAAATGCGATATTCTGATGAATCCAAAAAACTTATGCTTAATGTAGTGAACTATTTTCAAAACGATTTAGGATCTCGATTTAAGGCAATTCAAAAAGCGTCCGAAGCACTAAAAGTTCCAGAAAGCACATTATATAATCTTGAAAAACCAAACAGAGCTACAGATTTCGAATTTAGAAGAAATATGTCTGCAAGCGTTTCCCGGAGCAAAACCCGAATTACAAAAAATACCCTGCATTGTTTGAGGGAAGTAATTCATAAAATGTATGCGCGAAAGGATAAAATCACAGTAGAAACTATTTTACGGCAATTTATCGAAGAGTCTCCAGAAACTAAGATTTCCAAAGGTTCGTTATATTTGGGAATTAAAAAAATGGGTTTTCATTTCAAAAAACAGGATGGAAGAAAACATTTATTGGAAATGCCTGCAGTCAGATTAAAAAGAATATTATTTTTGAACAAATACCATGCTGCTAAAAGCGAAAAGCTCTTTACACCTGTTTTTCGGATGAGACATGGGTTTTTAGTAAAAGCGGGGACAGAAGAATGTGGCAAGATGGTACTAAACACAGTGATTTAAAAATAACTGGAAGTGGGACACGATATGTAATTGTTCATGCCGGTAATAAAAAAGGTTTTGTGGCAAATGCATCGCTTATTTTTAAATGCAATAAAAAAACAGGCGATTACCATGATAACATGAACACCGAAAATTTTGAAAATTGGTTTAAACAGCAACTAATTGTAAACTTGGAAAAACCATCGTTAATTATAATGGATAACGCATCGTACCACAGTCGCCTGGATGAAGAAATCCCAAGAAAAAGTTGGAGTAAAACACGAATGTTAGAATGGCTCAAAAAAAAGAATATTCCTTTTCCAGATCACATTTTAAAGGATGCTGTTTGGAATATAATTGAAAAGCAAGTTTTGCCAGAAAAAAATTATCATTTAGACAAATACGATGCCGAGCATGGTCATTGTGTTCTCAGGCTACCACCCTATCATTGCCATTTTAATGCCATCGAAATGGTATGGTCAGAAACTAAAAGGCATTATGACCAAGCTATTACGAAAACTGCAAGGTCACCTACAAGTCTTAAAAGTATGGAATGACGTTGTAAAAAATGTACCGGAGCAGCACTGGCAGAATTACATAAATCATACAGAGAAAATTATTTCTGAAGCATGGGAAGTAGAAAACAAACTGGACCTACTAAACATCGAACCTATGGTGATCTCTGTATCCAATGAATCCGATGATGAACTATCACTTTCCGAAAGTTATTCTGATTTAGAAACTAATTAAACTTTGCCTTGAAGATCACGTTGTCATTTTTTTAAAATCTAGAATTTGTACTTAATCGAATCGAATCTGAATTGCCATATTTTTTAAGAAAACTATGTATCTAGTTAATAATAGCTATTTGTGTATCAAGAGCAGAAAGTAGTACTTTGGCAGTCGAGACAGAAAGTTGCCGCGCGACGCGTCAGCGGAGCGCGGCAATCTGTCGAGACTACCAAAGGACTTTCTGCTCGAAATACACACAAGATTTTTTCTACGATCACACCAAAATAAAATTAATTTTTTATTAAAAACGTGTTACTTTCATCACAATATTGGAAGTTTATTTGACATATTAAGCCTACTATTCGAAGACAAAAGATTAATTGTGTATGTTGTGTTGCCTACTTATGACAATAGACTTTATGATTTAAAGATTTATGATTTTATGGTTGTATGAATATTATAGTTCATTAAATAAATTACAACTTTTTTAAATTTTATTTGAACGGAATACAGAACGATAATAAACAAACATACCTTTTACTTATTAACTAAATTAAAATTAAAGATACAATTTTGGCAATTTTTTATGTTTATGCCTGAGGTAGATGTCTCTGAAAGGTTAGAAAATGTCAAATCTTTCTGGTGATTGCAAGTATGTTGTGTTGCCTACCTATTGCCATTGTTTGTTCTTAGCAGTTTCGTGTACCTATGTACGTAGGCAACACTTATCACATTAATGTCAGATATTTATTACTTTAATGTCAGATATCTTTTAGATTTCCCTATTTCTCATTATATTATTACGGAAAATACTGTTGGATGCTTTAACATATTAGAAAATCAACTAAAATATTTATTTATTCTACAGTTTATATTAAAATATCTACTAGCTCTCTTTTATCTATAAATAAAATTAGGCGTGCGCCAAAGTTACTTTCTGCTTAAGAGCGCCAATAATGTCAAATTATGACAGCTCGCGGAAAACATCAACTTTGCGGTTAGATTTGAGTGTGCAAAAGCCTACTTTGAGTAGTGATCGTAGGAAAAACAATGTTTTTAAAATTAGTGCGCTTCTTTTATATTCTTTTATTATGTCAACATCTTTAGAATTTTATCAATTTCATAAAATTAATTTGTATTATTACAAACCGCCACTGATAATATGAAATTTCAAGTCACTACGCCAATGCAATAAGAAATATGTCAAGCATTTGACATGACAATTTTAATTTTAATTTTTTTCATGCGGGTTCAGATGGTTCAAGAAGCCGCATACGTTAAGTTACTAAAACGGCTGGTACCTCTAAATAGGTATTAATTCTACTATACAACTCGTGGTGTTTTAAAGCATAAGTTCACCAGAGCCGAGTTTAATCCCTGCGTTCAAAAGCTTATTTTACTCGAAAATCTCAGCGATTTCGCAAAAAATGAAGAAATAACCCTTAAAGAAGTTGCAGTTGCAAATAGTATTTTAGGAGCCCAGGGTTACAAGCGTTATCACTGCAAAGGAGGATGCATAAATAATAAATGCGCATGTCGCGTAAACAAGACAATTCGTAATTCAAAGTGCCATGGGTCACTTTCTTGCCAAAACAAAAATTATGACTGATAAGTAGTGTTCCTATTGTTTGTTATTATAATTTGTTTTTAAACAAATAGAATCAAAGATTTCATATTGCATAGTTTCAATAATCATCACTATATTTATATAATCAACAACATTGTCCGGCAGTTTTTGGTCATTCACGTTGATATGAGAAATATTAACAACATTGGCCGCTCACGACGGGCTATAACGTAAATGCCCGGTCTTTAATGTTATTGGCCTGCAAAATTGGGCATTCACGTCAATGGCTGGCCATTAACGTAAATGCCCAATTATCGTCATGGGACGTAACATACAATGTACATCTTTATATATAAAAGGCAAAAGTGATTGACTGAGGTATCAACGCACAGGCCAAACCCTTAAGGGGGATTAAGGGGATTGAAATTTCGCACACGAAGGCATACACTAAGGAAGAACTTTTCAAAATTCAACCCCCAAGGGGGTGAAATAGGGAATAAAAGATTGTATGAACTTTTTATTCCTTGGACATATTTGCATGAGTTAAGTATTTCAGCGTTTCCTAAATTTCAACCCCTGAGAGGGTAAAATAGGGGATGAAAGTATTAAATAAACGCATAGACCAAACCCTAAAGCTATAAACTTAAAATTTCGCACACGTATTCCTCATATGACGAAGGCATCCACTAAGGAAAGATTTTTCGAAATTCAACCCCCAAGGGGGTAAAATAGGGGATAAAAGTTTGTTCCATTCCTTGGATATATTTGCATGAAATTTCATATGAATTGGGTACGACAAAAATAATGAGTTACGTATTTCAGCGTTTCCTAAATGTCAACCCCTAAGAGGCGGTCGGCGGGTGACAGAGTATTCAACCGGAACGCGGCAGACGCGTTAGGGCAGTCGGCGTTGACGGTTGTATGCGAATTATAAAAATTTGAATTTTGTTATTGATTGAGTTTACATTATATGAGATTTGTTGTTGTTTGTTGTTAAGTAGGTATTTCTGTTAATTACAAGTTTTTTTTTATTACAGTTACGTTAGTTGGTTAGATAGGTGTGTTACATACATAGCAATCCTAATATTTAGTTTATGGTAGAGTGCGAAACTCAAAAACGCCTTTTACGTCTTGTGACGCCATCCGATGGATTTCTGCGGAAGTTTTCATAGTGATAAAAAGAAAATAGTTTGCTGTTATTACCTAATATACCGGAAATTTTGAATTTACTATATTTCATTTTATTTAAATAAAAGAAATTGGGATACGATAAAATAAAAATGAAATAATGTATTCTAAATAATGATGCTCAATGTTACAAAAGACATATTTGTTAACAAAAGTCAAATTTTATTCATTAAATAACTTTAAAAGTATCTTAGCCAAAACATAATTCGAACACGTATAATTTTTTGTTCTTTTCCTAATTTTTGAAGGTACGACATTAAAAGATTCATATTTTTTGTTGAGTTTCTCTTTAAAGTTGTGTTGATAATTATTTATTTATACATATAAAATGCTTTGTTCTGAATGTTCTTTGTATGACCTAGGCATCCGATAAGAAAGGATTTTCAGGAATGATATCCCTAAGGGGGCGAAAAACGCGGGCAAAGTTTGTATGGAACAACGTGATTCCGTGGTCCAATCAACACCAAATGTTGCATAAACATTCTTTAACAGAATTGATGGAAGACGTGTTTCGTATTTTATTGGAACTGATCGCCTAACGGGGTTGAAAAGAGGTGGAAAGTTATTTTGGGGGTGATTTGCATCGAAGTTGATATCAATACTCCTTAATGCTTTAGATTTAAATTACATTTTATTTTGACACGTTTGAAAGCTCAATCCGATTTTATTCCAAAAACGTTGTACACACTTAAAAGCTTGGTGCAATGCAATACTCTTCAACATTGGAATGTCAATAATAAAAGGATATTTAAATCGGATTAGAATTCGAAATTTCAATTTTATTTGTTCTTGGATATTTGAATGAAAAACTTACCTTAACATTTTAAGATAATAATTTAGATGTTATAACAAAATTGATAACGTAAAAAACTAATTAAAAATCCCATTAGAACCATTTTCGACTCCTACGCGGACGAAGTCGCGGGCAAAAGCTAGTATTGTTATAATAGTTATATTAAACAATTTAATTTCAAATGTGATAATGTATAATCATTTCAACCAGACAAAAATAAACTGCCTTATTCATTGTCAAAGCGTTAGTAGCTGGTTAGATATTCTACTAACGAGGAGCCACTAACATGTTACTAAATGTGTCGTATTCATAGTCCGTAAGGACAATAATTAGGACCAAGATTGGGGATATTTGATGTTCCAGAAAAAGTTTATTCAGCATAATAAATAAACGGATAATTATAATGAAAAAAAACAGGAAATATTTTATTAACCACCCACCCTTTAAATAAGTCGCCATTCATTGTCTTGTGATCGCACATTCTAATTTGTTGTTGAATGATTTCCATAACCATGTATTTTTCCAAAGTTGTTGGTTTGTCAGTTTTCCTCTTTTTGTTACGTTGGTCCGTATTGTCTTGTTCTCGTGTACTTGGTAGTATACAAACAGTTTATTCAGCACAATAAATAAACGGATAATTATAAAGGGAAAAAAACAGGAAATATTTTATTAACCACCCACCTTTTAAATAAGTCACCATTCATTGTCTTGTGATTGCACATTCTAATTTGTTGTTGAATGTCTTCCATATCCATGTATTTTACCAAAGTTGTTGGTTTGTCAGTTTTCCTCTTTTTGTTACGTTGGTCCGTATTGTCTTGTTCTGGTGTACTTGGTAGTACAAACAGAAAAAATAGTAACATTGCTTTTTACACGCTATAAGAATATTTCAAAATTTACCCCAGAACAACGAGCTACTTACTATCTCTATTTGCGTTCCTTCTACTGCAATGACGTCTTCCTTGAATTCATTATGGGCTGCAAGAATCTATGATTTTTTGGTACTATCGCATTCTTTGGCATGGTGTTTGTAAAACAATATCTAAGAGAATGACAAGTTAACTTGACACCAATAATTGAACTAGCTTTCCTTACAGACCAGAATGTGAAACTTCATTGATGAAACTAATTCACAGGCTACCGAGGTGCAAAAAGAAATGGAATGGAGTTTATGATTGAGACAAACATTTCCTTTCTACAGAGATCTGAAAGTGAAGATGGAACCACGAAAAATATCGAAATCCGTAATAAATGATACATTTATGTCATTTATCATTGAAATTTGAAGAAAAAAGTATGAAACAAATTGTGGAAATTCTTTGATAAAAAGTTGCAAAGCACATATATTTTCAAAAATGCAATAAAATATAATTTAGGTTTTTTTCCATAAAAAAATGACATCAACCATTTTAGTTTCACCACTTTTAACATTTTTTTTTTGTAGACAAAAAGCAAATTTCCTTTCGAGGAGTGTGTATTCATGGGTGAGAGAATATCTTGTGAAGACACATTCATACCAATAATTACTGACGAGGGTATTTGTTACTCATTCAATATATTGGATAGATCGAAGATTTTTAAAAAACGAGTGTGAGTAACTGAACAATCAATTTTGTACAATCTCTTATCATTTACATATATATACCACTATTGCGAGATATTTAAAGTTTACAGTAAATTTGATAATAACGACGGACACAAATATAAGCCGGTGTGAATATAGCAGTCATTATATTAAATGAAGTTCATTTTTCGAAAAACCAACTTGATATTCAGTGATATATTGGTGTAGAGGTCACACTGTTTGAAGGAAATTCGCTGACGAAGGGGAGCAAGGGTTGAAACATCACCCCTGAAATTAAAATAAATTGTAACTTCTAAGGGAAGCGGAGTTAACATTTGGAAAGTAGAAACATTATAGTGAAAATAACACACTGTTTGAATGAAGGAAATTTGCTTACGTCGGGGAAGACGGGTTGAAACATCACCCCTAAAGCTAAAATGAATTGTAACTTCCAAAGGAGATGGGAAGCCAAATTACTATTTGGAGGGTAGATGCTTCATATTGTAGAGAAGCCACCGTTTAAAGGAAATTTGTTTATAATGGGGAACAAGGGTTGAAACATCACTCCTAAAACTATAATGAATTGTAACTTCTAATGAAAGCGGAGAGCCAAGTTAATATTGGGAAAGTAGAAATATTATAATGGAAAGAGCACACTGTTTGGAGGAAACTTGCTTACGACAGGGAAGACGGGTTGAAACATTACCCCTAAAGCTAAAATAAATTTCAACTTCCGAAGGAAATGAGAAACCAATTGGCTGTTATATTCACATCAGCTAAATATAAGCAATATCTGGTACACAAACGATTACTTTGTAATTGAATAGTACAATGCTCGAGCGCAATAGAAAATAGTATTTTGAGGATTTGGGATTGCCCACCTAAACATGCTGCTGGTCGTGCTTTGAAGGAATTTGTTATATTTTATATCACTAATAAAATCTCTTTTTAGTGTTGAAAACTCAAATTATCACAAAATTAATTATCTTAACGATGACTGGACTATTGAAAAAGGATATACCAGTACTGCAAAACTTGACACTTATCCAAGAAGAGCTCTGTTGTCTGGATATTCAAATGCATTGGCAATTTCATTAGTTGCCTATAAACAAGATTATGATACTGTCTGTAAAACTGGTCTCCAAGGATACAGGGTAACGTAGAATGTAGTTTTCCTCCTACCCCTGTAGAAAGTACACACTTTTCTTTCTCATATCGGGAAGGAAACTCATACTTCCCACCCTTTTTTTTTCGGGCCAAGATGGGAAACTCATGTTCGAATCCAGGACCCAAACAGTGTTGGACTTATCCCCAAGGGGTTGCCTACCAACCAAACCCACCTCAAACTCGCCGTTACCCCCGCCTCTGATCACTACCCTAGCATACTTAGAGAAAGCGGCGACCCTCGCACACTCTCCGCTCACACCGTCGTTTTCTCCCTACCTATCACTCTCATGCCATATCGAGTCCTTCTCTTCCCCTAATCATGCTCTCCACTACGCCACTTACCTCCATCCATTCCTCCTCACCCCTCAACATTATATCCGCCATGTTCTCCCAACACACCGCCTTCCCTAGTTTCCTATCCAACTCCTACAGCACTTCCTCGTTCTTCCAGCAACACATGCAACACAGCAACACATGCCCCACATCATTTTTCACTTCACACCTCTCGCACACTCCAGTCTCTCTTTTCCCAATCCCAATCCCGTTTCAAGAAGTAGTTCACCTCCTCGAATTTCCGGTCCATCCAATCTCTCCCACTCCCAATCGCTCCTCTTAGCGCGCCCTCATACTCCTCCAACATTCTCTACATTTCCTTCTCCATCCATTCCTGGTCGCACTCCTCCAGCGTTTGTTCTTGGCTATAGGCATCGAGTCCAATGGGTAGGACCTTGACATCACTGATGCTGCCAGTCCACCCACTGTCCTGTACTCCTGCACCACCATCAGAAGTATCCCTCTACACCCTCTACACCCACAGGAGTGGCATCAACCTCGCATTGACCCCCGTTCTTTCATCGCACACCCCCTCACTATACAGCATACTCTGCTCTACCGTCCTACCAATTACCCTCCTTCCACTCTCTCGGTCCTTTCACATTACACATCAATCTCCCCAGCCATGCTGCCCTCACTTTCCCCTTCTGTGCCGCCTTTAACATGTATGTTCTGAAGGATAACCAACCCCTCCCCCACCCCAAGCATCTGCAACGCGCTCATCGCCGCCCGTTTGCTGCCACTGTTGAACGAGTTCCCGACGTCGAAGATCACGAGTAGGGCCAATTTCTTGTTCCTTCAGTTGCCCTCCCTAGCCCTTTCCACCAAGCCCATTACCCTGCCCAGCGCCGAGATACATGATCTCCCCTTCGCAAACCCGTGCTGGCTTACCCTAAAGCCCCCATTCCTACCAACTTCCTCCTTAATCTCTTCCTTTATTATCCCCCTTCATCAATTTACCCAAACCACACAGTAGGCTGATGAGCCTGTAGTCCCCGCCCGCCACCCCTCTCTGCCCGCCTTCTTCATCAGTATCACCCTGGCCAACTCCCATCCTTGGAACTCTTCCTCCCTCAGCACCCTGTTGAGTAGTTCCCAGAAGTACTTCCCATTGTCATCCAATAGCGTCTTCATCATATCACCTCTCCTGCCATCTATTCCTGTGGCTTTTTTTAGGTTAGGTTAGGTTTATGGTGAGTGGGTCTATCTGTGGGTCACTCCACTGCGACTCGCAAGAGTCTATTGTGGCTCATACATTCAGATTTTACCAAACAAATTCAGCTTCTTAACAAAGCCGATTATTTTGATTGGTGAATGATATTCCAGGTCCGAGGACGAGAGAGAGAGACCCTGCCAAACATCAGATACCTAATTTGAGCCGCGGCGGGGCGGGCACAAATTATATGCTCTGCTGTTTCATCATCTTCCAGACAAAGACGACAAGTCGGATCTTCCAACAGTCTAAGTCTTAGCATATGATGATTCAGATGACAGTGGCCTGTTAAAAGGCCTATTAGACAACGTATAGGATGTATAAAAGCCTTTGAATGAACCAATCCGGGTATATTATGCCAGAAGTATAAAGCTCTTCCTGCTGTCCAGGTATTTAGTGTTTGTTTGGCGAAGCTTATTGCAATGCCAATTGAAGGTTCTGGTCCAATAAAAACGCGTGCGGCACCCTCCCTTGCAAGAGAGTCCGCCTTCTTATTGCCATCCATGCCAGAATGGCCAGGGATTCAGACCAGCGATACTCTATTGAGTTCTCCTATTGAGGAAAGTATTTTTTTGGCAATATAAAACCAGTTTCGACGTTACACGGTAAGAGCTAAGCGCTTTCAAAGCCGCATGGATGTCCCTGGAATTTTTTATTGATTTATGTGTTAGATTGGTTTGCTCCAATCTCTCAACAATGCCCAGCAAAGGCGTAAATTTCAGCCTGAAATACAGTTGCATAGGATCCTAGAGAGGTAGAAATTTCTGTCCTAGGTCTGTCCCCGTATACACCTGCACCAGAGCCTGAGGGTGTTCTTGATCCATATGTGTACCAACTGTCTGCTCTTAATAATTCATCCTTACGGAGGACCCATTCGTCTCTATTTGGAATCAGGACGGTTTAAGGCAGGTCGTAGTTTGACTGTTGGAGGAAATATGTCAGAGGTCATTCCCAGAATTCTGTGACTTTCAGTGTCCTCTAGCATTCTGCTTTGCTCTGAATAAGGCTGTTTTGTGCATTTAGAAATATGCGCAATTCTATATGTTGTCCATCTAGCCTCCCTTTCCAGAAATATATGGAGAGGAGGTAGATCTAGAAGGATTTCCATGGCTACTGACGGTGTGGTACTGAAGGCACCAGTAATTGCCATACAAGCCTGTCTCTGCATGCCAGAGAGCTTTGCTTGGGCCGTTCGCTGTAAAGCTTTTGACCACCAAGCAATAGCTCCATATGTGATCATTGGTCTTACAATCATCACATATAGGTATCCAATGGATTTGTTTGGGTCCCAAGCCCCAAGATTTTCCACAGATCCTGCGACATGTCCACAAGGATAGTCTGGCCTTATGGATAAATTTTTCCTAGTGAGCGTTCCATATAAGTTTTGTATCTAGGATAATCCCCAAATATTCTACTTCCGCTGCAAATGGAATAACCTCACCGTTATAGGAAAGTGGTGGAAGATCTCCAATTTCCTTTTCCAAGTGAAGGGGATTATTGCAGTTTCACCAGGGTTAACAGTCATCTGTTCCCTCTGGCACCAACTGTGGACATCGTCCAACGTCTTTTGGAGGATATTATACGCTACCCTTCCTGACTTGGTCCTTGCCAGGATGACAAGGGGTCGTCTGCATACGCTTGCAGTTCTACCCCTCTTCTATCGAGAGCGCTAAGCAAGTCAACCATCAAGAGTGACCACAGTACTCCGTCTTGTGGGCAGCCCCTGGAAACCTTAAAGCTAATGGCCTCATCCTGAAGAGAAGTAGTGGCTGTTCTATTAGTAAGCATGGCATATATCCAGCCGGTAATGGTTGGTTTAATGCCCTTTTCAGCCAAAGCTGAACCAATGGAGGTCGGTAGTGCATTGTCAAATGCTCCTTCGATGTCAAGAAATATGGCCACCGCAATCTCCTCGTTGTTGATGTTTCTCCCCGCTCCTTTACTGCCCACTTCTCTACTGGCCTTATCCCCCTCATTTTCCCTACCCCCTAGTATCCTGGACTCCCCGAATCCTGCTCCCCACTCCTCCTTCTCCTCCTGTGAGCAATCTTCCTCTAGCACATCGTTCCTATTTCCACCGATCCTCTTCACCGCTATCTCATACGCCTTTCCCCATGGATTGTTTTCCAATTCCCCACCTCCTTTTTTCCGTCTCCCTACACTCCAGTTTATTCTTCTTCTTGTATCTACCTTTTCCCTCTGTCCTTCCTTTCCCCCTCAGCATCCGTCTTCGTTCTTTCCCACACTCCCTCCACATCTCCTCTATTTCCTCATTCCACCAGTAATTAGTCCTCCGCTCACGCCTATAGTAATATAATAGTTTTTTCTGCGCCCATGTCCGTAAACGTCAAATATCGCACTGTCAACATTCCTTGTAAGTGACATTTAACAATAACATGCACGTAATGAGATCTCATAACATACACGTGCGTTTGGATAAGAAAACTCAAATTTCTTTGTTTAATCAAATTGCAATCAAATTTTCATCTACGTACTACTTTATTTGGTCTATTTACATAAATTTAGTAAATCGGAAAACATAAAAGCTTTTAGCATTAGTGAAAAACATTTTAGATTAAAAGTGTAATGCCCCTAAATGTCGGCAACACATTATACAATTTATTAAAAAATAAGTCGCGTTTTTTTAGCATGATATGGAAATAAACGTCATGTCATTTATGCTGTGAATTTTTGCAACAAAATATAGTATCTTCTACAGTGGCGGGAGGCTATGTGAATCACTCTCATAAAAATATAAATGACAATGCTTTACGAATATCGGAATCATCTTCTGATGTATCGTGCAGTACTACAGTTATAGATAACCGTTCATAACAGTCAAGTAATAAGGCACCAACGACTTACAATCATTGTTCAATTCTTATAAACAACTATTATAATAAAGTTTAAATAATTGCGATTTCCTTTATTTCATAGAAGAAAATAGATGGGCGTAGAAAAAGTATAGTACGTTACACGAGTTGTAATCCCATTACGCACTCGTGAAATTTACTTTAATGGGTTACTTACAACTCTTGTTACGTAATATACTATTAATATGATTTACATTTAGTGTAAAAAGGTTCTTCCAAGAGTAAGTCGTTGAGGGTATACAATAATGCCAGCATTATTAACGTCGTAATCAACAACGAGTGCCAATAATTGCCAACATGCACATATTCCAATATTTATACTTAACTAATTATTGAATAAAATATAATATATTTTACATTACACCTCCCGGGGGTAAGGGAAAGAATTTTTATGGTATTGGCCAAAAATAAAAATTCTTCAGGTAAATAGAAACAATTGCAATTATGAATTAATACAGTTTCCTGTAAAATTGTCGTATTTAGTAAAGCGTTTTAACAACAGATGTCGAAGAATAAAAATATATTATTCTACGCTTCACAACTAGTTTTGAAAAATATTTTTCAAGAACAGTGACCGTTCAACGAAGAAGAAACAACTACTTCCCGGGCTACATGCCCCGACAGATATTGAATTACACTTCTAAGTCAAACGGGGTTGGTAAATCTACAAGATTTAAACCAACCATTCTGGTTTGCAACTAGAAGGGATAACACAACTTGTAGACCGGTTTCGGCGTATTGCGCCTCATCAGTACAAGGTATATGTTATCGTCCGAGAGTTAATCTCGGACTGAAATGTGACTATAATCAACAACGGTACATATTGCAATTGTTTGAACAGAGATATAAAATAAAATAAAAACCCAACACCAAAACAGAAATATATAAAAGTAATATGATTATACTTATTAAATTACATACGAGTGTATACAAACAAAACTAACCTATAAAAATTGAAAGTTGTTGATTTTAATTAATCATAATAAGCAGTGCACATCACCGTTTAATGCTAATTTTGTCCTATTCTTATGAATTCCTTACTATTTTTAATTATTTTTACATTACAACCCAAATCTTCTACGACCTCGTGAGGGCCTTCGAATAATTGGGTCAATTTATTACCCGTCTCACTTTTTATATATACTTTATCTTTGAATTGATAATGTATAGGATTAGCATTTTTGTCGTAATTGGTCTTTCTTCGGATTTTTGACATTTGGAGGTTGTTTCTGGCGTTTTCCGCTGCCTTTTATAGCCTATATTTTAATCAAAGTTATACAGTGGATCTATTATATTTGTCAAATTTGATGGTAAAACCGTCGATTTTCCGAAAATTAGCTCGTGCGGCGTATATTTAGTCTCGGTATGAACTGTGTTGTTAAACGAGAAAACCCAGTCCGGGAAATACAGGGTCATCAACATTTTTCATTTTCGAACGGCTGATTTTTGGTGTACATGTAGTATAAACACGTACAAGACGATATTATGCTTCCGAAGCGTCAAATCGAACCTCACATTGTTTAACACTCAATTGTAAATATGATTTTAACGATATTTTACGTTTTTTTCTTGTATTTTTTCACCTCGATTTAAAAAAAAAAGTTAAATATTTTCTTATTCGCCTTCAAAAGCTCTACAAAACTAGGCTTTGTACGAAAAAAAAATATTAATTGGGTCCAAAGTTATCGATAAAAAAATCATTTTTTATGCAATGTTAAATAAACAATTTTAAAACAAGCTCCTATCACCGCCGTGTATCGGCGTTTCGTGAAATCATTCGTCCTTACTCACAGACATTATGTACCAAAGCTGGAATCTGTAAGTGAAATAGTTAACAAGTTATAGCGTTATTAACAAATTAACTAATTATCGATCTACACAAGCTTGAGCGACGTTCAGCGACATTCAGCGACGTTCAGCGATACGAAAATCATTTTTATCGAGAGCTTCTATCATTAAGAATCACAACACATAATTATTTTTCAATCCAAAGTTATTTTGCAACAATGGGAGCGATTATTTAATATCACCTTAGTTGTAAAATAGAATAAGTCATATATTAAAAAACTTTTTTCAATATATAATTTCATACTCTAATAGAGGGCGGAAAGACCTTTATTATGAAAAAAGAAAATTTAATATTCGTTGAGAAATAATAGAGTTACAGGCCGTCAAAGTTCGACGGTTCACGAGAAAAGTGTTATTGTAGCTGCGCGGTCGAGTTTGAAGCTCCGCAGCGTGTTTTGGAGTGCCTCTCTCGACGCCTCGGTCGCTTCCCCCTCCACGCCTTCGCGGGAAAGATAGCAAAAGTGATAGCGTTCCGATGACTTTTAATGTTGGTTTTAAGACACTTACCGTTCATCCGAATTTCCAATATTTCAAACAATGAAAGTTCTCTCTACTCCGATACTGATTTTTTTTTTGGCTACTCGCACAAATTGTTTAACAATGGGCGTTGGACTTTGACGGCCTGTAACTTCATTATTTCTCAATGAATATTAAATTTTCTTTTTTCATATCAAAGGTCTTTCTGCCCTCTATTAGAGTATGAAATTCTATATTGAAAAAAGTTTTTTAATATATGACTTATTCTATTTTACAACTATGGCCCTTCGCTGCCATTGTTACAAAATAACTTTTTCTTGAAAAATAATTATATGTTGTGATTCTTAACCATGAAAGCTACCGATAAAAATGATTTTCGTATCGCTGAACGTCGCTCAAGCTAGTGTTGATCGATAATTAGTTAATTTGTTAATAACGCTGTAACTTTTTAACTATTTCACTTACAGATTCCGGCTTTGGTACATAATATCTGTGAGTAAGGACGAATGATTTCACGAAACGGAAGTGATGGGAGCTTGTTTTAAAATTGTTTATTTAACATTAAATAAACAATGATTTTTTATCGATAACTTTGGACCTAATTAATATTTTGTTTCGAACAAAGCCTAGTTTTTGGAGGAGAATAAGAAAATATTTAACTTTTTTTTAAAATCCGAGGGAAAAAAATATAAGAGAAAACCTTATAAAATATCGTTAAAATCATATTTACAATTGAGTGTTAAACAATGTGAGGTTCGATTTGACGCTTCGGAAGCATAATATCGTGGTGTACGTGTTTATACTACCTATACACCAAAAATCAGCCGTTCGAAAGTGACAAATGTTGATGGCCCTGTATTTCCCGGACTATATTACAGTAAACGTTATTGCAATAAGTTTATTTCCTTTTTCAACGTGAGAAACACAACTAAAGCAATACTAATGCAATAATAGTGCATTCAATCACATTACCTATAGTTTCAGTATTTCAAAATCTCGCAAAAATTAATTAGGTGAATAATTTTACAATTTACAAAAGCTTGATCCTGTCCAGTTAGCGTGAAGCGGGCGTCAATTGCAAGTTTTGTGTACCGGCGGTAGTTCATCGCAGTCAAGTTAATCCGATCTGTATTACAGGATTTCAAAGGAGCCTCCCTGAATAATCGTACTAGTTCTATTTTCTTTAATATGATTATTGTATTTATACAATTATGATAGATATGTTCAATAATTTCAACGAAAATATCTTGCTGCAAGACTTTCTCGCTACCCTGTATAACATCCCCAACGACTCAATATTAATACTAGTAAACACAACTTGAGACTTCGTAATTTTGTATGGAAGTATGATAAGAATCCGTTTATAAGTAGTTATTATATTATATAGAGTTCTGGGATATTGTAAAATGTTTTTTTAAATATTCAATAACAAATTAAAAATTTTATGCTGCTGCAGGTATTGCTGCATATACCCTCCAGGATTCCAAGCTTAACTCAACGTCATTTTAAGGTAAAATGTTTAATTTATTGTTTTTTTTTCTGTAGAATTTTTATCTTTTATTCTGTTCATTAGAATTATTACAAGTGTACCATTCATAGGCTCGGTTTTCAGATTCCCGAGCTGATTTTTGCAGATCACTTAGTGGTGTTTTAATATTTCATACTTTATAAATTGCCCAATTGAGGACTTGTAGATATGCCTCTTCAGATTGTACAAATGAATTATTTTCAATAACTCCATCCTCAACATAAAGCATTTCCTATCCCTACTGCCCCATTTACGAATAAAACAACAAAATTCGGTATATCCAGACTGTAACTCCAAAAAAAAGGCAACAACTTTCAAATCTCTTTCATTCCTTTATGTATTATGTACAAAAAATATATATAATCAGTTCCAATGCCGGAAGTAACTTAATTTTGCTCTTGGTTCCATTTCATCTTTCAAAAGCTCTGTCAGCTGTTTCATTTCTTCGAATGACGTTTTCTAAATTGAAAATTTGATTTTTCATTTATTTGAAACGCAACAAGTGCCCAAAATTACAATTAAACCATGAAAATCCAGGGCTGGAACCTGAAATTTTCGATACTAACCAAAATTTTAACTTGAAAGCATACTTTAGACGTAAGTACACTTTAAGATGTCTTAAATCATTTGTAAGTATGTTTTTGGGATGAACAGTGAACAGGGACACGTAAAAGAGATAGATATTTCCAATGGTTCTATCTTCTTTTTCCTTCGGTTTAACCTATTTCCCAAAAGGGATTCGGTCCCCAAAAAATTGTTCTAACATTTTAAGTGGATATCAATCAAGTTTTTTCAGGTACCTGAAAACGAAGTCGTTATAGCATCCATTACTCCAGATATGATTAAAACATCATCTGCAATAATTAATTACGATGTCAAAACCAGAAACTGTTATTTCTCTTATGAAAAACCATTAAAATATTTCAAAATTTACACAGCTGATAATTGTAAGCTAGAATGTCTGACGAACTTTACTCTATATCATTGTGGATGTGTTACATTCGACATGCCAAGTAAGTAGCTCACTTTTTTGTCATTTGTCAAGTTTTTGTCATTAAAAATTATATCAATTCCCAAATAGTCTGGCGACAAAAAATTGAAGATCATTATACTTTTTTTGGCTAACGTGTTTAATAACTATTAAGCCCAAGGACTTATTGTGAATCTCTCTGTAATCTATAAGTATTGAAGTTCGTAGCACGAGCTTCCATACTGGGAAATGCGTATTTCGTGCGACTTTTCCTACGGTTAAGTATTTCTTAAATGCAAAATGAAAGTATACAAAACAAATCATATTGTTATTTGACAACTATTAATACCATAGGCATTTTCATCACAAATTTTTTTATGTCATACTAGTTCATTATTGTGTTTTTATTGCTAAGTTACCAACTATCTAATGTCGTACTTTATGCCCGTGCGGGCATAAAGAAAAATAATTCTAACTCTGACACATAAAAATTATTGTGATTTTATGACATTTACGTTTGTCAACATTCACCTAGCAGCGATAGTGTCTACTATTATAATATTAATTCAAACCTGATTTGTATTGAGATTGGATTGCAATAACGAACTAGTATGACATAAAAGTTTGTATGTACCAAGGGCATAAACAGATGTGTATACCCTCGGTCGACTCGATCGAACATCTATTTATACCCTTGGTACATAAATAACTATTGTGTGTGAACAAAGAGAAGGTTTTACTAGCCTTATATTCCTAATAAAGGCCGTTTACACTCTTCGTTTGTGTACAACGCTATAGTGCTTTTCCATGCGCTGTAATCCAATATGCATAAATGAAACACTTG
This sequence comes from Lochmaea crataegi, assembly GCA_947563755.1. Lineage (NCBI taxonomy): Eukaryota > Metazoa > Arthropoda > Insecta > Coleoptera > Chrysomelidae > Lochmaea > Lochmaea crataegi. The sequence goes on along the minus strand of OX387434.1, from coordinate 28,740,076 downwards.
GTGATTATAGAGGAGTTTATTACACTTGACTTCACAATTGGCCATGTGGGGCCGCCATGAGGACATCAGGTCCGACACATTTCTGATAGCTACCTTGTCAATTATTAGGCCCAACTGGGCTTGGTCACCAAGTATTAACTTTTCATATATTAAACTGCTATTACTAAGCACATAAACCAACAAAAAAACTAAAAACGTTATAAGCAAGACAATCATCTTTTTAACCTTGCATCACTCTCGCTGTGTGTCTGTGATCTCTTGTTCCCACACCAATCAATACTTGTCAGGAATGGACTGCGCGTAGGGTACCGGTATCTTTTCTCATTGGCTGCATTTTCGCGGTCAAAACAGACAGCGCCTATAGGAGAGATTCAAAGAACCTCGCACTCTGTGCAGTGTAAAGAACAACTAACAACGAATAGAATTTTAAACTATTAACTTGAAATTACCACAGTTCGGATTTTGTCCAAATCCGAACAGTGTGCTTGCGCTAGCGTCAGCCATCTGCTTGTTACTGTTTTTTGTAAACAAGCATTTTCAAATACCAGTGTACCGGGTGTCTAATTAAGAGAGGGCTGTATCTCAGAAACTATTTATCGTACAGCTTAGAGAACAAAAATCTGCTGGAAATTATTTTCAAATTCCCTACACCACCGCTAGTTGGCTTAGTTCACAATAATATCACAAAAAAATCATTTTTCTGTATTAAATGTACGGATATAGTACCACAAAATTTAAATATTCGTAATGATTAGATCATTTTAAGTAAGTTTACTCCAGTACTTTTTCCTCTATCTTGTAAATAATAATAACTGGTAGTGGGAAAGCTGACTCAATAAAACTGTTATAATTTTTTTTCCGCTTTATGGATTTTGACAAACTTAGTATCATTTGAAAGGGAATTCAATGCCTAATCATACCAGTGGTTTCAACGGTCGTTAGGTGGCGGTGATTGAACAATTATTTTGTTTTAAATTTTTTTGGAGAATCTCCAAATGCGATACTTGAAAGAGGATGAATTGAAAAAAAAATGATAAAAACCGCATCTCAATATCTATTTTCTAAAGGAAGATACGAGAAAAATAGGATTTTTACAAACTCAGTAACAGTAACTAACAATTAATTACGTAACCAAAACAGCAAAAATAAACTACATTGACCTAGTAAAGTAAAAATCAGAAAAGATTAAATAATATGTGCCTTACATTTTCAGCCATTACTATTATTATGTTGTCTCTGCGTAAAGGTGTTGTTATGGAGAACGTAGGAGTGATACACGGTATAAATAAATAATTTAAAACCGATAGGTACATATTATTTTATGAACTTTCCAAAGCCTTGCCTGCAATATCGTGAGAAAATAATTAAATCGACAAGCAAAGTACATATTAAAAAAGGTTTATATTGAGCTAAATGTTGAAATATCACAAAATATAAATACAATACACAATTCATAAAATATAATGTACAAACACTCTTTAAGCCCATAACCAATCCATTCCGTTACAACGGAGGATTCTGTTTCCTAATGGACGAGTTCTATACAAGGGAAATGCTGCCAACATAACGAACAAAAAATACTGAAAAAGGTTAGTCGCATAAGGAAGCTGTTTTTCCGATCAATTTTTGGTTTTTCTTATATATTTTGAGTACCTTTACCACCCATGTTGTACCCGAAAAGTTTGGAGTTGTAACTGAAAAGTTTGCAGATCTTTTTAGTTTGGGGTATTTCACATCTTACAGTTGACGAAAAACCAATGGCAGCTGTCAACTCATTAATTTATTATATATGCATTCTTTGTTTATGTTTCTGGTATATTGTATGTTACTGATTTTTATTCTTCTACCTTTATCTGTTTGTGATTTATGTGACTCTGATCTGCTTTTATTATTGCAAATATCCTCGAGAAGTGTTATTAGACATTCAACAACCTATCTTTACATGGATTCTGTAGTGCTTTTACCAACAGATGTACCTGGGGCAATGTTACAAGAAAACGTACGTTTAGAGAGGACTATTCTGTGATTTATTGCATACCTACTTGTAATATAAGTCTTTTTTATATGTATTTATAGAGTGAGGTTTTTATTTTCTCTATTCATGATTTAATTAGGTAAATAAAATAAACTGTTAACAGAAGCAATATATTTTAATTACACCTTCAAGTATTGGTTTTGTATAAAATTCTTCAGCTTTTAATGAGGTTTTTCATAATTTACACAATACTGAAAATATTTGATAATATTGGTAACATAGTAATAGGACATAGGTTACTTAATATTTTGTATAATTTAATCCTACAAATGACGTTTCACATGAACTCTGGATTTGGCATTTTTTTTTTGTCAGACGTTCTGCTGTCAGTTTATCCCTTTTCAAAAGAAATGGTGGTGTGAATACTTTAATTTTAAGTTCATTTGCAACATCTTGAAGTAGGAAGCCCCTATCTGCTAATAGACAGTAATTTTCTTGCAGAAAATTCTTCATATCACACTGTACAAACAAATCACTATCAGATATGGAGCCTTCAAATCCGTCACTACGGTATATTATGGCACCACTAACTGCTATTACAACTAGAAATTTAATCATGTTAGTGTGCTTGTAACTGGAGTAAGTATTTCCTTGCTGCCTAAAGTTTCTTACCATTTGTACTGATGTTTCAGTGGCATCCATAACCCCGAGAATTTTATCATCAAAAATTTTTGAAACAATAAGGAATGTTCTGTATATTTCTAGCTGCCAAAAATAATCAATCCAATGATTTCGTGGTACATAAATTGAGCCCATGCAAAAAATATCACTGATAGGTATGATTTATTTGTATTACAAAAAAATGTCAATTCTTGTAAAGTGTATCCTAGTCTCAATCTTACTATGTAGCACCAAACATAACTTGTCTCTTTTAGAAAATTTTGAATAGAAATTCTTTCTAACTCTAAGCTGCCTATTATATTTAAATTGGTATTTTAAATTGATCATAACATTTTCATCTAAGAATGAATAGGGTGCTTTAAAATGTGAAGGGTTAAGTCCAGTAAAGTATTTAAAAATGGTAGTTTTCCTTCTTAGGTTTTTGTATGAAAAATAGTTTTCCTTGTACGATTATCTCTGTCCACGGTGAAGATTGGAATATCTTTTGTTTCATTTTTGGTAATATTTTTTTGGGTTCAGTTTGTGGTTGAATTACAAAATTGGTAGAGCTATAACTGTGTTTCACAATATTCGTAGTGGGTGTACTTGGAGATGGAAAACTCTCAGAAAATGGATCATCAACAATATCTACTTGATTGTCTGAGACACTAGCAAGTTCTTGTACATTCGATCGAGTCAATTCAGCATTTACCTCAGCTTCAGTAGACCCATCACTACAATAGGGTTTTGGATCTACACAATTATTATCGAAATGTTCACTACAAATATAAGTAGTTTTGTTGATTGTGGCAAAATTCAGATTTTGTTTGCCACATAACTCAATCCAGTTGAGGCATCTGCTGGGACATCTCCTAGGTTTGGGAAATGGAATAAACTTAATGGCACTCCGTCTTCGTCCTTTAACTAAAACTTTTTACATACTTATTTTTACAACTTTGATATGTACAATACATATCGCAATTTGTATAATCACAACGAAGATACAAATCAGGGTAGAACAACTCTTCTCGATGGTATTTGCAATGATAAAAGCAGATCAGAGGTGATCTGTGGATCAGAGTCACACAAATCACAAACAGACAGGTAGAAAGGTAGAATAAAAATCAGTGTAAACAGAGCCAAACAAAGAATGCCTTAATACCTTAATGATACGTATATGTGTTGACAGCTGACATTAGTCTTTCGTCAACTGTAAGATGTAAAATACCCCCAAACTAAAATGACCTCCAATGTTTTCGAGTACAACATGGGTAGTAAAAGGACCCAAAATATATAAGAAAATCCAAAAATTGATCGGAAAAACAGCTTCCTTATGCGACTAACCTTTTTCAGTATTTTTTTAATCGTTATGTTGGCAGCATTTCCCTTGTATAGAACTCGTCCATCAATTTATATCTGCACCAAGGCAGCTGTCAATCATCTTCCACTTGGACGATTTCCTTTAATTAAGCCGCTGTTGTGGAAAGTGACTTATGGGTCAAAAATATTTCCTCTACTCGGCGTAAAACCGTCATTTACATTTATACTGGGGCTATACGATAATCAACGAACCGGTTGGTTTGTGATTTTCCAATGATGGAAGATTAATAATCAAGAAAATCTTAAACGAACCCTGTAAACTAGCTAGAATTTAAAAGTTTGCTATTCATATTAGACAAACTTTAATCACCGAGAAATGCAAGCAGTTAGTATTAAATGTTTTAACAATAACAATGATAAAAGTGTATCAGAAATAGCGTGGGAAGATTCTGCTTCGACTGGAGTTTCTGAACCAACGATATTCCGATATAGAGATGGAAGTAAAAATGTTCAGGAAATGTATCTATGTAATGTAATTGAAATAATTGAGGTACTTGATACAATATAATATCAGTGATTAACTAATAAATTATCTCAATTATTTTATTCACTTTAACAACTTAATCTTCTTTCACAAAACTAGCAGAACTTACAATGGCAGTAGCATTGGCAAACGCTGTTATCGTACACCCATCTGAATGTGAATTCCACTAATTTTAGTTTTTGTGTCTGGTACTTTTAAAATTATGGATCCAGTATCATTAATGTTAGTAGTTTTCATGTTATATAAGTTTTGTCTACGACAAGTACCCATAACTCCCATAATACAAGCAATCTGAAAAACAACTCAATTGAATGCAAACAACTAGATACTTGATATGGCTATAACAATTTTGTAGAACTGAACTTAATGTGTTACGTCAACAATAAAACTCTTTTTAAATGCTTTGTAATATCAAAATTATTACATCAAATTATAACAAGTCTGTTAAATTGGGAATGGTCCAATAGTTACTTTCAATTTGATTATTGCCGGCAAAAAATGAGACACACTATATACCAAACTCCTCTTAGTCATCGAAAATTCATTATAAGAGGCTTCTTCAATAAACTTTTCCATTGCTTTTGATACAAAAGTGTTTGATTTTTTAAGTTCATATCCATCAGACTGGATTATAAGGTTTGTTATAAGTTTACATATTTAGATTCTCATTGATAATTAACAGTGCTTCTAACATTGGGTAATAGCTCCAGAGGGTCGAGGATTTAAATATTTTCTAAATTTCAAGATTTCTAAAAAATTTGCCAATGAAATAGTGTCCGAACACGACTTACGTGATGATCTTCATGCCAATCCTTGTAATTTTTGTACGCAACTCCGTACCTTTTCTTTGACTTTTGGGGATGTGAATTTATAAGTATTTGGGCTATTTTTGTGATGTTTGGAGGAGTTGAAGTGCATGTTTCACTTGTATCTTCACTACCAGTATCCATATTTTCAACTCAATTCGTGTACATCTATTATCGGTATCGGTATCGGTATTTCAGATTTGTATCCATGTTTCAACTGTTCCCTACACGTTGAGATGAACTCAGGAAACATCAGTTCAGTCACCGGTTCAGTTCAATTTACATTTAAAACAAAAATGGTGCCGCCTCCTATGCTCGTAATTGTAGCAGTGGCAGTTGCATTATCAGACGTTTCGAAGACAAAAATAATATGGGCAAAGAAATGGTTACGTGAGAGAAACAAATATAGAGTGGTAAATTTACTGCAGTTCAGATGCGTCCTCCGAATTGTCACCTAAATTTGATTTTCCCTCTCCCTCATTTCAGAGCCGGCAATAAAGCTCAAAATGTCATAGTACCACAAGTTTGGCACGTATACCTCGTCGGTAGATGTTCCACTTTTTAAGGACGAAACGACTTTTTTAAGTTCTCGTCGAAAGGCACAACGAAAGCTGTGTTTTTTTTTCGTCACAAAACTGCGATCCCTATTAGCATACTTCTCCTTGCACTTGTTCATCAAAACTGTCATTGCCGATTCTCTTAGTTGTCTGTTTGAATACTCCTTACAGTTGCATGCGTTCGGTATCGAGGTTTCGCTACAGTGATGCAGACGGCGATACCATCCGATACCGATACAGCGGTATCGGATGACAAATAAACTAGCGAGATTTGTATTGATACTTGAAACTTGTATCGATACCGATCTCAACGTGAATGGGTGCCTTATCACTGTAGCGAAACCTCGATACCTAACGCATGCAACTGATACTTGTTGCAACGTGTATGTTGACGTTTATTATGTATCGCGCTACTAAAACATAAACAGTGTTGTTTCCAATATGGAAGATCGTGTGTTTCGGGAGGATTTTCTCAATTTTTCAGTTCTTGGTTTTACTATTCCAATAACTTATTAAATAACATGTCATTCATTCGTAAATAGTTTTTGAAATCATTTGGTCTGTCGACCTTTAATTCTTGCAGTAAATGTACCACTTATATTTGTTTCTCTCACGTAACCATTTCTTTGCCCATATTCTTTTTTGTCTTCGAAACGTCTGATAATGCAACTGCCACTGCTACAAGTATGGGCATGGCAGGCGGCACCATTTTTGTTTTAAATGTGAATTGAACTGAACCGGTGACTGAACTGATATTTCCCGAGTTCATCTCAACGTGTAGGGAACAGTTGCAACATGGATACAAATCTCAGATTCATGTATCGCCGCCTGTCGCGCTACACGTATCGATACCAATCTCAACGTGAATGAGCCCTTAAGTCAGAGGGAAGGAGGATATATCGGTAAATTATGCGGACGTTTTTTTCACATTAGGTCCTCTCGCCATACCTAGCTTTAAGAAGCCTAACTTCAATAGCACACTTATTCATCTTCTAAACAAAAAATTTCAGGAAGAAATACGACTCCAATATGTAGCATACGTAGTAGCCGTTGTTTAACATCTGCCGCAAATGAAATGGTTCTTTCGAATTTACCAGATTTTGATCACCATCAAAACACGACGAAACGAAAAAGACATGGTAATGTTACTGAATGTAATTGCCTACCGATGTGCTCTGATTTGTCATACAGCATAGAAACGTCGCAGAACAAATGGGATTGGTATAGTACTTTTTTATCTGTTTCGAAAAACAAATCCGCTAATCTGTGGCCCTCAGTGTAAGTAATATTAGAGTTCAAAATTTTGGAAAGTGTTGATAATGAACAAATTAATACCTATGATAATTTTAAAGAGAAAACGCGAAGTAAAACCACGCATCGATTGATTTTATTATTAACAAAGTTTATTTTTATTCGACTGCCAAAGAATGTAAGTATGTATCAAGAATACCTACTAACCAACGAGAAGCGAACTATAGCTTCTGCACCCTTGGATTTTAATTTTGAATAATTTAGATCTTAAAAACTAGGTTGGAATTGGAATGAAAACGAACATATAAAATTAAAATATTATTTTTAATATTCATTATAGATTAGATAATATTTGATGAGGTGGCTAATCAGCCTATTTAACTGCGACCTTTTTAGATCTATTGTGATCCTCTGAATCTAGATTACATTCTCCATCCTCCACTGCGACCATGCTAAACATCAGATACCTAATTCGAGCTGCGACGAAGCAGGCACAAAGTATATGCTTCCAGACAGAGACGACACATTGGATCTTCCGACAATCCAAGTACCATATGATGATTTAGACTTCTTGCTGTCCAGGTATTTAGTGTTTGTTTTACAAAACTTAATTAGATGCCAATTCCAGGTTCTGGTCCGATAAAATCTGCCTTTTCGTTGACATCCATACCAGGATGGCCAGACCAGAGACACTTTATTGAGTCTTCCTATTGAGGAGAGTATTTTTGGCAATTTGATGTCAATTCCGACGGTACACTTTAAGAGCTATGCTTTCAAAGCCGCATTGCTGTCCGAGAAAATTTTTATCGTTTCATTTGTGAGATTAGTGTCGTCCATCAGCTTCTCCACAAATAAATCAATGGCGGAAATCGTTGGACAAACCAATACATTTAAAAGATTGAAAACAATCCTGAATACACATCATCACCATTGCACTAAAACCCCTTCCTGGTATGGCGGTACGATTTTTACAATCCGTAAGAGAAAGTTAGATTATATTTGATGGGGTGGCTGTCGGTGAAGATGGCAACTGAACGGTGTGTCCTTTCCTGCCTTTTAATTTCTTCAATGGAGTGGTCACTTTCACTTGGCTTATTGGAATAGCTATCCTTTGTTTTATAAGAAAAGACAAAAGTATAAAACGAGTGAAAAAGGTACAGAGAGAAAGAGAAAGATAACTTTATTGTCATGAAAATTTTACTAGTCTGGGGTATATTGTAGAATTCTGCTACGGAATAATAATGTCTTACAAGCAGAAACGCCTTAGTCAGTCTTCGGAACTTATTGAATGTATTTGCCACTTTTAATTCTAAAGGTAGATGATTGAACAATTTTTTGGCATTGAAGGTGATGGAATGTTTTACCAGATCAGACGTGAACATTGTTGAATGAATATCATTTTTTTTTCTTGTAGGGTAACTATGAATTAGTCTCACAGTTAAATTGTGAAAGTATTTTCGTACCAAACATACGAATTCCAAAGTAAGTAGAGCGGGAAGAGTTGAAATTTTGTATTTCTTGAAATAGAATTCTTAATGCTTCCTACTACTTATACCATAAATGTAACGAATAGTTTTTTTTAATTTGAAAATAGATTCGAAGAGGTGAAGACTACGAGACCCACAGAAAGAAAAACATAGCGAAGGTGCAATTCAAATAGAGAGTAGTAAGTTGGTAATGCTGTAGAAGAATCAAGCTGTTTAAACACAAGGAAGAGACAATTTTCAAAGAATTTTCACATCTGGAATAGTCCAAAATATCTTAGCAGATAACCCATCTATGCCACTGGAAGATTTGTTTTGAATGCTGAGTTGAGTGCTGAGTATGGTATGGTTTGCACTAGTCAAATTTATTTACTGGTCTTAGGAAGAAACTATAAGTGATTCTTTTAGGATGAAGTAGGAAAAAAAGAGCATCACGACTTTGAGATATTTTAGAGCTGATATTTTCACTAACGTTTACGAAATAATTGTTAACTTCGTCTGGTCCGAAAATTAGACAACATATACAAGAAATTTAATACTTGGGATTTATAAAATATAATAATATTAATAACAATAGATACCAATTCACACAAAGGGTGAGTTCTTTATTGATATCTGGATTGAACGCAGGAAATCTCATCCAAGCAATAAACACTTACGAAATACCGGTCCTGACATACTCCTTTGGAATTCTTAAGAGGTCAAAAACAGAACTGGAAGACCTTCAAAGAACAGTGCGTAATATGATGACATCACCCGATATAATCAATTATAGGAACATTACCGAGAAAATAGAGAGGTTGAGATCTTGTGACTCAATCAATTTTGCACAAGCTGTTCGCAAAAGCAGATAAGAACTAATCCCCCTTAAACCTTTTAAGCCCCGACCTATTTCCACAAGTCCTGACAGATCTCGATAAACAGGCGGAGTGGGATCAAAAAGCACTCATTACATGGTCGACATTATTACGACCTAAATCAACCACACATCGACAAAGAAGCGTGAAATAGGTGGTTTTCTGAAGGGACATTATTCCCGGGGAAAGAAGGCTTTATGATAGCTATTCAAGATCAGGTAATTAATACTAACAATTACAAACATTTTGTTATCAAACATTGCATCAGGCAACTGTAGAAGGTGACAACAAACCACAGAGACCATACAACATATATCTTCGGGGTGTACATCAATAGCAAACTTTTACTACCTGCGTGGACACAATCAACTATGCAACATTATCCATCAGCAACAAGTTTGGATTACTAAGCAGATACACCTCTTACTACAGATACCATCCGCAGACAGTTCTAGAGAATGCTGATTAAGACCCTACTACGATAGCTCCATTATTACTGATAAACAGGTGACGATTAACGGTTATTGTAGTAGTGGATAAAAAGGCTAACTGGGTTCTTCTTGTTGCCGTTGCTATACTCAACAACATTAAAATGTTGGACAAGTACACCGAAATAATAGCAAAGTACACCGATCTTGCTGTGGTATGCAGAGATAGTGGAGGTGGTACCGGTCATCGTATCATCTACAGGTTGAACCAAATCCCATTTGTGTTTACACATGCTCAGAATAGGTGAATATTACCAGCAAATGCATATCTCTTGACAATAATATCACAAAAAAGCCTAGTATACAATAATATAAACTCAATACGGCTCTTAGCTTACGTCCTGTGCAATATATACAATTAAAAAAATATTACAAATATGACTTTTCACACTCGGGGCAATATTTTCATTTTTCTTTCCTTTTTTGTCTTTTCGGTTGTGAATAAAATCACGATTATAATATTTCAGAGTTCGAATCAAAGCTTTTCACCGTATTGACTAGTTGGGGCCCGAATCTCGAATCTGCAGGAATTAGATCCCTTAGGAATATGTTCCCTTGCGTTTATTTAACAACGGAATCCAATTGAATAGTTATTCCCAGACGATTGAAAGACTGGTGTTTGTCGTTGATGGTTTTTTGGGGCAGTTTTACTCTGGCTTGGGCATCCATTTTCTCTCTACTGCTTGTAGTCTCCCAGGAATATATTTGATTAGCTAAGCCCTACTAGATCTTACCAAAGGTCATATCTTCTCCTTTTCTCGGCTTTGCACATTTCTTCCAATATTACATTGAAGCTGATACCGCAAAGGGGTTCCGGCCCACAATAGAGTGTTTTAGCACCTCTCTACGCTAGTTCATCTGCTATTTCTTCTATTCCAGTGTGTCGTGAAATCCACAGTGAGGTGACGATGTTGTTCTCACTTAGTTAATTGAGCATTCGTATACCATTCTGGAACTGATTACACAAGAACCCAGTGCTTTAATGGCTGCTTACTATCCGACATGATAATAATCCTTTGCCTTCTATATCTTTTATCAATATTAAACTGGGCACACTTTCCTATGGCGTGAATTTCCGCTTGAAATATACTTGTGGTTTTTTCCAAGCTTTTGGTGTGAGGTTGAGAATCACTTCCATGGCCGCCGTTGGGCATGTTTTCATTGCTCCTGTAATGCACATACTTATACATTATTTTCAACGTAATACCACCTCATATGGAGGTGGAAAGTGTTGCAGAAAGAACAATGAAAACAAACCACCTCCCCGCTTTTCAGAAATCGGAAATCCTGGGACATGCCGCTAGATGGTATGGTGGAAAAGTAGTAAAGTAGTAGTAGTGGTAAAGGATATCGAAGGCGAAGGATTATCATAATGTCGGATAGTCAAGGTTTCATCAAAGCACTGTATGGGAATACCTAGGCAAACTCTATGAACTAGGCGAGAACAATATCGTCACTTTACTGTGGATTCCAGGACACACTACACACACTGAACACTACTACACTCATGTGTAGTATTGTCAAGAGCTCCTCTTATGTCCAAAAACGGACATGCTACAGTTTCTTAGTTGTCTAAGGAACCTCGGATATCCTCCGTCAGTTGTACTAGTGCAATCTCTGTACATCTGCCTGCCCGGTAAGCATGCTGATGTGGATAGAGAGATAGGCTCTCTAGGATTTCCGTTCTAATATAATTGTCAATAGCTTTCTCCATCGTTTTGAGCACAAACGACGTTAGACTAATTGGTCTGAAGGATTTGGGGTTTGTTGTGTCCCTTTTTCCAGCTTTTGGAATGAAGGTGACTATTGCCCTTTCCCATGCTTCTGGTATATATCCCAGTTTCAAGCTGTCTCTACAAATTCTAACCAAATGTGATATAATTTCGTCTTGTCATTGCTGAAGCAAGGATGGGAAATCCCATCGGCTCTCGGTGTCTTGAAAGGTAGAAAGTTGATCATAGCCCATTTTAACCTTTCGTTTCCACAAATTTCTCTAGCCATTGTAGTACTTACTCTTGAAGGTCTGTTGTGACCTTCGAGAGGATTAACTGCTCTATTCGGGTTTCTCCCAGGAAAATGAGTTTTTAATGAAAGTCGCAATCTCTCCTCCTCATTTTCGGTATATTTGCCGACGGGCTTTATCAAAGCTATATCTGTGCTGACCCTACTTTTTGCAATTACTTTGTTAGGTCTTGTCGCAGCGGGTGAAGTGTTCATGTATTCACAGAAATTCCTAAAGCTATCTCTTTGAGATTTTATAATTTCCTTGTAGAAGGTATTTCGCACCTTATGGTATCTCTGCCAGTCTTCGGTGAGTTTTGCTCTATTAAAGAGGTCCCAGATTTGAGCTATCAATTGTGACGGATGTTTATTCCTCCATAGTACATCCCTACTACTTCGCTGTTCTTGAAGAGGGCAGCTCGATTCAAATGCATCGATCATTGCCCTGTTCAGGTCCTCAATATCATGTTCCAGGTCAAGATGGTGATTAGCCTTTTCTCTCAGCTGAATATGTGTTAGGTATCATTTCAGGCAAGTGTTATAGTTGTCCCAAACTGTTTTTCTTTGTTTCCTTCTGAGGCTCACCTCAGGTTTGCCTAGTTCTAGCTTAACATTTCCTTAGTGGCGTACGGTCTGAGACACCGACGCCACAGTTGCGTAGTCATTATAACATCACGGGAAAAAGTGGGGTATTCAGCGTTCAAATACCTTTCAAGGCCTTCACGGAGCACGCTTGGCTTTAGTATTGCCGACGTGCCTATTATGAGTAGGTTAGATTTTTGATATTCGGTCTGATACACCGACGCCACTATTTACATTAGTGTTTTTTTTATTCGGTAAGTTCTTCGTTATTTCTAGGATTTTTATCACTAATACCAGTTATTTCTGCAATGGACTTTGAGAAGGAGGAACGGAGACTGCTAAAATTAATGGAAGAAGTTCCATCCGACATCGAATTTGACGACAACGAATCCGATGGTGAATAAGATATTGTAGAAACAAGGGAGGAGGATAGCGAAAGTGAGCAGGAGTTAGGAAGCAATGATGAGGAAGTTGAAAACAAAGGGCCCTACATTTTTGGAAAAGATAAATTTACTAAATGGGGGAAACATGGACCACAAAATAAAAACGTTAGGACCACATCGGTGAATATAGTGAATCATTTGCCAGGAGTAAGAAGGAACTTTATGAATCTGAAAGATACTATTTCTATTTGGCAGCTTTTTTTTGTGAAAATATTCTGAATATAATAGTAGAAAATACCAACTTTATGATTGAAAAAAAGAAGCATAACTACAGTAGGGAACGGAACTGCAATCCAACACATGTTCCTGAACTGAATGCATTTTTCGGTTTGTTGTATATTGCTGCAGCTAGGAAAAGCAACCATGTAAATGCTAATGATTTATGGAAAACGGATGGAACCTCGATGGAAATCTTTAAGCTCACCATGTCGCTTTACAGATTTCGCTTTTTACTTGCCCACATTCGTTTCGATGATAAGGAGAGTCGACAAAAGAGAGACAAGACAAGACAAGACAAGAAAGACAAAAGACTGACAATCTTGCGCCGATAAGAAATTTATTTGAAAGTTTCGTGTCAAACTGTAAAAGGCCCTACTCGTTATCGGAATATATGACAATTGACTTGGAAGCTTTTAGTGGAAATTGTTGTTTTCGTCAATACATTCGATCGAAGCCCAACAAATACGGCATAAAAATATTTGTCCTTGTAGACGCTAAGACATTTTATACCAATAATCTTGAAGTTTATGTTGGTAAACAACCTCCAGGGCAATTCGAGGTAGATACTAGACCATTTAGTTTAGTACAGCGTTTATGTGAACCCATTTTAGGCACAGGACGAAATTTAACAACCGACAACTGGTTTACCAGTATAGAGTTAGCCGATGAACTCCGTATCAATCATAGACTAAGTTTGTTAGGCACAATTCGCAAAAATAAAAAAACAAATAAGTACCTTCTTTATTGTTGGAAGGCAAAATACGTCCTGAGGGCTCCAGTATGTTTCTTTTTCAAGAACATACAACCCTAGTGTCTTATATCCCGAAGCCTGGAAAAACGGTTTGGCTTATTTCCACTATGCATCACGATGATGCTATTGATCCAGAGACTGGAAAACCAGAAATGATAATAGATTATAATAAGACAAAAGGTGGAGTGGATACAGTGGATAAGCTTTGTTCTGCGCGAAAGCTTCAAGGCGATGGCCTATGGTTATTTTTTACAGCCTAATGAATTTAGCTGGTATAAATTCATTTATAATATAATACAGCAAATGATATTGATAAAAATGTTCAGCGCAAAGATTTTTTACTCGAACTTGGGTTCAGTTTGCTGACACATGAAAGAAAGAGCAACATCCGACTATATTCCAAGAAGTCTGAAAATAATAATTTCGGAAGTTTGTGGATTGCGACAGCAAGAGCAAGGTCCACCTGAGTAGCTATAACTGGCCGTTGTTCCGTATGCGATTCAAAAAAAATCATAAAGCTGTCAAAGGTGCCGAACATTTTTGTGCTTGGACCACGCTGGAATAATATGTAACAGGTGTTATAATGACATGGATATTTAATACATTGTTTTAAAGTTTGTTTGTTTTTGAGAATGTTTGTGTACTGTGTATTTTTTTCAAAATAAATATTATTTTCCTAGAATTGGCCTTATTCTCCCGATAAATCCTTAAAAGCAAACATTTTTATCATATTTGAACATAAATATCTGGTGTCGGTCTGTTAGACCGACGCCATTAATAACGTTATTTCTTGAACGCCACTAAGAAAGATTAAATTTTATAATACTGTGAACGATACCCTCCAAACTTTAACTATAGGTTTAAGATCCTGTGCTGCCAGTGTGATATCTAAAACTTATTTGCATCTTAGGAGGAAGAACGTGGCGGTTTACATTTTTGGGATGTTATCTTCCCGGTACTCCGTCAGTTCTGCTCCTTTCCAGCCTTTAAGCTGTGGTACTATCATCTGGAGTAATTCCGCAGACTTTGGTGTTTCAGTCAACGTTACAACGACTCCTGGTCTGAAATTAATGCCGCCAAATGGAGCTTATAATATGCTCCCATGCAGCATACATTTCTTATACTATTGCGATCTCCAATAGGGTTTGATCGTCCGCACCGAGTAGTCTCAGGGTACCGAGTAGTCTCAGGGTACCCCTAAGGGAGAACCGCCATTCTTATGGCTTTTGCTGCACCTGCCGCTGAGTAACTGCCTGCTGAAGAGGTAGTGGCGACTTTGCTTTCATTTTTCCTCTTCCATTGTTCTTACGGTGATGGGGCTGTCGTCACTTCAAACCTTCATTTTTCTCCTCTAGTAGGGATGTTCTCCTCCTCCCTTTGATTTTTGCGCTCTGCAGCTTTCTTTCTTGCTTACTCAAGTGCTTACTCTACCTAACAGTTCTGATAAAAATACCAGCTATCGCTTCTCGTTGGTGACATCAGTCAGTTATCTATGGGTGACTTCTTTGGCACGCACAGCTGGATAAAATTAAGTGTTAAAGCTTTTCGCGTGCAATATCTTGTATGCAAGTATTATTCTATAATATACAGAGTGAGTTAAATATGAAACGCCTCAATTATTTCGGAAATATCTCGCTTGATTTTTATAAATTTTGATTAGTTAGGATTAGTTAGAAGTACTTCTGTTTTTCTGGAAATATAATATAAATAATCAAAGAGTATTCAAATTGAACGAGTTTATTCAATCACAATCATATTGATGCATTATTTTAACTTCGGTGGATATAACGAAAATTTTTCGAAATTTTGGCAATTAGGTATGGGGACCATTAGCTGTAAGATATTCAATATATTTTTGTGACTTTGTAATTTTGAAAATACATAGGATGATCTATTTGAGATAACAAGAACAAAAAAATATATTTCCAGAAAAAGAGAAAATTTGACAACAATCTTTATACCACCATAAGACTTGCCATAACATTAAACCCCTCACAAATCAAAATTTATAAAAATCGTTACAGCTCATTCCGTGATAATTAAAGGCGGTGACACAATTGAAAAATTTTTAGAATAGGTTATAAGATTTAAAAAATAAAAGTTTGGAATATAAAATTCCACCAAAGGCGTGGCTTAAACGTTCCGCGGTTTTTGCAGTTTTTCTAACCTAACTTCTTCTATATAAAATATTACAATTTACACTTCCAAAATAGGCACCAAGAATACCAAGATTATTTATTTTGATATAAAAGATTTTTAATTTATATAAAATGTACAATGAAATGGTGCAGCATTGAATTTTACAATTATAACAAACAAATAACAAAAACAAGTTCTATATGTCATAAGTCAAGTCCTATATTCCGATTTGTTGAATTCTAATTTTTTAAATCTTAAAACCAAAAAGTCGGTTTCTTATATCTAGCTTCTTATTTCTTATAACATAAATTTTGATTCTGTTTTGCCGCATCAGAAAGCACTGGTCCATTCCTTGAAAAGTATATCTCAAATTATAAATCTTATTCCTTAAATCCTAAGTTTTTAATTGTGTTTCAGCCCTAAGACGTTCCATACTTAAAACTCACTCTCTACAAGTGAATAAATAAGTTATAAATATTTGTTTTATTTTCTTTTCAGTAGATCGAGATCAAAACTTATCATCTTCTTCAAAACGTCACAGTTTATTTTTTCCGAAAGGAATGCCCTCTATGGACCTTTGGACTTCTTAGCAAATTTCGGTGGACTCTTAGGGCTCTTTACCGGTTTTTCGTTGCTATCCTTAATGGAAATTATTTATTTTTTATCTCTAAGAATTTTCTGCAATTGTAGATTGTATGGATATTGGGCAGGAAAAGACAATTGATGAAAAAAAGAATTTTGCCTAAAAGTTGTTAAAGTGAACATATTATAAGCCTACCACCCCTTGAAGGGCGCAATTCATTCAATTCAAAAAGACAAATATCATTTTATTGGTCGTAATATGGAAGTATTCCATTTAATATAATGCCAAGGAGATATTTGCTACCACATTTGTTTTAGCATCATTTTTTTATTATTTGTTCCGTTACATGCTAAATCTATTGTATTGAACATTTTCTTATGAATTATCTTTTTTATTATACATTAGCTAGGACTTGGCCATACGCTGCTGTGGCTCAGCATGTTATATTTATTATTGAGATTTTTTAGGCATATTTTTTACGGAGCAGTCGATTGTTGCTTATCGATTCATTAAAAAAATAGATAAATTTGTTCTGGAAATTTTTTCTTATGTAATATAATTTTTTTCAAATAAATGTGCACTTGCACAGGTACAGTTTAATAATGTTAATACTACATAATAGTCTTGATGATACATTGGATCAAATTTTGTAATAAAGTTAACATAATTTATTTTGATCGACATTGGTAATAATAATTCTATTCTTTGCTAAATGACATCTTGTGCAGATGACTATTCATTGACGGGAGAAAAAATTATCGATTGCCCTAAAATTGGTTGGCATCGATGATAATAATTTTATTTTGATTGATATATGTGTAATTATCTCCGAATGACATGTGGCGTTCAATGTTCAAATAATAGAAATACTGTAATTGTCAATTATCATAAAATTTCTGCTCGTCTTGTCAATTATCGAAGAAAAGCTGTATGACTTGTCCAAAAATAATATTGAATCATAGAAACGTCACTCGCGTTGCTTTGGCTCAGTTGTACCTATATGCATTATTAGGATAAGCGGAATCATGGCATTTTACTATAAATCAAAGTTGATATGTAAAATGCTATGAAAAACTGTAGAAATTGGATAGAAATAAAAAAATAATAAACTCTCATTAGAATATAATCAAATTATGATATTATTGATTTTGTAATATTTTAACTAGGATATGATAATGAGAGCTCACTGGAAATAAAAAAAACAGGCGAAGACTGCGGGCCCAAGACAAATATTACCCTGTGAAATGTCCCACCTTGAATTTAGTTCAGAAGGCTGCTACTATATCAGAAAATAACTCTCAGCTCTATACCGTCACTTCTCAACGGTACAGGTAGGTACTTGGGAAAATCGAATTTCTCAGGTGCAAAAGAGGAATTACGACATTTTTGTACGGCTCTCTTCTAATGATAGATCATTAAGAAAAATGACAAAAAACCTAGTGCCGTACAAATGTAGTAGTACCGGAAGTCAGAACAAATTTTTAATTCGCCGATAATAGTAGAAGCAATAAAGGAAGCAATATACTCTACGGCATTTGTGTAATTCCTTTTCTATACTTATACACTATATACATACATAGTCGAAAAACGACTGACTGAAAAGCCTCCGTAAAGTCAAATTAGTAAATTTCTTCGCCATTACGGCGCTAGTTTTGTTTTGTTTACAAGATGGTGGTTAACAGTTGGTTTTTTTTTTATCGTTTGTGACGTGCCCTCTCTTAGGCTCTTACCACCTAGGCACGACACTCTGGACACCCATGATGAAAAGTCTTCCCAATGAAAACTCAGGTGCCAGATTTCTTACGGGGTCTACTCCTCGGCCCCTTGACCCTCGGAGTTAAGAATTCCTCAGTTCCTCAGTCAAGAGTTATATGGGTCACGTTGCACTTCTATAATTATCAAGCTACTAATCTATAATTAACAATATTCTCAACAGAAAGAAACCGGTAAATGTTTTACAGATAGATCGGAATAAATTTTACCAATAATAACGATAATAATCTAAACCATCAAAGAAATATGCTATGGATTTAAAAAAAACACTGATTCTGTCAGGTTGTATTCCACAAGATATGTTTCATATACACAGGAACAAAATAAAAAAAAATATTTACCAGAAAAATAATTTCCAGTGGTATTCAAATTCAAATTTTAAATTTTAAGCGGTTCATGAAAAAAAAAACATATATACAGAGTACACGTATGACAAAAAATAGTGAAACTAAAACTTTGAAGTTACAACCGGCTGAAAGTTGGAGAACACATGACAAAAGCCTCGTAACTGCACCACAGTCAGTAAATCCAAAATTATCGGTCAGAACTAAGAAAGAAGTTTGGGGAATTTGGACAGGACAGTAGGTATAAGAACTACCGGTAATATTCAGAAATCTGAAAATAAAAGCTAAAATTCAATTTGAACGATTTATATTGTGCTAAATATTCACCAAATAATCAAAATTTAAAAAAAAACATAAATTATTCATCAATTGCACGAAAATACCACTCAATAGAATACGGTATAACATTTTAGAAGTAGAATATTAAAACTGTTAACGGAAATCAATTATATATTTTTCAACTAAATATTATATTATTCAGGTTTACTGAAATAATATATTATTCGGGTTTACTGAAATAATTTCACATTCCAGCTAGCTATGCAAATAAATTTTACGCAGCTTATGGTATCAAAATTTCACCACTTACAAAATCACACACAGACAAACACTTTTGACTTGAGTAAGACTTCATCAATTATTTTATGTATTTGCTCATTGATTTATGGTGTAGTAGTTGTAGTTATCTAATCACTGAACGATTTCCAATTTTTCCCATTGTTAAAAACACACTGAGACGACAAGTTCAAATGGCTTATATCCAAAGAATGAGTCAACAGATTAAAATAGAATTTGACGTATGTTTCTAGGACAAATGAAACATTTGATTACCACAAAAATTTCACTTTTGCTTGTGACCGATAAATGGCGTTTCACAAACTTTTCAACCGACCCATATGGAAAAGCAATTATTTCCATCCTTATAAATATCCCATTGCCCCTTCTACTAACGGAGTTAACTTTAAATATGTTCATTTTTTTTATAAAAGTAACTTCTGAGTAAGTTCACATATATTTTAAACCTATCTTTTGATATATTTTACTTATAATTATTATATTGTACCAAATTGGGAAATGTATTTAAAAATAAATAGATAAACACGTATTATGGAAAATAAACGTTACTAACTAAAAGTTTTTTTTAATATTATTAAAAACCCTCACCAATGATCAGTTGTAGTAGATTGTCGAAACAATATTATGTTGTGTTAGGTTAGGTTTGAGATTATAATGCAAAAGTCTAATGTGGCTTGTGGTTCAATTATTTGTTTACGGTGATTCTTTAAACGCATTAAATAGAAAAGATGTTGGACAGCACAACATCCAAATGGATGTCGGAACTGCTCACCACTAGAGTAGTGGAGACGAGGACATGCAAAAACATTGTCTCTATCTGTACAAGCAGAGGATGTCCACAGGGAGTAGTAGCATCTCCATTAATGTGGAGCCTGACAGTTGACGAACTCCTGTGTGGTTTGACTGACATCGGAGTATTCTGCCAAGAATATGCCTATGATATTGTCATGACAGCCAGGGTAGAATTCGAAAACACCCTTTGTGACATCGTACAAAGGGGTCTGGACTGTACAAATAGCTGGTGTAGGCGAGTGGGACTTAACATCAAACCCACCAAAACCATCTTAATAGCCTTCATTAAGGAAAGAAAACTCAACCTCAAACCTCAACCTTCTACCCCAGTGTGTCCTGGAATCCACAGTAAGGTGACTATATTGTTTCGCCTAGTTCATTTAGTTTGCGTAGGCATTTCCACACCATTTTGGAACTGATATCATAAGAGCTCAGTGCTTTAATGGCTGCTTGACTAACCGACATTATGAGAATCCTTTGCCTTCTATATCATTTATCAATATTGAACTAGGCACACTTTCTTATGGCGTGAATTTCCGCTTGAAAGATTCTCGGGGTTTTTCCCAAGCTTTCAGAGAACTTGGTTCATGGCCCGTACACACCTATCCCAGTTCCTTCTCTTGCTTTTGAGCCGTCTGTGTACCATTGAATGGCATTCTTTCCAAGTCTGGTAATGATATTTGGATCCCATTCCTACTTGTTTCTCAATTCCGTAACGAATTTCTTTGAAAAGTCATACATTTTCGTCATACCATATTATGGATAGTCTTTGAATTAAGGAGAGGTTTTCTCTCGTTGTCAATAGGCTAGTTCCACTACTCCACGCAATGGCTCCATAAGTGATAATTGGTCTCACTATGGAAGTGTACATGCAGCTTAGGATTTTTGGGTTACAACCCCAATTTCTCCCTGCAAGATTCCTGCACACCATTAGAGCAATTTTTGCTTTGTATATAATCTCATTTTCGTGTTTGTTCCACAGGAGTTTACTGTCTAGAGTCAAACCTAGATACTTGACTTCTTGTCTCCATTCAAACTCGCTCCCATCAAGTTTAATGGTTCTGAGGTTGAGCTTTATTTGCTTAGTGAAGGCTATTAAGATGGTTTTGGTGGGGCTGATGTTAAGTCCCACTTGCCTACAGCAGCTATTTGTATAGTTCAGACCCTTTTGTACGATGTCAGAAAGGGTATTTTCGAATTTTCCCCTGGCTGTTATGATAATAACATCGGAATATCCTTGGCAGGATATTTCGAGGTTAGTCAAAACACACAGGAGTTCGTCAACCGTCAGGCTCCACATTAATGGGGATGCTACTCCTCCCTGTGGACATCCTCTGGTTGTACAGATGGAGACAATGTCTTTGCTCGTCCTCGTCTCTGCTACTCTAATGGTGAGCAGTTCCAAAATCCATTTGGATACTGTGCTGTCTACACCTCTTCTATTTAATGCTCTTTTGACAGCCTCATGAGGAGTATCGTCAAAACCTCCTTCAATATCCAAAAAGGCACATACTACGGCTTCTTGGATGTCTAGAGCACCTCGGATATCCTCCGTCAGTTGTACCAGTGCAGTCTCCGTAGATCTGCCTTCCTGGTAAGCATGCTTATCGGGTGGAGAGGTAGTCTCTCTAGGATTTCCGCTCTAATATAATTGTCAATAGCTTTTTCCATCGTTTTGAGCACAAACGATGTTAGGCTAATTGGTCTGAAGGATTTGGGGTTTGTTGTGTCCCTTTTTCCAGCTTTTGGAATGAAGGTTACTATTGCCCTCCTCCTTGCTTCTGGTATATAACCCAGTTCTAAGCTGCTTCGACTGATCCTAACCATATAATGTGGTAGAATTTCGTCTTGTCCTTGCTGGAGCAATACTGGGAAAATTCTATCGACTCCCGGTGCCTTGAATGGTGAAAAGGTGTTCATGGCCCAGTTTAACCTTTCGTTACTACAAATGTGCTTAGCCATTGTATTACTTTCTCTCGAAGGGCTGTTATGACCTTCGAGAGGACCATCTCCCCTATTTGGGCTTCTCCCAGAAATATGAGTTTCTAGTAAGAGTCTCACTATTTCCTCCTCTTGACTTCCTCAAAGCCATATCTGCGTTGACCCTACTTTTTCCATGACTTTGTAGAGTCTTGCAGCAGCAGGTGTTGTGTTTGTATCTTCACAGAATTTCCTGAAGCTATTTCTTTTAGCTTTTCTAATTTCCTTATAGTAGGTGTTTCTCACCTCGGTGTATCTCTGCCAGTCTCCGGTGAGTTTTGCTCTATTAAAAAGTTCCCGGGTTTGAGATCTTAATTCTGACAGTTGTTTATTCCACCAGATATATTTCACGGATATATTCTGAAAGTTGCTCACCTCTCTGGTTGGTATTGCTACTGCCTCAAACAGTATTGTGTGCATTGGCATCACATGCTAAGACTAGAGGTAGTCTCTTCTCTTCACAGTACTCCACCAGCCTTTGTAACTCAGGGGTGGTGCTATCCCGTCTCCCGCTATCTCCTTGCCCTACTTCTTGTGTTCGAAGAGTGCTCGAACTGGAACGAGGTCTCTTTCATGAATTCTGAAAGACCTCATTCATTCATATATTTGGGTTGTGCTCATCAGCCCAGGCACTTGAACTGAATCTTTGTACCGTTTCCCAAGTTATCTACTTCCATTTAAGAAGCTTCGTGTCTTCTATAAAGGCCACTAGTTTGACTGGAGGGATTTTCAGTAGTTGTGATGGATGTATAAATTTCTCTCCAAAGTGCTTCCGTCTTAGTTCTTGTAAATCCTCGCAGAAGCAGAGTATGTGAGTAGGTGTTCCATCATCAAGTTCACATTTTCTGCACATAGGTTCACTAACTTTGCCCATATTGTACAGATGTTTCCTCAAGGTGCAGTGTCCAGTCACCAGGTCGGTAACTGTCTTCAAATGTCTCTTACCCAGTTTCAGTAGCCTGTTCGAGAGTTCCTTGACTACTTTGTTCAGTAAACTCTTCGTATGAAGGTGCCCTTGTGTCACCCTCCATTTGAATTGGTGTTCCCTATCTAGCCAGTTCCCGATTTCCCCTCTTATGCAATCTTATATGATTCCACAAAACAGTTCCGGGCTCCTTTAGAGCCTTCTTTAGATAACATGGTCCGCCATTTCATTACCTGCAATCCCCTCATGTACCGGCTCCCATATTAGAGACACTTCGTTGTCTCTTGCCAGCCTGTTGAGGGATTCTTTGCAGTTTTTCATCTGTCTAGACCTAGTTGTTGGATTACTGATAGCCTCAAGCAGAGCCTGGCTGTCAGTGAATATTTCAATTTTTTGTCCGGTATATCCTCCTGATGTTTTCATCAATACAGGCTATAGCGGCAATCGTCGTGTATCGACCAAGGCTAAAGAACATTCTCTTTCTAGGTCCTTTTTTACCAGCCCCAGTGCCATGGTTTGTTTTGGAGCGATCGGTGAACCAGATGATGTCTCCAGACCTACATGGGTGCATCACCTGTTCCCTAGATGGGATGATGATATTCACTCGCTCAGTGAATATATTCTCTGGTGTCATGCTATCAAAACTCTTGTGAAATATGGGTTCGTCTAGTAATGTCCCAGTTGTCTCAGTATGTCCTTCTCGAACATTGTTCGGGGACCATAAGTCTCCCGATTTCAGCCTGAGAATTGCCATCATTGCCTCCGCCCTTATAAAAAGTTCTAGAGGAGGAAGTCCAATAAGGGCTTCCATTGATGCCGTCCCCGTGCTGTTCATTGCCCCGGTAATACCAAGAAGGTCTTTGGATTGCACTTCTGTCCTCCTCTACCTGACTATTGTTCCATAGGTGATCGTTGTTATCACAGTTGTGTAGAGCCAGTGAACCACCTCATGTCGTATTCCCCAGGTTTTGCCCATAACTCTTCTGCATTGCCAGAAAAGCCTAGTCGTCCTGGTAGTAATTTTTTCCAGGTGTGCCTTCCAATTCAGTTTGGAATCAAGGGTCATTCCCAGATATTTGACTTCTCTGGATATTTCTAGTTCTCCTCCGAACAACAGTACTCTACCCTGCGGTAGAACTCTTCTATTCGTAAAAACAACTAGTTTGGTTTTTTTGGATTAACTGAAAGGTCCTCTTTAAGGCACCATTCCTCCACAATTCGCAGTGCTTCCTGTAGGACATTCATAACCACCTCCGGGAATTTCCCATTGGTGACAATCACTATGTCCGCAAAGCCCTGCGTCCATATGCCTTGATCATTCAACCTACAGATCAAGTCATCCACAAAAGTGGTGAAAGTACTCCACCTTGAGGACATCCTTTAGTTGTCCTAACGGTGTATGTTTTATCATGCATATGTGCTGTTATTCTCCTATGCTCGAGCGGATCCATGCTTGAGCATTTGCATGTGGTACTGTTAATCCTTCTGTTTTTAAGGGATCTGTTAATTGATGACATTGATGAGTTGTCAAAAGCACATTCGATGTCTAGAAATGCTGCAAGGGCTAATTCCTTATGATTCAGGCTCCTTTCGAGACCTAAGACCAAATTATGCAGGGCAGCTTCACCTGATTTCCCTGCTTGATAAGCCCATTTTAGTCTCTGTAGAGGGATGCTCTTAAGCGCTCCTTCTTGTAAATACATTTGTAAGACTTTTTCCATGGTTTTCACCATGAATGATATCAGACTTATTGGTCGGTAGGATTTAGCCAGGGTGTACGTTTGACTCCCTCCATGCAATTGGTATATACCCCAGAGCATGGCTGCTTCGAAGTATCAGAACTAAAGGACCCATTATGATGTCTAGTTCCTCTTGCAGAAGCTTGGGGAATATGCCATCTGGTCCTGGAGTTTTGTAGGGGTCAAATGAGTTTACAGCCCATCTGTTTAGATGGGGTCTGAATATCGTATTCGTGAGTTCCCAGACCTCTTTGGTTGCCTTTGTTTTGGCAACCGGCCTGTTGTCATAGCTTGACTCTATCTTTATCGAACCTGGAAAGTGCACACTAAGGAGATGCTCTAGAGCCTCTGGTTCTACCTTTGTTTATCCAAGTTTCTTGATTTAGAACGATGTCTATGTTTTCAGCCACCACTTTTTGTTGTAGGACAGCGGTGGCTGTCTTTTTGTGCTGCAAGTTAACTTGTAGCACCTTGAAGGTCTCTAGAGGTTGATGGTACAGGTTCTAGATCAGTCCCTGTTTCCTCCTCGGTCGAGTTTTCCAGGGTTTTAAAACCGGCCCGCTGGAATAGATAGTATGGTCTCCATTGATTCCGCACCAGGTGTTTCATGGACTCCTCGTCAATCCGAAGACTCACATGTCCCCTGTCCCCTGTCGGATGACTTGGAGCCGAGGATCATCCAGCGATCAACCTTCAGCCCTGGATTCTGTTTCTTCTCGATTTTTATAGGTAGAACTTTTAGGAACTTTAAAACTATAATTTCAGAACACAACCGCAGCTATGACAACAACAAATTAGATTCCAACTATTGTGACGTGTTTTTACCTACCCTTTGGATTTTACCAACAGGGCACGCCACTTTTGACACCCTCGACAACTTACACTTTCTCGGGCGCCAGATTTTTAGCGTGGTTAACTCCACGGCCCCTTGACTTCAATCGTCAAGAGTTCCAGGTAGCCTCAGATGGAGGTACGGTAATTTCCAGGGGTCTAGTTATATCCCAATCCGGCCGGGGTAGTGGTCTTTGTTGTTCCTGAAACAAAAGTTTACCCTCCTGGTCCACGATGCGGGAAAGCTAAATTCGTGCAGCTAAGCGCCTACTCTACTTATAGGGAAACTCTACACTCTACAGCAGGTCAGAAAAACACATAGGTTCAGTTAAGTTTTATTACACCTACCCTCAATAGTATATACAATGGTTGTGGCTGCCTGAAGCCGTTATAATATTAATAATAAAAAAAAACACTATTATACAAGAAGAAGCGTCAATACTCTGGTATCCAAAAGCACAAATATATAAGCAAACTAGAGGTACAATTAACATGCGCAAGTTAGAGACGAAGCGGGCAGGACATAAGCAAGAGAGGTTTATAAGTTTAACAATGGTTTTATACAGAAAATAAACGGTGACATCAAACTTAAATGTTAGGGGTCTTTTCGCTAAACAGGTTGATAATTAAATAAATACACCGGATAATATGTTATTAAATGTGCCATCACTTTTGATGCACCCGGTAGGTAGAATAATTAGTAATACTAAAACTTTACATTTGGTGGGATCGGGAAAAAGAATACGAAAGGTTTTCCGGTTCGGGAATTATAAAAATGTCAAAGAAGCTTTATACGGGAATGCCACAGGATCCGGTCCTTGAATTAAAATATCAAAGGGCCCTGGCCAGACGCCTGGCACCCCTCAAGATTTCAATTAGAACGGCTTTGCGAATTAAAAGATCAAGGAGCCCTGGCCAGACGCCTGGCACTCCTCAATATTTCAATCGGGACGGAATTTGGAAATCGGGAGTAAATATTAAAGGGATTTGTTCTCAAACTAAAATATCGAAGAAGCTTTATACGGGAAGGCTACAGGATCCGGTCCTTGAATTAAAATATCAAAGGGCCCTGGCCAGACGCCTGGCACCCCTCAAGATTTCAACTAGGACGGCTTTACGAATCAAAAGATCAAGGAGCCCTGGCCAGACGCCTGGCACTCCTCAATATTTTAAATCGGGACGGGATTAGAAATCGGGAGTAAATATTAAAGGGGTTTGTTCTTAAACCAAAATATCGAAGGGCCCTGGCCAGACGCCTGGCACCCCTCAAGTTTTCAATTTAGAACGGCTTTATGAATTAAAAGATCAAGGAGCCCTGGCCAGACGCCTGGCACTCCTCAATATTTTAAATCGGGACGGGATTGGAAATCGGGAATAAATATCAAAGGATTTTCAAGAGGAAATTATACTTGAGTTCGGAAATATTTGTTAGGAAACGGAACTACTGATTCTTACTGTAAAATATAATTTTAATACAATGGAATAAACTTTATTTATTAAGGATTGAAAAGACCACATATTTTAAATGTAAATAGTTTCCAATTAATTCTTACCTTCGCAGCAACGGTTTCAACTTTTATCAAATAAAAGTAAAATTACTAAAACAGAAAAATCAAAATGCAAACTGCAAAAAAAAAATTAGAAATATCAAAACAACAACAATAAAAAAAACGGCAGACGGAACGTTGAACGGTAGCTAGCTTGTTTCATCCGTGGCCAGGTAGAACTTCACTTTCGACTCTCTGACTCTCAGGGCTTCGTCTCCCTATCCCCCTCTCTCGATCAGCTTGACCTGCGCGCTACCTACTCTATAGTTAGTGGCAGTGGGGAAACATGAATTTTCGAACCGCAGCGCGATGAAATTACAATTTTATTTCAAAACCCGGAGAGAATATTTAATATTTAAATTATTTTACACATATTCGGAGGGTATAACGGGTTATAAACAATATTTACTGGCTAATTATATTTAAAACAAAATAATTCTGAACGGATGAAAAAAAACCTCGTTACATCCCCCCCTTACTTCGGTAAAAAAAAAATTAAAGGACGCAAGAATCGCTTTCGTGCTTTACATTTTTTTTTTTTGACCTATTACCTATGAAACAAATATCATAGTATTACAAAATTTCTTAAAACTAAAAGCAGTCTATGTGTCGGAATTATCCGGACTTTATTTGATGTAGTGGTGTTTAGAGTCGGTAGCCTCTGCTACGAACTCCGGAGCTTGGTCCAAATCCTCGGACTCTGATATTTTGGTGCAGGCGGGAGTATCTTTCGTGTAGGCGGTTGGTTGCCGGTAGTGGTGACATGGAACATTCGCATAGGTCGCATTGTACACCCTTCTCCTGGGTTGCCCGTCGTGGACGGGAATTAGAACGGGATACTAGGTGAGCCTGAACGGCTACGGACTTCATCGGTCTCATTACTCGGGAACGGTCGGTAGTCCGGTCACATGGACAGTCTCGGGACATTTTTCCCACTCTCCCACATCCGGAGCAAAACAGGACAGCTTGACGGGTACAAGCATGCCGGTTGTGGCCAGAGGTTCCACACCTCCAACAAAGGTCAGTGGTGATGCGTATGAAACTCTCCGATTCCGGGTGGTTTCGCTTCCTTTTGGTTCGCGGAGAAAGAACATCGGACTGGGAATAGCAAGCTTTCTGCTGCTGCTGCTGCTGCTGTATTCGGGGAACTTCAACTGTTTCGTTAATTTCTTCTGAGACCCTTTTCACGGGCGCCAAATTTGTGATACGCGTGGATAAACCCTCCGCATCATCTGATAGACTATCGGCGGTGTCGTAAAAACTCAACACTTCATAGGATGACTCTGACTCGGGATCCATTTTCCTCTGTTGTGACGGTTTGTACTTCTGGCATTGTAAACACCGGCGAACGTGCTTGGTGATGTCTCGAAACATTCCAGGCCAATAGTACGACTTAGCAATACGGGTGATAGTCTTAGCAATTCCCAGATGCCCTGCATTAGGAGCGTCATGATTCTCTTGGAGGACTCGGGTTCTGTCGGATTTTGCTATGCACAGTTTCCATGGATCACTCATCTCAGGTTCTCTTAAATCATTTATATCCCAAAAATGACGGTACAAACGGCCTTCTTTGATGCAGTAGTCAGGGAACTTGTCTGGTTCCTTCAGGACTTCTTCCTTTTTATTTCGGTACCATGAACATTCGGTGGGTACATCGGTCAGACAGAGTACAGATGGTGGGTCGGCCTCGGCGGTCATTGGAAGCGGATTTCTGGACAGGGCGTCGGCAACACGGTTTAGAGCACCTTTACGATACTGTATCTCGAAGTCATATTGTTGCAGAAAGATACTCCATCGCGCTAAGCGTCCGGACGGACTAGCTATGGAATGTAACCATCTAAGGGACTGATGATCGGTAACAACCGTGAAATGGTAGCCCTCTAAATAAGGACGCATCTTTTCAATCCCCCATACAATGGCAAGACATTCTTTTTCTGTGACGGAGTAATTCTTCTCGGCAGGACTCAAAGTGCGGCTTGCATAAGCTACGACGTGTTCATGTCCATCCTTCTGCTGGGTAAGGGCTATTCCTAACCCATACTCGGAGGCATCGGTCTGTAGAGTGAACGGTATACTGAAATCGGGACAGCTTAATACAGGAGCCTCTGATAGACAAGTTTTAATTTTAGTGAAAGCGGTTTCTTGATCTTCAGTCCATTTCCATCGCTGAGATTTGCGAAGCAACTTTGTTAACGGAGCAACATTCTGTGAAAAGGACGGAACAAATCTTCTATACCATGAGGCAACTCCCAAAAATCTCCTCAATTCCCGGACATTCTTTGGGGCAGCAAACTTTACTATGCTTTCTACCTTTTCGGGATCGGTACGGATTCCATCTCCAGTAATGACATGGCCCAAATACTTCATAGATGGCAAACAGAAATGACATTTTTCCGGATTCAATTTTAGTTGTGCTCCTCGTAGTCGACGGAACACTTCAGATAAATTTTCCAAGTGTTGATCAAACGTTTCCCCCAGAACGATGATGTCATCCAGATATGCAAATGCGTAAGGGTCCAAATCCGGACCTATTAACTGATCAACCAGTCTCTGGAATGTGGCTGGTGCGGAGTGTAAGCCAAATGGAAGAACCGTGAATTGAAACAATCCACGTCCCGGTGCGGTGAAGGCGGTGATGGGTTTGCTTTCGGGTGTTAACGGAACTTGCCAATACCCACTCTTCAGATCCAAACTGGAAATATATTTGGCTTTTCGCAGCTTATCCAGGATAGCATTGATAAATGGAAGCGGGTAGGCATCCTTCATGGTAACCTCATTAACTTTACGAAAATCAATGCAGAAGCGGTTTTTCCCATCCTTTTTCTTCACGATTACTATCGGAGAACTCCACGGACTTGTAGAGGGCTCTATTACTCCTTCTTTCAGCATGGCGTCTATTTCAGTATTGCAAATTTCTTGCATTTTCGGATTCTGAGGTCGGTATCTCTGTTTGATCGGACGGGGTTGTAGCAGACGGATTTCATGCTCAACTAGTGTCGTTGGACCTTGAATCTTCTCAAACCTTGGCAACTCACGGCTTAGGAAAATGTTCAGTCTATCTGTCTGTTCTTTTGATAAATTCCTTTCCAAAATTGGCGTTATTGTTTCCAACGGACATCCTATATAACTAAAATTCTCGTCATCCCCTAAATCTTCCCGGGAGAACGCAGATAATTTAGAAACGGGTTGCTCCTCATCGACCCCTAACACCAGGGAGGACGCAGAGACTTCGGTAACAAATTGCTCCTTGTTAACCCCTAACTCCAGGGAAAACGCAGAGACTTCGGAAACAAGTTGCTCCTTGTCAACCCCTAACCCCAGGGAAGACGTAGAGACTTCAGAAACAGAGTTTTCTTCAACAACCCCTAACAGCACCGGGGAAGAATCAGAAGTTTTGACAACGGACTGCTCCTTGTCAACCCCTAACAACTCCGGGAAAGACGCAGAGACTTCAGACATAGATTGCTCTTTCTCTTCCCCTAACACCAGGGAAGACGTAGAGACTTCAGAAACAGACAGGCTTCGAGAACAGTGGTCTTCAGTAAAACGATGGTTGGCTTCTTCCTTACATATCATTGGTACAGTGGCATCGATTTCTTTCGTGGGTGTGTTCACTTTCTCCAGTATTCCAACGGGACTTGCTAATGATGAACGTCTTACTAGTTCATTATTGATATATATATTTCCGGTTCCTAATTCCAAACGGAAATTATATTTTCGGAGAACATCGTGTCCTAAAACAATATCGGTTATCAGACCAGGGAAATGTTCGAACGGTCCTTCCATAATGACGTCATGGGTCTTCAATTTTAGCTCATAAGAGTCGGCGATAGAGACCAAATTTCCATTAGCTAAACGGGCCTTCGTAACTTGACGGGCGGTGGTTTGCTTTCTTTGGGAAAATGTCTTAGCTATCTGATCACCGACGTATGATTTCGCCGCTCCGGTATCTAACAATGCTTTAAACTTATAGTTTTCAATTTCGACGTCGATGTGCGGACGGAAATCGGTCATTTCTTCTGGTACTTCAGCATGAGAGGCAATTATTTGCGGAAGCTGTGTCGGCCTCTCCTCGGGACAGCTTCGCATTAGTTTTCCTGCCTCCCGCAGGAACAATCTCTGGAAAATACTCCTTCCTTATGGCAACGGGAACAGAATATCTTCTGAGGGTTCTGACAATTGTTTCGGTAGTGTCCAGATTCTCCGCAGCGGAAACAGATTGGTTGCCGGGAAGATGAGCCGGACGGTTGATTGGTAGTATCATGTGGCGGACGGCGAGGAGTACCGGATGATGTCGGTTGGCTGGTACCGGGAATGGGCTCTCTGTACGGACCAGGATTCGAGTTATGGGACGTTCCATATCTGGGTGTATTCATCGGCTGCGGACGGGTTGATCCACGGTTCGGTCCACTGTGGCTGGGTACATTCTGGAGTTCTTTTCTAAGAAGCTCATATTCCCTTACCACTTGACAAAATGTGGAGAAGTCATCAAAGTCCCCTTTTCGAATTTGCAGACGATATTCGGGCAAAAGGTTACGGTACAACCATGCTAACTGTTGTTCAGGAGTTAGCTTCCCATGTCTTCGCATGAGAGTTTGTAGTTCGGTCATGTAGGTAGCCACGGACTCATTTCTCCTTTGTAGACGTCGGCCAATCTCGGCTTCTAAGTCAACTTCATAGTTGACGGGATAGAAGAAAATTCGGAAATCGCTTTCAAAATCGTTCCAGCTGGTATATCTACTTCGGTTGTTTCGGTACCATAATGCGGGTTCGCCGGACAGCAATTCCGGCAAAACAGGAAGCAAATTGTCTTTCTGGACATTCTTTGCCGTACATATTTCTTCAATCCTTTCTATAAACGCGGCAGGATCTCCTCGATTTCCAAAGCACACCTTCCAATCGTGTACGTTTATCGGTGGAGTTGCCATCGCGGTCGGATATTCCACAGGTTCCTCTTGGTCTATAGCGGTTCGGGGAGCAATATTCCTTCGTCTCAAAAAGTTGACGAGTCTTTTCCGTTTGTTAGGAACGGTTCCAGCAACCGATAAATTTCTCTCTTTTAATTCGATCGTAAGACCCTCGTTTTTCAGTAAATATACCCAACTTACTCGATGGTCTGTAACTTCTTCCACGGAACTTACGGTCGGTAGTTGGGACGGTACCAAAATATCAGATTCGGAGTTTTCCGCTCCTCCTTGGTCAAACAGATGGGCCAAGTCAATATTTTCAGAGTTTTCTCCAGACATAAACGGCTATTTCGGCTAGACAGTGGTAACTAGTTCGGTTTGTATGTCTAACTCAACTCTCCTCTTCTTCTTCAATCTTCGCAGCTTCGCAAAACAGTCTTCGCAGCAAAAGAAAACAGTTTTACCATAGTCCTTACACCTTCGCAAAAAAAACAAAAAAAAATACAAATAAACAAGCTATAAATATAACAATCAGGTCCCTGCTCGGGCGCCAAATTTGTGACGCGTTTTTTTACCTACCCTTTGGATTTTACCAACAGGGCACGCCACTTTTGACACCCTCGACAACTTACACTTTCTCGGGCGCCAGATTTTTAGCGTGGTTAACTCCACGGCTTCAATCGTCAAGAGTTCCAGGTAGCCTCAGATGGAGGTACGGTAATTTCCAGGGGTCTAGTTATATCCCAATCCGGCCGGGGTAGTGGTCTTTGTTGTTCCTGAAACAAAAGTTTACCCTCCTGGTCCACGATGCGGGAAAGCTAAATTCGTGCAGCTAAGCGCCTACTCTACTTATAGGGAAACTCTACACTCTACAGCAGGTCAGAAAAACACATAGGTTCAGTTAAGTTTTATTACACCTACCCTCAATAGTATATACAATGGTTGTGGCTGCCTGAAGCCGTTATAATATTAATAATAAAAAAAAACACTATTATACAAGAAGAAGCGTCAATACTCTGGTATCCAAAAGCACAAATATATAAGCAAACTAGAGGTACAATTAACATGCGCAAGTTAGAGACGAAGCGGGCAGGACATAAGCAAGAGAGGTTTATAAGTTTAACAATGGTTTTATACAGAAAATAAACGGTGACATCAAACTTAAATGTTAGGGGTCTTTTCGCTAAACAGGTTGATAATTAAATAAATACACCGGATAATATGTTATTAAATGTGCCATCACTTTTGATGCACCCGGTAGGTAGAATAATTAGTAATACTAAAACTTTACATTTGGTGGGATCGGGAAAAAGAATACGAAAGGTTTTCCGGTTCGGGAATTATAAAAATGTCAAAGAAGCTTTATACGGGAATGCCACAGGATCCGGTCCTTGAATTAAAATATCAAAGGGCCCTGGCCAGACGCCTGGCACCCCTCAAGATTTCAATTAGAACGGCTTTGCGAATTAAAAGATCAAGGAGCCCTGGCCAGACGCCTGGCACTCCTCAATATTTCAATCGGGACGGAATTTGGAAATCGGGAGTAAATATTAAAGGGATTTGTTCTCAAACTAAAATATCGAAGAAGCTTTATACGGGAAGGCTACAGGATCCGGTCCTTGAATTAAAATATCAAAGGGCCCTGGCCAGACGCCTGGCACCCCTCAAGATTTCAACTAGGACGGCTTTACGAATCAAAAGATCAAGGAGCCCTGGCCAGACGCCTGGCACTCCTCAATATTTTAAATCGGGACGGGATTAGAAATCGGGAGTAAATATTAAAGGGGTTTGTTCTTAAACCAAAATATCGAAGGGCCCTGGCCAGACGCCTGGCACCCCTCAAGTTTTCAATTTAGAACGGCTTTATGAATTAAAAGATCAAGGAGCCCTGGCCAGACGCCTGGCACTCCTTAATATTTTAAATCGGGACGGGATTGGAAATCGGGAATAAATATCAAAGGATTTTCAAGAGGAAATTATACTTGAGTTCGGAAATATTTGTTAGGAAACGGAACTACTGATTCTTACTGTAAAATATAATTTTAATACAATGGAATAAACTTTATTTATTAAGGATTGAAAAGACCACATATTTTAAATGTAAATAGTTTCCAATTAATTCTTACCTTCGCAGCAACGGTTTCAACTTTTATCAAATAAAAGTAAAATTACTAAAACAGAAAAATCAAAATGCAAACTGCAAAAAAAAAATTAGAAATATCAAAACAACAACAATAAAAAAAACGGCAGACGGAACGTTGAACGGTAGCTAGCTTGTTTCATCCGTGGCCAGGTAGAACTTCACTTTCGACTCTCTGACTCTCAGGGCTTCGTCTCCCTATCCCCCTCTCTCGATCAGCTTGACCTGCGCGCTACCTACTCTATAGTTAGTGGCAGTGGGGAAACATGAATTTTCGAACCGCAGCGCGATGAAATTACAATTTTATTTCAAAACCCGGAGAGAATATTTAATATTTAAATTATTTTACACATATTCGGAGGGTATAACGGGTTATAAACAATATTTACTGGCTAATTATATTTAAAACAAAATAATTCTGAACGGATGAAAAAAAACCTCGTTACACTATTCAAATCATCTATTAACAAACCAACACACTTTCGACTCAAATTTTGAAATTTTGCATGTAGAACCCAAATCCTTTAAATTAAATCTTTTAGAAGCCCTCGAGATTAACAAAATCAAATATTCAGGTAATCTGCTCAACGACCAAATATATATCAATCATTCTCCCTTATTAAACCTTTTTACCTAGAAGATGTGATGGTTGTGAATAAATTTTCCAGAAAAACTTTTTCAATACCTTTGTAATATTCGTAGAATTCCGTATTTAGGCACTTTTTGAACTTTATTCCCATTTAAACATATTATAATACGTTTGTCAATATCTTAGAATTCCGTATTAAGGCACTATATAAATTAAAAGTTTTTCATTGTATCTTCACTAGTTTGAAAAAGCTACTGTGTAGCGAGACGCGTCACTAATTTAAATTGAACGTTAGTTCAAAATAAAATGAAGATTTAAGCAAATTAAATTGTTTTATTTCATCATTTAATATTGTTCCTTATCACAATACGTTCTTGGTATATCACTACCTCAGTGATATACTATTTTAGCATCTTTGCATGCTAATCCTCTTACCTGGTTATTATTGACCCATGTTTCTTGGATCAAACACATCCCCTATTGGTCCTTAGTGAACAATCTTGCGATCGCCGCCAAAGCTCCTTTGGCATGGTGAGCATCAACCTGAGCTAAGTTAATCCCCGCCATCCTGTTGGTTTTCAGGTTGGGTATTACCCTCTTTCATCAGGGTGAGGTCCCCTTCTGTAAGAGTGCTGCCCCCTTCCTCCGACCCAAACTCCAGCCCCTCCTCGGACAGCGGCGACTCCTCCCCAAGGAGTTAAGAGATGTGTAGGCATTCTACACTATTCGAGTCGTCGCTGGCCTTGGACCTTCTCAGGGCTTCTTTCCTCTTCTTTTCTGAGGCCATGTACGGGGATTTTCCCAAACCGGTAATGAATAGTGAACCCGTTGTTCTTGATTTTTTGACAGGATAGATTGTCCCTCAAGACTGGGCCTTTGCCCTCTTATTTAAGGTTGAGGACCTTCCACTAGTCTGTTACCGAACCTTCATTCTGCGCTTTTATCAACTGAAGAAGTTTTCCTTCATTTACGCCATTGCTTCTTGGGAGAAAGATCGTAGCGGTATGCATTTTTGGGATGTTTTCTCCCTGGCACACCATCAGTTCTACTCCCTTTCAACTTTTCAGCTGTGGAATTATCAACTGGAGCCATTCTGCAGTCTGTGGTGTTTCCAATTCAATTAGAACGACTCCTGGTCTGAAATGTATGCCAGTAAACTGGAGCTTATGCTCCCATCCAGCATACATTTTTTTTATTATTGCGTTCTCCAGCAAGGTTTGGTTGTCCGCACTGAGATTGGTCTCAGGGTACGCCCTAGGGAGAACCGCCATTCTTATTATTTTTGCTGCAGCTGCGTAGCTGCCAGCTGAAAAAGGGATGGCTATTTTGCCCTCCTTTTTCTTCTTCTCCTGTGACTGGGCTGTGGCCACTTCCCGCTTTCGTTTTTCTCCTTTAGGAGGGATTTTCTTCTCCTCTCCTTGTTTTTTACGCTCTGCGGCTTTCTTTCTTGCTTCTTCCGGTGCCAATCCCTGCTCAAGAAAGCGAAGATACCATCTTACCCCCGCTCCACTAATTTCACGTCTCAGTGGATCGTCCCTTTCTCCGGGTTTACCCAGTTCAGGAAGGATGGAGGTTTTTCTATATTTTTTTCCAGGATTTCTCCCGCAAACTCTCAACAGTTGAGGAGGTTGAGGCGCCCCTGCCGTTCTCCTCTCCTGCGGATACATTGCTCCGACTTGTGCCCGGTTGCGGTGCTTGCCTGCTCAACTTTTTTTTAATCCATGGATGCTCCCCCGAGGACATCGGGACAACAGTCCACTCTCCACGCTGAAGATCCTGATATCGGATTTCTGCATTCCACAGGAATCCATTGAGCTGTCCTTTGTTTCACATATCCCCCCCCCGTAAGGCCCGAGGAGAAACAGCTACTCGGCTTCCCCACCAACGACCAGGTCTCACAGCTCCTTGGGGGAGATAAAGTCACCTTACTGTGGATTCCAGGAACCACTGCAATAGAAGGAAATGAAATAGCAGATGAACTAGCAAAGAGGGGGACTGAAACACCCTTTTGCAGGCTATCAGCTCCAATACAATATTGGAAGAAATAAGCAAAGCCGAAAAAAAGAGAAGATCTGACCATTGGAAAGATCTAGTAGGACTTAGGCAATCAAAGACTTCTTCTGAGTGACTACAACTTGTTGAGATCAAATGAATACATAAGTCAAAGTAAAATTGCAATAATAGTTTTAACAGGGATCCTAACGGGACATTGGCGCCTGAATGGGCACCTGAAAAAGCTCAAAATAGTGGAGGAAGAAAAATGTAGATTCTGTGGCATGGAAGAAGAAACCTTGATCCTCATACTTGCGAATTGCACAACAATTCAGAATCCTACGTCACAACACCTAGTAGATTACTGGATAGATAAGATATCCTAAAACTCCTCCGAGAAATAGGACTAAAGGAACTACTTGTCTCCGAGACTTTCTTCAGGAAATAAGTAGAAGTGAGGGGCACAATAGATCTTCTAGGTCTCAGTGAATGTCACCCCAATATAAATACATACATACATACATTATTTAAACGTTGTGGTCTTCAACCAACAATAAAATGTCTCCATTTATTAACAGAAAACAGTAGCATTTCTCATTCTATGCAGGTTATGATAATTACAAATATAATTGAACAAAAAACAAAAATTCCATCCCAAATATATGCTAAACAAAAAAAAAATTTAAAATAGGCAAATACTTCCTTGTTTCCAAATGAAAAATATTTTTTTATTACAGAATTTGAAGATGCATATCACAAAATGCTCCATTTATCGATAGGAATGCCATAGTGATCTATATTATGATGATGATTAATAGATTACAGGAATCTATCAAGTATTCATTTTTAACTCAATAAAATACCAAGAAATGAAAATGATTGAAAATCATCGATATAGATTAAGTGCATTAAAATCTTCACAATCATGATATATTTTTAAGGAAGCATTGTGCAAGTTTTAAACTTTTTCGAATTTTTTCATTAATTTCAGAAGACTTTCTCGTTAATCATCTTCCTATTCAATACATTTGTATTCAGTTGATTTATCGACTGGTGTCGATCGCTTTCAACAATTTATTCCATCTGTTGATTTTCATATTCGAAAAAGCATAACCAGATCGTTGAACCTACGAATATACTAAAATCATGAATAATTCTTAGAAAGGGCGAATCTTATAATTTCGGCGCTCGCGCTTGGGGTTGGTTTATACTTTTAAGAAATATCTCGGGTATGGAGAAAGACTAACAACATTGTCTTTTGATTGAAAGCATAGTGATTATCTTGTGTAGTAGATTCTTTCCTTGTTGAACGTTTATTAATTTATTTTGTTACTATTATAGATTGATAGAGTTAACAAAAAATAAAATAATTTACACAGAGATTTTTGTCGTCTTCTTGGATTGAATTGACGACAATCAATGAGGATGTGTTTCACGGTAAGTGGGCACTGACAGATTTGACAGGGTCTGTTGTTTAAGGTCATTAAGTAGCTGTGTGTGTAAGGTTCGTGTGACCTATTTGAAGTCTTCGTAAAAGTTATACTTCTTATCTAGAGAGTCCAGTGGTATCAGAAAACCGTGTTGTGTTGAGAAATGGCTGGATAGATGAGCTCCACTGATTTTG
The DNA here is from genome assembly GCA_947563755.1 of Lochmaea crataegi. Lineage (NCBI taxonomy): Eukaryota > Metazoa > Arthropoda > Insecta > Coleoptera > Chrysomelidae > Lochmaea > Lochmaea crataegi. The sequence goes on along the minus strand of OX387434.1, from coordinate 28,701,657 downwards.
CCAAATACATCTAACGATTATTTTTACTTCTTCCTTAATATCCTCGCAAATCTGGATATAATTATGTGCAATCTTAATTCGATATGGAAATTTACACCATAAATAAATTGTTTTTTCACATACTTTAAATAACAAACAAGAAGAACAATGAATATTAGAACTTTAGATTTACTTCCATTTCTTTCCAAACAAACTGAACGTTGTTCTTCCTTGGAAATATGAAGTTGTATAAAGGAATAACTACTTCAGGAATTTGTCACTTTTCAGGTAAGTATTTGCTTCAGCTATAGCCCGTACAATATAAAATCCGTTGCACGTGATTTCTGTTATAGCTGGACTATGTTGCCAAGCCCTTGAAATAGTATGAGAATCTAGTAAATGTCAAAAGAAGTTATCAAATATTTTTCTTTTTATTTGGCTATAGGTTAGTTTTAGTTATTGTTTGCAAAAAAACTTCAACTTATTTCAATAACATATAAAACTTTTATTTGTATGTTAACAGCACAGCACTAAGCTAGAAATGCTTATTTTAAAAACTATGGAATTATTTCTAGTACTAAAAAGGTACGTATGGAATGGTAAACAATTTTATTTGTATATGTTTATACCACACACTTAATCAGTTAGAAATTATGGAGATATTCAAGTACGTATTTAAAATTTATGTGCAGATGCATATTGTTATGTCATATAACAATGTGCAAACTGAATCTCGCCCAATACTAGTTTTACATAATATGAATGTATTCAGATTTGTAATGCTATACCAAATAAAGACATTTATTATTATTATTATTATTATTATTATTATTATTATTATTATTATTATTATTATTATTATTATATAGGAATAGCATCAAGGAAAAAATATAAAGTGGACAATTATTTGTTCTAAAATGTTTTATTAACATTAAATATTAACTATCTAATATAATTTTTAGGTTACAATAGCAATTACCTACATGTTGGCTTCTAGAATGTTGTCACTACAATATGAAAGGTTTACAGACATCCTATACAATTTCTGATAACCTGGATCACTTTTTTAAGGTAGTCAATTTTGTTTTGTATTTTGGTGGAATATAACATTAAAAGTTTGTAGAATAGCCCGGAAGTGAAGCTTTAGTCTGTAGGTCATTTTCAACAAGGAAACGCATCCTGAGATATATGATCATTGATCATAGCAAAAGAAAATTGTGCAGGAAGCACCACCACAGCTCAGAAAAGAAGAGCAAATCCATTCTATTCTCTGAATGAAGGTATATTCGAATCATTGACTAAATTGTAGCACTGAAATCAATACATAGATATTATAATTATCAGCATATTGGTGAATTATGTATCACTCCATCATCTCTTCTAAGCAATCCAAATTTATATTTACTATTTTGTTTTAGCTCGCAACTGAGAGTATTGCTAATAAAACGATTGATCAAATGAGACCTTTCAATTCAATGAAAACTATTAAATTTATTCTTTGTGGTTTTTATAAAACTTTGTGATATACACATTTACCTTTAGAAAATGCTGCCTGAATTATTTATTTTAGAATATCATGATTAAAATAAAATAATAAATATTGCCACCCCAATTCTTATGAAATTGTTTTATTAAAAATAATCATTCCAAATTTATAAATTGGTTTCACCGGAAAGATTGTAATACTATTTTGTTAAATAAGCTAGAACAATAATTGTCAAATAGAAATCTTTCAAAATTCTGAGGTTTACAGACAAACCAATTCTAACCCGCAACTTCTAGAATGCATCTATCGGCTTGCTTGGCAGTACCCTCTATTAACGCAATAGGATTTTTTTTAATTGGTAGAGTTGACTTCTCAATCAACGATGGTATGGAGGAGCACGTGATACTTTGTGAATTTACTGTTCTATCAAATCCACAATGTATTTTGTTGGGGGTTTGTTTCTGAAAAAAAAAACATTTATTGAAAGGGCAGTATTCAAATAAAACAGTCATTTCTTTTCAAATATATATATTATATATAATTATTTTTGTAAAAATAAAAGTAAAAGAACATATGTTGACTATTATACAGTGTGGAAACCACTTATGGAATAAAATTCTTTATGTCATTATTTTAGAAAATTATAAAAAATGCCGTGACACGTCAACTTTTGAATTGAGGGGGACACTTTTTGGCACTAATGTCATAAACGTCAGATTCACCCCCCTCCTACTGGAGACACCCCTTACATTTTTTCAAATGGCATTAGGTATCAAGTCACACCCCATTTTAAAGGTCTGGTAAATCTCTATTCAATCATTTTGTTTTGCCTTTGATACTAGCCTTCCATTGTTATTTAATCGTTGTTTAGAATTGGCTCTTTTTCAACTTTTCGTATGCTCCCACATTTTGTTATGATAGAAAGACTCTTTAAAGAATGAAAAATTTACAAATAGTAAAAAGACAACTGTTAACAAGGAAAAACTGCTATTTAATCATGCCGTCAAAGTGACCACCGTTAACATTCAGGCAATAAAAGTTGAAAAAGAGCCAATTTTAAACAACGATCAAATAACAATGGAAGGCTCGTATCAAAGGCAAAACAAAATGATTGAATAGAGATTTACCAGACCTTTAAAATGAGGTGTGACTTGATACCTAATGCCATTTGAAAAAATGTAAGGGGTGTCTCCAGTGGGGAGGGGGTGAATCAGACGCTTATAACATTAGCGCCAAAAAGTGACCCCCTCAATTCAAAAGTTGACGTGTCTCGGCATTTTTTATAATTTTCTAAAATAATGACATAAAGAATTTTATTCCATAAGTGGTTTCCACACTGTATAATATGAAGTAAGATTTTTAAATGTATTGAACTAGTTGTGTTGTATTCTGAATTCTAGCATATCATTTGCTATATCACTGTTCAAATGTTAAGGAATAATTACGTTGGTAACAACAAAATATTTATTTTAATTTATTTACATGTTGGTATCACTGAACCATGACTTTTATTATCTCTTTCTATTGTAAAATTAAACACTTCTGATAAAACATGGCGTTTTCCTAGATTGTCCTGAACACCTGCACAACTAAAACTTAAAATATTAACAGGTTATGGATCCAGGAAGCTCTATAATATATAGTAAAAGTAAAAACAAGTGATACTACAAACATTTAAAAATAAAAACACAGACAGTAAAAACACTAAAAGTAAATTCAGTGAATTAAAGCAAGTAGAACCCAAAATGGCGAAAAGACCGGAAGACGTAGCTCATGTTGAGAAACTCACGGGAATCGACACCTATCCTATGTGGGTGTTTGAATTAAAAATATTGCTTGCCGCAAAAGACCTGTTCAAAATCGTCGACGGGACAGAGATGCTCGTTACTGACCCTGTCAGAAATCAAGCCTCAATAGAACAGTGAAAGACTCGAGATGCAAAAGCCCAATATTACGTTGTTACATCTATTGACAAGCAAGTTAGACCACATATTCTAAATTGTACAACTGCTAAAGAGATGTTCGACACTCTCCAAATCATTTACCAGAGAGAATCGAGCCAACAAAAATGTCAGTTGCTAAGAGACTTCTACAACTTTCAATTTGATGCCAAGAAGGATATGATGAGCAACATAAGTGATCTCCAGAACATATCTTTTAAACTAAACAAACTGGACCAGAAAGTTGATGAGATGATGCTGATTACCAAAATCCTGTCCGTGCTGCCTGAGGAATATACCCACTTCAGTACTGCATGGGACTCAACTCCAGAGACGTCCAGGACTATAGAGAACCTGTGTTCGAGGCTGCAGATGGAAGAAAGCTAGTTGAAGCGTACTTCGACAGAAGAACAAGCAGAGTTTAAAAATAAACAAGGTAAATCTAAATTTAAAAACAGTATAAATTGTAATATTTGTAAAAAGACAAACCATGAAACCAAAAATTGCTTTCTCAAAGACAAGAAACATTGCTCAATATGTAAAAAGTTCAATCATGAAGAGAAAGATTGCTATTTTAGGGATAAAAACAATTCCAAGGTAGAAAATAAAGTTGCATTTCTTACAGTTGATTGCAAGGAAACTTACAATGTTATGCTAGATGGAAGCATGAGTTTCGTACTAGACAGTGGAAGTTCATGTCACATGGTAAGCGATGAAAATTTACTAACAAGTGTTGAGAGCTGCAGTGAAAATATATTAGTAGCCAAGAAAAATCATGCTATGCCTGTTGCAGGTAAAGGAACCTTCATTGCTAAACAATGTGATTTGAATAATGTCCACTATGTTCCTGAATTGTCTAGGAATTTGATGTCAGTAAGTGAAGTAACAGAAAATAATGGGACCGTGTGTTCACAAAAGATAATGTTAAAATATACAAGGACAATAAAGTGGTACTGGAAGGTAAGAAGAATACAGTAGGATTGTATAATATTGATCTTGATGTTAATGTGATAAATGAAGCTCTCTATGCACAAGGTAATGATCTGGGTAAATAATGGCATAATAAACTAGGTCACCTAAACTATAGAAACCTTAATAAACTGCCTAACATTTGTGATGGTGTACCCCCCAATGCTGCACATATTAAAATGGATGCAGTATGTGGGGCTTGCATGAAATCAAAACAGGTCAGGTTACCATTTAGTACAGAGAGGGCTAGAGCAACAAGACTATTGGAAATAGTACACACAGATGTGTGTGGACCCCTTGATCCACTCACCCATGATGGTTACAAATACATTCTATGTTGTATAAACGATTACTCACATTTTTGTGTTATTTATCTGTTGTCTAACAAAAGTCAAGTCCCCATGTACTTCAAACAATATATAACAATGGCTGAAACTAAATTTGACCTGAGAGTAACCAAAATAAGGTGTGATAATGGAGGAGAATATTCTTCACATGATCTGAAAGATTGGTGTAAGAACAAGGGTATTATGCTAGACTATACAATTCCACATACACCTCAATTAAATGGAACAGCAGAAAGGTTCAACAGTACTCTTATGGAAAGAACAAGATGTATGCTCTTTGGATCAAATCTAGAAAAAGAGAGCTGCATACCTGATGAATAGAAGCCCCACCAGTACTGTTGACACAACCCCAGCTGAAAAATGGTCATCCAAGAAACCAAATCTATCTAATCTGCAAATATTTGGTTGTATTGCCTATGCCAAAAATCTGGGATATCAAAAGAAGCTTGATAGCCGAAGACAGAAATGTATTTTCGTAGGCTATGCACAAAATGGATGCCGCCTGTGGGATGAAGAAAGAAGAAAGATATTCATCTCAAGAGATGTGGTGTTTGAGAAAAATACAATGAAAACAAATCAGCGTAACCTGAAAATTGAAATAAACCCAGCTAATCTTGAAGAAATAGAAGAAAATCAAGATGGAAGAAATGAAAATCAAGATAGAAGAGATGGAGGAAATAGAGTGTCTAAGTCAGATGAGGAGACAGATCATGAATCACAAGAAGATGTTGACTTTGTAGATTCAGATCAAGAGCAGAGAGAAGAAAGATGTCATGAACTTGGTTTACGATTAAGAAGAACATTGCAAAAACCTAAGGAATATGATGATTATCAATTAGATAGCGGAGAAGATGGAGAAGCAATGATGACATACAGGGAGTCACTAACAAATGAAGACAGAGAAAAATGGAAAATAGCCATTAAAGAAGAACAAGACTCTTTAAAGAGAAATAAAACCTGGGAATTAGTAAACCCTGAAGAAGCAAGAGGAAAAGAAGTTTTGTCAAGCCGATGGGTGTTCAAAGTCAAGGAAGACGGCAGATATAAAGCCAGACTTGTAGTAAGGGGCTGTGAGCAAAGAAGTGGAAATATAAATTATGAAGAAATCTTTAGTCCGGTTGTAGACACAACTTCACTGAGAGTTCTTTTTGCCTTCACAGCACACTACAACCTACACATCAAAACATTTGATATAAAAACAGCCTTTTGTATGGAACCCTATCTATATGAAAATACCAGAGGGTTACATGGAAGAAGGGAAAATATGAAAACTGCTGAAAGCTTTATAAGAACTGAAGCAGGCCCCCAGGCGAACACTTCGATATCTGAAAGGAATCACTAGGATGGGAATTCACTATGCATCAGGAATAAACGAAGATATGAAAATAATAGCATACAGTGATTGAGATTTTGCTGGTGATCATGAGAAAAAAAAGAGCACTACAGGCTATGTCATAATGATGGCAGGCGGACCAGTGACATGGAGGTCACAAAAGCAGAAAATTGTGGCACTGTCCACAGCAGCCGAATACACTGCCGCAGCAGATTGTTGCAAGGAGTTAGAGTATCTGAAATTCCTAGTACAAGAACTAACTGGAAAATCCATTTCCATTGTTCTAAACATAGACAATCAAAGCACTTTAAAATTGGTGAAATCTGGACAAATGAGGGGAGAGACAAAGCACATTCAAGTGAGATATCACTATTTACATGAAAACTACAAAAATAACTTGTTTTCTCCTCAATTCTGTCCAACCGATGACCAAGTGGATGACATTTTCACAAAACCCTTAGTATTTACTAAATTTGAAAAACTCAAAGGCGCTCTTTTGAGTAGTGGAGAATAGGTTCAAGGAAAGTAATTAACTTATCAAATGTGCAAACAATTTATACTGTTCTTAAGAATGTACTATTTTCCTTCGCTTGTCCTCCGATATAATTACTTTGTAGTTTCCGTTAAACCTACCGATCAGCACGAATTTTTACATATTAGAAAAATAAGGAATATACAACTCGCCACATCTCTGTACTAATCATTCCGTTTTCGTGCTCGATCAGGTACGCATGTATTAAACACAAGGCCAAAAAGAAAGAATTCAAGTAGTGATAAAAAGTACGATGAAATTAAAAAACTTCGTAAACAATTACGCGAGATGCAAAACAAATTGTGTGAAATTCAATCAGGTGATTCTTCAGAAAGTGATAGGGATAAACCAGAAGGTATGTAAGAATAATAATTGAATTAACTTTGTGTAGAAAAATGCAAGCGAGTTCTTTTTGTTAGTCACAATAATATGAATTTTTTGTACGTGACTAATTGCTTTTAATGGTTTTTAATCCAGTATACAATAATATAGTTTCTAAATAATTCATTTCAATTATTTAACTAAATAAAATAAAAATGGAATCGGGCGATTCATTTATACTGAATAATACGAAATCGGGTGATTTCTTAACAGAATCGAGTGATTCAACTTCTAAAGGTTAAATATGAAATCGAGTGATTTCATTACAAATCAAAATTGAGGGAATGCAAACATAAAATCGAGTGATTTTATTTAATAACCTTCTCAAATTGTAATATACCTTACCTTTTTTATATGTTGTTAATACAATCGGGTGATTTATTAACGTTATTAAAGGAATTGGAATCGAGCGGTTTCAAAAAAAATTAATTACATAAGTCAACCTGTCCTTACGTAATACGGTCATTTCAGGTTCATCCGATAATGAAATCGTTGAGGAAATTAGAGACCAGGAACCGGTAATACAAGAATTACATGACCCTTTGGAACCAGAAGTATGCCTTCTGGAAAGGACAGAAGAAAATAACACAGAACAGGATTTCAGTGCTCTAGGTTGTAGACCAGAGGTCGAAGATAAAGAGGGTGATGCATATCATGAAGAGATTGCAGTACGTTGGAACTCCTATTTGCGAAAAGGGATAACAAAAGAACAACGTGCCGAAATCATCAAACAATATAAATTGCCAGCTAATTGTAAATCCTTGGTTCCTCCCCAGGTAAATGAGGAGATCAAACCCTGTTTACCAAAGTTTGTAAACGAAAATGATTTTTTTCTGACAGCTCTACAACAACAATTAGCACATGGTCTTTCGGCCGTAGGATTAGTAATTCAACGTATGCTACCGGTTCAAGAACGCTCTACTGAGGTTAAAGCATTAGCCGACGCTTGTCAATTGTTCTGTAACGTACATCACGCAATTTCTGCACACCGAAAATATAAAATAGTTCCACACTTAAATCCAGATTGCAAAAAGGTCGCCCAGGTTATGCCATTAGACGAATTCTTATTTAGTAAAGATTTCACAGAATCCGTAAAAAATGAACAAGCCTTAAGGAAGAGAACCTCTGAATTTAAAAAGAGATCGTTTTCGGCGTCCGCGATACCAGGTCCATCTGGAGTTACATCTAGGCAACATTTAAACTACCAGCGTTGCCAATACAAAAGCAGATACAAAGAACAGAAGAAGGAGGAGAGGAAAGCAACGTACCCGAACAGAACAAAGTCGATGAAAGAAGCCAGGGGCCGCCCCTACAGGAGATGAGTCAATGTCAGAGGGTAAGCAAGTATGCAGGTAGTCTTAAATATTTTTTGCCTACATGGAAATATATTACACAAAACCGGGTGGTTTTGAATTGGGTCAAAGGAATACGAATTCCGTTTATCAGAAAACCTAAACAGTACTCTGAACCTACAAATAAAATTCCATCTGGGGCAATAAAAGACTACGAACATTCTATTAACGAATTGTTAAAAATTGGTGCTATTTGTAAATGTGATCCAGAGAAGGGTCAGTTTCTGTCCCGTTATTTTCTTGTTAAGAAACCTAACGGTAATCACAGATTTATTCTAAATCTAAAAAAACTTAACCACTTTATAACAACTTCTCATTTTAAACAAGAAGATTATCGTACAGTGATAAAGGTTCTAGGTCCAAATTATTATATGTCAAAAATTGATCTTAAAGACGCATATTTTCTAGTCTCGGTAGACACAAAATGCCGAAGATATTTACGGTTTAGATTTAATAACACCTTGTATGAATTTACCTGTTTAGCCTTTGGCCTTAATATAGCACCTTTTATATTTACAAAATTATTAAAACCTGTAGCAAAAAAACTTCGGCTATTAGGGGTAATAACAGTTTTTTACTTGGATGATATTCTAATTGTAAGTAAAAACGAGCTAGAGTGTAGAAAGCACACATCCTCGGCTATAAAACTCCTTAAGAGTTTGGGGTTTGTAATAAATTTAGATAAAAGCTCCTTAACCCCTAAACAGGACATAAAATTCCTAGGGTTTAGATATAATACGGTAACTATGAACATCTCACTTCCACAAGAAAAAATTCTTGCTATAAGAGAATTAATTTCTAGGTTTAGGAGAAAAAAATAAATGTACTGTTCAAGAGTTTGCAAAATTAATAGGGAAATTTGTGGCTTCTTGCCCGGGTACAAAATATGGATTTATACATACTAAACCTTTTGAGAGAATTAAACATATCTCGTTGAAAGGGGAATATTTAAATTACAAGAAAAAAATGACAATTCCAGCCACCTTAATAGACGAGCTAATCTGGTGGAACAACCATATAGGAAATGGACAAAACATTAAGCCCAAACCCTTTACCTTGGAAATTTTTTCAGATGCCTCAACAACTGGCTGGGGTACTTTTAGCGGTGGATCTAGGTCCCATGGATTTTGGGATGAACAAGAAAAAACAAGACACATTAACGTTTTAGAAATAAAAGCCGCATATTATGGATTAAAATCCATAGCCAAAGAGAAAGAAAATATTAGGATACTGCTCCGAATAGACAATCAAACTGCAATATCCTGTATCAATCGAGGAGGAAGTATAAAATTTTCACAATTAAATGAAGCAACTGTAGAATTGTGGCGCTGGTGTGAAAAAAAGAATATTCAGGTATTTGCAAGTTATATACCATCTTCCTCAAACACTGAGGCCGATACAGAATCTAGATTACTCACTATTGACACAGAGTACGAGCTAAATACTTCAATATTTAAGCAAATTGTAGATAATTTCGGACAACCTGAAATAGATCTTTTTGCAACAAGAATCAATAAAAAATGTGAAAAGTTTATTTCCTGGTTTCCCGATCCAGACTCGTTCTCAGTAGATGCTTTTACTCTTATTTGGTCAAAATATTATTTTTATGCCTTTCCACCTTTTTCGGTTGTGATGAGGGTCTTGGAAAAAATTATCCAGGAGAAGTCCACAGGTATTATGGTTGTCCCATATTGGCCGTCTCAACCGTGGTATCCAATTTTTCAAAAATTGCTAATAGAAAATGCAATTTATTTTAAACCCTCTAAATATTTACTTATTTCTCCTTTCAGAAAGTGTCATCCACTCTACCAGAAAATTTCCCTAGTGGCGGGGAAATTATACGGAGGGCGTATTTAAATAAAGGTATTCCGGTTAATGCTATAGAGATAATGATTGCTTCCTTATCAAAAGGAACTATAAAACAATATACGGCTTGTTTAAAAAAATACTGGGAATTCTGCATAGAAAAACAACTTGACCCCTGGAAGTATAACTTAAACTCCTGTCTAGAATTTCTAACTGTTGCCGTAAATGCAGGCTCTTCATATTCAGTTTTAAATTCATACAGATCTGCATTAAATTTAATATTTACTCCTGTAAATATTAATGACGAAAAAATAATAAATAGGTTTTTGAAAGGTGTTTCAAATATTCGTCCACCACGTCCTAAATATAACTACACTTGGAATCCAGATTCAATCTTAAAATATTTAGCAGAACGTTACCCTTTGGAGGAACTAACTTTGGAACAGCTAACATACAAAATGGTTACTCTGATGGCACTCACGACTGCTAGCAGAGTTCAGACACTATCATTAATCAAAATCGGAAATATTTTCCATTCTACAGAAAAACTCGAAATAAAAATTCCTGAGAAAATTAAGACATCTAAAATTGGTAATTTTCAACCCCTGTTAGTATTCCCATACTTAAAAAGTAAGCCAGAGTTATGCGTGGCGCATACTATAGATTTTTATATTGAGAAATCAGCGAGTATTCGCAATAAGGAACAAAGTCTTATATTAACTCATAAAAAACCTCATCATGCCGCTTCTTCCCAGACAATCAGTCGATGGATTAAGAATACATTACACTTAGGTGGCGTAGATATCTCAATTTTTTCAGCCCATAGTGTTCGACATGCAAGCACTTCTGCAGCATTAAGAGCCGGTATTAGTGTTGAACAAATAAAAAATACAGCTGGATGGACACCTTCATCCAACGCATTTTTTAAGTTTTATAACAAACCAGTAAGGGATCAAACAGATGTTTTTGCTAAAACTATAATCCAATCAGAATAAAAACAGTATCCTTGTAATACGTTGTTTTGTTCAATATTGTCGTTATAAATGTATCAGATTCTTTCATATATTTATGTTAAAATGGTTACTCTTTCCAATAAATTCTAGTACTATAATATTGTTATTAGTTTCAACTGTTATATAATAAACAGAATATTTGCTATTTAAAAATCGTCCTTTACTCTGAACATCTACAAAGTAATTATATCGGAGGACAAGCGAAGGAAAATTACTAGATTAATCGACTTACCTGTAAGGAGGATTAATCTTGATTTTCCGAGCTTGTCCGAAGATATAATTACCCAACCCACCCTAAGCTCCCACTATACGATTTTTAAAAGGAAAACACACTCAAACGGAATGATTAGTACAGAGATGTGGCGAGTTGTATATTCCTTATTTTTCTAATATGTAAAAATTCGTGCTGATCGGTAGGTTTAACGGAAACTACAAAGTAATTATATCTTCGGACAAGCTCGGAAAATCAAGATTAATCCTCCTTACAGGTAAGTCGATTAATCTAGTAATTTTATTTGATTATTAAAATATCCACAAGTATGTTATCTATCATGAAATGTTATGTTAAAGGTAGTTTTTTGAATCAAATATTGTCTGTATAATTTTTATATTGTTTGTACAATTTTTTTTGTAGTCTAGATCTAACAAACATTTTGTTCTTACGGGGGGATGTTAAGAAATAATTACGTTGGTAACAACAAAATATTTATTTTAATTTATTTACATGTTGGTATCACTGAACCATGACTTTTGTTATCTTTTTCTATTGTAAAATTAAACACTTCCGATCAAACATGGCGTTTTACTAGATTGTCCCGAAACACCTGCACAACTAAAACTTAAAATATTAACATCAAATACAATTTGTATCTATATACTATCTCTAATATGAATAAGCTCAGCTTCAACTTTTGTTGATTGAATTCTTTGTATATTATGTGTCATTAACCTGATATTATCAAAAAGCATTGTCCATAATTTATTGGATATTCAAGAAGATTCAATAGTAATTGGTTTTCAAACCAATCAAAAATATGTTCTTAATTCATATCCCCACAATAATCATTCAAATGAGATTCATATGAAAATATACTTTCCGCTCCATCAATACAACCATCTTCATTCTCAGCATGAAATACAAAATATCTAGAATAAAAACAATTTGTATACATTATTTAACATACCTTTTGACATGAACAGCCACCATTTTGGAAAATTCAGGATTCAATAATAAAATCAAATTTATAAAGTGGTTTATTTTTCTTAAAAGTTCCATAAGTCCTCTGTGTGGATGTGTGTCATATTTTAGTAAACTACACAGGAACATTCTACATTGAATAATTGTTCTTCCTTCAATTGTTGTAGTAACATTCCTAAAGTGACATGATTATCTGTAAATAAATGTCCATTATTATGAATAATGTAACAGAATATAATAAATACTTGCTTCATACACTCTGTAAATAGTATCAAGAGAAAATGCATCAACGATTGCAGTATTATTAAGTATCACTAATACGTTTTTTTGGATGTGACTTTAACTTTGATAACTCATCACTGCTTGTGAAAAATTACAGTTCTCTGCAGTTTTTTAATAACACGCAGATAAAAGAATCTAAAAATTAAATGAGCAATATAAAATTGTCACAACATAACCCCAAAAATGTCAAGACGTCAACTGAACCAAATAAACCATATAAAGTTTTTAGTACGACTGACGTTGGTTTGAGTTTAATATTTAATTAACCTTCGAGTTGTATTTGATATGAAATTAATGACGAAACCTTTCTTTAAGCATATATTTATAATTTTTTGATAACATGCGACCTATAAATTTCAATATTTATTAGGATTAAAGTGGCAAAACATACTGATTGACAGCAGCAAAATAATGACACTTTTTATACTGCACGGTAAAAAAAGTTATTCCTTCGAAGTTATCTATCAAAACGGCACAGATTAATCATTTTATTCACGTTCATTGTATCTATCCCACCCAGCATCCCCATTTACTCCATGTCAAGACAGACAGTTGTTGTTTTTTTGTATTTAAAATGTAAATAAATATAATGACAATGGGAAAGACCACTAATTTTCAAAAACAGTATAATCGTGATCTTCATGCCTAAAAACTACTATATGAAGTAGTTATATATATTTTTTGTACAAACGTCAAAAAATGACAAGGTTTGCGCATTGACAACAATATGCGAATTGACTTTTTTTCGGTTTCTTACGTTACCATGACACCGTGCGCGAAATACTTCGCGCACTAGGGTGCGAAGTATTTCGCACACTGCATGTAAATTAATAAGACTTTTGTATTTCAAATATTTCAATCTTTGAAAAAATGAAGTAAAACTCCAAATTATTATTTATTTTTAAATGAATAACAATTAAATACTTTTAAAATAATGATAGAATTTTACAATAACTTTAGTTATTACTTACAATATTAATCCATAGTAACAGTGAAAATTTGATTAGGAAAGACATTTTAAGCCAGCTCAACACTATTTTCCATAATAAATTAGGCATTTTACTTATTTATAATATTTTTAAAAGATAGATTTTGACGTTTGTAGAAAAAATATTGTTTGCATCTCGTGCGTGAACTACTTTGGTGGTCTCGAATAATTTTTTAATTCGGCTCCGCCTCGTTAAAAAATTAAATTCTCGATCACCAAAGTAGCAATAAATTACATAGTTCTCATTTCAAACAAACAATTTTACGCGCCATTTGTAAAGGTTGCTCTCATTGGTGTAATGCAATGTGACGTGGGTACTAGCCCCTACACGCCTATCGACCTTAAGCCGACCAATCATATAAGTTCTATCATAGTAAATCCGTATACCTGTGGTTCCGTGTACGACAAAACAAAAATCAATCAAATTTGAGGTTATGCTTAATTGAATTTGTTTGCTGTTTTCAAGTTTTTGAAAAATATTTAAAATGCATCACAAAAACGGAAACAATAACCTTCTCGATAACCTTACAAACAGACGACAAACGGACAAAACAAACAGACAAAGACGACTAAGGTCACTTATTCTAATGGTTGTTTACCTTTTTCTTGTTTTCATAAAAAATCTTTTAAACATACAGAGTGTTTTAAAAATAAACCGAAAAAACGATGTGTATTCATAATTTAAATTTGATCTGCAAAATAGTTGATGAAATTAGAGGTAGCGTGATTTATGAAGTTAAAAGGCTGTGAGTAAATTGCCGAGCTCAATTTGATGCGATATTCAGTGATTTAGATGGAGTGCCAAGCTCACTTCCCGGCGACAACCGATAAACACTCAAAAAACAATGAATGTTCTCTTTTAACTTAATTTCATTGACCTGACCGGAACGTTGTCTCTCATATCATTGTGGAAATAGTGCAGCTTTAGACTAATATATAAACTGTATATTCATAGAATCTGGTATATGAGATGTATTGCACAAATAAGCTGGAAAGTTAATGAAGATTAAACTACACCTTTGTGGTACAGTCAGATCCATATCATATCAGACAGTCATGCAGCACTCAAGGCTATCTTGAGCCATATAGTGACGTCTAGAAGAACTGAGGGATTAGCCTACGGAATAGTATCAAGTTGACCCGAGTCCTAAGTCACCAGGGTATCGAGGATGAAAAAGCTGACGAACTTGAAAAAAGAGAGTCAGAGCACACAGGCTGAACTAGGACATATTCTTTGCATACCAAAAACCGTGGTATGGGAATCTGTGAAGAGCTGTATCAGGGAGCAGCACAAAAGTTTCTAGGTAACCATCTCAAGACAAATTTATAGGAAAACCACCAGAACAAATTAAAACTACACAATGGAGACATTACATATGGATTATGCGGCGAGGAAACGGAGACAGTGAAACATATACTCTGTACATAAGAGAAAGTTGATTGTAAAAGACAGTCACTATTTGAACAACCGCAAGGTGACGCAGAACTATATAGCCAACACCCAGCTAAGAACTTGTACAAATTAGTGTACTATACAAAGGTGCTGGAATACATGCTATAAAAAGACACAAGTGAAAATACAGCTGCTGTGTTATCGGACTCGTGTCAGACGGTCTCGTAGAATAGTATATTCTGTAACAACGTTAGAATGAAAATTCGATGCGTGTGGAAAGTTCCGAGCGCGAGCATTACGAATTTTCATTCTAACCGAGTAGCAGACTATACTTTCTCCACGATCAAAGATTTTAACTAAATATTTTAAAATGGAAATGAACAAAAGATAATTTATATTACAGAACTCAATCACAATTATATTAGGTGAACACTCAATAATTCAAGAAACACTCTACTTTGTATTAATTGTTATATTTGTACAGTTCTCTAAATGAAAAACTGGTGCATTATTGGAGGAATTTTCAACAATTACGTGGTTAGGGTTACGTGACAGTAATAATTTTGACACTTACTCAAATTTTGCCACTATTATTGCTAACCATTGTGATAATATTAATCTATCTCAAGACAGAGAATTCCAGCATTCTGTAATCAAATTTGATTTCAGAATTGACAAATTCTGTGATGATCATGGAGAAAAAATCTTTTTCCACAGAAGTACAGAATATTGTTGCAGAAATACACAATAACCCATCCTCTCTTGTTTCAACGATGTGAATAAAATTTCCATTACAACTACTATTTATAGAAAACTACTCCTTTCGTACCCCTCCACTATCACATGTTTATATAAAGCCCGCTACGTATTGGAGAGCATAGTTTGCTGTGTCAGTCGTAGTCTGTTGTCTTCCAATACTGCTCCAAAAATAGTGTTTTTGGGTGAACATAGATTTTACCTGAATTAATCAAACTATGTTACAGTGTGTTTATCATCAGAGGGCACTCATTGTGTCATAATTTCTTGGAACAGAGCTGAATCTGAACTTTGGAAAATATTTTCACTAATAAAGCACACCTTTGAAACATTAAAATCGCACTAAAAGCTCTACAAAAATCGAAAAAAATCAATACAATTACATACAGGTCTTGAAGTAATTTAAAAATATCCAAAATTGTTGGAAGATGAAAAAAATCAGCTTTACCGAAAACTTTTCCAGAATTTCAGCATCCTACGGAACAACGTATTGCTGACCAATGTCGAAGTATTGTGAAAAACAATCTGCTACCCGTTCTGACGCTGCAACAAATTCAAGAAGAAGCCCTTCTTGACCTTCAAGATGGAGAGAATGAAATAATTACCGATCATGATACACATGAATGGGGGAATGCACAAGGAGACCACAATGGATTCGAGGAAACAAACAATGATTGCAACCAAACCCCCGATAATGACTATAATAACGAACTTTGTGAAGCACTAGCGGAATTTGTTGGTACCAACTCCATAAACCCGCCAAAATCATCCAAGCTGCGAACCAATAAGAGCACTAACAGCTGTGAACTTACTACTGCAGAACCATGCTAAAGACTGCGAAGCGCTGGAACAACTTCACACTCTCAACTATTGTGGAGCGGTAGCAGTGCTTCGAAGTCAAAACATAAACATCATGTATGTGAATATATGGAATCACTCAGGCAAAAGTTAAAGGCAAAATCCAAACGTTTTTCACGATATGTCAAGTGCACGAAAAGGAAACAACAGATTTACTTATTCAATAACAATCAGAACTTATTTTACAGGCAACTAAGCGGTACAGTAAATAGTAACAACCAAAGTATTCCAAATAAAGATGAGCTAACGGAGTACCGGTCTTCATTATGGTCGAACCCTATCGAACATAAATCCAACGCTCACTGGATAAAAACTGAGAAGGAAAAAATAAAGATTGAATCAATGCCTTTCGTTAACTTAACAACAAGCGAGCTAACCGAAGCTATAAAGAGCACCAGTAATTGGAAGACACCCGGAGTTGACCATGTCCAAGACTTCTGGTATAAGAAGTTTGACACTCTGCATGAAACAATGGCAACATCATTTGGTAGCATTTGGTAGCGTTCCACATTCCTGGCTTGTTAAAGTTTTGCAAATTTACAAAGTACACCCCTCTTGTAACTTTTCCTGAATCATCGATAAAGCACTGGCGAACAAACCTTCATTTACAAATAAGTGGTAAATACCTCGAAACTGATAAAATTTCTATCCGTAGGGGGATCTTCCAGGGTGACTCCCTTGGTCCACTTTGGTTTTGTTTGGCAATGAATCCACTCTCCAGTCTACCTAACGCTCCGGAGGCCAGTTCACTCAAAGGGTAACTACTTTAGTGAAATCCCAGTTGAACGCAGGAAATCTTGCCAAAGCAATTAACACCTACGCCATACCGGTCCTGTCATACTTATTTAGAATTCTGAAGTGGACAAAAACAGAACTGGAAGATATTCAAAGAACAACTCGTACCATGATGACCAAACACAAATGTCACCACCCGACATCATCAGTTATTAGTACCTCACTACCAAGAAAAGAGGGAGGGAGAACTGTAATCGTCGTAGTTAATTTACGTCACAAACAAATATCTAAACTCCAAAAATTCTTCATTGGCAAGGCTCAAACATCTAAATTGCATGAGCTGGTCACGAAAGCAGATAAAAACTATTCCCCCTTAGATCTTGTAAACCCTGATGTGAAGCTTGAAATCGTTACAGACTTGGACAAACAGGCGGAGTGGGCCCAGAAAGCGCTTCATGGTCGACATCAACACGACCTCAATCAACCATATATCAACAAGGAAGCATCAAATGAGTGGCTCTCTTATGGAACAATGTTTCCAGTAATCGAAGGATTTATGATGGCAATCCAAGACCAAGTAATTAATACCAACAATAACAAGAAATTTGTCATAAGAGATCCAAACATCGAGTCGGACAAGTGCAGAAGGTGTCAACAAACAACAGAGACGATACAACGCATGACGTCGGGATGTTCAGCCATAGCTAACATTGTTTACCTTCGCAGGCACAATCAACTTTGCAGCATCATCCATCAGAAGCAGGCCAACAAATTTGGATTAGTCAACACCTACACGCCTTATTACAAGTACCATCCGCATTCAGTTCTAGAGAATGCTGATTTTAGATTATACTACGATAGGTCAATTATCACCGATAGACGGGTGACGAATAACCGGCCTGATATTGTAGTTGTGGATAAAATAGCTAACTCGGTTCTTCTAGCGGGTGTTGATGTACCTACGCAATAACAATAATATTAGACAAATACAACAAGAAAATTGCAAAATGCACCGATCTTGCAATTGAAATAGCATGCAGAGAAAGTAGAGATGGCTCCAGTCATTGTTTTATTTTCGGGACTAATTCCCAGAACTCTAAAAGACAGCCTCACCAAACTAGGTCTTCACAAAAAAAAACTACATCGATCTGCAGAAGGCAGAAGGCAGAATGAAATTTCTAAATATGTAATCATGAGCTGAGCCTAATCCCATTACTCTTATTGAAGGTTATTTATATACAAATGTCACAATATAACCAATAAAAAAAATTATCGCCGTGTCCAGGATTCGAACACTACGCCCACAATTCATAATTTCCGTAGATACGCACACTTATCCTGCACGTCACGGAACTACAGATTCGTCGTCGGACGGGATTTCGTGCACCCAATTGTAACGGTTGAATTTGTCACTACGTCTATTGTATATATTAATTAGTAATTATATTATTAGTAATTACCTGACCGATATTGTCTCTATATTTCTAATATCATTTGATCACTACGAAAGTACTTCAGTAGTTAAATAATTTCTGTCAGCCCAGAGTTTTAGGGACTACTCTGCCATCATCCTTCCGGTGAAGTGGTGCAGGCTGTAACCATACCTGTCTTCACATCTTGACAACAATTTTATATTTTGTCGCTAGGTAAGGTAAATAATAAAACTAGCGCCTACTTGGTAAATGTCCGTATAGATATATTCATGTTAGTTGTTTCTTTTTATTTGTTATATCATAATTCATAATTAAGGGTAGTAAGGGGTTTTCTCTCTTGTGGATTTTACTTTAGTTTTTAGTTACCGTGGGACTACTGATTTTGTTTCTGGCTTTGATTATATCACCTTTGGGGTGTAGCCACAGTAGTCCAAATACTTTGTCCGCTTCAGCTTGATAAACGCTAAAGTTTATTAGGGTTCAGTTATAAATTATTACTGACTCCTTGACTTGAAGTCTAAAACATTTAAAGTAGTAATTAGGTTTGTTACAACTTACTGATCTATATAGACATACTTTACTTTTGAGTTAAAGGTATATTTTCTTCATTTATCTACCATATTTTGGCTTAAGCAAATACATACTAGTTAGAAATCTTCTATGTAAGATGGCATTCGAATATTTTCGGAACATCTACTTATAATGTATCAGCTGTTATCGCCATGTGTTTTGTATGTTAACTCCGAGTGTTTGATCTTGCTTTGTTTACGTTGGTTTGGTATTGTGGTACTATGTTTACTCAAATTTATTTGAATAAGTTTTAATACATTGACTTTATCATTTATCTCCAATGTTTACAAGTGTTTATTTGTAGGATGACATTGACAATTGGACTTGACAGTTGTGTCGGGGATAAAAGCGTTCGTGCGTCATGTCTTACATAGAAGTGTAGCACTTCATGACTTGATCTGCGCGGAACACGCTCGGTGTAGTGAGCAGTGTAGTTCGGATGTATGTTTCGGGTAGGTTTCTTTATGGTAGTATTCTGTATTGACGTTGAGGAAGTGTCAGTCACCCTTCTTTCCGGTGTGTGCTCCTACTTGATAGTTGGTTTCCAAAAGTGCATGGAACTTGAATCTGAATTTTATTAATGACTGGGTAGTCATCTCCTGCTGGGATTTATAGGTTCTCGTTCTGAATGAGTTGTGGAATATACGGCTAGTATTTTAGTTCTACGGGAGTTCGTATTGTTGAAGAATTCCGCCCTGTTCTGGAAGCCGTTTTCACAAACCCTTATAGGGGATATATTGCACTAAAACGATTGTAAGTATTTTCTCTACTTACTGTTTTCGCATCACTATGTATTTATCACTATTTAAAGGAAATCGCCAACGTTGAAGTTTTGAAATTGGAGGTGTGCCACCTGTTGTTGGTTCGTTATTTGTTGGTAGCCGTCCAGTAAGAGGAAAATTTTGAGTATTGGACCCTTTTTGGAAAAGGTATGTCTCATAGATTTGTAGTTTTTGTAGATAAAACAGTTGGTGGTAAAATACTACCTGTTGATTGTAAATTTTTGATTAAGACAGTCTATTCTGTTACCCTGTGTATATTTTGTTTTCTTTGCCCGCTTTAGTCTAACGAATACTATAATTCGTGGGTGGTTCTTCAAACTTACCCTGGTTACGACCAAAAACAGTTTATTTTAGATGCTTATCGCATTCTTATTATTTGATTTAAATTCAGTGTAGTATACTGTTACTGACACTGTTGATTGTAAGTAGACCTTATGACTACTTTGTGGGTTTGATTAAGTTAATTTGGGGTTGATTTTGATTTGTACGTTACTTCTGGCATAGGCCGAGACAAGCTTAACTTGTCGAGGTGTTTGATTGGTTCCTGTATAGGCTCAGTTTTTAGCTGATACCTGTTTTAATTTTTAAGGGTTCACCGGTGGGGTCAGGGTATACTTACCACCCTCAAGATACACACTTCACCTGTGGGGCCAGATTATACAGAGTTTACCTAGTAGATCGATGGTGATGTCTTCTGCAGTTTGCTGCTACTCTTCAACAACTTCTTGAAGAAGACCACATTGAGGGTAACCTGGTATCGGGGGTTTTTCTGGTTTATTTACTTATTTTTACTTTAGGCTTTACGCCAATATGTATATACATTAGCTAGGTAGTTCCTTCTGATTTATTTTATTATGCAATTGTAATGGTGGAAATTAATATTTTGCGGTGAATTTTCACAATTTAATTTTCATAATTTTATCCACTTGCGCATGCGTCTCTGCCTTGGTACCAACGCCTTGACTACGGTGTCGCCTTATATGGAATTGTTTTTTTATAAACTTTACACTACTTTTCAGGTAACATATAATTGAAAGTTTGTATTGAATCTGTATTGGTACACTCGAACAGCCATATTAATTTCCCACTACGTAAGGTCAATTAACTGGGATATGTTGGACTTTAATTGTTAATCATTTGTTTTTTTATTATGTGTGACAGAGGTTCTCACTATTTTCTTTAAGTGGGGGGGCATTTACTAGGGTTCACATTAGCTATTAATTGTCAAATATCCCTTAAGGATATTAGGTATTTTATTTTAGTTATTATAAGAAACATAAGCTGAGGTTTGCCTTTTATTTTCATCCCTTGTTTTACTGGGTTATCGGGGGAAATTCGTCGTGCTAGGCCAAAGTGGAAAACTCAGTTGGCGCCCACACAAGTTGTCTACTATTTTGTCCGGAAGATCAATAAGAGTGATCCACCCCTACCTCCGTTATGAGCGACGTCGAAGGCCTAAGGTTGTCACCGGAGCAACCGAAACTTATGTAACCAATTAGACAAATTAATTCACAATCTTGCACTTTTTTTTTAATTAATTAAATTTTATGACTTTATTCTTATTTGGGCTTGAGGTCAAATTTTTAAGGTTACACAATCCTTTCCAGGTGTCCGGCTTTTATGGACGTGCCTCGTTCCGACCTGTCCGGCATTTTGTCTGGCTGCCGCGCGAGTCGAAAGTCGAGCAAGGAGGTGCGGTGCAAGCATAATAAATAAGTAGATAGAAATGCCAAATAGATCTTATTTGCCACTTGAAGATCTTTTTAATTTTAAGTATATAAGGTCTTTTCATTTTTCTCCAGAATAAAAATTTCTCTTTTCAAGCGCTTCTGTCAGTAGTGACATAAAGTTTTGCAGCAAGACGCCAAATGCCAACTGTGTGTGGGCGAATCTGACAATTGTCGCCAGAAACATTAGCGGTGCCAAACCCGGCGCGAACTGGAGGTGCTACTCATTACAATATAACGCATTTTATTGGATACCTACTTAAAGTGCTGCAATTGGTTAAAAATAATTTTATTATTAATAAGTATTAAATTTTCTTTGAAATCATGCATTCTGATATTTGTTAGAAATTGTTAAACAGATGCCGTAGTATGAAATGTTGTGTACTTTGTGGTTAATTCGTATACAAAATATATGTTTTATTTTTTCGTGTAATAAGTAAGCTGATGTAGGTAGACATTGAAAATAACTTATAATTTGAGAGTAATAAGATATTTCTTCAATTGTCAACAAGATAATTGAACTCACGATCTACAATTTTAACAGTCATTGTAGATAAGGATTCAATTGATCATTGTGCTAAACGTCAAAGATTTGGACAAAAATTGGAGAAGTTAGTTTAATACACATTAATTTCCGGAAAAATTGTATTATTCAACTTATATTACGTCGCCCATTTTTTACAAGAGTACTGATAAGTGGTCGTTTTGGTTGTTCTACTGACATCGTATGAGCTTTACCTGTTTGTTAGCTTAGAGTTTGAGTAAGTTATTTTTGATATATACAGACGTTGTCTTCGCTGCAAATTTTTTTAATTCCAATCATCACGACGGATACGTCTCTGGCTTTAGAGCAATACTGCAGATCTCTTTCCACTATTAAAATACATACCTTCTAAGCATTCTAATAACTTTATACAGCTAAGATAAAGAGTATTAAAATTAAAATTGAAAAACTAATGTAAAATTCTCACTTTGGAGGTCTAGAAGTCGGGAAGAAGAGCCTTAATTAAAAATGATCTGGACTACTAACATTATTTCGACTCATTATATGCGCACCATTTTTCTCATTAATCGTGGGTATTGATTTAAATACTTTTCTGTAAGTTCCTACAATCGACTTCAAGTTTGAAGAATCCCCCAAATGCCGCAAGCAATTTTAAGTCAGTCTTATATTGAATGAAAGCTTTTCAATCAAAGTTTACATTTCGTCTTATAATATTTACATTCCCGCAATTCTAATCAAACAAGAGCGGAAACGAATTGTAAGACATTCCATGTTGCATTCAGATCAATTTTTAAATTTAGTAGTTTCGTACTCCCAATGGTAAATTCATCATTGCCCTATCCACAAGAAGAGCAAAAATGCTGTTACATTTTTCTTCAAATTTGATGATGTCATTCAATTTTATTTCTAAGGACATTTAAAGCTCGTACTGCACTCAATTTTCAACTATCCGGGATTCTGTGATATGAAGGAGAAGAGCATCTAGCTGTAGTACAGTGTCTTGAAAGCTCTCCAAGAATTGTCTTTAGGCATCTTATTTTTGTAAGATGTTCTTCTTATTTCCCAAAGAACAGGAAAAGTACGAACACAATATATCAGTTGTTTATCAAACTTAGTTCAACTTAATCCAAATTATAAAACGAATAAAAAAATATAAAAATTAAAGCAAAAACGAAAAAAATTCCGAGATTCAATGATATGGAAGAAATCCAATCAGACAAATCGATCGGGCAATAAGATAGTTTTGCTGCCAATTATTACGTGGTCCGGAAATAGTATATTGTGCAACAAGGGGGGAAAGTTCAACTTTTCTCACGAGTGTGGAAGTTTGTGGCACGAGCCCGAAGGGCGAGTGCCGCAAACACACGAGTGAGAAAAGTACTTTTCCCACATATTGCACACTATACTTTTTCTACAACTGCACAAATTTAAAGAATACAAGTAAAGTAACTTAATATTTATATTTATGGTTAGTAAAACAAAAATAACACTAAAGCATTCTATCTCTATACTGTTCAATAATTTTATTTAAAATTATAGTTGATGGTGAAATTTTTACAATTTTGTATGGTCAAATCCGGAACGTCATTTCTTTTCACTAAATTCTCCGTTATATTAATTAATCTGACAGTTTTGTGACAACTAAGTAGGTATTTAAGGATGACAGAAGCCTACTAAGTTTTTGTCCATTTTATTTGATTCTCCTTATAAATGTATGTAGCGTGGGCAAAGGTATGAGAAATACGTCACTTTTCATAGCAGTTGTAGAAAAAATATTATTCAAATACTAGGACTGTAATTGTCCACAGGATTACCATGTTGTTGAAACCAAATATCATAAAATATGTTTTTCTACGACCACCATTAAAATTAAGCATTTACAAACTCATATAAATACGTGAAATTACGTTTTGTACATACGTCTAAAGCGTGCGAAAAAGAACTATGCTTTTTAAATGGGATAATCATTATAACACTCTTTTTTTTTATATATATTAAGTTACCTTAGATAATTTTGTGTTTTGTTTTTTGTCAAAGGTTCTGTAATTGTAATAATTTTGTACTGTCATTAAGAAGTGTGAAACGTGAATGGTCAATAATTGTCAGAATCTGTCAAAAATTGTCAAAAACTGTCAAAAATGGTCAAAAACTGTCCAAAATTGTTAAAAATTGTTAAAAATTGTCAAAAATTGTTAAATATTTAAAAAAATGATCAAAAATAGTCAATAATTGTCAAATTTTTTGAAAGTTGTCAAATATGGTCAATAATTGTTTAAATTTTGAAAAATGGTCAAAAATTGTTAAAATTTTGAAAAAATGGTCAATAATTATAAAAAACTGTCAATAATTGTTGAAAATTGTTAAAATTTGAAAAAATGGTCAAAAATTGTCAACATTTTGAAAAATGGTCAATAATTATGAAAAACTGTCAAAAATGGTCAATAATTATGAAAAACTGTCAAAAATGGTCAATAATTGTTGAAAATTGTCAAAATTTTTGTAAAATGGTCAAGATTTTTGAAAAATTGTCGAAAATGGTCAATAATTGTCAAAAACTTTCAAAAATGGTCAATAATTGTTAAAATTTTGAAAAATGGTCAATAATTGTCAAAATTTTGAAAAAATTGTCAATAATTATAAAAAACTGTCAAAAATGGTCAATAATTGTTAATATTTTGAAAAATGGTCAATAATTGTCAAAATTTTGAAAAAATGGTCAATAATTATAAAAAACTGTCAAAAATGGTCAAATGTTAAAAATTCTCAAAATTTTTGAAAAATGGTCCAAATTTTTTTAAAATTGTCAAAAATGGTCAATAATTGTCATGACCTGTCATAAATGCTCAAAAATGGTCAATAATTGTTAAAATTTGGAAAAATGGTCAAAATTTTTGAAAAATTGTCAAAAATGATCAAAAATTGTCAAAACTGTCAAAATTGGTCAATAATTGCCAAAAATGGTCAATAATTGTTAAAATTTGAAAAAATGGTTAAAATGGACAAAATTTTTGAAAAGGTGTCAAAAATGATTAATAATTGTCAAAACTGTCAAAATTGGTCAATAATTGTCAAAAATTATCAAATAATTGTTAAAATTTGAAAAAATGGTCAGATGGTCAAAATTTTTGAAAAATTGTCAAAAATGATCAATAATTGTCAAAACTGTCAAAATTGGTCAATAATTGTCAAAAATGATCAATAATTGTTAAAATTTGAAAAATGGTCTAAAATTGTCAAATTTTTTGAAAAATTGTCAAAAATGATCAATAATTGTCAAAAATGGTCAATAATTGTTAAAATTTGGAAAAATGGTCTAAAATGGTGAAATTATTTGAAAAATAGTCAAAAATGATCAATAATTGTTGAAAATTGTCAAAATTTTTGTAAAATGGTCAAGATTTTTGAAAAATTGTCGAAAATGGTCAATAATTATAAAAAACTCTCAAAAATGGTCAATAATTGTTAATATTTTGAAAAATGGTCAATAATTGTTAATATTTTGAAAAATGGTCAATAATTGTCAAAATTTTGAAAAAATGGTCAATAATTATAAAAAACTGTCCTTCATAAAACGACAATCAGAGAGCCAAAAACCAAAAAAATCAAAAATTTTCACAAGGGAACAGATTTTGGATTTTATAAATGGAGCACCAGATAATGAATTTCTTATGATGAAGGTAGGCAATAATTCAAACACAATTATTAAAAAGAGGGGTTATGTAATATATAATTAAGGGAAAGTATTTTTAATGTGGTCGTAGTTAAAACATTGTATGATACTCATGCGTGAATTACTTTTGCGAACTCGTTGCTACGCTCGTGCCTTTCATTTTCGCAACTCGTTCGCAAAAGTATGACTTCACGCACTTGTATAATAAATAACTATTCCTGCCAATGGATCAATTTTTACAGTGCTGATTATTGGAGGCTTTTCGAGGAACTGAAAGCATATATACAATCATGGGGCAGCCCATTGATGCAACGGCAACGAGATACAGCTCTGAAAATAAATATAAAATAGTCATACCAGGATGGGAGGACTGTAAGGAAAGTGTACCCATACAAGCGGAATCAACCTAATATACGAAGAGATAAAAAACGTCGGAGGGTGAAGAATAGTTGTCCCAGTATTCCTACCGAAGGATGTCACAATTTTCCAACCGGAAATGACGGCATTCCACCACTGTGAAATATAAATTACTAGGTAGGAAAGAACTAAGCGTTAAATTGCCATTTTAAAAGACAGAATTTCAGTGCTAAGGGCACTCGATTCCATGAAGGTCAATTCTAAGCTAGTATGGGATAATGTGAGTGCTCTGAATGAACTGAGAGACCATAGCAAGGTTACGGTAGCTTGGGTTTCAGGTCACAAGTGCCATAAGAATTACGAAAAAGCGGATAAAATGGCCAGATCATGGTGTATTAGAGGAGGTGTGTTACCGCGCACGACCAATCAAAAAAACTTCCAAAACAAATGAAAAATCAGCCAATCAGAAAATAATGCGCGAAATCAAACGCTTATTAGGAAAGAAGAATTTTACCCCAGAAAATTACGTAAGTATATCAAGTTTTTCAGTTCCTTAATGTAATAAATGAATTATTCAACTACAAATTTTAATCACACTATTGTGCAAATGTGAAAATTACGATGCGAATGACTATAATTAATATTTAAAGCCTTTCTCACGACAAGATAAATTTTCAATTCAAATGTTTAAGCATATATTTATTTTGTAGAAGATATGAAATATGTACAACTTGATATTAATTTAAAAAAATACTTCTAAAAAGCTCAAGAGCAATTCGTTTCCAAACCATTTTGCAAGTTGATTTATTTATCAGAATTACAAGCGTCAACCCATTTTTGTCGGGTAGCTTCATCCTTTGGGAATAGAAAATATTCGACATTTTGATTTTTTGTGGCTCCACTCTAGAACATCCAGGCATAATTGTTTATAATATTTAACTATACACTGCTTAGCGCCATTTGCACCGACTCACTGTTCAAATGTACTTAACTAAGTAGAGCTTAAAATGTAACGATCCCTTAAAAATATGACCCTTGCACCATGTCATCTATAGGTCAGCTTAGCTAAGTAGCCTTGCAATTTGGCATCAATGCACATTCTAATCGATTTCATGTGCCATTATTGTCATTATTAGTTTATGGAATTTGTTTCTAGTTTGTTGTTTGGTTTGGGTGTGATTGTGATTTGGATGTTTTGGTTTATTCGATGAATGATTGCATACGAAATGGAAAATAAGTCTCTCAAAACACCTAGAGGTCCTAACTATACCGAAAGAGAAAAACTTTTCCTTATAAATATTATATTTCAAAATAAAGACATAAAAGAAAATGAAAATCTTCTATCAAACTTAAAATAAACAAAACAGTTTCTTTGTAAAATCTAAAATTCTTAAGAAAAGTTAAATTTGTGATGTTGGGATGTTGTTATGGAAAGGCCTCTTTAATTGGTGGTCCTCTAGGTCACTCGGAGGGTCATCTGGCTTTAATAAAACTACGACTTCTTGCAATGGGATCAGTTATGTTTATTACCATCTTTAATATTACACATTATAGTATAACTGAATAGCATATCTTTAATATAATCTAATACTTAATTAGAATGAATCAGAAGGAATACATTCATTATAACTGAATTAGAAATGAATTGATTTGGATATGAATTGAATATGAATATATTATCGTCTGCTTCTATGATATTAATATTGTGGTTCAAGTTCAGGCTGATATTTACTATTTAATGTTATATGTTTATTAACGTGCTGAACTTGACTCTCGATACCTGTCAGCCTCTTGGGTTTTATTCATACATACTTTAACGTTTAATGATTTATTGAAAATAGTTTCAAGGGAATTTATTTCTTATTTTATTTTATGCCAAAAGGCATCACAAATTGTCCATTGTGTGAAAATAATTTGGCCGAAGAAATACCCGTTTCGTAAACCAAGTTCTATTATTTCTAACACATCTAAATCATCGTTGAAAATAACCATTTTCTTATTAGAACACAACAAACCACCAGGCAGTGATCAACTTTTAGGTTAACAGAATTTAAGTTTTCTTGTCAGCCTCCGAAATTGGCGGCTTAAGTTAAGGGAGGTTTAAATTGAGTTTGACATACGGTGCAACAAAAATATTACCTTTAAGGGGCCCTCAACCCTAAGCTTGACTTAAAATAGTCGGTGCAATTGGCTCTTAAAGTAACAAATACTCCAAGCTACGTTGTGCTTGTAACACCCGTTAAAAAATAACTGATTTTGAAACGAAAACGAAACGAAAATTTCTTTATGTAACAATAAAAACACTTTCACTTAATGTTCTCACTAAATTCAATGATCAGGGTTCACAATTTATTAGAAAAATGAATGATTACGAGTAAGATTTGGTTATGTAGGTTACTAGACGTAGTCCTGTCGTTCAATAAGATATTATGCAAGCGGTCGTTTGCTGCCCGCTGAGTGGAGTGTCAGACTAGCTTTTGTTTATTTCAAACTTCTATAAATTTTAAATTTCAATTTCCCGCAATTTTTTGTCCAAAGTAGAATTTTTTTAAATAATTTTTTCCTGTGCAATTTTCCTAATAAAAAGTATCCTATGTCCGTCTCCTGGTTCTAAGCTACCTCTTCATAATCATAATTAAAGGAAATTGAAATTATAAACTCTGAATAAGAATTTATCGTACTACAATTATTATATTCGATTGCCATCTTGCAAAAATAAAAATCACAATGGAAAAATAGGGGTTGATCGTATAAGAGTGAAAATTTAGGGTTGTATATATTTTTGAATGCTGTATCATAAAAAAATAAAAACAAAAATTGTTGTCTAAAAAATAAAAATAAAAATTAAGGGGTGGAGCACCCTCAACGTTTAGGGGGATGAAAAATAGATGTTGACCGATTCGCAGACCTACCCGATATGCACACAAAATTTCATGAGAATCGGTCGAGCCAATTCGGAGGAGTTTAATTACAAACACCGTGACACGAGAATCCTATATATTAGATGACAAAACATTAAACATATGATTGGCAATACGGCGGCGTTTTTAAAGGTACGCAGAACATGACGGAAATTCGTCTTCCGTGGGAGCACACCTTGTTCTCTATTACACCATGGGCCAGACAACGCTCGTTGGATCAGAGCCTCTCTGTGGCGCTGCAAAAACGACAACAAAAAGGGCTACAGAATAGTGGTAGCCCATAAATCCAAGGAATGGTGGACAAGCACACCAGGACAAAGACATGTGAAATAGTTCATAATAGAACATTCGCTAAAGTATACGTCAGACTTAATGCGTAAAGACAGGAATACTGTCAATACTGTTCATGCAGTTCAATTACGCATTCCAAGCTATTATGGTTTTCAAATCGTCTGTTCAAGCAGAAAATGAAATTTGGTTGTGGTCGGTTTGCTGATAGTCTAAATAGTCCTGGGAATTTTTACAGAATTTCAAAATTTGAAATTTCAAATCTAGACTTACTGACTCACATTGTAACAATAATTACCTACTGTTAACTTAACCTATATCCAATAATTCAATTCGGTTTTATGTATTATTTGTTCAGTTTTTCTATCTTCTACGCAATTTGGTGTGGTTGAGTGGTTGGTAATTATTATAAATATATTCCTTAAAGAGTATCAAGAGTGGAAATAAAGTGAGTATATAACTCTTTTTTCTTCAAAAAGCAAGGTGCAATCAAATATTATGACATTTTTACTGAATTTTTTGAATTACCGATCTTTCTGTTTATATTATATAAAAAGAAGAATGAATACATGAACCGTTCGTAACGAATCAGAAGTAACGAATCAGAAATACGTTAAACCATTATTTAGATTAGACATGCCCAGTTACCCAGATATAAGGGTACATAAATGTCTTAAACTAGTAGTGATTCTATTGTTTGAACAAAACTATTAGTATTGTAATGTTTTTCGTAATTTATTTGAACAGTTTTTACTTGTGGGATAAAATTATACACACTATGGCTAATTACTATCTATTTATTTAAAGAAACACACACACACACTGTATTAAACTTAATTTATATACACACTATACTCAACGTCTACTAATTTATTTACACTAGGTATATTAGTTCGTATTTATTTTCATCACTTGGATATTACCCTATTTATCTGCACTATTTAATTCACTAATTCTTCCGAACTAACTGTACTGTACTCGTTTCACTAATTGATTCGAACTAACTAAGTAACTGTTTACGCACTCAATAACCCGCGTATATATAGTCCTTATCGTTTCTAGAAAACTCCAGCGCCTTCGACGCTCGGACTGTGCTCGAACAAAGTGGCTCCTCGAGAATGTTCTCGCATTCACCAAAATTTATAATTGGGGGACAGGACCGGCGTTGAGTTGGTGACCTCGCAACAGTATTTAAACTATTCTATTAATATTTTTTTGATGGCACGTCACTAAATATTTTACGGGAAACCATAATAAATGAATATTTTTCAAGTAAAATAAAACGTCATCTATTATGCTTAACCTTTATGTTGACTCTGGTTTTTAGAAAATGAATTGGTGAATCAAATGCCACACAAAATATATACATATTGTACTGAAATTATGACAATTAAAATTAAATAAAAATTAATTTTAGACATGAGAGTCTTATGTTATATCCAGCATTTTAACAATAACGTTGAGATGAATAAATTACTATAAACAGTTGGATTAATTTTATGTGAACTTTGTATAGATTAACTGATAAAGAACTATTAGTAAAAACGAGATAGAAGGAGAGTGAATTCAAAAAGATTTCCAAAAACGAATGAATAAGGTAACTGGGGCTTAAAAGCAACTTGCATAACGTACCTTTGATTGATATACAAGATAATTAGTGCCCAGAAGATAAAATTATATCCTGTGGTAGTCATCCAAGTCCAAGTGAGATCACAGCACTGGTGATATAATTTATTTTATAAAGAAAGTTTTAACGGCAAGAAATAAAGTCGTTTTCGTTTATGTACAACGGTCTTTGCTTTGCGCAATACTAATTTTTTAGTTTCTGAAATCTGCATTTCTCCAAGCAGATAAATAACAGCTAGCATTTGAACCAGAAGGAGAAATAGGACTTATTTGTGTGCGCAATTATTGTGGTTATTTTAATTTTTAATATAGGTTGTTATAGGTTAGGAGACCATCCAAGGGATGCAATCTGGAGATAGAGTTGTTTAAATGATATTTTAATCTTTACATGGATGTCATATTTAATATTTTGCCTTTGCCTACTTCCTCCACGATCAAAGATTTTACATGGAATTGAACAAAAGATAATTTATATAACAGAACTCAATCACAATTATATTAGGTAAATACTCAATGTGACAGCAATAATTTTGACACTTACTCAAGTTTTGCCACTATGATGACAATCAACTGCGTCAAGGCTAATGTTATTATTGCTAACCAGTGTGAGAATATTATTCTATCACAAGAGAGAGAATGTAAATTGCATGGGGGTAGAGGTGATGCAGAATATTTCTTCAATCTCAAGAGAGAGAATTCCAGCATTCTGTTATCAAATTTGATTTCAGAATTGGCAAATTCTGTGATGATGGTGGAGAAAAGAAATGACATGTTTATTAGATAATATTTTGTTTGATTTGAGTTTCCAGAGTTGATATTGATATAAATAAGGGGATAGATTTAATGAAATAGATGATCCACATTATTATTACCATAACATGTTGCGTTATGGAATCATCTTACTTTTCACTTATCCACATTGGCGAAGCGCATAAACAATAAAAATGACCCCGGTAAGTGCCGGTAAAAATTTAGTTCTGAGATTTAACATTGTTGCCGTTAGTCCTCAGTTCAATTTGTAGATCAGTCACCATCACCAAATTGTTGTAGTATAGCTGGATATTTATATTATATATTTTGTATACTATCCAGTCAGTTTATAAACTAGCCAACTTTAACCGTAACATATACAACGATTTTTTTTTCAAAATCTCATTGATCTGGATCCTAAGCCCAAGCTTCAAATTATTGTATATTATATATAATCCATTCTACTTCTTTTTGCATTTGAGTAGGCGGTGTAAGAGTGCTAAATTTCGCCTTGTGTACTTGTCATCACATGAAATATTTTGAGGTTCAGTATTTTGAAATGTTCAAGCTACGATGCAATAACTACCAGAAGATAATGCAATTAATGGAATGGTTATGAATGAACTAAATTTTTTGGCAAAAAGTATTCATATGAAACCGTGAAAACAGGAATGAGCAGAAAAAGCGCTATTCCTAATAAAATCGTTCCTGGGGCGTTTCACTTGATCCCATTCCTAGATGACTATAACACTATTAGAATGTCATTACAAAAAGTCTTAAACTTCAAAATACAGTATGTGCCAAAATATACTGAATTATATTACTCATACATTATTATTTATATACAATACATGTTCAAAATGTGGGCCATTGCGCTGTAGGTACTGTTCATAACGGTCACGCAGATTTTCAAACATATTCGAAAACACAGGTTGCTGCATATTCCTGAAAAACGAGACGATCTTCTCACGTAAATATTTAACTATTCTGGGTGGGTCTGTACTGCTGAATACTTTCTTCTTTAACGTACCCCATACGTAGGCATCCGGTGGTGTAAGAGCGGCGGAATGTAATGGGTAGTCGTAAAGTTTCCTGCAGCAATGCTATCGATTGTCAGTATGACTGGTCACCCCGTCCTGTTGAAGCCACTGGTTTTCCATCCGAAGGCTCCTGGCACGCCAAAACCTTCTGAGATCATGGACAAATGGCGTTACCACCATGTTTCTGTAACGTTCCTGGTTAACAGTAAGAGGTTTGCCATCATTATCCTCAATGAAATATGGACCAATCACACCGTGTGCTAACACTGCATATCGTCACAATGCAGCGGTTTTTGGATAATAACCTCTGGCGTATCGAAACCAAGGAAGTGAGTTGTTTGCTTAATAATGTAACCCTCCAAGTGAATGTGACTTTCGTCTGAGAACCACACATTATTCAAGAAATATGGATCCTAGTACAGGATAGCTAAAAATTGTCCACAATACACAACCCTGGCATTCATAACTTTGTTTGTCAATCGTTGTCCAACTTGAATTCGGTAGGTACGGAAATCCACCTACGTCTTTGAACAAACGCCGAATCGACGTATTACTGATATTCAACTTCAATGACGTTCGCCGAAGACTTCGGTTCGGTGATTGCAAAACCTGATTGACGACACGACCATGGTTCTCATTTGTTCTCACAGTTACTGGCCTACCTTACCTTCCCTTCCGTTGGCACAATATACTGCCAGAACTACGAAATTTCTCAACAATAGAAAGCATAACTGCGTTGGTGGGTGCCTCTTTATGAAATTGTTCGTGATATTTTCCCGTCACTAACTTCTAATTCGGTCCACCTTGTTTGCCATTTCCGTACGAACGAAAGTAATGCTCAACAATAAACACTTTTTCTTCAGTCCTGAGACCCATTCTCAACTATAACATCACATAACAACGTTCTTTGCACTACTAAAAACACATAACGCTGCTACTATCATACGTCAAAAAGCAGACATGCGCATAACAGTGGCGCGCAATTCAGTATTGTATATTATGGCGCATACCGTATTATTTATGAGGTAATCAAGATCACGTGACCTAATATGGCCCATAGAGAAATAAAAAATAAGAGAGGTGTTAAACGTGTAGTGTTCTGTGGCACAGAGTTACCACTAGCGCCTACCTTGGCTACAGGTATGAACTATCACTTAAGACGCGCGCTTTTTGAATTTTTAAGCTTTCAGGATACGCGTAATATTGTACAATATTTGCAATTAAATGATTTTGCACTTTAATATTATTTGTTTTCTAGTCTTTTAAGTCGAGGCTTAAAAGACTAAAAAATAACATTATTGTGCTAAATCATTCAGCTGCAAATATTTTATTAGCTATATTATAGCTATATTAGCTATATATAGGGAATTATGGTAGGAGAATAAAAAAAACCCTTTGCAAGTGAGAAAATATTAATTTAACATCTTTCCCAAAATAAAATATCTAAAATAACATACTAAAACAGTCAATAGAAAATAAATAATGAAATAAATCAAATACAAAAAAAAACAATCTCAAACAAATAATCTTACTAAAAAAAAACAGTTAGAATAAAATAAACCAAATACATAAAAAACAACAACAACAATGACAACAAATAATCAAATAAATCACAGTTTTAGCCTTAAGTTTAAACAAACTAGGTTTCAATGAAAAAACAATACTTATTTCTATAAAAAACAGCCTCAAAGATTTAAAAATAAATAAAACAATAACAATTTTATAGTATGCACTGGTTTTCAAGATAAATGCTGAATTTTTTTTAACTTCTTATTGTCTTACTTTTTGTATGTATGTATGAATGTATTGTATGTATGTATTGTATGAATTGACACATCAAGTATTTGACTTTTAATTTAATTTTCTTGTATCAAAATTTAAATACCTATTAGTGTGTGTTCGGTTACGGTAAACACTTTGTTTTATAGATTTGTCTTTTGTTTCCATTATTTATGCTGGTCAAAAACTGATCCAAATATACCGAGTCATAATTACAATTATATCTTAATATGGAACAAATAGTTGCCATTCCATTTGCCAGTTATTCAAATAGTCTACCAGAATTCTCTGAACTTACCATCAATAATCATGGACATTGCATAAAAATTAACATCAAATAGGTATCAGGTTAAATACCTAGGACTAGAAACTGATTCTCATCTGCACACTTATACACTAATCTACCTGGAGGCATCTTGAAGCACACACAAATATTAGACAGCAAGCACATAAATGATACAATGTTCAAAATATTGAAGCACTTCACATATGTAAGTAGTAGGTACCTTCAACCTACAACTACATCCTAAATTACATTATTACATCTAGTACCGTACTTAGTTCCTACATATTTTGGGACAAGAGCTTATGGAAAATCTTCGTTATTGTCTGCAAAAAAAACGATAAAATGAAAAATAATCTTTACATTATTTTATGAAAACCTAACCTCAAACGTTAAAAGTAAAAATATGCTTTTTTAACTAACCTATGATAAATGATAATGAATCCTGTGATAATAACTAATACTAATAATTAGAATAGTTGATGCACTTTGCAGAAATGCCAAGAAATTAATAAATTGAAAAATTCCAACGATAAATATCAAATGTAAATAATGTTGAAAATTCGAAAATGACAAGTTTCGTGTAGTGGGAGGCAGGGTTTGTTAGTTCAGCAAGTTGCGGTGAAGCGCCATGCGCTACAGGTTGCGCACAAACTTTGTTCCAGCTCCTTCCATATGTTTTAAAACCTCTCTTATTATTTCTCTATGATATGGCCATCCAGGGCCAACAAATTAGACAGACACGTCTGCTGATCAGTTTTGTATTATCTATTCAATGGTCAATAGTATTCCAGAGTTTTTTGTCGATTTTATTAATATGTTTCATATATGTATACGCTAAGGTTTGACTTTGTGTTTCTTTGAAAACCTTTATTGGATATTAACCACACTTGAGAAATTAATGAACTCCTAGAAATGGATATAAATAGTTATTCAGTTTTTGCACCAAATACCAGACGAAGTCTCTCAAAAATTCACATGCCTACAAATATTTTGTATTTTGCTTTTTGCTGAAAGTAGGACCTACTTTAGACAATTGAGTTTTTGTAAGCAATGTAATACTTGAGTTTATTATTTTGAATGTTATGTTAGCAATATCCTATATATGAAAAAAAGTACCTGAAAAACCTACAACACGTAGAGGAAGTGAGTATACCACAAGGAAGATACAGAAGATATTCAGAAATTTACATCATATGCATACGATAACATTTTTTAATTTATTTCAAGTGAACCTGCAGCATAATAAAGCGATAACTGCTGTACCTCTGCACCACCTTAATCAAGGTGGACGTCGACCTCATACAAGAACTCTAGATTCATGGAGTGCGTTTAAGAGAATTGGGGGAAGCCGTAGGTAAGTTGTACCATTCTTTTGCAGAAAATCCCACAGCTACAGGTATATATAAAAATGCATGATTTCTGTTCCACGAGCCAAGTTGATTCAATACTGAAAATACAGATGGCAGAAAACTGAATGGAAATCATTGTAGCCTGCAATTTACTCATTAAATCAACCTCTGACCTATAAACTGGAGCAGCTGATCTACTATTGCAGGGCAGAAAGCCTGCTAATCTTTATTGGGAATTCATACCATACTGCGTGGAGTAACAGTGACTTCAACTCGAGAGATGAGCAGATATTCGAGTTTTTTTTATTTTTAAGGCAAAACCAACTTTAGTGACAAAAGCCCGTAAAAAGATAATTGTCATAACCCTAGCGTCTACCGATATTAGCTCTAAGCTTACTCACTGGTGTCTATCTGAGGAATCGTCGCTTTCGGATTATAGGTACAACATTATGAAAAATCGCCGAATTGGAGAAACCTACAGTGAAGTACCGAAATCCAAGAAGATCCCATTTATGCAGATACTCTTTCACCAGGGCATGACCCTTTAGATAACTTGTTATAATTCTTAGCCGATCCCAATTGATATTAAAGTAATTATTCGGCATAATCCCAGCATAATCATTATGTCCGGGCACCCACACTAATCCTACGGTAGTGCGGTCTGCCATTTCATTTGGTTCTTTCTGGCATTCCTCTACCAGTTCGGATGGTGCTTTGTGACTATTTAAAGCATAAATGGCTACCTGGTTGTCAGTTGGTATGATTATCCTGAGTGTCTGTCCAGTATTTGTTTATTCTGACACATTGTAGAATAGCATTAATTTCTGCCTGAAATACAGAGGTATGTTTTCATTTCACTATATACTCCTGCTCTTGTCCCGTCCCTAGTTTTCAACCCGTCTGTGGATAAGGTGATCGACCTAAAATGAGCTCTAGATCATGGAGACTAGATATAAGGAGCACAAACTAGAATAGGAAAAATGTTGAAAAAGTGTTCAGCGGTAAGCAGTAAATAATACATAGAGACTAGATGGCGCGAGAGTAGCTAGAGATTGAAAAGAGTGAAGTATGCCGACCAAGTTAACCTAACAAAATCTCCGTCTATAGTAGGGTTTATATTTATAAAAATTAAAGAGGAAGAGGATCATATAATAATATATGAACAGTTTCATATTAAAGGAGAGCTCAAGATTTTTCCTACAAGAAAAAAATCGATCGACCATCAATTTATTCCCATACCAGCAAGTATCACTGATGAACAGTAAATGCCAAACTCATGCTGCAATCCCTCTAAAAACGAACAGCAGTATCAAGTACAACATATTCTACATCTAGCTTCAGGAATTATTAAGAAATCAGGAAGTTCCTAATAATTTAATAGATCAGAATTATCAGGAAAACAAAGCAACTACACAATCCCTAGAGAGTTTCAGAGATTTTTTTTTAATTTTCACTGCTACCGCCATTTTGGTTGTATGTAAAAAAACTAAAAGGGCTGGAATTTATTTTCTCCACGATCATAACAGAATTTGCTAATTCTGAAATCAAATTTGATGACAGAATGCTGGAATTCTCTCTCTTGAGATTGAAGAAATATTCTGCAACACCTCTGCCCCTATGCAATTTAAATGTATTTATATTCTCTCTGTAGGGATAGAATAATATTCTCACACTGGTTAGCAATAATATCATTAGCCTTGACGCAGTTGATTGTCATCGTAGTGTCAAAACTTGAGTAAGTGTCAAAATTATTGCTGTCACATTGAGTGTTTACCTAATATAATTGTGTTGAGTTCTGTAATATAAATTATCTTTTGTTCATTTCCATTGAAAATCTTTGATCGTGGAGAAAGTATGGTCTGCTACTCGGTTAGGATGAAATCTGATCAGATTCAAACAAATATATGATCAAATATTACCTCTAGATATAATCTTCGGATACATAGTAATATACAGTTATGCATGAAAATATTTAAATAAAATGGTAAACTTAAAATACCTATTTATCCAAGGGTTTCTCAGATAATCTGCCTTCAGATCGTTTTTCGATGGTGGTAATTTCTGAATGTAGATATCCAACGGTGAACAGTAACGTTACAGGTATGAATATTCAGATTCCAGACAGCTAGACATCTAGGTGATAGCCCATATTAACGTAGGGTTCAGCACGGTACTAAGTAAGGGTTGACTTGAGCCTCGCAGGCCCCAATTTGAACTCGCTTTGAAGATGGGCCCCCAAGTAGAAATAGGCCTCGATTTGAGAGTCGGCCTCGTTCTTAAAGTAAGCCTCTCCTTGAACCCTGTGAAATAGGTAAAATGACAACCTATTCCAACACGTGTTGAGTGAAATAAAAAAAAAGTTAAGAAAAAACTGGAATAGAATTACCAAAAAATACATACCCCTTTACTCCAGAGGGTTCACAAAAAACTGAAAGTCATCAATTTCAAATCACTAAATGACTGAATGGTGTAGATATAAAAAGCTTGAAGATATTGAGACACCATGAGGAACGACAGATCTCGTCGACGTCTGCTTGATCTTTTTTTTCTTTCTTACCTCCACGAGCCGGAAAATCGTATGTCAATCGGTGTTACCAATATTCGAAAGTAGAAAATAAACTCTCTCATTCACTCGAGGATAGAACATGCACGGAACCAAAATTAAATATTGGAGAACGCCGAAGTTCACACAGAGCGAATAGGTAGTGTACGAAAAAGGGACTAGAATACTTATTGGTAATGTGATCATGTGATCGCTGCAACAGCTAATAATTGTATACTCTCTGAATATCAACCTATAATTTGACAAATGAAAACAAAATATTACCACCATGAATTATGATCGAATGGCTCTGAAACTAAACATATTATCAATGGAAAACAAATACATAGTAATACAATAACGTGAATGAAAAATAACAATTATTTGGTAGGTACGTACAATAATATTCATTTCCGTGACAATATTATAAATGAACGATTAGTAAATAAATTCAACCTCACTATAATGTAATTGTTCAGTCCAGGTCTATGAGACTAGTCAAATAACAAAGCATAGTTTTGATAGGAGACCGTGCTTGAGGAGCAAACAGGTGATGGTGAAAATAAATATACAGTGTGAGAGAAAGGAAACGCTATAAAGTTCGTTTAATCTATTAATTATATTCACGCCTTGCTCTCATGACCACACTGTAGATATTTAGAGCATTTGAGATCACCATGTATTTTATTTAAATCTTTTATAAGGTAAATTGAAGAATCAATTTATTTATTAAGAACAAACTCATATACTGACACGACAGTAAACAAACACAACTCGATTAACCTAGGAATAGTCGTAACAACAACTCAAAAAAAACAACAACATAAAATACATAACTCTTGAATACCTGATTTAATGAGTTAACTTCCTTAATATAAATAGGAACCATAACAAGTAAACTAACTAATATTACGTTCTAAAATAGAGAAAGCAAATTCATTGTCACTAACTACTACTGGCCTATTATAAAATCTGGCAAAGGTGGCAGATGTCTGAGACCATCCCGCCGTACTTTTGATTAGGTCAAGACTTACACCCTTCCTTCTAGCTTCTAGCTGAGCTGAGAAAATATCAGTATTTATGCCGCTTTGTTTTAATGTTTTCTTAACCCAACGGCTAATAGACTGAGATGTAGCTGATTTGTACGGTTTTTTAAATGTTAAAATTAATCTAGTATAATTTTGACGTAAGGTAGCAGCTCTTTCTATAAAAGTATATCATGTGCTTCCACCACATACTCTAGGATCTTTAAAAAATATAGGGATCTGTAAAACAGGTTGTAATTGATTTTTCCCGATGTTTTTTGCGATCATTTATAAAGATCGAAAAACCCTCTTTCTCTCTTGTGAGTATTTTCTAAATTAATTAAGGAAAGTGTCTGCACACGATGTGCAGTTATTAAGGCCAACAAGGTCACAAGCTTACAAGTCAATTCTTCTAAACTAAGTGCGTCATTAGGATACAAATTTTGTAGATAATCTAAAACTGTGGTAAAATTATACCTTTAAAAAACCTTTGAAATTCAAGATCTGCACCCAGTTCTGACGATGTTACTAAGGATAATGCTGATCGAGCACAGTTTAAGGTACCATAACTAGCACCCCTATCAAATAACTGTGCTAGAAACTTTAGTATCCATCTTATGGACGAATTACTTATCAATTTCATTTGTGTTGCAAATCTCCCACCACAGTTTTAAATAAGTACTATATTGTTTTAAGGTCCCTTGAGAAATAGAAGATAGCATTATTTGTAAGGACTCCTCTGGTAGACCTCTTGTCCTGAAGGCATGCTTGATATATAGCCCACCACCAGGGAAAGGCTGCGCCACAAGGGGTGTGGTTCCCTGTTAACAGATAACAATAAATTTCTTTTAGCACCAATCACAATAGGTTTTCTTTGAAGAAGTTTGTTAAAAAGAGGAAACCAGTAATACCTCTGCATTATCAGAAATTTTTTCATTTTTTATATAACCTGGAAGGCTGAATCGGATAGCTCATATTCAATATCTTGTGAATGCTTCCTAGACAAGAGATCGGCTTCTACATTGTCTTCAGACGAAATATAGGCTGCAACTACAATAAGTTTCTCTTTCCACACCAATTCCAAATTTTCTGTGCCAATCGGTTTAATTCAGGGAATTTACTCCCCCCATTTTATTAATGTAGGCAATTGCAGTTGTGTTATCAACGTGTAGCAAAATATCACAATCTCTTAATTCGCATGTAAGCAGTTTAAACCGAAGTACACAGCCATCTATTCCATTTTATTAATATGAAAAGATTTTTCCTCGTCACTCCATATATACCATGCTTGTTACAAAATACCACCCACCCTTTTTTGAAGCATCTGAAAAAATTTCCAACTCAAATTTCCGCGATAAAATAATTGGATTGAAGGAAGATAAAATATTAGTTTTCCACCATAGTAAATCATTAAGGATAAATTGTGGAATTTGCATAAACTTAAATATGACCCCTTGGATAATTTTAACGCTAAGTATTTTGCTCTCTCAAAATTTTTAATATGCACTCGACCATATTTAAGTGCTAGGCATGCTGCATTTACTTTACCTATAAATCTAGAGAAATATTGAATCGTGCAATTAGACATATTTTCTATTTTGTTTACCCATTCAAGGATATGATAGAGTTTTTCCTGGGGAAGTTCTATAATCATATCCCTGGTATTCAATACTAGCCCAAGAAAGGTACAACATTTGTTTGGGACAAGACTTTCTTAGATTTATGATGAAACCAAGTTTTTTTTGCAAAATGTCAATTGTCGCCTTAATATTTAATAAACAGTCTTCTTACGTATCTCCTATAAGAAGAAAATCATCGAGGTACACAACTGAAAGATGACCTCTTTACCTTAAATAATACAGGGCAGGCTTTAAGAGCTTCCTAAAAATCCTCGGAGCAGTGCACAAATCAAATGGGATACAAGTGTATTGATAAATATTATTTTCGAACTGAAACCTTAAATATTTCCTATAATTTTTAACAACTTTGATAAGAAAGTATGCATCCTTTAAATCTAGTGATGCCATATAACAATTTGACAGAATCAAACAAGAGCCTCGGAAAATATAATATGCGAATATCAATAGAAAGGTAACTGCAATCAGCCAATCAGGAGCCAATGTTAACGATTGTACATTAGTAATTGTAAACATAATCGAGATAATATGACCGAATGATTTTATCAATAAACATCAATTTTAGTAATTGCATCAGTGTTGTCGATGTGAGGATAATTATCCGATTTTCGGACACTTTCGCTAACCGGATAATTTTTCGATCGAATAACTTTTCGAGTGTTTTGAAAAAAGGATATATCAAATGGCTATTGTATTGGGGGATTTTTACTATTGACTAGGTTCGAAGAATTTTGTTTAGACAGCTGAGTTTGAATTATAAATTCGGATTATTTTTATTTTTGAATCGACAACACTGGACTGCATTCTATTTGATGTTAGCTGTCATTTAAAATCAGCTTCTATATTTTTAATATTT
Source organism: Lochmaea crataegi (assembly GCA_947563755.1). Classification (NCBI taxonomy): domain Eukaryota; kingdom Metazoa; phylum Arthropoda; class Insecta; order Coleoptera; family Chrysomelidae; genus Lochmaea; species Lochmaea crataegi. The sequence goes on along the minus strand of OX387434.1, from coordinate 28,659,166 downwards.
TTATACGTTATTATTTTCTTCATAAATTATAGAACAATCTGTCTTTATCAGGACGTATTCATTTTTGGAATGTGTTCTATTGTAATGTGAAACTTAACAATGTTGATTGAATAATGGTATATAATATAACTGTTGGGTTTGAATAAAGCAAACGAAGTAAAGTTGAAGTAGAACAGCATTTAATATATATATATTTCACAAATCACAGAGCATTATTGCCATCCACTCTTGTTTATAACAACAACAACTAAATATATAAGATCTAGATAATTGGTAGTGGCGAGGTGTATATTCCATTATTAACACTTTGGCTGTTCTTAAGAAAAACGAATTTTTAAACAACACAACGAACATTGGATAATTAACAAATTCTAAATATACTAAATTGGTCACACTATTGATTTTAATTAAATAAAAAGTTAACAAACGGCTGGATTCAACGTCTCTACTCCAAAAGATCCTGATGTGTAAGCAGATTCGACTTTGTTGACATATCTTTTGACAGTTGACACATATGGTTTCGATAATTGGCCCTCGATTCAAAATATCGATTGTTACAACAAAAATATAACTACAGGGACATGGACACGCCCAACTAGGCTCTTGTTTGCTTCTGTCGACTGTATATGAAGTCTGATGTTCATTTTCCAAACAACATAATATACAGCATTATACTGATACACAAAACAACAATTATAAATTATAATCTGCCATCTCATAGACTGTCGGGTACAAAAAAATCAACAGATTATGCTGGTATTAGACTTCTCAACAAATTACCAGTTTATATCTAAATAGAAGAATATATATAATAGTCAAAAAGACTGTTTTAGATTTAGCTCTATATTTAGAATCTTTTACAGTTGAAGAACGTCTTTAGGTGGACCCGTATATATAGGAAGAACAAGAAAATCTACTTTGGCTTTTGAATTTTTTATATATTTATATTTTTTAAATGTTTTATTGCACTTGCATATATTGATTTTATGAATATTGTTAATAAAACTCTTTATTTTTATAATTTTTATATGTACCATTAGTCACACATTTATTTTACAGAACCTATAAATTTTTAATTATGATATATACAGCCTGGGCCACAGAAAATAGTCCTCCCCGATATTTGGCAGTATTCCTTAGATTTTAAAATACTGCCAAATATCGGTGTGGACTGTTTTCTGTGGCCCACTCTGTATAGCAAAACAGTTCTTATGTGACAGGACACCATGCACACTTTCCGCAAATTGTTTGTGTCATTTTCTGCGTTCCACTTATAGCACAACGAGCACATCTCCTTTGAGTTTGAAATAGCCCTCTTTATAGTTTGTTTTATAAGTGATGACAAACAGTCGTAGGACATGATGAAAACTGAGCCAATCACAATTTGTATATTCACTTTCAATCAGCACTGGTAACTCTTTGATGTGCTGAGAATGGTCTCAATTACTACTGCACAGTGACACGTTAACCCACCTCTTCTGAATTCTCTGTGGATTTAATTTTTACTCATCACCTTTTTCGGGGCATTGTCTGTAACAACATAAATAATCAGTAATTTATGGGTACTTACATTTGCAATTATAGACATAAAATGTAGAAATGTGTGAAATATTTTTTATTGTTTTCATTAGTATTTTGCAACACAATTATACAGTGTGTCTACTTAAGTTCAAACCATATGGAAAACTTTTTTATTATTAGTTTATGAAAAAATTTATTCTTGATAAAAAGTTCTGCATGGTTCAAAACTTAAAATGCCACCATCAGATACCAATTTTTTCAAGGCATATACGAGGTTTGTAAAAAAATAGAAATTTTACTCAAAAGTAAAGTACCTTTATTTTTCACAATACAGAAGAATGTTATAGAGTAAAGTTATTTTGAATTGAAATTTATATTCAAATATGCAATTACAGCCATTTATCATGAAAATTCAGGTTTGGTGATTATTTACACTTGACAGAGTTGGTTAGAATATAACTAAAAATAATTTATAATGTAAAACGTAAATAATCACCAAACCTGAATGTCCATTCTAGGTGGCTGTAATTGCATATTTGAATATAACTTTTAATTCAAAATAACTTCACTTCGTATCATTCTTCTGTAAAACCATTAATAAAAAAGTTTTCCATATGGTTCCAACTTAAGTAGACACACTGTATAATGATATTGAAGAAACTTACCTTCAACCAAACATAGCACCAGCTACGCGAAATACTTATTTTTCCCTTTGTTTTAGCTAAAACCAAGCATAAAGGGTAACCTAATGCAAATAAACAAACACTCCATTTACATAAACTGAAATAATTTACCACGTCGTCCCTACTCTAAAGACTTTTGACCCGTTAGCTATACTAGCGCCACCAATTTAACACCTTTCGACGGACACTTTTTATATACAGAGTTTGTGCTCCTTATATCTAGTCTCCATGCTCTTGATTTTGTATTTTTTAAGAGCTTTTCTGCACACCCTGTATATTTTAGCAAATATTGTAAAAATACAAGTTTTTATTTCACTTTTTACAAATATATAAAAAGTTTTATCCCGAAAGAAGTTTTCTTTGTGATTTTAACTCAAAACAACCCACAAGTGTTTTTTGATATAATTATTGCAAAAAAACTTCACAAACATTATAATTAATAACTTTATTGATCTTCAAACTATTATTTTGGAAATTAATTATACCACAATTATTATAGATATTAATTTTGACTGCACAAATGTATGTTATAAGATATTTTAATCTATATTAAAATCTGTTCTATATCTAATGAAAAGTGTGAGTTTAATGAGAGTGCGGATGTGGATGCGGAGGCGAATTGAAGGTTCAAAAACAACCTTTTCAAAGCCAATAATTTGCTCCAGCAGAGAAATGTATCTCTTTATATTTAAATTAGTGTACACGTAATACGCATGACCAATTTCATAAACAGTTTATTCAACGAGCCCTTGAAAGTTCAAGATAAATTTGCAAATAAAAGGATGTGTAAAGAGGAATCATTTTAAAAATGTATATTTTCCAATTAAATTTGGTGTTGAATATTTTTTAACGAAATGTTCAGTATGAATCAGTCACAGCCAAATCGCTCCGAATCTACTGGACCGATGAATTTGAAATTTGGTTACATTTCTCTGCTGCCCAAAAACAGATGTGTAACATAAACGAATAAATTTTGAATATGGGGGTACATTTTTGGGAGCAGATCGGGAAATCAAAATATAATTTCGAATTAAAGAGTTTGAGGACCTAAAATATGTTCTTGTGTCTCACAATAATTTTTTAGACAGGCCATAACTCTAAGATGGTTAAAGATAACTCCATGAAATTTGGTATGAAGCAAGTGGACGAACTTTTCAATATGGCGAATACCTCATTATGTCAATGTCGTCATCGGGGCAGCTATGACAGCATGTCAATATCAAATGTATGGAGCGGAGATCGTCTGAAAGCTTATGATATGTTACCATGTAATACCCTTAGTAAAGTTCATCCAAAATCAATTGCAAGACCGACGAACACGTGTGCCGACTTTTTCCTTTGATTAGGCATATGACGGTATATGCAAATCAAAGAAAAAAGTCGGCACTCATGGTCGTCGCATCTGCAATTAATTTTGGACAAACTTAACCTATATAAACTTCATTTTATAAGCACGAACATGCTTGTAGTATTTTTAGTTCTGTTTTAAGCTGCGAAATCCTTAATATCATAGTTGTACATGTATTTGCTTGTAGTCGTTCTCTTTTAGGTCGCGAATAGAATTCAAAGAACTCGTTCAAGTTATAAATATCGTGACGTCGCAACACTGATTCTAATATTACTATTTCCAAAGGACGAAGATTAAGAAATTCAATTTTTATGCACCAAAAACAGATAAAATGCCCTAGGATTTGAAACCTCATTTTTTTTTGTTTTATGCGGTTAGTATATAGTTAATATAGTACGTGGATCCCGTTTACCTAATTAAATCTATGACGGTTTTGGGGGATCAAAAGGGTTTCTCATTTTCTTAAGATTTTTTTTTCCGAATCCATGACATATCGTAACGTCGACAGTTCGTAACCACAGCTTTTCGTAACGCCAACATTTAGTTTTTTTTGGCAAGTTTAGCGTGACTGGACTTAGACAAAAATGCAGACTTAGACTACTTTAAAGTGATAATTCAGGTTAAAAAATTTAAAAATAAAACTTAAATATTTTTAGTTGTCATATTAACAAAAATATATGCAAAAAGTGGTCTTGAAAAAAATACTACTATTTTTAGTGTAGGAAAGTATTATACAAGGTATGCAATAGTTATTTATGTATCAAGGGAATTATGAGAATGCTAATTACAAATGGCAACAGATTTCAATCCCGAGGTTCTTAACATCCAATAACTCACGTGATAGATAATGACTTTTATTTCATACTAAATGAAATACGAAAACCAAATTTTGTTGATTTTCAAAATCAAACGAACGTTGTTTAAGAATTAAGCATGCATGATTACCATGGATATGAGGGCAAAGGCGGCAATCTCCACTTTTGGACGAAATTGAGTTAAATACAGAATATTTTAGAATTTTTCGCGCTCTTTCTGAATATGTGGTTTGCGAGTATCAAAAACGGCTATAACCCATTACAAAACTGCGTTGAAACGTCGCCTGAGAATCAAACCCGGCAATCTCCAAGGCCCGTTCAGGATCAAAGCCGGCAATCTCCGTTCTGGCCAAACAGAAGCCAGATGTTTGTCGTGACTCGTGACTGAATCACCTGTTTCGGATTCCGATTGTCAATTCAATTCGTTTTGTTCGCAATAATTAGAGTACGGTTTGTTAAATGCCGATGAAGTTGTTGAGTTTTTTTTAATTCAATAATAATTATTGGAATGGAAAGTGTTACAACGCCTGTTGAAAATAATGAAGCTCGTGAAAGGCTTCGAAAGCCCTCTACTTGGAAGCAAAATATACGTAAAAAGAAAAGGTATGTTAGATTAAAATGTCCATTTTTTTTGTTTGTTTACTTTGTAGCGTTTTTTGTAGTATAGCAATATTACTGTGTATAAAGTCTGTAAATTATAAAAGTTTTGGAATTTGCTGTAAATTCTTTGAGTTTTGAAACTTCGTGGAAACTATTTTCCTTATAATGACATATGGTTTTTTTCAGATATTCTCCACATGAGTTGCCAGAATATCCTACTTGTGGGCATAAATCAAAGGCTTATCAATGTAGTACTTTAACAATGGGAGACATTAAAAGTTTTCATGACGCATTTTACGCCATACCTAATAAAATGAAATTTTGCAATGTTCAACTACCTAAACGTCGCCGTCCATCAAATTACCAACATACAGCAAAAGAAACTTCTGTGAGATGCTTTATTAGAAAAAATGTTTCTGTGCCAGCAGACTTTTTTGACAGTATTACATATTACAAAACATCGTCTAACATACGTCATGAAATCGTTCCTAAGAACAGGTGAAGCACATTCAGAAAAAAGAGGAGGTGACAGAAAAACAGCAAAGTTCGAAGGGAAACAAATTGCTGTCCAAAGATTTATTAATTCGTTCAAAAGCATCGAATTAAATTATTTATCTTCGGATTTGTCTATAACAAAAATGTCAAAAATGTACAACAATCAGTGTTCTCCAGAAGAAAGTGTGAAGCCGTCATACTTTCGAATGATATTCAATACGAAGTACAATCTCAGCTTTAGTACTCCCCGGACCGACGTATGCTCCACGTGTATAGAACTCGCCGAGAAGATTAAGAGATCTACAGATGAGGGGAGAAGAATAACTTAAACGTTGAGAAGAATGTTCACAAACGAAGAGCAAATGCATTTTTTCAGCTGCTTAAAGAAACTAAGGATAATTTGATAACATTATCTTTCGATTGCCAGAAGAATCTTGTACTCCCCAAGGTCCCAGATCAAACTGCTTACTACTCAAGGCAACTGTACCTGTACAATTTTACCGAACCTTTGGTATCAAATCTGGCAAAATCCAACAGTCAGTATCAAACAAGGCATTCTCCATTCAGTTTTTTCTAATTTTTCCAAAAAAGATAAAAAAATTAGGTAATGAGTTTAGCATTTTCTTTCATTAGAAACTTCGCGCGCAGTGAAATATATATACACTAATATGGATGTAGCACTTTTTTGCGCTTTATTCAAAAGTGAACATGGTGGAGATTGCCGCCTTTGATACTAGGGCCCACATATATCAACTGACAAGTTTGTAAATATTTTTCAAATTTATTAATTCGTGAAAATTAATGAAAGCGTGGAGATAATTGAGATTTCAGGTGATTTGTTGCAAAAGGCTGAGAAAGCTCGTACCGAACTACTACCGACAAAGTCGGAAGCAAACTATAAAAAAGAATATGACAAATTCCTGCAGTGGCTTACTTTCGAGACATGGTATGTATTTATTCTTCTACGTTCTAGTCTAAGTAGATTGGTACAGTCCTTATTCTCTTTGGACTAAGTGGTCAATGTTAAAATTAATGATGAGAATTTATAATGATACAGATGGGAGTAAGTTTCACGAACTGGAAACGTTTCTCAAACGAAAAAGTAAAGGCTATGAGCGGAAAAAGTCTCCAGTGTTCAGTCGGGATATTTTCAAATTTTTGAAGAATGCTTCTGATTGAGAACACTTAGGTACTACATAAGGTATGTAATGCAAACTGTAACGATGGCACATTTATTGGTCTGTTTTACAGGTAGTTCTGATTATAGGTTATTTCGGGGGCTGTAGAGGTCAAGAACTTTTGAATATGAAGATTAGTCACATTGAAGATAGGGAGGCTCTGTTATGGTGGTTGACATACCTAAAAAGTAAAACAGATATCCGTGCGTAATTTATAATTGTAGAAGAAAACGAGTTCTCTGCATTGAGTCTGGTGAGGAAGTATATGTCTTTGCATTCGTTGGGTCCGGAAAGATTTTTTCTAACGTGTCGCGAAAAGCTTTGCACAGTTCAGCCCGTTGGGAAAAATACATTCGGTAAAATCCCAAGCAAAATTGCTAGTTTTTTTGGATTTGCCGAATCCAGAGACTTTCACGGGACATTGTCTACGAAGCACTTCTGCGACTGCCTTGGTCAATGCAGGAACAAATATGACAACATTGAAGAGACATGGTGGATGGCGAAGTTCAGCGGTAGTAGAATGATATTTGGCCGACAGCATGTAATTGGAAGGTTAAAACTGCAAGAATGTTGGCTGGCATCTCAGATGAAACAAGGGAAACATCAACTTCATGTTTGACTACATTCATAAACAGTGACAACAGTTCAATGGAGAATCCTTGCAATTCGGGAAATAATTTCAGTGGAAAATTCGAGAATAGTCGGTTTGTTTTTGTAAATATATTAGAGGGAGTTAAAGATTTATAACTTCTTAGTATAAATCCCAAGGGAGTTATAACCATGTTTATAGTTACGGTAACTAAGGGTTTATTTGTTTATAATGTATCATTATGAAATAAAATGCATTTTTGTCTAAATCCGGCGTTTCGAATTACACAGTTACGAAGAACTGTGGTTACGAATTGTCACCGTTACGAATTGTCCGTTACTATTTGTGGTGTTAAGAACGATAACGTTAAGTAACGATATATCTTGTCACCCTTTTTTCTGGAATAAAACCGTAAATTGTTCTAAAAAATTAATGAGTATCTATAATTGATAAGAAGTCTTTTTGATAAAAAACGTCTAAGATGTATTTATTTTTTCTAGATACACAAAAAGTAATAATACACAAACTTTCTTTTTATTTGGTTGCACTCTGTCACAATAAAATATGAACAGTACGTGATTAGATTTAGAATAAATTACTCCAAAGTCTTAATGTGAGAAAGTAAACAATCTCTATTAAAGATAAAATAGAAAATCCGGTAAACAGTCCTAGGAGGCCACCAAAATTCGAAATAAGATCGGAAAATCCATACAATTCGTGTCTTTCCTTCGTCTCGACGTAGCTCTTCTTGAAATATAACAATAAAATTGAATACTGATGACTGAAAATAAAAATTCAACATTAATAATCAACAAAAAAAAATTAATTGAAAGTAAACTCAGTAAGCACCTGAAGAAATTTCAGTGACAAAATAATTGGCAAGGTCAAATTTCAAATGAAAAAGTCTACTTTGCTCAGTAAATATCACATGTCTTCATGATACAATTGTGATGCTTTGTAAAAATAAGAGTAAACCGTGATGCTGTACTGCAGCGACAATTTTTGGGTACCTAAGTGGATAGAAATGTCGTGGCGAAAAACTTTTATCTTAGTTTCACTTCAATAGGAAGCATATTTCTATTATTTTTTTCACTTCTCACTGAATTTTGTACTGCTCTACCCCTTGTTCAGCAGAAATGATTCCTTGTAGGTATTTTTTGGGTACTCCAAACTTTCAACTCTATTGAATGTCTATTTTTAAGTACTTTGCAAAACAACTCCCTTTAGGTTCAGTTCTGGAAACAAACGGATTATTGAGGTTGAAATCGTCGTACCCAAAAACATCTCAATCCAAAATTTGCAGACCAAAATTAGGGATCAATCTTCAAGTCCCCATATTAAAAGCAAAATGAGTACTACTACTACTACTACTAATTTAGTCAGTCGAACCTTGGCCAAGGAAAACTCAAGCCAAGGTTCCGGCACTGAGGCCACTGGCGGGCCCATTGTGCCATTCCTTCTATTTATGCATCCATGAAGCCGAGTCCCTCGATGAAGGACCCAATACTCTTCAATGGATGCCTGCTTATGACCCAGGGTGCCATAACAGGGACTCCGAAGATTCGCCTTCGTAGCACAGCCCAATGTGGACATACGAGGAGAACATGGTCCGACGTTTCGTCAGCCATGCCGCAACCCATACATAGGGGACTGTCCTCCAAACCTAGGTTACAGGGGTGTTTCTTCAGACAGCAGTGCCCTGTTAGGAGTCCTGCTATCTTCATAAACCTACTCCTTGGTAGTTCTAGAGCAGCTCTAGCATGTCCATCAGTCCATCCCCTCAATAGGAGCTTGGACTGCCCGAAACCCTGTAGAGCCTTCCAGTGAGCGAGTTGCTGATTTCGCATCCAGTTCCTCGTCTCCTTACGGATTGTTTGTTTTGTAAGGCCCAAGGTCGGGCCCGGGACGTTAAAAGGGGTAGCCGCCCCTTCCACAGCCAGCGCGTCCGCCCCTTCATTGCCTTCAAAACCAGAGTGGGCCGGAATCCATTCTAGCCACACTGTGTTCCGCCTCGCTAAGTCAGCAAGGCGTTCAGGACATTCAGCAGCAAGCCCTGAGTTGATGGTATATCCACTCAGGGCCTTGATTGCCGCCTGACTGTCGGTGTATATGGTTATGCGTCGGTCCGCATAACCTCTGTTTAGGTTTATCTGCGCACATTCCAAGATACCGTATACCTCAGCCTGATATGCAGACACACCCTTACCCAATATGGAACACAGACTTGTGTCTTTGGGTTCGTGGAGTAAATTCCAGCCCCCGCCCCATCTCTGGAGCATGAGCCATCTGTGTACCAGACGATCCCATGAGGCTGTGAATTTCCCTCTCGTTCCCAGAATTCTCTATACCGGATCTTCACCCTATAGGGGGTTACGAAGGAGTACCTGCGCAGACAGACATCAGCCGCTCGAGCCAGAACAGGGACATCTCCCAGAAGCCTGAGCTTATTGACGTGCCTGCACCCTCCCTCGTTTCGCACATATCCCAAACTTTTCAAGCGTAGGAGTACCCACCCAGCCTCAGCCTCGATCACATGGTGAAGAGGCCGAAGTTCAAGAATCACCTCCAACGCAGCAATTGGTGTAGTTTTCATGCAGCCAGTCGCCCCCAAACCGACCACCCTTTGGAGGCGTGCCAGTTGCGACCTAGCCGTGGCCAGGGTTACCATAGGCCACCAGACCAGAGCCGCGTATGTGAGCATCGGCAGCTTGATCACTTTATAGAACCACAAGATCGTCTTGGGGGTTAGTCCCCATTTCGGACCAATGGCTCTCCTACAGGCCCAGTACGTGTTAGTCACCTTGCCTAGGCGACAATCAAGGTGAGCCCTCCATGTCAGCGACTTATCCAGGATCACTGAGTACCTATCCAGGTTAAATTGTTATATCGCGAACATTTAAATGCAACAAATTCTATCTAATGAGAAAGTAGTTTAATTGGCCGTCTAATTTCCGTGGAAAATTCTTTTATTTGTATGTTTCTGTATACAATGATAAAATAGACTCCGATGCTGTTAAAATGAACGCAATACTGTTTATTTAGAAAACAATAAATCCAAAACTGACTTCCAAACGTTCCACTGCTCATTGATAATACAAAATATATTTAATATCTTCTTCCCATCTCAATACTTGTTAATAGAGACGTATTTAAATTTTAAAACAATATCTGGCCGGAAATTTAATTCATGAGCATTTTCACCATTTAGAAACGACGAAACTTCCACCAACATTCGAAATCCATTATACTTTCCAAAAATATCTCGCATGTATTATTTTTAACTAGGTCGCCAGCACGTCCCGGAATAGCGTTCTTGAAATCTATTAAAACAACTAAATTAACGAAATGAACTTGTTGCTATTCCGGCAATTTAATTGCTTCGCTAATACAACCAAATTGGGTTGAATAAAAACCGAATTAATTCGATGCTTACTATTATTTGACATGATCGTATTGATTTACCAGAATTCAAAAATCAACTCGATGAAAACTCGACGCCAAGACATTTCTCCCAACTAGTTAACATTGGTTCCGAAAGAAGAAGAGAAAAAGAAGGGATAGATAGAGTCAAAAGGGGAGAAGAAAATACCGAGTATGAAGAAAAAAGGAGACGCAGGGAACGAAAGATAACGTGAGAAAGAGGGAAAGAAAATGAGGTAAATATATGTAAGGAGGAAGTAAAAAGAAGAGAGAGGGGGGAAGGAGGAAGGTGGAGGTAGATAGAGAAAGTCGGGAACTGACAGGAATATGGAGATGTAGAGGTAGAAGGATAGTAAAGAAGGGAGTGGTGAATAGATGTAGAGAGAAATAGGAGTGGATAGGAAGAGAAATAGAATGAGAGATATATATTGAGAGGAAAAGGAAATAAAGTAGAGATGTATATAGAGGAATAGAGTGGATAACAGAGAAGTAGAGAACTAGAGGAAGTATGGGAAGGAAGAGATACAAAGGGTAGTGGTGACAGGAAGATGAAAAGGAAAAAATAATAAGTGGTAAATGTTGGTGGAGTGAAGTACATAGGAGAGGTATATAGAGGAAGGTAGGGGAAGACAAGAAAATGTCACAAAAACTAACATGTGAATTTTTAGAATTTCCAAAAAGATTTTGGAACTGCTCGACTTTATCTATAGGCTATTCAACGAATATACGACCATTTCGGATTATAGGTGATAATAAATATTTAGCTGGGCACCCGCAACCGCATTAAAAAAGTACGAAAGCAAATCCCTACTCAATGATTTGTTTATTGTAAATTTCATAGCCAATCCAAATAAAATTCACCAATTCATTTCTGGAAAAGTAACTTAGAGGTATTATTGTAGTAAGTAGATATTATATCAATATCGTCTAGTACAGATTGGGATTTGAAAGGTATTATGTTTAAGCCCCGAAAATGTCGAGACGTCCTTCGGATGTGAGTACATTTATATAATGTACACGCTTATTTTTTGCCGAGAAAGACAATGGAGGCCCTCTGCTACCAGCTTTATCTGTATATAAACGTGTGTATTGGTGGAACATAAATGAAGTCGGTATTGAAAACTGCGAAAAATGGAAACAATGAAAAAAATTTTGAAAAATATAAACGCCGCCAACATCCGGACTGTCGATTTTCCCAAATTTGGAATTTGTAACACTATATTATCTAAAATGCGCGAAAAAAAATAAAGGTAGTATAAAAAAATTTAAATTTCTAGATAAAGTCTTTGGAGAATTTAGAGACATAAAGGGTTTACATTCAAAGAATTTTCAAGAAATTATACCAACTTTAATCAAAAGTATTCTTCATTTGGATAGAACTTGTATTTTGACTAAATGTAGCACACAAATAATTTAGGAGGACGAAAGTATAAAATTCATCAAACATATTGATGTCCAAGGAAAAAAAGACATAATTGTGCATGCGGGCGGAAAACATAGTATTGTTCTTGAAAGAGATCTCTTATTTTCGTCATATTTGGCCGATTACCACGATACTATGAATACGGAAAATATAAAATGGTTGGAAAAGAAACTTTTACCAGTTCTTATCATAATTAACAGTATATTATGCAACAAGCTCAGAATCATGCAACTCTTACTTTCGGCTCGTGCAGCAAAGTTTCATACTAGTGCAAAATAACCAGTTTGTGCGAGTTTCATACTCATCCTTTCTCCGTGATTCACGTCTAATATACTAAGTATAAACATTGATGGAAAGAAATAGGCTGATATCTCTCATTTTGTATACCTACAGGACAAAGAAGTTAGAGCGCGTTGGTACAACTGCCTCGACATTGCCGGCCATAAATTTAATTCTGTTACTTTCGCAGATTTTTTATACCAGTAGATCAATTATAATTCAATATCGCTCTCGCTTTCCATACTAACTTTGTAATTAGGGGAAGGTGACCTGTGATGGCACTCCTTATTCTTTTTTTTCATAACTTTAGAACTAATTGGAATATAATTACAAGATTTGACGAGAAATTTTGTTATCATATGTTGTCTTCATTTGTACGTAATAAACTTTTTTGTTCACTTCCCATTTGGAGTAAAACATAAAGTTTAAAGAAAAATCTAGGGGCCAACATAGGCATATGCTATCTCATTATGGCCCCCTTTATAAAAATTGTAAAAAGTCGATTTTTATAAAAAAAAATCTTAGTATTTTTCAACTAAAAGACATTTAAAACTAAAACAATTGTATTAAAAAGATATGTATTTCTTTTATAATTAAAAAGGACAAGAACTACTTTTATTAGCAACAATAAAAAATATAAGGATACATTTCACATAAAAAAAATTAAACCCAAACTTTTTAAAAAGGAAAGGGAAATGAAATTTTTTTGAATTCCAAAATTAAAAACGCTTTGCTGGTTGACAAACACATCACAAGTAAAAGTCTTTGTTGACCTAGGAGCATCAGCACATACGCAGTGACACCAGCAGTTACAACTCTGCCACTTTAGCCAGAATTCTTCAGGACGAGAACGAGAACGAGAAAAGAGCTCGTTGCAATACAGACACGCTGCATCTGATTGATTACTATCGCTCTGTTCATGCACAACTTCCTCATCACTATCTTCTTTTATTTTTTTTTACAATTCTTCTGTTTTGTTGTTTTGCTGTTTTCCTTCTCTCTTTTTCTAATGCTTCCTTTGGAACTCCTTAATTTCTTCGATATCTGGCGTGCTGTTAATGACACCAGTCTTTTCACGTTTCCTTTTCCTTGGAGTTAATTTTATTGTTGCCTTTGGGAGAGGGGACATTTTTTCAAATTGCTCTCTACTTATACAATATTTCGACGTGCTTGCAACATGGTCACTCGCGTTTCCCTGGGAAGTCAGTAAGATTTTTTCCACTGGAGTACCGCTAACATGCTGAGTTTTTTGTGGTCTTCAATTTCACTATGCGATTGCTCTTCACTATTTGAATTTATAGTCTGTGATTCATCTTGCGTGGTTTCCAACTCCCTATCTGTTGTTGAAGCAGCTGCAAATTCCCAGTCCTCAAAAACATCTGGATTAAATGGATGTGTACCAGTTTTTTCAAAAAAACTTATTACATTTGACGGAGTCGCAGCCTTGAGGTATGCATTATTAAAAATTTTTGTTACTGGTAAGTGCGTCACAGTCCGTCTTGGGTTATCTCTCATACATTTTTGAATTTCTATATTATAAATAGTGGTGCAAAAAAGCCAACATCAATGGGTTGGACGCGATGGGAACAATGGACCGGAAGACAAAATAGTATAATTCCATTTTCCTTACTATATTCCAGAACTTTCAACCCCTTGTGACTTCTACGCCCATCAAGGATTAAAATCACTTAATTTTCGTTCGATGCTTTAACGTACAAGACAAAGCTTTAGCCACTTAACAAATGTTTCAGTGTTTATCCAGCCATTGTCTTGGCAAAATGCGACACTTCGTACTGGTGCTCCATCCAATAACTCGGCTTTAAATCGTTTCCGCGAAAAAATAAAGGCGGGAGGAACAAATGTTTCTATGGCGTTCATACAACGCACAGCAGTATAATTTTGTCCATGCTCAGCACTGCTTCTAATTCCAATTTCTTTCCGTCCTCTGGTTACAAGAATTTTGGTAGACTTCGTAGGAACTGTGCTCATCCCTGTCTCGTCAACATTAAAAATATTTTATTTCCAGGAGATAACTCATATTTTTCCATAACTTCTCCAATGGAGCGGAAAAACAACTCAATGTTTTCTTTATTGAATGCCTGTGCTCTTGCGATAGATGTGTGCTCAGTTATAGTTCGGTTCCTTGCGAAAAACTCTTTCAGTCAGTTCCTACAAGCCATACCCTTTTCCCTATCAAATCGGTGGTTAATTTTAGGCTTCTCGGCTATTTGGAAAATAAGCTTTCTTAACTTTGTGCTGGTAAGTCCAAAAAGTCTGGTTTCTACATTAATAACATGCCTTGCAATTTCAGCTTCAGCATCAACTTCAAATGTAGGCTTATGTCCACCTAAATATCATTTGCTACTGCCCTGTTCATTCTTAAACCTCCTACGCAGTGTCGTTCGTGGTACTTTGAACGTTTTTACGGCAGTTGTATAGCCCATTGTTTAATTTCGTTTCACTAAGGGACAAAGTAAACAGAAATTGGCAGAACGAAAACCATTTGATTCCGTAAAAGTTCATCCAGCTAAATTCTAAATGGTTGATCAATTCTATTATGCTGTCAATTATTTCGCGCAGCCAACCAACGTTCAATCCTCAATATCAAGGAAACGCATATAAACTGTAGCTTATTAATACCAACTTAAAATTAGCACAACATGGCGGCCATGGGTAGGCAAAGTGGGGAGTCATTTTGGATATATGGGAAACATATGCTATTGGAAGTCCAGGGATTCCAAATTCGTGGTCACTACAGATACGAACGCAAAATGCATTTTTGTACTCATTGCTTTTAAATGCATATTTTACAGTTATTGCCGGAAAGTGTATTTTACGCATCCGGATGTTTTTTACTTTTCCATAATTTGCTATAAACAGTTGGCAACGAAAGTGTCAATCATAGGTTATGTTACACACAAAGTTTTGACAAATTTTATTTCAACAATTTCCAAAAATCAGTTTAAGAAATAGCACAAAACGAACAGTTATTGAAAACACGAACATTTATGGGGCAATTAATACAGGATTTAATTTCTACACCTGTGGAAAGTGTCAAATAATTTAAATTTGACATTTGTACATATATCATACGGTATCCGCCAAAATAAACAGTACCGAAACAGAAAGTGCTGTGGAGTTGTTTATGTAATATGGATTTGTCATATTTGACTTAATTGTCATTAGTTGATATATTAATAGTACGCTGCAGTTAAATTTGATTTAAAAATGGTTCTAACAACGGAAGAAAAAGTGTTTTTGGTAGAGCATTATTTTTGTTCATACGGAAAATAGAATAATTTCTCGGGGAACAGACTTCGAATATCCTTCTCATTCACCTGATCTGACGCCACCTAACGCATACATTTGGGGCATAATGAAGGACAAAATATTTCACTCGTAAAATCCGCCGGCGAATATTGCCGAACTACGGGAAAGAATACAAAATATTTTTCGGCAGTTACATCAACCACTTTTTATAAATATGTTTATTGACTTACAAAATCGATATGAAGCTTGTTTGCGTCGAAATGGTGAACATTTTGAACACTTACATTACAGAAATTAAAAATTAATTTTCATTTTTATTTTCGGTACTGTTTATTTTGGCGGATACTGTATTATAACATGTTACCAACTGTCAATAGAAAAATAATTTAAATAAAATTTATATGTAAATTTTATTTTTAATTTAAATTATTCGTTACAAAAAACAATGTACCTAACTTCTTTGGGAAGGAATATTTCGCGTCCGCACTAAATGCAGCACTCCCGTCGGTCGTACTGCAAACAAAGTGCGCATGCGAAAAATTCTACTTCCCAAACACGTTAGATAAATAACTATTTAAAATAGTAATTTTTTACATCAGTTACTTCCCGGATTCATTTTTATTTCATAGAAACCACCTTAAACGCAGTTATAACTAGCAAACTCGATGGTACACTAACCGGCGAATATTGAAGGTCCCCAGGTCCCCAGTAAATAAAATAGGCAACCAAAGATACATAACAGGAAATAAAGTAACAGGGCCAACACAGGCACAAGGTCGTCACAGGTCACTTTCCCCTAATGCAGATTTATAAAAAGTAACTATGTTGTTGTCTCTGGTAACTATGAAATTATGCGTACAAAAACGACCACTGACATGACATTTTATCGCGACTGTCGAACGACACATTTTGGAATAACCTATTTTAACTTCGCCACATTTAACGTGGACCAGATACGAAATAGTTAAAAGCGCATTTGTTTCCTGGTAACTCACATATTATAGAAATTGATGCGAGTAGAAATTGTGTATAAAATATGGTGACTATTATTGAATTTATGCCGGTGAAATGAACGTTATTCGAGGTTGTTTAATAATTCCTACCAAAAATCTATTTTAATTGAATTCCCTTTAGAGTATCATTAACGCCCATATTCGCCGTTTTTTCTTCTAAGCGAAGCTTCCGTAAGCCCGCTCAAAACCTAAGCCTAGCTTAAATTTTTGCATTATGCACCGCATAACAATAAGTATGGCTCAGCTAAGCGTAAAGTAAAAACTTGGCAACATTGTACTTTTCAGGGGATTTCATTTTATGTCAAGTATCAACTGTCAAAGTATGCGTGAACTGTAACGGTGAACCGAATGTTTGGTTTTATCAGAGTTTTATTCACAGCACACGTTTTATTTGGTATTTACGATATTTACTAAAGTTGTTGAGGCCGGTATTTTGATATTTGTAGAGAAATGAGTGGAAAATTAAGAGTTCCAAGCTTTACTACTTCGGAGAAGTTCCACATATTAAGAATTGTAGCAAATAAATATGCATCCATAATAGAGGATAAAAAAACCAATAGGGCTTCTGCAGAGAAAAAGGAAAATACTCACAGATGACTTCAATGCGAGTTCATCTACGGGTATATTACGAAGTACGGTTTCCCTGAAAAAATGCTATGAAAATAGAAAAAAGGGCTTCGAAAAACATTGGCTGATGAAAAGAAGGAAGTAACTCTCACTGGCGGAGACCTACCACCAAAAATAAAAAGAGACGAGACAGATGAACTTCTGATGTCAATTATAAACAAAAATACATTGATGGGTTTCCATAACAATTTCGATGATGAAAGCTCTATTGTGTATAGAGACCCTAATGAAAATAATGTGGAATTTTATATAGCACATGGGGATAGAGTAGAAAACATAGACACATGCCCAGGAAGGGAGACATTTCTGGTAAGTTGTATTGACGTTTTTTATTAAAAAATATTACCAAGAAATAAATTATTTGAAGCAATATATTTTTTAATTCATTTAAAACATGTATGTAGATACCTGCTTTATAATCTACCAATTTATTGTTTCTAGCCAATGGACAAAACTAATCAATCCATGGCTGCAAAGAAAGATGATGTTAATTGGAGAAAGTACAATGCTACAAATCTACAAGATCCTATCAGTCCAGCTTTACTAAATAATTTCACAACCTTGAAAAAAGACGACACCAATGGAAATGTAAGAATATTTAAATAAATGTCAGAAGCTATTCTATAATACATTTTATATGGAACAAACAATAAGCTGCAATCCAAGCAGTAAGAATGTACTGTTTTTTGCCAATATCTATTTTATTTTGTTACCACCTCTCACAAATCTGAAGATAAAAGACAACAAACTTCACTCACTCTTGAAATTTTGTGATTTCTTGTGAACAATTGAATTTTTTACAGATGTCCAACCTTAAAACCTACACCAAAGAGCCGCAGAAGACCAACAACGGTAATAAAAAGTTTGACATCATCCGATATAGCCAAAAAATATGATCTACTCTTGGATAAGAGATTGATATTAATTGAAAAGCAGCTGAGTCATATGGAAGAAGAAAATGCTCTTTTAATAAGAAAAAGAAAATTAGAAATCGAAATATTAGAGTCGAGTCAAAAAAGAAAAATGTAGAGTATTAATAATAGGCAATAAACTAAGAATAATATTATATTTAGTATGAACCTATGTATTATATTAGTGAAGTACAAATAAATGTTAGTGGTTTGTATTCTGCCTTTATTTTGATTTTCTCCAAAAAATATAATTGGACATTGAAATAGGAGTTAATTGATATAACCAGTTAGTGTAAACTGACTTGGTTATAAGTATATTTCCTCCATGTTTGACTGGGAAACTTTTCATTTTCTTTTGAAATTTCACCATGACTAATATAATTACCACTACTTATTTACTTCAAAAATTTTATTTATAGATTTGCAAAATAATTGTCTATAATCTCATTTCTAAAATCATGCAATACATGTTCCTGTTGATTAATTGGATGTATGTCTCCTTGTTGAAACAAATATTCAAGTTCCTCCATATCAATGCCCACTAGAGGTGGGGGATCACCATCGTGCATTACTCTAGCAATGTTATAAAGTATTGATGTAGCTACTACTACTACTAAACCAGTTTCAAATTTGCATCGTAATCCATAAGACAAACAGGGGAATCTTCGTTTCCACACACCTATGGTACTTTCTACTGTATTTCTAGTGCGAATGTGAGATTCATTGTAGAGTTGTTGAGCCCTTGTGTTAGGATTTGCTAGCGGTGTGAGTAAATAGGATTTCAATGGATACCCACTATCACCTACAAATATAGAATGGTATAGTTGAGGGAAGTAATACACAAGGCAAGGAAACATCTGTACATGTCCTACATGTATGGATACAAATAATTCCAAAAATTCCTATTAAATGAAATTTTGGACACATGAAGAATGTACTGGTATATATAAGAGTACCTTGCTGATGTTGATTGAACTCCTCTATGAGAGCAGGGATGGACTAGCTGAATCACTGTAAGTCTTGAACTTTTTGAAGGTTACTTATTGAATGTTTATGTGCTAAATGCTCTAAACACTGTTCTCTCAAAAATAACTAAGTGGTGCACCCACTAACTTAAGTGCATTATGAAATACTGTAGGACTTTTTTCTTTCTAAGAATAGTGACTCATGCATAAATCCACAATAAAAAAATATGGAATATTCAATAATGGATTTACCCTAGTATACCACCAATACATACCTAAAAGAATGCCTGTGTCAAACTCCCCAGCCTCAAACCTACTCCTGAGCCTACTATGGCTAAAAATTGTAGAGTCATGGGCTGACCCTGGCCATCTGGATATTATATTAATTATTTGCAGATAACTATTACATACCACCTGCATATTTAAGGAGAAATACGATTTTCTATTTCTAAATATCTCTCCATCTTCACCACCTATAAGATTAATCAAATTCAGGTTAAAGCCAATTTGGATTTAATTTAGTTTCTCATTAATAAACTAACCGAAGTTAAATCTATGAATGCCAATTAAGTATGAGAACAATTTTACATCAATTAAATAAGATATTGCTGGAGAATAAATTAACCCAACTCACCTGGTGATTGAATTTTCACATGGGTGCCATCGACACAACCAATTACACGTGGAAAACCAGCTAATCTATGAAAATTAGTCTGAGAAGATATTTTTTCCTGATGTGTTGCTGGCATTTTAATAAAAATATTTCTTTTGCTGGCAATGGCTTCTGAAACTTTTTTGATGACCCTTGATACAGTGCTTTGGTCCATTTTCATAAAGTCGCCTATGTTGATTTGATGGCCATCACTGGCATAGAATGTAAGGGCAGTTAGCAATTGATTTATAAGTGTTATGCTATTATTCCTTAAAAAACGGTAATTTGTTTGTTAATATTTTCCTAATAAACATTATCTGCTGTATACCTAATTTCTTTGTGCAATTAGTCCATAACCCACTTTATTGAATAAGATCTAAATATATGATCAATAATCATAGCATTTTCTTCCCATAGGTATGAGGTAAGATCTAACCAACCACCTATAAATTAGATACATTTGTGAGTACTAACTATAAATTGTATTAAAATAAGGTATTTACAAGTCGTCTTCGAATTCTAAAGCATCTTTCATAAGCTCCAGCACATAAAGAGTAGTAGGCTTGGTCAGTCTGAATCTTCTATAGAAGGCCATATCATCCATCTCCTCAAAATAGTTGGGTCTCCTAAAAAGTCTTCGTGGGAATCCAAAATCTATAATATCTAATATATCATTGTCGTCTTCCTGCATGATTTGATCTTCTATTTCCATCATTATTCATGAAATTCTCCTTCCTTCTAATGTAATGCGAAACGACAAATATTTAAAATTTAAATTATTCACAAAACTTCACATTTATCTATGGACAAAACAAAGAATAAAATGTGAGGTTATTGTTATTATGTCTAAAATAAGCCTGGCTTTAAATATAAAGCCGCAGAATTTGGCCGCTAAAAGTTAAGCGAGCTTAACGACCTTTTGTGGATGTGGTGCATACAAAACTGATGTGTTAAGTGAGCTTAACCCTTATGCTTCGCTTATTGGTATGTATACGGCGAATACGGGCGTAAATGTAAGCAAATTCCAATTGAGAAAATCGATTTTTGTTCATAAAATAGCAATAAATAAAAACAGAATATAACAAATTATTTAAGGGATAAATATTGGGGGAATTCACAAGTGCATCTCTCAGTACAATTGTACTATTTTGTCGAAATCATCGTACTAAATACTAAACAGACGTATATTCGTGAAATAGGGTATAAGTAGTCGAACGTACCATATGATATTACGTACCTACATACTTACTGTGCAAAATCCAACTCTTTTTTAAGAGATTTGTTTGTGATGTCAAAATAGATGTTGTTGTAAGCCAACTCGGTGTCATAGTTAATTTCGGTGCAAGCTGGTTTGCATTTACAGCTAGCGTAATGATGAAGTCCGTCGTTTACTTCTAAATCTTCGTTAATGAAGAAAAATAGATCTGAAACGATGAATTAAAGGGAAAAGAAGAATAACAAAGGAGAAGTTGCAGATGTAGAGCTTTCAAAAACATACGACCGCGGAGGTGCATAACTCACCTTCAGCTGCATCTATGCAATATTGTTTTTGTAATAAGCACAGTGGTGTGCCTGGTTCCCCTGAAAAAAATTAATGTATTGTTTTTTATTATCAGCTATAAATGAGGAAATTGTGACCTTATAAATGCCATTCTTATCTAAGAATCCTTCTACTTAGCTTATTTTGTTTCGACGTTGTTTTTTTTCGAGTGATATATTTTATATACAGATCTGGCCAGTTTTTTACCGACTGTCTTCTTTTAGAAAACTTCACAAAAAAGAAGTAATTTGGTAGATTTCGCTAGACGTAGCGAGCCATTTAATTGTTCCATTTGTGCTTATTATATTCAGCAGATCAGGAAACGTCTGATTGAGGAAATTGATGGTTTCTCTCGCGCTGTGAGATGAACAATAGTCCTGTTGAAACCAAACCTCTTGAAAGTTGATGGAAAGGCGTCAAACTGTTGTTGTTTTTATCATTTGTTCAGTTGTTTCAATCTATGTGAGACGTCGCGTTATCCTGTTCCGACCCTAAGTTTTTTTAGCCACAAGTCCGGGCTTGGTCGGTAAAAAACTAGCCAGATCTGTATAACCGGATATTTCAAAAATTGGATGATAGTGAAGCCAAGTTCCGCTATTTGTATAGAAATCATAAAGTCATGACAACATGTGCTGGTAGTTGTCAGATATCAAATATGGGATATTATCCAAGTTAGGAAATTTAACTTTTAACCTCTTTACAAATGGCAACCTGTCTTCTCATTTCATGATAAGGAGCAACGACCTGCTAAATTAATACAAAATGGCTTTGGACTGGGATGCAATTTGACTGCCACGTATGTTTACTTCTTGCGTTTGGAAACTTTTTTGAAATGGTTAAATAGTTTTTGTCCTATTTATGTAAATAGTGAGAACTACTTTTGAAAAAAAATGTTTTATTTGCTAAATCTATGCAGATCAGGACCATTTAGATTTAGAGCCCTAATAATTTAACCAGATGATCTAAAATATAATTTGAATATTCCTGTATATTTTGAGAAAGCATTTCTAAAGAAAATAACAATGCCCATTAAAAACTATCAAATTAATTGAATTAATAACAATATAATTATTATTGTTGTTGTTATTTGTACATCAAGAGGCCGCTGACAGCAATCACGTGGTTTGAATTACATGATTGTTAGTAGAAATTGTTGACATGAAACATTCCTTATCAAGACATACATATCAAATTACATTTTGGCATTCGCATAACCTAATTACACAGCGTTTTAGATTTTTTTCAAATCTAAACATTTGAATACGTATGAATCTTAAATTTAGAATTCAAAATTAATTTCATATAATAAATAACATTTACTTGGCATATGAATTCCAACACAGCCGCACTCGTTTAATGAGTAATTCGCTTTACATTCCAATAAACAATTCTGTTGAGAATATTTTTTGAAAAATTTCAATTCTTTTTCTGATTCAAAATAACAGTCTCTCTTTGAAACTTGAAAACGTTTAACACCCTCAGAAGTTTGTATAACGCGTGGGGTGATCTCAGCTATAACTCTGTTACTTAATGGTATTGATATATGATTAGCCGCGACATCTGGTAGATTTGAAGGTGAATGTACTGTTACCTGCAACATAAATTATTACTATGTAGAATCGTTATATTATGATGTGTTGTTTTATAATGAAAACTTACTCGGTACCCAGACTCATCTTGGGCACACTCGAATTCTCTATTTGAATTATGCACTTTGAATATTAAATATAAAGCATTTTTTACTCCAGTTCTGAGTGCTCTCCGAGGGTAGGTTTTTACTGTTTTTGTTAAATAACCATCCTCTACGTTCCAATTGTCTGTTGTAGGTGCTTTGTGAAAATCTTTGAAAATCACACTGAAACAATAATTAAATTATTTCAATAGTTAACAAAGATATTGAAATGAGTAGTTTTTATTTTAAAGTAGTTAAAACATTGAAATAAATAAATCGTTATTATTTTATAATAATCGTGAAGAGATGCTGATGCTGATGCAGTTCCAAAAAGCATATAATGCAAAAATACTGATAAACAATGAATGTGTTTCAATTCAAAGAATTTCAACCTATAACTTGTCAAACGTATCAGGAGACGCAAGTTTTTAAATGTGGCCTCGCCCTAGTGCGCAATAGACGCATCGGTTGTTAGAAGTATATCTGTTACGCCGAATTTGCGTAATTGCCGATTTCGTGTATTGGGCACCTATTTTGCCGAATTCGCGAAATAAGCAACTATGGCTTCTTCAATGATTTTCCTTGCCCTTCTCGATAAAAACTACAACTATAAAATCTCCTGGCGGTTAAAAACATTGAACAATGTAATTCAGCTTGTCATGCTGGTTAAAACAGATCATTGATTAATTTATCGAGAAGGGCAAGGAAAATCATTGAAGAAGCCATAAATAATTGCCTATTACATGAAATAAGCAGCTCTGCTGCTTATTTCGCGAATTCGGCAAAAATCTGCCCAATACACGAAATCGGCAATTACACAAATTCGGCGTAACATATCGACGAGTAAAGATCGCAGACTACAGTCAGTGAAAGTATAGTTGAGGTAAGCTGTGTTTTGTCAATACTAAGTCAATCATTATTAATATTGGTTTTTAATTATAAAGTAAAGGTCAAAGTTTTAACAAGCCAAGTTAGCTATGTAAGTGGTTTCAAATGTTATATTTTTTATGCAGCGGGTGGCAAAAGATAAGAAACCAATTAAAGACTTTAAAGAGGTCCACCATTAAAATAATTTCTTATGAATTGAAATCTGTTGAAGAAGGCTCCTGCACAAACTCTTCAACGCCAATTAAAAAAGACAAAGAATGGGTTCCAAATCTGTAGTTACTAGTGATAGATTATAGCTGTTAGTTAGTTATAGTTTTGTCAACCTGTCAATCACAATATGTTGGTGTATGTAGTTATATGTTAATAGTTCCGTAAATATTAACCAGTTTACGTCCATCAATACCATTTATACCATCTCGGCCACAATAGCTTTGGCGACGAGTGTGAAACATCAAAAATTTAAGAGATAAGACGTAGATAATCAAGCGCTTAAGAACCTTCATCAATTCGACAATTATCACGTGACGATGTCTTACCAGGAAGAATTCTTCAATACTCGAAGTATTTCGATAGTATTCCGGCCTTTTTTATCAACAATCTCTGTCAAATTGAAGCTTAAATTGGAAAAGTCAACTAAATACGTATCAGCCTCTACTCAATACTCAAATAATCGATAATAAGTAAAAAAACAAATCGATATTTTAATCGATAATCGAATAGATCTCTGATCGTTTTTACTTTTACTTGCTGATTGAATTCTCAACTGTCATCAAATGGATTCCTGATCAATTTCAACGTTTTATGGAACTTCAACAAAGCATGATCACACAGCTTGTTCCCAGATTCACTTTCAGCAGCCTAGATCACCTTCCCCTCCAGTACAAAGGGTGAGTGATCGATCAAATGCTCTGCTTCCTAATTCCGACTCTCATGATTTGAATAGAAAGTTTTTTCGTAATTACAAACAACAATTTGAAAATTATCTTGAAAAGAAAAATGTCCTCAACAGTAAACCCTGCTGTACCCGACTTCTTCTGAATTCATTGGGAGCCAACAGCTTCACTTCTGCTCTTACTGCCCCCGAACAGTAACAGAATTGAGATGATGAACTCATTGGGCTGTGGGATATCCATCTTTCTCATAGGAAAAATGTTCTTGCTACCCCACATCAATTTCTATGAATTTATCAAGGCGACCAAAAGTCAGTTCCCGACTTTGTAGCAGTGCTGCAAGGTAAGTTGACAGATTGTGACTTCATTTCACCATGCGAATGCAAGACGTCCACTGCTGATATCTTCTAGGGCTCAATTCATTAGAGGGTTGACGGACAACAGCATCCGAGAACAACTTCTACAGTCCAGTTCCTTAAACTTTAACACCCTTTTCGGGTGTAATCATCTAAAATTGATTCAAGAGCTACGGTGAACATCAACACAATTGAATCAAGTCAAAGAAACGGTTCAAAATTCCGCAGCCGCTCACAAACCCATATCAAATCAAGATATCATAGTCAACATCTATCTCAGTCTCAGATTTGTTATTGATGGCTTGTGCCTCTGATGCGGCAAAGTTAATCACTTATCAAGGGACTGTTATGCTTTCAACCTCAAATGTTCTAAATGCAAAAAGAATGGTCACTTCTCTAAAGTGTGCATTCAAACAATTCTCCAGAATAAGTCATCCAAGGGTTCAGCCAATCACATAAACTATAATCACACCCTACATGACTATAATATTCAAAAAGTAGAAGAAACGTTATCTCAGAGAATCAACTACATCAAAGATAAATACAAAGTAACCATCAAAATCGAGGGTCATCCAACTGAATTTGAGGTAGACTCTAGTTCACCGATAACCTGCCTTCCAAAAGATAAGTTCCATCAGATGAATCTGAGCGTCCCAATGTTGCAAGCGCCTGAACTTCGATCCTACACCAAACACCCATTTGTTCCAGACGGAATAGTAATAGTTCGTGCTTCTTTATTGCAACAATTCAAGCGATTTCAACTCATCAAGGTATCTACCGAATGAATCCTTTCTTTCGGAATCATTAACGCACCAGCAGAATTCAAGCGCATTCTTGTTCCATACAATCCAGAGCTACCAGTTCAGCTAGCCTGTTCTTATGGAATAGCAGGCATTTTGTCTCACATTGTAGACGATCAGGAGCAACCAATTTCTTTCGCATCAAGATGGTTGATATTAGCTGAACAGGATCCACAGCTTCACACTTTCCCCATTTTGTGACCAGGTCGGTAACTGTCTACCTTCTTCAGTATACTCACCTTGTGTCAACCTCTATTTGAATTGGTTCTCTTTATCTAGCCAGTTCCAGATCCCCCCTCTTATGCAATCCTTGTGATTCCACAGAACAGTTCCGGACATATGAAGTCTCCATCAGAGCTTTCTTTAGCTAACTGGTCCGCCAATTCATTACCTGCCATCCCCTAATGTGCCGGTAGCCATACTAGAGACACTGTGATGTCCCTTGCTAGCCTCTTAAGGGATTCCTTACAGTTTTTTACCAGGCTAGACCTAGTTGTTGAATTGTTGATAGCTTTAGGCAGAGCCTGGCTGTCAGTGAATATTTTAATTTTTTGTCAGGTATACACTTTCCTGATGTTTTCATCAATACATGCTATAGCGGCAATCGTCTCAGCTTGATACATAGACTTATATCGAACAAGGCTAAAAAGCATTTCCTTTCTTGGTCCGTTTATGCCATCCCCATAGCCATGGTTTGTTCTGGCACCATAGGTGAACCAGATGATTTCTCCAGCATCACATGGGTGCATCACCTGATGGGATGGTGACGTTCACTCGCTCAGTGAATATGTTCTCCGGTGTCCAAACTCACAATATGGGTTCATTTAGTATTGTCCTAATTGTATCAGTGTGTCCTTCTCGAACATTGTTCGGAGACCCCATGCCTCCCGATTTCAGCATAGGAATTGCCATCATCGCTTCCGCCCTTACAAAAAGTTCCGAAGGAGGAAAGCAAATAGGGGCTTCCATTGATGCCGTCCCCGTGCTGTTCATTGCCCAGCTAATACCATTACGCACCCATTATACCACTAATTTTTCCATTCGTGCCTATTACAACACTTATTGCGTAATATTCTACCTATTACATACCAGATAAAAAGATACCTACCTACTTAACCCCACATACACTAAAAATGAATGTATAAGGAAAGTAATAAAATCACTAGGATTTCGTTAGAGAGAAACAAAAAATAATCAAAAATTGTTTACGAAAATGCTTGAAATTTAGCACCCCAGGAGAAACTTTCTTAGAAATATCAGAGATTATTACGAACAATACCGTCCAATAATTTATATGGATAAAACGTATATCCACTTATTGCATACAATAAGAAGTGACAATAATACTAACGAAGGATGTCATAATCTGTGTCGAAAGGACAAATATTAATTATTATTAAATATTATTATATTAACGCGGGCAATGCGAATAGTTTTGTATAAAACACTTATCTGAAGATTGAATCAAATACAAAATCAGTTGATTATCATTGTGAAATAAACTACAATGATTATAAAAAATGGCTCCAAGAAAAACTTATACCAAATCTACCACCAAAATGCGTTATTGTGATTGATAACGCTCCATACCACAATGTTCAGCTAGAGAAATGTCTAATTATGGGCTCTAAGAAAGAGAAAATTAGAATGGCTTTGGCAAAAAA
The DNA here is from genome assembly GCA_947563755.1 of Lochmaea crataegi. Lineage (NCBI taxonomy): Eukaryota > Metazoa > Arthropoda > Insecta > Coleoptera > Chrysomelidae > Lochmaea > Lochmaea crataegi. Next base: position 28,631,567 of record OX387434.1, on the reverse strand, counting down.
ATATACCTTTTACAAATGACATGTTGAAAACTTGTATGGCGTAATTGAAATTTACAAGCTACAGTATTGTAACGAGCTATTTTATGTGGCACCGATTTTTATTTTTCTCCGTAATGTATTTTTTCTACTCCTATACTATAAGTTGTTAATTAAATGCCAATTTTCAGTTTAATAATGATACTTATTATAACACTGGTTTTCATTATGAAACTCAAAAATTGACCAATAGAAATCTAGATTTTTAAATAACCAAGTAGGCAGACCCAATATTTTCGGTAGAATGTTTGACAATTTCTAAAAGATTCGGGTTTTATGACAGTTTCAATCTTTTGCGTTAGTCAAAAAGGTAGATACCTTCTGTGTTTTTTAAATGCTGCTTTCTTTTATGTAGGCTGCAATTATTGGATGCCTTCAATTATTACGATGAACCAGGATTACTTAGGTTACCATTGAAATATGTAGTCATCAAAACCATCTTTATTTAGTACTGTCAACTGTCATGTCAAAATGTCAGTGTTCATCTTACATACAGTAGTTACATTTGACATACAGGATACATGTAACACCTTCCACTTTTTAAAAGAAATGTCGAGCGACGAAGAGTTTTCGTACACACCACCTGAAATCGCTGAAAAGGCGAAAAATGTATCCAATAGTTTATTACCCGCAAAATCAAAAAAGGTATGATAAATTTTATGGTTAATTTATGGATTGGAGGGTAGCAAGAGAAGTATAAAAAAGCAATGTTGTTGAATTCAAATAAAATTTCTTGTTCGTAGAAAAAATAGTGTATGCAACTCTCATGTAATGGTTATGAATACACTCGCATTAACCATACGAAACTCGCCTTCGGCTCGTTTCGTATCCCTGTTAATACTTGTGTATTAATAACCATCATTATATGATCGTTGCATAATATACTAATTTTCTACTCCTGTTTTATAATATACTTTTAAAAGACTAAAATCTGTATCATAATGATATTCATTATGATACAAATTTTCATTATGATACAGATTTTTAAGCCAATAGGAATGCGACATTCGCACAATATTTAATATAGCCATGGATACCTGGTTGACATTTCTGAAATTAATTATATTAGGTGACACTTAATTTGACAGCTGTCAAATAATTTTGATTTTCAAAAGTAACTATATATGATAATTATTAATTAAATAGTTCTTATTAATCGGAGTAGAAAAAATATTGTATGCAACTTTCATGTAATGGCCATTAATACACTCGCATATTATATACGAAACTCGCCTGCGGCTTGTTTCGTATCCTACAACATGCTCGTGTCTTAATGGCTATCATTACATGATCGTTGCATAAAATACTATTATTTTGCCACTAGGTTTTATATAACTCGTTACTTACTTTCCGACCCTTTCCATTACCGTATTGATTTTTTTTCGTTATTACCGTTATAATATATTTCAGTATAAATCCGAGGTACGCAAATTCGAATTCTACCATATACGAGTTATTCGTTTCCGATGTTTCAATTTTCCGATTTCATTTAAATCCAAAGGGTTTCTCGAACTAGAAAGTGGCTTAGCCATAACTTGTTTGATTACCTGGCAGATTAATAGGGTTCATTTCCGACCCCGTTAAACCATATTTCTTTCAATTTCGCAATATTGGTTCGTTGTAGTTGTACCTAAAGGGATTCTCGAACTTGGAAGTGGCTACGTTACAACTTGTTCGATTACCCGGCCGATTTATACCATTTGTGATAACCTGACCGGCTCTGACCGTGACGTACGTTAAAGTACCAAGTATATGGTACATATACCTTATTTTCTTTTCCCTGTTATTTTGCTTGTCACTGTAGAATTATCAGTAAAATAGACCAAAGAGTATTAATAGACTAAAGGTTTTTTTGTGTTTATTTTGTTTTATATCGACTTATGGTGTTGTTGTATACACTAAACCGTAGGTAATATACGATTCGACTGAATCCCTGTGTCCTTCTTTATTAACCCGTAACTTATTAATTGAAGGATCCATATTTAGCTCGTCCGTGTTGTAATTAGGTAACTAAAGTGAATTCCACAATATCCCTGGAATTTTCCGTAACCTCCATCTGATGCTATTTGGAACTCTTGACTCTAAGGGTCAAGGAACCGTGGACCAAACCACGTTAAATATCTGGCGCCCGAGATTTGAACCGAAATTTTGTATCAAAGGTGTCCATAGTAACGTGTTCGTGTGGTAGGAACCACGTTTAGGAAGAGAGCACGTTACAGTATGAAACTCATGAGATAGACAAAATAATGGCTGAAAATGGTCACTCAGTTTTGAGGCTTCCACCATTTCATCTTGACCTCAACCCAATTGAACTAGAAGAGACATCGTTAAAACAATATGTAGCTGATAACAATGTAGATTTCACGTTTAAATCGTTGAGACGCTCTGTGATGAATGTTTTTCTTCATGTACAGCAGAAGAATGGCAGAAGCGATACGAACACACCAAGGATTTAGACAGAACAAGAAGCAACATCAGATCGAATAGTTGATGAAATAATATTGAACATAAGTGGTGACAGTGATTCTGGGAATTCTAGTACAGTTAGTAGTTTAGACTCTAAAAGTGACCTTTCGGGATATAAATCACTTTCAAACCTATTTGAATTCAATTCAATTATGTGATTGTCACTTTATTACCACTTAATTAGATATAAACTTTCAGACGTTATTGCACTTGTATACAGTGGCTTCATTAAAAGTGTCCTGGAAGGTCTATAAAATTTTAGATAACATTCGAATATTCGAATTTTAAATTATTAGTTTATATAGATTTTCTATATAATTTTTATAATTGGCTTCCTTCATTTAAGTACATTGCATTTACTGTATATCATATATGTTCCCATAAACCAATACATCTCCCGGTACATTACAATAAAGTCAAAGCAGAAAAGCTCTACAGCGTATTTCTCTTCCTCCAAATAATCCCTTATTCTGTCTTGTTCGCAACCCGTCACATTTCCACGCCTTTTCCTACGTTTGACAAGCTGTTAGTCAAGCATCCTGTGAAATATATTCATTTTGGCAGCCTGCTTATTTTTGGCAAATTTATAATTCTATTATGAAACTTACTCAGTATTATCACGAAATATGTCATTTCGGTTGAGAATGTTAAATGTATAACAAATTCCTTCTTCTGTCAAAATTGGTGTAAGTATATCGGTACAATTCATCTCCACTCCTTGGAAATAGCAAACGTGAAAAATGTCAACTCTGCTCTAAAAAAAAATTTACTATTATTTGGGCACACATTATAGAAGTTCTATTTTTTGACGTACGAGATTTATTTAAGAAAAAGGAGACTTTTTATTTTTTATGAAAAATATATATTTTTCACTACCAGCCTCTAAACCTAAGTTTATTGACTTTTGTTGAGGTAGTAAAGTTGTTCATTATTAACCAAGGTAGAAAAATCAGAGCCTACTTGATTATAACTAAATCTCAATCCATTTAATAGAATGTGAGGTTAACTTGTACACAGCTGTCATGTCATGTGAAACGGGAGTCGACAAACTAATATTTAAAAAAATGAAATGCCAGTAGTGAAGTAGTGAAAAAAATGCTATATGAGCCACGGTGGAAAAGTGTATTAATGTCTCGAATCCATTAAAGACCTCGGAGCTTCGCTTCTCGGTCTTTAATGGACCTCGACAATAATACCTCACTTTTCTCCCTTGGCGCATAATTACTATTTATTCATCAATATCTATTTTCTCGCCTTCCTTACATGGATCTTCTCAGTGTTTCTCTGGGAACAGGCAAAATTGACAGGATGTCAATTCCGGTACAGTGACAGACATGATTACGGTGTGTTGAGCAACGATGTGTTAACATGTGTATTATTGTGATGCATATGCCATTAATTGTTTCTCCACAAATCCGGGCGCTTCCTTCGTATTGATTGTTTGTCGCGAACGGCATAAGGTGATAGTCGTTTAAAAATTACAAGTGAATGGTTGGAAATTGTGCAAAAATTGCTGTTTTCCTTTGTTAAAATTTTTACGACGATCTTAAGAAGTGATTCAGATTTACATTCCAAAAAGAAGAAAAACTATGATTGGTTACAAAATCAAAGGATATTTTTTAAAAATTCAAAAGAACCAGGTGAAAGGCATGTTTTTATGAACCCAAGAAACTAGAGAATGAATAAAGGGTAATATCCTATTTGTATATTACCTTTAAAAGGAAATCGTAGAAATCTTCATCATTAGCTTGAATCGTTAAGTTATTGGGATAAAAATCACAAATTGTTGAAGCCAAATTTGCTCTCTTTTCCCTAAAAATAGAAAAAAATTATTCTTACTGCAGAATAACAACTCAATTAAATAGTTGTATTTTTGTACATACTAGATGACCAAACAAAGAAATCACAGCCGATATCAGAATTCTCGATATGTACAAAAAGCGTCAGTAAAGCCACTGTAACTTCTTGTAGAGTACCATCTTTATGTCATCCTAAGAATTTATTTTGTTAATGCTCCTTGGTAGAGTTTGCTTAACCAACCTTTGCTATTACGTCATACTTTATCTCAGATTAGATTACGAGGGTGCGATTGGCCCGGTTGATCTTACTACACTGCGACCTATCTTTTGTGTATTCCCTACATCTATATTTTAGTCCAAGAGATCTAGGCTTCTGAGAAAGTCATTTATCTGTTTTGGAGCTAGGTCTGTAACCTGTTCAGGCTCTAAGTAGACTTGTTTCAGGTGTTTAATGCGTTGACGGACAAAGATGACTCCTAGGTACTTCACCTCTTCTGAGAATGAGGGTTATTCCATTTATGCTCGGAGGCTGTGTTTTCAATTTACTCCTGTAAGTGAATGAAATACGTGTCGTTTTGTTAGGATTTGTTGAGAGCCCTTTCTTTGAACACCAAGTGCTTATAAAGTTTAAGGCACTTTGCATGCGATTGACAATAATACCGTTGTAACTGACTCTAACCGCTATAAATAAATCGTTAGCTGACGACCGTCAGAATGCTCGTCAGGATGCCCAGAGCACGAAATCCTTATTTTTTGAGCTTCGCTAAGAGATCATCAACCACTAGTGCCACAGTAGAGGTGATAAAACTCCTCGAGGACAGCCCTTCACTGTGTTTATAGTAGTCGATTAACCGTAGGTGATTATTTTCCTAGTATTTAGCATGGATTAAACCCATTTGATTATGGAGGGTTGGATACCGTTTGCTGTTGGGGCGGCACTGATCGATTCATATGAGGTTTGTTTGTATGTATGTATATTGGGGTGACATTCACTGAGACCTAAAAGATCTATTGTGCCCCCTTACTTCTACTCAGTTCCTAAGGAAAGTCTCAGAGACTAGTAGCTCCTTTAGACCTATTTTCCAGAGGTATTTAAGCATGCTTTACTTTAGATGAGTGTCCCTCTTTTCCAGTATATCCAGTAGTCACCTAGAAGTTGTGCCTTACGATTCTGAATTGCTGTGAAATCCGCAAGTATGTGGATGGAGGTTTTTTCTTCCTCCACTATCTTGAGCTTTTCCAGGTACCGATTCAGGACACCTGTTGAAACTCTTAGTGCAGTTTTACTCTAACTCAGGCATTCATTTGTTCTCAAAAGGTTGTATACACCCAGAAGTATCTTTGATTGTCCAAGCTCTACTAGATCTTTTCAATGGCCAGATCTTCCCTTTTTTTTCGGCTTTGCATATTTCTTCCAATATTACATTGAAGCTGATACCATTTTGGAACTAATTACACAAGAACTCAGTGCTTAATGGCTGCTTTACTATAAGACATGATGATAATCCTTTGCCTTCTATATCCTTTATCAATATTGAACTGGGCACACTTTCCTATGGCGTGAATTTCCGCTTGAAAGATACTTGGGGTTTTTCCCAAGCTTTCAGAGTGTTTGGTTCTCGTACAATCCTATCATCACAATTCCTTCTATTGATTTTGAACCGTCTATGTACCATTGAATGGTAATGGTATTTGGATCCCATTCCTTCTTGTTGCTTAATTTCTTTGAAAAGTTATACTTTTTCATCATGCCATCTTGTGGCATGTCCCAGGTTTTCTGATTTCTAAGTAGCTAGGAGGTGGTTTTTTTTAATTAGTCCCTCTCTACTTAGTCTGTATATTGTTCTTTCTGCAGCACTTTGCACCACCATACGTAGGTTGAGGTTGAGGTTGAGAATCACTTCCATGGCCGCCGTTGGACATGTTCTCATTGCTCCTGTAATGCATATGATCATATTATGAGATATACTTTATCTTACTTTCATGAAATGGATGAAACTGAATCATGGAGTCATTAACGTATTTCTTAGAATGTCTACGTAAATGTTATTTGTTAATTTCGACAGTTCATTAGTCATATGCCGATTTTTTTGATATTATAGATTATATTCGACTTTGTCACTTAATTTTTCATTTTTAAAATACCTTCACGGTATAATGAGAAGGATCCAGGCTCAATTTTGAAGTTGATTAATTACTTCACAAGAGAAAGAGGTGCTGGGAAGCCGCTTTTACTGTTAAATACAACGTATGTACCTAACTATATCATGCGAAAAGTTTTGCACTCTGCCTAATGGACACGCTGGTCAATTTTGCACTCATTGGATATACCGTGTGACCATTTAGTGCGGCATTATTCTCTTACAGAGTTATTTGAAATGCGATGCAAAAATCACTTCGAACCTGAATATGACACCAATTACGCAGAAAAAGGATGCCACAGAAAAACTTTTTTTAATGGAATGGTGAGGGTATTTTGACACTTTATGAATCACCAATGAGGTCTACATTACTGGTTACTTTTTGTTGACTATCCTATACAACATTAGTTATTTTTTTTCCTTTTTGGGAGCCGTTCTCATGCCGGAAGCACTACAGCCTGTTGGCTTATTGTACTCTACTATCACATTTAGTCCACCCACCCAGTTATCCCTGTATCTTCGAGTAGACGATATAGGTCCACTGGATGTGTGCCATATGTTTCAGGTAGTACATTGGAAAATTGTTTGTCTCCTCGAGTCCAGCGCCTCACAGTCAGATAGGATTTAAGGGTCTCGGTCTCCATGCCACAATATCTGCAGCTGAGATCCCCGTTATATAGCCCTATTTTATAAAGGTGATCTTTTACCTGGGCTTGGCCCGTTAGATAACCTGTATCTGTGATTTTTAGCTGATTCCCACTGATATTCAGTAGTTATTCGGCCCGTTTAACACATGTGTCATATGTGAAGGTCTTTCTGTATACCTGCTTTGGAGTGTTCCTATGTCTATGTTGGCTTTGAATCCATTTTTGTTTTTCTCCTCGGACCAGTTCCTTTGTGGTCCCAAGAACTGGTTCTGGTCCAGCATGTCGTTATATCTCGGCAACCACACTAGTCTTACTTCAATGTGGTCTTCCAGTTCATTTAGTACTTTCTAGCATTCCTCTGCCAGTCTGGATGTTACCTTGCGGCTGTTTAAAGCTGCAAGATAAGGAGATATGTTTATCCTATGAGTATCAGTCCTGTATTTGTTAATTCTGACACATTGTAGGATAGCTTAAATCTCCGACTGAAATACAGAGGTATGTTTTCCTAGTGAGAAGGAACATCTTGTGTTCTTCATTTCACTATACACCCCTTCTCCTTTCCCTTTCCCTTCCCCAGTCTTTGACCCGTCTGTGTACCAGCTCTCACCTCTGACTGGACTGGACTTCCTGTTTGAATTTTTTTTTTAAATATTAGATCTAATCTTATAATGTTACTTACTCTTCATCAGATGTTGGCTGCTGGTTATATTTTTTATGGAAATAACGTGTTAAATTAAAATAGGTTTGTGATATTTTTGCTCTTGGACAAACTGTTACAGCGGGAAATGGTAATTTATGTAGTCGTGTTTCTTTCATTGAAAATGTTACGATCAATGGATAATGGATATATTTATAAATTACTTGATATATCATAGTTGCGCAAAGGCAAATGCAAAGTGATATAGAAATTATCCACCATAGCCTGAAACAATTAAAAAATAAATAGAGTTCTTTTGAGCGCTCTTGAGCCTTAAGTCATCACAACCATCAGCTACAAACATTGGCGAAGTTGCATGGTGCAGTTATTAATGTAGATCCTTCACTCACACAATCTAACGGATTTAATAATAGGTACCTACTCGTTCTATTTGGACGTTCCCAAAACAAATATTTTGAAAAATTTCCCTTTATATCTTATGGCAGACAAATGTAACTCAATAAATAAAGATATCGACATTTTTTGGTGAAGTGTGAAAAACATAAAAGAATATTTTTTTAGTTTTGGTTTTCCATTTTTATATATTCTTCAATTCTTTGTAATATTTTTAGAGACTGTTATTGATATAATCTGATTATGCATATTTACCACTTCAACTGTTTTGTAATTGGGTATGTGGGGAAAGAGGGCATTAGCCAGAGAAAATAGAATGTAGTAGGGGAAGGAAGGGAGTAGATGAAGACGATGGAAAAGAGGAGGGGAAAATGGGAGGGACCCTCTGGACCCCGCAGAGGGGACGAGGCTGGTCAAATAGGAGGAAGGGGAGGGCAGAGCGCAGAAAGAAGGAATGTATGGGATGGATGGAGGGTGTACAGATAAATTTAGGGAAATGCAGGATAGCGCATGATATATTAGATGAAGTGATCTTTAGGAGGGAAGTGGATGTGGTGTGTGGATCTGAGATAAATGCTGGATCATGGACGATACAGGAGAGGTAGGAATAAGAGTGGTGGGAGATGAACTGGAGGAGGATGAAGTGAGGAAGGGAAACGAGGAGAGGTAGTGCGAATGGAAGTCATATTGGTGTACAGTGTGTATATAAGCCCAAAAGTCAGCCTGGAAGAATATGAGAGGGGCAGGACAGGATTGGATTGTATGGGGGGAAGCAAACGGGCAGGAGAGGGGAGATCCTGGAGGAAGTGTTGACATCCAGCGAGTTGGCGGTGCCGAATGATGGCCTACTGCCCACTTTCGTGAGAGGTGACGGGGGTTCGTCATTCATTGATATAACAGCATGCGATGAATGGCTGGAGGAAAGAGTGAGTAGTTGGAGGGTTCTGGAGGATGAGGAAATCTTGAGCTTACATAGGTATGTGGAGACGGATAAAGGAGAAAGGAATTATTGGAAGAGAGGAGAGAGAAAGTGGACTTGGTCATTATGTATATGAATTGTACGATGTGATACAGGTCTGTAAAAAAGAGGGAAAGAGGGGCAATAGTGTAATATAATATTATGTATATAAATGATTTTATACATTTATTGGAGATGTTAAAGTTTTTCATAGAAATTTGAATGAGGATAATAATCTAGTTAGAAAAAGTACATTTAAAATGAATAACAAATCAAAAAAAGTAGATACACTTGATGCAGATTTTAACGAGCTCAAATTAAAATTTGATAACTCAAATGCCGACAGTCAACTAATAAAAGAGGTACAAAATATTGTATAAAATATAAATAGTACTTTGGGGCAATCAGAGACATTTTGACAAATAGACTAAAAGACGCACAAGCTTTAGACACCTTAGGTATTGGGGACGATTCTGATCCAACAACATCCGAGAACGTGTCGGAAATGGCCGAAAAATTTTTTCTCAAAAACAGCGGCAGGTATGTTGCCTATTATGGACGGATCTGAAAATAGCACAAATCAGCTCATAGATGCTATTGAACTCTACGACGAGTTATTAAATACCGAAGGAAAACCATTGTTAACGAAACACGTATTAAAAACTAGATTGTCTCAAAATGCCAAAATTCGATTAAAGTCCGCGTAATACTAACGCAGAATTGATTTCCGACCTAAAAACACACTTTATAACTAAAAAAATCAGCATCAACTTTATCTTTCAAATTCAAAAAATGCAAAATTTGTGGAAGATTAGCTGCTGGTTAACCTTACGCTCACTCAATATGGAAGTAACGCTGACAATCGCGCTATTTTACAAGAGGTAAATGAAAGTAGACGCGTTTGCCAATGGACTTCAAAATGCAGAATTGCGGACAATAATTAAAGCTAGAAATTATTCAAAACTGTCCGAAGCAATTCAAGGCGCAAAAAACGCTGAATTACATAACAATGGTCCTCAATCATTTCACTACAGGGACCATAACAAAAATAATAATTTTAGACGGGGAAATTTCAATACAAGGTTTCAAAGAAATAATAACAGCAATAGAATAGCAACAATCATCCTTTTGTAAGCCGTACAGCCATCAGGGATGCGTATAACAGATATAATTATCCTTTCAATCAAAATAACAGAGATCAGAGGAATATACGAACGGGGTCAAATTCAAATTTTCATACATATCAAAATAATGCACAATTATTATATAATACAACGCCAGCACATTCCGGAAACGTAGATCGCAGGCATCAAAAACATTTAAAGTTAAAAAAAGTAAAATTAATAACGTACTTTCCACCGGCTATGAAGAAAAGTCGTATACACTACACGGGCCAAAAATCTCGGTCCTGCTCGCAGGGCAGGAAATTCAACTTTCGGCCCTTGTGCTGTAATATACTATCATATGATGGCAGTCCGTTTTCTACTAGGATTTTCGTCATAAAAATGTACCTATTGCTTGGGCTATTAGTTTCCATTGTTTACTGGTGAACAACGGATGATAGTTAGACTTTAATCAGTAATAAGTTCTCAAAATTATCCAAAATGCTATCGTTTTGTAGTGTTATTGAGTGCGGGGGTCAAGAGATAAGGTATTTTTCCGATTTCCGGTTGTTTTAACCAAGCGAGGTGAGGTGATTTAATTGATCTCTCTGTGCAAAGGCGCGATGCTTGGATTAGTGCTTTAAAACGTGGCCCCCTCAGTGAATCACAACTTAAAACTTGGCGTGTGTGTTCTTGACATTTTATCGAAGGTTAGTTAGTTTACCTATATTAGTCAATTTTTGTTTATAAGTGATGTGGCCGTTGATGCCACATCAGTTGAAATGACAACAAATGTTATGCTGTCGTAAAAAATAGGATGCCTTTGATTTAGTGAACTGGAATTATATAGGATGACTGGTTCTCTCGCATAAATAATAACTGTATTTCGTTAACAATTCAATAAACTTTAATAAACTTTTACGTCGAAAATACATACAGATGGAACGATGAATATAGACAAGCCTTTCAGTATGAAATAGTAATTATTAGAACAATCTTACTCTTCCCTTTGTGGTTTTCAAAGCACTATTCACTTAAATATAACTTTGCTTCGGGTTGAATCACTATGCAAACTTTTACTTTATAGAAAAATGCACTTATTATGCAAGAAGCAACGGAAGTAAATTAATTACTATGAAACTTGACCCATTTGGTCTGAAAATATCGGTTTCATATTGGTAAAGGAGTGGTAGGTCTTAGCTGGGAGACCGATCGGGTTGGAAACTCAACATCGACTCTTGTGTGCGTTTGGTCACGCCTACTTCAACTGCCGAAGAATAATAGTAAATATTGTAAGGCGCTGATCAGCCGCCAGGGAAAAGAAAACAGAACGCGATTTTGAACTAAGGTAGAAGTGTTTTGGAGGCAGTGGCGCGCCGGTAGGAATTTCGGATGAAAATAAAAGAACTAAAATCCAACTCTACATGAATATACAAAGGAACTAAAATATAAATATACAAATTGTTGAACGTGTGCTTTCAACAATAAGTAAGTTAGTTTGGTGTTGGTTTGCACTTGACTTTCGTTGGTATCACATAATTCCTCTGTTGATTGCTTTTTTCGTTTTGTGTTATTTGTGAAGTTTTTATTATTTAAATAACATATATTATATTTACATTGTTCTACAAAGTCTGTCTGACAACCAACTGACTTACAGCACTTGTCAAAATACACAAGATGCACACAAGCTTCAACTCCAACTGATCGGTTGTCCTCCAGAACAATATGGCGGACCTGTCAGTCAGGTGTTCTGGAATGGCCTATTATTTTGTTTTATATTGTGGCTTGTATATTTTAATTATGGTACACAAATCAATTTTTAACAAGCCATTTATAAAAAGTATATTTTTTTGTATAAGCCATTCTCCCATTTCGTCTTTTATAGAGTCCATAGTTGTACATACCTAAGTCTAGCTGAACATTGTGGTATGGAGCGTTATCAATCACAAGCACCCTCCAAGTACGTCATCGTGACGAATTTCTGTCACCGGAGAACATTAACATTAAATTGTAATATAACCTCAAACCGAATAATACAACACGATAAAGCTCATAACAATTGTTTTTTTACACTTTTAAATTATTATAGTATCCAACGAATACACACTAGTACACAAATTTACTAAAACCAATTAACTTATGTTCTCGATTTATATTTAAATGCTATTTCCATGCTATTTCCATCCATCTTTCAAAAGGTTGTCCGTGATCAGCTGACAGCATGGCACGGGATGACGTCACTCTTAAATGCTCTATTTGGTGGTAGATTTGGTATAAATTTTTCTCGAAGCCATTTTTATCATTATTGTAGTTTATTTCCCTATAATAATATCAGGATTTTGTATTTTATTTAAACGTTTTCTACAAAACTATTCTCACTGCTCGCGTGTACTATAATTAATCTTTGCCCTCTGGTTTATGACCGCCTTCGTTAGTACAGTCACTCCAACTTTTTGAATGTGTGTGCGAGGAGTAGATATACGTTTCATCCATATAAATTATTGGACGGTTTTGTGCCTCCTATGTTGCCAATAAAGTTTCTCCTGAGGTGCTGAATTTCGGGCTGTTCCGTAAGCAATTATCGAATATTTTTGGTATTCTTCCAACGAAATCCCAGTGATTGTATTGCTTTTCTTACAGTTCCATAAAATTTCTTGTAATCAATACAACATTTTCTGTTTATACGGCAAAAAGTATCGATTATTTTTTCTGTTATGTGAAAATTTATTATAAATCGCCGAAATACTTACTCATTTGTCGCCCTCGTCTTAGTGGAGTTTGGATGCCTCTCTTTGTCTTTGTTTATCAGGCGTTGAAAAATTTGTGGAGGTGCCTTCTTCAACAAATTTCATTTCACAAGAAATCCTTCTAATTGTGGACAAACTTACACAGTTGCCGTGGCTACACGTTCTTGCACTGTTTTAAAGTATTTAATTGGTTTATCATATTTTTCCTCTCGCTACATAAAAAATATAATGCAAACCTTATATTATATGTTATTATATAAGGTTTGCAACCACTTCCCAAGTTTGGCTTGTTAAAATTTTGACTTCGACTTTAAAATTGAAAGCCATTATCAATAGTTATTGACTTAATATCGATAAAACACCATTTAACTCAACCATACTTTTAATAACTGTAGTCTGCGAACTTTACTCTTCGATATACCACTAACAACTGCAGCGGGATAATCGGGTGTTCTCGGATTTGGACAGCAATTTTGATACGAGACTTTCAAAGTGAAGTTAGCCGAAAATGTTTTTTGGCATTGTTGACAGAATTCATTTGATATTTGGCAGATTAAGGAAACTCTTCTTACATTTTTAAATACTAAAATACTATATTTATGTCATTCAAGATACGTGTTTGCCACTGGGAAATTCTTCTCCAATCTAAGGAGAAAAATAGAGATTTTGCAAATGACAGGTCCATTGGGGCCTCAGGAAGGGATAAACAGAAAAAATTATGGGCTGAATTAGCCCTCAAACTAAACTCATTGGGATTTGAAAAAATTAGAATCCTTTTACCGATCTGCACTATAAGGGTTCTAGTTGATTTAAAAGATATAGATTATTGATAGTAATGATATCAACATTTTTAAGATGACCACCCTGAACTTACATATTATTCAATCTATAAAGTTCCAGGAATTGCAAGTCCAGTATTTCACTATTTTTATCGTTGTCGACATAAAGTAAATTGTTTTGGGCCTGCTCTGCCATTAAAAGACCCTCCCTCACAATAGGCAACATTGAACAAAGAATAATAGTTTATTGAATAAAAAATGACTTCCCTTGGTGTTATTTTTGTAAATATTTGCAAAAATCGACAGAAAACACATAAAACATTTTCATTTTTTGTTAGAAATTAGAATGCGCAGGTTAGAATATGTCAGGAAATGCCAAATATCATATAAATTTTAAAATAAGTAAACGCATACGACTCGTCTATACCTATCTAGTGAATAGACTCGTATTTCTACGACTAATCGAAAAATAGAATCGCTTATTGTCAATTTTGGTCGGTTGTTACGATCGTATCGTGAAATAGAATCCCGGTGCTGATGAATTCTGCCGCTGTCCATTGCGCACTATTTGAAAACTCGCGCCTCTTCCTAGCTGTACACAGATTTCGTCAATTTTCCCGCTCGAGTGCGTGCACCTGATCTAGCATCCATGCTTAAAACGCTAAATTTCAACTGAATTGATCTGCAGCGGGATTCTACTTCACGACACGATTTTACCAAGTCGTTCGATGTCGAATACGATCTTCAATTCGATCGTATCGGATCATCCCATTCTATTTTACGATCGAATTGAAATCGGGCGTTGTCGGATTTGGACAGCAATTTTGATACGAGTCTTTCAAAGTGAGGTTAGTCCAAAATGTTTTTTGTCATTGTCCACAGAATTCATTTGATATTTGGTAGATTAAAAAAACTCTTTTTACATTTTTGAACTTTTGATTTTTAGATTTGCTAAAATACTATATTAATGTTATTCAAGATACAAGTTTGCCACTGGGTAATTCTTCTCCAATTTATGGAGAAAAATAGAGATTTTGCAAATGGCAGGTTCATTGGGGCCACAGGAAGAAATAAACAGAAAAAATTATGGGCTGAATTATGAACTAAATTCATTGTGATTTGGAGAAATAATGATCCTTTCATCGATCTGCGCTATAAGGGTTGTAGTTGATTTAAAAGATATAGATTATTGATCGTAATAATATCAACATTTTTAAGACGACTACTCTGAAATCTCCTCTTATTTAATCTATAAAGTTCTATAAATCGCAAGTCAGGTAGTAGTTACTAGGGGTCACCATTTCTTTGGGCTTGCTCTGCCATTAAAAGACCCTCCCTCACTATAGGCGACATTGTACCAAGAATAATAGTTTATTGCATAAGAAATGACTTCTCTTGGTGCCATTTTCGTAAATATTTGCAAAAATCGACAGAAAACACATAAAATGTTTTTATCTTTTGTTAGAAATTGGAATGCGCAGGTTAGAATATGTCGGGAAATGCCAAATATCATATAAGTCTCAAAATGAGAAAACGAATACCTATCGAGTGAAGTGACTCGTATTTCTATGACTAATCGAAAAATTGAATCGCTGATTGTCAATTTTGGTCGGCCGTTACGATCACATCGTAAAATAGAATCACGGTGCTGGTCGCCATATTAGATTCAAAATTTTGTTGGTACCACAATGGGATTGATCATTTTCAATTCTAACCACAGAACTAAACGATAGTTTAGGATCTAGCAAGTAATACGACGCATAACAAATATCATCAATAAAAATTAGGGATTCATGGGTAAGCAGCATTAATTTCATTAAATTCTGTCGACCATTTCATTAACACGAATTTAGTTGGATAAAGAAGTTTGTGTGCAAGGTACACTTTATGATAGAAAGTTTGTAAGTTACATCAGTAGCAGCTCTATGTTTAGTTATGAAACAGTGATTATTCTTTCTTGCATTAAAGGTAGAGTGGTATAGTAGACATTTCCAGGAAAGTATTGATTTTTACATGTGACCCGCGGACTAGCGGTTCGGCGCTAAGCCTGAGAGAGGAAAACGTAAACGCTGTCTGCTGTCTGGTCTCTCTGAATCTATCGCTCAGAAAGAGGCGAAATAATATTCCTTTGAAGCCTCCGAGATACTGAAGAATTATAATTTGAAAACAATAAATGGTGTTAAATAAATGGTTTAAACGATAATTAATTAAAGACATAGAGATTAACTAAACTGTCTATGTGTTTGGATTCAAATGGAACGACATAGGAATTTATATTTTAGCATGGCGGAAGCTTATAAAAAATGAATATATCTGTTCTTCCTATTGAATTTTGCGAACGTTACTACTATTTACTTACCTGTTGTTTGATTCCTAAATTCTCACCTTTTTATTACTTAACATATTTGTACAGAATTCAAAGATAACCAAATTTATAAAACGAAAAAAACTGTTAACTGTTAACATGTCTGTTAACTTTTTTCTTTAGTTAGAAATGTAAAACATTCAATTGTAAAAACCTTTTTTTTTTATTCTTTTAAGTAGGATTTGATGTAAATCTGGTAATTGTAAAATTATTATTTTCTTGGGGGTTTAACAAATTGTGTAATGATGGAAACTGTTATTTTTTTATATCTTTTAGCGGTTTCTATACGGTTTTTTTATGGGGTTTTTACGAGGTTGATGCGAGGCTTGTATCTAAAACTTAACTATATGAAGTTACGCTGCTTAAAGCTGAAATTCAGAAGTTGAAGGAAGATAAGAATTCCTTTCCGGCACCTGATGACATCATAAATGAACTTCAGGAACGTCAAAAAAGAGCAAACCATTTGCTGATTTTCAACCAGCCTGAACCAGCAACAGCAGCTGAAGACACTCATCAAGTTAAATCACTTTTAATAAATGCTGGAGAAGATGGGGTTGCTGTGTGTGTGGACAATATTAAAATAATTCGTTTTGGGTAGAAAAACAAAAATGGACACCGTCCGCTAAAGGTCATTTTTCCGTCTGCTCGTGAGGTGCACGAAATTCTAAGGAATAAGAAGAAGTTAGGTCGTGCTAATAAGGTATTTTTTCAGTTAGATCAGACTCCAAATCAGAAAAAGCTGTATGATTCTGTGAAGAATGATCTCTTGTCTCGTCAACATTCTGGTGAGCAGAATTTAGTTATTAAATACTTTAACAACATACCTGAGAGCATCCAAAAAAACCAGTAAAGTCCACTGACCTGGGCGGCCTTTCTTTGTATTACCAGAATGTCAGGGGTCTTCGCACTAAACTTACGAACCTCAGTCTAAACGTTCCAAATTGTTCTTATGACATCATCATTTTTACAGAAACCTGTCTAACCTCTGATATTGCAGATGCCGAACTTGGATTTAACTATTATGATGTTTTTAGAACTGATCGCTCGCCTCAATCCAGTATTTACAACAGGGGAGGAGGTGTTTTAATAGCTATTAAGAAAAAATTATCCTCTAGTCTGATTCATTCTAATCCAACAATTGAACAGGTATTTGTTCTAGTTAATAACAAATTTATTTTGGGCTCTGTATATCTTCCTCCTAGATCTCAAACTATTTTATATGAAGACTATTACAACCAGCTAATAACCATAAATGAGCAACATGCAAATGTTAGCTTCTTCCTTTTTGGCGATTTCAATCTTCCATCTGCATATTGGGAAATTGATGATTTTTGTTCATCAGCTCATCCCTCTCCTATGGCATCTCCATCTGAGACTGATTCTATAGATACTTTGTCAAATATCTGTGCTTTCCTCAATTTATTCCAATCCAATGCAGTAACTAATGACAGAGGAGTTATGCTTGATCTTATTTTATCTTCAATTGAGCTCTCGGTACAAAAGGCTGAAGATATTTTAATCCTGCAGGATTGCCATCATCCCCCACTCGAATGTATCTTACCACTTAAGATTGAAAATGATAACGTTCCCGGTGAAGAATACTACTACGATTTAATCATGCAAATTATGAAGAAATACGTTTTTCCTTGGAATCAATTGATTGGGACAATGTTTTACATGATAAAGTTCTCTCTGAGATGGTATCCATATTTTACGACATACTGTATTCTATAATAAATTACTTTGTTCCACTCAAGAAGGTATGCATGAAGAAGTTTCCATGTTGGTATTCTCCAGAGCTAAAGAGACTGTTAAGCGTGAAGAAATTAGCTCACAAAATCTACAAGATTACTAGGTGTCCTGAAAACTATGTAGAATTTAGTAGCTCAGTGTAAACTTTTATCGCGAGAGTGTTATAGAAATTATATAATATTAACTGAAAATTCTGTTACAAATAATGTTAATTTTTTTTGGAAATTTGTAAGCAGTAAGAGAGAGAACAACACTATACCTGATAAAATGGCTCTTGGAGACTGCACTGCTTGTAACGGGAATGTTATTGCAAATCTTTTTGCCAAACATTTCTCATCAGTTTATTCAAATCAACCTCTGGATCTGCAAGATGTTCAGATCTCTTCAAAAGTAAATGTATTCCATTATCATATTGAAATCTCGAACATTTATGCAAAATTATCAAAACTTGATGTTAAAAAAGGTCCTGGTCCTGATGGAATTCCTCCCACTTTTCTTAAGAAATTTAGCTTTATTTTATCTCGTCCGCTCTTTCATATATTTAATAAGTCTCTTGTTACTGGCGAATTTCCGGATTACTGGAAAACATCATATGTCACTCCAGTTTATAAATCAGGTAGAAAATCTGACATCACAAATTATCGTCCTATATCTATCCTCAGCATAATTCCCAAAATCTTTGAAAGTATTATTACTGATTATCTTACCTACGACTGCTCGAGCATTATGACATCGCAACAATTTGGTTTCACCTCTAAAAGGTCTGCAGAATTGGGTTTACTCACATATGTTGACTTTTTGTCTGATGCTTTGGAGAGGGGTTTACTGTGTACACTGATTTTTCCAAAGCTTTCGACAGGGTCAATCATGAACTCTTGCTACATAAACTTTGTTTGTATGGTGTGGAAGGTCCTGTATTACAATGGTTAAGTAGCTATCTAATGAATAGATTACAAATGGTAAGAGTTAATCATTACTATTCTCATACTTTTCCTGTAACTTCTGGAGTTCCCCAAGGGTCTCATCTTGGACCATTATTATTTAACTTATTTATTAATGATATAATGTATTGCTTTCAAGGTAGCAAAGCTTTGTTATTTGCTGATGACCTCAAATGTTTTAAAGTAGTTAATAGTAATGATGATGCTTTAATTTTACAATCTGATTTAAATAGCTTATCAAATTGGTGTAAACAAAATAATATGAATCTAAATGCATCCAAGTGCCATATTATGCGTTTTCATCGAATACATCACCCAATAGCTTTTGATTATAGCATTAATAATGAAACTTTAAATTCTGTTTCGCAAATAAAAGACCTTAGACTCCTCACTCACTTATAAGTCCCATGTTACTGCTGCTATTCAAAAATCTATGAAGATGTTAGGTTTTATAAAGAGGACCACTTGTGATTTCACTAACATCACTGCAATTAAGTCTCTTTATTGCTCTCTGGTCAGAACACACCTAGATTATTGTTCTCCAGTATGGACTCCGCATTACATTACTTATAAAACGAAACTAGAATCTGTTCAGCACAAATTTCTAAGATACATTGCCTTTAAGATGCATGTCTACCATCGTTATGATATTTTGGAACTATTCTTAAACATCCCTACCCTAGAGATTCGCAGAAAGCAAAGAGATCTAATACAGCTTTTCAATATAATAAATGGAATATGTAATCTCTCTAAAATATATTTATTTGTTCCACCTCGTCTTACCAGGCAGGTGCAAACCTTTCATGTTTCTTTTCATAGGTACAACTATGCAATGAATAGTTTTCTCCCTAGGACACTTAGATTAGCTAACTCTATTGAGGACATTTCAATTTTTAATGTATCAACTTTCAAATTTAAAAAGCATTTGCTAGAGCTTTAACTTTGATATATTTTTAAAATGTTTTTAAAATTTTTAAAATGTTTGATTGCCTATTGATGATGTAGTGTTATCACTCTCAAATTTAATTTTACATGTATTTTTTTTTTCTTTGTTTTTGTTTTCAACACTGTAATTTTTAACATTGTAACTTTTAACACTGTAATTTCTAACAATGTAATTTTTATGTGAATTGGGCTTGCCCGTGAATAAATAAATATATCTGATAGTTTCTAAGAGGTTCTTACAAAGCCTGCCTGATGGTTATACGAGGCTTGCCTGAAGTGCATACCTCTTAGTGTTCCTGGGTGCCTCAGAGGGTTCTGTGGAGCTTAGTTCACAGCTTGCCTGAACTTACCCGAAGATATCTGCAACTTATCGGAATATTTATCTAACTTAGTAGAAGACTTATATAACGCTTACCTGGAGGTTCATCTGACCTGACAATTACCTACAGGTTACCCACCATCCATCGAGGGACCTCAACTATAAGCAATCACTTCAGATAAGTAGCTTAAGAGCAGATTGTGATTTTTTTTTGTGCGGCATTTATATTGTTCTCTTGTAAGCTTTTCTAGTATTAAATCAACATTAACCATAACTAACACTTACTAAAAGCAGTCAAGATATTTTTTGTTTTTTTGTTTTTTTTTTGTATAACTATTAACTAATCATCTCACAGATTATCATTAGACTTAGTAATCATTGAGACTGTCTTTTATGTTTAACTTCAACTACCTACCTGCAGTAACCAAGTAAATTTCAAAATAGCTACTACCTAGAGTCTTTGTAGGTCTTTTCAAAGTTTTCAGAAAACTTTGTGGCTCCCATGGTCTTTACTTACAAGGTATTATTATTACAATAGCTCTAAGTCATCTCATCCGATTAGACTATTATCTGCAATTTACTCTAGGTTCATAAGAACCCACGTTCATAAAGTCATCCCTGAGAAATATAATAAATATATATTTTTTTAGTGTCTCATATTTTTGGCACCCAACATTAACTTAATCTTCTATGATCTCAGTTACTGCAAACATTTAGAAAGAAAAATAATCTGTGTTAATCTGGACCTAGATTTTATAATTTGTAAAACCTTTACTTTTAAAAATAATGTTCCTAACCGTATCACAAAGAAAAAATTTAACAGACTCTCTAATTCTAACCTAGTTCAGGGCTTAAAATATGATATAATTGTATTCGCAAATTGTGGGCTTCTGTATTCCAAAAATTGGTACCCGAACCTAATAAACATTTTAATTATCCCTATTTACTAATACTTAGTTTTGAAAATAATTTACCTTTCTTTCAACGTCCGCTCTTCTGCAAGATATTTAAATCCGTGTATTGAAGTGAAATTACAATATTCTTTGAAATAAACACAAATAGATTTAGTTTTTTTTACTCTTCTGGTCATCTTGTTTTCAGGTTGTTCCATAATTGATTTTAGCAATCAATCCAAATCTTTAAAATGTACTCGTTTAATTCAACTAAAACCAATAAGAAGTCGTTATCAGTTTTAATATTCACATGCATATTTATAATAATAAGTATAACTTTTCATGGCCGGAATAATAAGTGTAAACTCTTATCTTTATGTTATTAGGCAATTGTTTGTGGGTATTTTTCGTCGAACCCGCTAACAACTGCGACAAGTATTCTCAAAGACAAATTAAGGCTTACATTCTTAGATATAGCGACCTATAATTACGATACACAATATGGAGATGGTAAGCCAATACGCATGTCTGATCAAATTAAAATTAGAGATGGGTTATTATTTCAAAAACGGGGTTGGTGGTGGGCTTTGTTTCTCGTTCTTAGATGGAAACTCGTAATGTGATAATTGATAATGATTTGTGGGTAAATTTAATTATGTACTGGTCAGTCTTCCGGTCATATAAAAAAGTTCACAATTGCCGGAATTCTAGGCATTTAGAAAATTATGTAATTCTAATATATTCCGAGTAAATATGAAAGACATAATTATAGTAACAGCACTAGTAGTCCGAGATCTAGCAACGTTTTTGACAACCGATTTCAGTATAGCTATATAGTTTTTTTTCATGCGTTCTTATTAAAAACAGCCTCCAATATTAGGTGCTGATACTGCCATTTTATTGCTTATGGTTGCTATGTGAGAAGTAGACAACCCACACCACTTTTCACAATTAACAATTTTGCATATAAGTTTATATTAATAATGGGAATTGAATTCAAACCGCTCCACTATTTTTCGCAGTATAAGTTATTTCGACAATTTTTTCAGTGCGTAATAGGTGCTGATACTGTCATCAATGTCAAATCAAAATAGCTCATCCTAGCAACAATGCATTTGGCGGGGTTGGCTGTCTTTGCTCATTGTTGCACTGCTTGAGCTACTGCTGGCTGCTTTTGCATGTATGTTAGCTTAGGTTATGGAATGGCGGGCAAATTCAGCTATCGGGTGTCTGCTTCCACGTTAGCACCGCTGGTAATGGGAATAACAGGATCATTTTTGGTGCTGTTATTCTTTGACTAAATGACATCCCAACGGTTTTTGGCTTAATCCTAAGGTGTGTATCATTTGTCACTAACGGAACCTTCGAGATACTAGGCGCCCTCTCGTCGTAAGTAAGCCTTGTCACGGTAATGCAGGGCTCTGCCGTGATGGATATCTTTTCCCTAGCTACTCGTGGGACTTTATGGAAGAAGTAAGAAAACAACACCTTTTAGAAACTACAGAGGAGATGGAAGTCGACCTATCGGCTCCAACTGACCTCCCTGTAACCTCTGATCAGGAACGAAAGCTCCTCAGTTCTCCAACTCCTGAGAGCAATCCTAGGAAACTCGGAGGTGCAGCCAGGAAGCGACTCAGTCGCCTCCTCAAGAGCGGGGTACCTTACCAATCCGCCTTGAACCAAATTCTAGAGCAGCGGAAGCAGGGTCAGTCACAAGAGGTGAAGAATATTCCCTCTGTGGCTGGCTCAAGCAATCGCTTTCGCTCTAATTATGACTCACCCGGACAAGAGGCAAAAAAGCCCTACTCGGCTGAATCAGTTGTAACGTCAGATAAAATTGACTTACAAAAACCCTCTTATGGTCAGGCTGTATCCGGCATCAAGGTGGGAATATTACACCTTGAACATCCGACAACCTCCATAACGACCAACCAGCTGGAACATCTTTAGTACGCTATTATGGACGCTGTAGAGGATATTCCGGAAGGTGGTCCACAAGTGCAGTGCCAGAGCTGTACATTCCGGCCTGGATGGCTGCAGGTCACATGTGTAGATCAGGAGAGTGTTTCGTGGTTGACTGGAGTACTCAATACCCTTCAACCATGGGATGGTGCCTCCCTGAGATGCGTCTTGGGTGACCAACGTCCAAAGCCACACATCTGTGTGGCTTACATACCTGATGAGGGCAGTCGTAGACTAACCTCTGAACAGGTCCTAACTAGGCTGAGGAAAATAAACCATGGTCTGTTAACCTTGGAGTGGACTATTCTACACAAGGAAGTTACAGGCCCTGGCCAAACATGGACTTTCGCCATTGACGATGGATCTATGGCCGAGCTGGAGAGGGTGGGTTTTAAACCTTACCTAGGTTTAGGGCAGGTTGTTTTCCGCCCTAAAACCCGGTCTTCCCCCCAACAGGCAGCAAAACCGGGTCCCTCGAAAGGATCTGAGACAATCCACGGCCCGGGGCCGAGCGGAAAACTCTCTGTGGCAGTGAGGAGAACCAAAACTCCTCACAAGCTTAGGGGTAGTGCACCGCCGGCACGTAGCCAAGGCACCAGCCAACCAAAAGCTGGGAAAGCTGGATTTCCCAAGATGAAGACGGCTATCGTCTCTTCTAGGAAACCGGCAAAAGAGACTGGACCTGGTGTCCTGAAATCGAAGACCGTCATGGCCTCGACAAAGGCACCAAAAAAACCGACGAAAGGTGATCAAACCTCGTCGTCTGCACCAAACACAGCCTCATCATTGGCAGGAGCAGATGGTGGCGTCTTAATGGACCCACCGACTGATCCTTCCAATATTTGAGGAGATATAAGTTTGCCTGCTGCACTCAACACTTCGCCACATTCAATTGTTCACAGGCAAACTTACAGCATGCCAAGGCCGCTTCTTATATCCTTGGCAAAAGGTTCAAGGACGAATTAATCGACCTTGCCTTTCTGCAAGAACCATGTACAGGAAACACAGACCGAGTAATCGGTCTCAGCAATATTCCTGGTGAGGTAATAGTCTGCCCTGGGGTGAAACCTAGAGCATGTCTACTCATCAGGAGAAATATTAATTATTTTTTGCTTACAGGCCTTTACACTCCAGATGTAGTAGCCATCCAGATGTATTTACCGGAGAAGAATGGTATGACAAACATTGTCGCCTGATCTGCATACTTCCCAGGAGACATGGATACTGTACCCCCTCTTGCTATACGGCGATTAATCGACTATAGCAACAAGAACGGACTTCAGTTAGTCATGGGCTGTGACGCCAATTCACACCATACATCGTGGGGCAGCACGAATATAAATCGCAGAGGTGAGTTACTCTTTGATTACATACTAAGGGAAGGGCTATCTGTTATTAATAAGGGCTCCGAACCAACCTTTGTAACTAGAAACAGATCAGAGGTATTAGATTTAACTATCAGCTCAAACTTTCTGAGCAATAAGATACAGCATTGGGCTGTATCTACTGAACCTTCGTGTTCAGATCATAGACATATTCAATTCAACATTGAAAAAGGCCAGAGGCCAGAAGTGGAATATCGCGACTCAAAAGCTACTGATTGGAGTGGATATAAAAATTCCCTTCAACTGTACATTGAGGATGATTTCACCACAATTAACATTTGTGATGGGATAGATACTGCAGCGGAAAAACTTCGCGAAGCAGTGATCTCCTCCTATCATGAAAACTGTCCACTCAGGACTAAAAGAGATAATCGCAACTCTACTTGGTGGAACAAATGCCTAGAAAAGCGAAGAAGTTCGACGACTATTTAACCGAGCTAAAGAGTCAGGCAACTGGGAGCTTTAAAGAACTACTCTAACAAGTTACAATAAAGAAATCAGAAAGGCAAAGCGGGAGTCTTGGAAAAAGTTCTGTGAGAGTATTGCTGATATACCTCGTAGTACTAGAATCCACAAGATTCTCTCTAAAGTGTCGATTGCCGAGATTGGGTCGATGAAGCGACCTGATGGCACTTTCACGACCTCTAGAAAAGAAACGTTAGAGCTTTTGATTGAAAATCACTTTCCTGGAAGTTTGACACTGGATAACAATCGACCTCCGCTCTTTGAGGGCGCAAGGCGGCCAAAAAAGATCGATTGGGAGGCCGCCAAGGAAGTTATCACAGCACCGGCAGTTGAATGGACAATCAAATCTTTTCAGCCTTTCAAATCTCCCGGTGAGGATGGAATATTTCCAGCTCTGCTGCAAAACGGACTGGAATTATTTTTACCCATCCTCATTAAACTGTATAGAGCTAGTCTGACGTGGAATTACATACCACCCAGTTGGTTGGCGACTAGGGTGGTATATATACCGAAAATGGGCCGCACAGACCCACACCCTAAATCGGTCAGACCAATTAGCCTAACATCTTTCCTGCTTAAAGGACTTGATAAAGCACTGGATTGCTACATCAGGCGGGTAGCTTTATATAATTCCCCCCTGAGCATCCACCAATATGCTTATCAAACTGTCAAATCAACAGACTTAGCGTTACACAACCTTGTTGAGAAAATCACACAATCCCTTAACAACAAGGAGATTGCGGTGGCCATATTTCTTGACATTGAAGGAGCATTTGACAATGCACTACCGACCTCCATTGGTTCAGCTTTGACTGAAAAGGGCATCAAACCAACCATTACCGGTTGGATATATGCCATGCTCACTAATAGGACAGCCACTACATCTGTTCAGGACGAGACCATTAGCTTTAAGGTTTCCAGGGGCTGCCCACAAGGCGAAGTACTATCTCCCCTACTATGGTCACACTTGATGGATAACTTGCTTAGCGCTCTCGAAAGAAGAGGGGTAGAACTGCAAGCGTATGCAGACGACCTTGTCATCTTGGCAAGGACCAAGTCAGGAAGGGTAGCATATAATATCCTCCAAAAGACGTTGGACGATGTCCACAGTTGGTGTCAGAGGGAACAGATGTCTGTTAACCCTGGTAAAACTGTAATAGTTCCCTTCACTAGGAAAAGGAAGTTGGAGGATCTTCCACCACTTTCCTACAATGGTGAGGTTATTCCATTTGCAGCGGAAGTAAAATATTTGGGGATTATCCTAGATATGAAACTTACTTGGAACGCTCACTTGGAAAAAGTTATCCATAAGGCCAGACTATCCTTGTGGACATGTCGTAGGATCTGTGGAAAATCTTGGGGCTTGGGACCCAAACAAATCTATTGGATATATGTGATGATCGTTAGACCAATGATCACATATGGAGCTATTGCCTGGTGGCCAAAAGCTTTACTGCGAACGGCCCAAGCAAAGCTCTCTGGTTTACAGAGACAGGCTTGTCTGGCAATTACTGGTGCTATCAGCTCCACACCGTCAGCAGCCATGGAAATCCTTCTGGACCTACCTCCTCTCCATATATTTTTGGAAAGAGATGCTAGATGGACAACATACAGAATTGTGCATATTTCTAAATGCACAAATCAGGCTTATACAGAACGAAGCAGAATGCTAGTGGACACTGAAAGTCACAGTATTCTGGGAATGACCTCTGACATAATGCCTCCAACAGTAAACTACGACCTGCCTTATACCGTCCTAATTCCAAATAGAGATGAATGGGTCCTCCGTAAGGATGAACTATTAAGAGCAGACAGCTGTTGGTACACAGACGGTTCAAAAACACCCTCAGGCTCTGGTGCAGGTGTATACGGGCGCAGACCTAGGACAGAAATCTCAACCTCTCTAGGATCCTATGCAACCGTATTTCAGGCGGAAATTTACGACATTGTTTCATGTATGGAGAGATTGGAGCAAGCCAATCTCATACATAGAACAATAAAAAATTTCTCGGACAGCCAAGCGGCTTTAAAAGCACTTAGCTCACACCGTGTAACGTCGAAATTGGTTTTAGACTGCCAAAGAAGACTCTCCTCAATAGGAGAACTCAATAAAGTATTGCTGGTCTGGATCCCTGGCCATTCTGGCATGGAAGGAAACGAGAAGGCAGACTCATTTGCAAGGGAGGGTGCCGTACGTGTTTCTATCGGTCCGGAACCTATAATTGGCATCGCAATAAGTTTTGCCAAACAAACACTGAATACCTGGACGGCAAGAAGAGCTTTAGACTTCTGGCATAATTTACCAGGATTGGTTCATTCAAAGGCTTTCATACATCCTTCGAAGAATGTCTCCAAACAAATGTTAGACTATAGCAGGCATGACCTACGTTGTCTAACAGGCCACTGTCATCTGAATCATCATAGGCTAAAACTTGGACTGTCGGAAGATCCGACCTGCCGTCTTTGTCTGGAAGATGATGAATCAGCAGAGCATATAATTTGTGCCTGCCCCGCCGCGGCTCGAATCAGGTATCTGATGTATGGCAGGGATTCTCTCTCGCCCTCAGACCTGAAATATAATTCACCAAATAAACTAATCGGCTTTGTTAAGAAGCTGAATTTGTTTGGTGAAATCTGAATAAGAATAGGCTCTTGCGAGTCGCAGTGGAGGGCCTTATAGACCCACTCATCATAAACCTAACCTAACCTAACCTAACCTAACAATGCATTTCTTATGGAAATGTTGATAGGTGTCTCTTTTGTGTAAGTAAAATTCGATGCGAGTGGAAAGTTCTGAGCGCGAGCCGAAGGCGAGCGTGAGGAACCACGAGCATACGAATTTTCATTCTAACCGAGAAGCAGACTATACTTTCTCCACGATCAAAGATTTTAAATATATATTTTTAAATGGAAATGAACAAAAGATAATTTATATTACAGAACTCAATCACAATTAACACTCAATGTGACAGCAATAATTTTGACACTTACTCAAGTTGACAATCTACTGCGTCAAGGCTAATGTTATTATTGCTAACCAGTGTGAGAATATTATTCTATCACAAGAGAGAGAATGTAAACACATTTAAATTGCATGGGGGCAGAGGTGTTGCAGAATATTTCCTCAATCTCAAGAGAGAGAATTCCAGCACTCTGTAATCAAATTTGATTCCGGAATTGGCAAATTCTGGGATGATCGAGGAGAAAAGTTATTTTGTCATCTTTGGCGTTGTCAAACAATAATAATGTATTGGAGATTACAGAGTAGTAATAAATAACTAAATAATTCTATTCAATGAAACTGGAAGAATATCATTAGAAAGTTAGGTTATGTTCCACCCCTAACTTGCAGCATCAGACGAGGCAAGAATTAGAGAAGGCAATACAAATGTTTTTCCCCCGAAGGAATAAAAACGATATATTTCATGTCTTGCCTAGGCTTGACCTGTGCCTCACACTAGTTATTTTCCCTCTCTCGGCGTCCAGTCTATCACGCGCATGCTCACCAGCACTCTCTCTGGTGCTTGCTACAGTGTGCCGCGTGTCTGGTTCTTCTTCTTCAGTACCTATGTAAGTCGTCAAGCACTTACTGGGGTGAAGCCTAGGCAAGACATGAAATATATCGTTTTTTTCCCTTCGGGGGAAAAACATTTGTATTTCATGACTGTGCCGTGTTATTCTGACGACGAAGAGGGGAAGCGTACGGTGAATGTGAAAATGATAACATATAATTTTATAGCTGTTAGATATGTACTGATGTAAAAATTTAAAATCAAATAACTCTAAAATAAGCATAAGGGTAACAAAAATCAAACAGACCTAAAAGTGTTATTAACCAAACATTTATTCTGTATATTCTTAGAAGAAGGGTTAGCGGGGGTTGTGATTTCTTTGAAATAATGTTTCAAAACATTTTTATCAGACTTCCAATTGCAGCCTTCTAGAATATAATACATCGGAAGCCCATAGTTTTTTCTTGACGAGGCCAGCGCCGATCTGATACTGCCAGCCGGAAAATTATTGCCAGCAGAAGAAAGGGCTGTTTTGCCCAGCCTGCTATAACTGCTCTAGGACCAGGGGCAACTTTACCCCTGGAGGTAATAAATAAAGCGATCAAGTCGTCACAAGCTTTCCTTCTATTGGCCGTTGCAGAAAGCAGAAATTTAGTCCAGTAGACGGGGTCTAATTGATGTTCGGGACCCGATGAGAGGCACCAGCCAGACTGCCGGTGAGAAGAAGAGTCCGTTTTAAAGCCAAATATTGGCCAAAACGCTACATAGTCTTTATCCAAAGCCATGTAGCTTTCATCTATTCTTAAAAGTGTTGTCGTGCACCCGTCTGCCGGAAGCTAGGAGCAGTAAGAGGGCGAGACGGCGGGAGACCTGGAACACACTTGAATTGATTCATTTCTTATCCAAGTGATGAGCTGCAATTCATCCCAAATGAATCTTTTGTTGATGGGCGGACTTGCCAGGTCCATTGCTTTTAACATGTGATGTAGCAAGGGAACATTTCAGTCATTTCGCATGGGGTTGTCCAGGGTTGATATTGCTGATTTGTGAAGCCTAATGGTACGAGAGGACAGTTTTTTTACTCTATGGAGGTAACTAAGGTGGAACGCTAGGGAGACGGCATCAATCGAACATGGATCTCGGTTTTGTTGGCCACAATTTCCACGGACTTGCGTAGGTCTTTAAAGTAGATTTTCTCCATGCCTTCTCTACCAAGGTACGATCTTCTTCAGGCCCACCCCGTACTTTCCAAGCCTCCAAACGGAGATGTTTTGCTTTAGGGAGTTCCGGATCTCGAAAGTCTATTGCTCTTGCTTTGAGAGCGTGGTGCTATCAGAATATATGCCCCTTTTGCGCTGTTAAGGTGGGACAGCACTCTGGGAACTAGAGAAGGAGGAGGAAAGACCCATGCCAACTTGAAATTCCATTTTCTGTGAAGGCATCGAGGAAGAGGGCATTCGTGACTTTTAGATCGCGGGTTACGTATGCTGGGACCACTCGTGATATGTTTGTGGCGATTTCGGGGGTCCCCACTTTTGACGGACGGCTCCAAGACAAAGGATAGCTATTACAATAAGCCTATCTAAGGACGTCAAAACTTTCCAAGCGGAAGTTACGGCGATTCACCAAATTAAAATGTAGAAAAAATCATACCGTTCAGTTGCAATCCTCACAGACAGCCCAGCTGTACTGAAGGCACTCGATTCGATAGAGATCAATTCTAAACTAATATGGGTGTCTTCAACGCACTCGCAGACCATTGCAAGGTCTCTGTAGCATGGGTACCAGGGCACGATTGGCACGAAGGTAATAAGGGCAACGAACAGGCACAGGGTTATCTCACCAGGACGCAGACAGGCGAAACAGTTATTTATAGGACATTCGCCAACATTTACGGCAGACCTAATAAGCAAAGGTATGTTAACAGCACACTGTAAGCTTAACAGGTACCGGTAGCTAATGGGGTTGACAGACGGGGTCATGTGAAGAAACACCTTTTTACCGTTCAAGGCACCGGGACTTTCTCAGCATTGCTCCAGAAGGAGAAGACAAAATTCTACCACACAGCCCATATTTGTTAGGTTCGATAAGAGATATTTAAAAGGACCTCATTTAAAGGTGACTCCAATTTATGTTGATCAGGAAGGGTGATTTAACTTTGCACTAAACTTGTGAATGCAAGCAGGATTGAATATTTTTAATTGGTCACACCAGAAGATTTTAGGAACTGCATGAGCTATTTCCTTCCCCTTATCGAAAAACTTCACGTAGGATAATTTTTTTCGAGATGTGGAAAGAAAAATAACATACTTCTTATGAAGCTTGCATTCCCAGGATAGCCGCCGCAGTTTGAATGCAACCAATCAGAATTCAATCCTGCTTCCATTCACAAAGTCAAATCACACATCGTAAAGCATACTCCATACTAGAGGCTACCATTTCATGATGCATTTATTCTAAAGAACTAACTGTGGATTGAAAAAGGTGACGACACCTTTGAACAATCAATCTATTTAAAAGTCTTTTCAAGAAAAACACTAATCTAGAAGTTAGAGCATTTGATAAAGTAAATTGTACTAATCAACACAATCCATTTTTCAACCAATAACGCTTTTTTTCGCCCGTTTATTCTCTAAAATATTCAGTTTAACCTAAATTATTCACTTACCAATTAACTTAACAGAAAACTGCAAACCATTTGAATTAAGAAGGATATAAAAGCACAATTATATTAATTGGGGAAAAAACCTTATCCAAACAACAAACGCACCTACACATTATCAATTATTAGAAATTAAAGAATTATATTTTGCATTCAGTGCATAGATAAAACATTTGAATTGTAATTAATTAATATAAAAAGTTATTAAACAAGTAAGTATTTATATCACACTGGGTCCACCAAAAATATGTAAATCATAATAAAATATTTCAAACAATAACTTAGATCAGTGCTGTCCAACATGAGGACTGCGAGACGCATAGTAAATATGCATGATCTTATATAGACCAAGGTGTAAATATAGTATAAGGTGTGTTCCCTCGGAAGACGAATTTCGGTCATGTTCTGCGCACCTTCCAAAACGACGCCATATTGCCAATCATATGTTTAATGTTTTGAATGAATGCCATATTTATGCCATAACCTACATAATTAAATCCTACTCGTAATCGTTTATTTTTCTAATAAATTGTGAACTCTGAACATTGTATTTTGTGAGAACATTAAGTGGAAGTGTTTTTATTGTTACATGAAGATTTTGTCTTTTGTTTTCGTTTCAAAATAAGTTATTTTTTAACATAAGCACAATGTAGCTTTGAGCATTATTTGTTACTTTAAGAAGTGTATATAGTAATTAACGATTATGCCTGGATGTTCTGTAACTGCTTGCCACAACTGAAATGGAGCCACAAAAAATCAAAATCTCAAATATTTTCAATTCCCAAAGGATGAAGCTATCCGACAAAAATGGGTTGACGCTTGTAATTCTGATAAAGAAATCAACTTACAAATTGGTTTGTAAACGAAATTGCTGTTTAGCTTATTGGAAGTAATGAAATAAAAACAATATTTAATTTTAGGTCGAATTTGTTCTTTGCACTTTACACCAGATTGTTTTTTGGATACTAGTCATTTGAGTATTCCAGGGAAAAAGCCTGTTTTGAAACTACTCTCTAATGCAATACCGAGTATCAACTTGAAGACTGAGTAATTCTTCATTTTCCGGGTACGTTTTTCATTTCAAAAAATTATTTTATTTAATTAGATACCTATCTCAATTCATAAAAATAAGCATTGCATAATATAATTGCAGTAAAGAAAAACGAGGGAGAAAACGTAAGTGCGAAAGTAAGAGAGAAATTGGGACACAGATAAAGAGAATTCCAACAAGCACAAGTTCTTTTAGCAGTTCGATTGACAAGAGCAGTAGTATTTTATCAAATATAACTAAAACAGAATATTCAAGAGCAAATACCTCTTCTTTGTAAGTATTATTTTATTGTATATTTCCAATGAAATTATTTTATAAGAGTTGACGATCAAATCTTGATTTTTTAGGAGTTCAGTACTTGAGGAATCAAGGGAAATGCAGTCTGAAATACCTGTGTCTGATAATGCTGTTCAACAAACCAATTTTCAAGATATTGATACTTCTAGGTACCTATATTATTTACTTTGTAATGTTTTGGAATTGTTTTGAAAATACTAATAAGCTAATACTGGAATGCATTCTTTTTCAATTGAAAATGAAAAAATACATCCAGAAGCAAGTAATGTTATACAGAGAGACTTCTATATGGACGATATGATTTCAGGAACCGACAGCGTAGAGCAAGCTGTGTTTCTAATAACACAAGTTATAAAGATTCTAAACTCGGGAAAATTTCCTTTGAGGCAGTGGGTCTCAAATAAACCCGAAGTACTTGAAACCTTGTTTATAGAGACAGAAGTCTCTCAATTCCTAATAAAGGCCTCTGACCATACAATAACGTTAGGGATATATTGGAAATCAAAAGAAGATACTTTCGGATATGCGGTAAATAAAATAGAAATAAAAATTCTCAGCAAACGGATAATTTTAGGTATAATATCCCAAATATTTGATATTTTAGGCCTAATTAGTTCTGTGATTATAACGGCAAAAATTCTATTACAGAAATTATGGTCTCTGCATCTAGGCTGGGATGACAAGCTACCTGATGATTATGCTAAATATTTTTTTGAATTTTACGATAACATAGTATATGTTGATGAAATTAAAATTTCTAGGCTTATTTTATTAGTCTAATCATTTTGAATTACATTGGTTTAGCGATGCGTCTACTTTGGCTTACGGTGCCTGCATATGCATACTATCAAAAAATAGTGTCGGAAATTCTCTTGTTAAATTAATTTGCGCTAAATCCAGGGTAGCCCCTCTGAAATTAGTCACCTTACCTAGGTTAGAGTTATGTGCGGCTTTATTATCCGCACAACTATGCAGCAAGGTTTTGAATTCATTATATATGTCATTTTCTCGTATATTTTTTTGGTGTGACTCCACTATTGTGGAGTCACACCAGCACCCTTAAAACGTTCGTGGCAAACCGTGTCGGTCAAATTTAAAACCTAACCCAATCCTGTTATTGAAGATACGTTCCTACAAAATTAAATCCCGTGGTACTGATCCTCTTAATTTAATCAATACTCCGTTGTCGTGGAATGGTCCTCCATTCTTGAGAAATGAAGAAGAATGGCCAATTTCTCCTAGTGATGCGCTCGTTGTACCAGAAACAAAGGATATCGTATCCTGTGTCTCTTTGAATGAATATACTGATTTTTCTCTGTTGGAAAGATATTCTAAATATGAGCATTTAGTAAGAGTAGTTGCGTACATGTTAAGATTCATTTGCAAAATCAAAAATAGACCAAGTACAACGACCGTTCCTAATCTTATCTCTTCTGCGGAATTAGAAAATAGTAAAAGGGCGCTGATAAAGTTGGCTCAATATCGTTCATTCAAAACTGAAATACAAAATCTGAAAAATTCCAGAACCCTACCTACAAGTAGTAAAATTTTGGGTTTTGACCCATTTTTAGACATCGACGGTATTTTACGGGTAGGAGGTAGGCTTCGCAAGGCTAATATAAGTTATAATAAAAAACACCCTATTATACTGGGTTCTAACTGTCATTTCACTAATTTAATAATTATACATGAACATGAAACCAGCCTACATGCTGGAACTCAAATTGTCTTAGCCAATCTGAGGAATGAATTTTGGCCCATGAAGAACATGTTTTAAATGCTTTAAGGCCAAACCGAAAAATATAACTCAAAAAATGGCCGACCTACCTATTGAAAGAATTTCTGTTTCAAGAGCATTTCATACTGTGGGAATAGATTACGCCGGCCCTTATTTAATAAAAGACAGTTTATTTAGAAATAAAAGGTACATAAAATCCTATATTTGTATTTTCATTTGCTTTTCTTCTAAGGCTGTTCATATTGAATTAGTGAGTGACCTGACTGCTGAGGGTTTTTTGAATGCCCTCAAAAGATTTATATCTAGAAGAGGTCTTTACAGACATATATATTCAGACAATGCATCCAATTTTGTAAGGGCTGCAAAGGAACTTCATGAATACACAAGTTTTTGCCAAGAACAAAATTTTCAAAAGTTTCTTGATATTAAAAATATTACTTGGAATTTTATTCCTCCGGACTTCCCACACGTCGGTGGTTTGTGGGAACGAACTGTTCGTTCTGTAAAGCATCATTTAAAAAGAATTTTGACAGAAATGTATTTAACTTTCGAAGAGTTTTATACTCTCTTGTCTCAAATAGAGTGTATCCTGAATTCCCGTCCCATCTTACCCCTTACTGACGATCCTGAAGATCTAGAAGTCTTGACTCCAGACCACCTGCTTGTGGGATCCTCGTTACAAGTTTTACCTGAGCCATAAACAGCTATAAACACCTACAATTAATGCTTGCGCATTTTTGGAAACGTTGGTCCTCTGAATATTTGAGTAGCCTGCAGCAAAGGCATAAATGGCGGGAGCATTCCGGAAATATTAATCCTGGAACTATGGTGCTAATAAAGGAAGATAATAATTCTCCGATGAATTGGAAGCTAGGAAGAGTAACTGCTGTACACCCTGGCCAAGACGGATTAGTGAGGGTGATCTCGGTAAAAACTCTCAATGGACTAACTAAACGTTCTGTGCATAAAGTGTGTCCATTGCCTGATTTGTATCACTGAGGAAAAAGTGTATTCAGCATTATTAAGAATTTAGTTGTAGTAGGTAAAAACATTAATACGTATTAGGACACAACAAATGTTTAATAATGACAATAAAAAGGGCATTAATTATCGTTATTAAGGTCCGTCAACTTAAGGTAATTAAAACACTTTAATAATCTATTAGAAACAGTAACCGCTAGTTATCTCAGAAAACAAAATTTTTGGGAGTATTAACTATTTTACTTACCACAATTAAACCCGTTATTTACAGCAGTGGAACTGGTTGGTAATGGTGATTAAATCTGTTAATAACTAGTTAATAATGATAATTAAATAGATTATTAACAGTAATGTAACTATGTGATTGTTAATTGAGGGCTTTCATTACTCGATTGTTTTAGTATAGATGACGTTTCAATCAGTATTTATCTTCGTCATTTACTGAACGATCGAAGTTAAATACTGATTGAAAGGTCATCTAGTCTAAAACAATCGAGTAATGAAAGTCCTCGATTAACAATAACGTTATTTTTTATGGAAATTGAAAAGAAATAAAAAGCCAATTTTTTTAAACTATTTACATTATATATATTATATTGCACAAAAAATAGAAATCGTGTGTAATAAAAAATAATTTTAGATTCGTATTCAGAGACCTCTAAAACATAAAATAAAAGTGGTTTTAGCGATTAGTACTCCTTGGTCAAATACTGCTATTTCTAAGCGACTTTTTGAGGATGTCCCGCTTGCCTATAACAAAAAATACATGATTTAATCTATATAGGTACCTACTTATTCAAACTGCCTTTTAATAGGTATCAAAAAAGTTAATATTACTATTTTAAATGAAACTACTTAACTGTTAATATTCTTTATAGTGCTACTTTGAACTGCAGTTCACTGCAATGAGGCTAGATTACCTTTTGCAGGTGTCTCAATGTATCACAGAAATGTTGTTAACAGTGTTAGCACTGCATTTTTTAAATATATTATATCTATAATTTTAATTGGATTGTGTCCAAAATAATATTTTACAAGAATACCAAATAAAACGTGTACTTTCAAATATGTTTATCATCGGCGGTTTTCAAAGTTTTAAATTTCACAGATATAAAATGTTTTATTTCACTTAAAAAAAACAAATAATGAATATCCTAAGTATATACGTATTTAATTTTTAAAGTTTATTTACCTCTAAAGCGGCTCAAAGAGTCCTCGAGTCCCCATTCCAGCATAAGTAATTCATAATACTCCATTTTCACCAATCGCGCCAACACCAAACCACTCGCTACCTCAGACTAGAACAGACTGGTCACTGAACAAAATACACTAAACGATGCACGATCTAGTGACGATTACAACTTATCTTGTGCGAAATGCAAAATATCCGTTACCATTAGTTAAACCCTTTAATTGTAGCTAACACACTTAGCTAGTTTCAGGTAATTGATATACTTATCATAATTAAAATAATTTCAGAAACAAATTTTGATTGCTAGAATTACACTGCTAGCTTACGAAGATGCGCCTATGACGACTCTGTGAACAAATCGAGTGTGTAGAACTATTTTTGTGACAACTGGTGACACAGACTGACAGATTTAAATAATTTTATAATTGAACACACGTGTTTTTTGTTATCCTAAAAAAGGCATTGATTTCTTGTAATCTACAAAAAATAAAAAGTATTTACAGTCCACTGACAATATTCTTTACTGCATCTATATATTTAAATAAATTAAACTTGGTAGTTTAAACAATACCTTCATTCACTTCGCAATTACTCTTCTTTCTTCAAGAGCTCTCTGGGACATGATGGATTCAAATTCAATGATCATATAACACTTACAATGCATTTAGGAATGTGTTTTTATATTATTTCTCTCTTTGGCATATATTTGTAACCTTTACAAGTATTTTATCTAATATATCATTTTAAATTATGGAATTATATTACTTCGTATCTCTCGCTCAAAGTCTTTTTTCTTTTTAAATTGCTTTCAAAATTCCAAAATCCTCTATTTCAATGACATTTCACCATCGTTCTAATACCTTCTATTATTATTTTTCGTTTCCATGCAAACATCTATCCACTGATACAAAAGGTGTGTTTTATATTTAATTATTTTTTCCGTCGACCGTCTATTAACATATGCTATTAACGTTCTCAAAATTAGACAAAATCATACATTAATGACCCCCATTAATGCATGATTTACCTACATTAATCAACGATTTTCTGCAGGCAACCCAACGCACATCTTATACATTATATTTATATTGACAGTTACCTGTGGTGTAGGCAACCAAACATACAATAACGTCTTCAAAAAATGGATCCTAGTATAGAATACTTCTAGTTTTTGACTTACATATCGTTTTTATGTTATTATTCTACAAAATTATAATAATATTAGTGTTGAAACAATGAAACATCCAAAATATAATGTCAGAAAAACGAAAATAGTGACATTTGAACTGGCGACCTTCTCTGTGACATTTCAATGTCATTATTTATTTTTGACAGTACTTACCTATGAAACAAATAAATATTTTTAGTTTTTAAATATTGAGAAAAACGAAAACTGATACAGTCGACGGCAAAGCTTTGTAACTAACACGAGTATTAAAAGGGCAATTAACAATCTCCAACATTAACTCTTAATTATCTCGATTGTTAATGGCCCTCATTAATACACTTGTTGGTTAAATAACTATTAACATACAGAATGTTTTTTTTATTTATAATATGTTCGAAATATTTAAAATATTTCTATAAAATTATTCTTTATGCTAATTATCTATATACACAAAACTCAATATGATAATCCATTCTATTAAAACATTTTAATTAACTAATTTCCATTAATACCTTTATAATCAAATTCTCTTCTTTATACTACTAGACTGAGTAAATATTTATCCATTTCTCAGATCAATCTCATTTATCATTTAATTAAGCTGTCCGGGCATAATGTTTATAATCAACTAACCATTCTATAAATCGTTAATTTTTTTATTTTTTTTTTTAATCAATTGTATTAAAGAAGCTCAGCTTTTTTTAATATCCCACTAACTTATCTTCTCATGTTTAGCCGTTTATCGATATATTCCCAAAACGCCCCCAAATTTTATTTTTGTTACTTCAAAAAACAGTTTTTGGAATTTTTGAGTTGTTTTTATGTATTTTATGTTTTACCATCTTCTTTTGTCCTTAGTCCTTAGTTGTCCTTCGCGCTTAACGCTTAACAGTCTTTTCACCAGTTCTTTCTTGGAGAAATCGCCCGTATTTTCAAGAGAATAGTGAGAATCTGAAAGTATGGATAAGTTAGTTCAGCGACGTTGCCAATTCGGCGGCTGGACTTCTTCTTTTTATTATCATCTAAAAATTATCGGGGGTAATACCACGAGTGCTTAAAAATTACCGATAATTTCCATGAAAGCTTGTTGTTAATAATTCCACGAGTTCGAAGAACGAGTGGAATTAGACAACAAGCTTGAATGGAAATTGTCCGGTTAATTTTTAAGCACAAGCGGTATTTAGGGAGAATATTTCTCGAATAAAAATACAAATTACTGTTTATCTCCACTATATTCAGATAGATAATGTAACGTCTCTAACTTAAAAATCTCAATAAAAAACAAATTATTTATTTATTGAAACAGTACCTAACGTAATACATTTTTGTCAATTTCCCGTTCTGTTATATCTCCGAATCGATTCATGACCTCTAAGACACTCTTCTTTGACGTTTCACGTTTATTATTTTAACGTTTTCTGACAACGGTTGTCATGGAAGGTGGAATTTCCACTGTAATTTTTGAATTTCCATTCAATAATTTAGCATTCGTTGCATTGATTCAACATGTATGAGTGAAAAATTTTATATAATTATCTATCTATCTAAATATTATCTATTATCTAAAAAAGTTACAAAAATATAACTTGCATGCTTGAACCTAGATATGTAATAACTGTAAAACTGACATTAAATAAATGAGAGTAATAATTCCTTCAATCTGCATAGAAGTCTGACAGCATTGCAAATCTCACTGTTTCTCTTTAAAAATACGACAAATATGGAATTCTCCTATTGTAGGCAACTCTGCAATATACCAAT
Source organism: Lochmaea crataegi (assembly GCA_947563755.1). Taxonomy (NCBI): domain Eukaryota; kingdom Metazoa; phylum Arthropoda; class Insecta; order Coleoptera; family Chrysomelidae; genus Lochmaea; species Lochmaea crataegi. The sequence goes on along the minus strand of OX387434.1, from coordinate 28,592,451 downwards.
CTTATGGTGGGATTCTCACTAGTCCCTTAAAAATACTGGCCCAGGAGTTTATTTATCCAATAAATCAGTTCTTTTCATTCGAAGGTAATGTGTGAGGTTGTTTCTTTCTCATCCATGTATAACCAACAAATAGGATCCTCCCTACATAGGTATACCCTTCGATCATTATGTTCATTGTTCGGATGCATCTGCTTCCTTAGGGTACAGTGGCCGGGGAGTAATACTGTCCCTTTCTTCATTTGACCCCTAATCAGAATTATTATTTCGTTGGTCAGCATAGGCATAATCAAAGGAAATAGTCGGGGGTAATATAACAAGACCTCATTTATGAGCGAATAAATTTTTCGATTTTCCCGCAAATAGTTTTGTCTGAAAACTTAACGAGTTAAAATCGGAATCTTCGAATTTAACGAGTTGAATTTTCGAAGACAAAACTTTTTAAGGAAACATCGAAAAATGTATTCGATTTAATAAATGATGGTCGCGTTATATTTGATAAGATTATTTCCCGAATCTTTTAATTACCAAGAAATAAATATTTTTTACCCATATATTTTTAATAATTAACGGTACAATTATTAAAAACGCATTCTTTATACATAATAGAGAGATATCGGTAACCCAAATAGCGTCAGGCCCTATTAGCGCATATGTTATTTTGACATTTAACCTATGCGCGAGTCGATTCTTAAAACAACGTCCCTAAATAACGTTACCGCCAAGCGTAATTTACGGAGCCTAACGACAGGCGGTATTTGAAATAGCGCTTGATAATTAACATGCCGGGCATGCGCAGTTTTCCTATGATAAAGTTATTCATCAAAATGGCGGCTTCAATGTCTTGATCATTTCCACCACCAATAATTATCGCTTCAAGATCTTCATCCATTGCAAAGATTCTATAGTGGAAGTTAAGAAAAAATAATTGTAGATAAAATGAATCTATAGATACACTATTAGGAACCTCAAAAAATAAATGTTCGTCTTTTATTTGAACAATAATAATACAAAAAATACTGAATATGGCTAAGACAAACACACAAATTTAATGAAAAACTTATAAGACACACAATAGACACAATAACAATAAAGCTAGGTTAAGTGACATTTTCGAATAGCGCATAGCGCGGGTAACTGCTTCCGATAACTGTTAAATAAAATTGAAATACCGCTTGACGTAAACCCAATACCGCAGGACGTTAATTACGTTCACAGACGCTATTGATTTTACCGATATCTCTCTATACATTTATAGGTGTTTTTCCAGCATGTATAAAGTGTTGCCTATATCTAGGTGCTGTCAGTCGAGACGATTGTGATTTTATTCGCAAAGGAAGGAGGCTGAACACAGAACTAAAGAAGTTCTGTGAGCGAATGAATTTTGACAGATGAGGAAAATAATCGACAAGAGAGACGAACACGTGCTTTAACTTTTGCAATTGATTTTGTGCAAACTTTACCCACCTACAGAATACAGAACTAGGACTAAAACATGTTTCCTAAATAAAATTTCTTTGTATTGACAATTCAAAAGTAGATTATCTTATGATTTATTTTAACAAATATTATTTTATGAGATTAACATTGTGTCTTATCACGCTTGAAACTTTAAAATAATAATAAAAACAGCACACGAAAGATAAATTATCTACCCCCATAGTAAATTCGTAGTCATTATAAAATCAGTTCTTTTATGATGATTGTATATTTTAAAGTCAATTACTACTACTACTGCTATACCCGCTCATTTTTCAGGGTGCAAAAAGACTGCCAAAATAAATTAACAAATTTTAATTTGGACCTAAAATTACGTGAAAGAAACAATAAAAATATACTAACCATGATTGTGTCGGTATTCGCTCTTACTTACTTTTATCAATCATTTTTGTTCAATAATGTAATTGTTTCAATAGACTACAAGAGGTAGATAATCTATTCCAAACGAAAATAACACATATTCCCATCTCTAAAAATTTCAAAAATATTTTTTTCTACAAACGTCAGTAAAAGTATAATTTTTAACGCATGCTGTCAGTGTCTAAAATGCCATTTTATGACAATGGTGTTAAAAGTAAAATACTTTTAGCACTATAGTGACATAACTAGACATTTTACTTAGCGTTTTGTCATCATGACAAACATAAACATTCAAATCGACGCCATTTTTAGTCCATTTAGAGCAACCTAAATAACATATTTTTTGGTTTTTGCTTGTTTGTAGAAAAAATTGTGTACGCAACATATGCATAAAGTGTCTTTTTTTCACTCATGGAATTGAAGCATTCGCCTGCGGCTCATGCGTCAACTTTTCCACTCGTGAAAAAAATCACCACTTTATGCACCTGTTGCATAAATAACTATTTTCTACTCCTGTTTTATAATATACTTATTAAAAGACTAAAATCTGTATCATAATGATATTCATTATGATACAAATTTTCATTATGATACAGATTTTTAAGCCAATAGGAATGCGACATTCGCACAATATTTAATATAGCCATGGATACCTGGTTGACATTTCTGAAATTAATTATATTAGGCGACACTTAATTTGAAAGCTGTCAAATAATTTTGATTTTTAAAAGTTACTATATATGATAATTATTAATTAAATAATTCTTATTAATCGGAGTAGAAAAAATATTGTATGCAACTTTCATGTAATGGCCATTAATACACTCGCATATTATATACGAAACTCGCCTGCGGCTCGTTTCGTATCCTACAACATGCTCGTGTCTTAATGGCTATCATTACATGATCGTTGCATAAAATACTAATTTTCTACAATCATTAATAAAAGTGACGTTTTTTAATCATAAAATATGTATTTGTTAAACAGTTTAAAAAAGTGACATTAGAGTGAGATAAAAATACATTAGGGTGAGATAAAGTAGTTTTTTAACGCCAATTTTAAATATTTCCGCTAATGGCTCTGCAGATTGCACTCATCTGACATTTTACTTAGCGTTTTGTCATCATGACAAACATAAACATTCAAATCGACGCCATTTTCAGTCCATTTGGTTTTTTGGTTTTTGCTTGATTGTAGAAAAAATAGTGTATGCAGCATACCTATGCTTAAAGTATCTTTTTTTCACTCATGAAAAAAAGCACCACTTTATGCACTTGTTGCATAAATAACTAATATAATCAAATTTTTATAAATACCTAATGAAATCCTTATAAATTAGGGTGTTCAACTTCAATTTTGGACTCCATGTTTTATTAGGTAATATTAATAAGTGACAAATGGGATATTCAAAAATAAAATTATTTTGATTTTAGTCTTTAGATTAACAGAAAAAAAATCTGGAAATCGGTTGACCCTTAAGGCCATCCCTGCAACTTCCCGCTAAATTCAATTTTCAAACGCATGCGATTTTGTCGCTAGTTGCGATGTTTTTGAGCTCCCCGAGCTCGAGATAAAGCTATTCGATGGTTTTGAGCTCTTCGAGGTCAAAAGTCTCATCAAAGTTCGAGGAAACACGATTTTTTTAACTGCTATAACTTTTGAATGAATTAACCGATTTTCACGCGGTAGGCGGCGATCGATGTAGTTTTTTGAGCTCTATAAAAAATTTACAACAAAAAAATTGATCTGATGAAACATTTCGGAGTTATTACAAAAAACACTTTTTTTCGATTTTTTCGACAACGATATCTCACGAACGCATCAACCGATTCTGACGCACTTGGTGGCGATCGATGCGGGTTTTCAAGGTTAAGAGCTGATTAGTTTTTGAGGTCGATCGGTTCAGGCAATTCGGAGATATTTTGAAAAAGTGAAAAAAAAAATCGCTCGATATCTACCAGTCCGAATTGGTTCCAACTTACAGGAAATCTAAGTTTGGTGAAGCCCTTTTGAATGACACTAACTGTGGTCAAATCGGTCAAGCCGTTCAGAAGTTATAAGAGGTTTACATACACACACACACACACACACACACACACACACACACACACACACACATACATACATACATACAGTCGTACGGACATCATTGTAAAAATAGTCAGGAAAGCTTCTTAGGGCTTCAAAACGTCGAGATTTGTTGAAACCCCGATTTTTGTGAAACGGGGTAAAAACAATAACTCTCCGATTTTTCGAAAATCATTGGGAAGAATCATTGATTTTCTTGGAGGGAAGTTAAAAATGGAAACAAAAATTTACTAAAACTATGCAACTTATAATGCAGATACGTCACTAGTTTAAATGCGAAGTTATCGATAGTCTTCCTTTGCTGTTCTATGTTTCAGCTTCGTCTTCTTTTTCCTTCATTGGGATGTTTGAGCTTGTTCAGGACAAAAATGTTGACATATGACATCTATCACTCTGTTGTTCCTTGTTCAATTTAAATTTGAAGCATTTTATTAATAAAAGGTATAAAGCTTAAACTCGAACTAATCAAAAATTCAAACCAAGATGAAACCACATGCGAATGCAAACAACTCACTGTCACTCTAACCTAAACCTCTTCTTTTCTTCTTCAATTTGGGTAACTATACCCTCTCTTTTGATTATTTTGTTCCATGTCAAAATATATGACTAACTTCAACTTATACTAGTGACGTCAAAATCTTAAAGGCGGGTTTTAAGAACTTTTTAAAATATAATTTTCTAAATGGGGATAAAAACAAAACAACACTATTAAATTTGATAAAATACGGTGCGACGTAATTTGTTCTCTTAAAATTAACGATCTGCTAATCATTAACAAGAATCTATTTTTAGTTGAACAACCTATTGTTATCTATATAGAGAAGCGTCGTCTGTGATCTCTTATTAATCCGTAACCAGGCGATTAAGAACAGTTACTTTCTCACAACTCTATTATTCAGTCATAACCTTAAATGACCTTGATATAAAAGAAGTTTAATGTGTAATGTTTCTTATCAAAAACATATATAGTTCATTACTTTATGTAAAACATTAATTATATAAAAGAAGTCAGTTCTGTTTACTTCGTTTAAAAAGTGAGTTGAAAAAATGGTTCGAGCTTGGTACATGGACAATGACACAAATAGTGACCAACGTTTGGAACATCATAGAACACCTGCGGAATTTGTAAATATTGACGATCTTTTTAAAATATCCGGCGTTGAATATTTCAAATTAAACATAGATACATTAAAGACTGACGGTGTTTTGGAACAAATAAAAAAACAAAGGGGCTATAACTACGAGGACGAGATCACATGTTCTGAAAAATGCTTGCCGAACTACAAGGAAAAGTTGAAAATATTTTACACAGAACATCTACATACAGATGAAGAAATACGTTTGGTCGTAGAAGGATCTGGATATTTCGACGTAAGAGAGAGCAATGACAATTGGATCAGAATAGAAGTTGTACCAGGAGATTTATTAATTTTACCGAGTGGAATATATCATCGTTTTACATTGGATTCTAATAATTTTATAAGAGCTAAAAGATTCTTTGTTGGAGAACCTGTTTGGACACCTTATAATAGACCCTGCGATGAAATGGATTGTAGGAAAATGTATGTTAATAGTTTGGAAAGTGGACAGTTTGTAACTGTTTGACAAGGCAGGTTTTAATTTTATATATTTTCAAATGTATCGAATAAAGTTAGATGGAATTAATTTTGTTTTATTAATTTTAATATGTATTAACTACATAATTCAACAATACTAATAGGTATCCATAATTAAATTTTCAATTTAAAATCAATTCTTATTAGATAAATAGAGGTTTAAAATTTACTGGTGACCTTGGCCCTTTAAATTGAAGTGTAAACACGTTATCACTTATCATAATATTATCATACCTATTTAGATTTACTCTTAACAGTGGCGCACCGAGACTTTTTCTTTGAAGGGGGTTCACTCGCTGATACATTCACACACCCAGACAAAGCATTTTGTACAGAAGTTAACGTTTAAGAAACGAAGTTTCAGTCGTACTAAATGTATAAACTTCGAATTATTCGATAATAATAAAGTTAGAAATTTCAGTTAAGGTGAATATAAATGCATACTCTTAAATATAATAGACAACATTTTAATCAAAAACCATGTACTATACTTATAATGAAATATCCAAACGGCGAGGCTTTAGAGCCAACTGGTTTAACACCTCTTCTTCGTTTATTGGAGTGTCCGGGTGTACAAACATCAATGCTAAACCATTTAATCTTTCTTCGCCAGTAGAATTTCTTAAATAATTTCTTAATAGCTTTGGTGAAGGAAATGACCTTTCACATGTATATGTTGTGACAGGTAGGGTAGCCATTATTAAAAGTTAATCCTAAATCACTGGAAATACGTTCTTATTACATATCATAACAGCTTCAATAGCACTTTTTGGTTTTGATTCAGAATCTTTTAAGAATTGATTCCAAAGTGTGATTTCCCCTGATTGTCCTCCTGTTTGTGTAATCAAGTTCATAAAAATCTACCAGGGTTTCTATACTCTGTATCGATTTTTCCATCTTCTCATCGGATGTGCTCAATAAGTCCTGGAATGGTTTTAAAATATCTTTGTGGGCCACTCACCTATCATTTATAGCCTGTATAGTCTCGTTAAAAAACGGAATAAAAATTGATCTCCTGTAACGACTGTTTTAGACTCATGTTTTAGACTTATTTTCGACACATAATATGAAAAATCGATTTAAAATGTTAATTTAAAGCCGCGTCCACATTATGTCGATCGACAAGGTCGATCGGCAAATCTCATTCGACACGTTTGACTTTCAACTCGTCCACATCGTCAGTATATGTGGACGTGTTGACCGACATACATCGCCGCGCCATTATCAAAACTGAAAATATTTTGAATTGGTTTTGCTTCATTACAATTTTCAATTATGAGTGATGCAGAAGATGCTGTAATGGCAGCTGCTGCTGCAATTATTATTGTAGTTGTTGGAAACCTGCAACAGCGTTTTCGTCGCCCTCGAAGATTTTGGGTACGACCCAGCCTCGTCAATGGTAGGAAAAAATATCATACACAGGAATTCATGAAGGATTTACTGCTAGATGAGGTTGATGTGTTAAACCTGGAATACAGATGCGACGCTGGCTTCAGAAACTTATTTAGAGTGAAGAGTACCGATTTTGAAAATTTGTTAAGAATGATTGCACCAAAAATACGTCATTCAGGAAGGCTATTACTGTGTCCGAGCGCCTTGCAGTAACGCTACGATTCTTAGCCACTGGGGATTCATACACATCACTGGGCTACCACTTTAGGATTTCAAAGCAAGCGATCTCTAGTATCGTACCATCAGTCTGTGATGCCCGGTAGAAGCGCTCCGAGATTTTGACGAGGTAAGAAAAGTATAACTAAATTCATGTACTCGTACTTAAGATTTTTTATTTATTTACTTAAACTGACAACATTTTAAACTTTAAAAATATATATTATACCAAGTTTCATATAGGTCTTCTTGAGATGTTCTTATGTTATTCTTGAGTTATTCATAGAGAAATAAGCTGTCAGTTGCGGAAATGACATTTTCACTTGTTGAGGTATGAGATGGAGCAGGCGAAGGTGGCGGTGAGGTATAGGATGAAGATGAATGTGGTGAAGTTAAGCTCTGTGTGGATGGCGGAGATTGACGTCCATAAAAAATGGGTTGCGAATTGTAAGGAGGTTGAAAAGTTGGTTGTCCATAAAAATTGGCTTGCGAATTGTAAGGAGGTTGAAAAGTTGGCCGTCCAGAAAAATTGGGTTGCGAATTGTAAGAGAAATGTCCCATCTCTGCCTCAAATAATACATTATTAATAATCTGTTGTGCCCTAAACCTTGCTTGTGGTGAGGTAATGTTTCTCAGCTTAGTGGCCACCTGTTCTCCATATAATGTATATTCATCTTTGTCATTCTTCCTTGTTTGAATCGCCCTAAATAGGTTTACCGCCTCATCAATGATTGGAGCGTTAGTAGCAGAAGATGAACTTTCTTTACGTTTTTTAAGTGGTTGTTTTGGGGAAGTAAATATTTTTTCAGTATGTGTGTCCGTAGCTACAACATTGTCTCCCGCGTTTGATGACTCTGCATTATCCACGTTTCTTTTATTATCATTTTCGTTTTCGTTGTCCTCTGTATGTTCGTTGTCTTCTGTATGTTCGTCGTCCTCTATATGTTGTGAACCCTGGAATTAATGTAGGTACCGCATAAATACAATTTTACAGCTATTAGCTTTTAGTTATCATTTTTTTAATTCAACTTTATTTTCCTTTTTACAAATGCCGCAAAATACAGAGGAATGGGAATGTGGTGCTAAATTGTTCAATGAAAAGTGGAACTATCCCAACTGTGTGGGTGCTATTGATGGCAAGCATATAAATATTCAAGCACCAATACACTCGGGCTCAGAAAATTTCAATTACAAGGGTTATTTCAGTATTGTCCTGCTTGCTGTAGTTGATGCAAATTACAATTTTATGTACGCAAACGTTGGTTGCCAGGGTCGAATTTCTGATGGGGGATTCAATAATACATTTTTTAAGAAGTGTCTAGTTGAAACAAGATGAAACTTCCATTACCCCGACCTCTACCACAACGAAGCCTTCCCATACCATATGTCTTTGTAGAGGACGGAGCTTTTCAACTAAGCCCCAATATCATGAAGCCATTCTCTGGGCTGCATAATAAGGGATCACATAAAAGGATATTCAACTACCGATTAAGTAGAGCTAGAAGAGTTTCCGAAAATGCATTCGGTATAATGTCTTCCAGTTTCCGTATATTTAGAAAACCAATGATATTGGAGCCAGATACGGCAACAAAAGTGACATTGGCAACAATATATTTACATAACTATTTGAGAAAAGGCGGATCAAGAAATGTTTACTGCTCCGTTGGGATGCTGGATACGGAATGTTCTGACAGTGGTGAAGTTATTCCGGGCATATGGAGGCGAGATCCATCAACAAGCCAAATAAATGACTTGCCTGCAGAAGTTGCACTGACGCTCTAACTATTAGAAATGAATTTTTAGACTACTTTGTTTCCGACCAAGGCGAAGTACTATTTCAATACGTCAAGTGATTTGATGGTGATCAATTACAAATGTCCTCCAACCCAACCTTTGTATTTGTATTTTAGAAAAAAAGTTTAATCTGTACTTTTTAATGAAACTAAAATTAAAAAATTAAAATAAATGTGTCTGACTTTTTACCTGCCTGTTTATTAACCAATTTACCTTCGTATCCCGAGTGTTCGTTGGTAGGTTTTTATCGGCCAAAAACATCATCATTTTGTATGCAAACCATTTGCTTATGTACACATCATCTGCGCCAGTCCCAGTTTTTCTTGACTCTTTTTCTTTCTTTCTTTCTCTAGCAAACTGGCTTTGCAAATTTTTTATCTTCTTTTCAGCTTCCTATTTGCCAATTCCAAAAGAAACTGCAATTTCAGTAAGTCCATCATGCCTTTTGTTTTTATTTTTATACTGTTTATCACTAGGGTTCCACAATACAGGAGGATCACGATACATTTCAATAAAAGCTAGCGTTTGCTCTTCATTCCAATCCATATTGAGATACTACACAGACACACAAAACTAACCAAAATGATTACGTTTAGGAAATGTTGAACAACATACTTCGACACGCCGAAAATAGCCATGTCGATTCGACTTCCATTTATCCGTACTGACTTGGTTCGGGTTTGCATTCGATTCGACCCGACATGGATCGACAATGTCGGGTGACCATCCACACCATTCGACAAAATGTGGACGCGTCTTAATATATGTACCTACCTCAATTTTTTTCACCAGGCCCTGGGTGGGGTTTAAACCCCCAAAACCCCCCTCAGTGCGCCACTGACTCTTAAACACAATGTAAATTCGGTTTTTAGTTTTTTCCAAAAATTACATTGATAAGAAATTTTTGCATCAATAAACAATATTATTAATAATAGTGTGAACAAAATTCTTATCAACGCCAACTTAAAGAAAAAACAATTCTCATATTTTCTGCTACTGAGATGGTATCAATGCGCGCATCACCCCAAAGCAGTACTTTTCAATGTACTCGATTGTGCGAAGCGTTGCTATAGTTGGAACCTTCACCGTTGAGCATAATATGCTGCATAATGCGCTTTAATGCTGTAATTGGAACACTACCTATGTAATTCTATTTTTTAAATAATTGGGATGGCTTTTTGATCGAATTATTTCTTATTTTCCTCGGGGCAAAGTGATTTTGATCGTAAATCATGAGAATAAAATACTTAGGTCTCCAATCACTATTTATTTATTAAATAAAATCAGTAAATGACAAATCCACAACAGAAATAATATAACATATATTACTTGACAGGTTTCACAAATAACATGTTATTTAAATAACTGTAACTGTACTTGTTTTAAGCAAATTCTAAATAAGGAAGAGGTTCTCAATTCAAAATATAGGTATATATTTTTTATGTTCGGACATAGATTTTTTGTTTATGAACCGATTTTAATGATTCAACAATTTGCGTTGGGTTCAATATAGCTCCAAGGTGGCACCATTGGAATTTAATTGGCATTGGACCTTGGACTTCGAAATTACACTAAGAAAACAATTAAAAAAAATAGGAAATGATTGATGTAAAGGAAGTACATGAAATAGAATTGGTATGCCAGCTCCGGCAGCTTTTAGACATGCATACCAAGATATTTTTGTTAATCAGCTTTAAACACGTAAAATTAAAAAAAAGTTTATATGCGATAATGATGGAATTTTACCCTCTTTCACACCCTTTAAGTAGGTGTGCCATGCCCTTTGGGCTAAAAAAAATTGTTAGGCCAATTTTCTATCGAAAACAGTGCTTAAAGATTCGCGATGATGGTAAAACATTTTTTCATTTTTATTATACATAATTGTTTTTCAATATAGTTTAGACCAAGCAAATTAACGCGTACTAAGGGCATTTTGTTCGTATAATTGTCAATTATCAATTTTTATAAAAATCTTACAATTCCGCGATGACGGTACTTTCAATGTAACCGGCTCCTCGCCTATTGGTGCTTCAATTTATTCCACGTCACACGTCTTCCACAGATACGACATAAACACGTGTCTGTTTATTTTTTTGCGTATCATAATTTAAATTTTATTTTAACGAGTGGTTTATTTGGTTTGCCCATCATTTTTTTATTTCGATTTTGTTTAAATTGTTTCGTATATCGTTTTTCAAATTAATTTTGATTTTTAGTAAAATTATGTGAAGAGAATGTTGGTTTTTGATTAATTTCAAAGGTTCAAAAACTCGAAAATTGAATAGATGAGGCTTTTACTTGATGAAGATCCATACTAATGATGAAATAAAACAATCATCGTTCAAAAACTCTTCACCAATCACCTTCCAATTTTGATCAGCAAAATCGTTTCCATTGATGGATATTGATATAACTTTGTTGAATAATTTAGTACAACATTAATTAAAAGAATTATTACAGTTTCCTGTAAAATTGTCGTATTTAGTAAAGCGTGTTACCAATAGATATCGAAGAATAAAAATATATTATTCTAACGCTTACAACAATGATTTGAAAAATATTTTTCAAAAACAGTGACCGTTCAATGGAAAAATATTTTTCAAAACATTGTTGTAAGCGTTAGAATAATATATTTTTATTCTTCGATATCTACAACATTTATTTATTGTATTATAACTGAGCCACAGTAACCCGTGACAATAAAATTCGCTAAGATTTATACGTTATTGGAATTCAAAACTGTTAATGCAAGACAAGATTTCTTCAATGTTTACTTTTTTCGTATTACCATATCATTATCGGTATTTATTTCATAAAATGGTATGTCGATTAGCTAATATTAGAAACATAGTCAAAACTGTTTTATGCAAGTCACTGATATTTTTATCTCATTTTTAAAGTTTGTTTGTTACGTTTTCGTCTAATTGGAATAAATCTTTTTTTAGTTACCAAAGCTGAAAATGCTAGTATTTGGTATAAAAAAATCAAATAAATAGATTTCTTTCGTGAATTAGCTACGCCATTTTTGCATCACGATAATTCAACACTTTTTATTTGTTAAGTATCAACGTCTATCTTTCTTATCATTCATTTCTTCTTTGCCAATTTTAATTTTTCTCTTGTCATGCTATTGAATTACTGTCATAGGTAAATTACTGTTAAACTGTTCATCAGAAGTCATGACAGAAATTTGAATATATCAGCACAATCTGTAACTCGAAATCGAATCGAAATTAGTCAGATCGAATGGAAGTCGAATTGGAATCAGGCGCGAACAGTTTTCTGTAACCTTATAAGATTTCTACCGTCGAGATGTTAAAAATGTTGTCATGTTGTCATGATTTGTCGACAGTGCAGTACAGTGCACATACATTTCAAAAATGGATATTATTGTGATTGGAATATTGATTGGATATGAAATTCGGGAGGTATTGGGAGTTATGTGGTGCTACTAATTTGTACCGAAAACTTTTCACGGCATTTGCATAGAAATGAATCGCACTGAAAAATAAATAGTTCTAAAAACTTTTACATCTAGTAAACATTACCACATCAGGGGGCCAATTCTTGAATTTGTGTGAATTAATTCACATGTGAAAATAAGAGGATTTTCATGTGTTTCACCGATTTTGTATTCTTGAACTTTAACACATGAAATGTTTCACATGTTTTGGAGACGAATTAATTCACATGGTAAATATCGCGTGAATTGTCCTTTCACATGTGAATATTTCCTTTTATTCTAGGTTATGTCTTATAATGACATTTTTAGATTAGTATAAGTACATATTGAAAAGTACAACCACAAAACATTAAGAAAATATTAGTAATAATTTGATACAACGTTGGAAAAAAAAAATATATATATATAGAATACTGCAACATCAAGTGTTAGAAAATTTTGAAGAAGCCGCTCACAGGACAACATTTTCCGAGAAATAGAAGTCCATTTAATACCTTAAGTGAAGCTTTGTTTATAAACACTTTAGATTAACAAAACAACTAGCAAGACAATTAATTTAAATGCTGGATAATGTTTTAGTCGCCCCGTCAAGAACTTCAGCGCTATCTAAAGAAACAAAAGTAAATCCATATTAGCATACCTTTTTGTATACAATTATAATATATTCTTTCATTAGGTATTAATTTCTCTAAACTTTTTTGCCACTGGAAGTTACCAAACATTAATAATGCGTAGCTTCTGTACCAATTCTGCGTAGCGTTGTTCATTTCGCCCGAGATTTAAGTAGTAACACTTATTATTTTATTATTTACAGTTTTGAAGGAAAGCTGTCAAGAAATAAAGACAGCTTCGCAGTGCCAACATAAATCACTCTATTCTGATTTGCTGAATTATATTTATCGCCGACATACGACTTTATTTTGTTCACATGTGAAATCGGTTCACCGAAAATTCACAACCTACTCAAGAATAGCTAATTTGGTTCACGTGTGAATTTTACCAAGGTGAATCGTTTCACTAACGGATTAACTAACGCATTTTCAAGAATTGGTACCCAGGCGCGTTTGTATGAGATGAGTTGGGACGACGTATACGAAGACATACACCAGCTTCTAAAACTTTCCAGGAGCTGAGAGAGTTGCTATTGCTACGATCAGAATGTGATCGTTAACTTAATAATTGAAAGTATGTCTCGTACTTTTCAAGCAGTTTTCAACGCAAAGGGGCGATACACGTTATTAGTAATTTAGTTTCTTCAGTTTTCTTTATTCCGTATTGCCGTTAATAACAAAAAGTCGAACATCATTTTCAATGTAAACTTGTTGTTTTTTCAGTAAAAATCATAAAAACCTATAAATATGCCTTCCGATTTAAGTTCAGTTTACAAAATACAGAACACTATTTCACAATTTGCTAATAAAAGCTTCGAACTGAAAATTCCAAAAAACATCACAATTCCTATGAAATACTTCTCAAGTGACTTCAATTTCTTGCCCGCCAATGTATTTTGGGGACATAGACCACAAAATTATTAAAATTGAGAGAATTGTATTCTATTTTCTTTTTTAAACATGTTTTAGCATTAAAACCATGTGCCAGAGCCTTTTTTGCATAAAATTGCAAAGAAAATACTCTGAAAAAAGAGAAATTGTTTTTCACTTTGATTTATTACAAATTTAACGTTAGAATGTTAGTGCGACGTTTTTGATGAAATTTAATTACTTACTAGTGAATCTATATTTAACGCCAAAATGTGTCCTCCTCGAATACAAAATGTATGTCGCGGTAATTTCAATATTTTGGAACGTGTTTCAAAACAAGCCGAATACAAAGTTTTCAGTGATGCTTTAAAAAATAAAAAAATCGGTAACCATATATTCGTGTTTTTAGTAATTGAAGTAAAATTGTACAACATTTTGAACATCCTGTATTTAATTTTAGAGAACATGCAGAAAAGTGTAAAAAGTCCATTCGCTTTCTAAAAATTTTAATAAACAGAACGAACCATCCGTTAAAGAACGAAAAAAATAACACTTTTGTGGCTTACGTAGAGAAAGTGCTTTCAATGAGATTTTAATGCACTTTTTTCATCTTAAATATAAATAGAAGTAGGTACACAATAGATCGAGCATTCGCAGTTAAGTCGAAATTATTGAAGTATCTAAACGGTGTTTTTGGTGCAATATGAAATTTGTAAGTATTTAATTTCTTTAAATCGTTTTTAAAATGCACCATTTCTAGTTTAGATGGAGGGCTGAAATTTTTTATGCAAATGTATTAAATTGGAAAAATTCATCAGATTTTGAGAAAAACATAATTTGTTTTGTTTTGAAAACACTTTAAAATTTCTCAAACAAATTTCATTTAAATTACGAGTAAAATAAAAATGTGAAACAATTACCTAGGATGACTATTATTGTAAAATTATAAAAAGTGAAGTTATGCAGCCATTTGTAAAAAGATCAAACTTCTACTGATGCGTCTGTTTTCTTCAGTTTTTCGGTACTTGTGTAAATATTTAAGATATCTTTATTTAACAAAATTCCAATTTTTATCGTTTAAATTTTAACAATTGTTTGTAACACAATTTATCATATTTTATCCTACAATACAAATTCAATAGGTACCTACTAAAGTTTCAAGTATTTATTCACACAAACATAGTAAGAATACCAAGTATGTACATCACTTTTTCCAGTATATAGTATTTTTTTACAAAACAAATTCTATGTAATTAAGTAATATTGGTATTAAACAATAATAAACAACATAAATTAAACAAAGTAGTAAAAGTATAGATAGCAGTATTTTTTCAATTAATATGTTCTATTAATACATTTCATATTACTCTTATAAATGAAACTAACTGTTTCTAATTAATTTCACTATTTAATGAAAAAATTATGAAAATTCTAAGATTCTTATTGATAATTTTTTCGATTTTGACGCTTCAGTAAAGATTCATTCACTGAAATGTATCAAACTATCAATTGCAATAATGAGATCAAAAAATTTAAAGAAGAAATTGGTTTTCTAAATGTAAAAATAAAGTTATCAATAGATATTTACTAATTGTTCGTTACCGTTGCTTCCGACCCTGAATATGACATTTGTTTCATAATTACGCCCATTTATATTCACCACCTTGTATTTCAAACATTATACTCGTTATCAGCGACCTCTACAATCTTTAGTTAGCATTTTCGACTTCATTTGCCGCATAATTCCGCCATTTTAGAACCCAAATTTGTGTTTAAAACAACAATAAAAATAAACATTCCCATTTTATCTTACCAGCTTTATTTTAAAGTTAATTTCAAATTTCCTAAAAACGTTTTCGAAAATAACACCGATTTGTAATCAATTATAAAACAAATACAGCAATGTCTCAAAATTATAGTTTGACAGAACTGCAAACGTCAACTTCCGATGGAAATATCATATATTGAAAAAATAATTTTTGCTTCAAGCATATAATTAAAACTATACTTATTACTTTTGGCAACACAGACCGTAGAAATAACCTATTATTTTACTAGAACAATAATAAGAAACAATAACAACACCTTATTAGGGGCGTTGTAATCGAGTAGATAGAAACTGTCATTTTAATACGTATTTAATTTGACGTCTGTCAGTTTTAAACATTTTATTCAAGGACTCTAGATACTTCATGATTTTATTACAAAAATGTCTCTATAATTACAACATAACTTCAATTATCTTTATGCTTGAAAAAAAAATATATTATATTACTTGGAGAAGAATTATTCGTGTTTCGCTCAGATTACAAAGCCTCGGCAGTAAACTTCTATTTATGCGAGTATTAGGAAAATGTATATATTACACTGGAGTAAAGAACCTTTTTCTCCCTTGGTTGCTTACTACAATCTACGAGAGAAAAAAATTCTTCTAAGCCTCCCTGGTAGTACTAATAACTATTAGTTAATGTTATAGAATAAAAATGTTTTAATAGTAACTCACTTTATGTAAAAAACCCCAAATTTGAAAAAAGGTTCCTCGCCAGACGTAACGAAACTGTAATAGTTCTACATCAAATTTAACAGCAAATAATATAAATTCATCGGATGAGTATAACTAAATCTGTTTCATAGATCCAATATGTATAAATAAAATATTTCAAGTTTAGTTATAATTTCATATAAACACGTGCCAGATACTATTTTTAACATTTGTAGTGCGTACACAAATAATTATTGGAAAAATAAGTAAGAGGTCTGTTTTCATCGGTACCTACTTTAATTCACATAAACTGCTTCACGGCGAGCTTAATCTATGTATTGGAAACTATTCACACGATTTGCATGAAAGTATTTAAAGTTATGTCTATAATTCATAAAACATATGTTTGACAGACATGCCACTTCCGGCTATACCCTGTTATAAATAATTCTGAATTCTTGTTAATTTGCGCTATTACTTTGTATAAGATACCCTATACCTAAAATGTATACTTTTCGATAGGTATATTAATTTTTTTCAAGAAAAATTGACAGACGCAGGCCTTTACGTTAAAAATTCTATGTGAACATGCCCAATATATATATGACTATACATTCCCATGGGAATTGTAGTCACACCCAGTGGGTGTCTTGTCGATCCATTTATCATGGGGGATCAGTCCATTATAGTATTTTTTCCTATACCTAGATATTATGATGTGACTTAGTTTTTTCTACGATTTTACGCCACAACTGTCTATCTTTTACTTTATTTTTCGCTTCCTTAACATTCATGATATTTAAATCCGCGTTTACTTGGTCTTCCATCTTGTTTTTGGTCTTCCCTTTGCTCTGCCTACTACTGGTATCTATTCTGTTATTTTTCTTAGTGTTTCATCTCCACTTTTTCTATAAATGTGTCCGTACCATCCCAGTCTTCGTGCTTTTATAAATTTTACAATGTCTTCCCCATTATTTTTTTTCACAATTTCATAATTCATTAGTCTTCTCACTTCTCCTTCTCCTGTTTTAACTAGTCCGTAAATTTTCCTCATAATTTTTCTCTCGAATATCCTTAATTTATTTTCTTCTTTTTTTGTCAGATTCGCTATTTCAGCGCCATAGGTCACCACTGGTCAAATCGCTGCCTTGTATATTTTTATTTTTGTGTTTTTACAAATTTTTTTTATTTTGAAGGTATCGTTTGTATCTGAAGAAAGCTCTATGTCCTTCTTGTATCCGCTGATCTATTTCTAATGTTCTATCGTTATTTCCTTTTAAGTAGATTCCTAAATACTTGAAACTTCTCACTACTTCGTATTCGTATTCTCTTATCTTAATTACCTGCGGTTGAGCTCTATTTCTGGATATAAACATTACTCTAGTTTTCTATTGATTTACCTTCAGTCCTCTCTTCTCAGCTTCTATCATGAATTTTATGAAGATGTCATTGAGTTCTTTTAGATTTCTTGTTATTATCGCTATATCATCTGCATAGGTTAGGATTTGTGTCAGTTTTGTTAATATAGTACCTCTTAAACCAACAGCTCCGATGACTCCATCTAATGCAATATCAAAAAAAGTTGTAAACTCTCCTTGCCTCACACCACTGTTAAATTCAAATTCCTTTGTATTCAGATCAATATTGTATTCATAACTTTTTTCAATAATTTGTGACATTATGTGAATTGGGTCCATAGTCGACTTTCCTTTCCTAAATCCATATTGATAATCACCTATTTTTCCTTCTATCTTGTCTCTTAGTCTTTCGTTTAAAATTGTTGTGAAAATTTCATATGCCGAGTTTAATAGTGTTATTCTTCTGTAGTTGGAACATTCAAGCGAAGCGGGTCCCCTTTCTTATGGATCGGTATAATTACTCCTGTCTTCCATTCTGCTGGCATCTTTTCTTTTTTCCATATTTCGTTCACTAATTCGAAGAAAATTTCCTTGAGCATGGTTCCTCCTTTGCTATTATTCCCCATTAATTTCATCGACTCCTGCCGCTTTATTATCTTTTAACTTTTCTATTGCTTCGTTAAATTCATCATATCGTGGCTCTTCATCTTCATCTTTCCCTCTAGCTCCATGTCTTCTCTATTCTCAATGTAAGTAGTCTGGTGTTCTGCGATAAGTAGATTTTTAAAATGACTCTCCCATTTTTCCAGTTCTATTTTTGCTACATTGGTTGTTTTTCTTTTACTTTTTATATTTGTAAATAACTTAGAATTGTCTTTGTTATTTATCTCAATTTCTTCCATTTTTTGTATTATCCATTGACTTTTTTCCGTTTTATTATCTTTACTGCCTCCTTTCTTAATTCTTTGTATATTTCATAATCTTGTTCAGTCCCTGATCCTATCCATCGTTGTCTGGCTTTCGTTTTACGATTACTTACATTTCCACAATCTTCGTCAAACCAGTCATTTCTCCTTGTATTTTCTCGCTGGCCAACCGTTTTTTCTGCTGCATTTTAAATACTGTTTTTTATACATTCCCAATTTTCTTCTATATTCTTTCCTTCTTGTATTACTCTAATTCCTTCGTTGAATTCCGCCTCATATTTTCTCCTAATCTTTTCATTTTTCAGTTGTTTTAGGTTCCACCTTTTCCTACCTCTTCTTTTCTTGTTATATTTTATTTCTAGATTTAGTTTCGTCAAAACCAAGAAGTGGTCAGTGTCGGCATCTGCTTCTCTATATGATCTGACGTGTTTTATAATATTTATTCTTTTTTTGGAGATTAGTACGTGATCTATTTGGTTTCCCGTGTTTCTTCCAGGTATCTGCTTTTTGTTCTGCTGCTAGGTTGCATAGCCTTATACCATTGTATATTGTTATTTCATGGATTGTATGCTTCCCTGCCACACCACTTACGAATTCTTCCTTCCCTATATGAGCATTGAAGTCTCCAAGTATAAGAAGTGTATCTGGGAATATCTAGGAATTTTTTCACATACTTCCTCTAGTTTATCATAAAACTCTTGCTTTTCTTCTTCGCCAGCTTCTTCAGTTGGGAACATGCCCAATACCAAATAAAAAATATCTTGTCGGGTTAATCAGTAGGCAGGTCAAAGTAATTGGTGACATGTCGATAACAGCTTTATGTTATACATGATTCCTAAAAAGTAATGAAAAATTGAGAAATATTGATTATCTTAATTTTTTTAGATGAAACTAAGATTTTTTCCCTCTTTTACTCAAATCTACAGCGAAAAATAAGGAGAGTTTATGCGTCCACTTTCCTATACTCAAATCATTTTTGAGATATTAACATGAAAATTTTAATTATTTTAGTCTTATTGTTGTTTATTATAAGTTGGCCGAGTTATTTATTGTTTCATTTTAGCAGGCCATGTATGTAGATGTCATAATTAAATATTAACTATCATTATTTATGATTATCAGTTCTTTTACAATGTGACAAAAATGGCCCATTAGGAATTAAACAAGGAAAATTACGTTAATTTACTTCTAATACATGGAAAACGTAGCTGTAATCTGCACTCAAACAGATTTTGCTGAAAAATGACAAATGACAAACTTGTAGGAAATTTTATTTCATTTAAAAGAAGGTTCAATAAGTTGAATTTGTAAGATTGATATTTGTAGAGATATAAACATTTGATAATCATCATTTATAAAAAGTTAGATTCGAAAATTCTGAAAAATGTTGACACTTTATATCTCAATAAATGTCAATCTTAGTGATTCAGCTTATCGGTCCGTTTGTTCCTATATACAGGGTAATTCATTAGTGCGATAAAGTCCGATATCTTGTAGCCAGCCCAAAGGCTCATATTTTAAAATGAAATGCATTTGTACATTGTGTTCCAGAACGCCGTGCCAGATCAAAAGTACATTTTTTAATATGAGACACTCTTTATTTTACTTCAAATTTGAGTTCTGCTTCACTTCGCTATTGCAATGATATCAGGTTGTCATAAGTTATACAGTGTATTTAAAAAGTTCTTACCACTTGTTACTGAAAATCGCAATGAGTTTAACGCCCCGTATACTTTTAACTGCAAAATTTATGATTAAAAAAATCCAACAATACAAAATTTATTCACATCAATTAAGTTACAAATATACTGAAATTTATTAAAAAATCAACAATGAAGATATAAAAGATACTCAAAGTGACCTCCCTCTACATCGATGCAGGCTTGAAGACGGTCTTCAAAAGATCGACTTAAATCTCATTACGTTTTAACATTTTAAAAAGCGTTATTCTATCTTTCATATCGTGTGATGTAGTGCGACAGGTACTTTGTACACCTGATCTTTAACATAATCCCAGAAGAAAAAATCGACTTTATTCAACTCTGGGGATCTTGGTGTCCAGGGAGCTGGTCCTGCTCGTCCAATCCACCTTACAGGAAACATATCATTCAATTGACTGAATAAGTGCATTATGGCGAGCAGGAGCACCGTCATGTAGATACCACATACAGTGTGGAACAGCCAAATGGAATAAATTCGATAACGAATGAGGGCGTGTTGGGAAAAACGCTTGGACATGTCGATTTATATTTTTTTCTTCAAACGTCAGTAAATCTGTCATTTTTCGACTGTATAGGCGACCGTAAAGTTTCATTTTTCCTCCGCCGGAGCTTTAGTTTTCACTTTCCCGCCAGCGGAGGGAAAAGTGTTATCATAGCAACATAGATAGAAACAAGAAAACAAGCGTCAACAACTCAAGATTTATTAAACTAAAAACAAAACTAAAACTTTTATTTATCATTCAAATGAATATTGAATGTACAATGCGAAATTGTTGCATTTTGAAAATTAAACCCGCGCGATACCGTTGTAGCATCTTGTTGTGAATTTAGAGAAGCGTTTACAACTGTTGATGTTACCGAGGATTTTAGTGATGAGGATTCAGTGCAACTTTTGTCAATTTCATCGATATTTTGTCTCAGGTTTAATATTTTGCTTCTTTTGCCTCTTGCATAATTTCCGGCGGTGTACACTGCATTTCTATATTCTATAAATCACTAATTTAGGAACTAATTGGTTATTATTTAAGTGAACTTACTCGATAAAACTGCTTATCAATTCGGAATTAAAACGCAACCGGAGACGCAATAATTGTAAAAAATAAATTAATATTGTTGACAGTGTCCACTGACAGCTTTATGTTACATTACTATAGCAACAGCCTGTGCCTACTCACCGACACCGGTCTTAACCGCCTTGCGAACCAATTATCTTTAAAAATTATTACTATCAAAAAGAGACGTTTTTGCATTAATTTGTCGACATTTGAATAAAAAACAGCATATTTTATTTGGAGGAAAAGTTACTTTTCATGACTTGCTCTCTATTACCAGCCTCACTCCGTTCGGCTGTTAAACACGAGCGCGTCATGAAAAGTATCACTTTGCCTCCATAAATAATATACTATTAAATGCACATTTTTTTCAAAAAAAATTATATAGGGTGCGTCATGTGACAGTGGCCGATACCAACTTTCTTATTTTGAATGCAGCCCCCTGTATATTATTTATTTTTTGGATTCTTCAGAAAATTCTAGACATTATTCATGTACAATATCCTATACCTATCTTCAACTGTTTCGGAAATATCAAGTGTTTTCAGATTTATTAAAAAATAAAAATTATTTTATTTCACAAATTCGCTACACTACACTCAATACTTATTTCCCATTTAGCTTTTGATATTGAGAAAGTAAGCAAAAACGTTGCTTTTTACGGATATGAAATAAAAAAAATACAAAAACAGTTTTGTTTATTTTCGTATAAAACTCATAGCCTTAGCAACTTGTTGTCTGCCTGCATGACAGTAGTGATCAGTGTCAGTGCTATTGTCGTTTGAATTTCGTTAACTGTACGTAATAATATCAGAGAAATGGTTCATTTAATAGAAATGCACAAAATAACCATTCTACAAATGATTGGTTTTGGAGATAGCACACGGACACAAATGGAAGTTTCTTGCTTATTTCACGAAAAATTTCAAAATTTGTTGCCTATATCCCAAGAAACAATTAGCAAAATAGAAAAGAAGTTTCACGAGCTTGGACATGTAAGACAGATAAAAAAAAAGTAGCTGCCAATGCAGTAACTGACGAAATTGGATATTATGCTTTTTTTTCGGGCCGAGATGGGAAACTCATGTTCTAATGGGTCCAGGACCCAAACAGTATTGGACTCATTCCCAAGGAGATGCCTACCAACCAAACCCACCTCAAACTCGCCGTTATCCCCGCCTCGGAATCACTACCTTAGCATACTTTGAGACGGGCGGCGGTCCCTCGCACTCTCTCCGCTCACACCGTCATCTTCCCCCTCCTATCACTCCTACCTCTTATGCCATATCGAGTCCTTCTCTTCCCCTCACCATGCTCTCTACTACTCCACTCACCTCCATCCATTCCTCCTCCCCCCTCAACATTATCTCCACCATGTTTTGCCTGTACACCGCCTCCCCTAGTTTCCTCTCCAACTTCTTCAGCACTTCCTCGTTCCTCCAGCATCTAAACACATGCCCCACATCATCCTCCACTTCACACCTCTCGCACACACCAGTCTCTCTTTTCCCAATCTTGTGGAGGTACCTTACTCTCGACCCATGTTCAGTGAGCACCTGTGTCAAGAAGTAGTTCACCTCCCCGAATTTCCGGTCCATCCAATCTCTCCTATTCCCAATCGCTCCTTTTAGCGCGCCCTCATACTCCTCCCACCTATGCTTGATATTATGCTTGAGTTTCAAGAAAACTCACTTAATTCTGGTCGAAAAGCAGCAACGTTAGCCACACATCAATTTTTCGAATATTAAAGGAAAGTAAAATGCATCCTTATAAAATGATGCCAACTCAGGAGCTCATGGCAGACGATTTCGATAGGAGAACGTATTTTTGGGAACAATTGATGGCAATGTTAGATAACAATGTGATCCAATTAGAAGATGTTTTGTTTTCCGATGAGAGTACACGTTAATCGTCAAAATTGCCGCTATTTTGGTGTAATGAGAATCCCCACTGGATGAGAGAAGAACATACGCAATATCCTGAAAAAGTTAATGATTGGGCAGGAATTTTTGGAAATCATATCGTAGGTCCTTTTTCCATTAATGGCAACTTGAATGGAGATAAATATTTAGAACCGCTCCAAAATAATGTCGTGCCAATTTGACAAACTTATATTCTGATATTCCTGATCCAGCAAACCCACAAGTTCCTGCCAATATAATATGGTTTCAGCAAGATGGAGCACCGCCCCATTACCAAATCAATATCCGGCAGTACCTGAACCAAATTTTTCCAAATCGATGGGTAGGGACGTGCGGATCGATAGAATGGCCAGCACGATCTCCTGATCTAACGCCATTAGACTTCTTTTTGTGGGGATATGTCAAAAGTATTGTATACAAAACTAAACCCCTCAACTTAGATTACTTAAAAAGACGAATGACGCTTGCGATTAATCAGTCACGCCTGAGATGTTGAGTAACGTTAGAAGACATTTCTATACCAGATTAGCATGTTGCCAAGACGTTCGCAGCGAGCATTTTTTTTTGTTTGTTTAACATTATTAAGAAATAATCAGTATTACTTATTAGGATTTAAGTATAATGTAGCGAATCTGTGAAATAAAATAATTTTCATTTTTTAATGTTAATTTTTGTAATAAATCTGAAAATACTTAATATTTTCGCGCATTTATAAATACAAATCGACGTGTCTAAGCGTTTTTCCCAACACGGCCTCATTTATTCGTTATCGAATTTATTCCATTTGGCTTTTCCACACTGTATGTTGACAAACGAATAAGCAGAATGTAAAGTTTGTAGATATTTCAGAACCTACTTACTACCTACCTAATTACTAAAAACACTAATGATGATGCGGTTCTAATTCAACTATTTAGAAAAACTACATAAGAAATCTAGCCCTCATACACTTGTGGTACTGTTATCGATCTTTTAAGACATTTTTCTAAAGTAACACACTTTCCTAACACGTTAATTATTGTGAATGAACTTTATATAGCTACTTTTTATTGATTTTTTATTGGAAATTATGATTATCATTAATATCAAAGTATCAGCTTTTATTACTGTTTCGTCTCTATGATCTTCGATTTTTAATATAATTTAAATGTATTCCTATGAAAATGTAATAACCTGCATCATTTGGTCAATAAAAACATTTAACAATTCTCATAAAATAATTCTGAAATGACACGCGTCGTACTCGCTTTGAAATATGCTGCGACTAAAACATCGTCTAGTAGATAGGGAATAATTTTTGCTGGTCTATCTTCAATACGTAATTGTTTCAGCCCTTTTGAATTACTTAAAACACTGATTTTGACTTTTACTGACGTATGTAAAAAATTGTGTATCTACATGATATACGTGCTAAAAGTTATCACCAAAATCGGTCAGTCTAAAACACACACATAATACAACCCCATACCGTATTTTCCTTTTTAATGCCACCTTTTTTTGTCAATAAGGAACCGAGTCCATACCTGTATCGGGTGATTCAATAAGGGAAAAGAGGTACCATATCTTGGAAACCGTAAGTCCTAGAGTTTGTGGAAAAAATTCTCATGAGAAAATCGGCCCCCAAAAAATTATTAAAAATGTTTTTAGTTTTTCGCTAGGTGGTATTTTCAAAACAATTTCAGCAACATAATTTTTCTTACAACTTATTGGGTGAGCCAACAATCATCAAATATGCCAATACCTTTGGAGTGACAAGAGATATCAGTTTTGACAGGTCCATAAGTCATCTTATTTGCCTTTTTGTGAGCTAGTTAGAGTTATAGCATTCCAATTGAAATTTCACAGAAAAAATCATGAATAGCGCTAGGTGTTACATAACGCCCTCTAGTTGCCGATTCAAAAATGTAAGGTGTTGTTATTTTTTTCTGGAATCTACTTTTAATGCTCTATGCATGAAGTCTGAATTTTTGAAAATCGGTTAAGGCATATGGAAGTTACAGTCTTTTTCATGCCAAGGAAAAAACACTTCCCCCACCACTTCATAATAGGTGATACAGAAAAATGACTTCAACAAAAGTTGTAGAATAAGGACAGTAGTTTCTAAAGTTGATATTTTTTACCAACCTAAATTGAGGAATATTTTGTAAGAAATCCAATTATATTTTGTACCTAGCGAAAAACTATGAAATAAAAAAACATTTTTAATCATTTCTTTAGTACCGATTTTCTCATAAGAATTTTTCTCCCAAACTCTAAGACATACGGTTTCCGAGATATGGTACCTCGTTACCATTGAATCACCCGGTACAAATAAGACAAATATTTTTAGGCTGGGGCGACATCTCTATCCCGAAATGGATCCGTCAAGAACGAATTTTTCGAACAGATCGTTTCCATGTAGGTATTTCGTTGAGAGGAAACCTGTTGATTGTTTTAGGTATATGTTGTAGTAGTAGGTCCCTTTGTTAATTATATTTCACAAAAATCTAAACGTCTAACTCTTTCAGCTCTTATTTTAGAATCCGTCTGCTTAGTTAACAAATTCAGTCTTGATTCGAATATACAATTTAGATTTTAATCTAAAAAAATCCTTCGCGTATAATACTAAAAATTGTACAATTATCTACCATTACACTTAAGCTGAAGGCAAATAAAGCATATTATCTCTCTAATCATTCCTAATTACTAAAATAATTGTTTATTCTTATTTTTCCAGACATTGGTATTGATATGTTCTCTCTTCTTAATACTTTCAATGGTATCAGCACAACCAATAGATCCAGAAGATCAAGTACAAAATCCTGCTTCCGTCAGAGCACAAAGACAAGCTGGCGGTGGAAGTGATCACCATGATGTAGTCGATTTCGGGGCCCATACAGGAGACCATGGAGCGTTTGGGTGGTACGCCGACTTTCCAGTTCACGCATACTAATGAACTGAAATAAAAATTTGAGAAAAAGTTTCCAACCGTTTTGTATAAACAATATTATCCATAATTAAAATTGAATCTATTTCAAACTAATAACTTCTAAATTCGGTTCTGTATTTTTATAATTAAAATTTTATTGTATGAGGATGGATCGATATGATATATGTCAAGTATACTACTTTACTTCAATTGGTGTAGATAAGTTAATGTCAAACTTTGACAAAATGATGTGTACCAATAAAAATACCATATAAATCCATACTTAGGTATGTCTGACTATTGAAACAAATAAAATGTCAACAAAATACAATTTAATGTATTTAAAAGAGCATTAAAAATATGTGATATTTATATATTTTATAGTTATCGTGAAAATGAGTTTTACGTTTGTTACAAAGTAAAGGGCTTATTTATTATAATAATTTAAATACGCTTTTTGCACATGAATTACTTTTGTAGCTTTCCATCTTTTTCTTGCTTCTTTTCAACCTACTCTACTTCTACTTCTTCTTTGCATGTGTATCTATTACTTTTCTATTGTTACCTACTCATTTTCCTTCTTTGCATGTAAACTAATCACTTTATACTTATTTCTTCTTACTTTTCATCTATTTTGGTATTTCACTGATAATTTTCACTAAACTTTTTTACTTCTATATTGCTTCAATTAAAATCATATTGCTAATATTTCTATACTCTTCCTCTTCCTTAACTTAATTAATTTTCATTCAACTTTTCACAAAAATTATAACAAAATAAACTAAATTATTGAAAAAAACCGACCGCAAAACATGCATTAACAGTTTTCCCAGGCAAAGTCATTCGGGCAAATAACTCTGATTTTATGTTGAAGATAAAGGAGAAAATTGAATAGATGAGGCTTTTACTTGATGAAGATCCATACTAATGATGAAATAAAACAATTTAATTTGTTTAAATTACTAGTTTGAAAAAGCTACTGTGTAGCGAAACGCGTCACTAATTTTAATTTGAACGTCAGTTCAAAATAAATAATGAAGATTTAAACAAATTAAATTGTTTTATTTCATCAATAAAGGAGAAACTTATTGATAGGCAAGCTAGGGAAAACTTTCTTATTGAAAGGTCACTACAAAATAACCAACATGCTTATCAATCAAGAAAATCCTGTGAAACAGCGTTACACCAGCTGTCGATAATATAGACTGTTCTAAGGAATCAAGAATAGCAATCGGATTTTTCGTCATGATTTGCGTCATTTGCCATGTATAATGTCTATACTCTTACTTGTTTACTGTTTATCTCACAGCACCTATTTTTTTCTTTTTGCTCAACTTAAAACTACATTATAAAACTATATGCTACTTCATTTTTCTTTTCATTTCAAGGTTTTCCACAAAAAGTGTCTAAAAAACTTTCTTTCAGTAGAAATGCAATAAAATGAAGTAGTCTAGCGTCTAAGTAACGAAGCGCGCACACCGAACAATACAAGGGAAAGGTAAAATTGTTATTATATTTACCCTTCCCCTTCTTGTGAAATATCAAATACTTACTAACCTAACGTAACTTCGAATCAACATAATCAATTGTGCTCTAGTCTAAGGGTTGACTAGTACAGAAAGAACACGCTTCGTTAAGCTTTTGTTACCTGTGCCGGTTAGACGCTTGTAAATAGATTAACATTTTCACTCAATTAACTGAAACAATGCTTCTCAACTGCGTAAAGGTTTCACTTTTATCTACCCTTCACTCTACATGCTTTCTACACACTAACAATTAAAATTGCATTTCAACTAATACTATTATATACTCTTTATTTTCTCTCTTCTTTAGCTTTCTATTCCACTCTTTCCAAAAAAAATTAAAATACGTCAACTTATAAGACGTGAAAGTTAAAAACTTACCAAAAAGAAAAATATGTACAAATTATTACAAACTCTCACAACTGTACTATCAAATATAAGTACATGTCTTATTGATAGAATTAATGGAAAATAAAACTAAAATAATAAGAATGTGATTATTCGTAATTCAATGAAAGGTATGGGTTAGTTTTTTTTTGTGAAACTACCTCGTTTATTTTAATTTTCAAACATTTTTAATGTTTGATTTTAGAAAAACGTTAAAAAGCTGACCGATACTTATTAAATTATATTATATTAATATTGTTAAATAAAATTTTTATAATTTCATCTACATCTACTACCAACTAGATATAATTTTACTTTATTAGCCTCTTATACAATTAAATTTTCTTTTTACTATAGACTAAATTTTGTTTCCGTCAAAGTTATACTTAAATAATTGGTACGTTAATTGTATTCAAATAAAAACATTTCAACGTAAAGTGATAGTTTTTATAATATAAATTTAATTAATATTTAACACGTTAAATCAGTCTCAAGTCACGTGACATTGAACATCAATCATATTGATGTTAGGTAATCGTTGTTCGGTTGATATTTGCAGTGATTTCTTTGAAATTCACTTGTGTTTCTTCTTTGAAAACTATTAGAATTTAGATATCATTTTTTATAACAATAAATAGGTATAACTAAGAATCTCTAGTGTTTAGGGACAGCGGTAATGTGACAAATATCAAATATTGGCGTTTCGGCGTGAAATTTATTATAGTTAAAAAAAAATTATAAATATTTGTACTTATATTAGGTACTAATGCACGATTTAAATCACTTTTCCCAAAATAACCAACATCCCTATTATCATTAACATTAACCAAAGAGTAATTTTATCACATTATTTTTCACACATCCGCGCACTTGCATGATTTGCTTTTTATCTTCACCTATTCCAAAATCTGTAACATTGTACTTTCATTTGTCTATTTTTCAAAATAAGTTGCTATCATTTAACCTACTTTTACCATTTTATTCAACTATACCCGGCATCGCCATCCTTTTCCATTCCACTTTCTTGTTTCTATTATATTTTTGCTATTTCTGTACTTTGTAATTAAAATTATAAAAAAAGATGAATAAAAACAATATTTAATATTACTTTCGTTTCATTTTAATTATGTCTATTATATACTCGTAGGTGTATAATATAATATGGATACAGTGTGTCCGTAAAGTATGGAATATATTCGATATTTCCTAAGCAAAAAGAGTTTTAAAAAAATCTTGAACAAGTCGATTTTCAATATAAATGCTCTAGGTACATTTTACAACGAAATTTCATTATAGAGGGTGATACCCATTAATGTGATAAAGTTATCGGCAATTTTTGTAAATGCAGCACTCTGTATTTGGTGACATTTTCAGATCATTAATAATTAACTGTAATACTTTCTTGCAGAATTTCTTGAGAAATATTATTATTTATTTCTGTTCGATTCTCTCTTTCGATTCTTCAATATTTGTCTTCAGATTATCCCTCTTAAAATAATCCAAAGGATTGAAGTCTGGAGACCTTGCTGGCCATTCAATATGTCCACGTCTACCAATCCATCTGTTCGGACAGGTATCTACGAGCTACTACAGAATAGTGCGGAGGCACACCATCCTGTTGAATCCATATACTCTTATCAAAAACCTCCAGGATTAATTCTACTGAGGAATCAATTAAGCGTGCGAGATTGGCAATGCAAAAGAGTCATGGGCAAAACCTGGGGAATACGACCTGAGGTGAACAACAGTCTGGTGGAGGAGGACAGAAGTGTCCTCTATAGTTAATATATTAACTGCAATCCAAACACAAGCCCTTCTTGGTATTACCGGGGCAACGAACAGCACTTGATACCCGATACCCGAGAATATATTCACTGAGCGAGTGAACATCATCTTCCCAACTAGGGAACAGGTGATGCACCCAGGTAATTCTGGAGAAATCATCTGGTTCACCGATGGTTCCAAAACAAGCCATGGCACTGGGGCTGGTATAAAAGGACCTAGAAAGAGAATGTTCTTTAGCCTGTCTTTCAAGCAGAGACGATTGCCGCTATAGCCTGTATTGATGAAAACATCAGAAGAGGATATACCGGACAAAAAATTTAAATATTCCCTGCTCTGCTTAAAGCTATCAGTAATCCAACAACTAGGTCTAGAATGGTAAAAAACTGCAAAGAATCCCTTAATATGGGTGCCGACACATGAGGGGATTGCAGGTAATGAAATAGCGGACCAGTTAGCTAAAGCAGGCTCTAAAGGAGACTGCATAGGTCCGGAACCGTTTTGTGGAATCACAAAAGATTGCATAAGAGGGGAAATCGTGAACTGGTTAGATAGGGAACACCAACTCAAATGGAGGTTTACACAAGGGACCTCCATTCAAAGAGTTTCCTGAACAAGGTAGACAAGAAACTCTCTACCAGGCTATTGAAACTAGGTAAGAGATATTTGCAGACAGTTACCGAACTGATGACTGGACACTGCCCCTTGAGGAAACATCTGCACAAAATGGGCAAAGTTAGTGAGCCTATGTGCAGAAAATGTGAACTTGATAATGAAACACATACTCTGCTTCTGCGAGAACTTACAAGTACTTAGACGGAAGCACTTTGGAGAGGAATTAATACAACTATTACAACTACTGAAAAACCCTCTAGTCAAACTAGTGGCCTATATAGAAGACGAGAAGCTTCTGGAATGGAAGGAGATAACATGGGAAATGGTACAAAGATTCAATTCAAGTGCCTAGGCTATTGAGCACAACCCAAACGAATGAATGAATGAATAGGTGCGAGGTATTTTTGTCCATCTAAATTACCTTCGAAAAAGTAGGATCCGATTATTATATTTCTCCTACAATCCCAGTCCATACATTTACCTTTTGAGGGTTTTGTATATCTTGCTCACGCATCCAGTTGGGGTTTTCTTTTGCCCAGTATCTACAATTCTGACGGTTGATCTCGTCATTTAATGTGAAAGTGGCTTCATCATAAAAAAATTGTTTTATTCTTCTATCTGGATCATCATCGATTTATTCATGAACAAGTTTGATTTTAAAGGGATGCCAGTTTTAGTAATTTGTGTACCGTTGTTTAACAAACATCGAGATCACGACTAATCTTAAGAACAGAAGTGTGCGCATCTTTTTCAAAAGCAAGAACAACATCTATTGTTGCATCATAATTTACAAGGGACAACCTGATTTGCGTGCCTTTTCAACCGTACCAGTTTCTCGAAATTTCTTTTCAATCTAACTTTCTGTTAACTGCGTTATGTGTCTTTCTGGATATTTATTACTAAATAAATTACACACATCCATGTGAGTAGAGTAGAGGAGAGGTATTTTGATTTTTGCTTTACACTTAAGTTGATTTCTACTTCAAATTAATTCGAAGCAATCATACGAGTCATTCCATATAAAATCGTCTGAAAATAAAAAAAAATTGTTGCCGAACCATTTTAGATTTTGGTGTAGCTTTGAGGATTTCTTCTCTAGGGTCCCAAAGAACAAAATTTACACGAGTTTGATTTTTACAAGCACTCGTTTCCGCTTATTTAAATAAAGACTTTTAAAAATCGATATTTTTAAGCTTTATCAACTTTTACTTTAAAATCATTTTTTTGAAGGTATTGATATGATCGAAGCGGAATTTTCAGGTGGAAAGATAGTAGTTTTAGTGTAAGCAACGACATTTGGCTAATTAATAACAGCGTGCTGAAAATGAGTGTTTTTTACTCATTCTTTGTGAATTTCAATCGACTCTAGCGTCTTGACTGTTGAGAATTAAAAGCTTATGTTTCGCGGGAAATAAGTATACATATCATAGACAAAATACAGCCATGGCTTGACCTCAGCAGCCCACTCTTTATAGAAGAAAACTTTGCTTGAAATTTTGAAATTTTAATAAATCGCATTATTCAGATTATAAAACGAACGTGTTGACTGCGAGATAAAAATCTGAAACTCACAGAATCTAATGTTCTTACCTTCAACTTTGAATAACTGCACCACTTGTTTTGTTATTTTCATGTTTAGTGCATGTGCGAGCCGTTTTTTTACAGCAAAAATCTGGACATTTTTACTAATAGATTAAAACTATCAAAAATAATTATGAATGGAAAAGAAGTTCTCAAGTTTCAATAGAGGTATGAATATTTTGAGTGTCAAATTGTCTCTGGAAGTAATTATTATCGAAAATGACAGTAACTGTAAACAATTTCAGCTAGAAAATTATTTTTTATTGAACAATTTACGTTTTGGTTTTGTATTAAGCGGCTGCTCCATCACTGAAGTAATAAATTTTTCTGAACTCCGGATAGTAGTTTTTAATGTAATCAAGAAAAATTTTTTGAAACACCAAAAACGATACTGTACCTACTGTGAGTAAGATAATCACTAATCATACATAAAGTGTTTGCTTCAAGTAAATCATCTTCTTTAAAATAAATTACAAAGGGATGTAAAGTAGCTTGATTATTTGTCCAATGAAAAGATTGTACTTCATCTTGTACCATGAATGAATAATTTTCTGAGAATTCAACCAATGGTATACACTCTGAATTGTCTTATGAATTTTCTTTAAGGTTTCTCAAGTAAGCGAATTGTTTTTTGAAATGAAATGATGAGATTTTGATGCTATCATTTGTATTTTCAAGTCATCTTTGAATTCATCCTCGGTCTTGACTACGGTTATTGAATTGCAACGATCAGTAGAAACCCAACCCAGTTAGAAACCCAATTATTTTTTTAAATTTAATCGTATTCTTACTTACTTGTAAATGCAATACAGTTAAATTATAAAGATGACCTCACCTCTATACGCATACATAAAGATATATGAAAATTCTGTAGATAAAAAATTCTAGTTATTTGGAAAAAAATTTTAAAAATTAGTTAATTTTTGCTATAAAAAAACGGCTCGCACATACACTAAACATGAAAATAACAAAACAAGTGGTGCAGTTATTCAAAGTTGAAGGTAAGAACATTAGATTCTGTGAGTTTCAGATTTTTATCTCGCAGTCAACACGTTCGTTTTATAATCTGAATAAAGCGATTTTTTTAAATTTCAAAACTTCAAGCAAAGTTTTCTTCTATAAAGAGTGGGCTGCTGAGGTCAACCCATGGCTGTATTTTGTCCATGATATGTATACTTATTTCCCGCGAAACATAAGCTTTTAATTCTCAACAGTCAAGACGCTAGAGTCGATTGAAATTCACAAAGAATGAGTAAAAAACACTCATTTTCAGCACGCTGTTATTATTTAAAGGTATTGACCAAGCCAATTATCGTTGCTTACACTTAAACTACTATCTTTCCCCTTGAAAATTCCGCTTCGATCATATAAATACCTGAATTGATACAATTATTGTACTATTCAATTGTTACTGAAAGTCAATAAAAATAATGACATTTCACAAAAACTAGCCTGCTACTTTTTTCAATTGATAGGAAATAATTTATTGTTAGCACGTATCTTTCAAATTCTGTCCTCTAGACCTCAATTATCATACATTTCTGAAATCAGTTCATTGTTAATGACCTAAAAATGTCACCAAATACGAAGTGTTTGCTGATGACGTCATCATTTATTATCCTGTAGCTATGATGAAATTTTGATGTAAAATGTAGAACATGAAAGTTGAAAATCGACGTTCGACATTCCTTTTCATTTCATGCTGTTCTTTTTGATTCTCCTCGTGTGGCACTCCTTTTCTCTATTTTTTGTTTTCAACTATTTTTGCCACCACAACTTTCTTGAATGGTCTTGAATTTTGCTTTCTTTGTAAAGGGTCCACTAATTCTCATGTTGGCTTCTGCAGCTTCATTGTCTGTGTTTTCAATTTCGGTTTCAAGATATTTGAATTTATTTCAATTTTCTGATCTGATCTTCTATTTCTATGCTATTTAACTGCCATAGTCTTGGACTTTTACAAATTCATCCTCATTCCATATTTCTTTAGATGTCAACATTTTTCTGTAAATCTTGAATATTGTTGCGAGGTCACCAACTCAAAGCTGGCCCTGTCCCCCGACTGTAAATTTTGTTGGCTGCGCCGGTATTCTTCCCTTGCGTTAGAACGTACTCGAACATTCTGGAACGTTTTCGTTCGTGCATAGCCCGAGCGCCGAAGGCACTAGAGTTTTCCAGAACCGATAAGGACAATATATACGCGGGTTATTGAGTGCGTAAACAGTTAGTTAGCTAGTTCGAAACAATTAGTGAAACGAAGACAAACAGTTAGTTCGAGAGAATTGGTGAATAAAATAGTGAATATAAATAGTGCAATATTCGAGAGGTGGAAATAAATTAGAACTATTATACCGAGTGTAAATAAATTAGTAGACATTAAGAAGAGCGTGTATATAAATTAAGTTTAATACAGTGTGTGTGTTTCTTTAAATAAATAGATAGTAATTAGCCATGTGTGTATAATTTTATCCCACAGATAAAAACTGTTTAAACAAATAACAAAAACATTACATTGGTGTCAGAAGTGGGATAATATAAATAAATAATTACGTAAAAAATGGCTAAGAGACTAAGTGACCTGAAAGTGACTGAACTAAAAGCAGAATTGGAAAATCGCGAGTTGGAAAGGTCCGGAAAGAAGTGTGAATTAGTTGAAAGGTTGAAAATAGCGCTGGAAGATGTCGGATTGGACCCGGAAACATTTTTATTTAACGACAAGGCTTCCACCTTAATCTCGTCAATTTCCGCTAATATTTCTGCTTATATGAAGGACGAGATTTCTACCATGAAGGACGAGATTTCTACTATGAAGGACGATATTTCTGCTACTATGAACGAGAAAATTTCTCTGCCGATATCTTATCAATGAAAAACGACATTGCCGCCGAAGTCGAAAATAAAATTTTGCCTTTAAAATCAGATGTCGAGAAAATCACAACAATGGACGAGAAAATCCAGGAGTTAGAGAGAAAAATGGCAGACTCAAGAACACAAGACACGTCAACAGAAGAAAAGAAGATCGAACAAATGAAACCATGCAAGCTGGAAATACACCCCAAGACAGAAGATATTGGCAGTTTTGCCCGAGTCAAGGCCCCAACGTTCGACGGAAAGATGTCGTGGACCAATTATGTTAAACAGTTTGAAGCAGCCGCAAGAGCGAATAATTGGTCCGATAAGGAGAAGGCAGTGAACTTAACCATCGCGCTTCGGGGAGATGCCTTAGATGTGCTTCAGACGATACCCCTTGAAGAAACGGATGACTTCGAGCAGCTGAAGAAGAGGTTGGGCAGTTCGTGCAAGCGCCCTAGGGCTCCAGCAAACCAAGAACCCCAGAACCAGGAAAACTAGAACGTGTCGGCCATGAAGGGGCAGCACCGACCCAGGATCGTTCCAAAGACCCTCTCATACTGATAGCCTCTCTCAGATGCCGTAACGATAGTGTCTATGTGGATGGCGAAGTGAATGGCAAGAAATATCCTCTGCTTGTAGACACTGGAGCAACTAGAACCATTATACGGCCGGAGATAATAAAATCCAAGAAGAAGCTTCTGTCAACGAGGCTGCAACTCCGGACCGCAACAGGTGACAGTGCCAATGTTCACGGAGAGACACAAATCCAATTGGGAATTGGTGAAGAAAAGTTCACGCACGAGAAAAGGAAAATGAGAGAATTTCTCTTGCAGTATTGAGACCTTTTCGTACCAAAAGGAGGGAAGACTGGCAGGACATCAGCCACAAAAATCGATACTGGTGATGCCAAGCCAATTAGACAAGCAGGTCGGAGACTACCACGAGCGAAGAGAGAGGAAGCTGAAAGAATTATTGAAGAGATGAAGGAAGAGAAAGTAATAGAACCATCCACTAGCCGTTGGGTATCTCCAGTAGTGCTCGTCAAGAAAAAGGATGGAACTACCAGATTCTGCGTAGACTATCGTCAGCTAAATAACCTGACGAAGAAAGACAGCTATCCTCTGCCTCGAATCGACGATACGCTAGACACTTTGGCCGGCAGCAAACTGTTTTCCACCTTGGACCTGAAGTCCGGTTATTGGCAAGTAGAAATGGACCCAGAAGACAAAGAGAAAACTGCTTTTACCACCGGATCCGGATTGTGGCAGTTCAACGTCATGCCATTCGGGCTATGTAATGCGCCCGCGGCATTTGAAAGACTCATGGAAAATGTCTTGAGAGGGTTGTATTGGAAAACATGCCTGGTCTATTTGGACGACATCGTAGTATTGGGGAAGACATTTGAGGAACACCTGAATAATCTGGAAGACGTATTTAATCGACTTCAAGCTGCCCAGCTCATGTTAAACCCGAAGAAATGTCAGTTATTCCAAAACCTAGTCAACTATCTGGGTCATATTGTGAGCAACGAAGGAGTGGCGGTGGATCCAGAGAAAATTGCTTCCATCAAGCAATGGCCGCAACCTACCGACAAACATCAAGTTAGGAGCTTCCTTGGACTTTGCACATACTATCGAAGGTTCATAAGGAAGTTTGGAGTCATTGCCAAGCCACTATCTCGACTCACAGAAGAAACCAGAACTTTTCATTGGGATGAAGAATGTCAAAATGCTTTTGAAACCCTGAAGAGACGATTAACCACGGCGCCGATACTACGATATCCGTTACCAGAGGGAGACTTCATTCTTGACACTGATGCAAGCAACGTAGGGATTGGAGGAGTGCTCTCACAGATCCAAGGAGGACAGGAAATAGTGCTGGGATATTTCAGTAAAGTCCTCTCCAAACCAGAACGAAACTACTGCGTCACGAGAAGAGAACTTTTGGCGGTAGTGAAGTATGTGGAACACTTTTACCAGTATCTGTATGGAAGGAAATTCTTGATAAGGACTGATCATGCAGCACTCAAGTGGTAGATGTAGTTCAAGAATCCCGAGGGTCAGATAGCTAGATGGATTGAACGACTTCAAGAGTACGATTTCAACATCGAACATCGGGCCGGTGTGAGCCATCGAAATGCCGACTCTCTGTCTAGACGGCCGTGTCCAGGAGACTGTCCCCACTGCAACAAGGCATAATCTAAGGAAGCTGCAGTTTCAAGAACTACAGTTGTCAATCAAGAATGGTCACCCACCAGGATTAGAGAAGATCAGGAGAATGATCCTCACCTGAAGATGATCCGGCAATGGAAGGAAGAAAATCGGCGACCCACCTGGCAAGAAGTGTCAAGATTTTCACCGACACTCAAGACATATTGGGCCCAGTGCGAGTCCCTTGTCCTGGAAGAAGGCCTGTTGAAACGAATTCTTGAAAACGATGATGGTTCTGAGAATAGAAGACAGTTAGTCATCCCGAGAACAAGAGTATCTGAGATACTGAGGAAGTTACATGACAGTCCATCAGGAGGTCATCTGGGAGTGAAGAAAACCCTTCAGCGAGTCCGTGCGTGATAGGTTTTATTGGATGAACAGCTCCGACGACCACTCATTCGGCAACTATATCGATAGGTAAAGCCAACTATCAGCATAAAAAACATCAACCCGTCCCATGGTGGAACAACGAATGCAAAACTGCTATCGAAGCTAGCAAACATGCATTCAACAAATACAAACGATTGAAAACAGTAGAATGCAAAGTAGAGTTTTCGAGACTGCGCGCAAAAGCCAGATATATAATAAAAAACGCAAAACGCAATTCATGGACCGACTACGTATCATCATTAAACTCAGATACACCAATGACCGAAATTTGGCAAAAGGTAAGAAGAATATCCGGTAAAAAAGGAAATAATAAAATAAACAGACTTGAGGTCGAAGGAAAAAACTTAAGTAGCAACATCGACATAGCAAATGCCCTCGCTAATGTTTACGAGCAGCGTTCCAATGATACAAACCTAAACATATCATGTACTCGTCACAAAAAATCTGAAAATCGAAACAAAATTGAAATTGAAGCAGTCACTAACGATCCAATAAATTTACCATTAACAATAGCGGAATACCATGAAGCATTGTCAAATTGTAAAGACACTTCTCCTGGCCCCGACCATATCCCCATCATTTTCCTCAAGCATTTTCCCGAAAAAGCTCATCAACATCTCCTTCGGATATTTAATATTATTTGGCTACAGCATAAATTCCCAAAAAGCTGGCGAGAATCGCTGATAATCCCCATTCAAAAATCCCGAACTTCCAAATCAAATCCTCAGTCTTACCGATCTATTTCGCTCACATGCGTAATGAGCAAACTAATTGAGAAAATAATTAATAAAAGATTACTATGGACACTGGAAAAACGCAACCTGATAATTCCAGAACAGAGTGGTTTCAGATCAGGAAGATCAACATTAGACAGCATCATTGATCTTGAAAGCGAAATAAATGAAGCCTTCGCATTGAAAAGTAAATGTTTAACTATGTTCTTTGACATCACTAGGGCTTTTGATACCGCTTGGCATAACTATATAATTAAAAAATTACACAGTTGGAATATACAGGGACATTGCCTATTATTTATCAAAAACTTCCTACAAGACAGATCTTTTAGAGTCAAAGCAAACAACATTACCTCCGATATAAGATTTCAAAAAAATGGCATTCCGCAAGGTTCCGTACTAAGCCCGACCCTATTCATAATAGCAATGAACGATGTTCTACAAGGATTGAAACTTCCACTCAAAGCTCGAATGTATGCCGATGACCTGATCGTATACTGCAAAAGTAAAAACCTCAAAAATAGTCAAAATATCGCACAAGAATTTTTATCCCGCTTAGAACACTGGACGGAGCAAACAGGTTTCACGTTTTCAACAGAGAAAACCAAATTCATAATTTTTTCAAAAAACAAAATTCTAGAGCGTGTGAATCTACGTTTATATGGAAGTCATTTACAAGCCGACACATCTGTTACTTTTTTAGGGATGACCTTTGATGAGTCTCTCAATTGGAAATCCCACATAAATAACCTTCTCACAACATGTCAAAAGCGACTTAACCTTTTAAAAATGTTGGCTAACAAAAATTGGGGTGCTGATCGAGAAACTCTACTAACGCTATACCGCACACTAATCAGGTCCAAACTAGACTACGGTTCAATTGCCTACTCATCAGCAAGTAAAACACTCCTGAACCGGCTATACAGCGAAGTAAATAAACCATCGCTTGAAGACAGAAGAATGTACCTAAGTTTAGCGTACGCGGCCAGAATAAGACAGAGCATCTCCAACCCCACACGTCACAATTGCGTTACAGAAAAATTTTCCAGTTTGTTCCAAAAACCGAGAACCTCCGAACCTTTCTATGCGCCAATCAAAAGTTACCAAACAAAGCTCAACTACACACTTCCAGAATGCTACTCCAACGAATCTAGTTCCACTCCTCCTTGGCTAATCGAAACTCCAATCTGTATCACAAGCCTTTCATCCCTTGATAAATATTCCATGAACAGCAACACGATCCAAGCTAGTCTCAGGAGCATACTAGCACAGTTCCCCAATTATCTTCAGGTCTAAACTGATGCTTCAAAGTTTTCAGATAAGGTTGGAGCAGCGGTAGTGACTATAACTTCAGTCCATATGTTCAAGCTCCCATCAACTTACTCTATTTACTCGGCAGAACTTTATGCATTATATCAAGCCTTAATCCTCGTAAATGCATTTGACACTCATAGCCATCTTATTCTCTCAGATTGCCTCAGCGCTTTGAAAATCATAAAAACCATTTACCCAAACCATCCTCTCGTAAATAAAATAAAACAGGAACTTTACATCGCCCAACAAAACCGCAAGAACGTTGTTTTCATCTGGATACCATTCCACATAGGAATCAATGGCAACGAAGAAGCAGACAAATATGCCAAACAAGCTGCAGAAAATGGCAATACGGAAACAACCAGTTTATCAGTGAGTGCGGATGTAAAAAGGTAAAAAGTATAGTTAATGCTCAAATAAACAGTGCGTGGGAAAACCGGTGGAAAAGTGCAAAAACCAAATTAAACGAAGTGAAAAAGTCCACAAAACCATGGCCTATATTACCCAAAAATCGCCGTGATCAAGTGCTACTAACTAGACTACGTTTAGGCCATACTTGGCTAACACACAGTCATCTGTTCAGCAACGATCCTCAACCAAAGTGTGACCATTGTAATGTAACGCTAACCGTTAAGCACCTTCTCATCCAATGTCCACAATCAGTGGCGAAGAGACAACATACGCAGCTTCCTTCTTGTGAATTAGCAGACATTTTGGGGCCCTCTTGTAATGTGCAAAACTTGAAGGCGTTTCTTAAATCAACAGATATTCTGAAACTCATATAATAATTTTATTCTTTTTTGTAATTTTTATGTCTACCTTAATGACGCGTCGATGCGTATTGATAATAAAAAAAAAGCTCCGACGATGTGAAGGACTGGTGTAAGAAGTGTACGACTTGTGCTACGAGTAATGGACTACATCACAAGAGAAAGGCACCCATGAAGCAGTATAATGTTGGAAGCCCATTCGAAAGGATTGCTTTAGACATCGCTGGACCATTTCCGACGACAGAAAATGTCGGTAAATACATCCTGGTTGTGATGGATTATTTCACAAAGTGGGTAGAAGCTTACGCGATCCCGAATCAAGAAGCCAAAACTGTCGCAGATGTATTGGTGAAGGAATTCATCTGCCGATATGGAGTGCCCTTGGAAGTCCACAGCGATCAAGGAAGGAATTTCGAAAGCCGTGTATTCCAGGAAATTTGTGACAAGCTGGGAATGAAGAAGACCAGGACAACAGCGTTGCATCCACAGTCAGACGGAATGGTGAAGAGAATGAACAGGACCATTGGAAAATACCTGTCCAAAGTAGTTACCAGCCACCAGACAGATTGGGACCAATATCTTTCCCTTTTTGCATTGGCTTATCGATCCGCCATCAATGAGTCCACATGTCAAACACCTGTGAATATCCTGTTTGGAAGCGAAATCAGGCTTCCTTGTGACCTAGAATTTGGTTGTCGACCTGGAGAGGATCTAGCTGGAGCAGTTTATGTAATCCAGTTGAGAAAAAGGATGGACGATGTACATGAATTGGTCAGAACAAATCTTCAAGTTGCCAGCGACAGAATGAAAAAA
This sequence comes from Lochmaea crataegi, assembly GCA_947563755.1. Classification (NCBI taxonomy): domain Eukaryota; kingdom Metazoa; phylum Arthropoda; class Insecta; order Coleoptera; family Chrysomelidae; genus Lochmaea; species Lochmaea crataegi. The sequence continues at coordinate 28,551,205 of OX387434.1, read as the reverse complement.
CGGTACGACACGCAGGCCAAGAAAGGGAAAAATTATGGTTACACAACCCGACGAGGAGAAAAGGCTTTTCTCCAAAATTACAAAAATCTTGGGAGGGTCCGTACTTGATCAAGAAGAGGATCAATGACGTCATCTATCGCATAAGAAAAGTTCCCCAATGGAAAACCGAAAGTAGTTCACCAAAATCGACTAGCGCCATTCGAAGGAGACCATGACATAGAAGGAGTGAACCATGTCCAGGAAGACTCTGACCCTGCCTTCGAAGAGTTTATGGGCGCATATGGAGGTACCGGTAAAGCTAGATTTGGAGTCACTACAGAGCAACGACAAGACTTGTTCACGCTCCCGGAAGACTATTCACTGGCACACAACATCCCAGCCAGTATCAAAAACGCACGAGGCCTGGCAACCGTCTTCCGAAAGAAGTTTGGGCAACTAGAAAAACTTGAAGAACAGATTCCAACCCCTGGCAAGACACTGAGACTCACACAATTCACCGTACAGCTTCTACCTGGTAACAAAGAACGAATTTCAAGATCGATCCATCTACCGGAATGTGTGGGAAGCGCTACGTAGCCTTCGAGACCATGTGCTGGAATCCAACGTGAAGAAACTAGCTATGCCTAAGATAGAGAGCAACCAGTTGGATTGGCGAGTCATCAGGAATATGATGGAAGTGATCTTCGAAGATACCGGTGTCCACATATTAATCTGCAGCTATACCCCCGGTTATAAGTATACAATGAAGTCAGTGCCCTGTTATTTCCATACGACCGGAAAGTGTAGGAATGGGTCCAGTTGCCGATTTAAACATCCAGTCCCGGCTACACAGAAGTTCCAGGAGGAACTTCCTATTAAGGAGGGGGCAATGTTGCGAGGTCACCAACTCAAAGCCGGCCCTGTCCCCCGACTGTAAATTTTGGTGGCTGCGCCGGTATTCTCCCCTTGCGTTAGAATGTACTCGATCATTCTGGAACGGCTTCGTTCGGGCATAGCCCCAGCGCCGAAGGCACTAGAGTTTTCCAGAACCGATAAGGACTATATATACGCGGATTATTGAGTGCGTAAACAGTTAGTTAGCTAGTTCGAAACAATTAGTGAAACGAAGACAAACAGTTAGTTCGAGAGAATAGTGAATAAAATAGTGAATATAAATAGTGCAATATTCGAGAGGTGGAAATAAATTAGAACTATTATACCGAGTGTAAATAAATTAGTAGACATTAATTAGAGCGTAGAGTAGAGTGTAGAGATAAATTCAGTTCGGGATTAACTCTCGGATGATAACATATACCTTGTACTGATGATTCGCAATACGCCGAAACCGGTCTACAAGTTATGTTGTCCCTTCTAGTTGCAAACCAGAATGGTTGGTTTAAATCTTGTAGATTTACCAACCCCGTTTGACTTAGATGTATAATTCAATGTCTGTCGGAGCATGTATCCTGGGAAGTAGTTGTTTCTTCTTCGTTGAACGGTCACTGTTTTTGAAAAACATTTTTCAAAACATTGTTGTAAGTGTTAGAATAATATATTTTTATTCTTCGATATCTATTGGTATAACGCTTTACCAAATACGACAATTTCACAGGAAACTGTAATAATTCATTTTTTGTTCCAAGCTCACGGGCTTGTTGTCACTTTCGAATTTTGGCTTGAGACTTGGAGGTGAAGGTGTCGCTACTTTCGCAACTAACACATTTCCGTCAGTGGAAGGTATGTATAGTAGGCGATTGTAGAGATAAATTCAGTTCGTGATTAACTCTCGGATGATAACATGAGGCTGATGAGGCGCAATACGCCGAAACCGGTCTACAAGTTATGTTGTCCCTTCTAGTTGCAAACCAGAATGGTTGGTTTAAATCTTGTAGATTTACCAACCCCGTTTGAAATAGAAGTATAATTCAATGTCTGTCGGGGCATGTAGCCCGGGAAGTAGTTGTTTCTTCTTCGTTGAACGGTCACTGTTTTTGAAAAATATTTTTCAAAACATTGTTGTAAGCGTTAGAATAATATATTTTAATTCTTCGATATCTATTGGTATAACGCTTTACTAAATACGACAATTTTACAGGAAACTGTAATAATTCATTTTTTGTTTCAAGCTCACGGGCTTGTTGTCACTTTCGAATTTTGGTTTGTGACTTGGAGGTGAAGGTGTCGCTACTTTCGCAACTAACACATTTCCGTCAGTGGAAGGTATGTATAGTTGGCGGTTGTAGAGATAAATTCAGTTCGGGATTAACTCTCGGACAATAACATATACCCTGTACTGATGAGGCGCAATACGCTGAAACCGGTCTACAAGTTATGTTGTCCCTTCCAGCTGCAAACCAGAATGGTTGGTTTAAATCTTGTAGATTTACCAACCCCGTTTGACTTAGAAGTATAATTCAATGTCTGTCGGGGCATGTAGCCCAGGAAGTAGTTGTTTCTTCTTCGTTGACTGGTCACTGTTTTTGAAAAATATTTTTCAAAACATTGTAGTAAGCGTTAGAATAATATATTTTTATTCTTCGATATCTAATGGTATAACGCTTTACTAAATACGACAATTTTACAGGAAACTGTAATAATTTATTTTTTGTTTCAAGCTCACGGGCTTGTTGTCTCTTTCGAATTTTGGTTTGTGACTTGGAGGTGAAGGTGTCGCTACTTTCGCAACTAACACATTTCCGTCAGTGGAAGGTAGGTATAGTTGGCGATTGTAGAGATAAATTCAGTTCGGGATTAACTCTCGGACGATAACATATACCTTGTACTGATGAGGTGCAATACGCCGAAACCAGTCTACAAGTTATGTTGTCCCTTCTAGCTGCAAACCAGAATGGTTGGTTTAAATCTTGTAGATTTACCAACCCCGTTTGACTTAGAAGTATAATTCAATGTCTGCCGGGCATGTAGCCCGGGAAGTAGTTGTTTCTTCTTCGTTGAACGGTCACTGTTTTTGAAAAATATTTTTCAAAACATTGTTGTAAGCGTTAGAATAATATATTTTTATTCTTCGATATCTATTGGTATAACGCTTTACTAAATACGACAATTTTACAGGAAAATGTAATAATTCATTACAATATGCTCTGTTTTGGGATCCCATTCATTCTTTTTATTGTATTATGTGTTGAATTTCTTTAAATGGTTATACTTTTTCATCATGCCATCCTGTGGCATGTCCCAGGAATTCTGATTTCTAATAAGCGAGGTGGTTTTTCATGATTCCCTCTCTACTTAGTATGTATCTTGTTCTTTCTACAACACTTTCCATCACCATCTTCCCAAACCCAGTCAACATCTGAACGCAGTAACTGGTACAGTGGATGAGCCACTTCACTTGGGTTGGGAATGAACTTAGCAACAAAGTTTATCATACCTAGCGGTCTTTTGAGTTCTCTAACATTCTCAGGATGTGGAAGGTCATTGATAGCTTTCGCCTTATCAGGATCAGGATGAAAACCATCAGCAGAGATAATGCGGCTCAGAATTTTAAGTGTAGTCTGACTGAATAAACATTTTTCTTTATTAAGACTCCAGCCTGCTTTTAAGTTTCTAGTCAGTACAGCTTTTAGTCTGTCATCATGTAATGTCATCAAAATGGTATATTACTCCATTCAAGTATTCTAGCAATTGGCTCATATGTCTTTGGAAGACTTCAGGTGCCGATGTTAAGCCAAATGGAAGTCTTTTAAAATTATAACGCCCAAATGGTGTGATTTTTTCGATTCAATTTTCTCTTTTTTCCTTTATATCCAATATTTTACGTTTCTCATTTAGTTTTTCATGAATAGGAAGGAAAAGTACCAATCTAAATTGATTTATATACAGGGTAGCCTAATCAAATATTGGTAGTACTACAAATTTTTCGTCATAAAGGTAAAAAAGTCTGTCAAAAACACCTAGCTAAAACACCGATCACAAACGTGTGACGTCAACCCTTGGTGTATCGTTCAAACTTTTATGGTATTTTCTGGTTTTGCATCGTTTAAATGATATTTACTCGTTATATAATTCATGACTATCACACAAAATAATTCAAATAGTAATCAAATGAATTTCTAATTTGCAAACTATGAAATATTTTTGAAGTATTTACAGATGTCTGATGTCATAGAGACTCCATTACTATTCTAACGTTTTGGCGCGAAATTTGAATTGCATTTTTAAAACGTGAATTTCTCCTTTAAAGCCTTTATTTTTTCAAAAAACAAAATTTTTTTGGATAAATCTCATACGTGCAAATATCGTGGAGCAGTTTTTCAAAATCAGTCGTCATGCCTATTGTTTGCATATAGCTTAGAGATAACAGTAGCACCTTCTAATTGACCTAGAGTCAGGTCAACATCAGGAATAGGATAATTCTCTCTCTTTACATTTTTATTCAGTTCTGAGAGATCTACTCATACAGGTACGAATATATCCCTGTTTACGAGGAACTATAACAATACCTGCGCACCAGCTTGTTGGTTCATGTACAGGTTCTATTACCCCTTGTGAACTCATTTTTTCTGGTTCAGCTTTTAAAGTTATTCTCAGTGGTAATGGAACCCGACGAGGTACACTTAATGAATACGGAATGGCATCCTTCTTCAATGTAATTGTATATGGTTCACTAGTGCGTCCAAGTTTATTAAACAGTTCAGGGTACCTTTTAAATGGATCATAGTTTATATCTGAAGTGCTGTTGATTTCAAATAGTCTTCGTACCAAGCCTAGCTTTTCTGAAGCATGTTTGTTTTGCACCACTTACAACATAAAATTTTTCTGATACTGACTTTGCTTTAACTTTTACAGTTGTACTAAATACACCTAACACTTGTAAATTATTACCACTTGGTACTGTGATTATCATTTGTGCAGGCTTAAGCTATATTATAGTGTAACTTGTAAATATTTTCTGGAAGAACATTAACATCAGCTCCAGTGTCTATTTTAACAGCTATGTTATGGCCTGAGATGTTAGCTTGAATTTGCCACTTAAAACTATTTGCTTCATTACTGACTACACCTACAAATGATTCAGTGTCCGTATTAACATTATGGCAGTTCTTCTGTCTTGATGTACTTTTTAGGCACACTCGTGTATAGAGCATTTTCCACAAAGGGCATTAGGAGCTGGGCACTCTTGTTTTGGATGTAGCTCAGATTTTCCGCACCATCTGCAATTGACAACTTTTTGAGTGTTATAATTTTCAGTTTTATTTGTGCATCTCTGTTTTGAAGCTCCTATTCTATCTACAGAGCTTTGATTGGATCCAAAAGATTCTTGTTGTTTCTTTACAGATTCAGATTGTCTAGCTGATGTCACTGCCTTTTCTAGAGTCCAGAATCTAACTCTAGCTTCTCAGCTAATAATCTATATTTGACGACAACAACAACAACTTGATCTCTTATCGCTTCATTTTGAAATCCAGCAGGAAAATCGCAATCTTGGACCCTTGGGCTGTTATACAACCTTCTACACTTTCTCCCTCAAGTTGAAAACGTGTATGAAATAAGTATCTTTCATAAATAATATTTTTTTTAGGGACAAAATGGTTTTGAAATGCTCTAAGAACATCAGTAAAAATTTTAGAATTAAGTTTTTCTAATTTAAAAGATTGAAATATTACCTCAGATTGAGACCCCATGAGGTAAATTAAGGAATTAACTTGTTCCTCCTCAGGTTTGCTGTCGAGACCAGATGCATTTCGAAACCAGTTAAATATTGATTGCCACTGTTCCCAGTCATCAGACAGGAAAAGTTATCAGGAGACGGTATCTTATAAACTGGAGCAATAAATTGCATATTTAGCCCTTGGTTGAATTCATTGGAACTGGAGAGGGTGGATTTGACATGTTGTATTAAGCAACACTCAAAAAACCTTACACTGACACCATGTAGCATTTGATCATGCCAAGAGGGATTATGAAATACAATTTTTACTAATTAGTGTACCTGTTATTAATTAATAGGTTTGTTCCAACTGGCAATTATGATCCGTACTGGAATCGTTTCGAGTACTGTATACCGTTCTCCATACTCAATATACTATCTTTGACTTATGAATAAAACTACTATAGTATGCTGCGACTCACTGACAGTGGGTAAACATTGCGATTGACTTTTAGAATGCACAATTGTTACGTTTATCAAACTTTATTGACTTTTTGAGAAATGGAGAGCGATTCAAGTGTTTTTTTAATTTACAAATACGCCACCTAATACTGGGGAACAAGCCAACTTAGCCACATTAACCTTATTACCACAAAAATCTAAAGACAGGTGTGAAAAACAATATAAACAATGGGCTGAAGACAATAATAGTACATTGTTTACCGAGTAGGAAAAGCCTAACATTCCTGGACGACTGTGAAGATTGCTAAGTCGAGGCGCAAGCCACAGAGTCCAGGAATGTGGCTTTTCCTACGAGGTAAACATACTATTTTTCCGCAAATCGCTTAAAATTCGACAGATAGTAATTAATTTTGAAAAAATCGCGAATAATTTTATTCACAAATAAATGGCGCTCCCCCAAGGAGGTGTGAGACCTTGTCATTGGTGGGGGAGCCGAGTAGCGGTTTCTCCTCGGGCCTTACGGGAGGGAATACGTGAAACAAAGGACAGCTCAATGGATTCCTGTGGAATGCAGAAATCCGATATCAGGATCTTCTGCGTGGAGAGTGGACTGTTGTCCCGATCGGCTCGTTGATAGCCGGTCGGTTGCCGGAATCAGCGAGGTTGTCGGAGCAATAGTTTGCTCGTGGAAACCTGCCCGATATAAACCGTATTTAGTGGAAGGTGGTTGATCAGGTATATTCACTAGATGTGGGGGCTTGCCTTAAACAGCTGGCCAAGTAGAAGGAGACCACAATAAAATACCCCTCAAGTCAAGGTGGAACAGCATATGCCGAGGACTGCGTGGTCAAGGGGAAGCTTGATCGCTAATATGCGGACTCTGGATACCTGGGGACATCCAGTTTAAAGACCCTTACTCCTGCATGCGGGGCTCTGCGGGAGTGGGCCTTATACTTCCCTAGCTACTCGAGCAATGTATCCGCAGTGCCCAAAAAAACTGTAGCACCTCCCTCACGCGCAAGCAACCCTCGTGTAGAGGAGAGGAGAACGACAGGGGCACTCATACCCTAAACCTCCTCAACTGCTGAGAGTTTTCGGGAAAATCCCTGGAATAAAAGTAGAAAAACCCCCATCCTTCCTGAACTGGGTAAACCCGGAGGAAGAGATGATCCACTGAGGCCTTAGGACTTAGTGGAGCGGGGGTAAGATGGTATCTTCGCTTTCTTGACCAGGGACTTGTACCGGAAGAAGCAAGAAAGAAAGCCGCAGAGCGTAAAAAACAAGGAGAGGAGAAGAACATCCCTCCTAAAGGAGAGAAACGAAAGCGGGAAGAGGCGACAGCCAAGTCACCGCAAGTACAGGTGAAGAAGAAAAAGGAGGACAAAATAGCCATCCCTTCTTCAGCTGTAGCAAAAATAATAAGAATGGCGGTTCTCCACTCTCAGTGCGGACGACCAAACCTTGCTGGTGAACGCAATAATAGAAGAAATGTATGCTGGATGGGAGAATAAGCACCAGTTTACTGGCATACATTTCAGACCAGGAGTCGTTCCAATCGACTGTGAAACACCACAGACTGCAGAATGGCTCCAGTTGATAATACCACAGCTGAAAAGCTGGAAGGGAGTAGAACTGATGGTGTGCCAGGGAGAAAACATTCCAAAAATGCATACCGTTACGATCTTTCTCCCAAGAAGCAAAGGCGTAGAGGAAGGAAAACTTCCTCGCTTGATAAAAGCGCAGAATGAAGGTTTGGTAACAGACCAGTGGAAGGTCCTCAACCTAAAAGAAGAGGGCAAAGGTCTAGTCTTGAGGGCAGGAATAGACAATCTATCCTGTCAAAAAATCAAGAACAACGGGTACACCATTCATTACCGGTTTGGGAAAATCCCCGTACATGGCCTCAGAAAAGAAGAGGAAACCCTGAGAACGTTTCTATCTCCTCCAAGGCCAGCGACGACTCGAGTAGTGTAGAAAGCCTACACATATCTAAACTCCTTGGGGGAGAGTCGCCGCTGTCCGAGGAGGGAATGGAGTTTGGGTAGGAGGAAGGGGACAGCACTCTTACAGAAGGGAACATCACCCTGATGAAAGAGGGTAATACCCAACCTGACAACCAACAGGATGGCGGGGATTAACTTAGCTCAGGTTAATGCTCACCATGCCAAAGGAGCTTCTGCGGTGATCAGAAGATTGTTCACTAAGGACCAATGGGGGATGTGTTTGATCCAAGAACCTTGGGTCAATAATAACCAGGTAAGAGGATTAGCATGTAAAGATGCTAAAATAGTATATCACTCAGGTAGTGATATACCAAGAACATGTATTATGATAAGGAACAATAATAACTATTTTTGTCTTTCAGAATACATGACTCGAGACCTCGTTCCAGTTCGAGCACTCTTCGAACACAAGAAGGAGGGCAAGGAGATAGTAATAGCATCATTCTACTTGTCTACTACACCTGTCTTAAAGAAAACCTAGCACATATCCAGAGAAAAGGGAGGGCTAAGCACCATCTCGATCTGGAAAATGAGCTTGAGGACCTGAACAGGGCAATAATCGAGCTGCCCTTTTCAAGAACAACGAAGCAGCAGAGATGCACCCTGGTGGAATAAACATCTGTCAGAATTAAGATCTCAAACCCGGGACCTTTTTAATAGAGCAAAACTCACCGGATAGTGGCAGAGATACATCGAGGTGAGAAACACCTACAATAAGGAAATTAGAAAAGTTAAAACAAATAGCTTCAGAAAATTCTGTGAAGATATAAACACAACATCTGCTGCGGCAAGACTCTACAAAGTCATGGCAAAAAGTAGGGTCAACACAGATATGGCTTTGAGGAAGCCAGACGGTAAATATACAGAAAATGAGGAAGAAAGAGTGAAACTCTTACTAGCCACTCATTTTCCTCCCAAATAGGGGAGATAGTTCTCTCGAAGGTCATAACAGACCTTCGAGAGAAAGTAATACAATGGCTAAGCACATTTGTAGTAACGAAAGGTTAAAATGGGCTATGAACACCTTTTCACCATTCAAGGCACCGGGAGCCGATGGAATTTTCCCAGCATTGCTCCAGCAAGGACAAGACGAAATTCTACCACATTTGGTTAGGATCAGTCGAAGCAGCTTAGAACTGGGTTATATACCAGAAGCATGGAGAAGGGCAATAGTAACCTTCATTCCAAAAGCTGGAAAAAGGGACACAACAAACCCCAAATCCTTCAGACCAATTAGCCTAACATCGTTTGTGCTCAAAACGATGGAAAAAGCTATTGACAATTACATTAGAGCGGAAATCCTAGAGAGACTACCTCTCCACCCGCATCAGCATGCTTACCGGGCAGGCATATCTACGGAGACTGCACTAGTACAACTGACGGAGGATATCCGAGGTGCTCTAGTCAACCAAGAAGCCGTAGTATGCGTCTTTTTGGATATAGAAGGAGCTTTTGACAATACTCCTCATGAGGCTGTCAAAAGAGCATTAAATAGAAGAGGTGTAGACATCACAACATCCAAATGGATGTCGGAACTGCTCACCACTAGAGTAGCAGAGACGAGGACGAGCAAAGACATTGTCTCCAACTGTACAACCAGAGGATGTCCACAGGGAGGAGTAGCATCCCCATTAATGTGGAGCCTGACGGTTGACGAACTCCTGTGTGGTTTGACTGACCTCGGAATATCCTGCCAAGGATATGCTGATAATATTGTCATAACAGCCAGGGGAAAATTCGAAAATACCCTTTCTGACATCGTACAAAAGGGTCTGAACTATACAAATAGCTGCTGTAGGCAAGTGGGACTTAACATCAGCCCCACCAAAACCATCTTAATAGCCTTCACTAAGAAAAGAAAGCTCAACCTCAAAACCATTAAACTTGATGGGAGCGAGATTGAATGGAGAGAAGAAGTCAAGTATCTAGGTTTGACTCTAGACAGTAAACTCCTGTGGAACAAACATGAAAAGGAGATTATATACAAAGCAAAAATTGATCTAATGGTGTGCAGGAATCTGACATCTGATAAATTGGGGGTGCAACCCAAAAATCCTAAGCTGGATGTACACTGCCATAGTGAGACCAATTATCACTTATGGAGCTATTGCGTGGAGTAGTAGAACTAGCCTATTGACAACGAGAGAAAACCTCTCCAAAATTCAAAGACTAACCTGTATGTGCATTACAGGAGCAATGAGAGCATGCCCAACGGCAGCCATGGAAGTTATTCTCAACCTCACACCATTACATATGGTGGTGGAAAGTGTTGCAGAAGGTAGGGAGGGAATCATTAAAAAAAACCAAACCACCTCCTTACTTCTTAGAAATCAGAAAACCTGGGACATGCCACAAAACTTTTCAAAGAAATTCGTTACGGAATTCAGCAACAAGAAGGAATGGGATCCAAATACCATTACCAGACTTGGAAATGATGCCATTCGGTGGTACACAGACGGCTCAAAAGTAATTGAAGGAACTGGGATAGGAGTGTATGGGCCAGGAACCAAACACTCTGAAAGCTTGGGAAAAGCCCCGAGTATCTTTCAAGCGGAAATTCACGCGATAAGAAAGTGTGCCCAGTTCAATATTGATAAAGGATATAGAAGGCAAAGGTTTATCATAATGTCGGATAGTCAAGCAGCCATTAAAGCACTGAGCTCTTGTGTTATCAGTTCCAAAATAGTGTGGGAACGCCTAGGCAAACTAAATGAACTAAGCGAGAACAATATAGTCACCTTACTGTGGTTTCCAGGACACACAGGGATAGAAGGAAATGAAATAGCAGATGAACTAGCAAAGAGGGGGTCTGGAACACCCTTTTTGGGGCCGGAACCCTTTTGCGGTATCAGCTCTAATGTAATATTGGAAGAAATAGGCAAAGCCGAAGAAAGGAGAAGATCTGACCATTGGAAAGATCTAGTAGGACTTAGGCAATCAAAGATTCTTCTGGGTGATTACAACCTGTTGAGATCAAATGAATGCATAAGTCAAAGTAAAACTGCACTAAGAGTTTTAACATGCATCCATACGGGTCATTGTCGCCTGAATGGGCACCTGAAAAAGCTCAAAATAGTGGAGGAAGAAGAATGTATATTCTGTGGCATGGAAGAAGAAACCTCCATCCACATACTTGCGAACTGCACAGTAATTCAGAATCCTAGGGCACAACACCTTGGAGACTACTGGATAGAAGAGGGACATTTACCTAAGTTAAAGCCTGCAGATATCCTAAAATTCCTCCGGGAAATAGGACTAAAGGAGCTACTAGTCTCTGAGACTTTCCTCAGGAACTAAGTAGAAGTAAGGGGGCACAATAGATCTTTTAGGTCTCAGTGAATGTCACCCCAATTTACATACATACATACATACATACATACATACAAACAACTAGTGCTTTGAAATTCTTAATAAAATTACTTGGGTTACTATGGAAACGTATTAAGGTTCTCGAAAGTAAACTGAAAAGTGATGATGAATTTTCCATTTCTGGGACTCCTCCAGAGCTAGTTGAGGCAGTGAATACTGCTTCATTAGAATTATTGCCAAAGAAATCAAGAGAAAAGTACGAATATGCATATAAACGTTTTATGGACAATCGCAAGAGTAAAAACACGAGCTATCTCAGAAAATGTAGTAATGGCATATTCCCAGACCTTTGTTTAAAGATGAAATCTTCAACATTATGGGCCAATTATTCAATGTTGAAGTCAACCCTTGCAATTAAATACAATGTAGATGAATCTACATATTCAAAACTTCGTTCTAAATTGAAACGGCAAGCTCAAGGTTATAGAGCAAAGAAATCTAAGATTTTAACGAATGAAGAAATTGAAAAATTTATCCAGGAAGCTCCAGATGAAGAAAATTTAATAATAAGGTAATTTACAAGGTTTTAATTTCTATTTAGATTACACATTTATTTATTTTTTAGCTGGCTTTAATATTTGGTATTTCTGGGGTATTTCTAGAATGGATGAGTTAGTCCGAATGACTACACAATGTAGAAGACCTATAATCTAAGAATTAATTAGCATACCTAATTCGACCAACAAACCATGATCATTTGTAATTAATCAGACGTACTTGAATGTTTATCGAAAGTATGTTTCGTTAAGACAAAAAAAATGAACAGTGACCGATTTTTCTTTAAATATCAAAGCGAAAAGGGTTGTAGACAAGTGGTAGGAATTCATCAATTTAGAAAAATGCCTAAAATAGTTGCTACTTATTTGAACTTGGTAAATCCGACAGAATATTCTGGTCACTGCTTTCGTCGGTCTTCTGCAACAATATTGGTTGATTCTGGTGCCGATATAACTAGTTTAAATAGGTAAGGCGAATGGATGTCATCAAACGTTGCTGAAGGATATGTCGAAGAATCTCTTAACAATAAGGTTGAGGTGGTAAATAAAATTTTCACAGTACAAAATATTCAATAAAATAACCCTACCATCCCGCATGTTGTCCAAAATGTTTCTCATAGTTCTAATAATGTTCTTCCAATGTTTAATAACTGTACTAACTGTCAAATAACTGTAAATATAACAAGTTAATTTCAAAATGTTTTCTGCAATATATTGATGTTTTCAAAATATAAATTAATTCCTTATAAACAATGTGTTTTCAATCATTTATGTAGAACACTAAAACAACTGTAAGGAAATATCATTTCCTCGCAGTAAGGAAGTGAATAGGAAATCTTAACTTTTTCTTTAAGAAATTTTGTCTGGAATGTCAAAATTTCCTAGCGATTTGCAGAAAAATAAATAATTATTCGAAAAGAGGTTTATTAAGTGGGTAGGAGGAAAAATTATATGTATTACACAGGAGTAAAGTTCCTACATCTTGCGGGAGGAAAAGTGGCACCTTCCTCCCTAGTAATACAAATAGCTATTATTGCTATCACTTTTCAAAAGTAAATTGTTGTTTCAGTATCAAGAATAGCATAACGGAAATTTATGTCACTCAGCAAGATTATTTTATAAATATGTACAATATTATCAAGTGCTGGTATTGCCGGTATGATATACCTAGTCTCATATCACATTTAACACTAAGGAAATAGAATCAGATTTATCATAAAAAAGATAAAATATAGCAGCTTTTTTAAGAGTCGAAAACTTGTCTTTTAGCAAAAGAGTTGCCAACTAGTAATATGGACACTGGACACTCTAGATTCTCGATCCCGTAAACAACAATTTGTATTATTTTCACTTTTCACGACGCTGCGGTCTTATTTTAATGTACCTAAGGACATTGTAATCAAATTCGCAAACTTAATGGATTTCCAAATTGCATTTCTAGTAAAAATAATATTGTTCGCAATATCGGATCAGCCGTATCAAATGCAGTTTTGTGTTTTAATAGGTATATCTTTGAAATAGGACACACTTTCCTAAGTAATAATACTATTTAGTTCGGCCCTGTTGCAATACCATTTATTGTGAAGCAAACTATTTTTTATATGTTTTATTAAGATCGCGTAAAAGTGTAATTACATCTGTCTCTGATTACATCAAAATGCTCGCGATTGATACAAAAATATTTTATAGAAAAACGACATCTTAAAATGACAGCTTTCGGGAACATCAAAATGAGCCGAGTTGAAAATACTAAATATCGCATTATTTTAATACTGTAATGTTTTTCTTATTTATTTAAATAGTTTTTGGGTGGGATAAAATTATACACACTACAAAGGCTAATTACTATTAATTTATTTATAGAAACACACACTTCATTAAACTTAATTTATATACACACTTCACTTAATGTCTACTAATTTATTTAAACTCGGTATAGCAGTTCTAATTTATTTTTACAGCTGGAATATTACACTATTTAGGTATCTTAAATAATTCACTATTTCATTCAATGTCCTGATCTTCTTTGATCCTGGTGGGTGACCATTCTTCGTTGACTACTGTAGTTCTTGAAACTGCAGCTTCCTTAGATTTCGCCTTGTTTAGATACAATCTAATCAATTAGATCAACCAAATCGCGAAAGTTTTAGTCAAGGTCAAAACCAACATACTGTTAGCTACACAAATACAGAGTGCAGTAGGGTAGGGGTGTTATTATCTACAGCGTTAGTATCTATTATGGATTGTAATAGAAAGAACCAAGTAGGTATGTAGGATTTTATTAGATTCGGCCTCACAAAGTAATTTTATAACGAAAAATGCTTGTGAACGTTAGGCATTCAAACTTCTGAAATTAGTGTTTCAGTTGTAGGAATCAACTTAGTTACTTCTACCATCAGTGAAAAGTGTACTGTTAGAATCCAATCGTTGAAAAGCTCATTTGGAACAAATCTCATGTGTTTGGTAGTTCCAAAAATTAATAATTATCTACCAAGTCAACCTTTAAACATATCTTCTTGGATAATTCCAAAAAATGTTCAACTAGCCGATCCTGATTTTAACATATCTCAACCTATTGATATTTTGGTAGGTGCTGAACATTTTTATGATCTTTTGTGTGTAGGTCAAATTAGCTTAGGCAAATGTCTACCTGTGCTTCAAAAAACTGTTTTTGGTTGGGTGGTTCCAGGCCCTAGCAATGAACATTCCTTATCCAACAAGGTTCAGTGCAATTTTACTACATCTGCTGATAATGGAATGCATAGTTTTTTGCGTTTTGGGAAATCTATGTACGTTGATTTCCTAGATGAATATTGTCAATTAGATCACATGTCCCAAGTGATTATCCCAGAAAGCAAAACCAATATTGAATATTTTTTACCACATCGTGAGGCCTTGAATGAAAAGAATCAAACCACTAGATTGAGAGTGATGATGAGATGGTTCCTGTCAAACTAGTTCAGGTCTCTCGATATTCAATGTGTAGGACCGAAAATACAAGATGATCTTATTTCTGTACTTTTGAGATTTAGGCACATCAAATAGCTTTCTGTGTGGACATAATTAAAATGTACCGACAGATTCTAATCCAGCCTGATCAAAGGTCGTTGCAAAGACTTCTCTGGCGTCGAGAACCCACTGATGAAACTAAGGTGTCTGAACTAAATAGTGTCACATATGGAACTGCCGCTGCACCGTGGTTAGCCAAACGATGTTTGAAAGAATTATCATTAGAAAAGTATAAAAAGTATCCTAAAGCATCGAACGTTGTGGCTTCGGACTTTTACGTGGATGACATATTGACAGGTTCTTTTTCACAGTTCAACGTGTACAAAAATTAATTGACGAAGTTCAAACTATATTTTATCTGGGATGGTGAGAATGATACATTTAAATATAACATAGGGGCAAGTAACAATATCAAACCGTAACCAAAAGGTCTATTCTGTCAGACATTTCACAGATCCTTTAGGTCTCCTATAGCCCCATGTATCATTGGAGGAAAAATTATTTTGCAACAATTGTGGATGATGAAACTCAATTGGGATGAGTCATTACCTTCCTAATTATATACAAGGTGGGTTAATTTTAGGCAAAACTTAATATACTTGAATGACTGTCATATACATAGAATAACTCTTTGTGCTAACCCTACCGTAATTGAACTTCATGGGTTCTGTGATGCGTCTCTAGAAGCCTATGGGGCTTGCATTTATCTCCGAAGCACTTTTATGTAAAACTGTTATGTGCAAAATCAAGGGTTGCGCCTTTGAAATCATTAACCATTCCTCGACTGGAATTGTGTGGTGCACATCTTTTAGGTCAACTACCAGATTTAATTCGAAAGTCGCTAAGGCTCCAAATTCACAGTCAATTCTTCTGGAGTGATTCTGCAGTGTTATTATGTTGGATTAGGTCACATCCAAATTTACTACAAATTTTTGTGCAAAACAGAGTCTCACAAATTCAATCTTATACTCACCCAAGAGAATGGTCTCATGTTAAATCCAACTAGAATCCTGCCGACCTCTTATCCAGAGGAGCTCTACCAAAAACTTTATTGACTTCTTGTCTCTGGTGGTCTGGTCCTCTGTGGCTATCAAAACCCGAGGCAGATTGGCCTGTCTCACAAACAAAAATTAGGTCTCTTGGTATCAAAACCCACTGAATGTATTTTCCCTTTATCAAATTTTCCAAATTCAATATCATACGAAGAACCATGGCTTATGTCCAAAGATTCATTTTTAACTGTCGAAATAAAACCTCTCTACGAAAGTATGGTGTTTTGTCAGCATCAAAGTTAAATTCTTCCGTTTTAACATTGGTTTTAGATTGTCCCAGGTGGAGTGCTTCTTTGAGGAACGATATTTCCTTCAAAAGAATAAATCCATACCAAAGAAATCGCGTATCCTTAATTTAAATCCATTTCTGGATAGCGAAAATATTATTCGTGAAGGTGGACGAATACAAGAGTCATCTCTTCATGTCGATAAGAAACATCCAATGCTTCTCCTAGACAAACATCAAACCAAACTTATATTCAAACATGAACTTCTTAAACTTTTTCATGCTGGTCCTCAGCTGTTGTTAGCTCCCATCAGAAATCGATTTTTGTCCCTTTCTGATCGTGATTTAGCCAGGAAGACAGTACACTCCTGCATGAACTGTTTTAGACTCAAACCTTCACAAAATAATCCTATCATGGGTAATTTACCAAAATCAAGGACGACCCCTACATTACCTTTTAGAGTAGCCGGCGTAGACTATGCAGGGCCCATCATGATAAAAGGTCGTAAGGGACGTGGAGTAAAATCATGGATATATCATGGAGACTAGACAAGGAGATCGCGAACTCATACGGGAAAATTGACAAAACCTGTCCTCAAAATCGTCTATCTAAGCAGTTTGTTTTTTCACCGTGTCGTCGCGCATTGTAGATCTTGCACCATTTTAAAACTGCTACGACAATAACCTTACTTTTTATATTTGACAGTAGGTAAATAGTAAACATTACGTTAAAAACTAGAAAATTGAAATTGTTATAATAAAAATTTATTATGGGCAGGGTGTGCGTTGTGAAAAATTGCATTAGAGGTAGTGCTGGTGATATAAGACGAAGACGTGAGCTGAATTTAAAAAATTCACGGCTTTTTAAAGTACCAAAGGTAGTTAAAAATATTCAAAGATAAATGAAGTAGGAAAGAATATTTATTGTGATAGACTAAAATTATATACCTTAGTAAAAATATAAATACATTCAGCTAATTATTTTACCACCAAACGATCACAATCTTCGATATTTTTGAAAACGAGGACAAAAAACGGATTTCCTATTCACAATATTTTCCATTTCTATGACCTAACTTCTCTTACCACACACGCAAACCGCGAACTGTCAAAGTTTGTATGATTGGCTGCTATTGTTCTGCCGTCAGATGTTTTGGTGCAAGATTTTAAAACACGTTGAGCGGCACGTGCCCCCACCGGTGGTTATTCTTTCAATTACGCGGGAGACCTCGTGCTCACGGGTGGGCATACCTTGTGTGACTTGCTGGGACCAATATTTTTAAATTCAGTTTCATCGATATATTGCAACCGGTATGACCTTGTGCTATTTATTTTTTATAAACCAAATCTCAATTTCCTGTTTTACCTGTTTTTTATTTGTGACCCACCGGTGGGCACTTAGTCCCAGAATGTAATAATACATCTTGGGACCAAGTGTCCACTAGTGGGCATAACCTAATTTGAATCTGTTTTTCTTTTTTTTGTGTTTGTTTCCTTTTCTTCGTTTTGCAGCATGTTTTCTAAAATGCTAAAAAGGTGAACACTTTTTGTGAGCAGTGTGAAAAACCAATGTGTTTAGTATGTTTCAAAAATCATGAATAAACATAAGTATTTTATTAATATTCAAGATAGTAGAATAGTTATATTCAGATATACTATACTTTCAGAAAAATTGTTTGTTTTATGTTTTTTGAAGCTCAGTGCGCTTAGTCTTTTTCTGTACCTAAAGTAGGATTTGAAAATATTTTTGCAACTATACTCGTTTTTATATACAAAAAATGTCCATTTTTAAAATAGTAGAACAGTTATATTCATTTATACTTGTTTTCTTTCAGAAAAACTGTTTATGTGTCAATATTATATTTTCAGTATCTCTCAGTTTTGTCTGCACCTATAGTAGGATTTAAAAATATTTTTGCGGCTATGCTCGTTTTTATTTATAAACAAATGTTCATTTTTAATGCTCTACAAAACCTAAAAATATATTTCAAGTTAAATTTACTGCTTGGACCCTTACTTTGTGGAATCTACTCATATTAATGTTATAAATGAAACTAACTGTTTCTAATTCCACTATTTAATGAAAAATGTTCATAATTTTTTCATTAAATAGTGGAATTAATTAGAAACAGTTAGTTTCATTTACAACATTAATATTTCAAGTTAGTTTTTCAAACCGAAAATGAAGTTTTCTTTCCTAAACATTACTCAGTATTTTGTAGACATTGGGACACCAAACTGCCGAATCCGAGTCAAATAATTTCACATCCTGGGACCAAACTTAAGATATCCCAATGCTAAATACACGTAAAACCTTTCCACTGGTGGGCACACGGTCTTGAAATGAAACATGTAATGTGACTACGGGTGGGCATGCTGTCCCAGCAAGGAAAATCAATGATGACCACCGGTGGTCACCTGGTCCCCTCATTAAAAATGAAAATGACCACCGGTGGGCACGTGGCGTTCAACGTGTTAAGTGGCGCCCTCTATCATGACCAGAAATTGGAGTACATGGAGTTCGATCTCCTTGTATAGTCTCCATGATAGGTATATATGTTTATTTATTTGCCTTCTACAAAAGTAGTACATTTGAAATTGGTGAGTGACTTAACTTCAGGAGCTTTTATTGCTACTTTTCGTAGATTTTGTGCAAGACGCGGTAAACCCTCTCAGATGCTTTCAGATAATGGCAGTAACTTCGTAGGAGCTCGATCTGAATCACAAGAACTAGCCAAATTTCTCTTAAATAACCAAACCTCTCATCAAGAAACTTTCAATGATTTAGGTGTTTCTTGGAAGTATACCTCATTTCGGAGGTATTTGGGAAGCGGGAATTAAATCAAGAAAGGGTCATCTGAAACGTATAATGAAAAATGTAACTAACCTTTGAAGAGCTTACAACCTATCTCGCAAAATTCGAGGCTATATTAAACTCACGTCCTTTGACTCCATTGTCATCTGATCTGATCTTTCGGTGTTATCTCAGTCCCACTTTCTCAACGGGCAACCACTATCAACTCTACCGGAAAGTTCCCGAAAGTTCCAATTAATCGATCATCTAGATACCAGTTGCTGCAACAAATACAACAACACTTTTGGCAACGATGGCCAAGAGCTGAAGCTGGGTGATTTAGTTCTAATAAAAGAAGACAATTTGCCTCCTCTCAAATGGAAACTGGGCAAAACAACGGAGCTTCATCCTGGAATTGATAGTGTCACAAGGGTAGCAAGTATTGCCACTGCGAACTGAACAATCAAAAGAGTCTTGTCCAAGATTTGTGTACTACCCATTCCTGATGATGGGGGCAATATATAAAAATTGTTATTATTGTGTTTTAAGTGTTTTAAAACCTTTTTCCATGAACATTAGAATTCCAATTGCTGATTGACAGACTGCAATTAGTTTAAGCTGTTATCGTTTTTACCTTGAGAGTTATTCATCTTCTCAAGCGGGGGAGAATATGTAAGAAGTTTGATTAAAATATTTTGTATCGTAATGCATTCTGTTGTCATGAAATCAAGTTTTGTTATTATTAAAAAGGAGCAAAAGACATGTCAATTTTTGATATATGTCAACAAAAATTAAATAAAACTATATGAAACTCAATTTCGAAAGTATTTATCCTGAGACGGGAAACTATAACCTATTATACACTGCACTTAGAGATTCCGTCATCATTTTCCAAAAACGCGAACACACTTCTGTTTACAAAGCTTCAACCTCAAAACAAATGTAAACAAAACAGTTTTGCTGGGAGAATCGGAGAAGAGAAAGAGATAGAACAAATAACCAGAGAGCGGACAGTGGTCGAGGGCACGGTTCAAGTTTCGGTTAACCAGCCTTGAGCCAGATGATTTATGACGTCATCAAAATTTATCATTCGAATGCTGTTGGTCGATGGAGCAATCTCTGTTGCCATATCTTTTACTGGAGCTTACTGAAGCGAGTTTCCGAAAGGGCTTGTTGTTTTACAATTTTTTTGTCGAAAACGTCTCAACCATTATATATAAAATTGCTTGGCTTGAACACCAATCAGAATGTATGTTATATGTTCATCGTTGTCCTGCTCATATTTACAGTGATTTCTTCGAAATTCTCTTTTGTTTCGCATTTGAAAACTATTAGAACATGGAATTCATTTTTTATGATAATTATTATTACGAAGATACTTAAGTCTTAAAGTATATTAGTGACTCGTGCACGTTTTGAAACACTTCACCAAAAATATACATCTATTATCACACTAACGTTAACCAAATAGTAACTTTTATCATTTTATTGCATTTGCATTATTTGCTTTTTATCTCCATCTATTTCAAAATCTGTAACATTTTACTTTCATTTGGCTCTTTTATTAAGTTTTGTAATTATTTAAATTACTTTTACTATTTAATTCAACTAGGTATCCGCTATCCTTTTCCATTTTACTTTCTTTTTTCTATATCCTTTTGCTATTTCTGTACTTTTTATTTAAAATAACTAAAGCAGATGAATAAAACAATGCTTAGTACTACTTTTGTTTCATTTTAATTATGTCTATTAATACTATTTACAATATATAAAATTACACTGGGTACGTATAGACTATCATCGAATTGTAAAGACCTAACTTCCTAAAAAAAATGTCAACAAAAATATTCAACAAACCTTTTATGAATTCAGTCGGAATGCATCAACATATTAACATCACATTTCAAATTTTTCAATATGAATATTAGTTCATTTTAAAATCTGGATAATTTTATATAAAAACCTCCGAACAAATGTCTTCAGGCAATCTTTTAAAAATAAATTATTCAAATCGATCACAAAAATAGAATAATCCAATAATTTTATTCCGCTACTACGTAAAATTCCCACTGCTAGCATAGCTTCAAGTTGTAGGCGCTAAGGCAAAAATATCCAGGTCAAAGACACGCTAAGCTATTTCTGAAGAGATCATTGAACAAACTGATAGCATACTTGCCAAATCGGTAAATACGAGATTAATGAGTGAGGAATATATCAGGAAGTCGTGAAGAAAAAGAATAATATAAACCATTCAATGAGGAAAATCGAAGGTAAAGAGAACTTATCATAAGGTTGAAGCAAGAGAGTGAGGAACGGAAACTTGGGGGTTCCACAATAGATCAGCAAATGTGGCAAAGTTTTCATTCTAACCCCACTTCATACTTTTTCTGGCATCCCAACGAAGTGGGTGGGCGATTAATCTTCGTCTTTTTCAAGATGCTATTCGATATTTACATTGGAGCCATCTTTTCTAGAATTATATTATCACACTTGGAGATTTTGGTGTTTTAAAGGAGTATTAAAATATTTAGTGAAGTCTGGTCTTTTTTTTTCTTTTTGGGAGCCGTTCTTATGCCGGGAGCACGGCAGCCAGTTGGCTTATTGTACCCAGTTATCCCTGTACCTTCGAGTAGACGATATAGGTCTACTGGATGTGTGCCATATGTTTCAGGTGGCACATTGGCTTCTCCTAAAATTGTATGTCCAGTGCTCACAGTCAGACAAGATATGGGTTACGGTCTCCATGCCACAAAGTCTGCAGCTGAGATCCTCGTTATATAGCCCTATTTTATGCAGGTGATCTTTTACCAGGGAATGGCCCGTTAGATAACCTGTATTGATCCTATTAGCTGATTCCTACTGATATTCAGTAGTTCTTCGGCCCGTACAACACATGTGTCACCTATAAAGGTCTTACTGTGTAGGTACCTGTTTTGGAGTGTTCCTCCTCTGTAGTCTATGTTGGCTTTGTTTGGTCGTACTTACAGTAAAGTGACTAAAGCGGACTATTTAATAGTAGCTATAAACAAACAATGAAATAATATGTATGGTCTGGTTTTCGTAGTTTAAAAGCAGGTAAATTATGGTCCGTACTTAATAACATATATTGTTAAATTATAATGGGTATATTTTCAATGAGCAACAAAATAATCATTGTGCTACAAAATACTTGCCAAGTTTTATACCCTGTCTCCAAAATAATATTTGGCCACCAAAAGTAATAAACGAGCACCAAAACACCTCAACCAGAAATAGAATTTATGAGCACCTGAAATGTTAAAAAGTTGGCATAAATATGAAAGTCGTACCTAATGTAATACATAAACACCTAAAACATTAAATAATCTTCAAAATGAACGTATGATATCGAATAAAAGTCTATGAACTGAAAGTTCAATTAAACGAAAACCCAACTTAACCTTTCCCAAAAATTATCAGTGCTCAGCTCACCAAATATACTATACCGGCGATTGTAAACTGGGCCGATTAGGTAATGCTCACTAATGAGTATGTAATCTCAGCCGGCCTAAATTTTGTACCTGATTTCAGGTATGAAAACTCGACCGCCTCAATTCCAGGAAAGTGGAAGTTTTCATGACACTTTATTTGAGGAAGATTAATTGCCAGAATTTCACTTTTTCTTGAAAAGTTTTTTACGTTTTTTGTCTTGTTGAAATTAAATATATTTTTCATTAATTTTTGGACATTGCCTATCATCCGTTTTTATGCCTGTGTGCTTGGGGCTCAAATATATTATTATGATGCAGATTCTTCTTTATTTTGGTGCTCAAATATTTAGTATTCAAGTAGGATTTGTGGTGTCAACAATAATTAGTTGCTGCTGAAATATATAAATAAACTTCAAAACTCAATACTTTGGAGCTCCAAAATAAAAAATTAGTGACACAAGATTAATATTTGGAAATCATATTAATATTACTTTGGTGCTTGGTTAGATACGACCAAATTATAATTTGGTCATATTATCTGTTCCAAAATAAAAGGGTAAATTTTAAATATTTACTTAATAGTCTAGGAGGAATCGGCGCATGAGTACCAAAAACTATTCCACCTCAATTTTTTTATGCGATCCTCTTCAAATTGCCCTACTGACGATATAAATGCATGTTGCCAGGGGACAACCAGGGGCCATATTGTTTAAACCGAAATTGTTTAAACAATTGCAAGGAATTGTTATTTTTCAACCGGACAATTTTTTTTTAAATTCCTTATTGAAATACAAATAAAAAATGTCCTATGACTTTTCGCGATAAGGTTAATATTTTCAGAGATAAGAATTTTTGAAATTTCGGAAAATCTCAAATTTGGGTACTTTGACCCATGGAAAATATATTAAAAAATATAATAAAATATACATATTTTTTTTTAAATTCTTTATACAATAGTTAATGATATTCTTAATAGAGATTTCAAAAAATTTAATTTTTTATACCTTTTTTTTAATTGTTAATTTCGCGCGCTCACAAGTATGCGTCGCTTACTTTCAAGTATCGCCATCTCTCTCTGACTCATAGGCTGCATCCGCCTCTCTGTGTCCTGAATCATTATTTATCATTTATCTTAAAAACTATTAACTTTATCAGAATTTTTAAAGATAGCAATGTTATCAATAATTAAGTTGTCTACCAGTTGTTTTTAACAAATTTTTGTCTGAAATCAATTTTACAAAAGTTATTCAAGCATGAATTGGAACATATAATTAAAATTACTGTTTTATTGGTTTATATTCCTTTTTTGTTAGTATCATAGTAATTTATGCATTTTTATCAACAATATACATACGATGCATCGTATGAGTCAGAGAGAAACGGCGATACTTAAAGGTAAGCGACGCATACTTGTGAGCGCGCGAAATTAACAATTAAAAAACCGGTATAAACAATGAAATTTTCTAAAATCTCTATTAAGAATATTATTAACTATTGTATGAAGAATTTATAAAAAAATTATGTAAATTTTATTTTATTTTTTAATATATTTTTCATGGGTCAAAGTACCCAAATTTGAGATTTTTCGAAACTTTAAGAATTCATATCTCTAAAAATATTAACCTTATCGCGAAAAGTCATATCAACTTTTTTATTTGTATTTCAATAAAGAATATAAAAAAAATTTGTCCGGTTGAAAAATAACAATTCCTTGCAATTATTTAAACAATTTCGGTTTAAACAATATGGCCCCGGGTTGCCCCCTGGCAACATGCATTTATATCGTCAGTAGGGCAATTTGAAGAGGATCGCATACAAAAATTGAGGTGGAATAGTGTTCGGTACTCATGCGCCGATTCCTTCTAGACTATAATAAGTATTCAATATAACAATGAATGTCATAAAGATTGTCATGTATAGGTAGAGCTAGTTAGTTTCACGTTTAGTGGGTAATTATTATTTCTTTTACTTCGTGTGAGAAAGTCATGGAAAATATGTGTATCTCAGCGAATAACCCCGTCGAAATTCAGGAAACAATTATCTGCTGATGCCAAGGAAATTATAGACAATGTCTATTCAGGCATCATTGAACGTGGTAATGTCAGCAAGCAAGCAACGTTAGCAGAATCTGTCCCAGTAACGAAAATTTTAACAACAACTGTATGGAGAATTGTGTATATTACTTCTTTGGTGAGGAAAAAAGAAAAGAGGCCAACATTTCCTCAAAGACAGATGAAGCTGATCAAGATGTGACTACGATGGATAGAGAAATAAAGAGGCTTCAAAAAGATGAAAACGGGATTAAATTCGGCAAGATGGAAGTGTATTTAACACATAGGTCCAGTCCAGTCCAGTCACCTCTGCAGAATTATTTGAAAATTGGTTCAAAAACAAGCTAATCCCAAATATGCTTACAAATAGCGTAACTATTATGGACAACTCAAGCTACCATAGTAGACAGTTGGTCAAAGCTCCTTCCTCAAAAGATACAAAAACAACAATTCAAAACTACATGTACAATAATTACATTTATTTCCACGAAGATTACATCAAACAGCAATAAATGAAAGTTTTGAAAATTTGAACATGGAAAAGGAATATGTCTGTGATAATAATGCAAATAATTTGGGGCATACAGATCTGTTGATGAAGAAACTTTTTGGTTACTAGCACTTAAATGTAGCAAATTTTATAACTGCAGTAAATCGTCAAAAATGTTTAGGGTTATACAGTCATAATTTCGAGGGGAAAAAAGTAATAGAACTTTAATTATCAGGCATCCATTAAGCACTGAGTTCTTATATAATGTTCTAAAACGGGTATGGAAATGCTTAGAAAACTAGGCAAGTACAACATTTTCATCTAACTATGGGTTCTAGGACACACTGGATTACAAGGAAAGGAAATAGCAGATGAACTAGCAAGAGAAGGGTTGAAACACCCTTTTGGGGACCATAACCTCATCATTGAATCAGCACCATTATAATATTAAAAGCCAAAACATAGCTGAACATTAAATTTAAGACACACTGTAATTGTGAAAAACTTGCTGGAGCAAGCTTATAATGGAAATTTCCCTCTTCCTCATTTGAACTTTTGGAAAAATTGAAGAGCTTTTCTTAGTTAAAGTTGTACTTATACTTAAGTAAAATTACTGTTGTTATGCACTCCGACTAAATTCTAAAATTTAATATCAATATTATATCAATTCCAAACAACTAAAATAATTATAATTTATAATAAAATTAAGTTATACTATTACTATCAGCATATATACAATCAAATCAATTTTAACCTTGTCATCATCATTTTTTTTGTATGGCAAAGATTCATAATGTGTATATTTTGGAATATCGATAGGTATTTGCCAAAGTAACGTAAGGCACCAAAAACGATTTGTAGAAAAAACGTGTTTTTAATTAAACCTGGTTGAACTTATTGAAATTGTGCAAAATTTACTAGGGTATTCTTTGATGTCTATTATTTTAATGAAGAAAAATAATTTTTAAAGATTTTGTATCGTTTTAGTGGTTAAGTGATACTTACGTTACTTTACAGGTTTAGAAAACTCGAAATTAAATATGAAATGGGCTTTTATAGGTACACACTAAGTTAAGGAAGTAATATTTTTGAATTCCAAGTACAAAAAAACGATTTCCGTTATTTTGATTACTTAAAATCAATAATTGAGTCGATGGTAGCACGAATCTGTCACTGTTGTAAGTCAAACACAGTGACTGCGAAAAATTGACGTAAGTCGCAGAAACGACCGGGACTTACGGTATTATGGCGGTAAGAAACGTTAGCTTACATTACTATGGTAGAAATAGTGTAAAAGTTGCGTTTCTTTTACGGGTATGATTTTAAAAATTCTGGACATATGTTTTTAAAATAGTTAAAAATAAAGTTTGAAGTATAATCTAGGCTTACTACACTTTGGCAGTACCTTCTAAACAATAAAAGCTTTATGTTAATGAAAAATCATGAATTTACCAAAAATGTCACTTACGTTACTTTGGCAAAAATGCATCGATATATTCAATTTATTCAGATTATTACACTGCATAATTGGAATTCATGAATGTGGAAGGTAATTTCAAAGTAAATATTAAAATTGGTGTATTTCCATATATAGAGTGAGTTATAAAATAAAAATAGTTCACAATTTATAAAATTGAAGGCGTCAATATCTACCTCTTTTTAGAAATGTAGACCTGTTATAGCATAAATGACAGGGCCACACTTACATAGTAAACAGAAAATGCCCACTGAATGATAAGAAAAATCTATTTAGATAGAGGAAGAAGTGAAGAGATGATATATGAGCATTTAATGCAGAGAATGTCAATATCAATGTTTGTAGAGAAGAGACCATAGAACAAATTGTAAGAATAGCAAGAGATAAGTGCTACAAAAGTGCTACACATTTTTATAATTAGTTGATTTTTTGTTTTAAAAACTTACCAAGCACAATTTGGACACCAAAATACAGGATGTTTTAAATAAACTATTGTACATAAAAAATAATTTGTTGCTCAATAAATATAACGAATTTGCCCCATTGTGAGCAAATTTCAAATCAAGTTGTAATGTACAACATAATTGAGCAGTCTACAATGAAAAAAATTGTATTTTTTTGGAATAGCACGAGAAGATGATAATTTTACATCTTTGGGTTCCAGGAGATTAATTTAAAATATATTTAAAATGTTAGTCATCAGCCCTTGCGCTTTCCATAGCTTCTTTAAGAGTTTTTTCAAATAATTTTTTGGCATCAGAAAATCCTTGCTTTGTTTTGCCAAATGAGTTGGGACCAGAGGAAGTAGGAGTGTCTCTATAAATAAAAACAAAGTACATAATGAGAATTTGAAAGCTAAGAATGTTGAAAATTTATGCATAAAATATTCATGTTTTTAACATATCTACCTTCCTATATTTCTCATTCTCATGCGAGCATGAGCTGGCATTTCTTCGGGTTCACTGTCACTATCTTGATTAAAAACATTGGCTACACTCATTTTTGGTTTAACAGCAGGCTCCTTCTTTACATCTCCTAATTTCATCTGTATTGTCATACTTTTCAATCTATTCTTAGGAGCTAAGCTGACATTTTCAAATTGTTTTGTAGATTCAGTTTTATCCTTTGATTCTTCTTTAATTAAACCTTTATCTATAACTTCATCTTTGATTCTTCTTGGTGAACGAGACCGAGATCTGTCCCTCCTCACTGCATGTGAACCTAATAAACACTGATACATTTAAGGCAATTTAATTTAGGAAAAATATATATTTCAAGTATTAATCAGTACTTTTTTCTAGGTATCTAACGTATTTCAAACAGAATGAAATTAATTGTAAACCCAATAGAGGTGCATTACCATTTAAACTGAAGTCTCGTTCTCGTTTTCTGCTACTCATTTTATAAAGTTAAAATTATTTAATAGCAATAATCCAATGCATTCAACCATAAACTGGAACAGATGACAGATAAATCTGACAAGTGACAATCCGATTTACAAGCGACGTAATCATACAAACTTTGATATAAATTTATATTCAAAGTACAAAATACACTGTGTCGCTGTCAGATGTCAAGCAAAAAATGTGGATTGCGGAGTATGAATAATGCGAACCTAGAGCAATGGCTGGAGATTGAGTCCATAAAAATAGAGCTCTATGCATGTAAAAATATTGAAAAATAACAGAATTTCAATGTAATGCCAATAAAAAAATGATAACTGGAAAATATCGACTAGACTTAAGAAAGAGAGTATTATGAGACAATAGGGTCCATAACGCTAATAACCAGGTATAGCATATAAACATCGTATGAACGGAATGAGGATGAGAGGTAGGTACGTTATTTCGGAATAAATATGTGATTATATATTAATTACCTTGTTTGAATAATTATTTCAACCAGTACTGGTATACCCAGTGGTAATAGGTTAGTGTAAAGAAGAATTGCTGCTTATTTCCGTTTGTGGTACCAACTATCGTAAAATCCCTAAAGAAGATCTTTATTTCCGTTTGACAGTCCTGTTAGGCTGGAGCAATGGTGAGTAAAGGTTTTTCAAAGTTTTTATTAATAATTAAATGATATAAAATGTTAAATAACATATTTAAACACTTGACTATAACGATTGTTCATATTTGATCATCAATTTAGGATCAGATTTACTTTGCATTAATTTTTTGCTACTTAACCTATTAAATATTTTAACACATGGCATTATTTATCCCATTGAAGTTTTATTTATTTTTAAGACCTGTAAGAGGCGGAATGGAGGACGCTCCAAACACGGACGTGGCCACGTAAAGCCTGTAAGATGTACTAATTGTGCTAGATGTGTCCCTAAGGATAAGGCCATCAAGAAATTCGTTATTCGAAATATTGTAGAGGCTGCTGCTGTAAGAGATATTACTGAGGCATCAGTATATCAAGGTAAACATAAAATTATAAATCTTGATTTTTATTCAGTCTGTAGTAAATTTGATGGGAGAACTTGTAATTTCGAATTGAAGTATATGTGATTTATTTTAAATGGCAATCTGGTTCGTACTGAAATATGTTTCTAATGATAATATTCCTTACCATATAAACAATAGATTATCGATTAATTTATAATTACCAAAAAGTATTTTGAAAGTGAACTTGAGTAATTTGTATATTAATATTGAATATAAATAGTAGCTAATTTTCAGTGAGAGCCATTTATATTCTGAAGATAATAGTTCTTCTATATTTTATACTGGTTGAGGTTTTTCATTTTAATCTATATATTACGTTTAATATGTAACACTGCAATGTATTGTGAAGGTAGAAACATAATTCATGATTAATTCCTTTCAATTGTACTTTAGTACACCATCCATTGGTTTTTCATATTATTTACAATGTTTTTTTGTCTACAGCATACATTCTCCCTAAGCTCTATGCGAAGCTCCACTACTGTGTGTCATGCGCTATTCACAGTAAAGTTGTACGTAATAGAAGCAAGAAGGACAGAAGAATCAGAACTCCACCACAAAGGAACTTCCCTGGTAGAGATAACAATAGGGTTCAGCAACAACAACAACAGCAAAGAAAGTAAAATTTAATGTTAGTTTTACAATAAAACAAAAAAAGTATTTTCTGTTTTTTTTTTCATTTGACTCCCAGCTGTTGTGTATATTTTATTCAAAAAAATTGAAAGTTCAATAAAATAAGATGACTGGGCCCATTGGTAAAAGTAATTAATTTTCTCAAAATAGGGTGTAATAAGAGCAAGTCATTATTACAATATTGTACTCGAGTGCCAATTGATGGTAACGAGTATAATCGCTGAGTGCAATATTGTGCAAGATACAGATGTTAGCTAGATATTGTGTAATGAGTAGTCTTTAAGGATATGCTGAGGCACCTTCATCAGTTTTCCCTAGCTGCTTACAGGATGCAAACTCAAGAATCTAAGAACAAATTAATCATTAAGATGCTGAACTGCCTGGAGCTATCGTTTTGCATCAAACAGAGGTAAGTTTTTTTCAAACTCCCCTAATAGGAAATGATGCTACTTGCTGATGAGGAAGTGGAAGAGCTTCAAAGTTAAAGTCCAAAAAACCTAGAATGAACTCTACTACAGGATACATTGATGTTCTTACCCTAGTGAAAGTTGTAGACCTGAGGTTCATTAAAAACAAGAGTGGAGGTACTTTTATTCAATTTTTAGCGAACAATCAAATCTTACCAAAAATAGAACAACCATAATGACGAATGATATAATAAGGTATTAATTTAAAAAAATGTTATAAATTTTAAATTTCAAGTATTTTAACTAAAATGAGTACCTACAACATAATCTAACACGTATAAATTTAACTATACATCTTTACTGTATTATCTCTAAGAGCAGAATCAATTGTATTTCAAGTTTGAATTTTTAGACAAAAATCGCATTGGGGCATTATTTTCAATAAATAATAAATTGATTAAAAAGTCAAATCTCATGTACTTGTTGAGTGTAAATGATTAAAATGTTATGACATATAATAATAAATTGTATCAACTGTACCAAATAAAAATAAGAACTCAAAAAAGTTTTGAAATCAAGATTGGTGTTAACCGTTTGACGTTTCTTGATATTTTATACCCATTGTCATTATCAATCGTTATTTATGTGTTCAAGAATACATATTTCTTCTGTTATAATTTAGAGCTTTTGTTACTTTCGTTGAAAATGCCACATCAGTTTTCTACCACAGAATATGCCAACATTATTTTTGTTTATGGGTTCTGTAATGGGAATGGTAGAGCTGCTGCTAGAGAATATCCCAGGAGATTTTCTTATCGTCGAACTCGCAGTCATCCAACATTTGGGTCAGTTTTTAATTATTTGCGAGAAAATTACACTTTTCCTAGTGGAAGAACAGAACGACATGTAGATGAAGCACAGGAAGATGGCAATTGACGCTGTTACTATAGGAGATCTGTGGTTACTATGAACCCTACAATAAGCACTATATAATGGTTCAAGAAGCCGCATACGTTAAGTTACTAAAACGGCTGGTACCTCTAAATAGGTATTAATTTTACTATACCTTGTTTTTAAACTAAGAGGAGCGATTTGAATTTAAGTTGGCATTTCTGCTGCCTAGTGATTGGTCAGATTGCAGCCCGTTCCACACAGCTCTTTTGATGCAACTGACAACGACATTTGTCAGTTTTGTGTTTATTTATATGAAAATATTCATTACTTCAATCTAACTGAACCATTTTTTTGCGTTTGTTGTTGATTGTTTTATTTTTAACAAAGTATTATATTCTAACCAAGTTAAGTGCTATTTTTATTATTTATTCAGTTTGATAAACAAAATCCATGCTTGTTCTTTCTTGTTAATAATATAAGTTTCCAAATAAAATCTTATTTTGACATCAAGTTTACATACATTACAGTACAATATTATCGCATTTTTCGATGTCAAAACCTCTGTTTACTTTTAGTTTGTGCTATACCTGAGAGTCCAACGTAGATAAAGAATAATTGAAACATACAATTGCGTTTTCTACGTACTTATTTATCCTCAAATTATTAACAAATTTTGCATAAACTACCTATTATAACCATACATTTTTTCCCAATAATGTGTCATTTGCTCACTACTTTCGCCACAGCCTGTGGCCAATGATTATTCGATATTTAGACATGCCATGATCCCTCATTGGCTACGAAAATTACCAGCAGAACAAAACATATTTCACGTAATTGTCAATTAGTTCAAAAAGTCTGAACACGACCCTTTCGGAACACTCTCCCAATCTAGTTACTTTTAGTGGTGTGTTTGAGGTTTCCTAAAATGCTCTTCCTAGTTTAAAAACAAGGTATAGACAAGTAGGTCGAGAACTCTATCAAAAGTGAGTAGAGTTTTAAAAAAAAATCTATACCAATATCATATTCAAATGGTTCAGCGACTACATCCTGGAGATGAAATCCATAGGTTGGAATTTTGTAGATGGGTTAACAATCATCGACCAATGCTGTACACAGGACACTATTTACAGATGAAGCCCAATTTACAAGAGACCGTATAAATAACTCCTGTAATTCACATGTGTGGGCTGAAAAAAATCCCCATGCACGCTATTCGAGAATGACGTTCCCAGTTAAGGTTTTCGGTTAACGTGTTATTTGGTGTCTTAAATGACCAATTAGTAGGTCCTCACTTTTTTGATGGCCCTTTAAGAGGACTTTCTACAAAATATTTTGCCGAATTTTCTTACCAACGCGAACGTTGTTCTCCGAGGGATGTATTTTCAGCATGATGGGCCATCCCCCCACTTTTTACTGGCAGTGAGACAACATCTAAATAATGCTTATGGCAACATGTGGATTACCTACCATATTTGGGGACGATTGAAGCAACTAGTTTACACAGAGAATATTACTAAAACCGACAACAAATTAATTGATTGAATTATACTTTTTTGTAATACTATTAGAAACGATCCCCAGAGTATCCGTAATTCAATACGGCAATTAACAATTCGGCAACAAAAATTTGTAGAGGCTGCAGGGTTTCATTTATTCGAAAATGTTTTGCTCTAGTAGATATCCAATGAAATCAGTTAATTTGATTGAACAAAACCAATCAGAACAATATTATACTGAAAGCAGACCATGGGCTGTTTTCACTCTATTATAGGTACGTTGCCATGGAAACATTTTGATTTATTTCGATTTTGACTTTTCAAATATTTAATATTTCAAAATGTCACGATTTTGTCATAATACTGACGAGAACATTAACGAAATTATAGAAGCAAATATACTCTGTATTTTTTTTATATAATTAGCAAAAAAATTTCTATTCGATTTACCCTCGAATATTGATAAATGCTCAAAAAATTTCTAACAACTTTCTCAAGCTTGTTGCTTATAGGCAAGCCAAGCAACAAGCTTTCGAAATCTGTTACAAAACTTTTTCGAACAATTATCATTGTCCTTGGGTTATTACTACACTGAGAATACTTCAAATTATTTTTATTTTGTTACCACTATTGCATTTTTTTCAGTTCTTATTTAACTATAGTAAAATTAATACCTATTTAGAGGTACCAGCCGTTTTAGTAACTTAACGTATGCGGCTTCTTGAACCATCTGACATTAACATGAAATAAAAATTTGACGTAACTTCAAAAACGTGACATCTAATAAATTAGTTACGACGTTCATTTTTGTTGGTAATTTTTTGTTTCAACCGATTTATTAATAATAAATAAGGATGGTCTTATTCTAAATGGGTATAAAATTTACTATACCTACATACTTTTAGTTATTATTTTAAAATTGTTGTTCGTTATTGTTATTAGTTACTGTTTTTTGTTGTTTAATATTTGTCGTTATTGTGTTATTCGATACAGTTTATCATTTTGGTTGAAATATATAACATTTGTTCAAATTAATACCTTATTATGTCATTATGGTCATTATGTCATTATGGTAACTAAATAAAAATAATTTAAAGTAGATTCTCGAAATGGAACCCTGCAGCTTCTAGACATTTTTGTTGCCGAATTGTTACAACTGACGTATTGCATCACGGGATAGGTACTTTGGGGATCATTTCTAATAGTATTACAAAAAAGTATAATTCTATCAATTAATTGTTGTCGGTTATTAATATTCTCTGTCTAAACTAGTTGCTTCAATCGTCCCCAAATATGGTAATCAACGGGACTGAAATCAGGGGATCTTGAATGCCTTGAAATAGGACCTGCACGTCCTATATCCACCTGTTGCCATAAACATTATTTAGATGTTGTCTCACCATCAGTAAAAAGTGGGGGATGCCCCATCTGAAAATACATCCCTCGGATAACAATAATGTTCGCGTTAGCAAGCAAATTCGGCAAAATATTTTGTAGAAAGTCCAAATATAGACCTCTGTCCTCTTAAAGGACCATCAAAAAAGTGAGGACCTACTTATTGGTCATTTATGACACCAATTCTCACGTTAACCGAAAACCATAACTGGGAACGACATGCTCGAATAGCATGGGTATTTTCTTCTGGCCACACATGTGAATTACGGGAATTATTTTTACCGTCTCTTGTAAATTGGGCTTCATCTGTAAATAGTGTCCTGTGTAAAGCGTTGGTCGATGCTTGATAACCCATCTACAAAATTCCAACCTATGGATTTCATCTCCAGGATGTAGACGCTGAAACATTTGAATATGGATAAAGATAGGTATAGATTTTTTTTAAACTCTACTTACTTTTGATTGAGTAACATGGAGTTCTCGACTTTCTTGTCCAGTGCTCATTGTATAGGGTTCATAGTAACAGCGTCAATAATGTCATCTTACTGCGCTTCATCTACATGTCGTTCTGTTCTTCCACTAGGAAAAGTGCCATTTTATCGCAAATAAATAAAAACTGACCCAAATGCAGGATGACTGGGAGTTCGACGATCAGGAAATCTCCTGTGATATTCTCTAGCAGCAGCTCTACCATTCCCATTGCAGAGCCCATCATAAACAAAAATTATGTCGGCATATGTTGGTTTGTGGTTAGATGTGGGGATGTCGCTGTTATCGCATTCTTAGCATTTTCTTTACTAAGGTTAATGAATTGGTGTGGTTTCAACGTTGTCAACAGTCCATCACTTCTGGATGGATAGCATCTACCTTGTACTTATGAGGCGCAAATACGCCGAAACCGGTCTACAAGTGATTTTGTCCCTTCTAATTACAAACCAGAATGGTTGGTTATATATTGCAGATATACCATCCCCGTTTAACTTAGAAGTGTAATTCAATGTCTGTCGGGGCATATAGCCCGAGAAGTAGTCGTTGCTTCTTAGTGAACGGTCTGTGTTCTTTGAAAAGTATTTTTCAAAAACTTTTCAAGGCGTTATAATAGTATTAAACATCTTTTGATAACACGCTTCACTAAAATTGACAAGTTTTTTCAGGTAACTGTAATTAAGTAATTGGTTGTTTTATTTTTTGGTATTATTTGATCGTTCACTCAAAATTGAATAAAAGTGCGACATTATTGTCGCATAAATGTCGTTTTACTGTCTGCAATGCATGCGCGTTGCTTCGAAATATATAGTGGCCGTCATCGGACAACTTTTGTTTTATCTCGACGAAACTGAATTTCAATGCTTCTGCATACTGGTCAGAAGAGTGTGAACATTTGCAAAATGCATATCATGGGACTCCTTTATTAAATAATTCATATGCATACATTTGAACTATAGGTACTACCAACAAAAATAGGCTGACAAGGAAATCTTCCAGCTTATTTCAGGATGTAATGCATAAACATGAGGAAGGAAAATCAACGTAAATCCAAGTCAATT
Source organism: Lochmaea crataegi (assembly GCA_947563755.1). Classification (NCBI taxonomy): domain Eukaryota; kingdom Metazoa; phylum Arthropoda; class Insecta; order Coleoptera; family Chrysomelidae; genus Lochmaea; species Lochmaea crataegi. The sequence goes on along the minus strand of OX387434.1, from coordinate 28,515,908 downwards.
TTAGATGTCATTTAGTAGTATGGTGGCCAAAGTCACAAGAAAGTATCTTTCAGAGATAAAATTGCATAGGTGCTAACTCTAACAGCCGTTTTGGAAGTTAACGTATGTTCTTACTGTTTTTGATTTATTTTCAGAACACGCATGAATGCTATTGATTTTAGATGAATAGAGGTTTTTTTGGCAGTTTAGGATAAATTAAATAAAACAATAATTAATGTTTATTTTATTTTTTGTAATTTACAAAAGTAAGTAGGTCCATAGTTTTGATTCATAGATGGTAAAACAAGATGACCATATCTCAATATATTTGCATTAGCATATTCATACACCCTTTTGGTTTGCAGCAATGCAGGTGACAAATCTCTAAAACAAATAAAAAATTTCAAATCATCGAGGCATTTTTTCAAACAAAAAATCTAGTGAGTGAGTGAGAAGCTAGCCCAGTATATCTTCGACAATAGTCCAGGCCCTGGGCACTCGGGTGGGCGAAATTAATTCAAAATTGGTACGATTTTTACTGACATCTTTATTTGGAGGCGGAACTAAACGTTAAAGATTTCAAATAGAGCTGATAGATGGAGCCTAAGGTGAAATTAAGTTTCGGAGTCTAAAATTAAATTAGGTTCAGCAATCATGCATGCATGGAGCTAGCAGCCATATTGTTTATTATTATTCTTCGTAAATAAAGGGTGTGCCAGTTCGTTCTTTCGTCGTTGTTTGTGCTTTTATTTTCTCATTTATATTCCTAAAGTATTTAAAGATGAGTTCCTATGATGAGAATTTGCTGTGTTCCTGGATGCATTGAGAAGGTTAGTACTAATTATTAACAATACATGTTAATTTCTACCAATATCAGTTGAAGAAATTTTTTTTATAAAATTAATTCAAATACTAGTTAAGATAGTTACACTTAATATTTGGAATTGCTAGATGTATTAATTGTGGTTTATACAAAGTCAACGATTTCCTTGAAATAAAAATGAGAAGTATTATAACTAAGTATTAACCTAAGTATTTTTTTTATAGGTATAGAATACCTACCTGCTAACCAAGAGGTTTGGAATGAGAGAATTAATAATTCAAGTTGGCTTTTGAGTCTTACAAATCTTATAAAAGTTGTAACATTCATTTTGAAGATTGTGGCAGTTTGAAGAAATCCCTCACTACATTTGCATGGTAAGAACTTATCTCATCTATATGTGTGCACTGCACTGTTTGAAATAGTAGTTATTAGTACTACAATAGACAGTTGATTGTAACTATATAAAAATTATGATTAGTGTATAAATATATGTTGAATTAGGATTAATGTTTTTTAGGATACAAGAGAAGTGTGAATGTGATCATTTTTGGGTACCAGAGCAACAACAATCATTTTCAACTCCCGAGAAGCTAAAAGGTATCTATAAATATTTTGCAATATTTTTTTATATCCAGTATTAAATCATTTGTAACTGTATAATGCCTAGTCTTTCGAGAGCAACAATTTATGTTTTATAGATATTAATTTAAAAAAACCCTTTTTAGAATCCATTTCTATTCCAAGTGCTTCCACCACAAAAAGTAGTAATAGTCCAGTAGGAAAAGTACCACTATATATACAAGGAAGCGTTTACTACATGAGTTTGATAAAGTACCTGGTAAGTATCTTTAAAACACCTTCAGGCAGTATAGCTTATGGTGACCTACTTGTGGTTATGTTGAAAACTCAATTGTAAAAAATTCTTATGTAATTTTCAGCTTGCAGTTCATCCACATCAAGTTTCATACAAGCACCATCCATTTCTTGGCATCTGGGCAGATATAAAGGAGTTTTAGCTGCAACTGGTAAGATTGTTTATATTAAATAACTCATTATTGCATCTGCTAGTCACACCTTGAATTTTAATAATTGTAAGTACAAGTGATGTCAAAAACTATATTTTTGAAGGAAATCAACCTAAAAATTACAGAAAAAATTGTTCACAGCAATACCTTGCTTTTGTGTATATAACTTATAAGTTCACTGCATACAACTTGAATGAGGATAACAATATTTGACTTTTTTTTTAGCTCATGGATATAGGGGCAATAGGAAACATTTCGATTCTCCAGATGTAAGAATTTTATAAAGAAAACTAAGCCAGTGGAAGGCAGCTGCCAAGAAAGCCCAGAAATCGCGTCAAAAACGGATATTTATCCAAGTCTATTAAATAAAGTGTGTTATGTAATTGTTTCCCATTTTTCATTTATTATATCAAGTGAAATTACCTGCTTTTTAAATTGTTTTTTTCTTAGATTTTTAAAAAGTTCGTAATTGTATTTATGTAAACATTGAATGTCCTATACCAAGTGGAAATATAAAAACTAGATTAATGCTCATTTCGCATTTGAGTTTTTTTACCTACTTTTAACTAAATAAATGTAGGTGGGAAATTTACATAGTTGTATTAGTAATAATTCTGTAGTAGAGAGGTAATCAGTTGTAACTACAAGTTATACTAGTAGAGTTATTGTCTTTACATTACACTGATTCTATTTTACTATAATAGCAAAATAAAGAGTGTAATGTGAAGACAATAATACTACTAAAATAACTATGTGTTACAACTGATCACCTCTCTACTACAGAATTATTACGAATACAACTATTTAAATTTTCCACCTAAATTTATTTTTGAATTTCCCGCTTTTTTCAAATTAGAGGGTTAGCCTGGATCTGAACCTTTAGCATGGCTCTGAACCCTTAGCATAGATCTGAACCCCTAGCATGGATCTGAACCTTTACAAATGTTGGTAGTTCCGCCTCCAAATATAGATGTCACTAGTTTCGGTGCGCGTGGCCACTTTTTTATATACAGTGGCCGATCTAGAGGTAATGGATTTTGAGATGAGCCCTGCGTGATTCCGTCGCAGTATACCAGATTGCGTTCGAAAAAAATGTTACTAACCATCCTAATAAGTTCAGCGCTTCAATTTCATTCTTTGACTGTCCTCCGTTCAGGTTGTTTCGACTCCGAATCTTTTAATAGTGCAGTACATTTTGATTCCTTTTTAGTTCCTTGTAGTTTAGTTGAGATTTTTGTAGACAATAATTTGTGAAAATATTTTGTTTAGTGAATTAATTTACTTGACAGTAAGGTATGTATTGATTTATTTTATTAAATGTTTAAAATTAAAAGTTTGATTTTTGGCATGTTATTACCTAATCAAAAAGAATGTTATTTTTACATGGGACATTAGGCAGAAAATTTTTTAATTGATGCATATGTAAAACTTGAAACTATAGTTTATATTCATATATCTTTATTTTGTGTATTAATTTTTAAAATCTTTTGTTCTAGAATAAACCTGGAAACATGAGTGGTTCCAAAAAAGTTATACATACTCAAGGTCGACAAATAATATACAGTGTATATAAATTTATGAAGGCAGAAAAAGAACAGAAAGACCTAGATGTCCCTCTGTTCAATTTGAATGAAAGAGTAGCTAAAGCTTGTGATGTTTCTAAGGCCACAGTGAAACGTATTGAGAGCGAAGCTAATAAAAAATCGCCTGGTGAACGCTTCAAATCACCTAGGAGAAGCGTCAACAAACCTTCAACTTCCAAAGGATCCGTTAATGGATTTGAGGAAGAAATAATTCGAAGAATTATTATATTATATTATTATATGAAGAAGTGAGAAATGGAGAAGGGGTGAACTTTACTGGTAAAATTGATAGTTTCAGAAAATTGGTTAAAAGAATGGGATTTAGATGGAGAAAAACTGAAGATAAAAGGAAAGTTTTAATGGAGACATATGACATTAAAGCTAAAAGAACTGATTACTTAAGAAAGTTAAAACAATACAAAAAAGATGGACGGCCGATTGTATACTGTGATAAAACCTATATCCACAGTTCACATACCGTACCAAAAGCATGGGACGATGGTAGAAAGGAGTGTCTAAAATCACCCGTAGCTAAAGGTAAACAGCTAATTATTTTACATGCTGGAGGTGAAGCAGGATTCGTACCCGAGGCACTTACAATTTTTAAATCGGGAATGAAACCGGAGACTATCATGATGAAATGAATAATACAAATTTTGTCAAATGGTTAAAAGAAAAATTCATTCCTAATGCACCGAAAAAATGCGTCTTAATATTAGACAATGCCTCATATCATAACACACTCCTAGAACCCATTCCAAATTTTTCATGGAAAAAAGATGCAATGCTGAAGTGGCTTACTGAAAGAAATATATTCTTTCCTGAAAAATCAACTAAAGCAGAACTATTCACAATTGTAAAAATCCACAGGCCAGTTTCTAAAAGATATGTAATAGACCAAATTCTATCAGAACATGACATTTTAACATTGCGTCTACCACCCTATCATCCAGAGCTAAACCCAATCGAAAAAATTTGGGTATTGGTGAAGAACGAAGTAGCTGCCTGCAACATAACTTTTAAAATGGATGATGTATGGTAACGTAAGTTAACGGAGAAAAAATTTAGTGAGGTAACGGTAGAAAACTGGAAAAACATTTGCGCCAATGTAATAAAAGTTGAAAAGGACTATATGGAAAGAGAACATGTCATGGATCAAGTGGCGGATTTAATAATAAACGTAGGAGAGGATAGCCACAGTGAAAGTGAATTTTCGGATGATGAAGACGATGACGACATATGAATTTATATAGTTGATAATAAATGCTTATAGTTAAGAGCTTTTCATATAATTTTCACAGTTATATTACATAGGATTTTTCTAATTTTGATTTTATTATTAAGATCAGGTAAAACATGGTATTATTTGTTTAAGGGGCTAGGGCTCCTAAGTGGTATTTAATAGCTTGTAATCCATAAGCTGTCTAGGTCATTAAAATATCAATTAACTGATTACTTTGTAATTATATATCATTAGTTTAACACTCTGTATTGCTTTGATTTTATTTATCTCTAGACATTAACGCAATTTTTATGACCTATAATAAATGTAATTCCGTTGAGTATGTATCATGTTTTAAATTATATTTTACAATAAAATTATAATGTTATTTTCAACATACTTCGCCTGGGCTATAAGAATACAATCAACCGAAGCGGACTTTTTCAGTTTTCACTTTACGAATTTATTGCATTGTTGCCTTTCATATCTACGCAACTATTTACAAGGTTAGGGCTCATCTCAAAATCCATTACCTATACCTGTGTATCTTATCTCTGCAATAGTCTGAGCCGGCAACAGCGCGCCAGCATGTTCGTTTATCACGGTCGCCTTGTAGCTCGGGCAAATCGACCAGTCTAATATACGGGGGGAGGATGAAATCTGGTATTTAAATTTGGTTGAAACCGAACTGATTTATATAGTATAACTAGAATCAGTGTAACGACATTAAAATAAAGCAATGTTGTCAGATATATTTTCTAGAATCGTTAGGCTCACTCCTCCTTACTTCAGTAAACTGTTAGTTCGTGATGTTCTTAGGAAGCTAGTTTCATTATTATAGCAATAAAATAAGTCGCTTAAAATTGCTGGAGAAAGAATAATTAAAAACAAATTTATGTATGTTACTTATTTAAGAAAATTTTGAATAGCTGGCAACGCAGCAAGTGCAATGGGAATCGAATAATCCAACTCCAGTATTTGGCATAATAAAACGAAGTAACCGGACAGTTTTAATTCGGTCCACTTTGACATAAAAAAATTTACGATTTCACGGAACATCTGGCCATCCAGGGGTGTGCGTGAATTGTGTTGTAGAGAAATATTATTAATATAATATCTATTTGTTGGTTGAATGAGTTTAGTTCTTAGTTGTAGAAAACTGTAGTTAATCTAGGGTAGAAAAGTATTATTAATATAATATCTATTTGTTGGTTTAGTAAAGTTAGATGATCAAGTGGCGTGAGTGAATTGTTATTAATCTAATATTTATTTGTTCGTAGACGTTGGGTAAGTTTTACAAATATAATTTATTAGTAATTAATTGGAATGGCATTTTGGAGACCATTTGAAACGACAGTTCAAGATGATGTTCAACTGATTTGTGTACTTATTTGATTTTCAAATAGTTTAGAATGTTTATCGATGGAGTAAATTATATACTTTTTAAATCTTTTTGGATATTATACAGTCAGTTATGTACTTATTTTATAAATTTTTGGTAAATTTTATATGGTTTTAAATGCATTTGTTAATACTATAAAATTATTTTATTTTATCTTAACGTCTTCTCTATTAAATAATTATAACCTTTTCGGCTGTTCGTTTCTTCTGTCGTTAATAAATCGAATAGAATTTTACTGTACTATTTAGATAAATAATTCTATTTTTCAGTTTTCAATTGAAGCTATTCTGAAGCAAATATATTTTTCAAAAGACATAGGTAAGCTATGTTGTTTTTTTAGATTTTACCAATATACTACGAGTATCCTTTCTTTATTTCCCAAGTACATTTTTTCTACTAGCACCGAATAAATACAGTGAATTTGAAAAAGGTTTCTATTATATTTCGAATCTCATACGAATAATTTTTTTACAAAAAGTTCAACGGATTTTTAATTTATCAACTAATTGAGTACTTATTTGATTAGGAGATAGTTAAGATAGAGTAAATTATATACCTTTAAAACTTTTTGGTTATTGTACCTACAGTTGGGAACTTATTTGATTAAAGTTTTGATAGATTTCATATGGTTTTGGATGAACTTTTTCCAAAAAAATTTGTTGATACTGTGGATTTTTTTTAATGAACTCTTCTCTTGCAAATAATTACAATATTTTTTGCTGTTCGTTTCTTCACTTATCAATTAATTGAAATATTTAAATTGGAAATGACATATTGTTATGGTGTAATTCGTATTCAAATTTTTCTAATAGTAAAAGGATTGTTAAAAATGTACATGTTATATTTTGTTTATATTTAACATACCATTTTTATAATTGCTGAGTTTGAATTTATTTGATCCTGTTTGTACATTTTTATTACTGCACATTGCCAGTAGACAAACTTCTGACAGCCGGTGGGGAATATTTTCAGTCGGTTGTATACTTTTTCACCGATTGATTATATTTTCTACTGGCTGGGGTCATCTTCCAGCCATGGGGGACAAACTTTCATCTACAAGGAGCAACTTCCAGCCTTCATTGCTTAACTTTTCAAAAGACATAGGTAAGCTATCTCGTTCCTAATTTTTCTAAATATTGTCCTGCCATTCTTTCACAAGTTAATTCTTTTTCCAAAAGACAGTAAGCTATGTCGTTCCTCAATATTCTAAATATTATCCTGCCTATGTTTAACAAGCCAGTGCTATTTTAAAAAGACATAGGTAAGCTATGTCGCTTTTCATTTTTTGAATATCATCCTACCTTTCATTTACAAAAGCTTGTTCTTTTTTCAATAGACATATGTAAACTATGTCTTTCATTATTTTTCTAAATATTATCCAGTGTTTCTTTTACTAGTAGGCACTTTTTTCAAAAGTCATATGGAAACTATGTCGTTCCTCATTTTTCTGAATATTATCCAGCCTTTCCTTCAACTTATTTCAAAAGACATGGGTAAGCTTTTTATTTTACCTGCTTGGTTGTTTACGATTGAACTTTTTCCCGCACGGAAGCACCGTAACCACAGTGTGGTTACGTGTGGCTTCCGAGGCGAGCGGTCACCTGGGCACCTATTGGATCGAGTGCGAAAAGTGTTCTCCGTTTGTTTTATGGGTATGGGATAACATGGAGGGGAAATTGTTGCCCAGTATGGGATGTCAAAATATCATAAATGCCAAAGTTGTTATATGCAAAATGGCTACTTGACAGTTTTTTACTAACAATTTTTTTTTACCTTCTTTTACATAGATTTACTAACACTATTGGATATGAACTTCAGAATTTATTTGGAATATATCGATATATTTAATCTTGCTGATAGGCCTATCTCATTAATTTTTTTTAGGTCTTTTCATTAATTTCATTTTTTGTTTCATAATTTTTTTCAGGAAAGGATTTTTTAGGTTGCAAAAGTTCATACTTATTTTTGACTTCTGCAGTTTGGAGATACAGATTTTGTTTTCAGTCCTATTAATAAATCACAATATAAATCAAAATTTCTATTTTGATTCATCATAAGCCTTGTATTAATGGTAAAGTATTAGACCGGTAGCCCATGACACATGTAGGCTTCATTATTTCAAATGGAAGCCGTTTTCACCATCGAGTTTCAAGTGAAAAACAAGTAGAATAAAGATATTCCCCAAGACCCAAACTTGATAATAGACACTACAATGGACATTGAAAATCTTAGAATTTTCACGAAACTAGAACAATTAACTAATGGATGCCGTGTACTTGGATGCATTCCTTGGGTACTACTTTATCATTAAAAAACTACATTTTTGAGTGCAAAATATTGCTTTAATAAATTTAGTAAAAATAAATAGCCCTTATTATCATTACAACACAATACAATGATGAAAAGTATGGTAACGTTGAATTTGTTTTTGAATGATACATCCAAAATTGTAATATTATACCGGTTGTCCCATTTAAACAAATTATGTTGGGGTCACTTGACCCGAAATGACAGGAAAAATGGAAGTAATTTTGTAATAAATATAAGCATCAGTTTCGACTGTTTGTATCTGCCAAATTTCATACATGTCATATGAACAGTTTTCGAGAATTTGGACTGTCAAAACGTCGTATTATTAACCTTTGTGCAAATTTTCATGGAGCGATATCGATATTACAGTAGCAAAACAAAGATCATTTTTTTCAATTAATTTGTTTTCTACGGTTTTCTATATTTTCTTTCCCTGATAGGTTCGTCTGCCTAATAAAAAATGGTAACTTATTTACTAAATAGCTTCTATTGCATATTCCCCTCGTAACTAGCGGATCCGATAACCGACAATCGACGGCTGAGCGATGTTTCCATTAAGTAGGTGATCTGTGGTTTCCATATCGATTCCGCTCGCTAGGAGCCAGAAAAAGTTGTACTTGGTTTTTTACTTTATGATGAGAGAGTGAAGATCAGTCAATAGTAATGTTCTTTCGTACTGAAAGAAGTGATCTATGTAACTAATATCAGGTAGATCAGTTTAAGCGATCGTTCTTTCGTTTTCAATCAGTTCCCCCTCTACACCTTGAAAGTGATCATAAGTAATTATTCTAAACGCGGAATTTATTATATCAGTTAGATCACATTGGTAAAATTAACCTCAAAATTTTAAGCTAGAAGGTTATAATATACATTTACGTTTTTACCAGTTTTTACAGAGATAACCCTCTTTGGTGGAAATCCTAATTAAAAACATAAATTGCACCTGAAGATAGCAAACCAAACTTTATTACCTTTTCAATTATACTAGAGCTTAAAAATTGAATGGGGTTTACAATGGAATGTAATATTAATTTTCTTTCCATTTCGCTAATTTTTCTTGTTCTACACATAGTAACTCGATAAATAAATAAAGAAAAATAACCTCCAAATGACAAAACGACATGTTATCTGTGGACATAACCTCACGAAAACGTTTTTAAGGCTATGATGAAAATGAGCGCGTTCTTTCGGGCATTCAGTGAATGAATGTGTTCTGATTGCAAAATCACTTCCACTTCAATCACATAAGTTCCATCAGTTGATTCAGTACGAAAGAACATAGTTACTATAATAATCGTAATGATTTAACTGGTATATTTTTTAACAAGCTTTGTTTTTGACTTATGACCGTATGCACCGCTAGTAGGTATCATAGAGAAATAATATTTTTATTTCTCTATGGTAGGTAGGGATGGGAAGGTCACGAACGACCCGTTCTCAAAGACCGAATCAGTTCCAAGACCCGTGATTGATTCAATCACGTTCTGTGACCCTGTCGTTCGAATGAACTGAACCAAGCCACCGCTGTTGTAGCTTTAGTATACGCGTTCTAAGGTTGATCATAAGGTTGATCTGCATAATAATTTATGCCGTTCATTTCATTCACATCATGAAACGATGGAACAAATAAACAAGGTCATATGAACGAATCTTCAAGAATGGGTCATTTTAATGACTGATCTGGAAGACCCGGGTCACCAAAATGAGCCGGGTCTTACCATCACTAATGGTAGGTATAACGGTACTTAGGCCACCCCCCTCCACTTTCCATTTAGCTCCGCCAGCTATCCGACAAGCAGCGAAATCTACATGCGGGAGTCATGGAGAGATATCCGTCCGCCATTTTTTATCCTCAGGCTATCCGACCCGATAACCAGCGACATCTACATGCGGGAGATGGAGTCATGGAGAGATATCCGTCCGCAATTTTTTATCCGCGGACACAGCAAAAGGATGTTGACCCGGAGGCGTCGCAGGAGACATACGGAGCAAAAGAACTCTAGTATGCAATATACAGTGTAAGAAAAATCAATGTTCGCTGTCTACGGGTGTAAAAATTTAAGCCGGGACATGTGAAAAGTCGTTGTAAATTTATAATCAGTACGCCTGCCCCCGAGCAAAAGGACTCTAGTATACGATATACGGTGTGTACAAATGAAAATCAAAGTTGACCGTCTCAAGGTGTACAAATTTAAGCTGGGACCTAATGTTGACATGTGAAAAATCGTAAATTTATAATCAGTACTCCTACAGGGGCACAAAAGGCCTTAATGTTGACCGTCTAGGACTCACGGGTGTACAAATCATGACATTAAGACCCATGTTATTCAAAATAGTGTTGCAACGTCATATCGTCAAACGCCGTGTGTCAAACATATGGCAAATGTCACGTGTCAAACGTCAAACGTCACGTGTCAAACGTCAAACGTTACGTGTTGAACGTTACACGTTACATGTCAAACGTCATGTGTCTGTCAAACGTCACCTGTCAAACGTCACGTGTTTAACGTTACACGTTACGTGTCAAACATCACGTGTTAAACGTTACCAAAGAAAATCGTCGTAAATTTATAATCAGTACGCCTGCTTCGAGCAAAAGGACTCTGGTATACGATATACAGTGTGTACAAATGAAAATCAAAGTTGACCGTCTCAAGGTGTACAAATTTAAGCCGGACCTAATGTTGACATGTGAAAAATCGTAAATTTATAATCAGTACGCCGACAGGAACACAAAAGGCCTTAATGTTGACCGTCTAGGACTCACGGGTGTACAAATCATGACATTAAGACCAACGGTATTCAAAATAGTGTTGCAATGTCATATCGTCAAACGTCGTGTGTCAAACATCTGTCAAACGTCACATGTCAAACGCCACGTGTCAAACGTCGCGTGTTGAATGTTACACCTTACATGTCAAACGTCATGTGTTAAACGTTACATGACACCTACCTCCCTCTTTTTTGTAATATGTCTTCAGTACAGACGTCGAAGAGTTTATTAAGAACATTGGTAAAGAAGTTGCTTTTTATGAGAATAAAACTGAGGGCATACATTAAAAGTGAAAAAAAAAGTACAGAGAGGAGCTCTAATCAGTACACCTTGTGATAGTAGCGAGATATTTTGGGCGCAAAAGGACCTAATGCTGACAGGCCTCTAGCGAAACATTCTTTTGACATAGTGTTGCAAAAAGTTCGCAAAGTTAATCAACTGATCGTTGAAAAACGTCCAGTTATGACAAGTGACATATCGTTGAAAAAAACCAGCGCACGTAACTTTACCTATGGATAATACTATAGTAAAAGATAGTAATGTTGAGATTGGTTCGAAATTTTCAGATTGTGCTCAAGTTATGAGCGAAACTAGGTGAAGTTGACGATTTAAGGCACTACGTAATTTTGATCTAAAGCTCTGAAGCGTCTATATGTGAACAAGCTTCAAATCAAACGTTACTCATTTTCATCATTTTGAACACAAGTTGTAATTAGGGTCACTCACCGTTTTTTCGCTCACCTGAATGACGTTAATGAGGATGCATGAGTAAAACACAAGTTAACAAGACATTTTTATTTAAAAATTTTAGCTACAGTTTCATGAACATTTTCGCGCACTTTCAATAGATGCTTTGGCGCTTTAGTAAAGTATTCAAGTGTAGACTCTTCCGAAAATTTTTCAAAAATACCCACCATGACTAAGTCTTCGATGGTTTTACACTCAAATTCATCTTTTCTATGAGTTACTTTTAGATTATGAGGTATATGATGTTGCGTAACTGCTAGAGAGGGATCATAAATTATCTCATTGTGTTCTATCCAGAAATGTGGCGTAATTTTTATGCCATTCGAATAGACCTTTGTACCTAGACATAATTCGGTTGTTATTCCGTATTTTGCAACTACTCCATGGAAAATTAAACTTCCGGCTAGACACACCCCACAATAGTTTGCTCGAATAAACTCCTGCTCAATACAACACTTAATGAGGTTGAGTGTGGAAGACTTGATCTGTAGGTTGAATGATCAAGGCATATGGACGCAGGGTTTTGCGGACGACATAGTGATTGTCACCAATGGGAAATTCCCGGAGGTGGTTATGAATGTCCTACAGGAAGCACTGCGAATTGTGGAGGAATGGTGCCTTACAGAGGACCTTTCAGTTAATCCAAAAAAAACCAAACTAGTTGCTTTCACGAATAGAAGAGTTCTCCCGCAGGGAAGAGTACTGTTGTTCGGAGAGGAACTAGAAATATCCAAAGAAGTCAAATATCTGGGAGTGACCCTTGATTCCAAACTGAATTGGAAGGCACACCTGGAAAAAATTACTACCAGGGCGACTAGGCTTTTCTGGCAATGCAGAAGAGTTATGGGCAAAACCTGGGGAATACGACCTGAGGTGGTTCACTGGCTCTACACAACTGTGATAAGGCCAACGATCACCTATGGAACAATAGTCTGGTGGAGGAGGACAGAAGTGACCTCTGCAGTTAATATGTTAACTGCAATCCAAAGACAAGCTCTTCTTGGTATTACCGGGGCAATGAACAGCACGGGGACGGCATCAATGGAAGCCCTTATTGGACTTTCTCCTCTAGAACTTTTTATAAGGGCGGAGGCAATGATGGCAATTCTTAGGCTGAAATCGGGAGACTTATGGACCCCGAACAATGTTCGAGAAGGACACACTGATACAACTGGGACATTACTAGACGAACCCATATTTCACATGAGTTTTGATAGCATGACACCAGAGAATATATTCACTGAGCGAGTGAATATCATCATCCCATCTAGGGAACATGTGATACACCCAGGTAATTCTGGAGAAATCATCTGGTTCACCGATGGCTCCAAAACAAACCATGGAACTGGGGCTGGTATAAAAGGACCTAGAAAGAGAATGTTCTTTAGCCTTGGTCGATATACGACTGTGTTTCAAGCAGAGACGATTGCCGCTATAGCCTGTATTGATGAAAACATCAGAAGAGGATATACCGGACAAGAAATCGAAATACTCACTGACAGCCAGGCTCTGCTTAAGGCTATCAGTAATCCAACAATCTCTAATATGGGTGCCGGCACATGAGGGGATTGCAGGTAATGAAATGGCGGACCAGTTAGCTAAAGAAGGCTCTAAAGGAGACTTCATAGGTCCGGAACCGTTTTGTGGAATCACAAAAGATTGCATAAGAGGGGAAATCGGGAACTGGCTAGATAGGGAACACCAATTCAAATGGAGGGTGACACAAGGGCACCTTCATACCAAGAGTTTACTGAACAAGGAAGACAAGGAACTCTCAACCAGGCTACTGAAACTGGGTAAGAGACATTTGAAGACAGTTACCGACCTGGTGACTGGACACTGCACCTTGAGGAAACATCTGTACAATATGGGCAAAGTTAGTGAACCTATGTGCAGAAAATGTGAACTTGATGATGAAACACCTACCCACATACTCTGCTTCTGTGAGGACTTACAAGAACTTAGACGGAAGCACTTTGGAGAGGAATTTATACAACCATCACAACTACTGAAAATCCCTCTAGTCAAACTAGTGGCCTTTATAGAAGACACGAAGCTTCTGGAATGGAAGTAGATAACATGGGAAATGGTACAAAGATTCAGTTCAAATGCCTGGGCTGATGAACACAACCCAAATATATGAATGAATGAATGAGGTTGAGTTTAACGTACTCACGCTTGGGATCTGTAAAAGTCATCTGCTCAAGTGATCAATGATGAATGACGATCTGTTTGGATAAATGTACTTTTAAACCCTGGTCCGAGTTGTGTACAATTATTATGGAACGACAAGAACTAGAATTTATTACCAAGCTTAACCAAGCAATCTTATCAACGACCTTGAGAAAAATTTGTTCATGTAATATACAGAGGAGCGCCCCGCTCTCGCTGTAATATTACTATATCACTCGATGACGTTATCTAACCACGACCGATAAGAGGATGAAAACATGTTATAAGACGTCTTTATTTGTGTAATTATTTTTAAAAATTCCGAAAATTTGTTCATGTAAAGATGTAAAAATTCAAGACCATTTCCCTCCCGTAGCCTGGAGATAATTTTTATCGCTGGTAATTTTAGAAGTATGGATTGTAGGACGTATGAAATATTTTGCGCACCTCTTTCCACGGCCAACCCAGGAAGCAATAAACAGAGATTATCGGAGGTGTTTATGGCCTCGTTTTACGATTCCCCATTGGAAATACTATATAGCAGAACTGTATAATATTACCAATAGGCCTACCGACTAAGTAGTCTTAATAAAGACTCTTTCTCATATCCTCGTCTGCGTTCTGTCTTAAGACGTGACAGGTTCCCAAAATCGGGAGCTTTTAACATTCACTCGTTATTTCTTTTTGCATTTCAGTTGTCCAATTCGAAATAATTGTAAAAGGCGTGAATACACAGTTTCCCGAAATTGGGAGGTATTCTTCTAATTTTCAATCACTCGTTATTTCTTGTTGAATTCCAGGTGTCCAATTTGAAATAATTGTAAAAAGGCGTGAATACACTGTTACCCAAAATTGGGAGTTATTATTATAACCTTCAATCACTCGTTATTTCTTGTTGAATTTCAGGTGTCCAATTTGAAATAATTGTAAAAGGCGTGAATACACAATTTCCCAAAATTAATTGGGAAGTATTCTTCTAACCTTCAATCACTCGTTATTTCTTCTTGAATTTTAGGAGTCCAAGTCGAAATAATTGTAAAAGACACACAGGTTCCCAAAACTGGAAGGTTCAACATTCACTCGTTATTTCTTGTTGAATTTCAGGTGTCCAATTCGAAATAATTTTAAAGACATACAAATCCCCAAAATAGGGAGGCTGACATTCGAGGATACAGTACTAAGCTGAATAAATTTAAAAAGGTGATTTCGTCAAAATGTCTACCGTTTTATTTCTTTAGAGAAGTGGTTTGTAGGAAGCTGGGTGGTCATCTCTTTGCTTACAATTCGGCGCCGGTAGATAATTTTCTGCAATCACCAGTGCTATAAATTATTTCGGTTTTAAATGTTTTTCAAAATACACAGCTTATCGATGCGCGCTTTTATAATTTTATGTAGTAACCAACGATATAAAATTATCTCGGTTTAAATGTTTTTCAAAATACGTAACTTATCGTTGTACATTTTTCTACGATTTTTCCCAGGGCGGTGATGTCAATTTTCATGTGCTAAAGGTTACCACATCCGCTAAAAATACCTTTACTATAGACTATGACTGGTAAGTATGATAAAATTGAAGAATCATTATTTTAATAATTTTCAGATTTAGTAATATTTAGCGAAATTAAATGTCCTTTAGCAATAAGAATGCTTGTGGTTGAGAAATTGAGAGTAAAAATTGGAGAAAAACATTGAGTTGTTTTTTCAAACGATGCGAGAGCGGTTGAGAGGATCAGTGCATCTCATACGCGATGAGATTCCTTCAGAATCTGTTCTGGTACATGAGAAATTTACATGATGGACTGGAGGTTTACAACTGTCCCAAGATGTAGAGTTGGGCTACATTAAGGGAGCTTGGGGGTTCGTTGTGTTTATTAAGAGGATAGAACTTTAAAAAGCAGAAGCTCACAAACTTTTATAAGCTACTCTTCTGAGGGTTCAGAAGTGATGAAGCCTTCGCTTAAATATATAGTAGGTGTAATAGTTACTTCATGGTCCCCGGAAAAGAAGTAATCTCCGTAAATACGTTCGTTTTCGTTCTCATTTATATAAAAATTATATGCGCGAACTAAACGGTCATCTAATAAAAAATGGATTTGTAGCAAATCACTGATCCCGTGATTATCTCGTAAAATAAGATGGTGATGAAATCTATGGTTGTTAATATCCATATTTATATAAATTTGACAATCGTCTTGTACAATTGGATAAACATTCAGATGAATATCCATACCGAAATTTTCACTTAATAGATTAAAACGAACTAAGTATTCGCATGTCATCATGTAATACAAAAAATACAAACTGTATCTAATAAAATTTAAAATTGATACGATACATTGTTGCACCTTTGTGGTTATGGGTTATCAGCATGGATACTTTCCCACATACTGACTAGAAAACAAAAGATAATGGTATACCCCTCTCCTTGATGAATATAAATATAAAAGAAGGACAAAAAGCTTTTGATGTTAAACAACAACAAAAATGGGTAAGAATAATACAAATCTTTATAATACTGTGTATTTTTTTCAGAAACCCTAGAAGCAGTAATTAGATTGCGACTACCAACAGAGTTGAGCGTAAGTTTATTAAACATATAAAATAAGTAAATTAGGTTTTTGATTTTTCAGAATAGAGGGTTGGTAGTTTTAAAAGGGCCATCTCCAATATATCTTCGGAGACCTGAGGGTATGTTGGGGTTGGGATCGTACCAGGGGTACAATATGTGGTATGATTCAAACCCTGAGAAGTCATCGGTGGTGGTGTGGGCGTTAAGGTATAGTATTGTATTACTCAAAACAATTAATACATTAAAAATGTTATGTTATAGACCCCGCCATTGGACTTCCGAGGATTATGCGGGGGTAGGAGTGGATGTTTATATATTGATGTAAAGTATTTTATTACTTAAAACAATAATACATTGAAATTGTGTTACAGTCCTCCAGAGACCATCACGTGATGAGGTAAAGTACTTTATTTATTACTTAAAACAATTATTACATTATTATATTGTGTTACAGTTGCCCCCAATAAAAAGAAGACAATTTAATGTTTTTCAATAATACCTTTTTACCAATCCTAGATCCTCTTTTTCCCGGCCGAGAAAACTAGTGAGCTTCAAGTTGCTTCGGCTGTTACGTATAAACATGTCTAGCTCAGTAGAAAAATACTTATTTTAAACTAGACACTTTTATATAACTGACACTAGTTACCTATCCCTTTCCTATACTTCTAAGGATAAAAAATTTTAACAAGAGCAAACATATTTTTAATTCTATTAATACATTTAAAATTATGTTACAGCCCCAACCAGCCTAAACGTTGAGGTAAACTATTTTTATTACTTAAAACGATTAATACAATTGAGTTACAGCCCTGAATGATTTCCAGAGACCTCTTGGAAGTGTATGTGTTGAGGTAAAGTATTTTATTACTTAAAACAGTTAATACATTAAAAATTGTGTTACAGCCCTGGATGAACGTCGGAGACCACGCGGAGGTGTATGAATCCCAAGAGAAATAATATAGTTAATAAATGTTACAGCCCTAATAAAATAAGAGAAATCAAAAATATGTTTTTAATAAATGTTACAGTCCCAATAAAAATAAGAGAAATCAAAATAATTTTAATAAAACCTTTTACCAATCCTACGTATAAACATGTCTAGATTATCAGAAAAATACTCATTATAAACTAGGCACTTTTATATAAGTGACACATCCTTAAACCCTTTCCTGTACTTTGACAAATAAAACTTTTTAAAAATACAAAAACATGTAAATAAATAAAAAATAACAAAAGTGGTTTAGGAAATATAATTTTGAAAATTACCAACTGCGAATAAAACTTTTTAAAAATACAAAAAACAACAACAAGTTAATAAAAACAGCAAAACTGATTTAGGAAATATAATTTTCACCAAAATTTTAAAAAAAGATGATCAATGTCAAATAAATCTTTTGAAATACAAAAACGGTAACAAGATAATAAAAGCAACAAAACATTTTGATTAGCAAACTTGCTTAGAGACTATTCTTCACGAGGATGGATCCAATTATTCAAGCCACATTCCGAAGACTTTGCAAGAGGACCGGGGTGGATGCGTTTTAAGTCTGCTTCGGAGGTGACAGTTGACGATGTATGGGAGAAAATTTCTGCCATCCAACTCTACTGGTTTGAATACGGAAACTTTCTGTTTGGGGGTTACTTTGGTACGAATGCCCAAGGGACAAGGCCGCGGTACAAAGTATAATTCTTTTAACGAAGAATGTACTAAGCGCCATGGCATTGTTGCGATAAATAATAAAGATAATTTGTGTTTACCTCGTGCTCTTGTTGTTGCAAAAGCCTACGTAGACAAAGATATTGAATATAATAAGGTGCGGAAAGATACCGGAAAACTGCAGGGGCAAAGAGCCCAACAATTGATGACAAATGCCGATGTCTCTATACCTGAGGAAGGTGCCTGAACTCCAACAATTTCAACGGTTTCTTGCCACCTACCAGATAATCGTGTATGATTATAATAGTAAGGGGCGTGACATTATTTTCAAAAGTAATGGTGGTGGTCCTCGTCTGAATTTACTCTTTCACAATGGCCATTACAACGTCATTACTTATTTGACCGCCGCATTCTGTTGCAGTTATTACTGCGAAGAATGTCACATACCTTATGACCATAAGAAATATCATCGTTGTGGGGGAACCTGTCCAGGATGCCAACAATCGCCTTCTTGCCCCAATAAAGTGTTGTCTATAAAATGCGGTTCTTGCAAGAGATCTTTCCGAGGGCAAGTGTGTTTTGATAGACATTTGCAATATGGTATTTGTTCACAGATACGACGTTGTGAGGAATGTTTCAAAGTTGTTCCAGCAAACAGACCTCATACCTGTGGAGAGATCTTTTGCAAGATTTGCAAAAAACATTCCCCGTCCGATCATCTTTGTTATATCCAACCCGATACTGGTTCGCCACCAAGTAAAGATTTTCTTTTTGTCTTTTACGATCTTGAAACCCGACAGGAAAAAGTTAACGCTGATGGTTCTCTTCTGCACTAGCCTAATCTTTGTGTATTTCGACAATGTTGCGATAATTGTATTGAGTCTACTGCAGAAATTTGTAAAAAATGTGGCCTTCGTTTACAAGTACTAAAATGTGATGACCCCGTTTCACCATTTATGCATCACCTTTTGACACAACGTAAGAAATTTAAAAATGTTACCGTTCTCGCCCACAACGGCGGTGGATTTGACCATCAATTCGTATTTAATTATATTTTAACAAAAACAGACCTAACGCCCAATCTTATTATGCGTGGAACAAAATTAATTTCAATGTCTGACGGTAATATCAAATTCATTGATTCACAATCTTATTTTCCAATGGCATTGTCAGGTCTTCCGAAATCTTTCGGCTTTTCAAATTGTCAATTGGGAATACAAAGAAGAGGCCTATGAATCTCTACCAACCGTTAATGTAGTGATTGCGGCTTATGTAACGGCTTTAGCTCGTTTGAAACTTTACAGTTATCTCGAAAAAGTTGATCAGAGGGTCTTATATTATGATACAGATTCAGTCATATATATCTCAAGACCTAATGAATATAACATTCCAACTGGAGAGTTTATCGGAGATATGACTGATGAGCTTGAAACAGAGGGCCATGGATCATACATTACGGAATTTGTAAGCGGCGGGCCAAAGAACTATGCGTATAAATTCTGGTCCACCAAAGATCAAAAAGAAAAAGTCTGCTGTAAAGTAAAAGGAATCTCTCTAACAATTGAGGCAAGAAAGACCGTTAATTTCGACACCATTAAAGAGATGATACTAAATCCTGGTTCACCTGTCTACATAACGGCAAACCAAATACAGCGATCAGCTGCACACGAGGTAATAACAAAAACAATAACCAAAAAATATCAACCGAATTCCCTAAAAAGAAAGTTTCTGTCGGATCATGATTCTGTACCGTATGGGTTTAAGGAAATAAAACGGTAGACATTTTGACGAAATCACCTTTTTAAATTTATTCAGCTTAGTACTGTATCCTCGAATGTCAGCCTCCCTATTTTTGGGGATTTGTATGTCTTTAAAATTATTTCGAATTGGACACCTGAAATTCCACAAGAAATAACGAGTGAATGTTGAACCTTCCAGTTTTGGGAACCTGTGTGTCTTTTACAATTATTTCGACTTGGACTCCTAAAATTCAAGAAGAAATAACGAGTGATTGAAGGTTAGAAGAATACCTCCCAATTAATTTTGGGAAATTGTGTATTCACGCCTTTTACAATTATTTCAAATTGGACACCTGAAATTCAACAAGAAATAACGAGTGATTGAAGGTTAGAAGAATAACTCCCAATTTTGGGAAACTGTGTATTCACGCCTTTTTACAATTATTTCAAATTGGACACCTGGAATTTAACAAGAAATAACGAGTGATTGAAGGTTAGAAGAATACCTCCCAATTTCGGGAAACTGTGTATTCACGCCTTTTACAATTATTTCGAATTGGACAACTGAAATTCAAAAAGAAATAACGAGTGAATGTTAAACCTCCCAATTTTGGGGAACTGTGTGTCTTTACAATTATTTCGAATTGGACACCTGAAAAGAAATAACGAGTGAATGTTAAAAGCTCCCGATTTTGGGAACCTGTCACGTCTTAAGACAGAACGCAAAATATTTCATACGTCCTACAAACCATACTTCTAAAATTACCAGCGATAAAAATTATCTCCAGGCAACGGGAGAGAAATGGTCTTGAATTTTTACAACTTTACATGAACAAATTTTCGGAATTTTTTAAAACAATTACACAAATAAAGATGTCTTATAACATGTTTTCATCCTCTTATCGGTTGTGGTTAGATAACGTCATCGAGTGATATAGTAATATTACAGGGAGAGCGGGGCGCTCCTCTGTATATTACATGAACAAATTTTTCTCAAGGTCGTTGATAAGATTGCTTAGGTATGCTTGGTAATAAATTCTAGTTCTTGTCGTTCCATAATAATTGTCCACAACTCGGACCAGGGTTTAAAAGTACATTTATCCAAACAGATCGTCATTCATCATTGATCACTTGAGCAGATGACTTTTACAGATCCCAAGCGTAAGTACGTTAAACTCAACCTCATTAAGTGTAAGGCACCATTCCTCCACAATTCGCAGTGCTTCCTGTAGGACATTCATAACCACCTCCGGGAATTTCCCATTGGTGACAATCACTATGTCGTCCGCAAAACCCTGCGTCCATATGCCTTGATCATTCAACCTACAGATCAAGTCTTCCACACTCAACCTCATTAAGTGTTGTATTGAGCAGGAGTTTATTCGAGCAAACTATTGTGGGGCGTGTCTAGCCGGAAGTTTAATTTTCCATGAAGTAGTTGCAAAATACGGAATAACAACCGTATTATGTCTAGGTACAAAGGTCTATTCGAATGGCATAAAAATTACGCCACATTTCTGGATATATAGAACACAATGAGATAATTTATGATCCCTCTCTAGCAGTTACGCAACATCATATACCTCATAATCTAAAAGTAACTCATAGAAAAGATAAATTTGAGTGTAAAACCATCGAAGACTTTGTCATGGTGGGTATTTTTGAAAAATTTTCGGAAGAGTCTACACTTGAATACTTTACTAAAGCGCCAAAGCATCTATTGAAAGTGCGCGAAAATGTTCATGAAACTGTAGCTAAAATATTTAAATAAAAATGTCTTGTTAACTTGTGTTTTACTCATGCATCCTCATTAACGTCATTCAGGTGAGCGAAAAAACGGTGAGTGACCCTAATTACAACTTGTGTTCAAAATAATGAAAATGAGTAACGTTTGATTTGAAGCTTGTTCACATATAGACGCTTCAGAGCTTTAGATCAAAATTACGTAGTGCCTTAAATCGTCAACTTCACCTATACCTTGTTTTTAAACTATACCTTGTTTTTAAACTAAGAGGAGCGATTTGAATTTAAGTTGGCATTTCTGCTGCCTAGTGATTGGTCAGATTGCAGCCCGTATCACACAGCTCTTTTGATGCAACTGACAACGACATTTGTCAGTTTTGTGTTTATTTATATAAAAATATTAGTTCAATCTTCACTACCACTTTTTTTGCGTTTGTTTTATTTTTAACAAAGTATTATATTCCAACCAAGTTAAGTGCTATTTTTATTATTTATTCAGTTTGACAAACAAAATCCATGCTTGTTCTTTCTTGTTAATAATATAAGTTTTCAAGTCAAATCTTATTTTTCTAAATATTTTTACATCAAGTTTCACATACATTGCAGTACAATATTATCGCATTTTTCGATATCAAAACCTCTGTTTACTTTTAGTTTAAGCTTCCAACGTAAATAAAGAATAATTGAAACATAGAATTGCATTTTCTACGTACTTATTTATCCTCAAATTATTAACAAATTTTACATAAACTACCTATTATAACCAAACATTTTTTCCCAATAATGTGTCATTTGCTCACTACTTTCGCCATGGCCTGTGGCCAATGATTATTCGATATTTAGACATGCCTTGATCCCTCATTGGCTACGACAACTACCAGCAGTACAAAACATATTTCACGTAATTGTCAATTAGTTCAAAAAGTCTGAACACGACCCTTTCGGAACACTCTCCCAATCTAGTTACTTTTAGTGGTGTGTTTGAGGTTTCCTAAAATGCTCCTCCTAGTTTAAAAACAAGGTATAGGAGGAGCATTTTAGGAAACCTCAAACACACCACTAAAAGTAACTAGATTGGGAGAGTGTTCCGAAAGGGTCGTGTTCAGACTTTTTGAACTAATTGACAATTACGTGAAATATGTTTTGTACTGCTGGTAGTTGTCGTAGCCAATGAGGGATCAAGCATGTCTAAATATCGAATAATCATTGGCCACAGGCCATGGCGAAAGTAGTGAGCAAATAACACATTATTGAGAAAAAATGTAGTTTATGTAAAATTTGTTAATAATTTGAGGATAAATAAGTACGTAGAAATTGCAATTGTATGTTTCAATTATTCTTTATTTATGTTGGAAACTTAGGTATAGCACAAACTAAACAGAGTTTTTGATATCGAAAAATGCGATAATATTGTACTGCAATGTATGTAAAACTTGATGTAAAAATATTTAGAAAAATAAGATTTTACTTGGAAACTTATATAATTAACAAGAAAGAACAAGCATGGATTTTGTTTATCAAACTGAATAAATAATAAAAATAGCACTTAACTTGGTTGGAATATAATACTTTGTTAAAAATAAAACAATCAACAACAAACGCAAAAAGGGGTACAGTTAGATTGAACTAATGAATATTTTCATATAACTAAACACAAAACTGACAAATGTCGTTGTCAGTTGCATCAAAAGAGCTGTGTGAAACGGGCTGCAATCTGACCAATCACTAGGGAGCAGAAATGCCAACTTAAATTCAAATCGCCCCTCTTATTTTAAAAACAAGGTATAGTTTCGCTCATAACTTGAGCACAATCTGAAAATTTCGAACCAATCTCAACATTACTATCTTTTACTATAGTATTATCCATAGGTAAAGTTACGTGCGCTGGTTTTTTTCAACGATATGTCACTTGTCATAACTGGACGTTTTTCAACGATCAGTTGATTAACTTTGCGAACTTTTTGCAACACTATGTTAAAAGAATGTTTCACTAGAGGCCTGTCAACATTAGGTCCTTTTGCGCCCAAAATATCTCACTACTATCACAGGGTGTACTGATTAGAGATTTACAACGTACACCCTGAGACGGTCACTTGATTTCTGTACAAACTGTATACTAGAGGGTCAACATTAGCTCCTCTCTGTACTCGATTTTTTACTTTTAATGTATGCCCTCAGTTTTATTCTCATAAAAAGCAACTTCTTTACCAATGTTCTTAATAAACTCTTCGACGTCTGTACTGAAGACATATTACAAAAAAGAGGGAGGTAGGTGTCATGTAACGTTTAACACATGACGTTTGACATGTAAGGTGTAACATTCAACACGCGACGTTTGACATGTGACGTTTGACAGATGTTTGACACACGACGTTTGACGATATGACATTGCAACACTATTTTGAATACCGTGGGTCTTAATGTCATGATTTGTACACCCGTGAGTCCTAGACGGTCAACATTAAGGTCTTTTGTGTCCCTGTCGGCGAACTGATTATAAATTTACGATTTTTCACATGTCAACATTAGGTCCGGCTTAAATTTGTACACCTTGAGACGGTCAACTTTGATTTTCATTTGTACACACTGTATATCGTATACCAGAGTCCCTTTGCTCGAAGCAGGCGTACTGATAATAAATTTACGACGATTTTCTTTGGTAACGTTTAACACGTGATGTTTAACACGTAACGTGTAACGTTAAACACGTGACGTTTGACATGTGACGTTTGACAGACACATGACGTTTGACATGTAACGTGTAACGTTCAACACGTGCCGTTTGACATGTGACGTTTGACATGTGACATTTGCCGTATGTTTGACACATGGCGTTTGACGATATGACGTTGCAACACTATTTTGAATACCGTGGGTCTTAATGTCATGATTTGTACACCCGTGAGTCCTAGACGGTCAACATTAAGGCCTTTTGTGCCCCTGTAGGAGTACTGATTATAATTTTACGATTTTTCACATGTCAACATTAGGTCCCAGCTTAAATTTGTACACCTTGAGACGGTCAACTTTGATTTTCATTTGTACACACCGTATATCGTATACTAGAGTCCTTTTGCTCGGGGGCAGGCGTACTGATTATAAATTTACAACGACTTTTCACATGTCCCGGCTTAAATTTTTACACCCTGAGACGGCGAACATTGATTTTTCTTACACTGTATATTGCATACTAGAGTTCTTTTGCTCCTTAGGTCTCCTGCGACGTCTCCGGGTCAACATCCTTTTGCTGTGTCCGCGGATAAAAAATGGCGGACGGATATCTCTCCATGAATCCATCTCCCGCATGTAGATGTCGCTGGTTGTCGGGTCGGATAGCCTGAGGATAAAAAAATGGCGGACGGATATCTCTCCATGACTCCCGCATGTAGATTTCGCTGCTTGTCGGATAGCTGGCGGAGCTAAATGGAAAGTGGAGGGGGTGGCCTAAGTACCGTTATACCTACTACTATACCTTGTTTTTAAACTAAGAGGAGCGATTTGAATTTAAGTTGGCATTTCTGCTGCCTAGTGATTGGTCAGATTGCAGCCCGTTTCACACAGCTCTTTTGATGCAACTGACAACGACATTTGTCAGTTTTGTGTTTACTTATACGAAAATATTCATTAGTTCAATCTAACTGTACCCCTTTTTTGCGTTTGTTGTTGATTGTTTTATTTTTAACTAAGTATTATATTCCAACCAAGTTAAGTGCTATTTTTATTATTTATTCAGTTTGATAAACAAAATCCATGCTTGTTCTTTCTTGTTAATAATATAAGTTTCCAAGTAAAATCTTATTTTTCTAAATATTTTTACATCAAGTTTTACATACATAACAGTACAATACTATGGTATTTTTCGATACCAAAACTTCTGTTTACTTTTAGTTTGTGCTATACCTAAGCTTCCAACGTGAATAAAGAATAATTGAAACATACAATTGCATTTTCTACGTACTCATTTATCCTCAAATGATTAACAAATTTTACATAAACTACCTATTATAACCATACATTTTTTCCCAATAATGTGTCATTTGCTCACTACTTTCGCCATGGCCTGTGGCCAATTAGTCCAGGAAATATAGAGTTGGGAGCATTGTTTCCTTCAAAGTGGATGATTGTGGGTGAATAGAGGGCAAAATTGATGTAGAATAAGATGCACTTTTCCCGATCTTCGAAATCGTTTGGCAAAAAAATTTTCTGGGGTGAGTATGGTGCGATTTGAGTAAAAATAACGTTTTTCTTGTATATCTTTTCACCCCTCAATTTTACAATAAAAACGTTAAGAACTTTTCTTTTCCTCTTCAAAAGATCTACAAAACTAGACTTTGCACGTCAAAAAATATTAATTAGGTCCGAAGTTATGAGCAAATAACCATTAATTACAATATTATTAATAAACAAATTAAAAACCCGATATTATTATCATGACGTCTTTATATTACACCTAATTATGCCCTCACATGTACAGATAACGTGTACAAAATCTGGAATCTGTAACTTGATTAGTTTGCAAATTATGTTGTTATAAACAAATTTATTTATTCTAGCCCTGTACAACATTGCCCATCACCCGTATTTATGCGGTTTGCTTTGTTGACAGATGTCACTGTGATAAGTCATGTGTCGTTATTATTTTTCAAAAATATGCAATTCCGCGGCCGTGGGAATGATTATTTAAAACGATCTTAGTTGCAAAATGCAATATACCACGTGCTCAACGAATTTTGCAATATATTATTACGTACATTGATAGAGCATAAAAAAAGCTGTAATCTGAAAAAAGATTCGTTTAGATTGCTTGAAAAACAACGGAGTAACAAACCGTCAAAGTTAAAGGCTCATTGTACAACAATTTCGAGGTGCAGCGAAAAAAAAAATATATTCATGGTCGGAAAACGGACTTCTTTCAATGTGCAAAATATTTATTCAAAGGGGAACAGATAACTAAGCCAAAAGCCATTTCCAAAGTTCACGCGACGCTATCATTTTTGCTATCTGGCTCGTGACGACGGAGTGTGGGGAGCCGACTCGGACTCGACTCACTCGAGAAAATTTCTCGCTGCGCGACTTCAAAATCGACCACCGAGCTGCATTGGCACTTTTCTCGGGAACTATCCAAGATAAATTAATGATTTTTTTTTTAATTTCATACTACTCGACGAGAGGAATCTATTTTTATTATCTGCAATTATCAAATTTCACATCCCGAGTCGTTAATGTCGCTTTTATGAAATGTCTGAAGTTTGCGGTATTTTTTTCGGCTGACATTAATAAAACTGTCTATTTCATGTATAGCAATTATTAAAAATTATGATAAGTTGTGAAAAAAGTTATTTGTACAGTAAATTTTTTGGAATTTTTTACAACATAATTTGTTTCAAATTTAGGATAGTAATAGGTAATGTAAGACAAACGTATGAAACATTATATTTATTAATTTTTTTTAATAATATATTACACATTATAAATACAGAGAGCTGACGCAACAGAAGTCGTTAACGCAGATTAACTGTACTTTTGAGAAATAAGTACAAAATACATAACGTGAATAACAATTTTTGAACAATTGAAATAATTTAATGAAAATACTCAATTATTATATATGAAATAAAAGGATAGTTGCTAATGAGTTACATTTTCATGTTATTACAATACAATTATTCCAAATGAATATTATCAATGTCAGCCGAAAAAAATACCGCAAACTTCAGACATTTCATAAAAGCGACATTAACGACTCGGGATGTGAAATTTGATAATTGCAGATAATAAAAATAGATTCCTCTCGTCGAGTAGTATGAAATTAAAAAAAAAATCATTAATTTATCTTGGATAGTTCCCGAGAAAAGTGCCAATGCAGCTCGGTGGTCGATTTTGAAGTCGCGCAGCGAGAAATTTTCTCGAGTGAGTCGAGTCCGAGTCGGCTCCCCACACTCCGTCGTCACGAGCCAGATAGCAAAAATGATAGCGTCGCGTGAACTTTGGAAATGGCTTTTGGCTTAGTTATCTGTTCCCCTTTGAATAAATATTTTGCACATTGAAAGTATTCCGTTTTCCGACCATGAATATATTTTTTTTTTCGCTGCACCTCGAAATTGTTGTACAATGAGCCTTTAACTTTGACGGTTTGTTACTCCGTTGTTTTTCAAGCAATCTAAACGAATCTTTTTTCAGATTACAGCTTTTTTTATGCTCTATCAATGTACGTAATAATATATTGCAAAATTCGTTGAGCACGCGGTATATTGCATTTTGCAACTAAGGTCGTTTTAAATAATCATTCCCACGGCCGCGGAATTGCATATTTTTGAAAAATAATAACGACACATGACTTATCACAGTGACATCTGCCAACAAAGCAAACCGCATAAATACGGGTGATGGGCAATGTTGTACAGGGCTAGAATAAATAAATTTGTTTATAACAACATAATTTGCAGACTAATCAAGTTACAGATTCCAGATTTTGTACACGTTATTTGTACATGTGAGGGCATAATTAGGTGTAATATAAAGACGTCATGATAATAATATCGGGTTTTTAATTTGTTTATTAATAATATTGTAATTAATGGTTATTTGCTCATAACTTCGGACCTAATTAATATTTTTTGACGTGCAAAGTCTAGTTTTGTAGATCTTTTGAAGAGGAAAAGAAAAGTTCTTAACGTTTTTATTGTAAAATTGAGGGGTGAAAAGATATACAAGAAAAACGTTATTTTTACTCAAATCGCACCATACTCACCCCAGAAAATTTTTTTGCCAAACGATTTCGAAGATCGGGAAAAGTGCATCTTATTCTACATCAATTTTGCCCTCTATTCACTCACAATCATCCACTTTGATGGAAACAATGCAAAATGGTTATTTTCAGGCTATATTTCCTGGACTAAATGATTATTCGATATTTAGACATGCCTTGATCCCTCATTGGTTAAGACAACTACCAGCAGTACAAAACATATTTCACATAATTGTCAATTAGATCAAAAAGTCTGAACACGACCCTTTCGGAACACTCTCCCATTCTAGTTACTTTTAGTGGTGTGTTTGAGGTTTCCTAAAATGCTCCTCCTAGTTTAAAAACAAGGTATAGTTTATAATTTTGAGTTGGTATGCACCATCGATTCTATGGAAGTTAAACCAGTTTAAACTTAAACGCCTAAGATTGGAGGTTTAAATTTAAACTTTTCTTTTTGACACTTGGTAACTTATGTCAATGTCTCATAAAAGGTTGGTTAGATTTGATGAGGTGACTGCCAAGAAAAAGTTGTTGGTTCTAATTATTTAATCTGTGGCAAGTTTTATCAATGAAATACATGTAATTCGGAATTCAAATAACAACCGTCACGTCCGTAACTCAAAACTCAAATAACGTCAAGCATTGTCATCAACGAACGTTTTTCACACTAAAATGCCCGATTGAAACACTTTGGCTTAACAAGTAAGCCAGGCTTAAAAAATCAGGCTAGCTGCACCGTCGTCTAAGCGAAGCTTAACTCCACGAAATTTTAAGCATAGCTTTGTCCATGGCTTATTTTTAAGATGTAGATATGCGACTGTGCGTTCATATGTGTTCTGACGTTATGTTTTATATTTGAACATTTGTATAAACTGTGACAATCTAGCTAGTATATAACCTAATTTTTTATGTTGGTGTTTATTAAATCTAACAGATTTAGCAAAAAAAATAATTAATTCAGAAGAAAATCTCAAGATTCTTGACGAAGAACTGAAAATTTGCGGAAGGGCTTCGAATGTTAAATTATTTTTCCACGTTACTTTTTTTTCTTTCCACCTTACCACGTCCGTCTTTTTGCATTATATTATATCTTTATATTTTTAACCCAAATTCAGGCAAAGCATGTTCTCTTCTGAATTGAAATTTGCCGATCAAATTCTGTTTCAACTTTCCATAATAGAAATTGGATTATTTATTGGATTGACAAATATAGTTAAAAGGTTATGTATGGTAGTTTAGACACATTTGAAGTATACTGCATAGGTTACTATTTATGGTATACTGGCACTGCCAACTAAAAATATGACCTAATTAATAAAAAATGAATATTCCTATTTCATTCAAGTACAAACATACGGTATTGTACGTAAGCGTGGCTTTACCAAGCAATGAGAGATTGGAATTATCAATAAGCTGCACTTTGCTAAGTCCCACATTTAAGTTAAACTGGTGCAATCGGGCATAAGGGCGTTTAACAAGTTTAGTTTACTGAACCCGTTTAACTAAACTGATTTAAATAGTTAAACGCCCTTAATGTTGCCTTGGTATGCACCCAACGAAGTTTAGTTAAACCTGAAAGAAGTTTGACAACGTCGAAAAATTTAGGAACTTTTTAGTGTGAGAAACGTTCGTTGGTGACAATGCTTCACGTTATTTGAGTTTTGAGTACTCTCGTTTACAGTTTGGACAAAACATGCAACAGTTTAAATAATTAGAATCAACAACTTTTTCTTGACAGTCACCTTATCAAATCTAATCAACCTTTTACGAGACATTGACGTTACCCAAGTGTCAAGAAGAACTGTTTAAAGTTAAATCTCGAATATTGGACGTTTAAGTCTAAACTGGTTTAACCTCCATAGAATCGATGGTGCATACTAACTCAAAATTATAAACTAGTTCAATGCTTAAACGAGTTAAGTTAAAATGTAAACGGTGTAAACTATAAAGAAATATAACAAGGTAGTTGTCGTGCGATAGGCATTGTATATGAAAATTACAAATTTTCGTACATTTATTAAGGATATTATGATACAATTACCATTGATTATTAATATAGAGTTTGTTTTTGACAAGTTTTTCAATTCTAGAAAAAAAAATAACGGTCTTAAACTTAAAATTTCCAAAAACGAATTAGTTACTATTAATTTATGGATTCGTTTTGAGTTTAAAAAAATTGACTGTCTAGATATAGCAACGCTAAGTTTTAAAAATTATGAACAATATACAACGGAGAAGTAGAACAGAAGCTACTTGAAACTCTGGACCCGTGGAAAGTAGTATAATATGAGCGGTAAATTTAAATGGACATATATAATAAGCACGAGTGACTTTGTCGGGATTGCAAACTTGTGTAAACTGTTGATAGTATTTGTGTAAAAAAATAGCGAAAAATGGATATTTTCGAAGTGGCATATAAACGTCAATTTTGAAGCTACAACAACGTGCGGGGGCTCATTCTCTTTGTCTTTTCAAGTACTTTCCAACGGTATCATGTAAAATCAGTCTATGTAATTAGCCAGCTCCAGAACGGCTAGTCACGTATACTATGTTTTTTTTCGATTTTCACTCATATTTCAAGCTCTGTAGATTTATCAATTTTGAATATTTTTTAACGTGAGGGCTCATTTTCTTTGTCTTGAAAAGACAAAAAAAATGAGCCGTCATACGCTTGAAAATATTCAAAATTGACAAAGATATGGCTAATCAAAGGTGGGCGAAAAAGTGAAAAATGGCGTTTTCAGCGAAATTCAAACCCGTGGGAAATTTTTCTAACAACTCCAATTGAGCTGAAAATTTCAGAGAATGTTCCTTAAGTGTTCCCGAACAATACCTAATAGGTTTGGTCATGCACATGGAGCGTTTAATCCTACTAGGAGCCCACTGAAACATCCCATTTTTCATCTTTTCGCCATTTTACACAACAGGCATACGAATCATCTAGTGAATTTTTTTGTGGCTTTGAACGCTGCAAAATAATCATAATCGAAGTCCGAAGCTATCAACTGAGCTTTCAGAAGTACGTCCAGCCGTCTACCAAGTGTTTTGACAATTGTTGCTTATCCGGAAAACCCGGATTTAACAGTTTAAATTGTATTTTTTTGTGAGGCAGAAGTTTCGAAAAATTTGGATTTCTTGAGATATATATTTACATTATATTCTTATACGTCTGTATATATTTATGTACATAAAATGCTGTTTAATCAACTTTGTAGGTGGTTTACGCTACATATTTATTTAAGTCATGAACGAAATGAATTGCATTTAAAATAACGATGATAAGGATAACAATGATTTTTATTAACATTATTATTTATTTAGCAATATTCAATACTCTCTTTTTATAACTACGAAGTGATCTTACAAATTTCAATATCTGAGACAAAAGAATAGAGTTTCACTTTTAACGTATTTTTGTCTATAGGTTCAATGCAATGGATTTTCCTAGTTCCAGTCACAGTTTTTGCAGAGTTGAATCTTTTTGTTAGTTTTCTATTCCTTGCTGCAATATCATTCTCACTAACATAAAAGCATCTACAATATAGTACAATTTCATTTGGTTACTTATATTTTACCCTGCAATATGAGTCGTCAAAAAGTCTTAGCGATCAGCTAATTCAAGTGTACACAAGTAATTATACATTTGAGTTGCATCCAAAATTTGAGTTCCTTGTAAAGAGGCTTTTCGAATGATCCTCCTAATAAATCCTCCTATCCCATCACATACGCTCTTCCCGTGAGAAGTAGCGAAAAAGTTATATTCTTTTACATCCAGCCCAAAATCTTCTGCATGGAAGCACAAGTTAATAAAATGATTCCTGCAAGAAAGGCCCACATTTATTGGTCTTCAAATATACAACCGAATCAATTAAATTAGAGTGGGTAGATATATGAACTGTTAAAATATGATCTATTTAAGTTACTAACAATGAGAGTAGAATAACAAAACTATAAAATAAGCAAATAGTATATTGTGCAACGAGTGTGGATAAGTTGCCAATAGTGCTCGAGGGCGGCGTATGTGAGCACGAACGAAGCGAGTTGCACATACTATTTTTTACCGAGTGTGTGGGTGCGGCAAAAAAAAATAATTTTCATGTATCAAAAAAATTCTAATCTAAAAATTAACTTGCACATCAATATTAACTACATAAGTAATTAACATTGTTGATGTATTAAACATAATAAATTAACTTTCACATCTGTAATTTAGAATACGATGAATATTTTTGATATCAAAATTATATAAAAATATTTAATAAAACACTGATGGTAAAGTTCGGCGTTGCCACCTGACTAGCGTCGGAGGCGCTTGAAATATAACAGTCAGGAAATGACTGTCAGGCGATTAGTGCGCATGCGCCACCTCTAAAAGCGTACGGATAGTGGATACAAGAAAATATCCCACACGTGCCCTATTTGCCACTTATCCACACGCAAAACCGTTCAGATATGACCCACATGAATGGTAAAAAATATATAAACGAATGTGAGCTTACTTGTTCTTAAACTGTGTCGGGGCACCATCAGAGAAATAAATTAATTTTTTAATCCAAGGAAATTTTATTTTGACGTCATCAATTATTACTTCCAGGAATTTGTTAATTGAGTAGGCCTGGTGAACTAAACTTTCTGAAATAACGCAGAATGTTTGATGCTTTAAATCATCTGATGCTTCCTTTTTATAGTAAAGTGCTGAAGTAAATAATGTGGCAGATGAATTGTTAAAGTAGAACCCTTGGGTTGAATTTTGACTTATGTATGCACAGTTTTCTGCAAAATCCATAATAAGTAATCCAGTGTCTTTGCTCAAAGTCTTTTTACAATTTTCAAAATAATCTTTTTGAGCCGAAAAGATAAAATGATGTTCAGTAAGAGCATAAATATCGTCAACTAATGAATCCGGGTTTTCCGGATAAGCAACAATTGTCAAAACACTTGGTAGACGGCTGGACGTACTTCTGAAAGCTCAGTTGATAGCTTCGGACTTCGATTATGATTATTTTGCAGCGTTCGAAGCCACAAAAAAATTCACTAGATGATTCGTATGCCTGTTGTGTAAAATGGCGAAAAGATGAAAAATGGGATGTTTCAGTGGGCTCCTAGTAGGATTTAAACGCTCCATATGCATGACCAAACCTATTAGGTATTGTTCAGGAACACTTAAGGAACATTCTCTGAAATTTTAAGCTCAATTGGAGTTGTTAGAAAAATTTCCCACGGGTTTGAATTTCGCTGAAAACGCCATTTTTCACTTTTTCGCCCACCTTTGATTAGCCATATCTTTGTCAATTTTGAATATTTTCAAGCGTATGACGGCTCATTTTTTTTGTCTTTTCAAGACAAAGAAAATGAGCCCTCACACGTTAAAAAATATTCAAAATTGATAAATCTACAGAGCTTGAAATATGAGTGAAAATCGAAAAAAGCATAGTATACGTGACTAGCCGTTCTGGAGCTGGCTAATTACATAGACTGATTTTACATGATACCGTTGGAAAGTACTTGAAAAGACAAAGAGAATGAGCCCCCGCACGTTGTTGTAGCTTCAAAATTGACGTTTATATGCCACTTCGAAAATATCCATTTTTCGCTATTTTTTTGCTCGATTTTTGGACTTTGAAAAATTCTAGGGACCCTAGATCTGGTGTAAAAAATCTGAAAAAATTCAGGGCGTCATATTTTCATATGTAGAGTATAAAAAAAATCGGCGTCAAAATTGGTGACCCCCGTGCGCACGGTTCTTTAAAAAAGTAATATTTTGACCCGTATATATACTTGGTGGTTCAATAAGCCGATCTCTTCGCTTTGTATCAGAAACTATCCATCTCATAACTTTGGGGAAAAAATGACTTGGTAAACATGGTCAGGAAAAATATTTTCTAACTTGACCTTTGGTGCTAAATAAGTAAACTAGAAAGAGGCCTAAATGCACAACAATTTGATTCAGTACATTTTCTTCTATTTCTTCAAATGAAGGCTGGGGAGAGTGGAAATGTTTTTATGGATAAATACCTATAACTTTGGTTTGGATCAACCGATTTTAACGAAATTAGTCTCATTCGAAAGAACGTAGATGAACCAATTACATCTACTATAAAACTATTGCATTTAATATTAATTATTGTCATAGAAGGCACTTTCAAATGAAAAAAGTGGGTCACTTTAGTGCTTCTTGACCATTTTTGACAATTCTTCAAAATTTAAGACCATTTTCCCAAATTTTTGACCATTTTTGACAATTATTGACCATTTTTGACCATATTTCAAAAACTTTTACAATTTTTTACAATTATCAACAATTTTTCAAAAGTTTGACTATTTTTGATCATTTTTGATAGTTTTTGACAATTATTGACCATTTTTGACAATTTTTGAAAATGTTTGGCCATTTTTCAAAATTTTTTTTAAATTCTTGACAATTGGCCATTTTTGGATTGACAATTTTAGACAATTTTTGACAATTGTTGACCATTTTTGACAGTTTTTGATAAAATTGTCAATTTTTAACAGTTTTTGACAATAATTGTCAATAATTGTCAATAATTGTCAAGTTTACTTGCAATGGTTCTTCTGTTATTACCTTATTATCTTTAGTTAAGACATTGCTATTAATTTTGTTTTTATTTTGTTTTACCTAATAAAATTATATCAAACATCAAAATATTTTTGATACTTGGAGGGTCATTCGTCAATCATGTTAAAATAATTGAATTTACTGTTTGGACCCTTACTTTGTGGAATCTACTCATATTAATGTTAAAATAATAATACCTGGGGTGCGCTATGACTCGATAGGTTAAATCATTGCTATCGTTAACGATTGGTTGCCTTCACAAAATTTTAGACATTAATAGAAGTTAACAAATATCTGAAACCGAATACAAACTTTACTGTATTTAACTAATTGGTGAACGTAACTTAAAAGAGCCCCAGAATTGGTGGAATTCGGCACGAATTAAACTATTTTATACGCTATCACTGGGATGGGGTGCAATTAATATTAAATTGGACGTCACCAGCTTTTAATCGAAACGAAAGCAATGAAAAACGAAATAAAATCAAACTACTTATCCCCGAACACGTTTATCCAATTTAATAATTATTGAATAATCAATACAAAGAATGAAAATAATAATTGACGTCAAAAAAATTAAAGTTCAATACTATTCAACGCTTTACAAAATTAGAAAAATTAATTTCCACAGAGCAGACCGTCCACTAAGAAGCCACAACTACTTCTCGGAAAATATGCCCCGACAGACATTTAATTACACTTCTAAAGTAAACGGGGTTGGTATATCTGTTAAGATAGAAACAACCATTCTGGTTTGCGATTAGAAGGAATAACATCACTTGTAGACCGGTTTCGGCGTATTTGCGCCTCATCAGTACAAGGTAGATGCTATTCGTCCAGAAGCTCTGAAAGCATAATCCTGGACTGGAGACTAGGTTGATACCACACCAATACATTGACCTCAGTAAAGGGAATGCTAAGAGTGCGATATCAGAATGGTTGGTTCTATCTTAACAAATATACCAACCTCGTTTACTTTAGAAGTGTAATTCAATGTCTGTCGGGGCATATAGCCCCAGAAGTAGTTGTTGCTTCGTAGTGGATGGTCTGTTGTTTGGAAATTTATTTTTCTAATTTTGTAAAGCGTTTAATAGTATTGAACTATTATTTGTTGACGTCTATAGATCACGCTTTACTAATATGACAATTATTTACAGGTAACTGTAATTAAGTAAATACCAACAAAACCGAGATGGTTTTTTGTCGATGTAGAATTTTGGTTTGTGATTCGATGTAGAGATGTCGCTGATATCGCACTCTTAGCATTTCCTTTACTGAGGTTGATGTATTGGTGTGGTATCAACGTAGTCTCTAGTCCAGGATTATGCTCTCAGAGCTTCTGGACGAATAGCATCTACCTTGTGCAGATGAGGCGCAAAAAGGCCGAAACCGGTCTACAAGTGATGTTATTCCTTCTAATCGCAAACCAGAATGGTTGGTTCTATCTTAACAGATATACCAACCCCGTTTACTTTAGAAGTGTAATTCAATGTCCGTCGGGGCATATAGCCCGAGAAGTAGTTGTTGCTTCTTAGTGGACGGTCTGCTCTTTGGAAATTAATTTCTCTAATTTTGTAAAGCGTTTAATAGTATTGAACTATTATTTTTTGACGTCTATAGATCACGCTTTACTAATATGACAATTATTTACAGGTATCTGTAATTAAGTAAAATGATAATTATTTATTGAAATTTAAAAATTCAACATAAATTGAATATTCTAAAAAAACCAAACGAGGAGAATACCAAGCTGTAATAATTAACACGCCAAATCCAAATCTTACACACGCTAAAGATAAGACGAAGGAACTTATCTTAAAGGGCTGGGGTTGTTTGCAGCTCTTAGCGCGATGGCGGCGATGACTCCAACAGGACTTCGTGCACGGGAACGAGACTGGAACGAGAACGAATGCCTTAAAGTTGATCTTGCCTAGACGTAAATTTGCCGGCTGCAGAGCAACCAGACGATATAAATTTGTTCACAAAACTATAGATTGAAAAATATATTAATTGTTGCCTTCTTAGTGGCAGTTAGAGGAAAGAAAGCGTTCCAATCCACAATTTGAAATTTCGAATATCTAAAGACAAAAATGAAAGGGGAATTTTATAGAAATTCATGTTTTATTTTGGAGTGGCTAATGCTTCAAGGAAACGGCATGTTTAGAAATGTATTAGAAATTTGGGAGGAAGTGAGTAATGAGCCACAATAGTTTTGAAACGAGAAACATAACAGGCTGAGCGGCATGTTACAACTTCTACAAATTCATGTACCAACAATCTTTTGGGGCACGTTGTATAAAACACTTAAACTCGAATCAATGACTACTGATGTTATTGATTAATAATAAATACATCAATCTTTCACAGTCTAAACATCAGTTATCATTAAACCGAGTTTAGGTGCTTCATACAACGCGCCATTATTTTACATTTTTTTATATATACAATAAACATGGTGAGCAAAATGTGTGTCGAATATGCAAAACTCTAAAATAATGCATCAAAAATTCCCACTTTCCATCTATGTCTATAACAAACTATTATACTATTATTATTTTAAATGGATGCAACAATACACATATATTTTCTAAAGATGCCACAAGATGCTTTATATGAAATTGAATATAGACATATACAAAGGAGGTTAAAGAGATATCATCTCTTTTATTTCTAAAAATACGTTAAAATGTGTATATTGAGGATGTCAAAAAGTCGAAATTTTTACTGGATGTCACAACATACATTGGTCGACTATATATATATATATCTACACAAATACTATAAACAGTTTCCATAAATTGCAATGCGGCAACGTCACTCGTGCTAACTCTCTATCCTTTCAATTTACTGCTTAAATTTTACTACTATACTCGAGTCCACTGCAAGATGTTTCTGTTCGATTTCCCGGCATCTGTATTGTTAATATTTTTTTAAACTTTTTATTCTAATATCTTGAGAATGAAACAGTAAATAATTGTTTCTTTATTTCTAAACCCAGAACAAATGAATCAATCAACAGTTAATTTTTGGAAAAGTTCTGACCACTTTTTCTCTGGAATTAAAAAACTGGATAATAGAACAAACTCTTCATTGCTCTCCATGTTAATATTGAACTTTAACTACAGAGACGGTCAGTCGACTTGAAAGTTTAATGGTAATTGTTTCATAATATCCTTAATGAGTATACGAAAATTTTAATT
This sequence comes from Lochmaea crataegi, assembly GCA_947563755.1. NCBI lineage: Eukaryota > Metazoa > Arthropoda > Insecta > Coleoptera > Chrysomelidae > Lochmaea > Lochmaea crataegi. Next base: position 28,477,639 of record OX387434.1, on the reverse strand, counting down.
TTTTTTACACCTGTTCCATGGCACGACAACTACCTTAACCTGGTCCAAACCATTGCTATCAATAAATAATTAAATTCCAACCTTCTTGCAATATTTAAACTATAAAATTTCAAAATAAATTTACAGATATGCTTACTTGACAATAATCTCCATGTTGGTTTCCTCCCACACTTGCTTTAAAGCCATGTGTACAACCCCATCATTTTGGATAGGGCTCAAAGAACAAGTTGAATATACAACAGTGCCTCCTTTTCTAACCAATTTCAGAGCTTGAAAAAGAAGTTGTCTTTGTAGTTCTGGTAACTGGAGTCTTTCTTTTATTCTTGAAGGTTTAAAAATATTATTGTCATTTTCATGGAGTGAATGTCTGTCTGTCGTACAAGGGACATCGACCTAAGGAATGTAAAATGAAAACAGAAATTTATATTTTCTCCAAAAACGAAAATGTCATCGCTTACCAATATTCTATCAAAATTATCTTCTTCTATCATTCTACCATCAATGTTAGTCAACCTAATTTTTTTAGTTCGAAGCCATTTTTCATCAAAATCAAATAAAAACTGCTTATAGACACTATCAATCCTATTAACTCTAGAATTTGAAACATCATTTGACATAATACTGGCAGGATACAGAGTTTGTAGAGCTAGTAAACTTTTACCACCAGGAGCAGCGCACATGTCCAAGATTTTGTTACCAGGTTTAATGTCTAATGCTAATACGGGTAGAACCGAGCCACCATCCATTAAATAATAGTTATATACATCTAAAATAATAGCAATATCTGAATTTATTAACAATAAACAACCATTGAGTTAGTATATAAAAGTAGACGCTTTGCCGTACACGAGTATACGTTAATAACGGGATCACTAGTCAGAGCTTATTCCAGAACCAAAATGGACATGATAAGGGATGGATTCAGTGAAAATGTAATATTAAAGATAGTATATCGACGAGCAAAGATCGCAGAGTGCAGTTAGTGAAAGTATAGTTGAGTCAACAAGTCAAATACAAAAAATGGCATTCAAATATCACTTAGATGAGTGTGACAAAGGATTATTACATAAAAGAAAAAAATCCCTACTTTATACCATATACACAATTTGTTCAAGATTATGGTTACATAGGATCTCATGGAAGTGATTTCCCTGGAGGAAAACGAAAAATAATTGAAATTTGCTTATGGAAAAGACCAAAATTCAGCACCTCAAGAGAAAGTTTTTTAAACATCGGAGATTATCACACACAAACAAAACAAATAATTCATATGGATGAAACATAAATCCGCTCATCGCATATCATGGCATAAACTCTCAATAAGTTGGAGTGATAATTATAATGAAGGCTATCATAAGCCTGTGTCGAAATGACAGAGATTAATTATAGTGGATGCAGGCAGTGAGAATGGTTTTGCTGGAAACACATATCTGAACATTAAATCAAATACAAAATCAGGTAATTATCATAGTGAAATGAACTACAAATTATAAAAAATGGTTTCAAGAAAAGCTAATATGGCTGAAAATGGTGCAACCACGCCACCCACCAAGCATTGAACTATTATTTTTTGACGTCTACTTAATTAGATATTAACTATTTACTGAATACTTAAGACATTAATTTCTATAATTTGTTGACATTGAATTTCCTATGTTTTAAGTTGATGCATCTCCAGGTATATTGCAATAAACTTAAAGCAGAGAAACTATGATGCTGAAAAGTTCACTTCTGCAGCCCTTACTGGCTATCTCCCTTCCGACTAATTTTTCTTTTTATCTAGTATGTAAGCTGTACTTGATACATTGAAAACAAACGTTCAAAGTCCGGTCCCAAATGTTTATACTAACCCAGGAAATTGTATTTCCTATTATTTCTTATTTTCTACGTTGCGCCCCCTATAGCAGCAATGATAGGAAACCAGCAAAAGAATGATGGGCCCAATACTGCTTTTGGTCATGTGATGTCGCCTACTTCATATACTAACTCAATGTAAATGATACACCTTGCAATGCATGGACTATTCAACAAACTAATCTTTATTTATTGTTACTAAGGTACCTGTTGTTGCCTTCTTGGGTGCTGGAAAATTATTTTTGTTTCCTTCTTCAAAACAGTATATATCTAAATGATCAGGAAAATGAAAATCAAAGTCTTTTTGTATGTTAACACCAAATTGTGTATTTTGATCATATAATTTGTAATGACTTGATTCCAGAAAAAAATCTTCCTTTCCTTTTATTTTGGTAGTGGGAATGAATTCATGTAAAATCTCAGTAGAAAGTGCATCTTGAACATTCACTAGTCGTCTTGTATCATATTCTGCCTTGGCAAGACTGCTTTTTAATGAGAGATCTTTGGCTTCTAACTTTTGTGGTTTGATCTCTAGTTCTTCATTTTCGACTTTCTGTTCTAATTCCTCGTCAGCTTGAAATACCTCTTCCAACATTTTATTACGTTTATTGCTTTCAATTTCTTCTTTGATATAACCTTTCTCCAAGTTGAATAACACACGCATATTCAAAGCTCCTTTGAGTTCCAAATCATATTTAGTGTCTTGAATATCACCATAATAATTAAGCACAGCTACATGCTTATTTTTACATAATAATGCTTTCCGAATTGTTAACCACTTTTTGCCAAATACTTGCTCATAAAAATCATCAAAATGGTCTAGAGCTTTATCTACGGGATGTACTTTCTTTCGAACAACAGACTACAAAATAAAAGTTTTTTTGTTGAGTTTGAAAAAATTATTATATTTAGAAAATATAATTACCTACCCAATGGTTTACTGGATGTCTATATCTAACAAATTTTTTCGTTTCTTGCCTTATATGTTTTAAAATACTGTAAGAATACATTTTTAAATTATTGTTGTTTTCACTTTAAATTATAGTTTCATAGAGAAATAAAATATTTTTTTTCTAAGACCTTGAGTTTCAGATTGAGCATAACCCAATATTTTCTTCATTTTTAGCAATTAAGCCATGGCTGTTCTTCTTTTTTAAAATCTTCCGAGGTGATAATTGACAGTGGAAATCAGCCCAGCCATGATAGTTAAGTGAAACTTTAAGTATGCATCCACATGGGTACGTGATCACGGATCCGTTGTAACCACGTGACTACTACCAACCAATCAGAATGCTGAATGGTTTTACGTACGTCCGTGAAGGTCATCACGGAGAGAAGTTGGTTAATTTCAACTTCAGTACGTGTTTTCTGTCCGTTTTGAGCTGTTTTGTTTACATTTTTTAAATTTATTTTGTCGGTTTTGTTTTTGGGGTTTGGAACTTTTTTAGTTTGTGTTTTTTTGCGATGTCTGCTGAACAAACGCAGTTCAAATGTGGATATTGTGGCTTTCTAATAAATAGACACTGCGAAAATTATCTGGACCACGAGTGTTTTCACCGTTTAATTTCGCAAAACCAAGGAAGGACTCTGGATCTGTGTGCCGATGAGCAAAACATTTTGACTTTGGGTGAGTAGACAAACTTATTTTTATCAATAATATTAATAGTTTTTGTTCTGTATCATTATGCAAGATGCAAGCATTTATGATATTAATTACTTTGTTTCAACACCACATTAGGCCCATTTATATTAGATTGGCAACTTGTGCCTATTTCTGCACCTTCAAATTATGTGATCCCAAAGTTTAGTCTCCCTATAGTTCTAATATAGATGGGTCTACCATGGTTTTGAAATTTTGCCATGTAAAATCCTGTAGTGGGCGTTAAAAAAAATGCACAGTTGTCTTCTATGGTATGTGAAATGTTGGCAGTCGTTAAGACACACTTAGTGGTAATTCCCACCCTTTTCATGTAACTTTTATTCATACAATAAATTTTATATTATTTTTTTTATATGTGGTATGTTAAGTACCATCATCGAATTCGAATATAAAGTTTTTAATTTATAGTCAAATAATACTTTTCTTATTAAATTTACTTGTACATAACCTATTCAAATTTGGAGGCTGTGTATCGATTTGACTAATAGTGTTGTGTTGTGGTAAAACATTCATTTATTTCTTTGTATTTCATATTTTAGCACTACCCTCGGGACTACCAAATAGTGAAAATGTTGCCGCCCCAGTTGCCAGTGCTAAACTAAATGAAGAGCTTCTAATTTCCCTAGTTTATGCCCGGAAGCCACTGTGGGACTTTAGAACCCCTCTACAGGCAAGGCAGGGAAATAAAGTCAAACAGTTGTGGGAAGATGTAGCAAATCTGTTGGGAGGTAATAGATAATTATAGACAACTTAGTAATATATTATTGGATGCATATTTTAAAATTTGAAAACTGTATTAAATGTAAGACCTAAACCTAATAAGATGTTTCTTGTTTTCAGGCCCATTTACAATAGATGTAGTAAAAAAAAGATGGAGGCAACTGAGGGATGACTTCATGAGGGCGAAGAAGAAGGTAACGGCCTATGTACCAAGTGGTGCTGGTGCTGCGGATGTACCTCCAAAGCCCACCTTTAAGTATTACAACTTAATGAAGTTTGTGGAGGAAACCGATGAAGAAACAATGTATGGATAGAATTTTCATAATTAATAATATTGGTATTTTATGATTTATTTTATTTAAGGTCTATTTCCAATGTAAGCTTGCCCTGCTCGTCTCCATCGTCAATGTCCCAATCCGCAGAAGTTCCTATGACATTAAATGAGTCAACTCCATTTACAAGCCCTTCACCTTCTACTTCGAGAAGTAAAAGAAAGAGTAAGATTATGAACCATACTTGAAATTAATTATGAATTGTTTTTCGTGACCTCAGTGTATAATCTTAACCAAAATATTAGCTGGATATAGGTCAAAAGAAAACTACTTTAGATGGTCAATTCGTATATTTTGTTGACATTTCGAGCTCTATGAGGACATCCTCAGGTTTTACATTTAATTTGTAGAATAATAAAAATGAATGAGGAGGCCACACTAAAAAATATAAACAATTATTATATATAGAAGTTGAAACTTGTCATAAAGTAAAATAACATAGATAAAATGGAAAAAATGATAAAGAGCTTAAATATCAAATCTTAACTGTCAATATAAAAAGTTAAAATTCGATTTTCCAAAAAATACAATTAATTCACTTTATCGTTAGCTGTTCCACCAAATTATGTTTTTTTTTACCACCCTATATAAACTGAAGTTATATATAATAATACTTGTTACAAAACTTTGAAATTCCATTTTAGGAGGATCTGTTTCTGGAGAACAGGACCAAGAAATCCAGAAGGAAATACTCAACGTATTAAGAGGCCCAGAAGTGAAACCAGATGGGGTTGATTGTTTTTTAGTTCTCATGGGAGAGGGGTTAAGGAGGTTACCCTTAAGAAGCAGAAACCGCCTTCAAATTAAATTTCTTCAAATGCTAGAAGAAGAGGAGTGCAATTTGGAGACAGATTAATTTTTAAAAAACTTGTTAAATGTTATACCTACAATACATATATACAATGCATCACAACCTATTTGGTTTTACTTAATTAAGGTTTTGATCAAATGCAAAATTTTGTTTTTTTTTTGGACCACCCTATTAAAAAATATATATGTAGGGTTGTGAGAAAATTTTTCTGACAATGTCACGTCACGGTCATAATGAAAATGACAGTCACGTCAGATATTTTTATGACACCATAGTCATTTATTTTTTATCAATTTTGATTAAAAAAAATATCTGACCGTCATTTAAATATATGACAGTAATAAACACTATAACTGACCGTCATTAAACTATATTACAGTCACAAAATATTCGGGAACATTCGCTTCAAACAAGATACAACACGCATAATTCAGAGCACGCGTTTAGAGTTGGAGTTGCATGATGGCTTTACTTATAATACTAATATAAATATAATATCCTACATTTAAGGTAAAGCAATTAAAATAATGATAAATGACTCGTCACGAGTCACGTAAATAAATGACCGTCATTTTACATCCCTATATATATAATTTATAAACATCTTGCTTACAACTAAAAGTCATTACTTTGCACTTTTTGCCACTGCCAGGGAACTGCTCCTATGTTTTCAAAATAGTCTGACAAACTGTCCCTTACATTAGCAGCATTTCTTGTGTAAACATTACTACCAGTTCGGCCTATATCAATTAGGCCTGTACTTGGTTCTAATGTGCTTAGATCTAATTGAGAATATTTACAATCCCTGATTGACAAAGAGGACTCTCTTTTAAGGATAAAATTATGCAAGCAAATTGTGGCTTGCACAATTTTTCTTGTGGTTGCTGTAGAAGCAATAATTGGTTTCGCAAAAATTCTCCAACGACCTCTCAAAACACCAAAAGCACATTCCACTATACGTCTGGCCCTACTTAACCGGTAGTTGAAAACCTTCTTCCTTCTATTTAGTATTCCACTTCGAGGATAGGGCCTCATCATATAATTGGTGAGAGCAAATGCTTCACCTCCAACTACAACATAGTGGAATATCAAATTTCTGTCCTTATCAAGAGGACATGCTCTTGGAACTTTCATTAATTGGTTCTCAAAGCCCATCCCAATAATGCTTCTGCGAAAAACACCACTGTCACTGTTCCTCCCTGGAGCTCCAATATCCACCAATGTAAATCGCATATTGGCATCCACAACAGCCATAAGAACAATACTATGGCTATTCTTATAATTGTAGTGGGAAGATCCACTATTGGGAGGTGCCTGTAACAATAAAATAAATTTTCAAGATATTTGTAATTTTGTGACATTCAAATTTGTAATCAATCGGGCACCATGATGAGTGCCTTCTGCACCTTGTGTGTGAATGTTACTTAAAACCGAACTATTGGCCAAACCAAACCCCCCTTTTTTTCCGTTTTATTTGGGTAAGCTTTCAAACAAATAAAAAAAGAGTGCAAAATTCTATGGGTTGTGAAGTTTACTATCACCTAATAATAATAATTTTATTGAGTTAACTTACTTGAATTACTACATGTTTTCCATCCACTGCCCCAATACAGTGAGGAAAGTCCCACTTTAACTCAAACTCCTTTGCAATGGATTTCCAGTCCTCCTCTGTGGGTTGTTTTAAAACTATGTTATTTAGGCACTCCCAGATAGCTTCACACGTCTCAGCTATAATATTAGATACTGTCTGTGGGGCAACCCTGAAGGCGTAGGACATAGAAATCATACTATCACCGGAAGCCAAGTACCTTAGTGTTAGAGCTAGCCTAATTTTAGCTTTAACTGTCCTCCTCCAACTCCACAAATAAGGAACTCCCACAGCCATGCAACAGTCTCTTTTCTTCACTGAACATCGGTCGGGTCCACATTCTCCTTACCACAACTCTTTTTTTACTTTTTTCTGCAGACAAAGCTGCCAAATAACATAAATAAACTTTTTTCATTTTCTCACGATAGCTTGATCGTTGCCACCCAGTTTTCGTTTTCAACGCCTTGGACATAGCTCCAAGGAGTAGAAGATAATTATTACTAGTCATTTTTCAAAAAAAAAAACTAGATTCTGACAGAAAATAAACAATTTACACAGAAATATTGATAAAATACAGCAAGAGACAAAAGTTCAAAACATTCAAAAAAAAATAGTCCACAAAACCAAACAAAAAATAAACAATTTACACAGAAATATTGATATAATACAGCAAGAAACAAAGGTTCAAAACATTCAAAAAAAATAGTCCACAAAACCAAACAACAATAAAAGGAAATGACAATTTGACAATATTGACAGTCACGGATGCGTAACAACGAATGCTCTATTTGGATGGCGTAAAATTCATGTATACGTTTAACGGTTACGGATGTCCGTGATCACGTACCCATGTGGATGCATACTAAGGTCTATTTATAAACTTGCAGTTGCCGTCGCCATTACCGCTCCCGTTACTGTTTGACGTTGCAGTTGCCGTTGATAGTGTCAATTTATAAACCTGACATTTGATGTTCGCCGCCGTTGTGTTGTGTCACAAAGCACAAATCGTCAGCTTTTAATAACATATTTAAGCCATATTTTTGCGATCTAGCGTCTTTAAGCGGATTAAAGCGTTTCATTTTCGCGAATAAGTAATGACGTCACGCTTGAAGCGGAAACTGGCGTGGTCGGGAGTGCGCCAGAAAACTTTGAAGCGGTTCAGCTGCTGTTTGTCATTCAATTGACAGCATTGACAGAATAAATTGATAGAGAGTGGACCAATGGAATTTCAATAGTTCATAAAAATGTTTCTTTAGACATTCGAAATAAAATATAAAAGTCATAATTTAGATAACGGCTTATCCATTCTTCCTCACAAATTGATCTGATGTGATAGTCTCTTGGAATTGAAGAAATTATTTGCAAACTTTTTATTCTTCTTGAGAGCTGATTTCTCATTACAAGGACCACCGAAAAAGCTGTATCCTCACTGAGCACCACCAAGTCTCTCCTCCTTTTCATTCTAAATTCTAAGATCACAAGTTTTAACAAAAGCAATATTATTATACCTATATTAATATTATGTTGCTTACTACAGTTTCAGAAATAAAAAAATAAACAAAGTAAAGTATGTATGTGTCGTGAGAGAAATGTCATTGTCATATGTCAGAATATCGCTAAATATTTCCATTTTTGCGAAGTTAAGCGTGACGACACCGTTATGAGGTCACGCTTAAGCTACACTGTTAATCCGCTTAAAGACGCTAGATCGCAAAAATATGGCTTTAATGTTATGTTAAACCCACTAAACCCGATTCCTGTCAAACGACCAGGCTTTTGATTGGTTAATATGCGAACGGCGAACTGCAAAACTTGAAATATATAGCCTCCATGACTTGAAACTTCGTTATATCTGAACATCATGGAACGTCACGCTCAACGGCGAACGGTAACAGCAACGGAGAATATAAATGGGCAAATGTGAAAGTAGCTTTTCAACTTTCAACGGGAACGGCAACTGCGAGCGGAAACGGAAACTACAAGTTTATAAATCGGCCGTTATGGCGAAAATTTTGAAGTAAAGTAAAATACCTAATCTAAAACGCCAAAAACGTCAGCTCTGGGTTACCTGAGCAAGTTAAAATACTGCGGGACACTAATTAAATTTGTGGAGCCCAGTCCAAAAGCAGTTGGTGGGGGACTACGGTCAAAGTTGTCAACCTAAAACTTTGAAAATTTTCTACCACTAAGGGAGGGGAATTTCAGAACGAATTTTTCAGGTTCGCGTTATTTATAAATATCCGGAAACTGCGCCTCGGATCTTCAAACCATGTAATTGGATCCAAATATCCAAAATTTATCTGGTTTCGATAGTGAAGAACTAAAATGTTGGCTTGACATCACCTATCAACGTTACAGGCAGATAATATTTTAATAAGCTCAGCGACTGTTACTTGTAAAAACTTGTATATTCCATATTCAGTACAGCGTGTCGAGACTTGCAAAGCGCCGGCAACGCTTGTTCAGACGTGCAAAGGGACGAAATACTACTGGTGTATGTGCTTGCAATCTTGCATGAACTCTGTTTAATTCTTCACCAATATAAATACCAATGCCAAGGATAAACGTTACTCATTTATTTCCAGAACTTCGAAAAGTAAAGTAAAGTGAATCGATGTTAGTGTTTGACAGTGTCGGAAAAAGTAAGTACTTACCTGCCTATTTGTTATACATACTTTTATTTTATGGAAGTAAAACTTCTTTACGCACGCTTGACTTGGGGAGTGAGCTGGTGAATGCGCGACAAGAGCGTTACCAAAAGTGTGATAGGGCGAGGCGAACGAAAGTTGAGAAGGAGATATGAGTTAGTGAAGATAGAAAGAGAGAGTTACGTTTCGTATATTACTGTAGGGACAAGAGAGAGCAGTGCGCGCGCACATTTTCTTTCTCTCTTCCTCTCATAGCCAGTGCATGATATATACAGTAGAACAAATTGACCTTTACCCTGACGTCATACCTACAAACCTCGCTAAATGAATCAATGAGTCAAAAATGGCTACTGTTACTTTGTCGTGTGCGTTGTATTTTCACTGTTTGTTTATCTTGTCAGGAGAAAAAGATGAGGCATACAAAAAGTTTGTGTTTACTATTGTTCATTGTTAGTGACGTCAGGGTAAAGGTCAATTTGTTCTACTTGTACGCTGTGTTCATTTGAAAAGGACCCACACCCTTAATATTTCAGGAAGGCGACATATTATCAAGACATGCCGAAACCCGTCAACTTTTAACTTGAGGGGGACACTTTTTGGCGTTAATGTCATAAACGTCAGATTCGCCCCTCCCTTCTGGAGAAACCCCTTGAATGTTTTGAAATGGCATTAGGTATCAAGTCATACCTCATTGAAAAGGTCTGGTGAAGCTCTATCCAATCATTTTGTTTTGCCTTTGATACCAGCCTTCCATTGTTATTTAATCGTTGTTTAAAAATGGCTCTCTTTCAACTTTTATTGCCTGAATATTAACGGTGGTCACTTTGAACAACTGATTAAATAACAGTTGTCTTTTTACTATTTGTAAATTTTTTATTCTTTAAAGAGTCTTTCGGTCATAACCTAATATGAGGGCATAGAAAAAGTTGAAAGAGAGCCAATTTTAAATAACGATTAAAAAACAAATTAATTACAAAAAAATAGGTATAGGTACAAAAGGTGAGAATAATTCCTAAAAGAAATCTCTTTCAACCCTCCATTTTTAATGTTTGCGTCTAGTAGACCTACGTATTAAAAATTAAATACTGATCGAGCAGAGCCATTATTAGATACTTCCATAAAAGAACAGAAAGCCAAGAAAGGTTGGATTTTTTGTTCCTACTTTATTAGTAATTTTTTTATTACCCGACGGTGTGGTGGTTCACTAATAATTAAATATATTTTCATACTTTATACGTGTCTTTACATACTCGTAACGTAGATCAAAGTAATAAATAAATAATTAAAATCTCGGAGTTTCGATATCAAAATATTATTTAATAGTTATTTGTGTATTTAGAGCATAAGTAACACAGATTGCCGCTTGAGAAATGATGTTGCCGCGCGACGCGGAGCGGAGCGCGGTGATCTTTCGAAAGCGGCAATTTTACTTTACGCTCGAAAAACACACATAATTTTTTCTACAGTCGCCCTTTTAATAATTAAAACAGTTTTTTGTATTATCTTAGGGTATAATAGGAGTGCTAGAATAATCGTCATTTTCGCTATTCATCATGATTAACCTTAAAAAGATCTACTGACTAGGAATGTTATTATTTTCTTATAATCGATTTTTAGTTATCGATTTTTATAGTAATATTAATCGATTTTTAGTAAATCGATTTTATAAATTACGTGTTTAAATCGATTTACGGAAACGGCTCGTATTACTTATTGACTATTTTTCAAAATGTTGACAACTTTTGACGATTATTGACCATTTCTCAAAATTTTGACAATTATTGACCATATTTCAAAATTTTAACGATTATTGACCATTTTTCAAAATTTTAACACAATTATTGACCATATTTTTTACAATTATTGACCATATTTTTCAAAATTTTAACAATTATTGACCATTTTTGACAATTATTAACCAATTTGACTGTTTTTCAAAATTAGTGACCATTTTTCAAAATGATGACAATTTTTAACCATTTTTGACAGTTTTTGACCATAATTGTCCATTTTTAACGGTTTTTAACAATAATTGACAATTTTTAACCATTTTTGAAACATAGTTTTTGTCATTTTCACTATATTTGACAATTTTTCAAAATTATTGACCATTTTTGATAATTATTGACAACTGTCGACAATTATGGACCGTTTTTCCAAATTTCTGACCATTTTTGACATTTATTGACCATTTTTGACCATATTTCAAAATTTTTTCCAAAAACTTTAACAATTTTTGACAATTATCAACTATTTTTCAAAATTTTGACAATTTTTAACAATAATTGTCCATTTTTGACAGTTTTAGATGATTTTTGACCATTTTTGATAGTTTTTGACAACTATTGGCCATTTTTGACAATTTTTCAAAATTTTTGATCATAGTTTTTGACAATTATCGACCATTTTTCAAAATTTTTGTCAATTATTGACCAATTTCTACAATAATTGTCCATTTTTGACAGTTTTTCACCATTTTTGATAGTTTTTGACAATTATTGACCATTTTTGACAATTATTGACCATTTATGACAATTTTTGAAAATTCTTGACCATTTTTCAAAAATGTTTTAAAATTTTTGACAATTATCTACCATTTTTCAAAAATGTTTTAAAATTTTTGACAATTATCTACCATTTTTAACAGTCATTGACAATAATTGACAATTATTGACCATATTTCAAAATTTTTAACAATTTTCATATAATTTTATTTGATTTTTAATCTGATAAATTGTTAATGAATGAATCTCTTAGGTTTATTATCGGAATATGAAAAGCATGTACTTTTTAAAATAATACAAATAGGTGGATTTTTACGCATAAATAGATTTATTTTTAATTAAAATCGAATTTTGACAAATCGATTAATTTTGAATAAAGAAAAATCGATTTTTATTTAATCGATTCTTTTCCATTAATCTCACATCCCTACTACTGACTTGTTCAGACTTGTCAGAATTCGAATCAGAATATCAGTCAATAGTCGAAGTGAGAGGGAAGAACACTCGCACGCGCTTGCCAATAGGAAGTCAGGTCAGAAGTCAGAAGGGCGGTTCCATAAATATTCACCAATTGAGTTAATTCGGAGGGCGTGGTTTGATTAAATAAGCGAGCGAAAAAGATTCCTTTTTTGCGCTAGAGCGTAAAGTAACAATCCTCGGCATTTGTCGACTTTACGATTTCATTTGAATATAGTAATTAGTCATTTGACTGGCGACTGCAGAAAAAAGTATTTTCTATCGAATTTACAGAAATTTATTAAAATATGAGTAATGAAAAAATGTTTACATTACATTAAAATCGGTTCAGCCGTTTACATAAAAAGGGGTCATCCATAAATTACGTCACATCTTAAAGGAAGGGTATCACCGGAATGTGACATTGTACGACAAGGGGCAGCAAAAGCTTTATGACGTCACATGTTTAAATTTAAGTATTGTATCTCTAATAACATAATTAGTCGTTTATTTTGTTTCCTAACTAGTCATTTGTTTTCTCTGTTATCTAAAATATTCGACTTTATGTTGATTTTATTAAAGATTATTTAATAAAAATAAGAAAAAGATGAAATTATCTTTTTTCTGTCAATTATTTTTAAATACATGCATAAAAGTGAAAAATGCGTGACGTTAATGTTTAATTTTAATTATATTACGACTGTTATAACAATAATAATTAATAGTGTAATAATTATATATTGGAATAAATACAACACAAGAAAATATACTTTTTTATTTTTATTTTTTGCCACTTGAATGGGAAGTTTTTTGAATAAAATAAGTGAGAATTGATTGGTTTCTTGTGCTGTGAGTCGATTTCAAAAAAGTAAAATTGGATGGAATCACTTTTTTGATTGGCCAACTTTACTTTTTTGATATCCACTCACAGCACAATCAATTAACCTTATTAACCAATCAATTATCACCTTTTTCTTTGGAAAACTGTTAATTCGTGGTTGGAACTCAGCCGCAAGGTAATAAATTTCAAGTTTTGGGAATATCGTAGAAATGTAGCTGCAGGGGATGTCCACCGGAACCAGCGAATTTTAGAAAGTGGTCTATGAGGAAAAAAAGAGTTTGGGAACCATTGGTATAGACCATGCAGAGCTTTTTATGAATAACTTTGCACACCCTCTCCCATTATTGAGTATAGATTACTTCGACAGCCAACGTGTGTCAAATTCCACTTCCTAAACGTACACACGAGCGTTTTGGGCGTAACGAAACGTTGCAATGTAACATGTGATCGTGCTCGTTGCACTGTTTGTATGTTCAACAAAAAACCGACAACCCAGTGGTGTGGCCACGTCGCCAACCGAGCACGACTGAATGATACAGTATTGGCGTACACATTTGTGCATTAGTTACATTACAACGTTCGTGTTTTCAAAAGAAACAAAATACCTGATACTTTCTTCGATGAGAAACGTGAAGGAAAGTACAAAAAAAGGAATAAATGCCTTCAACGCATGTAAGAAAATGTCGCATGGTGGGAGACCATGACAAAAGGAACAAACCTAAAGAACCTTACTGAAGTTGAAAGGATCGATTCCCTAGGAATCACAGGAGCAAGAAAAAATACCGCACAAGCTGCGCTGGAGTCACTACTATACCTACAACTACTCAGCCTTGTCGTAAAGAGCATGGCAACAAAAGGAGTTCTAAGTCTAATCGAATCCGCTACGAAAAGCTACGGACATGCGAAGATATTGATAGAGGTAGAGAATAATTGGTAAGTTCAAAGTCAGAGTGCTGGTACATCAAAGATCAAAGAGACTATTTGATCGCCAGGAGTGGCAATCTGGCAATCTATAATATTGTAACGATAGAGAATCTCTTCTTTTCGCTAATTGTAGGTACTCCGTTCGGTTGTTTTCGCAACTAGCCCGAAGGAACGAGAGAACGGAGAAGGTCTAACCAACGAATATAGACACTTATAGAAGAGTAGGCCAATGTGTAAGACCGAGAGTTTGTTAGTCAGCGACGGTGGCGCCATGCGATGGCTGCCTAACAGAAGTAAAGGATCTGTTTTAGTCAACCCCTCAACTGACTCCCCATAAGACCTACGCTTCTATAAGCGTCTATATTCGTTGGTCTTACTATCGTAGAGATTTATTTATTTATCCTAGTTTCTCTCGCAGAAATACGTATTATTAATTTCTGTTGCAGGCATTGAATGAATGTAACATTTTTGAATTATGGAGTTTTAGGTTATGTTACTAAGCCATTTGTGTGACATTTCAGTCTTTGGAAATAAAACGAAAGCAAATAATATAAAATTGTTTGTATGGTTTTATAAATAATTTAGAAAAAAAGAGACAATTTGAAAAGATAAGGAAAACATGTACAGGTTAAATTAATCACTACTGCCCCACAAAAAAATAAAAAATAGCCAACATTCAAAACGCTTCTAATAAGAACTAGAATTTTTGTCATCAGTTCAAAAATTGTAATGATAAAATATCCATATCCTTATGTTTATGTTTAACATTATGATTTATTAAGAAATTCCAGATAATATTTTTTAGATCCTTTTTCTACTACCTTGTCGACCAAAATAATATCTCTGAATACCCTTTTCTACGTTCTTCCGTCCTAAAAAATTTTTCGAAACAATAAAATTCATAACATTTACTATAACTCTCTTACATTTTGCACACGTCCTGACTCTATTTTTCAAATACAAATTCTTTATGTAATTAAAAACATAGTTTAGATTTTTCTTATCACTTGACTTTTTTACTAATTCAATAGGGTAATAAAAATGAGTTGGCGTCCAAATTTTCTTTACCGTTTCGTATCTTCATCCGACGACGATAGCTGCAGACAATATCCTAATTTAGGTTGAAAATCCAGGCCCTGGGATACCTGTAAAGGGGATCGACGTATCTTTTCTACCGACATCCGACGCAACGACGGACAATCGACTTGATCCTGCTTCAAGTTACCTATTCGACGGATACCGGAATTTCGTGGCGTTCCTAGTCGATACAAAAGTTGATGTTTTTATAATTTGTATATCTATACGAATTAATGACACGAGGATTGCCGAACCATTTCCGTCAAAGAAGAGAGAGTAACGAACATAGAGATGAAGATAATTGCGCTTTCGTTGAGAATGTAAATTACAGAGTGCCACTCCACGAGTAACTTTGGGAAGACCAACTTCCCAATTCGAGAAGACCGAGACAAGTTTTCAATATCGAAGGAAGACGAAATCTCAGTATTTACAAATGACTGTCACGAATACTGGCGTAGGAACGGGAATATACTCCGAAAAATTCAACATCCAGAAATCATATATGGACTTATGAACGAATGCGATCTTACAAGCAGAAATTCTTGCAAAAATAAAAGCTTCAAAACGAATAGAGATTAGCGGAACTACATCTAAAGTTACCATAGGTTGTACTAAAAACTTCAATAGATAGAAACACGATCAAAGGCAGCAAAGAACTATTGTGAAGCGTTTAAGGGGTGAACAAATTGCGACTTTAGTCTCAAATTTATTTGAGATATTCCGATAGATTGCTTTGTGTCTGTATTCTGTCTCTATCTTTTATCACTGATCTTATGCTTATTTCTGCTATGCAAACAACGTGTGAGTCGTATGATATGATATGTGATGTTTTGGAAACATTTTCATCATTTTATAATTATTATAAGCAAGATTTATAATATCCCCCCTTACTATTTTTCGATAAAATTTATTACAAGTTGAGCAAGTCGTCGGTTCACCTTTTGGTCTTAATTTGTTGCTACATCGGTCGGCAGTATCGCGAACGCCCGACTACAACCAGGATCTTAATAGATACCTTCAGTCATTAGAAGTCGCACACGAAACACACTAGATGACATTAACGCCCCTCAACACTTGTATCCCCCCGACCCTTACAGCCTGTTTTCAAAAACTTGATCGCGCCCTAACGGAAACATCTAAAATTTCGACAAGTAGACAACGAAAATATTTAAGTTTGATTTCAATGTAATTTTCCGGGGTAAAGATACTTGAAAATTTACAGAATTTTGTCTTGCCATACACATTTTTTTGATATAATATATTCCGATAGATGGCGTTTGGCATACAATTTTTTTAGGAAGATGAGAGAAAGCTTTCTCTAACCATCTTTATATCTGTATCTCCCTCTAGCGGCGGAGTAGAAAACTTGAAAATAGTTTCCAGCAGTTTCTCGTATGCAATACAGATTTTTTTTCTCCAAGCTGTATGATAAATAATTTCTGAAATAAAGCTAGTTAACTCTCTTAATCAAACATCCAGTACATTCTTCTTGCTCCACTAGTTTGAGCTTTTTGAGGCGCCCCTCCGGGCGACAGTGTCCAGTTAGGACACCTGTCAAAACTCTTGGTGCAGTGTTACTCTGGCTTAGGCATTCATTTGTTCTCACCTGGTTGTAGCCTCCCAGGAGTATCTTTGATTGTCTTAGCCCCACTAGATCTTCCCAATATAGTCAGCCCCTTTCTTTGTTATTCCATAATAGACAAGGGAAAAACAAATGTACTGTGGAGAAATAGTAACCTGTACTAAACTGCGTACAGTCCGGAAATTACAAATTATGTATTCTGCAAAGGATGAGAAAAAAAGGAAGCAATGAACAGCTAATTTGTTACTGTCAGGTACTATATGACATCCGTTTAATAATTTTGAGACAAGATTTTATAGAAGGACTTAAAGAAGTACCTAGCACACTTAATGAAGCTATAAGGATAGGTTTATTGATTCAGAGCAATCTCAGGGTATCACAATGGGGTGTATTCACCTTTAGGTTGAACCTCCATAGGTTGGTAGTAGATTAAATGTTAAGGATTAAATAAATTCAAAGTCATTGAAGTGAAATAGTTATTCTATTGTAAATATATACTTAACGGTATTATATACAATTAAACAAAAAAAATATCGCAAGGACACGGAACAATTACGAGGGATATTTGATTTTTTTTTAAATGATATACAAAATAAGATTCACATAACCAAAATAATATATACAAGGCATTTTCCTCTTAAAAATTTTATCATTATTACTGGATTTCGATAATAGGTAAATATTTGACGTTATGATGAACTATATAA
Source organism: Lochmaea crataegi (assembly GCA_947563755.1). NCBI lineage: Eukaryota > Metazoa > Arthropoda > Insecta > Coleoptera > Chrysomelidae > Lochmaea > Lochmaea crataegi. Next base: position 28,459,935 of record OX387434.1, on the reverse strand, counting down.
AGGTTTTTTCGTACACTGAGATAGTATATAAATGAAATAATCACAGAATTGTAACATTTTTTTTCGTCAACGGTTAGCGTTTTAATAAAGACAACTATTTGAATATTAAACATCCCTTTGGAAAACACTTGATTCTAGCAGTGAAAGAAAAGTATTTTCTGTAAGAAACCACGGTGGGAAGGACTGATCACATAAAAAAATTAAAAAAAATGTACAAATATTGACACAAAAATAAAAGCTCTAATAAATAGTTCACTAAATATCATCCTCGAGTGACTTCTCCACTTAACACAGTGCTTTAAAGAATACACACTTGCAGAATGACATCTTCTTACACTGTTGACATAATCGTTTCAAAATATGCCTTTTTAGTAAATTCAAAGTTCTTTCATAGGGTATGAACAAAAATTGTTAGGCCAATTAGTTACAACACAGCCTTTATAATTGTTAAATATAATTGCATAAAAATAATGATAGTAAAAAAACAATCACAGAGGCGATATAGTACTACTAAAGAGAGAGAGAGAGAAAAAGAGAGGAAATGAGCATTAGTAGATGAAATAAATAAATATTACTAGGATGTTCAATGAGAAATTCATAAATACAAAAGAAATATTGAACAAAATAGAAGAATAAAAGTATTTCAAGTTCATTTAATAGCTAGAACAGAAAAGTAAGATACAAGCAGAGGACATGAAAAAGTAGCTTGGGAAAAGTAAGAAACTAAAAAAAAAAGTTGTGGAAATATAGGACGAGACCCATAAATGCATCAAACACTAGAATTCAAAAAGAAGGGATAAATTGCTCAGTGAGGACATTTAAACTGAATAAGAGACATGTAAAAAGGCAAAAATTATGAAAAATCAAAAACCAGATTGAATACGTGAGAAGACAACTTCTTCTACCTGGTCCTGGTCATTTTTATGAACATTTCCCTGTCCATATTCAGTCTTTACATGAGCAATAAAAATAAAGCGATTATTTTTTAATTAAGCATCCTTTTTTACAGAACATACACGATAACTGCCACCAATTTGCTATAAAAGAAATTTCAGAGTATTGTCCGTTTTATCAATTGCTAAACAAACTTAAAAATTGCGAAATAAAACGATTGGAAAATTTCAAACTTCTAAAAATTATAATATGTACATATTTAAAGAAAGAAAAAAAAATAGTAAGAAGATGCAAGTTCTGATTCTTAAATTTCTAGTTGCGACAACTTGTATAACTGTAGTAAGAAGCGTTTTTTTAGAGAGCGTTTCGATGAGGCACCCAAGTTTTTTCCGTGTGATCGAAACGATGCGCCAACCATTGTTGTTCCAACAGTTTGTATCGAGCCGTACTTAAGTATAACGGTTTTCCTCGCCTGAAACAGAAACATTAATTATTTTTCTAAAAATAACAATACATTACTAGCAAAAAAGTTATAAATGAAACTAACTGTTTCTAATTAATTCCACTATTTAATTACAAAATTTATGAAAATTATTAATAACATTAATATGAGTAGATTCCACAAAGTAAGGATCCAAACAGTAAATTCAATCAAAAAGTCATCCAAATCAGAAATATAACATATAAAAGTAGATTCTTAGAAAGGACCATAGATTTTCTTATACCTGGGGTATTACAAAATTATGAGCTTCTGTAGTTAATGTCGATTTTTAACTTCGACTTTCTATCTGCTCTTGTACAGATTGTTGAAACTATAGCTAAAACTTTAGGTTGTCATATCTCCATTATACCTCGTGCTCATTGGTATAATGCCTGCGAGCTGTGATATGCTACTGACCCTAGTAATCTAAAGTGATGCGCTGCAGGCTGTACGGGCTCTACGACGGTGTTTCCCCAGTGGTCACCCATCCAAGTACTAACCGTGCTCGACCTTGCTTGGTTGTCATTATCGCTTCAGAAGCGTTCCACTACAAAGCTGGGCCGACGCCCTATTTATTTCTTAAGATTTACGAAGTATTTCGAATATAAAATGACCTCAGAAAATTTGAAGCCATTCCGGTTTTTGAAATATACGAGTTTGAAATCCCAACAAATACTCCCGGTGGATGACACAGAGGTGACGTCAGAGTCTCCGACGACCTGTCCGCTGGCAAGTCTGTTGTATAGCGGCACGTGTTTTTCAGCAGCGTAGACTGTTTTTATATTTTGGTACAGTAGGGAAGCTTCTGTTTTCATTTCAATTTATAATGTGCGAACAAGGCTATATAAAAGCGGATTCGTCTAATCTACCACTGGTAGATTTAATTATGGTCATGGATTTTTTTTAAAACGAACCACCAGTTTGTAGGCGCTGAAATGAGATGTGTAAAAATGCAATGGTAAGTTGTAACTATTTAAAATTGTTAACTATATATTTTTAATGTTATTAAAATATAAATGCTAGATTTATACAGCGTGTTTCCTAGTGCTCTGTCTAGAAATATTCGTTATAAAAGGCTTCTATTACCTAGAATTTAATTTAGAAAAAACCTAAATTAATTTTATAAACAGACAAAATTGCGTTATGAATGTGTTAAAAAATATATGAATAGGGTACCTACATATTTTGTTTTATTTTTATTTTAGGTCTTCTTGAGAAAGCTATGGAGATAATGCAGTGGCTTACATTCAACTTAAAAGAGAATGTGGTAAATGTTTGCTCTTAGCTAAATTTACTCCCGAGCATAGAATTAATGCTACCTATTACAGCTTGCGAGATGTTTTGGATGTCCTGCATCAGAAGGTGGATGTAAGCATGCCGTTTCTTTTTTTAATGTGGTTACACCGAATAAGTGAGGAGCCGTCCCCTACAGAGACCGCCTGTTATTGGAAAAAATATGTACTGTCCGGAGCAACATCTACAAAAAAATTTGTTTCTATTGTTGATTTAGGAAAGAAACGGGAACATAAAGTTACTGATAATAAAGACTTTTTAAAACAATATGTCGAAGAAGCAAGAAATAGAAAGATTACAAAAAGTACAATGCGCTATTTTCAGCCCAGCCATGTCGACCACGTTTATCTTTTTTGGTTAAAAAATCAATATATCCAGCAAGTTGGTCCTGATATGTTTAATTTTGAAAAGTTTCAAAGATTTTGTTTTAAAGATATGAAAATGTACCTTATTGAGGAAGTAGAAGTAAATACAAGGCAGCAAAGTGAGAGTTCTTTATGAAGTGAGATGCATATTTGTTTGACTTTGGTCCAAGAAATATATCGCGTTTCATTGCTTTTTGCCACTGAGTTCTCAATTTAAGATTCTTCGGTAAAGTAATAAATAGTTTATCTGGACATATTTTATTGATGTACTCGAACACTTTGGCACAATACAATATTTAAAAAATGCTCGATTCTTCTTCTCCAGCATCAACATTGTCATTATAAAATTCTTCCATATTCATAATAATAAACAAAAATATTCTAGAAACACTCCGCGGTGCTACGACGGCTTACCTATTTCTATTAGAAAATGATTCAAGTGTTCGCATTTCACAACTGCATGTCGGAGACTCTGACGGCACGCAGGCTCTCGGACATAGCGCGCGGCAAGTGATGTTTAATAAGTGTTTTGAGGACCTAAATAGTTTCAGAAAATTCTAAAGAACCCCGCACAAACCTTATGGAAAAGTGGTCCCGGTTAAATTGGCCCAAACTTTGGGAATGAACAGATCTTGATGAGTAGAAAAAAAGTCTCCACGGCACCAAATTCCGGGGATGCCGCGTTTTCGAGATATCCGCGTCTGAAAAGTGAAAATTGAGCTCCGAGATATAGGTTATCTCTGTAGGTTATTACAGTAAACCTTGGTATGGCGACCCGGTAACGTTAAAGTTCGGTGTAGAATATTGGTGGAAATGTCTACGAAAGCACGGAAGACAATATAAGACAAACTCTCGCCCAGGTGCGCCCAAATTGATGGGAAATAGGGTGGAATTCACATCGCCCACTAAGGAAAAAAGGTCTGTTCGCATCCATAGAATGAATGAACTACTGATCTGATGACTTTCCATGCGTGCAAGGTGATCTCCGAAATATTTGGAATCACGCGACTTGACAGGGGTGCCAAAAAATGGGCGTGGGCCCCAGCAAATAAGGCCTACACTAACTCTAGTTTATGTGGACATTACCAATTGTCATGGATTTTCTGAGGCACAGATTTGATTGCGTTGACCGAGCGCATCTTTGGAGTCCATGAGGAGTGTGCAAAGAAGGGGTTTCTGGGGCGCATGTGCGACTTTCTCTCTGCCTTGAAGTTTTTGAACGGAAGGACTGGGGCAAACACTCTATAACGTGCAAGTGAACCAAAAGAAGGCGTGATTATTGCAGGTCTAAAGGAAGAAACTTGAACCCATCAACAAAGTATTTATTATGACAATTAAATTAAAAATAAATTGATTAACATTCTCAAAGACCCTACTCTTCTTCTAACCGCTGGATTTCTTGCACGTGTCTTTGTCGTGGTCTGTGTGCTGCATCAACAACATTATCAAGTAAAGCCGTAGTCGGGTATCTGGTATGAGGTTGGTGCCGTACATGTCCCAGAAACCATAACACACTCGCAACATGCGCACAGCTCCCCAATGTTCTCGCTCCACTTTTACAGGTACAATAATATCCAAAAATGAGCGGTTCATGCTCCGCTGCCCTTTCATCTGGATCATCGTCTGCCCTAAATGCAATAAACAACTGGTATTTTGCTGCATTCCGAAAACGAGAGTAAAGACGAACTCGCATCAGTCCAGGTTCATCAAAGCGTTCATCAAATTCGAAAGTTTCAGTTCCTTCTCTCTGTAGCTTGTCCTGAATATAAGATGGAGATAAATTGATTTGGTAGATCCCCATGGTAATCTCTTTAAGGTAATCAATATCTAATCTAGGAAAATTGGGCGCATGATTTTCATTCAAGCGAACCCATCCTCCATTGCGGCGCTCCAAATGATCATTTTCGACCCTAGTTTGAACAACGTTTGGCTCTCGCGCTCTGCGTAGCATTGTTTCAGCCAACTCCCCATCTGCCTCCTGCATTTGTATTCGGTCCTTATATCTGTTAATGATGGCGCCCGCAATCCGGTAAAAATCTCCTAAATGGGATGCGTGATCCATCGGAATGATGTCGTTGAAAAACTTGAACATGGACTTAATATGCCCATTGCGGGCCTCCACTAGCCATCTTGTCTTAGTAATAAGTCGGCAGCCATTAGCTTCTTCTGTGTCTAGTTGCCGTTGTCCCCGTGGAAGGAGTGCAGGCATTTTACAACGAATGCCCAAATTCTCGAGGTACGGGAGGACGTCTCTATAGCCACGATCGAAAATGAAAATATCACCGTTTTCAAACCACTCTCGGATACCATTAATATTGTTTTCATACTCATTTTGTAAAATCGCTGCGTCGTTGTTCGCGGAATCAGAAAAGTAGGGACCCTGTATATCTAAGATATACCCATCTGGCGCCACTATAAGAGCGGGTTTCACTAAATGTCTTCCTTTATGGAGAGAGTAAGACTGTCTCAGAGCACGAAAATTACTACTTTTGGGGATATATGAATATGTTGCATCGAGATATGCAATGGCAACTGGCAATTCTGGGTTTTGATTGTACAATCGATTCGCGAATTCCGTCACGTGCTGTTCAATGTATTGCTGTCTATTAATAGCATTTAGGCCTATGTTTTCTGGCACAAATTGGACCATCAAGCATCTTCGAACTGTGGAAATCGCTAGAGAAACAGCTTGTCGACTCGAGTATTTAAAAATCAGTTTCAGGAATTCATCGGACAGACCCTGTCGAAGCTTGCACAAGAACGTCAATAAGTCTTTTCTATGTACCCGTCGACCGTGATTCTCATTTTCGTTATTACCTTCACAATATCTGTACATATCATCAAATTGAGCTTTACTTATGGAGGTTACACATCGAAATTCATCATCTGTGAAGGAATTCTCGTCGTTGAAGTTTGGCTCATCTGGTCTTGCCTCACGGCGCATTACTTGCAACAGGTTGTTCAGTTCTGGGCCAGGCAAACGGTATGGTCTATTCACAAATTCCAAACCGTCAAGAAGTAATCTTTGAACGAACCCGTTTTGATCCAAATGATGAGGACATGATCGAACAGACGGAGGAGCATAGATATTCTGCAGAATGAATATTTTGACTCGACAGTTGCGTGATAAACGACTTGTATTCCTTTGCTCTCCGCAAAACAGGCAATATCGGTTCCGCGTCTGCTTCAACACATTCAATCTTATGCAGGTGGGGTCCGCTTCTAGATCTCGAAGTTCCCTATTTATGCTTTGGTTGCAGTTAAAACAAATACAGCATTTGCATCTATTTCGAGGCCAGGATGATTGAGATCATTGCGCCGGGTAACCGCAATTTCACGTTTTTGAGCGTGGGCTTCTCCATAGATAAGTACCATCACACGTGGCTGGAAACGGGCGTTACACACATAGCAATTTAGTCTGTTGCGAGCTGCCATACTTCCTAGGATTCATGAACGACCCAATAAGAAGGTTATTTAAGACTTGGACTTCAATATTGGATGCGAAAAATACTTACTTCAGGGGATCGAACGTCAATTATCTATAATGAGTAAGGAACAGATCAATCACAAAGTTGATAAATTGACAAGGTGTCACAAAGCGTCACAGGAAATTGAACTTGAACTTGCAAAAATCTTCCTAATATAAACAAAGCGATTCTGTCTGATGTAAACAAAGATTTGATTGCAAAGGACGAACACAGAGGGCCTGTTATCGCTTTGTTTCCAGATATTGGGAGAACCAAGTGAATGTGGACGCCCTTGGAGGGAGACTTTGTTTATATTGTCTTCGCAGTCTGGTGGAATTTTTCGCGCATATTTTGTACAAAAATCAACCTCATCTGGCTAACAATACTCAAGTTTTCAGTAGAAGCGCACTAAGTGCGCACATAAAACAGAGTTGGTGTAGGTCTCATTTACTGGGGCCCGGCACCCATTTTTTGGCAACCTTAAAAAATCGTGTAAATCTAAATGTTTCAGAGAGCACCTTGCATGCATGGAAAATGATAAAATCAGGAGTTCATTCGTTCCATTGATGCAAACAGACCTTTTTTCCTTAGTGCGTGATGTGAATTCCACCCTATTTCCCATCAATTTGGGCGCACCTGGGCGAGAGTTTGTCTTATATTGTCTTCCGTGCTTTCGTAGACATTTCCACCAATATTCTACACCGAACTTTAACGTTACCGGGTCGCCATACTAAGGTTTACTGTAATAACCAACAGAGATAACCTATATCTCGGAGCTCAATTTTCACTTTTCAGACGCGGATATCTCGAAAACGCGGCATCCCCGGAATTTGGTGCCGTGGAGACTTTTTTTCTACTCATCAAGATCTGTTCATTCCCAAAGTTTGGGCCAATTTAACCGGGACCACTTTTCCATAAGGTTTGTGCGGGGTTCTTTATGCAAATCGCAAAAAAATTATGTAATCTTTCAGAAAATGTTATTTAGAAAAAAATGCTAAGTGAGCCTGTTATTCCTTCGATATTTTATACCTAGATTTACAACAACAATAACTGTTTTTCGGTTATACAATGGATCTTTATGACTGGTACAGTGTTATTTACAATGGATTTTTATGACAGGTACAGTGTTATTCCGAGAATATCTCGCTGGTAGTTCCAATCAACCAACGTTTTGACATTTGATGCTTTGAAAAGCGGCAATTTCTGACATTTTACACCATAACTCAATTATCTTGGATTATTTTGTTGCATTAGCGAGTGGAATACAATTATCTGAATAATACATGCGAGATGTCTCCCCTACTTCTCTAGAACCGCAGCCAGAGTAGGATTTAACTCTCCAATGGCCCGGGACTAAAAAACGGCGAGGCCACTTAAGGAAATCAAAATCCCGGAATACCTCGGGTGATAATTAAATTTTTAGACAGTTTTGATGAATAATTCTGACAAATATCTCAAGTCACAAGATATGATAATATAGGCCCTCCTTCGACACCGGGCCCGAGATCCCCCAAGCCCCTAGCTAAATCCGGCTCAGACCGCAGCAATTTACTTTCACATTTTATTCGAAAGTTTTGTACGACAGTACGAGTTACTGTGTGTATAATATGCGTTCTGCACAATACAGAGATCAGGATCAGCCTCCAGTTTTCTATCAACAGGTAAACATTCACAATAGGAGCATTAATTTTATATTAAATAAAAACTTTAGTTAGGAGGAATTATATCTAAGCAAATAGAGAAGCGAAATCCCTGAACAGACTGTTCTGTTAAAGAGTTCAAAAATGAAAAATGGGGCAATTTCATTCATGCATATTGTATTTGCAAACGTTTGGTTTTTTCATAAGTGAAACCGACTTGATAGAGGTTATGAGATGTGAAACTGTAAAAGCCCACACATGCTTTCTTGTTTCCTGCATCTACTCCCCACTCTGCAGTGCAGTGAGAATTTTATCTTGCATGCCAGATGTGGGAAAGGTAACGAGCTTTTATTATTTTTTACTAATTTATATATCGAGTATTGTTATATATTTATATCTATATATTATATATATATTTTATTCTGCCAACGTGTTTTGAATATCAAGCAGTTTATTCCTTCCCTTTTTACAGTAATAAGAAAAAAAATCAAGAACGAAGAAAAAAACTCCGTCCAAAATGTCAGATTATGAGCGCATCTTTAGAAATGGCCCCGATTCGACTGCGTATTTAACGTTTTTAGATGCGCGAAAAAGTCGTTAATGGATTGTTTGTATATTCTGGATATTTGGCAAATTGCGCAAGCAAAGGTGTGTTAAGCTTCATGGATAATATTTTGAAACCTAATAAAGCCATTTTCGTTGATAAATAGACACAGGACAACCTAAAACTTCGTTCCAATGATCTATACAAGAGAAAAGGTGAAAGTAAAACCAAAAATCGATATTAACTAAAGACAGAAATTCCAGAAGCTCATAATTTTATAATATCACAGGTAGAAGATCAATGATAAGATAATGACCCTTTCTAACAAAAATCGTTAACTTTTAGCGTTCGATGTGTAATATTATATACTTACTTTAAATCCCTATCTTCTTCTTCAAAATCATCTAAATATAAAGATCCCCACAGGCATGCCCTGTGCCCTCTAATTACTATAATATAAGTTGAAGTAACGACTAGAAATATGCCAGTACCGGCTCCGCATTCAGCAGCATGCGCGACCGCCTCACAAACGTTCTGTTGTTTGCAACAGTTTTGCTTCAAACAAACTATAGTGCCGCACAACAGACATATGCTAGTTTCTTGAGCTACCGATTGGCATTGCCTACAAGGTCGTTCGTGGTAATACTGAAATAAAAACAAATTATTAGATAAGAACAAAAAGAACTTTCGTTTGCTTTGGAAATAAGTCATAATGTACCAAAAAGGGATGAAATATTCATACCACAACCCTAAAAATACACGACGTGTACCCTGGGGTGAAAATGCTGTACCTGTATTGGTTAGCTTAGTCTTAATGTCACATTAAAATAACAGAAACTCAAAGAGTGCAGATCACTATTTTTGTAGTTTTTAAGCTTTTGTACATATAGTTTTTATTTGGCCAAAACAAGTGAAATGACAAATACGAGGAATGGATAATGTACAGCATAACGTAATACAAGTGTTACCTTACAAGTAATGTTGCCAATTTATTTAATCATACGTTATGGTCCGACTTTTATGGAATAGTAATATTGTGAGAGAATTGTAAAATGTTAAATAGAAAAATATTGCAATATTGTGTGAATGTATTTTAATTTTATCATTTCTGTGTTGGTATTTTAAAAATAGAAAGTTATTAAAAAAAACATAATTCCATTTGTTTCAGGGAATTTTCGGTTTTATACCTTGTATTAAAAAGTATTTACCTATCATTCGTGGAAATGAAATAACAGTGTAAAATGTTGTTAACTATTTGTGCAACAGTAATACCAAAGATTACAATTGTAATCTTTGGTAATACAGATTAAAGTGTATCAGAAACAGTGTGGGAAGTTTCAGCTATGACTGGAGTCTCTGAAGGAATGATATTTTAATACAGAGAAGAAGAAAGAATGGGTAGCTCTCATAACAAAAAAAGGAAGGGTTTGTAACATAATATTATGTAGGTATACTTTAATTACCAATTACTGTTCAAGTTTAATTTAGTTGGGTATAAATATTATAATATTGGAATGTGTGCATGTTTATTGGCACACCTTATTGATTGCTTCATTAATTATACTATCTGGGATTTTTAAAACTACAACTGCTGAATACGAGCACATTACATCAGGTAAAATGTTATAGTTACGATGACCCTGTAATAATTGAAGACATAAGTGGATAAAGGTGTCGTCACATTTTATTAAAAATTGAGTTCTACTTTAGGACACCACTGGTAAATATGTAACGTCTAATTCGTCACAGTATTTAAATTTCCTGATAGTTACAGAGATAATTTACATCATAAAAGTGCCATGTCACACTTACTACAGTTAGACTAATGTAGCTAGCGACTTCAAATGCGCGAACGACGAAACAAGACGGCAAACGAAACATAAAGACAGCGATATTGTGCGTGCCGACCGGCCCAGAGAAGACCTACATCGTCGTCACGAGAAGACATTCGTGCATTTGCTCGTGCTCTCAAAGAAATAAAAATGCCTACTGAAATTTTCACTTTAGAAAATTACTTTGATATTTTGGGCTCCATCTCCATTTGCTTCCATTAATAAGTTTGTCGTTTGCTAAAAATTGGCTTGCATGAAATGGTGTAAAAATTGTGTTCTCTACAAAATCTATGGGTTTCTTTTACTTATACCGAGCGACTTTAAGCTCGAATTTCGCTCCACTATAAAGAACATTAGACAAGGTATAATTCGAAGATACGGACCGCATAATATTTTTATACCTTTCTAAAATGAATATTTCAATTTAATCTCTGACTGGAAATATAATTCGAAGATATGGACCACAAAATATGTAGTGTTTGTCATAACACTCAACTTAACTAAAAAAATTATTACATTTTTCTAGATACTCTTACATCGAGAGATGCAATCAGAAAAATCTGCAAACAAACAGATACAAAATAATTACGCACTTTAAATGTTCAAGAATACAATAAAAATATATTTTTATTAAATTTTACTCGCCTGACCATCGCTAACCCACAGCCCAAGTCGCTAGCTAGATTTGATGGCTTGTACTGGTCCGTTTAGCGAATAAAGTTATTATGTCACATGTAGTGTATGCGATGCTGGAGAGAATTGGTGAAATCATGAAGAAAACTGGGAATTTGATTATGAGTTCCAAAAGTTTGATGGCAACACCATCCTTACCAGAAATATGCTACATAATGATGGACCACCAGATCAATATCGAGAAATCATCGTTTCTACCAATACTAAAGGTAGCGTGTGTGTTAATACGGAGCATTTCTTTCTTCACTTTGAGGCATTGCCAGCCATGCTTCATTTATTCAAGAAGGTGACTAATACAATTTCTGCCAAATCAATTTACCGGACAACGTCAAGTGGATACGTGTTGAAAGATTTGGGAACTATTCTTATAAAAGCAGTTTAGAGGATTCCGTATTTGCAAGTGGATTTACATAAGAAAGACACAGGAGAAGTTGAAGTAGGAATGGTTACGTTAAGACAGTTACCCAAATGTGGAGGTCTAACAACTGAAAAAATGCCTAATTCACGACACCAGCTCAAATTAATTGATGTCGACTATAGATGGTACAATTAAGAAGTCTTAGATCGAAATACGGACAATCCCAAGACAAAAAATATAAGAAAATCGTGTTTAGTTATTATTACTCTTGTATACTTTCAAGTTTATGTTTAGTGTTTTTAATAAAGAATGTTTGTTGTTTTATAAAAGTATATGTATGGCCTCTCTATCTGCCAAAGAGCATATCCAATTTCTAGTTTACAGTTAGTGGATAAAGGTGTTATGTACACAAAAATCAGGTTATTTAAGACATGAATATTTTTCTCTATAATTAAAGAATATCACAGATAATAACCTAAAGTGATCTTATTTATAATGTTTCACCTGTCAATCAAAAACATAATATAAAAGTTCCAGATCAAAGCGCGTTTTGTTAATTCACTCAGAACTATGAAACTGTGATGACACCTTTATCCACTCATGTCTTCAATTATTGATTGGTACATACAACATTTTTGTTATAGGTAGAAAACTGACGAGGATTAATGAACTCACTTTGGTCAAGTTAACATATATTATGGCTTCAGTTATATACCCTCGACGACCTAACCTTGGAAGAACCTTACTCTTCATTGAAAGGAAGTAAAAACTATTATATAACAGGTTATTCGAATAGCCGTGACAATAAATACGATGAAGGAACTCGCTCCAGAATAAGATAAGTAGTGCACGGTTGTTTTATATGGAACATTCCTCCAACCCTTAACGTTGTATAACTCGCCCAGTGTAAGTTGGCACTTGGACTTTGGAGACTCACTGAAATTGAGGACCTCAGTCTCTGTTTTGACCGCAAACGGTTAATATCGCAGTAATTCCAGTAGTATTATAGTAGTTTTTAGATACGGTAATTATTATCAGTAGTTAGTTTATAGAAGGTGTGGTTTTAGCTTATAGTTTAGTTATAATTATTAGAATGGAGTTTAAGAGTAAATTAAAAAATAAACCTCTAAGTGATAAAATTTCGTGAACTAGTGTCCAATCCAAGAAATATTTTATTTGATGACAAGTTGCTAAAACCACAATTATATGCAATTATCAAAACCCAAATTCAAACGTAATTGTATCAATGAATTAATAATGCGGGTTTGATGTTCTACGATTGCCTCCATATCACCCCGAATTAAATCCTATCGAATTAGTCTGGAGTGCAATGAAACACTATGTTGCTGAAAAAAACGTAGGTTTCAAGTTACTGGCTATTGCGACGAATTCTTTAAGAATTTTTCTGTGGGAATGTGAAAATCAAGGTGTGACCATGCACAAAAATTTGAAAAGGAATAGGTACATGGAAAAGGAACCTCTACTAGATCAAGTCATAGATGAGTTTATCATCGACATAGAAGTTTATTCTAGTGAGGATGGTGACTCTGATTTTGATTTTTCTGAAGACAGTCATGCTGAATATGGTAGTTTAACCAGAATTTTAAATTTTGAAGACATCAAAGGAACTTAACTAATTAGCTTAGTGAATATTTTTTTTATCTTTTAGGGATTTTTAACTTTTATTTTATTTAGTAATTTATTGTAAGTGTTAATATCTTATTCAAAAATATAAGTAAAGTCCGTCCGGAAATATAAGATCCTAACTTTGTAATCTCCTATTAAGATAAATAAATATTTGTAAACACCCTATTGTTAAGTGATTATTTATGAACACACAATTCAGGTAATATACCAATAATTATAACAAAGAATTAAATATTATTATAAATATTTCTAAGCAGCCGGCATGTATAGTTAGGCAAACATATCTGAAGCTGTGAAAGGAATGCGGTCGAAAACATTCGATATTGCTACGTTCAACTATGAAAAAGCTAAGGTGCTAAGTATGTAGTGATAATAATTAGAAAATTGGCTTTTTATTATTAACAATATGTCAATAATGATTAAACGTTAGTTCTTTAATCTGCTTGTTTCATTGGATTTTGTCTATTAACATTATTCTTTCAATTTCTGAATATTAAAAGATGAACACTGCTCCAAATATGTTATGGACTTTCTTCAAGCCGGCAACGTCGTGCGAAAATCATAATTACCACGCCCCCCGGACTAACTTAATTGGTGAATATTTATTGAAACGCCGTTGCTAAGTAACCACCTTACTTCCTATTGGCAAGCGCGTGCGTGTGTTCTTCTCTCTCACTTCGACAATTGAATGACATTGATTATCCAGTGGCGTTTACATTGTTCATATTTTCAGTTTTACTTGGTATCTTATTATTTCGTATCCATATTTAATTCAAGTACGATTTTTAATATTATTTGTTTTCAACAAATACCGTGTTTTGATAAAATACCTTACCTTTAAAGCAAAGCATACATGAGTTTCTATATATAATTATTATATGATAATAAAAATGATTTTTAATACTTTTATAGAATAGGTACCGTACGCCATTGGTAAGTTTATGACAGATATCGGCCATGTTTTCTCGTCCCTTACCGATACCCCGTAGCTTCAGATAGACTTGCCAAACTATACCTAGGACTATGTTGAAGCAAAGTGCGAGGGTCGTACGAGAGTAGTCCGCTCAATATATCTATCTTTATTCAAGCAGTGTCTGTTACTTTTTGTCGCGCATATCTCAAGTTGCCAACTTACACTGGGCGAGTTATACTAGAAAAAATTACCGAAACGAAACATCTTCCAGGTTTTCCTAAAAATACATTGAGAATACTATTGTGTAAACATTAGTTTTGTATATGGCAATCAGGGTAGAAATTCAATATTAATATAAAAACAAGAAATAGCTTGGATGCACAAATTTCTTAAGGAAATAAAAAACAGAGGAATCAAGAAACCAATATCATTTATACGGACGGATCGTGGGTTAATACTGGAACTACTAATGGGTAAGTATGGCAAGATCAACAATAAAAAATTCACGACAGGATTTTGTAAATGGACTTACCAGGGGTTTAAAAACCCCGAGCGGAAAAGAACAAAGATTTGTTTTTTTAGTCCATGCAGGAAACAAAGATGGATTTGTTGAAAGTACTGACATGACTTTTCTTGCAAAAAAATGTGCTGAAGATCACTATGAAGAGATGAACGGAGATCTATTTGAGAAATAGTTCGAAGACACTTAATACCGAATCTTCCACAAAATAAAAAAAATAATTTGATGTAATAAACAATACATCTTATCATTCTAGAAAACTAAACTTTCCCAAACAATATTGGGTGAAACGTCAAATTAGGGAGGCACATTTATTTTGAAGATCACTTGAAAATGAAGTTCTTTATGAGAAACACAAAATTGAGTGCATTGATGAAAAATACAGGGATCACAGTGACGAAGAATACCTCGTTGATGTTCACATCTCAAGAATTCTGCCTTATCAGTGTGAACTGAACTCAATAGAAATGGTGTGAAGTGAAGCGGTACGTGCCCTCTAAGAACTCAAGTTTCACCCCAACAAAATTATTATCATTATAATATTATTACGATTTTTCTGTTTTTCGTATCAAACTGTATTTATGAATAAATAAATGCAAAAATAAAACTATCTTAACCGAGTCAGAGCATTTTTAATTTTTTTGCTATCCTATGTATGTAATGTTTGTATATTGGGGTGACATTCACTGAGACCTGAAAGATCTATTGAGTTCCCTTACTTCTACTTAGTTCCTGAGGCTAGTCTCAAATACTAGTAGCTCCTTTAGACCTATTTCCCGGGGGAATTTTAAGATGCCTGCAGGCTTCAGTTTAGGTAAGTGTCCCTCTTCTAACCAGAATTCCGAATTGCTGTGAAATCCGCAAGTACGTAGACGGAGGTTTTTTCTTCCATTCCACAGAATCTACATTCTGCTTCCTCCACTATTTTGAGCTTTTTCAGGTGTCCATTCAGGCGAAAATGTCCCGTTAGGACCCCTGTTAAAACTCTTAGTGCAGTTTTACTCTGACATAGGCCTTCATCAGGTCGTAGTCATCCGGAAGTATCTTTGATTGTCTAAGCCCTACTAGATCTTTCCAATGGTCAGATCTTCTCTTTTTTCGGCTTTGTTTATTTCTTCCAATATTATATTGGAGTTCCTCTCCCCAAGATGGTATTCAGCCCCCCTCTTTGCTAGTTCATCTGCTATTTCATTTCCTTCTATTCCAGTGTGTCCTGGAATTCACAGTAAAGTGACGATATTGTTCCCGCCTAGTTCATTGAGTTTGCCTAGGCATTCCCATACCATTTTGGAACTGATTACACAAGTGCTTTAATGGCTGCTTGACTATCTGACATTATGATAATCCATTGCCTTCTATATCCTTTATCAATGTTGAACTGGACACACTTTCCTACGGCGTGAATTTCCGCTTGAAAGATACTAGGGGTTTTTCCCAAGCTTTTGGAGTGTTTGGTTTCTGGCCCGTACACTCCTATCCCAGTTCCTTCTATTGCTGTTGAGCCGTCTGTGTTCCATTGAATGGAATTCTTTCCAAGTCTAGTAATGGTATTTGGATCCCGTTCCTTCTTGTTGCTTAATTCCGTATCGAATTTCTTTGAAAAGTTATACTTTTTCATCATACCATCTTGTGACATGTCCCAGGTTTTCTGATTTCTAACAGTCTGTATCTTGTTCTTTCTGCAACACTTTCCACCACCATATATACTGGTGTGAGGTTGAGAATCACTTCCATGGCCGCCGTAGGGCATGTTTTCATTGCTCCTGTAATGCATACACAGGCTAGTCTTTGAATTCTGGAAAGGTTGTCTCTCGTCGTCAATGGGCTAGTCCTACTGCTCCACGCAATGGCTCCATAAGTGATAATTGGTCTCACTATGGTAGTGTACATCCAGCTAAGGATTTTTGGGATACAACCTCAATTTCTCACTGCCAGGTTCCTGCACACCATTAGAGCAACTTTTTCTTTGTATATAATCTCCTTTTCATGTTTGTTCTACAGGATTTTACCTAGATATATGACTTCTTGTCTCCATTCAACCTCACTCCCATCAAGTTTTACAAAAAAGGTTCTATGCATTTTCCTCATATCACTAACCATTTTAGATATGTGAGCTTCAGAAATTGGGACATTATTCAAAGTCATGCAGAATATAATAGTAAAATAGTCAAACAAATGTCAACTAAAAATATATCCAAACCAACGATATGAGTAAAAAATATTTTAAATAAAACGTGGATTGTAATTTGTGGCTGGCGAAAACAAAGTTCGACGCTGTAAGAAATATTGGGGAAATTTTAATGGTCCTCCAACTAATAGAAACGCAAAACGTCTGCCACCATAGCTGTGGTCAGATGAGGATATTGTTTTGACGAAGCGTAAATAAAATTTGAACAGAGTATTATTTTATTTCAGATTTAAAATATTATTGATCAAGAGTTTTCTAGAAATTTAGTTTAGGCCAGAAGAAAAAGTCTCTCTTCAAATATAAAATGAACAAGTATGTTATTTTATCGTAATTCGCACGTCTATGATGGTCACCTTATAACCTTTATCCGCGGTGTAAACTTTTAGTAAGATAATCACCATTTTCCCTAAATTTAGGGCTTAGTATGGGCGCTGTCGCTTGCATATAAACAACAAGGGAATTATGAATGAGATTGTACCTCCATTGTTTTTTTATTGTACTGAGGCTCTTATTATATAATATACTTTTTTTATTCAAAATTCAGAATACCCAAACTCACCGTGAATATTCTTTCATATTCCCTAGGTAACTGTAACAACCTTGGCGGATACCACAGAATATGTTGTTCGGCTAAAAATCCTTTGGCGGCCAACTGACTTTTCCCAATGAATATTCCTAATTGTTCGCACCAAGCTCGTGGAGTTTTCGTTTCTAGACCCAAATCCATGGTCCATGTCAAAGCTACGGAAGCGTTGAACCAGCCCCAATCCATTGATTCGGTTACGAGTTCGAGATAGTAAACAAGTCGAACAAATTCATTGTTTGGCTCATAAATATCCGGAAGCGGTTGTTGATAGAGATGATGTTTTAACAAAGCCGCAATTCGAAGAAAGGGGAGACATAGTTTTTGAACCTGAAATTAAAATGACATGTTATAGAACAAATATGAGATTGTTGAACATCTTTCAATTTATACTTCAGTACCTAAAACTCATTTTTTTTAGTTATTAAATTTCAAGACATGCTTTTGTAATTGCTTGTTCACTGCCGATAAATCAGTAATTCCACTTGTGAATGGTTCTGTGCTATTTCTTTTTATTATTGTCTTGTTTTGTTCTTTATTTATTTGACATGTTACATCAGTTGAAAGGTTAGAAGAATCGGTGACACTCTAGGAGATGTGGCCAAATTAAAATCAATTCACGAATCAAACAGATGGCAATTGTCCAAAATGTCAGAATATATGCTAAACAAATTCATTGTTTCAACCCTTATTACGTTGAATCTTTCCACAATTATCAAATAAAATGAAGAAAAACAGTATAAATCGATAACATATTTTGGCAAAGTTCCAGCTCAAATTTCAAAAATTATAACAAACGATTCAAAGGATAATATTGCATTCCATAAGATATAGTGAACTTCTTAGTTGCTTTAAAATTAAACTTCCGGATCGCGGAAGATTGCTTTTAATAAGCTGAAACAGTGACTTATCAAACTGCCAATCTTGTATATCCAGATTTTCCAAACAGTTTGTATTAATTACGGATGCATCCAATTTTCCGTGCTCCACAATATTAGTAGGTCAAAACCTCAATGGGATAGATTAACCTATAGCATTTGCATCAAAAAGTTTTACTAAAAGTGAGCTTAACAAGTCAATCATTTTAAAACCGCTATTCATTGGGGAATAAATTATTTTAAATATACACTGCAAATATATGGTGTAAACCCTGTTCATAGTTATAAGTAAATTAAGCGGATTATTGAAGGGTAGCTATTAACTAACAATGACATGAAATTTATTACCGGATTTTCATAGTTTTAGAGCAGGTAGGCTATGGTCCCTACCCATTTAAAATCTTTATCCTATACTTTATCAAGTGGTACTTCCTAATAGGATTCAGTCAGTCACTTTCTTATATACAGGGTGTCCCACGACGATTAAGACAAGTAATATATCAGAATTGGGCAGTAGTAGATACTTATAATTTTGGGGGTGTAAATTAGAGCAAACGTTGCATCTTTTCTTGTTATTGTGTTACCCAATGAGGTATTTGTTTTTGGTCTCGTGACGTCGCATTTAAATGGGACAACCTGTATATTTGTGCCTTTCTGTGTTCCTCCCGATAAAACAATTCCAACTAACTAGCACACTTGGGGTCTAAAGTGATTAATTCAAGAGCTACAGGTACTTAAAGGATTGTAAGTTAAAAAATTCATAATTGAATCCCCTGTAACTTTCGGCAATCTTACATTCGTACGTAATGATTAAGACAAACCAATATTATAATTTTTAAAGAAGAACAATGTGGTGGCAGCAAGATGGTGCACCGCCACATTTTGATCGTAGAGTGAGAAATTATCTGGACATGATATTTCCAGAACGCTGGATTGGACGAAACGGTACTATTTACTGTCGTCCAAGATCGCCAGACCTGACACCGTTAGATTTCTTCCTTTGGGGATATCTTGAAGGAATCGTTTATGCAACTCCGTCTACAGATTTAGACGATTTGAAAAGAAAAATACGCGATGTTTGTAGAACTGTGACACCGGAAATGATTAGGGCAGCATGTAGCCGAAATCTATTATCAAGATTTGAGAAATGCATTTACGAAGATGGGCATAAATTTGAACATCTCCTTTAAGATTGTAAGTTTTTTTTGACAGTTAATTTGAATTATTATTAAAAATTATAATATTGGTTTGTCTTAATCATTACCTACGAATGTAAGATTGCCGAAAATTACAGGGGATTCAATTATGAATTTTTTAACTTACAATCCTTTAAGTACCTGTAGCTCTTGAATTAATCACTTTAGACCCCAAGTGTGCTAGTTAGTTGGAATTGTTTTATCGGGAGGAACACAGAAAGGCACAAATATACAGGTTGTCCCATTAATAATTTTAAATGCGACGTCACGTGACCAAAAACAAATACCTCATTGGGTAACACAATAACAAGAAAAGATGCAACGTTTGCTCTAATTTACACCCCCAAAATTATAAGTATCTACTACTGCCCAATTCTGATATATTACTTGTCTTAATCGTCGTGGGACAACCTGTATATGAACAGGCTTTACCTAAATTTTTAGCGAAAACAGACCATAAACCATTACAACATTTATTCGCAATGAAAGATCATTCTTCTATAAACTAACACGATTTATATTCGATCTGGAAGAGTATTCATTCGAAATAGAGTACATTCAGGAGTGGCTGTTTGAAAAGGATATTCATTTTGAAGATTACTTAAAACAATAACTTTTGAGAACTGCTGATGTATTTAAAAACATTTATGACAAATTCAAATTGAGACCATTGCTGAAAAATTCAGGATCACAGTAACGAACAATACCGCATCGGTGTTCACATCTTAAGGTTTCCGCCATATCATTGGAACTGAACCCAATTGAGATGGTGTGGAGTGAAGTGAAACGATACAAGTCTTATAAGAATTCAAGTTTCAAACCAAACGACGTTACAACATTGATTTCTGAAGATTATGAAAAAGTACGGAGCAATGGGCATTGGTTATAACATAAAAGAGATTATGAAATGAAGAGTTCACCATTTAAGGTCAGAATCGAAATTAATTGAAAATTGTTGAAAATGTAATTTGTGAAACTGGTCGAGTAATATATGTTGAATTGGTTATTTATACAAAAATTACCGATTGTTCCAAATATTAACACAAATTATTAGTGGACGCCGTGTTTTATTAAAATGTTGTCCTGAATAAATCATAAAAGGTGTATTATAATCAATAAGTTTATTTGCTCACCTGTAGTTCTAACCCAACCATATTAACTTTAACAGAATTATCGTTACCACTTTCGCTATCGTCATTATCGTCCATATAAAGATCGGTCTGTCCTAAGCATTCGTTGATAAGTCCCAAAGCGTCTGTCAGATTATTAATGTGTTCTTTACTCGCACCAGCAGCTGCTTTTGCTCTTTCAAATCCAGTCAAACCGCAAGACATTTGAGCTACTACTTGGTAATACAGTAGATTGTATACCATTTGTACAGTTGTCGTAAAATACGCTGAAATTATATGTTTAGATTGAGTACAAAGGACTTTTTTTATGTAAAAATTGTAAACTTACTTTGATCTAAAGGCATGGGTAATAGCAACACATATTGCAATAACAAAGCTATAGGATCTCGTAATAATAGAGGCACTTCCCTTTCGATTGGCGCTAAAGTTGTGACCGATACTTTAGCAGACATTCCACATAATTGTTGAAAACTCATCCACGCTGGCCACATCGCCAATACACGCGCTACTCTAGCATGAACAGCTAACACGTGAAGAAGAGGAACTAAAATTGGAAAACAAAATTAATTAAACTAACGCAATTGTATGGTAGTGTATGTAGAGAATGGTGAAACACTGTGAAGTGAGCAAAAGGTTTAATTGAGTGCTCGAATGAACTAAAAGCTCTAAATAACTCTGACATTGTTTTAAAAGTGTATGGCGAAAATTTGTTTAATGATCAAGAATAAATACCTATGCAATCCCTTTTTGGTAAGAGAGTGGAATTGTTGGGAAACTGGACTAGTGATCCACCTCTTTGGATAAGTTCAACTTCTAGATTTGTTCTTGCTATCGATGTAACGAAAAGAAGCAAACTTTGTAGTATTATCGGTTTTTCGTTTTTAAGTTTAAACCTTGCTTTTAACTGTGTACTATTGGACATATCTTCCATTGCCTTTCCTATGGCTTCCAACATTTTCATAGTATTCTAAAAAAATATGCTTTCAGAAAAAATTCATACAACTCAACATTATTTAATTTTGTTAGAGTTAGTTGGGAATATACTTACAGGTTTCCTATCGTTTTCTCTTAAAAAATTACTGAGTTCTTCTAAAGTATGCGACATATTTCCGGAAGGTCTTGATCGTACCATTTGCGTTTTATCTCCCAATTGTGACGATAAAGGTAAAAACGAATTGGCCAATTGCCTGCACAAAGGACACAAGTATTCGCCCCTAGAAATATAGTTGGTAAATTAGACACATGTAATCTTAATGTGTACAAAAGTAATACAAAAAAATATGATTAAAGATCGGCAAAAAAATTTGGAAGTGTTCAATAATCTAACCCAATAACGCGATCTGACTGCGGCAGTGGAAGCCATTCTCAATCTTCCGCCTCTTGCTCTGCATGTTAAGGCGGAAGCGAGAATGGCTGCATACAGGCTATAATGCAATGGTAATTGGCATGAATGAACCAACACCCATAGTCATTCCAGAATTACAGATGTCATCACAAACGCTTATTGAAACGAGAAGTAATAACATGTTGGCCACAATTAACGACAACCAACCATACCATATGCAGCTAAACTGGGATGGGTTGGAAGCATGCAGTCAGGAAGAAACGTTGGTGTGGTACACAGATGGATCTAAAACTGACATAGGAACAGGAGCTGGAGTCCAAGGTGCTAGACCCAGGTGCAATGTCCACGCATCGCTGGGGAAGCTTGCATCCTTATTCCAGGTGGAAATCTATGCTATCAACACGTATTTGCAAATGAAGACCGGAAGGGGGTATAGAGGCCAATAGATCCTTATACTCTCAGATAGTCAGGCAGCACTGAAATCTTTAGCATGTCCCCCAGATCAAATCTAGATTGGTCTGGGACTGCCTACAATAACTCTCAACCCTGGCAAACCATAATAGAGTAACTCTTAAGTGGGACCCGGGGCACAAGGGTATTGTAGGCAATGAAACGGCAGACACCATAGCAAAGCTAGGGTCTGAAACTGCAATCAATGGTCCTGATCCAGTATTTGGAATAACAAAAACTGCTGCTCGTGGTTGTACATCTCGGTGGATTCAAACTGAACATCAGACGTACTGGAGCCACGTGCCAAAGCAGGAGCACAGCACACTCCTGGTCAAAAATCCCTCGGACTCGCTGACTAACCCCTCAGCAGGGGTCAGATGACGAAAGTGACGGGATTACTCACGGTAACTGTACTCTAAGGAATCACATGCATACAATTGGCATATATAGGAAGGACCTATCTATCGGTTGTGCATGAAAGAGGAGGAAACAGCCTCACACATTATCTTCGAATGTGAAGCACTGTCTCATTGGAGATACTCTTAGACTATACCCAAGGGAGGATTTCTCCAAGAAGGACCTAGTGAAAAGACTGTTGAGCCTGATGAGGACTACTGGTCTCTTCACATAAACGGTACAACCAAGAGCACAATAAGCTGAGGTGTCGAGGACTCGAAGCCTCTGACTGGTGGTGTCGAACCAATCAATCAATCATTCAATCAACCCAATAACAAATTTCATCATAATGATTGTCAAACGTAGGAAGAGACATGAAAATGGAACACCAACGTCCTCTTATTTTTAGAACTTATTTGCATACATGGTGTTCGTGCTTCTTATCTAATCTCGATACATTTATAAAATAAAGATATACTTACTTTTCGGGAGAAAGAGTTAATTGCCTTTGTTGCGTCCGCAAAGATGATAAATAAGAATCTAAGCAATCTAAATGAAGATGGTGTCCACATGTTTGAACATGTACTCCTCCATCCCAACCTTGATTTAAAGATAAAAACCAAGATTCCTTGAAAAATAAATCATTATATATTAACCAATATAAAATTACTATAAATAAGTACTGTGAAAACGCAAGAGCGCGGATCAAAGAGTTGGTCGACGTAACCAACGATTGTTTTACGTTAGTCTAGTATTATGTAGTTAAACAACATCGACTCTGTTGATTTCATGGACTCGGAAGCTCAAATTCGGCAATCAAAATCTATTGTATCGTCACTGGTTGACATTTCTACACAAAAAGATAAACAATTAAGTGCTGCCGAAATTAAACAACAGAATCAGGTATTTGTTCTGTGAAGTGTCAAACAATAATTTATAACTCTTGGGAACTGGATATAAGTAAAGTTGAAATTTTAACGTTTACTACATTTATTTGAAAATTAATATAATAAAATTGTATATAAACCTCAGTGGAAACTTTTTTTTCTGTGTTGAGCTATAACAGTACTCTCCATAGAAAAGAACCTCTTTCCACCTGAGTATGTGCTCTACTATTACATATTTAGCAATGTCTTCTTCCGTTTCGCCTCATAGAAACACAGATAGGCAAAAATGTCCCGCGGAGACTGTCGAATGTCCATCTGGTTTCAGTGGTGTAGCTATTGCTTTAAGTAAAGACCCAAATTCCAAAAGACCAAGGTCAACATGACATTTTAGCTCAATAGTGAGATTATGATTGGTTACGACTTCTACAATATCATCAGCAAGTTTTTTATTTACTGGGAAACAGTTCAAGAAGTTTGTCTTTGATAGACCAATAATTGGTTATTAATAATACTTGTTGTTCTCGCAGTACCTTGTTAGTAGTATAGATTGAGAAATTATAATAAACGAAAAAAATTTAATGAAAATTGATTTGAAGATACTTACAGGATCAAAATGCCTATCGAGTTCATCTATTCTTCGATCATATTCCGCTGCCAGCGTATCGTCTTTTTTCAGTAACTCCTGTTCCTCTTCACACGTTGGCAACACGGAACGTTCCGGCTGATCGTGCCGTCGCATATGACCGATTGTACTAGTTGCCTATAATAATTGTTAGTCCACATTGTTTAAACATTTCCTACAAAGTAGCTTGTAACTTAATACGAAATTATTTTGACTTAAAAGATGTGTCTATAAAAAAAAAGAATGAGGAAGTTTCTTTGGTCTCTAGATTCATTTTTTGTAAATATACGGACCGAAAAAAACAGAAGTACAGATCAAAAATATGCCTAAAAAAAGATTCATTTGTTAATTTTGTTACTGATTTGATTATTTTTGGTTTCTGGAGAATAAATGAAGAAATAAATTTCGTGAGAAGTTCGTCGCAGTCTTTCACGATAACTTCATTCGCCTTATTTTTAGCGTGTTTAAGCTTTGGTATGATGAATCTAAATTTATATTCTCTGCGTTTGGTTTTTTTAAACATTCAATGTTTGTAAATTTTCAAAAAACTAAATGAATAATGATTTTTTTCAAACCATGGTGTCGATTATTCAATATTTATTGATTCGGATGAACGTGTTCGGGAATAGTTCGTTTTAAAATAATTTGTTTCCAGCGCAATCCACCTTTCGCTTTTTAGCCAACGGGCACATTGAACGAGTTATGTCGATCAATTTGAATCAAGTAAAAATCAAACCAACGTTACCTTATGAAAATTGTCAAACGGTTAGATCGATCGCTCTCACGTCCAGTCGAGATGTTTGATTTTCAAACTTGCTCTAATTTCACTCGACACTCGATTCAACCGCGCAAGTGTAAATAGAAATTTGTTTTCGAACTTCTAACCTCGGTTTTTTATTTACATATTTATTTCTTACATTCGAGAAAATAAATAAAATACAGTGTGTTAGTCCAGAAAGATATAAAAATACAGCAGTTAAATGTCAAATTGAAAAATTGTGATGCTTGCTTAGTTTGACGAGCATTTCAAGTTCCACTTGATTCGACGCTACACGAGTAGATACCAATTTATTAGTGTGCCCACCGCCTCACTGTAATTAATATTAGCTTCTGTTTCGTTTAATAGCTGGTGACGTTCAATTTAATATTGATTGTACACCCAATCTCAGTGAGGGCGGACAAAATTGTTCAATTGGTGCCGAAGATGCATCAAAATCCAACTTACCCCTTGGAAAAAGATGACTCATCCAAACCAAATAGAATCGATCCGTTACTCATTTGTAACAAAAAACAAAAATATTTTATTCTAATTATAATAATATTTTCTAATTAATAATTCATTGCAGACTTGAAAGTAGTAAAAATTTGGAATCGCATACTTTTTTTAGGTGAATTGGGTAAAAATAAACACAATCCGGCTGAAAAAATTATTTGAGATACCTATTTTTTACTACTTTTAATTCTGCAATTAATTCTTAATTATCTGCCATTCGTAAAAAAAACTATTCGATTTTTTTTTGTTTCAAATGAAGTAACAAATCGATTCCAATTGGTCTTGATCAGTCATCTTTTTTCAGGGGGTTAGTTGGTTTTTTATGAATCTTATTAGGGGTGCACCGCTCGTCTAAGTCCACTCCCTGAGGTGGAGCTCGATAGCAGATGGAATACATTGTTACACTGACTTGTAAGTGTGGTATAGTGTAGCTAGGTGCAAAGGAGGAATTAAAATATGATTGATGGAAACTTTCTCATTCTGTCATCTTTGAGTGTTTTAGGTTTTTTACTTAATGGAACCAGTCCAAAATTTTCGAATTCTTACCTGAATTAAAACTACCAATCCCATGGGATGTTCGTCGGTACTAGGCGAACTTTGATTGCAAATTACACAATCATATTCCTGTTGTTTAACTACTTTTTCCTCCTCTTCTTCTTCTTCTTCATCATCAACTACATCGTCGCATTCCATAGCTTTTTCCATAAATTGTTTTTGTTTATTGGCAAATTCTTGCATCAGTTTCTGTTGACGTTCTTTAGCGCGTCTTCGACGTTCTTCGCGTTCGCGACTTTCTCGCTGTTTCTTCGCCTCCTCTCTTTCTTCTTTAGACGGCCAGAGCTTCATACGGGCATCCTTGAAATATTTTTTAATACAATACAGTGTTGGTGATTTTCTCTCAACAAAATGTACTCAATTTATTCAAACTTAACATGATACAACATACCTGTATGTAATTTCGACAATTTTCGTCCAGTGACGAAATTCGTTGTAGCAGTCTACCGATGTAAAAAACACCATCGCCGACTGAAGATTCTTCTGTTTCTACCGAAGCCGAGGAACGACCTTCCTCATCTGGATTATAACTATCAGGTACACCGGAAAGCTGAGAATGTAATCTTAACAACAAGGATATTATACTTTCGTTTATTTTTATTACAGGTGGGTAATTGGTTGATCCCTAAAAACAAAAGAAAAATTCAAATAAAATGTAATAGCAAATTTTGAAGATAAAAAAGTACATTGTCAATATTTTTCTTGCTTGTTGTGTACGTTTGTTAATTTTAAGAAAATGCCTGCTTTACAACTCATGAAATTGAAAAACTGTTGCTAATTCAGTTAGTATATCAACGTCAGTCAGAAACAATGTACTAACAAATGAGACTACACCTGTCAGAACTATTTAATATAATTCCAACGGTAGAAGTTTTGGAATGCAACACTGAAATAGGGAACTTGAGAAAAATTTTACATTGCAAATATATGCTATAAACTTCCAAGTATACAGGGTGTTTCAAAAAAAGGTGACTCCGTCTCTAGGATAGGTAGAAAAGTGAAAAATAATTGGGGTTTTCTCAGTAAAAAATTTTCGTAACGCCATCCGTATTCACATACACATTTTTTTATGATTTTGCTGAAACTACTGGCAACATTGTAATGACATTTTATACGAATATGTTTTGGAAGCTGATACATCCCATGAATTAGTTTTTATATCTGACTCTCATAGAGGGCGCTAGTTACACGGTTCGTACCAAGTAGTATTGTACATCACTTTTCTAAGGTTAGATTTATTAATCAAAATTTCAAGTGAACATTCAATTTTACACCCAAAATGTACTCTTGGTAAAACTCGATACTGTGTACCGTTTGCGGAATATTTTGATTTGAAAATTATGAAGTAATAACCGATGCTGGTATAAAGTAATGATAAAGTTATTAATTATTATTATTAATTAGTTCGCATTATGTGAATTGAAATTTTTTTGTCACGTAAATGAAACCTCATCGATAAAACGGATAAATGTTAAAAAATTGGGATTGAGGGCTTTCCTTTCTTGTAACGTTTCACAAAAATCCATTCTAATCGGTATATCTTGGTTTTCTCCAAGTTCGCCATGGAAAACTGTGATTTATTGATAGTTATGACGACAAGTCAACAATAATTAGATTTTTGAAACACCCTGTATATGGCATGAAAACGTTTATGATCAGCAAAACAAATTTTTTTGTCACAAACATCCACTATAACGAATATAATATATAGAGAAATTCAAATTCTTTCTAGGGGCTCGCGGCTATTGCTTGTGACGTCACACAGTATGATCTAATTGCAGCACCGATGCGATAAGGAAGTATCCGATAAAGACAAACATTATTGTCTTGTCTTCTCGTGTCTCTAAGCGTTTCTTTGCATTGATGGTTAATTGTGACTTGAGACCTTGTGAAATTTTGTTTGTATCTATAATATACTATGACTGAATAAGGATATTACAAGGGGTAATCGAACAATCTGCCCTTTGTTGATGTTTGTGGTAGTAAATTTTAAAAAAAATAGAGAATAGTCTAAAAAGAGTATATGAAATAGAAAATTAAAACTGATTTTTCAAAACCTATTTGTCATACAAAATATAAAATAAGTATTTGAAATGAAAAATAGGAGTACAAAAAATGTGGCAAAATTATGAATTTATTTATAAATTTGAATATATACATTCTGAATCTTAAAGTGCTTTAAAAAAATGTTTCTTAATTTATTTTTCTCTACTTTTTTTTAAACTATTGGTTTTATGACAAAAATGTTTACAAATAAAAATACTTGTAGCTAAATTCTCAATAATCTACATTTCAAAGTTTTTCTTTCAATACTTTGACTTTTAGCGGTGTTCGTTCATAAATATGTAAATGAAAGTCGTATGGTGACCATATCCATATATTGTTTACTAACACATAACTGGCACTCCACAACAATTTTAGGATAATATATATTTTTTCAATATAATTTTAAAGTAAATTCGGATTATTTGCCATGTTTACTAGCATAAAAAATAATAACTTATTTCAAAGTTTGTGTGTTAATCTGTAAACTAAACACCCATGATATTAAGGAATTTCAGTAACCTTAATGAAGTACATCCGGCTTAGTCATTGTCATGAATTTGAAGTGTGTGTGTGTCGGCAAATAATGTGTTTGATGGGTTTTATCATATTCTCGAAATAACAAAATGTCGCAACGAACTAACGGCAACAAAACAAGAACATACATTTTTTCGATTATAAACAATACGATCTATGTGCACCGCAACTTATTGCTAAGCAAAATCATACTATTTGACGTCAGCCGGTTTTTCGCGCTTTGTAGGACGTTTGAAATTATTTTAATTAGCACAGATCTATAAACTATGTTTTGCAAGTTATTATTGATTTAAAAGAAGAGGAAAGTTCCCTATTTAAGCATTCGAAAAAACAGAGCCGATTGATAATTTCAATAATATAGCAAAATATAAACTTTTTACCTTAAAACTATTGACTTACAATTTAAATAACTTAATTATTCTACAATTTTAAATTTAATCTCTCTTAATATCTTACCCTTAGCGGTGTATTCGATCGCGACTTCCTATGTCCTTGGGAAGTCGTAGGAACTAATTCTCTACTAGTGCTCGAAACACTAGTTGTTTTTGTAGGTTTTCTAACAGTTCTACCAACTTCACTACCAGCCATTAATGCTGGTCTTACAATGGGCGGAGGTAAGGCAGGAGTTTCAGTCGGACTAGGAGTACCTAAAAAATTATTTTGAAAATTAGTAAGATAAAAGTTTACAGCAAATAAGAAAAAAGTTGTACATGAAATTATAATAAATATCGAGATAGACAAGTTATTATACTATTAGTGCCATTTTCAGATTAATTAAAATGTTCTCCACGTGAAAACAGTGACAAATGACATGTCGGACGCCCCTATCACGATCTATAGATTAAATCCAACGTTGAAAGAACACTTCTCAAATCGAAATAAATAATCAAAGGTAAATTTTTTTAAATATATTTGAAATATGAAGATTTTAATGACTAGGTGCAGTTGTGTTCCTTAAAGGGAATAAGTATTAGAAAGAGACGTTAGCGCTATCCTATTTATGTAAAACCGACTGCAGCCCATAGACGTAACTATTCTTAAAATTGCATTTATATAACGATTAATTTTATGAAGTCTGACATAATATAATAATAAAAAATAAATATGGCTCGTTATTTTATTGAGATTGAAAATGCTCAAGTAATAACGAAAAGGGAAGAAGGATGGCCAGTTCGTGCGGAAGCAAATTTATATAATTGAAATATTAAAACAAATTTCAGAATGACGTTAACCTTGAATAATACCAGCTGGTTTTACGCAAATAGGATGACTTACGCCAATAGGATGACATCAACATTTGTTTCTAATACTTGTACCCTTTTTTAGGGCAACTCTACATATACAGGGTGTTTCATTGAGAATTGTCCATAGTAACTGGAGAAATATCAAGATTTAATATAAAAATATTCCTCACTGAGATACAGGGTGCTTTATTATAAATATTAGGTTTGTTCCCACAGCAATCAACAACCAGTCACTGATATTGTAATTTTGCGCAGTATGTATTTATTTATGTTTAATGCATATATTAACAAAAAATGGTTAGTAAAAATGATGTTATAGTTTGGCAAACCTATCTGAAGCTACGCAGTATTGTTAAGGGCAGATCAGGCCGACAATCATTAATAGTCGAAGTGAGAAGGAAGAACACAGCACGCGCTTGCCAATAGCAAGTTAGGTGGTTGCATAGCAACGGGCCGATCTTCACCAATTGAGTTCGTTCGGAGTACAATACGACCAGAACTGCTAGAGTGTTGGATATGCGCCAAGAAAGGGAGTGAAAGATGCAGAAATGAAAGATAGAACATTAAGACGTTTGCTCGCTGCAACAGTAGTAATCAAATACAAATAGTGGGTACATATACTCTCCTCTATTTTAATATTTCAGAAACAGCCTATTATACCTAATAATAATAATATGTATTTCTAATTCAAAATTAATCTATTATTCTTTTTATTCTGAGAATATATCTTATCACAAGAACTGGTGTTGATAATGAAATTTAAATTAATAAAATAAGGACCTATTACTAATTCTGAAAAACATTTATAAATGCAAATGTTAATCTTTTCGACGGCCTAATAGTTAATCTCCTTCCTAGAATGATCATTAATTCTAGAAAGTACCTAATCGGGTAAGAAATCATACAATTCGCTTGTTAAAATCAGTTATTTTAACATCATGTGACGCTGTTCGCTTATTTCAATTTTCTCTTGATGCGCCCCTGTATGCTCCAAACGTTGAGCGCTTAATAAAGGCCCCCATACACTACGGGTAAACACGACAATCTTAACAGAACAGTTAAAATTGCGCGTACAAAATTGCTAGTGTATGGGCCAATCACGACGATGTTAACCGACGTTCTTCATCTCCGACGTGACCTGATATTTTACCTGTACAGGCAAAACCCGAAGAGCAACGGGTCACCCCTCGCCTTAAGTACTCTACGAACTCTCTCTCTCTCTCTGTCCCTTGCGCCATTGAACCGATAACATGTTTGTCTGTTATTGTGAATAAACGCTATAATTCGGCTATCATGCCATTTCTCCTGTTTCTATTCCATATCTCATGGATTTACAATCATTTATTATTGTTAGTAAGTAAAGTCAGTGTATAAATAGTGCTATATCCAGGAAACAAAAATATTTATTACTATTTCAACTGTCTATCAATAAGGATGACTTTTGCCGAAAACGGTAACGAGCCCGTTAATGGAAGCTCTATACGGCGTTGCCTAGTTTATTTCTATCTCAATATTTGAATAATCTACTATTTCGCTATTGTAGTTTTGTCTCGATCTCGTTTATTTGTTTATTACGTTATTGTTGTATGTGTTCGCGCTTAATGACTCAAGCCAGCATGTGCGCTTTTCTGCCAGTTCTGAAAACTTTATAAATGTGTCACTTTACTTAATATTTAATTGTATTCACATTCAACTTATGTTTTCCTTATTTTTTACGTAGCAACTTCTAGCTGCATTCTTGTACATCAAATTGTATAATAAACCTTCAAGGTTTTTATTTCAACCAAAACTTGGTTTGTTTATGAAATATATATTTTAGTTTTGTTAAAATCACCAGATTTGTATTTAAACCCGCAAACAGGGTGGTCCTTTGAGTATTTTATAATTTGTTTAAACCGCAATTAAACATTTGTAGGATCTTTTGTTAAACCTAGAAAACTTCTCGGTATCCATTTTCAAAAACTTCTACACAACGCTAAACATGTTTAATGTGTTATAAGTACCTATAATGAGATAAATATTTGCTAATGTTATTCAAATAGAAAGAAATATTTCCTAAAATCGGATAATACTGATAATGCAAAATCAATAATTTATTTAAATAGGAAATATTTATTCTAAATTTATTATAAAATAAAATAATAAGTAAGACTTTTAAATAATCAAAAGTTTTATTTTATATATTTACAAATGTGTGTAGTTTATTTTTGATGAAAGACCGGCGCGTATTCTTCAATATTTTTCAGGTTGTTTGAAACAACCTCAATTTCTTCGAAATTTAAAATTCTTTTGGTGGTTTCGTAATGCCGATTGTCATATTCCTCCTCCGAATTCACTTACTCTTACTTTACCACTTTACTCTTAAATGTCATTGTAAATTCCTACATTAAACCTAATAATTAATTTAGCAGAATATTAAAAATTGTAAACTGATACCTAACTAAACTAAACCGAATCTTGAAGTTGTAAATACTAATAAATTAATTAACTAAAAAGAATACTAAAAATGTAACTACGCCACTGCAAATTTGTCGAAGTGCGTTGTCTGACTATAGCTGTTCTAGTTCCTATACGCGGTAATATGAATTTCGCCCGGCGTTGCCGGTTTGAAGGTAAACCCAAACATTATTGGAAATATGTTTACCTTTCAACATTCAGTAAAAAAAATGTTAATAGACAAAATCCAATGAAACAAGCACATAAAAGAACTAACATATAATCATTATTAATATATTGTTGATAATCAAAAGTCTATTTTCAAATAATTATTACTACATACTCAGCACTTTGGCTTTTTTATAGTTAAAAGTGGCAATTTCGAATGTTTTCAGCCGCATTCCTTTCTTAGCTTCAGATAAGTTTGCCAAACTAAAGTTGGTTTAGTTAGTTCGCGCGTGCAGTGTAGTTTTGGTGCAGAGCGGTACATTTCAAACTGTCATTTTTATTCTATCCGCATTTTTCTATATAATTTTATTTTAGTTTACCTTTTGCCTAGCCTGATTTACAATATTTTTTTGATTTATTGTTTGAGTGTCGTTTGTTTCTAACCCTGATAGAAAAATATAAACTTAAAATATATGCAACCATCAATAATATTCGTCAGATGTTCCTACAAGAATTCTGATTAATCATAAACCTGTTGGAAACGTATCATGCGCGTGACTTTGGTTTGGTTTGCCAACACAGATAACTGATTTTCTATTGGAAAAAAACCTATTATAAAACCCACTGTATCTCGGCAAGGACAAATATTTTACTCAAGTGTTTAAGGTTAAGTCATCATATTAGGTGTTTCTCCAGTTACGATATGAACAATTCTTATTGAAACACCTTGTTTAATTAGTTAAAGTAAACTATCCAAAAAGTTCTCAACAAATATTTTTGAATTTTTTCACTGTTCACATTTCTGAAAATAATCTTATCAACTTACCAATTTCTGTAATCGATGCTACAGAATCCGGCAACGCCAAATTCATGATTCTATCTACTTCCATTGGTACGGAAGTTGCTGAAGGAAGCGCAAAAATGTGTCCTCTCGAAGTTGCAGGTGGAGTTTCAACTATAGGAGACGCCGTTTCATCGGCTGGCGGTCGAAATACCATTACCTAAGGATACAGATCGAATTATGCTCTTATAAAAATTAACAACTTTTCCTATTAATCCCTTATCAAGTAATTTTCAAGTTAAATCAAGAAATAAAAATGCTTGCGGGTATACTATACAAAAATGGCTTTAAAAACCTCATTACCTCACGACTTTCGGACTGTTGCTGTGTCTCATTATCCCACATATTAGAAGACGCTTGATCCAGCATCAACAGAGGATCGATATCTGCCATATCAGCATCTATTTCTGCACTATCCCATTCAATATCACCTAAAAAAATAATATAATGTTTTAAACAATAAACAAACACTGTGGAACTTAATTTAATATAATTTTATTTGATTAGAGTAGGAAATATAAGTACAATATTTTTTTCTACGATACTTACTATCTGAACTGTATGTTATGGGTGAAAAATCTGGTTCAGGATGAATAACAATTTGACCAATCAACGTTTTCAAATTATCAAATACAGAATCGGCGGCGTACCAACTCGAAAGATCCATATCACTCAACTGTGCCACTGGAGGTGCCTTTGAACACATTTTTGAATCCTACAAATAAATTTTAAATGTTTGTTAATAACATCAGGGGAACCTTTACTCGTTTTGGGAGACCCATATAGTTTGGGACTCAACCAAGATTCATCATTAAGTTCACGTAATCGACAAATGTGATCCAAGTTACATTTTTACGAAAGGTCGATATTTTTTTTTTGGTTTTGGGCTTTAATATTATTACTGGCAATGAGTAGGAAAGCTATATATTTAGTTGCAGCTTTATCTACAGAAATAATCCTGACCTCATGTTTAACAATTTTTTAAATAGGAGTGAAATTAAACCATTAAAGATGGTTGAAAACTGTAAAGACATTTAGATACCTAAAAATAAATTTAAAATGTATTGAACTAGAATAAGTACATCCCTTGAGAAACTTTTGTACTTGTACGGAAGTGTAGAAAGGACGTGCGACATTTTAATTTTATATTTTTTTAGTTTATAATATAAATTTTCTTAAATTTTCAGTTTAAACTGAGAATTTACAAATTTTTGGAATTTCAGTTATATTTATTTAAATTACCAATTTAAACTAGGTCAGATTTGGTTAAATTCTTAGTTTAAACGGTAAAGTTTATTAAATAACTCATTTAATTGTAAATTTTGGTACATTCCCATTTAAAACTATAAATTTTACTAAATACCCAGTTCAAACTAATTTTGATAAATTTTTTAGTTTGAACGGAAAATTTCGTTAATTCTCTAAATAAAACTGTAACTTTTGTGGATCATAAATCAAAAGTTAACTTAGTTAAATTCCCCAAAAAAATGCACATTTTTGTAAATTCCCAGTTATTTAGCAAATTTTCCTAATATCCCAGATAAAACCGTAATTTTTATGAACTTCTCAGTTTAAACGGTAAATTTCGTTAAATCTCCAAATAAAACTAATTTTTTGTGTAAGTTAAATTTAGTGAAATTCCCAAATGAAACTGCCAGTTTAAACAGTATGGGCTGGCTGTACAATCAAA
Source organism: Lochmaea crataegi (assembly GCA_947563755.1). Lineage (NCBI taxonomy): Eukaryota > Metazoa > Arthropoda > Insecta > Coleoptera > Chrysomelidae > Lochmaea > Lochmaea crataegi. Next base: position 28,424,826 of record OX387434.1, on the reverse strand, counting down.
GCTCAAGTGCAGGTTTAGATTTGTCTCGAAGCATGCTAGGGTAGTGATTCCGAGGCGGGGGTAACGGCGAGTTTGAGGTGGGTTTGGTTGGTAGGCATCCCCTTGGGGATGAGTCCAGCACTGCTTGGGTCCTGTACCCTTTCGAGTTGATGAGTTTCTTCTTCTGAAGAGGACATTTTAATAAATTGGTTGTAGAGGTCTGCAATGGTTCTTGTAACTTCCCCTTTTAAATAAAGGCTTCAAAGAACAATCCACAGTATAACTTAGGTTAGGTTAGGTTTATGATGAGTGGGTCTATAAGGCCCTCCACTGCGACTCGCACCTATTCAGATTTCACCAAACAAATTCAGCTTCTTAACAAAGCCGATTAGTTTATTTGGTGAATGATATTTCAGGTCCGAGGGCGAGAGAGAATCCTTGCCAAACATCAGATACCTGATTCGAGCCGCGGCGGGGCAGGCACAAATTATATGCTCTGCTGATTCATCATCTTCCAGACCTTCCAGACGGCAGGTCGGATCTTCCGACAGTCCAAGTTTTAGCATATGATGATTCAGATGACAGTGGCCAGTTAAAAGACCTGTTAGACAATGTAGGTCATGCCTGCTATAGTCTAACATTTGTTTGGAGACATTCTTCGAAGGATGTATGAAAGCCTTTGAATGAACCAATCCTGGTAAATTATGCCAGAAGTCCGTCCAGGTATTCAGTGTTTGTTTGGCAAAACTTATTGCGATGTCAATTATAGATTCTGGTCCGATAGAAACACGTACGGCACCCTCCCTTGCAAGGGTGGCTTCTCATTTCCTTCCATGCCAGAATGGCCAGGGATCCAGACCAGCAATACTTTATTGAGTTCTCCTATTGAGGAGAGTCTTCTTTGGCAGTCTAAAACCAATTTCGACGTTACACGGTGAGTGCTTTTAAAGCAGCTTGGCTGTCCGAGAAAATTTTTATTGTTCTATGTATGAGATTGGCTTGCTCCAATCTCTCCACACATGAAACAATGGCGTAAATTTTTGCCTGAAATACGGTTGCATTGGTTCCTAGAGAGGTTGAGATTTCTGTCCTAGGTCTGCGCCCGTATACACCTGCACCAGAGCCTGAGGGTGTTTTTGAACCGTCTGTGTAGCAACAGCTGTCTGCTCTTAATAGTTCATCCTTACGGAGGACCCATTCATCTCTATTTGGAATTAGGACGGTATAAGGCAGGTCGTAGTTTACTGTTGGAGGCATTATGTCAGAGGTCATTCCCAACATTATAACATTATAACTTACCGTTCTGTAGAAGATATTATTTGAATTCTTCACAGATTTATCATAAATGTTTCTCCTTGTTTTGCAAATCATTATCATTTATTATGGTTAAGACTTTCTCTATTATTTTTAGGGCGTCGTCTAACCACCTAACAAAATATCAGCTATTTCTAGTGTTCGTCGTCACTTAAATTTTCTATTTTCACGGCAAGAATATTACAAAATACTAAAAAGTATGTTTTTTGAGATTAAGTAATCCTAAACTTGCTTCAAGTCCCCAAATTCGACCGCTTAAATACCAACGTCAAACATGACAAGTTAAACTAGGTTTAAGGCTTAATTTTATTTTGTACAACAGAATATCACCTTTAAACTAGGTTCAAATTTGAGCTTGCTTAAACTCATATTGTACAACCGGGTCTAAATTTCCCTAACCGTTAAAACTGTAATTTTTAGTTTAAGTAGTAATTTTCGTTAAATCTACAAATAAAATTGTAAATGGGCATTTACAGTAACAAAAACCATTCTACACTGGTAATTATAAAAATAAAATAATACACATCCTGTCCACGCTTTCAGGGAATCACACTTGTCCAAATTTGACAATTGACAGAATGGAAACGTGGGAAACTGAAGAATAATTGTCAAACCAATAAAGTTGACCATTAATTAATCAGAAAAGCGAGCTACGTATACGAATAAATTCAGAACACTACCGAAATACAAAGGTTTTTGATAATACTTCATCTGCAAACGTTAAATTATTTTATGGGTGACATATTTTTGTGAGAATTTACGTGAAAAAAATCTTCTCTTCTCTTCGATAGAAACGATAATATAAATAGAAGTAGTACCTCCTTGCTCTCATCCCGCGCTGCGATTAAAACGGCTTGTTCTAGTAGAAACACCACCAAAGCCATCACGTGTTCCGATACAAGACCTCTAACTGCTTTAAATAAAATAATCAAAGCTGCGGCATGAAACACTCTGGATTTCAGTATCTGACGAGGATCTTCATAAGCGGTCGATACTTCAGTCGGAGTTCTAAACGGTGGCCAAAGACTACAGCCTGGTTTCAGTTTATTGGTGTGTCTAGCGCTGAAGTAAAAAAAAATCAAACAAATTTTCGCTTTTTTTTTCTTGCAATCTACTTACTATTCTGTATATCTATCCATAGACGTTTGAAAGTCACGTCGATGTACGGCCCTTAAAAGTACATGTATAGGATCATATTGTTTTTCCCAAATTTCCGGTTTAGGCACATACATTCCTTGTTGCATATTACCGCTCGCTTCTAGAGCGGGAGCTCGATAAAATGCTACTTCTGCCAAAAGTGATTCGAAATCTCTCGATTCGGACATTCCGCATCGTTCAGGCATCAGTTCCATCAACTGAGAATGAGTTTTATCACCCATACAGAGTAACGTTACCATTTCTAATCGATTGAGAGACGTTTCTAATAAGCCTGTAAAATAAAAACAATATTTATCGATAAATAAAAAAACTGTGTGTGTCAGCTCTGACGCACGACTGGAGTTTACCTTAAAGGCAAAAATCCTGGCCTTGATAATAATAATAATTATTATTATTACCAAAATTTCTGCCGCAATTATAAAATGAATGGTTTAAATTTTTTATATAAATTTGAAAATATTGGTACTATAAAAAAATAGTTCTTATTGAAGGTTATTCATATAGAAACGTCACAATATAACAAATTAAAAAAAATTATCACCGCGACCCGGATTCGAAACTTACGCCAACAATTCTTAAGGCAAAGCTCTATACCGCTCGGCTACGAAGACATAAAAAGGTGCGCAAAGGAACGTAACGTTTTTAGTTAACACTCGACACTGAACACTGTTTACACTACCACTACACCAACACTACACTTTACACTATCTTACGCGCGTTTCGATAACCAAGTTATCTTCTTCAGAGATTGAAGTTTACCTTACCTTACTTACCTTCAGTCTCTGAAGAAGATAACTTGGTTGTCGAAACGCGCGTAAGATAGTGTAAAGTGTTAGTGTTGGTGTAGTGGTAGTATAAACAGTGTTCAGTGTCAAGTATCGCCAACGGTTCCAGAATTCCCAACTTAGTTAACACTCGATTTTACTCCTCATAAAATTTTCATACCGCGGGCTAAAAATAAAAATCGTTTCTCAAGGAGATAAACTCCAATAATTATTGATTGGCTGTAAATATGGGACCATCACATTCTACTGGAAGGAATCAATTTTTCAAGTAAAATCCTCTTTGACCACATTGAGCGATTTTTTATAGGGGCAAAACTTATGGGTTTGACACTTCACCGTCACCTTTCATCGCCATCAGATTACCTGTCACCGTCCCCCACAGAACTAAAAATTTTTAGTAGTGATGTCCTAACCTGTTATTTCTATAAAAAATTCATAGGTTTATATGAAGTTATGATTCCGACTGGTTTCTTCGGTAGATCCGGGCGAAAAACTGAATTTAATGATAAAGCCAATAAATTCCTAGTTATTAATAATAAAATGATCAAGATTTTTAAATTATATCTTACCTAAATTTGTTCTAACGCTAATAAGAGTTGCTAAAAATGTTAGAAAGCTTTCTAACATCGGAGTATCATGTTCTCCTTCTAAATAGGCACCATGATTTCCTTGGAAAGGCGCTAAACTCATCCATTTTTCAACATGAAATCTAAAAGTATATAAAAACTGTATCCTTTGTTATAATATAAAACAAGCATATTTTATCATTATTACAAGATAACTCTGCTAAATGAACACAAAACTTAAGTGCCTGAATGAATTATGAATCACATGTAGAACCATTTTTTTTAAATAAACATAAAAGTTGCACATACTTTTCTATAACAATGTTTAAAAATTTCTCAGAAGGTAATCTGGTACAACATATTTGGAGTAAATAGAGATCAGCATCAACCATGGAATTACAAAAATTACATTGGATGTACGTCATGGCTTGTCCTTTAATTTGAAGACCGTTCCTTAGCCATAAACCGTTTAAAATTTCATAAAAGGCTACCTACAATATTATTAATTATTCAATTCAAAGGTAAAATTTTATATGTTATGTATTTCGTACTAACCTGAACACGTAGAGGATGCATCATTAAAAGATCTAGGAAAAAATCACTGGTACCTAAAACTTCATCAACTGTTACACCTTGTATAGCAACAGCTTGGCTCAGAAAAACGGCTAGGTATCGATGAAGTGGAAGATGAAAAGATACTTGAAGACTATCAGTCTAAAAATATACAAATAATTCATTATAGGTTTGTTCCAACTGGCATTTATAAACCGTACTGGAATGGTTTCGAGTACTGTATATTGCGCAAACTCTAATTTGGGATGGACACATCAACTATATCACCCCTTCCAGAAGGTACAGTTTGTATACCGTCCCAAGCAGTCCGAAGAACGATACTTTAATCAGTTGGAACGTAAAAGAAATACAGCACTTGCGCGAACGATACCAAAAACGGTTCTAACGCCAGTTGGAACGAAGCTTATATAAACTAACTAACGCCGCCCATTCCGTATGGAGTGTCATTTTTATACAGTTTTAAAGTTTTAAATAATAATAAATATAAGTAAAATGATAATACTATTCAATTGTTTCCAGTTTATAAAAAATAAAAATGTGTATTAACTAATAGAGTACGCATAGTGCTGTTCCTCACACCACAGTATTCTTCTGATTTTTTGCATTTTTGGATACCTTGTAACTCCTAAGCGAAAAGTCCGAACAGAAATTTACATGTACATTCTCAAGCTTGATTATGAAACTTTTTAGTTAAAAATTAATATAATAACACTAATTTCATCATCTTTTGATTCTCCTTATGTTTTAATTGACTAATTTCAATAAACAACGGTTATTCTGACTTAAAGTAGTTGTCGTGGTAGAATGTCGTCGAAAAGTTTTAGTTCATATCCATGGTAAAAGTAGAGAGGCTTGTGCCATCATACTTTTTGTCACAGACTGTACCCATAGAGATACTACACATATCATTCTGACATCTACATTCACAAAAATACTATACAGTTTCCACAAGTTGCAATCCGGCAACGGAGCTCAAGCTTACTCTCTGCTCATTTGCATTTACCGCTCAAATTCTACTACTATACTCGGATCCATTGTTGCAATATGTTTCTGTTCAATTTCCGGCATGTATATTGTTCATAATGTCACCAATAAAATAAATAATGGACTAAAAAAATAAAAACTTACCACCATATAATTTAAGAACGCAATGGCTTGAAACCAATCCTTGAGTTCGTTGAGGCAAGCATTTAAAACTCTTTTCGTTAAATGTGCTGTAGACGCGTCAGTTAAATGTGAAATAAGAGCCCACATGGGGTAAGCACTAGCTTCCAATTCTGCGCTAAACGCTGCGTAGTAAGTGTTCGGTTCAAATTCTATGTGCTGATTAAGTTCTCTCTGGTTTACATTCATACCTGAAAAATAGATTTTTTTTATAAAGGAAATGAGAAAAGAATGAAGAAAACATCGAGTTAAACAAATATATGTAATTTTAAATGGGAGACGCCTCCTAAAAGCTGAGATATCTGGAGGTAGTAAAGTAGCTCAGTGGGTCTGTCATTTTCAAGACTCAATACTAATGTGTCGAAGAGTCGGAAAACCACCTTCTCCGAAGCAAGTCTGACTGAGTATTCATTTTTGTCTCTCAAATAGCTTCAGAAAGGGCTACATTGAAGGTAAATATGGGTTGGTTGAAAAGTTCGTGCCACGCGATTAATCAGTACAAGCAGAGCTAAAATGTTTGTTCAAAATGTTTTATATCAATCTGTCAACGTTTCCGTTTCCGCCGCAAATAGTTAAAAACCATCTCACCCCTTTCAACCCCCCCCCTCATTGACTGCATGCATACAGATTTTGTCCCTGCATTAATTAGGCCTTTTCCTGCCCTCTCCAACTTCATTTACACTATTAAAAATGTTTTCAACCAAAAAAAAAGTAATTAGCTTGGCCTATGAAGCCATTTGTTCAGCTATAAAACAGGTGAAAAGCACACGATTATTAAACAAGATATTGTCATCATTTATTTGAGATGAATTTACTCTGAATATTATTGCAAATTTTTGGATCGGCTGGATAGAAAAATTGGTACGAAGATACCTGGTTTAGCAAAGAAATAATCTTGTTTCGTCATATCACATATCAGAATGAATTAGCTTCAGTGCAGGAACACTGGTTTAGGGAAAGATTAGAAAATATAAAAAGTTTCAATTTTCTTTATAGGATCAAACTAAAATATGAAGAAAATAGACAAATGAAAATATTGGTCCTAGCACCAAACCAAACCACCACCAAACCCAGAAGAGGTTGGGGCACTTGGGACCTGGGAAAATTTCCTATCTAAATAGAATTGTCAGCCACGCTCCTTTAAAACATGGCCGTCACAACCAAGGGGACGCTATATTCATCCATACAGGATATCCCACTCACAATGTCATATACGCCTAAACCTGAACTCAAACGACTCATGTACTTGACAAATCTTTGTTATTGGGATATACTTGCCACGTCTTGTGAGTGGTTTACTTGTAAACTATATACGTCATGTGAGCGTCCTGCTTACCAATCTTGCCATGGCTATTTACAAAGCTTGTATACTTGCCAAGTACGCAGGTGTTCGTGTACTCGTGAAGTACACGAGTCGTTTGAGATCGGCTTAACACAGATATAGGGAAAGGCTGTCAAAATAGATACAAAAATGAATACAAACGATATAACGTGTAAGAAAAAAGTAATAAATTCAATTACTATAATGTTTTTGTCTTACCTTGAAACATGGCAAGAAAAGCGAACCACATTTCTAACAGACCATCATCAGACATAAACTTCAACGCTACCGGTCTGTGAGATAATACGTTTTTTAAGTCAGATACCAGAGGCCAGTAGCAGTGATCTTTCATGACAGGTTTCGCACAATCGACAACGTAATGAAAATTTTCCTTTCGATCTATAAATAAATTTCGATTAATATAGTAATAATTAAACGTTAAAATGTATATATAATCACCATGCAATGTATTTTTGATTAAAATCTTGCTCATCATATATTTAAGGCTGACTACCATAACGTGGAGGAGATTGAGTTGTTCAGTCATTTTCAAAGCTAGATTTTGATTAGAAAATAGCTGAACGCTGACGTGCACAACTCTGTTACTTAGTGTGTCGGGATCTGCAGATCTTTCCAACATCATCGAAATGCGGCTGTAATGCAATACCACCGCCCTCGTTAATGCTTCCTGTAAAATAAATAAATGGGGTGTTAACATTTCATTGAAGAAGTTTTCAAAGTATTTTGTCATAATATATAATAATAATAATAATAATATATTCCGAATCTGCTAAAAAAATTATTAAACCCTCCTCAGTTGTATTCCCTGTTCTAGAACCTACAAGCACCTTTCTCAAAGTTCTTTTGGAATGACATGTTGTTGTAACCTGGTAGATTTAAACAATATTACTATCGATTTATTTCATAATTACAATATTATTATTACTGTATTATTTAGTTTTCGTTTCATTTATCTTTTTCAATTCTTGGTATTAAATCTTAACAAAGGAAAGTACACTATAGAAACATAAAACCTTCCCTTATCATTTTATAAAAGCTTTTTAAGTCACGATTTGAATTTTAATATTACTTGTAATAATATATTAAGTCTCCTTTTTGTCACATACTATTTAATTCGCAGAATGCAGTTTCAGTATGTATTTTATAGAAACAAGTTTTGATTTAAGTTTTAAAAGTGCATTTAGTATTATTGTGGAAACACACAATAATTGTAGACTTTTATTCTATACTTATTTCTTTTAATAAATGCAACTTTAGATATACCTCCTGAATTGAAAAAGAGAGGATTCTCTAACAAGACCTGAAAGCGGTAACATTGTACCCAAGATTAGAATGTATTAAGTTCCAAATTTACAATAAACTGACGGACTATTGAACTACTGCCTTTTTATTCTAACACCTACTATTTGTGTGAGTTTACAACACAAATTTTTGGTGGCAGCGGTGGGATTTTTTTCAAATTTTACGAAATTTGTCGAATCTGGTGTTAGGATAATTTGTCTAAGGGAATCGTTTTTGAGGAAACCAGTAGTCAAGTCCACAAGTTTAGAAGACAACATTAGTTTTGCAAATTAACCAACAAGAAATATAATCAATTAGTTCGTGAGTTCCTAAGAAAAGTTGCAGAATCCCGAGTTCCTGTGTTCCTGTTTGGATTTTGGTCTACTCCTAATAGACTTTGTAGTGCAGTGAAAAGCGATTGAAAGTGATAGTGTTTTTGAGTGACAGTTTTATTATTTGGATTACACATGGATACAAGACGACTTCTATTTTTATTGTAAGTTTATTTTTGTTTATTGTTAATAGCCACTTCTTGAAAATAAAAATAGTCGAAATAAGCAAAATGTCATTAGCCGATACAAATCAAATTCAACCTGAACAATTTTACGTTTCAATTGATACCGCAATTAAATTAATTAGAGACTATGACGGTACAACAACAAGTGATAAAGTTCATGACTTTATAGATAATTGTGAAACAGCCTTAAGCTCAATCAATCCTAGATCAAGAATAATTTTATTTAACTTAATTAAAACAAAATTAGTTGGTAGAGCACGAGCACTAACAAAATACAGGGAATTCAACAATTGGGATGATTTAAAAATTTACCTAGAAGATGTGTTTTCGGAAAAAAGATCGGTTAGTTTTTGGCAGTTGGAATTGAATCAATGTAGGCAAAGCAAAGGCGAGGATATAGCGAATTATTCCAATAAAATTGAAAAATGTTTGTCAAATTTAGTCGATGCATCCACCGTCGGCAAGACCGCAGTGATTGCAACAGAAATATCTAATTTATTACGCAAACAAGCGTTAAACGTTTTTATTCAGGGTCTTGTAGAACCATTAAAATTACACTTAAAAGCTAGAAATCCCATAACATTAGAGGACGCGATAGAATTAGCTAGAGAAGAAGAAAGAGAGTTAGTTACTAATCAAAACAAAAATAGATTTGAAAAATCAACAGTAATTTGTAACAACTGTAAAAAGTCGGGTCATTTTGAAAGAGACTGCTTCCTGAAAAGGAAACCAAATTTTGTTCCTAATTCGAGAAGTAATTACAACAAACTACCTAGATCATTCAATATTACGTCAGATAATTCTTGTTTATATTGCAAAAAACCCGGTCATAGAATAGCTGAATGTAGGAAAAGAATGTATAACGAGTCAAAGCGAAAAAATAACAATTTTGCAAATACTTCGGGAAACGATCAGCGCCCGTCGACAAGTGGTCCTTCGACTCAAAGGGCTTAACTTCAATTGAGACCACCCCCTCAACTAATTTGAATGCACCATCAAATAGTACTCAAATCGATAATTCTAAGCTAACATTTGAACCTATAGAATTAAAATATATTTACCTTAGCTTAAATATTACGAGTAATAGAAAAATTAAGTTTTTGGTAGATACTGGAGCATCAATAAATATTTTAAAAATTTCAGCCGTAAAACCAAATCAAGCAATATATAAAAATTTTGTAACAGAAATTTCTGGTTTTTGCGAACAAAAGGTTAAAACTTTAGGTATTGTTTTCGATAAGGTTGGAAACGACGATCTTTATAATTGCTTTCATTTAGTTGGTGATGATTTTGTTTTTCCTTGTAACTCGGAAGGTATTTTAGGAAATGAATTTTTTGAGCTGAATCGCGCAATAATAAATTACGAAAATCAGAGTCTAATATGGACAAATAGAGAAATCAAATTCGTGGATCCTAATTTAGTAATTGGATTTGAAAACAACCAAAATAATAATATTGTAGAAAATAGAAACTTAGAAATTCAGCAAAACAGAACCTTAGATAACCATAACTTAGCAAACAGAACCTTAGATAATCATAACTTAGCAAACAGAACCTTAGATAACCATAACTTAGCAAACAGAACCTTAGATATTCATAATTTAGCAAACAGAAACTTAGATAAACCTAATTTAGTGGGCAGAACATTAGTTAAAAATAAAATTGAGTCCGATAATATTAATTTAGTTAGCAGATCCTTAGAAAATTCCAATTTCGTGAATTTAGCAAATAATGTTGAGACAAATGATGTGAATTACCTTAGTCAATATAGCAATAAAGTAACTTCGGAAAATATTGTAAGTAAAATTTTGATCCCAGCGAGATCTGAGCAAATAGCATTAGTAAGTTGTTCGGTGGACAAACCTAGTGATACTTATATCTGTGAAGGAAAAAAGTTCACAGAAGGAGTTTATTTGAGCCATTGTTTAACTCAAGTTAGTGATAATAAATGTCTTGTAAGTTTTATGAATATATCAGAAAATTCAATCGAGTTAGAACCTCCAACATTAGAATTAGAAGCTTTTAGTTTAGAAACAAATATTCAACCAAATTTAATTTATAATGTAAGTATAAGCAACGACAGGATTGACAGATTAATAGATTTGTTAAGAATAGATCATTTAAATAGTGAAGAAAAATCCTATCTGCTAGAGATAATTCATAAATATTCCGATATTTTTCATTTAGAAGGAGAATTTTTAACAAGCACGAGTGCGGTTAAGCATAAAATACCCCTTAAAGTTAATTCCGAGCCTGTTAATTCGAAACAATATCGTTTGCCTTTTAGCCAACGCGAGGAAATTGAAAAACAAACGGAACAAATGTTAAGAGATGGAATTATTGTTGACAGCGAAAGTCCTTACAATTCACCGTTATTAATCGTGAAAAAGAAACCCGATGCTAGTGGAAACACTAGATGGAGAGTTGTCGTTGACTATAGGAAAGTAAATGAAAACACCATTGGAAATTCATTTCCATTGCCGAATATAACTGACATATATGATCAGTTAGGTCGTTCTCGATATTTTAGCGTCTTAGATTTATCTAGTGGTTACCATCAGATAGAAATGGAACCTTCTGATCAACATATAACAGCTTTTAGTACAAATTCGAAACATTTTGAATTTAAACGTATGCCATTTGGTCTGAAAACAGCCCCAGCTACTTTTCAGAAATTAATTAATACAGTTATGTCAGGCATGCAAAACGTGAAGGCATTTGCGTATTTAGATGACATTTGTGTTTATTCTAGTACATTAAGAGAACATTGTGAAAAACTATCTGAATTATTTGAAAGGCTTCGTCAGTATAATTTAAAGTTGAGTCCTCTTAAATGTGAGTTTTTAAAAAAAGAAGTGAATTATTTAGGTCATAAAATAACAAATCAAGGAATACTACCAGACGAATCAAAAATTGATTGTGTGAAACATTTTCCCATTCCTAAAGATCAAAAAGCACTTAAATCATTTTTAGGATTAGCTTCTTATTACAGACGTTTTATAGAAAATTTTGCTAAAATTTCTAAACCTTTAACAACTTTATTAAAAAAAGATCAAGTTTTTAATTGGACACCCGAATGTCAGTTAGCTTTTGAAGAATTGAAATTAAAACTTATAAGTCCACCTATATTGCAATATCCAAATTTTGAAGAACCTTTCATAGTGACGTCAGATGCATCAGGATTTGCTATTGGCGGCACGTTGTCCCAAGGTAAAATAGGGTCCGACAGACCTATCGCTTTTGCATCTAGAGCGTTAAATTCAGCAGAAAAGAACTATTCCACAACCGAAAAAGAGTTATTAGCAGTTCAATGGCTTTGTCAGCACTGGAGACCATACTTGTTTAATAAAAAATTTTATGTAGTTACTGATCACAAAGCATTGTTATATTTAAAAAATCATAAAGATCCAAGTTCTAGATTAATGAAATTCAAACTTAAATTAGCTGAATATGAATACGAACCTATTTTTAAACCTGGAAAATTAAATTCCAACGCTGATGCGTTAAGTAGAGTAATATTCAATGTAAAAAACAACGAACTATCGTTTACTGATTTCTGTGAGTTAGCAAAATCACATGTATTTCCCAATATAACCATTTCAGAATTTAATGATAATATTTTAAAAGCGCAAACAGAAAGTTCATTAGCAATTTCAGTTAGTACAGAAGTATCTTTAGTTAACAACAATTCAATTTTAGTAAATAACTTACAATGTGCAAATCAAATTCTGGAAAGCATTGTTAGTCATGAAAAAGTGTCATGTATTAAGTTAAAAGACAGATTTCTATTTTTATTAGTATTTACAGAAAAAGACGATGATCGAGAAAGTTATGAAAATATATATAATACCTTAGTTGATTTTAAAATACAATTACTTAAATATCAAGTACCACTCGTTTCTATCCCAAAGTTAGGAGGAAAACATATAAGATGGGAAAAGGTTAGGATGATGATTAGATATTTGTTTAGAGACACTAAAATTAAGTTTTGTGTGTATCATAATGTTGTAATGTGCGACGAAAATATTTCAGCTGACCAAAAATCTAAAATTTTGCGAGAGTATCATGAAATACCTACTGGAGGACACCCAGGTGTAAACAGAATGTATAAAAGAATAAGAAAAAATTATAATTGGAAAAATTTAAAAACAGATATTCAAGAATTCGTGAAAAAATGCGACCTTTGTCAAAGAAATAAAGTCTCAAATAAAAAGACAAAGACACCCTTACAAATAACAGATACTCCTCAGTTTGCTTTCGAAAAAGTATATTTAGATATAGTAGGTCCACTATCTATTAGCGAAAACGGAAATAGATATATTCTTACGTGTCAAGACGCTTTAACAACATTTTTAGCAGCTATTCCAATTTCAGATATGGAAGCTAAAACAGTTGCATTAAAGTTAGTTACGGAAGTAATATGTAAGCATGGAATTATGGAATCAATAGTTACCGATCAAGGAAAAAATTTTATGTCAGAAACTTTTACAGAATGTTGCAAATTATTGAAAATCAAAAAACTAAATTGTACTGCATATCATCCTGAATCCAATTCAATTGAAAGAAGTCATCGAACAATAGCAGAATATTTGCGAAGTTTCATCAATGACAATAAAACAGATTGGTGTAGTTGGTTACCTTTTACTGTTTTCACTTATAATACTACCCCACATAGTAGTACAAATTTTACCCCTTTTGAACTAGTTTACGGAAAAGAAGCGCGATTACCTAGTACTATTTTGCAACAACCTTCATTTTCATACGCTTATGATGATTTTATCACCGATTTAAAATTAAAATTACAAATAAGTAGGCAGCATGCACGCGAAAATTTACAAAGAAAGAAAGAATATAGTAAGATGTGTTATGATAAAAACGCGAAAGACATTAAGTATAAAATAGGCGATAAGGTATTATTGACGGATGAATCTTTAAAGTCAAGTAGAAGTAAAAAACTGTATCCACGATACACCGGTCCTTATAAAATAATTTCGGTTGATTCCGATGTTAATTGTACCATTAAATATAATAAAAAATTGATAAAAGTACACAAAAATCGATTAAAGCCATATCACAGCAAATAAATAAAAACATTTTGTTACAGGATAACTTTTGCATTCGTCCAAGGTTATGGTGACCAATCCGTTCAAACACACTCCGTTACAAAGTTGGTTCAAGCACCCGGAATTCATTACGAAAATTTAGGAAACTCTCAAATATTTAATGACGAATATGAGATTATAACATATATCGATATGTTTGAGCATAATCAAAAATTAAAAATTTTGACATCATATTACACTCGTACAGAAACTTATTGTCGACATAAGGTTTACGCAGTTAAAATAGGAGACCTTTGTGATAACTTTTTAAAAATGACAAAACCTATTCTGGAAAAAGTTGATAGCGAAAGAGAAATTTTAAATCAATTAGTAGGACACAACTTAGAAGATGAAATTTCGAATAATAGGAGAAAACGAGGGCTATTTAATGTTCTAGGTAAGGCAACTAAATTTCTCTTCGGAAATTTAGACGAAGATGATGCAGAATACTATAATCAAAAAATTAGCCAGTTTACACAAAATGAACAAAATTTAGTAACAATTCTTAAAGATCAAAGTCATGTAATTAAAACTTCTATATCCAATTTCAATAATACTATTTTTACATTAAACAATAACGAACGCATACTTAAAGAAAATTTAGATAAACTGGAGAAATTGGTAAGCTCAGATTTAAAGGACATAACTCTACTAGAAACTAGACAAACAATAGATGAGCATTTTTCAAATTTTGTTGTTATTTACGTACAGTATCAATTGGAAACACAATCTTTAATAAATGCAATTCTGTCTGCCAAAACTGGACAATTACACCCATTTATTTTAACCCCAGAAAAATTAGTTTTAACATTACAAAATATTTCAGCCCATAATTATTTGCATTTTCCTGTAATGCCAACTTTAGAGAATGCACACGTATTTTTAAGCTTTATAAAACTTAACGTATTTTATAAAAATGGACGTTTAGTATATATACTGTTAATTCCAATGACAGATAGTCAACTTTATGAAATGTATAAACTCACTCCCTTACCAGTTCGCGTTTCAGAAAATAAATATATTTTTATTCAACCTGTAAGTAAATATTTGGCTATTAACAATGTTAAACAGAAGTATTACTTATTATCAGATTTACAGTTTTCAGCATGTATTGAATTTGTAAAACGTAATTTTATTTGTAAACAACAAACGCCATTATTTCTAACTCACCAACATGAAAGTTGTGAGGTTAGATTATTTCATGCAACGAGTTCGGTTCCAGAAAATTGTGATAAGAGATTAATTATTTTAAGTCAAAATATTTGGCATCAACTTTCAAGTGGAAATAGATGGATTTATGTTTTAGTTAATACCGAAAAGGTAACAATAAATTGCGACCATAAAATCTACTCTGAAACTTTAGATGGTACAGGTATTTTAGAATTACAAGAAAATTGTAAAGCGTTTACCCAAAATGCTTTATTAATTCCACATAAAATTCATTCTAGTATTTTAGATCAGAATAATAATTTCATTCCTACAGTTAATTTACAAATAGATTGTTGTGAAGAAGATGAAAATGGTAATAAAATAAATTTTAGCAATTTGCATTTAAACCCAAATTTCAAAACAGTTAGTATGCATTTGGATGATTTAAACTTAGCCAGTCACAAATTGGACGAAATCGATGAAAATCTGGACCATATGTTATGGCTACCCAGCTCGTTGACATCTAGTTATAGTATTTCATCCATTATGTTAATTATTTTTGTAATTTTTATAGTGTGTTTTTGTTGTTTTAAAAGATGTAGGTTAGGAAGAAAATGTTGTGGAGCAATTCCCGGTATATGTATAAGAATTAATAATAATACTGAGGTTCCCAGAGTGTCTGAACCTATCATTCATTTTAGAAACCCAGAATTTGCTTCAATTGAATATTTAGACAACCCTCCAAATGAAAATGTTACAGCGAGATCTATTATTGGGAGAAGAAGTATAAAAGATTTCACATCTTCGTAATAGATGCTCAATCTTTTCTTTTTAGAGGAGAGGTGTTGTAACCTGGTAGATTTAAACAATATTACTATCGATTTATTTCATAATTACAATATTATTATTACTGTATTATTTAGTTTTCGTTTCATTTATCTTTTTCAATTCTTGGTATTAAATCTTAACAAAGGAAAGTACACTATAGAAACATAAAACCTTCCCTTATCATTTTATAAAAGCTTTTTAAGTCACGATTTGAATTTTAATATTACTTGTAATAATATATTAAGTCTCCTTTTTGTCACATACTATTTAATTCGCAGAATGCAGTTTCAGTATGTATTTTATAGAAACAAGTTTTGATTTAAGTTTTAAAAGTGCATTTAGTATTATTGTGGAAACACACAATAATTGTAGACTTTTATTCTATACTTATTTCTTTTAATAAATGCAACTTTAGATATACCTCCTGAATTGAAAAAGAGAGGATTCTCTAACAAGACCTGAAAGCGGTAACATTGTACCCAAGATTAGAATGTATTAAGTTCCAAATTTACAATAAACTGACGGACTATTGAACTACTGCCTTTTTATTCTAACACCTACTATTTGTGTGAGTTTACAACAATGTCGAATGATGACTTTCTAAAAGTTTTTTTCCTAACACAGGACAGGATATGACTAGAAACGCATTTAAGGCTTTGATATTCCTGAAATAATTTGCTTTATGAAAATTAGCGGATAGCAAGGAGGAGTTTGGTTGATTGTACTAAGCAACAATAGGGGCTAAACTAATTGAAATTTTTAAATGCATGTTAATATCACCATTTTCGGAACAATAATGACTCAGGAATAATTAAATCAAAACTCACCTTTCAGGTCGCACATTTGAGTAAAAGAAAAAAATGCTAGTTTCGTTTAAAAAAATTAAGACATTTGACATTTTTGAAGTTCCAGAATTGTTGAAATATAAATTTTATATAGTTCAAAATATTTTATAGTTTAAAGGAAGCCATCACCTTTGTAGTATATTTACTGTATGTACTTGCTAATAGTTTTATTTTGAATGACGGCAAAAATTGTTTTTGGATAATAATTACTGTCAGTGTCAAGCTATTAATTAAATAAAGTTCTTTGGTAATTTCAATTCAAGGTAGAGTTAATAAAATTGAGAGGAATAAGCGGAAGTCGCGAGTCTGTCAAATTATTTTCCATGAGTTCGCCATAATTATTTTCAAGCCAAAAAGTGGTTGTAAAGTTCATCTGTACGATAAAGCTAAGTTTTTTCAATGAAAACAAAGAGTGACGAAATGTGTTAGATGATAAGGTACATTTGCACTACTTCAGGTTACACTCGCTTAATAATTTTCCAGTCAATGACATAGTAGATAAATAAAAAAAAATTAACAACATAAAAGCGTATATCAACAAAGACTTACCTTGTAATCAGAATCCGGCAACATATTCAACAATAAACAAACAATTTTCTGTGGAAATTCGAACTTGACCGTCCAAAAAACCAATTCTTCTAGGAACGTCTTATGAACGAGATTCTGTTGTAAGGACGGAACCTCTTTATAGTCTTCGATCGGTTCTGGATTCGGTAGAGATTGAAGAGCCTCGTCATAACGTCGACGAGAATCTGCTTGATATTGTTCATACTCGGTTGTGGGATTTTCAGGAACTTCGTTCAGTACACGATATTTCTAAAAAAAAAAATTTTATTTGCATAGTCATATACTTCCACATGCATTGTCCACTTCTCAAAGATGACTCAAGGACTTCTCGGGCCCGAGATTTACATAGCTTTCACTTGGTATGGGAAATATGTCCATAAAATTGACTTCAACAACCCAGCTAAACTAAGACTGAAATACCTAAAAACTTAGCGATTTTTTTTAGTAATTAGTTGCTCTAATGACGAATTTTTTGCTCAAATAGCAACCCAGAAAACAAGAACTAGATTTCCTTGAAGAATTAGAAGTATGAAGTCTAGGGAGCTCTCCACTATTCAACTGTCTTCTTAAGTAACAATTGTAAAGATCAATAGATATAGTTTTCCTTGGTTTTCTAAATCATTGCACAGTTATACTGATATTAAATGGATAAAAAATATCCAGGATATCCCCATATGGCTCATAATACCTAAGCTATAATATTTGTAATATCATATCTTCTTCTTTTTTCTATTCATATATATCATGTCAATCACAAGATAGGTCACTATTTGGTCTAGCTAAATATTAAACATCAGGTAGGCATCACATAAAATGTAACTTCTGTCATTCTGATGATGATATGTCAATATCGAAATAATTATCAATATAATATCTTAGAATTTTTAAATTTTCTCATTAAATAGTGGAATTAATTAGAAACAGTTAGTTTCATTTATAACAGTAATAGGTAGCTTAGGACTGACTGTATACATCAGCAATAATGTTACAGAACCCTGTATTTTCCAATGTCAACACGGTTTTGAAGCTCTCTGAAGCTCGAATTTACTTGTTATAGAGCAATTAATAAGCAACTAATTTTTAAAGACTATCAGAGTTGCAATATTGCTACAGAACTGTCTATTTTCCAAGGATAACACGGTTTTGGAGCTTTCTCGAGCTTGAGTTTACTTCAACAACAAGCAACTAATTTTCTTATAAGTCAGCACAGTTTTAGAGTTTCCTGGAACTTTTGACTCACATGAAAGCAACTAGTTTTTAAAGACAATCAGAGACGTCTTGGACTGTCTCCATTAACCAACATCAACACTCAACACTGTTTTGAATCTTACAAAAGCTTAAATTTACTTGTTGTATGAGCTACTATTTAGCAACTAACCGTTCAAGGCAATTGGAGATTCTAATGACTGTCGGGACTCTCTACATAGCAGAAAAAACGATACCGAATTCGAAAATTAGTACAGCTTTGGAGTATTCTGTAATTCTACTCGACTCCTATTAAAACAACTTATTACCAGCTTACTCATTTTTGAATACCTTCAGAGCCGGGCTTGAATATCCAACAGCCTTTTTACGCTCGTTTGAGCGTCTGGACTAATTGGAACTCAATATTATCGAAAATGCTCTAGAATTTTTTCTCTCATACAAGTCTCACCTTTTCTGCTATAAATTGATTTCGGTTATTACTTATTATCGGTGAGCGAAATTAGCAACAAATGTTTAGCATAGTTTTACCTTGGTATTTTATATGTCAAGGCTAACTTTCAAAAAAAGTTGGCACTGACATCATTTTCTCTGTTGCTATTCGAGCAGAAAATTAGCACATCAAAAACACAAATATTTAGGTATCTTCAGTCCTGCTTTGGCTAGGTTGATTAGGGCAATTTTATTGAAGTGTGGAAAATTGATAGAACACAATTAATAGAATGTGCAATCTAAAATTTTTGATTTAATAAATTAATACATCAGAACTTAAGGGCAAAGTGATCTAACTAGTAAAACTTGACACAAAGCCAGCACCCTCAACTATAGTCCAAGTATTCGCACCAAATACTCAACTACACTGACCGTCAAAAAAATCCGGCTACCAAAAATTCGACACATTTTCAAAAGTGCTTATTTTTTGAACCACCAATTTGATTTTTATGATTTTTCATGTGAACTGTAGGTCAATTTTTCTATAGCAATCCTGTGGCTGAAATTTTGATGTAGAGTTAAATTTGAAAATATACGGATGAACAGATGTAAGATATTTTTTGCCCAAAATTTGGAACACCCTGTAGGATGCAACAACTCCAACAAGGGGTATCAACTGGTGTCAAAATGTAGCCCCATGCTTTATGAACATTTTGGATTTTAAGTCACGTTATTATCTCTGTTATTAAAGAATAATCATTGTTTTCAATCCAACAGTATAAAAAGAACTAAAGGTAATATCGAAACTTGCCTTTAATCTCTTAAATCTGATAAAAACAATAGATAACAGAAATAATAACGTGAATAAAAAACAAAATGTTCATAAAGCACGGTGCTATATATTGACCTATTGTAGTTGCTGTATCCTACAGGGTTTTTTATTTTTCGGGTAAAAACTATCTTCACAAATATGCATATTTTCATATATAACTCTACATAAAAATTTCAAGCAGTATTTTTACAGAATTGACCAACAGTTCACAAAAATCATCAAAATCAAATGAGATAACCTCTTTTTGAAAATGTGTAAAATTTTCAGTGGCCGGATATTTTTGACGGTCAGTGTAGATTGAAAGAATATTAGTATGAAGTTAGGTGCGTAAAAGAACACGAAGGACTGATAATGATGAAGGTAAAGGTAGAAGAAAAGTAGAGAAGGTAATAATTATCAAATAAAATCTATTAATAATAACTTCCACAACAAAATTCATTATTTTGCTCGGTCGCTTTCACAAATTACATTTGCATCGTCAGGAATAAATTATAAAAATTTATATAAATAAACAAGTAACTATGATATGTAACCTAGGATATGTCATAATCTAAGATATCAGACACTTATAGTGGGTATTTAATTGACGTATACAGAGATCTCGTAAACAGCAATAGATACAATATCGATTAAATGGAGAAAAAGTTTGGTATTTTAATGGGAAATTAGATGGTTGAAGAAAATTTAAAATATCTCGACTAGTTCCGGAGATACTCGACAAAATCCAAAAATAGTCCTTTTCGTTTTTTTAAATGTGCGGTTGTAATTATAAAAGATATCAAAAAAATTATTGCCAACTTTTTTTTAATAAACGAGGTTTTCTATAAATTGCCATACCAAAAATTTAATTACGACGTTTTGTCTTTACAGGGTCACCATCAACTTTATTTTTTTAAATACGGACCTGGATTTTTTATTGCAATCTTTTTTAGGTTTTGTATAGATACGTACAATGATATAGCATACTTCACGATTCTACGACGTTTCGTCTTTGAAAAATCATCATCTTTTTTGAGCCCGCTCTTCTTTACTGAAGTCAAATTAATTATTTTAAATATTAGGCATTAAATATGGATTTTTAAAGAAAATGATTAAACTTAAATTTATTTTGAAACTTCATAATTTAACCGATATTGTATCTATGGCGGTTTACGAGATCTCTGTATACGTCAATTAAATCCGGTCCACTCTGTAGATTTATATACTATATTTAATATACTCTAACAATGTAGAATGAAGAGTATCTATCTACTCATTCAAATTTATTAGGATATCTTTTTTATTTTTCTTTATTTCTATTGATTCTAAGAAATTAAGTGTGTGATAATTTTGTCAAGTGTGTAAAAGTTCAATGGTATTCAATGTGGAGCGATGATTTAATTCAATTAAATATTTCAAAATAATAAACAGGGTAATTCGGAAGTTATGAGGTCCGAAAAAAACAGGCTAAATTGATCTGATTATAAAGTGTAGAAGACATATTTAATATAGGTCTTTTGGAACCACCAAGTTGATGTCTATCTACAGTTGAAGTTAGGCCCTTCCCAATGAAACACTCTGTACATCCTAGGTTACAGATAAAAATTAGGTATCTTAGTTAAATGTTTATTTATGTCAATTTTTATAATTTGCTCATGAATAGGAAAATGTATTTTGTGAAACTGGACGAGTAATATATGTTAGGTATATTTCTGTTGTGGAATTTGTAATCAATTGATTTTATTTGATAATAATTATAGGTAGTAAGAGCTGAAACAAATAATTCATAGAAAAATATGTTAGCCAACGATGTGCAAGGACAGACAGAAAGAAAAGAGAACAAAGTCACTATGAACATCATAAATTGCATAAAGCCAACATTCAGATTCATTTTTGTATTGTCAAATCATTTAGATAAATGTATAAAAAGCAATTTCAATCTTTCACATTAAAAATTACCTGTGGATTAGTTAAAGCGGAAGTAATGACTCTTCTCATTAAACCTCCCATATTATTAAAGTCCAACAGCATAGTTATAAAAGCATCTGCGTCCTGAATAGCCCCTTTGTACGCATCTGCTGTACCCATTCGACTATATTCTCTAAGATGTTGAATGAGACGTAGAATGATCCTAGGCATCATGGCTTCCGCGACGCACATTAGTTCAGTGGGAGCGTTTCCTTTGGCTGATCTTTTATTTGGACCGTGTCGTTCACAGAATCTAAAAAAGAATATTTATATAAATAATTGCAAGACGGATGGACCACAAATATCTGTCCAAAAAAATGCATGACACGGATGAAAAATGTTAATATTTTTCGCATTAATCTGTCCGACCTTAGGGGGGGGGGTACACCCATAAACTACGTAACATATTAAAGGGGTCTGGGGGGTATCACCGGAATGTGACATGTTAAAATTATCATAATTATAGTCTGTTTGAAATAGACATTAGACAGAGAGTAATAAAACCTAATTCAACATGTAAAACCCTTACCGGGTGGGCAACTACAACTCAAATTCAAATCTTTATTCTTTTATTTGCCTACCCAACCCTGTTCAACGCCGGCATACAATAGAAATCCGATCTACGGGTTGCTTGTAATTGCATGCATAGCCGTACCTTTAGTTAGGGCTGTCAGTAGGTATGATATTAAATGAAAAACATGATTGCGACAGTTATTAATATTATTCGAACACGAAATATTAGTTATCGGAAAATTAAAAATCTGATGAATTTTCATCTGGTCCGAACTTTATAACTATTGGCTCTATGGTTTGTTCGATTAAATTGTCTAATTTCCACATTTGCTGCTCTTCTTTGATTACATGTTCTATGCATTTTCGCCATATATCTGCATTAACTTGTTCCAGAGCTTCTTCAAACTGTGACGGACATCTTTCATTTTATATGTGGTATTTTTCCTTGCCACCTATTTCACCTGAGCCCATATTAACTCTATAGGGTTTAGCTCGCAATGGTAAGTAGGAACTCGAAGTATTATAATATTCCGGTTTTTTGCCATTTCGTCAATTATATCTTAGCAAACGATGTTTATGTATATTTACAATTGCCAGCAGTTATTTTTTTGACATATCATCGTTAAATCTAACTTATTTATCTAAAAGCCATTGAATGATTTGTGCTTTTTTCCAAGCGGTGGAAGGCAATTTCTCACATCTCCTTGAATGATAAGGAGCCAAAACAATTACCGAGTTGGGCTGAATTAGAGTTACAATTTGTGAAAAATAGTCATCAAAAACATCAGCATTCATATCTTCGTGATAGTCTCGGTGTGAATTTACTCACAAACCATCTTTCAAAAACCCATCTGTTCTCCCAATATGCGTAATTATCAGTCGTTTTCCTTTTCCACAAGGTGCTTTTATTCCTACAGATAATCCATCCAAAAACGCCTGACGTCTCCAACATACAATTTGATCTTTTTCGATTAAAAGCGACTTTCTGTTTACTTTTTCCCATCTAAAATTCATCTCTCGCAGAATTTTCCACAATTTATCTCTTCCAATTTCAGAAATAGTTTTATCTACTCTCAATGTACATAAAATTTTATCTAAGGTCGGAATTTCATTATTAAAGTAGAAAGAATGTACTTTTCTTCTTATAACATGTTTTTCTTCCTCGCCTATAGTTATCTTTTGCCTTCCTGGGGTTGCTTTGGAGGTTTTACGGTACCACACTTTTCCTCACGTATTGCTTAAATATAAAGTTCACAATTATTAAGATATTTAGAATCACAAGCAGGTACGCCCTTGGAATGGTCATTTTACAAAGGTTTATTGCTCTCTGCCTTTTTCAAAGAGAGTATAGTCGTTTATTGTTTCCTAACTACTTTGTTTTCTCTGATATCTAAAATATTTGACTTTATGCTGCTTTTATTAAGGATTATAATAAAAAATAAGAAAAAAAATGAAAATAAGTTTTTCTTTTGATTATTTTTAAATACAGACATAACATTGAAAAATGTGTGACGTCATATCAGAAGAGAGGGGATTCTAAAAATGTGACAAGGACGGGGGGAGAGGTTAAAAAGTCCTTAAATTCATGTGACGTAATTTATGGATGGCCCCTTAGCCAGCTTGTTATTTTTACCCGAGCTATTGGAAACGACTGCAGTGTATCATAGGAGATGCTTGATCTCCATGATACAACCAAGGGTACATATATGTTTGAAGGCTCTATGTGGAAAATCCCTACGACAAATGAATATCATGAAAGTGGTTGTTAAAATAACTAATATTATTAAAGGGGGCAATCGTGCTTTAACTCACAGAAAGCTTCGTGATTTTTCAGCCTAAGTAGATGCTACATATAGGAACTTTATACTTCACACCAATATTCGTTGGTTAAGTGCCAGGAAACTATTTGCAACGATTTTTGGCTCTACGCAAGGAGATTCCTGTTTTCCTTGAAGATGAAGTCAAGTCCATCACTACTGAACTGTTAAATCAAATGGTAGATGCAAAATTTTTAGCTGAGCTTGCATATTTAACATCTGACATATCACGTTAACAAATTGAATTTGAAAATCTAAATCCAAACTAAGTATAGAGGGAATCATTTAAAAAACAGCTCCTCGCTTTTCAGAAAACCTGGGACATGCCACTGGATGGTATAATGAAAAAGTGTAACTATAATAACTTTTTAAAGAAATTCGATACAGAATTCAGTAACAAGAAGAAATGGGATCCCAAGACCATTACCATACTTGAAAAGGATGCCATTCAATGGTTAGATTAGATTTGATAAGGAGACTAATCGGCCTATTCCACTGTGACCTTTTCAGATCTATTGTGGTCCTCTGAATCTAGATTACATTCTCCAGTCCGACACTTTCCGAATCTTTCATGTAATTTCTTGCCGGTGGCTTCCCATCGCCTAATACACGAAACCGCACATTCACCAAGCAACCGCACTATCATAGGATGTGCTACAATTATGCCTCCTATGCGTACTTCTGCCTTGGAGCCGTCCTTATACCAGGTTACCTCAGCCTGTATGGGTACACCTTTCTTCCAGTCTTCCCTACCTGGTATAGTTATTTGGAACTTATTATTAAAGCTATATCGCGTGGCCGTTGCGTCAATGGGCTGCCCCATTAAGAAGACATCCGCTTTCAGCTCCTCAATAAACTTTCGATAGTCATCACCATACGTTTGGCTTATGTGTTAGAGATCTGGCTTCGCCTAATATTCGTTTCACTTAACTCGACGATCCCTTAATAATTTTATTCCATAGGCCACATTTGTGACATAAATGGGCATCAAACTTTGATGTTCAAGTTAGTAATAATTTTGTGAAAGAACGCCTCGCCATTTTAACATGAAAAAGGTATACTTGTTACTAGCCCCAACATTTAACGGTTTTAGAGATAATGGCCTTCTAAGGATTAACTGCAATATTTTTATTTAATTATTCAGTTGAGGAAATGTGAATAGAAATGAAGTACTAATTAGGAATGTAATACATTTTATTTCGAAAACAATATGTTATA
This sequence comes from Lochmaea crataegi, assembly GCA_947563755.1. NCBI lineage: Eukaryota > Metazoa > Arthropoda > Insecta > Coleoptera > Chrysomelidae > Lochmaea > Lochmaea crataegi. The sequence continues at coordinate 28,399,694 of OX387434.1, read as the reverse complement.
ATAATTTAAAGTTTCACCTTCTATAGTCTGTACGGTCCCAAGAAAAACCGCATGCAAACAAAGACCATACGTGATCTATTCTAAGTCGGCTGCGTTTTGGACAACTGGCTTTGAAATGTTAGCGGTAGGGGAACATAATTTTTTACAGGTTCGTACATTACTGTGTTGGTATTAAAATTACTTATTGTGTATATTACCCATTTACTAGAGTTAATTTACTTGATTTGTGTTTTGAGTTGTTAGAATTGTGTTATTTCTGTGTTACAGTAATGTATGGATAATCCGAACAAAAAGTTGGCAGACCCCGTTCGGATTACCAGAACTTCCGGATTATAGAATTCATAATAAGTGATATCTATAATCCGAACTAGTTCGGTTTATAGATACCTTTCTTAACCATACAAAAAATACATTTCCACCACAAAAAGTGGTCGGCAATGGTTATAAAAGACTTTACTGATTAGTTCGGATTACGGAATTCGGGTGTTCAGATTATGGATATCATTTTACGCTATTGGGGCGTTCGGATTATAGAGTAGTTCGGATTATAGGGGGTTCGGATTATCCATACATACATGTATTTGTTATGATAAAAATTATTAATATTTGTTTATTTGTGATTATTAATTATTGCGTCAATACTATATGCATCACATCGTTCTCAATACACCCCTGTTCAACCTTATCTACTTGCCTAGGTCATTCAATATGCACGTGATTTTATTTACGTGCGATTTTTCTTGAGTGCGAACCCACTTTAGTCATTTATGACAATAGTCCAGTAACCGAAGGTGTCGACCTGGGCAACTGGTCCGGCGTTGATCTTTTTTTTTTTAATTTGAAGCTATTCAGGTGTAGATCAAATGGACAAAATCGCAGGTCCTTTGAATTTGTGGAACAGTGGGAAAATGGCCCATTTCGCTAAAAAATTTGCGTTTCCCGCCTTTCTTCGCCGATATTTCCGGAAATAGGCCAGTTAGAGAATTTTTCTTCAAACAAATAATGACGAGTAGTTCGACCCCTACAAAAATTGTCCTTATCATTTTTGCAAAAAATTTGATAGTTTTCGAGATAATGAGCCCTGAACGAAGCCCCCGTTTTCAGCTCATGACCGCCATCTAGAGAGCACGCTTTGAGGAAATGACGCCCCAATAAATTTACTAATTTTCGAATAACTCGCGTAAAAATTAATATTTTTTCACGATCCAAAGTTTAAATGAAAGAAGGAAACTGTGGCTAAAATATTGTATTTTTTTACCTCAATTTATTTCTCGGGATTATGGGAAAACCTGGCCAAAGTTCGTTTGTTCTCGATTTTTTCACCCTTCCAAGAATTTATTAATATTTTAGATTCCCCCGAATCCTTCTGAGTAAAGGAGCTTTGGGGGGTGCTTAATGGATTCCAAAAAAAATCAGACAATAATTTCTCGGTATTTCAATAAACAACGTGTTTTTCCAAGGGCGATTTTTATGGATTTTCGGAGTTCTTGCAAATGCTTCGGTTTATCGGGAATTTCTTGATAATTGATCATGAAACCGGCATTTAATGTCTTTAATGAAAGAGGTGGGGATGTCCCCTTGCCGGTACCACCATTATGTTGTGCCCAAGTACCCGGGTTTCCAGAAAAATCGAGAAAATCTCCAGGCCACTGAAAAAAGGACATTTTTTTTTGGGTTATTTTCTCCTCAGGGGCACATTTTTTCAGGCCAAGCATAGTACTCAATGAAAGGTCACATTCTGACCTTTTCATCGATATGTATATGACCCATTTTATTGATCGCACGGAAAAGTATTTTGTCTTTAAACTTTCTCCAATTTATACGTTGTTTATCATTTTCCTCGTGCACGCCGCCACGCGGTATCCATGTATAGTGTAGTCGAGCTGGCTGCTATAGTGCGTGAACGCATGGGTGCTTTCTGCTCCTATTTGTTTGTCAACAATCTACAAGCGACAGATTTAAAGTTTCTGAAAAAGGGAAATTTTTGAGTCGCTGTTTTTGCAAAAAATATTGGCGTAGCGAAAAAAATCATAGGGACAACTTTTATTGGTAATCAACTGCTCTCCATTTTTCGTCTAAACAAAAATGCTCTAAGGCTCATATTTTGGCAGATATCGCCGAAAAACGGATTTTCGGGAACTTCAGAGCCATTTTCCCAATGTTCCACAAATTCTAAGGACCTGCGATTTTGTACATTTGATATACCCCTAAATACCTGCAAATTAAAAAAAAAATTTTACCGCCGGACCAGTTGCCCAGGTTGAGGTGTTTTTTGGTCTTGAGTTACTGGACTACAAGTTATAACTTAAATATTGGTGTGGCGACCATCTTATTTTCCAGCATTTTGAATGTTTATCACCACCGCTAGAATTTGCCTACGGTATAGGTTGATATTAGTCAAGACACTACCCCACTAAGTTTTTATGTTTAGGGCCAAACAGTGTTTAGCCGGACAGTAGTACACCATCTCCTTCAAGGGTTGAACGAAGACATCCGTTTATTTGTATTTTTCTCAGCAAACCCTTCAATTTGATACCCTTATCATGGGTGTTTAGTCGGCAGTAGTACACCATCTCCTCTAAGGGTTAGTTTATTTGTATTTTTCTTAGCAAACCCTTCAATTTGATACCCACCATATCATGGGAGTGTTTCAAAATAAATAGTCCGCCATCTTGGGTTAGCCACCATATTGGAATTAGAGTAAATTAATTTCATCTTTCTTGTTCTTCTCAACAAACTATTTCATTTGATAGTGCACAAAAAATAACAAGTTCCCCATAATGGATTTAGAAGGACGTCACTTAGCTAACCATGCAATTGTCATCCAAATTAAGCGCGTATGCATGTCGAAAGTAGGTCTGAGGTAGAAAAATAGGTAACTATTAAGGGTGATTAATGTGGCGCCATCTACATTTTACTGACTCAATAATGTCAATGTTGCCATATTTCAATTATAAACTAACTAGATATTTCATTGTTCCTGTGGAAACCCGAGACACTTTAAATATATTTGTGATATTAATAAAAGTAAAAAATTTATTGTATTTTGTTTGTTTTAAGTTGAAAATATTATCTATTTATTATTCTCCACAGTTCTATCATGGAGAAAGATAAGTAAGTGTGACAATTGCTATAATACCAGCAATACCATGGTAAAATAAAACAACTTTGTTTCAGTTTTCCAGAAGGGCCACGCACAAAAAGTGGTGGCTGGATATGTTGTGTTGATGATTGTCATAATAATTCGAAGATTATGTCTTTTCACTTTTTTCCGAAAAGTAGATTAATAGCTTTAGTTTGACTTTGTAAACTAAATTTGGGGACTAATGTGGAATATTGCAAGAAGAGGATATGCCATGTCCATTTTAATCAAGTGAAGGAAAAACCGGACGAAAATAGTAGGTTTTTTGATATCTTTTTAAATATCCTAGTAATATTATTTATTATTTTAGAACATCAAATCTATGACGAGCATTCTTATGCATATGTAGGTAGTATCAATAATCATAATGAACTACATAAAAATTTGCAGAAGTATACTCTTCATTTGGAAAGGGAGAATGCTGAACTAAAGCAAACCATTAATAACATGCAGGAACATAACACCCCCAAATTAATAGTAAAAAACCCCGATCGTCTAAAAATGAAACAAAGTGATTTTATTTTACCATGATATTGCGATGGTAATAATTGTGACACTTTTTATTATGTTTGTCCATAATAGAAGTGTGGCGAATAATAAATAGATAATGTTTAAAACAAACAAAATACACAATTGTAAGAAACCTTTTTTTCTAGTATATGTATAAACTTAATAATTTTAAAACGTAAACAGCTTAATTATAGATATCTGTGACGCTTTGGTTTCATTTTCTTTAAATATGAAAGAGATTAAAGCACATAAAAAAATTAGGATAACACAATTTTTTTAGTATTCTTAATATCATAAACATATTTAAGGTGTGTGTCATAGATAAATACTCTATCTGTGTTTGTCTTCGTTTTTTACAGGACCAATGATGAAATATTTAGTTTATAATTGAAACATGGCAGCATTGACATTATTAAGTGAGTTAAAAGTTAATAGCTGTACACTAATTACAGTTTCTGATATCCCAGTTTTCTACCTCATTCCTACTTTCCAGACGTGCCGCTAGTCTCACCACAATCGATCCACCGCAGTATGGAGGCATGTAAAACCATCAATTCGTTGAGGATAACTGCTTTAAAATTCAGTTGCAAAATTTGACCCGAACATCCATACAATATTCATACAAACATTGCAAGATAAATAAAAGCAAGCAATAAAAAGAATCCACGCTCGAACTTGCTACACCTCACTGGGAAAACATCCTACTAGAATGTCCATTAGAGCAACAAAGGAAAAAGGTACAATAGATACTCAATTTCAAAAATGTAAACTTTTCAAATCTTCATATCATGCGGTAAGTATGTTGTGACTGAAATTTTATTGATAAAGAATTTTTCTGTATACTTTTGATTAAAAAAATTGTTTTAAATGAGAATGGTTATTAAATATAAAGATAAGAAACATTCCCAAACAACAAAAACTGATTCATAGTCATTACATCAGCACGATTGATTCTAAAAATATAATTTTCAAGTTTAAATCACGAAAAATAATTATTCCGAACACATTTTTTTCGCATACAAAGATAAAATTCATGTGTGTTGGTTTGTAATTACGATTTTGCTAAAAATTGTCACAAACGAATAGCTGAGTGATTCATTTGTGATATATTCTAACGTGTCTTTTTGAATTAAATAATACAATTCACAATGCGTGATTGGAGCAATTTTATTCCAAACCTGACCCGGACCACTGAAAATTATGATTCGAAATGGCATCTAAAAAAATGTTTAACTAAAAAATTGTGGCCGACAAATAACGCAATAGTTATTAACAATTAACAAAACAAAAATATATGGTTCGGCTTTTTGCAAATATCTCAGATATCCGAAATTTGGAAAAGAAATCCTTAAAGAGCAGGACAATTCCCAAAAAGTCCCACCTTCCAGAACTGTGCCAAAAATATTTATTATTTTAATGTAGAAGTGATATGACTAATGTGAACGCAGCATGCTTCGCTCTTTATTGAAAAAAGTTTGTTTACCCAATTAAATATGAATATTAAGGAATGAATCAAGACACATGAATAAATAATAATCCGTCGACAAAAAATGTTTACACCTATTTTTTAATTAACTATGCATTTGTTCATCAATTTCCACTTGTTGAAAGTTTACATAAAAACCCTGTTCATTTGTAAACTAAAGACTTTTATTGTTTAAATAATTGTCATAAACAAATGTATTTTTTGAACCTAGTCCTTGATAAAAAATAATGATTTTTGAGAAAAAAATCGTTTCTTAAATACATTTTTTATCGTCGGTAAAAAACGCACTTGCTAATTAACAATCAAATGGCAGTTGTGAACCAATCTATATTAGAGTACCTAACAGTACAAAAAATATGGATTTTTTCTGTCAACGTCGACTTTATTGGCAGTCTGAAAGTCTTATTATCTAATCTTTGGTTTACTACTTAGATCACGTATTCTTGCGTTCTTTAGTTTAGCCTAAAATTTAATAAATACTGCTTACCCAGCCTCCTTCATGACAGAAGAATCTCCGCAATCGCACGCACCTCCCGCTTGACTCAAGAACATGTTAAAATCATGTCGTGCGTGGTTTCCTTTTTTAAAACATTCTGTACACAGTGACATACACGGTGATATGCCGCAGGTACGACATCTGTAAGCTACGAAATTCGGTGTCCATACCAATCCACACGTTGTGGCGTTGTCGTAGGCTCGAACTAAAAAAGAAAGAAATATTTATTAATATAATTTCAAATTTAATCAGTTATATTTTGTTAATATAGTGATGAACTAATTGTTTCAACCCTTACAATGTGGAATATTTCCAAAATTATTAAATAAAAAAATCCCACAATAGAAATATAACATATATTACCTCAACCGGTTTCGCAAATAACATTTGCATCGTATGGTGTAAATTATAGAAATGATATAAATAAACAAGTAACTAAGATACCTCATTTTGATATGTAACCTAGGATATGCCATATCAAGATATTCCATGATCTAAGATATCAGACACTCCTAGTAATTATACATTAATATGCTATCTAAAAGACAATCTAACAATGGACAATGTAGAGTATACAGGTTGTTCTAAATATGAGTGGCGTATCAAAGTTATGTTTTTTACATGGATCACCCTATATTTAGTTGCATTTTTTAATTGTGCTAGCAAAACTTGGGATTCATCTTTTGTGACATTTCAGCGACGCCCTAACGAATAAAATAAAGCATGGAGATTGGCGATTTAATAACTCAAATATTTTGGTAAATTCTCATCCGATTCTATTTTTTTTGCTCTTAAATTGACAACGGAAATTACATTAAAAAGTTAATATACAATTCTTAGTAAATTACCCAATTGATGGAAAAGTTATTCCATACTATTTATTTATAATAATTTTCAAGAACTTATTACGTAATTAGTATTATTTCATTCAAATAAATTATCTTGATAACAATTTTCGATTTGGTCAAAAATAATAGCTATTTGTATACTAGGGAGGAAAGTGCCACTTTTCCTCCCGCACTTTACCCCTGTGTAATACATATAATTTTTCCTCCTACCTTCTGAATAATGATTTATTTTGTTGTCTTCAGCCCATTGCTTATATTGTATATATCGAAAGTGTGTACTTTCCTCCCTAGGGTGGGAAGTATGAGTTTCTTTCCTGATATTGGGGAGGAAAGTGTGTACTTTCTATAGGGGTAGGAGGAAAAAGGAAAAATTTATATTTTCTCATATACCTCGAACTTATTTTGGTAAATATTGGGAAGTGGGGCTCCTGCTATAATCGGGCTTAAATTTTTTTTAACGTTTTTTATGAATAAAGAACATGAGAGAAAGCAATAATAAGGTGGCGCAAGATGTTATTCATAAAAAACCATTTTCCCTTCCCCTTTTTTGCGATCGCTATGCTGAATAATTCCCTACTTTTTAAGAAGACTAATTTTTTTTCCCATATGCTGTGAACTTTTACAATGTAATTTTTTTAATAAACATCCTACTTGTAAATATAATAAACAATTTGTTCTGCAATTTATTCATTTACATTGTTTCATTCCAATTACCAACCTCTCCATTGGAATTTTTAATATGAGAAAGATTGACAATGCATTTATTAAAACAAACGTATATAACAAGTATAATAGAAATCAATTAAATTAAATTTTTTTCGTAAAAAAATAGGATCACCTTGAATTGGAATAATCTTTTAACCTTTCAATGCTCATTAATGAACTTTACAAACGTTTTCATTGATATACATGGTATGGTGTATTGCGTACGTTTTCAAAATGTTTGGATTCTTTCCCGAGGGTAGTTTGAAAGGTCAGTGGCCCTTTGAATTTCCCGCGCAGTTACTTTAAATGTTCCCGTCAAATACCATCTATTGATAGACCACTGTCTAATTTTTAACAAGCTGCATTTAGTTTGTGTTTAACGACCATTGGAAGTAGACAACCTCGAAAATTAAGAAAATATCGTCTACTGATTAAGCATTATTTTTTGAGAAAAAAAACCATCACCAAAACCAAGAAAATGATTGATAAACACTATAACATGGAGACTGACCACCATCAGTTAATATGTTTAAGAAGTGGTTTACGAGTTCCGTTGTCGCTGGTCCAGCACAAGGGACGTCGAATGTTGAAGAATTTGCCACGTCAGAAATCGTCGATAAAATCCATTCAGAATCACATTTTTCAAAACTCATTCTTATAGAATAGGTACACATAAAAACAACAGACAAAACATATACAGTATAGTCCAAATGAAAGGTAAAAAAAATATTTCACAATATTTCGTTAACTAGGCATCTGGCCTTAAAGTCCGCTTGACATGGTGAAATACAACCTGCAATGCAAGACGCAAGATTTCTTGATCGAAAGCATGCGCAGTTGAGACCCAGCTGATCAATTTCTGCATTTCGATGCAACTGCAATTTTATCGGTTTGGTGCCATTTCTATTGCTTGCAATGCGCAATTCTAGGGAGAAATCTAGTTTCTTTTGTGTAACCAACCAACTAACTGTGTCCAATCAAATGGTACCTATCAGCTGATTGTGGTGACTGAAGTTTTGTCATTTGTGATTTAATTATTCACTTAGTTTTTTTCTCTGAGCTTTTCTCACTTTCGCTATTTCATTTCAAATAATAGTGAAATAACTTTATATATTATGTTTGAAAACAGCCAGTTCCATAATCAAAATTAAAGCCCTCTTTATATGAAAAAGTGACCTTTACTGACAAAATATGTTCCATAAACTAATTTTGAAACGAAAGTTCACTTTGAAGCCTCCTTTATCATAAAGGCGGGATAACGGCACTTTACGTGCGAAAAGTAAACATAACCTACAGTAGAAACGGTGAAGCTTTTCCATCACGTGATCCAATCTACGATTTATGCAAACATATTTTCGACATTCTATCTTCTTCTATCAATATAAATCAAACATAACAACGTTCGATCGATTGTCTTCTACACAAGACTAACTACAAGACATACGTAATAGTTTCTTTAAATTTGCGTAGTAATCGTAAAAAGAGACAACGATATAATTGACGTAACGTGAATAACTGATCGTACTAAAAGTTGAATTTGACACTACCGCATTTGAGGTTAGTTTACTGTCTTGTTTTCAGTGATTTTTTGGATTCAAAGTGTATCAATTGTTAAAATCAGTTCTTGTAAGAACTAATTTGACTTTTTATTCCATTTAACATTGGTAAGTACTAATTTATTACATTAACAACTTGTAAACGTTTGACATTTCATAACACCTAAAATGCCGTGAGACGGGAATATTACAATGCTTATTTTACTACTTATTGGTGGTAAATAGTATTTATAATTCTCTATAATTTGTAAATCTCTGCAGAATTTTCAAATTTGCATGAATCAAGTGTCTGTACTTGTAACGGTATATTAACCAACAGTTATTTTCAGAAAATGCCTGAAAAGTGGCTTAATTCACGAGCACTGGAGTTTGTTATGAACTTGATTGAATATTTTGAGATGGAAAAAAACAACGGCGGACCCTTTCAACCTATTTCATCTGTTCAGGAGGTATTATTCTAAAGTTAACATCTATTTAAGGACATTTCTATTTAATATTATATTTCAGAGAGTGGCAACTGCATTGAAAATATCTGTGAAAACGGTATGTTCCCTTAAAAAAAAGTAAGGAAAATATTCCAACTTTCCCAACGTCACTCAGTCAAACACCTCGATTAAAACCAAAAACAGAGGATTTACCCGAGGGAACCAAAATGGCAGTACGGAATACCTTATATAATATGTATGAACAAAGTAAGTAAACAAACATGTGAAACAATAATACAAGAACATGGGAGTTCTTAAGCCTTACATTACAGTCAGCTTACACTTTAAATAAAAGAGAAGTGAAATCATAGTACCTTAATAATTAAAATTACAACATCATAGTGCATGTAGTATTGTCCATACAATGAGATTTTTCACCAGCAGCTTATAGTGTGGTATATGAAAATCTTAGAAAACTAGTAGGTAATTTAACGTAAGTTCGATTATAGAAGTTATGAGTAATGAAAGTTTTAGAATATTTATATTTTTAATTTGAATGTGATAAAATATAGCTTCTACATGTGCTGATTTCTAATTTGAGTACTGTCCATAAATGTTTACCAATTTGAATGGTCTGAGTGAAGATTGTGTTTTTCACAATTTAGTTTTCTAATTTGAATTTTTTGATTTCACATACGGGGTTGTTCTATACATTATTTGGTACAAATAATAAAAAAATCTGAATATCAAAAATTTGTGTTCAACTTTAGTATGAAGTAAATATAAATAAATCTTTTTTTTGTTTGAGATAATGATAATTTCAATTTTTTCATTTTTTTAGGGAAACATGTTACTGTTAAAACAATAAATGATGAATTAAAAAATAAGAAAATTCTTTCTGTTGGAAATACCTCTTTATTGGTATTATTGAAACATTTGGGATTTAAATATAAAAAGGAAGACAACAGAAGAGCATTAATAGAATGAACAAATATTGCTAGCCAAAGAGCAAGCTTCCTTCGAAAATATAGAGAAAATAGTGATAGTGTTTTTTCAAGACAAATTATATTTTTAGATGAAACATGGATATATGCAAAAGGAACTAAATTAAGTTCTTGGTAGGACAGTAATTTTAAAAGTGTACGTAAACCAGGAGGTTATGACGGTAAACGTTTTATTATTGTTCACGCTGGTTCATCCAAAGGATTTGCGGAGGTCGCCAGCTTAGTGTTTTCCTCTAAATCATCGTCGCCAGATTACCACGGTGAAATATTTACAAAGTGGGTTACGACACAGTTAATTCCGAATTTAGAAGAACCGTCGTTATTGGTAATGGACAATGCGCCTTATCATAGTATACTAGCAGAAAAGCAACCTTCCACTTCGTCAAAAAAAGATGAAATTATCACTTGGTTAAAAGCCAACAATGTTGACTTTAATGAAAACCTCTCAATACCTAAACTATTACAAATTGCTAAAATGAACCGGAAAGAAAATGTATATGTTGTTGATGAATTGTTCCGAAAACATGGTCATGAAGTCTTAAGGCTACCGCCCTACCATTGCGAATTTAATACCATTGAGCTTATTTGGGCCCACTGCAAACCATATTATAATAAGTATATTGGCAGAGACGGATACGGCGATGAAAGGGTCTTGAGTATGTGGAAAGAAGCATTGGAAAATTGTAGTGCAAATGTTTGGGATAATTGTGTTAGGCATACCGAAAAAATAATCGAAGACTGGTTTACTCGAGAACGAAATTTGGTGAACATACATATTGATCCAGTGATAATAAATACTGGTGAAGACAGCTCTGATTCCGAAATGGATGAACTATAAAGCAAGATTTGTCATATATGATGTGTTTTTTCGTTTCTAGTACCTATATGTGTTTACATTTTATTTTTGATGTCTGTTGCGGATATTTCTGTTTTTTACTTTTAATATGACAGGGATTCCATTTGATGTGTTGCCCTGATGATGGTAATATATTTATCGAAACGTCCACCTTCAAGCTGTGTGGGAATCTTCTATTTACAATCTATAGCCCATCCAAAAAAAAGTGTTCTAATATAATCAGTTTAGAAAGTGTAATTTTAAAAGTTTTAGAGGACAGCCTGTCAGTAGACTAAACATTAAGTCAGTTTCACGAACTTCATAAATTGTATGTACTTATATAAAATACAAGACATCCTACAAAAAATCAGCTCTCCACTAATAAGCCAGCATGGTTAATATTAATTTTGGATTTTGTAACTTATTCACCCAGTATATCGATAGTTTTGATAAATATGTCAATGTTAACCATATGAATGAAATAAATACATTTAAAAAAGTTAAATTTTTTGTTTAATTACCAATTCGTAAAAGGCCGACCTTTGGAATATTAGTCATAACGATATTCCTATTGAGTTGACACAAGTTTTGATTTAATTCATATGAACAATATTGCTGACGTAACAGTCACGTGATGGAATAGCTTCACCGTTTCTACTGTATAATTCGCCTGTCATATTTCATTTCTATTTTTATATTGGAGTTGAGAGTTGAAAGCACTGTGGTTGAAAGTGAGAGTTATTATAAGAGACAACCCTGAGACGCCCAAGTGCATGCAAAATTTTAGTTCGCAATACTCCACTGGTCCATTGTGTTGCAAGGTGTAGGTAGGTGGCGCACATGCAGAGGTAAGGAGGGTACGAGAGCCTATTTTCCCGACTCGGCACCCCCTTCCTAGAACTGTTTAAAAAAGAGCGCGAACTAAGAAGCGGTTTAAAAATTCGTTCGTAATACAGAGTTGTTTGAAAAATAATAAGACAAATCAACACAAAGAATTGTTTATTGATAAATATAGCGACAAATATGAAAGTGCGTAAACATAATACAGTTATATTATTATAATTGAATTGCAGTATTTGAAGAAAAAAAATACAAGTACACAAGTTTTCTTTCATGCATTTGATAGGTAGGTTATCAGAAATAAAATTAGTCCGTTAACATACCTTCAATGCAAGATGCTCTTCATTTTTACTGTTCTCCAATGTTTCATTTACCATTTACTTGTTGATGATTTTTTGCAAGTGTATTGCTAGGGAATAAACTCGGAACAACATTGACTCGCAGTTTACATGTACTCAAATTCAGGTAACTATCTTGTACTTCATTCCCACCGCTTCTTGTCACAATTTTGACCTATAAATGCATTAGAACTATTATTTTTTACTTTAAAAAGACCAAAAATATTCTTACTTTTCATCATTGGATGGGAAATAATGCATTTTCTCAACCTCTTCTTCACTATTTCCACACAGCAAACAAAGTTTTTGTGACATCTTAAATTCTAAGCACTTCAAACTGGTCGGAATTATAATAAAATTAAATAACTCTAGCAAAACAAAAAGTAACAAATAACGAGAAAAATAAAAATCAGATACAGAGCAACACAAACGTGAACCAAATATGGCGACAGGCGACACAGCAAATGTCAGATGGAATTGCAGCGCTGCTACCGCCACCTGCCTACACCTTGCGAGATTTTAAACAAAGACATAATTATGCAGTTCCAATGTATCAGACAAAGGAGTCTTCTCATGTTCTCACCGAACTAATTTTCCTATGCACTTGTGCGTCTCAGGGTTGTCTCTGTTATTATCAAGCATATTACGAATTCATCAAGTTCCAGTTCTTCATCTGACGATGAAGAAATAATAGTAAGAAGGCCCAAAATATATAGAAGACGAGAACAACATTTTGTTACTATGGACAGAGAGACGCACAAGTGCATAGGGAAATTAGTTCGGTGAGAACATGAGAAGACTCCTTTGTCTGATACATTGGAACTGCATAATTATGTCTTTGTTTAAAATCTCGCAAGGTGTAGGCAGGTGGCGGTAGCAGCGCTGCAATTCCATCTGACATTTGCTGTGTCGCCTGTCGCCATATTTGGTTGACGTTTGTGTTGCTCTGTATCTGATTTTTATTTTTCTCGTTATTTGTTACTTTTTGTTTTGCTAGAGTTATTTAATTTTATTATAATTCCGACCAGTTTGAAGTGCTTAAAAGTTAAGATGTCACAAAAACTTTGTTTGCTGTGTGGAAATAGTGAAGAAGAGGTTGAGAAAATGCATTATTTCTCATCCAATGATGAAAAGTAAGAATATTTTTGGTCTTTTTAAAGTAAAAAATAATAGTTCTAATGCATTTATAGGTCAAAATTGTGACAAGAAGCGGTGGGAATAAAGTACAAGATAGTTACCTGAATTTGAGTACATGTAAAATGCGAGTCAATGTTGTTCAGAGTTTATTCCCTAGCAATACACTTGCAAAAAATCATCAACAAGTAAATGGTAAATGAAACATTGGAGAACAGTAAAAATGAAGAGCATCTTGCATTGAAGGTATGTTAACGGACTAATTTTATTTCTGATAACCTTTCAAATGCATGAAAGAAAACTTGTGTACTTGTATTTTTTTCTTCAAATACTGCAATTTAATTATAATAATATAACTGTATTATGTTTACGCACTTTCATATTTGTCGCTATATTTATCAATAAACAATTCTTTGTGTCGATTTGTCTTATTATTTTTCAAACAACTCTGTATTACGAACGAATTTTTAAATCGCTTCGTAGTTCGCGCTCTTTTTTAAACAGTTCTAGGAAGGGGGTGCCGAGTCGGGAAAATAAGCTCTCGTACCCTCCTTACCTCTACATGTGCGCCACCTACCTACACCTTGCAGCACAATGGACCAGTGGAGTATTGCGAACTAAAATTTTGCATGCACTTGGGCGTCTCAGGGTTGTCTCTGCTATGAACGATTTGGATTTTTTTAATTGATTTCAGCTAACAAAACCCACAGTATTATCTCTGCTGCAACAAATTGCACACTTATTACATCTTCCAACTAACAGGTAATGAAATTGTTTAAAGTTTTGTGAGTAGTCGATTTGATATATGAAAAATTTCTAGGGGCGGCTGTATTGATCCAATGAACCAGTTATTATTAACCTTGCGATTTTATGCAACTGGGAATATGTTATTGACGACAGGTGATTTCATTGGAATTTCAAAGACTTCTGCTAATAAAATTGTTCGAAGAGTTTCATTCACAATTGCATCTCTTCGACCACAGTAAATAAAGATGAGTGACGGTAATGATGAAATGAGAAGAACAGCTGAACGTTTTTATACAATTGCTAGTTTTCCACGACTCATTGGTGTTATAGATTGCACATTGATTAAAATTAATTCTCCTAGTGGTAACGATGCAGAAATTTATCGTTCACGAAAACATTTTTTTGCCTTAGATGTGCAAACAGTTTCTGATGCAGATCTCAGAATAAGAAACATCGTAGCGAGATGGCCGGGGTCAACACATGACCAAACTATTTTTAATAATAGTGCTTTGAAAAGACAATTTGAAAGAGGAGAGTTTGGACAGTACTGTTTACTCGGGGATAGTGGTTATAGGCTACAACCATATCTTATGACAAAATTACAAGAAGCACACACTGCAGCTGAAAATGTATTCAATGAGTCGATTTTAAGAACCAGGAATGTGGTAGAGAGACAGTATGGAGTTTGGAAACGCCGCTTCCCTATACTTGCTTTCGGAATGCGGGTTAAATTAACAACAGTTATGGCAATCATTGTTGCCACAGCTGTTTTGCACAATATGGCATTGGATATGAACGAAGCATTTCCAAATGGATGGTTAGATGAGGTGCAGGAGGAAGATGATTTACCACTTTTACCAGCAGGACTGCATCAAAATAACATTAATGTGGGTCGACATGTAAGACTATTATAAACGAACACTTCTCTAATTTGTAATTAATTTAAAGAAATAAAGATATTTATTCTGAATTTCTGTTTTTTTTATTGATTTATAATGTGACTTGTCAGTGAATCGTTGATGCATAAATAAGGTGAAAACAAACTGATAATTTTGATGTTGAATCATTTAATTACCAATAATGTCAGATATAGAATTCCATATGAGATTAAAAGATGCAGTGTTCCACAATGCCAACAAAACTTCAAAGACTCAACAGCATTAACCAAAACGTATTTTTAAAGGTTAAACATAAATTGTTAATTGTGACGGATACCACAAATCAAAATTACTAATTCTTGGTTGAGTCTAGTACACAAACAAAAACTCCACCCTTTTTATTCTATTTCACTAAGACTATATGTAAATTTTTCAATTTGATGACAATGACAAATTATTTTATTATTATAAATTATAAGTATAGTTAGGAGTTTGCTCATTTTCCCCATTCAGTGAAATAAAGAACAAAATGAAAAATGATCATTCATTTTTGCTGCGCATCTCTAAAAGTTGCAAATCTAATATTTGCTGTTTTTTAATGTGAGCCTCTTCTTGTCTCCTATTTTCTTCTTCAATTGCCCACGTCAGCTTCTCAAGATGAGCAATCTTTTTCTGATAAAATTCTTCTTTGGCTAATACCGCAGGGTTTGTAATTGTTGGCCTCAACTGTCTTGTAACAGGCTCCTTCAATTTATATGGTGAATAATTCGACCATTTACGTTTCGATTTCTACAACAAAAGTAAATGAATGAAGTTTAATTATATGAGAAAAATATACCTACTTTAAAAGATGCTGGTACTGTTGCTTCATTGACAAGTTCAATATCCAAGTTGGTAGCAGAGAATCTTACTAAAAATCAAAATATATTCATATCATGAGACTCTTTCTACCATTTCAGTTTTACCTGCTTATCCTGAACGGCAACTGAAATAATTTCATCAGCAGTGTGGCTTCCACTAGGCTTGTTCTCTTCATTTCCATCATGCACAATCAAAATCTGAAGTATAAAAGCTTTTAACATCATAAATAACATATTAATAACTATTAGGTACATACCGATAGATCAGGAATTTGATTTACCACAGAGTTTAAAAGGCCAGGTTTAGAAAAATCATCCACTTCATTTCCTGTATTGTCTTCGTCCTACAAAATCGCAAATAAGAATAAAATGATACTTATGGGAAGCAACTTTCTTACATTATCACAATCAAAAATGTTGTCATTGGGAGTAGATTTGGCAACAGTATATATACAACTTGTTTGTTTTGTGAGGTGTGATTTTGGTGAAATTTGACAAAAATAAGCGTATTTATAATAAAAGTTGTTGCAAATCCACAAAATAAGATTAACCTGCATGCACCTGTAAGTTAAAAATCTCTCTAAAATTCCAACTTTATTTACGGAATTTGACCTTGACCCAGGTGAATTAATTGATATTATTAAGACTTTTTACCGAATTTTGTAAGCCGCTGTTGTCAGATTTATTTAATTTACGAAGGCATATTCATACAAGCCTTACTTTTATTGGGATTAAAAGTAAAACTGATGGACTCCAATATGGAAGCAGCGTTTCAAAAAATTTCAGAAACATTATCAATACAGCTAAACAATTTCTCATCGGAAATAAAAAATGAAATAAAGTCATTAAAAGACGAATTAACTTCTAATGTCAACAAGCTCCGAGCAGATTTTGATAAACAATTTCTAGAAACAAATGATAAACTTCAACAAGTTGAAAAACAATTACAAATAGCCAGAAAAATAAAACGATGCATTCAAACGGAAAAATAATTTAGTTTTCAAAGGAATACCACAAACTGAAAAACACAATGGGGAGCTACTAGAGATTATTATGGACTTCTGCAGGAAGGAGGTCAAAAGTGAATTTGAATTGCAATGAAGTAAATTACGTACGTAGAATAGGTAGAAAAGAGAATAAAAACCGGCCAATCTTATTAAGTTTTGTTTCGCTACACAAAAAATATGAAGTTCTGAGAAACTGTACTAACTTGAAAGGAACCTCCTTTAGTGTTAATGAAGATCTCCCCAAAGAAGATTATATTAAGAAGATGGAGAGCAGCGGGACTGCAAAGGACCTCGAGCCACAAGGAATGGATGTGCTTATTAGAAATAATCAAGTATATGTAAGCCAGCACAATGAGCCTCAGATCAGAGATCAAAGTCAATCGATGAATCAAGATTATTACGGCTCAGAGCAGATATGTTGAAGACTCAGCTTCGGAAGGTGACGAATCCGGAAATCTAACACATACTTCATTGGCGTCAAAGCAAAACCAAAAAAGAAGACGTTTAACAAAGAAAAAAGACACTAGTGTTGTTAAAAATGGTGGCCTAGAGTTTTTTGTCTCCTTAAAAAATAAGGTAATATATTCACATATGAACCAATTAAATATATTATTCTGGAACTGTCAAGGCATGAACAATTTGAATTATTTTGATTCCCAAGATATTAATAATTTTTGTAGATTTCCAATAATAGGGCTTGTAGAAACTTGGATCACATCCTCTGATCCTGTGCCTCCTAGTTTTTTAAATGACTACAGCTTTTACCATAGCCAAGCATTAAAAGATAAACAAAGGGGCAGAGGCAGTGGAGGTATCTTAATACTTGTGGCTAAGAATTTAAAGGGATTAAAGTCTGTTAAAATTGTTGATATATGTAATATGTGGTTGTTTATGAGGATTCAAATAAATCTCATATTTTTTATCGTAGGTGTAGTATTCTTAAAACCAGGGCAAAATGACCATACCTGTATTGAACTTTTGGAAGAGACTGTGAGAGGTGTTATCAGTAAATTTCCTACTGATCAAGTAATTATTTATGGTGATTTTAATGCAAGAATAGGTCCTCTCAATAACTTTACTAGTAAGGATCCTCAGGACTGTTATATAAGAGTTGAATCTCGCGAATCTAAAGACAGTATTGTCACACTTAGTGGAACGTTATTGGTTGAGTCACTCGAGAATTTGGGCTTTATCACACTAAACGGCAGATATGATGATTCTCAAGGAGACTTCTCATACATCGGACAATCAGGTAGTATTGTAATTGACCTAATTTGGACTAACTTGAATAGTATTGACAATATATCAAATTTCTATATTAATACAAATTTCATTTCTGATCATGTAAGCTGTGTGGCAACCTTAGCTACTGAACATTATTCAGAAAACCAAAGCAATGTTAAAGCTGAGTTTGTAACTAAAAGATACATATGGGATATTGCAAAATCTCACGCATATAAAAATATCATCAGATCCTGTAGATTTCTTGACATGGAAAAACTACATACTCAAAGGAAGTCTCTACATTTTGATTCAAAACCATGGTTCGACAAAACTTGTATTCTCGCAAAAAAGCAGCTTAACTTGGCTAAAAGAGGTTTAAAAAAAAATAATCTAGATCCTAACAGTATAAAATCTTATAACACAGCTAAAAAAGAATTTAAGAAAATCACAAAAATAGTGCTTTTAAAAAAAGCAGGCTAACAAAATTCGAAAACATAAAAAACCCAATTCAGTTTTGGAAAGAAATCAAAATGAATAAAAGTAAAAATAAAAATGTATTCAATGCTATAGGAATGGATCAATTTGTAATATATTACAAAGATTTTTATAAACTTACCTCACCCTTAGACTATCAATTCACGGATGTTCTACACCCATATTTAGATACCCCCTTTACCATGCAGGAGATCTATTATCTTCTGAATCTAGCTAAAAATAACAAAGCCCCTGGCGATGATAACATCTCTAATGAATTTTTGAAAAATTTACCCATGGATTGGATATACTATTTGAAAAATATATTTAATAAAATTATTTCTGAAGAGAGACTACCCCCTACTTGGTCATTAACTAAAATGATCCACTTTCATAAAAAAGGCCCATTAAGCGAGCCAAATAATTATCGCAGCATAGCTCTGCTTAATCATAAAACAAAATTATTTACGCAGCTGATTAATGTAAGACTCAGAAATTATACTGAAAATGCTGAAATACTCCCAGAATGCCAAGCAGGATTCCGTAAATTTCGCAGCTGTGATGACAACGTTTTTGTTCTACATACAATTATTAATAATTACCTACGCTTACCCTCAAGAAAACTTTTTGCTCTATTTGTTGATTTCAGGAAAGCCTTTGATTCCTTGGATTACAGCGTCATCTGGGAAAAACTTTATTTACAAGGGGTTAGTGCAAAAATTATCAGAATTCTCCTGAATTTATATAACTCAGCTTATCTTTATATCGAAGGAAATGGCAACATTTCAGATAAAATCAAAATAACCAAAGGAGTTTTACAAGGTGACTCGCTGAGTCCACTTCTTTTCTCAATTTTTGTTTCAGATCTTGATAATTACTTTATAAACCATAATGCTAAAGGTGTTATACTTGACGGGAAAACTAACATCAACGTTCTAATGTATGCTGACGACCTTGTCCTCTTTGCCGAATCACAAGTTGAAATGTCCCGAAATTTAAGAATCTTAGAGTCTTATTGCCATAAATTTAAACTGGAAGTTAACCCTTCAAAAACGAAAATTCAGATTTAACGGACTTTTTTAAATAATTTCAAATTCCGCGAACAAAAAGCAAGATTATCACAGGGAGTAGTGCTAAAAATTATAAATTCTTCTCATATAGCAGACTTAAGTTCAATCAAAACCTTATACAATAACGTAGTTATACCCACCTTCACATACGCAAGAAGTGTTTGGGCTCTTCGATACCTACTTGGACCAAATTGAAAAAATCCAGAGCAATTTTTTGAAAAACTTATTATTTATACAAAAGCGTACAGCTGCATACATAATACGAACAGAAGTTAATATTTTTTACACAGAATTGCAGTCTTAGGCTATTTTATTATAAAGCAGGCGCTGGAACTTTTGAGTAGAATAACAAAGCATGAAAACACCAGGTACACCTATAAAGCCCTTATGCGTTTAATTAATTTATATGAAGCCGCTAATGTTAATATAAAGTATAATTGGATATACCAATAACAAACTTGTTTACAAAAATACTGTCAACTCGACTTATTTACTACCAATATAGATTTAAATGATAAAGAACAAATCCTGACTAGATATTTGAACCTTAGTTATGAGGAAGATTTAAGCAAAATTTTGCTTAGTACTTACCATCCACAATATAAATTTCTTTTAAGAGAATACTCACCATCTGTAACAACTAACTATCTCAATCACACACTTCCCCTCTATATCAAAAGATTAATTGCACAATTACGTACTACTAATACTGAAACTTTGTACATATATGTAAATAATAACTCGTATTTGATCAAAACAAAATCAATTTGCACATTCCGTAATCAACAAACACCTGAATCCCTTGAGCACGTCATCCTGACTTGTCCGATGTATAGTGGTTTACGAGGCTCGTTAGTAAAATTCGAGAGATATTCAGATGACCTTGACGCTTTATTGACTTCAAACGACGCTATGATAATGCGAAAGCTTCACAGGTTTATGAGCGAGGCAATGAAACTTAGAGCATTCATCTTAAATGAATGACTGAGGGCACCTCAACCAGTCCGAAATTTTCTTTTCTGTTATGTTTTTATTAATTATTTTTACTCTTTATCTCATCACTTTGTCATGTACTTTATGCATTAATAGATGTAACCTAATCTTCTCCTCTTGTTCATGTATCATTGTTATACTAGAGAACAATAAATTTATTTATTTATTTATTATTTATTATCACAATCAAAAATGTTGTCATTGCCCAGCACCGTCTTCATATTGATTATTTTCAATACACTCTCTATAATTGGATCAAATTTATCATTTACAGGAGCTCCACCACCAATCCCTTTGATATAACCACGTTGTGCAGCTACCACCTTCCTGGTTTTTGTTTTTAAATTGTCATATTTGGACTTTAGCTGATCCATGTTTCTTCGATGGACAGCTACGGTATTGAATGCTGTAGTAACTCTCTGCCAGGCTTGGTCCTAAAAATAATTACTTAGAAACCAGTTAACAATTAAAATTTATATTTTTCACAGACCTTTTCATCATTTGGTAGTTTGTTTGTCGTCTTATTCTCTATGATATGTTTCTCTCTCGCAATTAAATCTAAGAGACGTAATTGTTCTTCCACGATGAAAGAAAAACTTTTCTTTCTCTTGTCCGATTCCAATGCGAATCCAAATAAAAATTTAGCGTAAACATAATAATAAATAACAAAAAATATGGTTATATCGGTAGACACAAAACACAAATCAGTAATTTATACAATCACAGAACAACAAAAAACACCAGAATGGATTTGTTCCTTTGACAAATTCGACGCTTGACCTTAAATATTTACATGATTACCACTACGGAATTCATAAAAATACAACTTGTCATGATAACCAACAGTATAAAACATTTCGAATACCACTTTAAAGGAGGCTTTATCTAACAGGAGGTGTAGGTATGTTTATGGAACCAAAGTCACTTTGAAGTTTACTTTAAAGTACACTTTATCATTAAGCTGACTTTAAATAAAGGAGTCTTTATGATGTTGCTTATGGAACTGGCTGTAAATTATTTTTTGATCTACTTTTTTCTTTCTACTCTGGGTTGGGTTGGAAGCAGTGTTACAATGACAAGAGTACTGCATAATCATCAAACAGCATGCACGATTCATAATTTGCAATATACTGACCCTGAAAGAACTTGCCGCAATTTCTTGCAAATTGTATTGCTCCATGCCGAGCGGCCTTAAGGGTTTAGTAACAAAAGTTTATAAATTTCTCATTGTAAACAGTAACAAATCTGTAAAATTTAGATACTAAAACGTATATAAATTCATTTTGTGGAAAAAATCACTGAATTTTTTAAAAGCAAATTTAACTTTCATTTATTAATTGGAATTGAACAAATTAAACTGTTGAAACATACAGGGTGGCCCACCGTAAACGCTTTGATTTATTACATCTAATTAGCAGATGTTATCCAAAAATCCATCACAATTATACTTTTTTCCTATATATTTGGCAATAAATAATTGTCTAACCAATCTTCGAAGAGTTCTGCTATTGTATCTTGATGATAATCTAAGCTTGAATCTTTAATATTCTTTGCTGACAACAATAAAGCGTTTGGAACTCAACCGGTTTCTGATCAAGCATGTATTATTGTTATTCTTTGTCCTTTATTTGATTGAGCCTTTGTTTTGCATTTTCCCGATGAATCCGCAAAACCATTCTTTGGAGTATCGTGGGTGTCATACCATGTCTCGTCGAGGTAGATAATTGAACTTTTTTCACATCTATTTCACATCTTAATCATGACGATATGACTCCATTATCGCTTGCTTTTTATTGATGGTACAATATTTAAATCCCATTACTTGTTCGACTACAAACAATTCCCATTTCGTCTTTAATTAACCGCTTTTTTATACAATCTAGGGTTGGTATCATTTGTTCTTGGTATAGGATATATATCGTTCTTCGGATTATACCCCTTCTGCATTTGGTCAACACATTTGGTTTTATTAGCGTCACTTCGTATTTTTCGTTCATGTGTTGGCTGATAATTTGATAATGTCTTTTACTGTGGATATTTTGGATTTGGTTAACTTACATATTTCTTTTACTGCATCGCATCGGTTAAACTATAACCTCGATGTTTCAATGATTCAAACACATTTTTCACAATTCGCTTCGCATCCGGCGATAAATGCACTTATTTGCCCTAGGACGCCACATACTTAGTTTTAAACACAAGATTACTTTCGGAGTAAAATGTTTATTACATTAAATAGAACCAAATATAATTAAAAATTCCACAATACTTATTGTTTATTTTGGTCCTTAAATATTTTTACATATTGACATTCCATCACTGTCATCCTTCTGATGATGCGAACTTATGTTCGTGAAATCGGCCAAGGACCAAAATAAATAATATAGTGTTGTGGAATTTTTAATTATATATGGTTTTACTTAATTTAATGCAGTTACACATTGTAAGGGTTGAAACAATTGAACGTTTATTACAAACTAAAATTCTGAGACAATATTAAAAATAATTATCCCGAAATCTCCACTTTCTATTTTATCCATAAATATTTTAATTCCATTATATGTAAATATAAAAAGGGCATTAGAAATAAATTAGGTAAGTGCAGTACAGGTCAGACAAAGGAAAACAAGTAATTAAAGCTCTTTTTATATTTACACAATCAGATTAAATTATCTATAGATAAGGTGGTCAACCATTTATCGTGAAAAATACTTTCAACTTGAAAAATAAAAATTCGGAAATATTTCTTCCGAAGCACAAATAAATAATAGAATAATTAAATAAATTAAAAAATTAGTGTCAAACATTATTTTACCAGCCAAATATTTCAGTTGTAAAATAACCATACTATTCGGCATTATCTTTTTGCTTTTCGCAGGGACGGAGGGTGCTTCGCCCTCCAGTGTGTCTACGCCACTGTTGATAACTTGTAGAATGAATGTATGCGTTTACATTATTTTGTTTGTGTTGATTATTTGTAATTTTGTAATATTTGTGTATTTTTAATTATTCATAAATTGTAGGTACTCTGTTTGACTATTTTATACTGCCGTTAATAAGTAAATATTTACGGTAAAAATGTCAACAATCGATTAATACGATGTTTTTACACAAAACTGTATAAACTTTCAACTATTTTCTTTGGCTCAATTCCATAACATTACAAATGAATGTGCTACTTACAAAGTTGATTTTTTCTCAAGTGAAATTGCATTTAGAGAATGGCGAAGGCGACGTGTTTATCGAAAGTTAATATCTATATTTTATAACGCCCGATCGAGTGTTTCCTCGTTCTTTTTCCAACAAACCTGACGGGCGGATAATGATATTAATGGTGTTTAGCGTCAAGTGTGCCGGGGCATCGTATTCCGTGGTTAGAATTTTTGGCAAGTTCGTCGACCTCGCGATGTACAAGCATGGGTCACGTCGATCTGTAGAGCCTTCTCTTAAAACTTAACTTCTACTTTCTTTACGTTCAGTTCTTGTGTAGGCAAGTTTGATATTTATCGAGATTTATCTGGTTTTTATTATTATTTCACACAAGTGTGCGTTATTAAATTAAAAATAACTAAATAAAATTTTTAAAACAAAAGTTCGTTCATGTTGTATTTTTTTAATATATTACTAATATACATAGCGGCAATACAAAACATAGCAATTAAAAAATATATACTCGTAACAAATTTTCTGCTTTTTATAATAGTTCATGTGCTGGATGCAAAAAATCTAGCCAATCGATAAACACCCGCGTGACGGCAGCACCCCCAAGTTCGAATTTTGCAAAAAACCTTATGCCGTTGGATTGCCCAAGTTTTGCCCACATTTGCCCAACCAATAAATTATTTTGCCCACCCTCCAAAAAAAAGTTATAGGCAAAACTAATTTTTCTAAAAAAATTACTTCCAGCACCCCCGTCTTTGAATTTGGCAAAAAGCTTGATGCAGTTGGATTGCCCAAGTTTTGCCCCCATTTGCCCATCCAATAAATTTTTTTGCCCACCACCCCAAAAAAAGTTATGAACAAAACAAATTTTTCGAAAAAAAAATTTTTTTCCGAATTCCACAGAAAACTGCACGCAGTTGGATTGCCCAATGTTAGTCCATATTTGCCAACAAATAACTTTTTTTGCACACCCTCCAAGAAAGAAGTTATGGGCAAAATAAATTTTTCAGAATTGGATTTTTCTTGGTACGCCATCAAATTTTAATTTTACGGAAAATTATACGCAGTTGGATTGCCCAACTTTTTCAAATCTAACTAGGGTTGGGGTTAGGTTTTGTTAGGTTAGATTTAACCTTTAATTTGTGAATTAATGTGAAAGGTCAAGAGCAACATTTTTTTGGTCTCCGATTCCGTTGAAACTTTGCATAAAGGGGTTTTCGGGTACGGCCATTCCGAAAATGCAATCAGTTCCCGAAAAGGAAAACTCCTTCCCCGAGAAACTCGAAAAGAAGAAGATGAAGAAGAAGAGGAGGAGGAAGAAAAAGAAGAAGAAGAAGACGAAGAAAAAAGAGGAAAAATTACGTAAAAAGTTTTTTTTTATAAGTCCTTTCATATCGTTTTTTTCGCGTTTTAACCACTTTTTTACATGTTTCAGACGATTACAACATTTTCGATTTTCTCAGTAATTTTCGGCACAAATTAAAGGATAAATCTAACCTAACAAAACCTAACCCCAACCCTAGTTAGATTTGAAAAAGTTGGGCAATCCAACTGCGTATAATTTTCCGTAAAATTAAAATTTGATGGCGTACCAAGAAAAATCCAATTCTGAAAAATTTATTTTGCCCATAACTTCTTTCTTGGAGGGTGTGCAAAAAAAGTTATTTGTTGGCAAATATGGACTAACATTGGGCAATCCAACTGCGTGCAGTTTTCTGTGGAATTCGGAAAAAAAATTTTTCGAAAAATTTGTTTTGTTCACAACTTTTTTTGGGGGGGTGGACAAAAAAATTTATTGGATGGGCAAATGGGGGCAAAACTTGGGCAATCCAACTGCATCAAGCTTTTTGCCAAATTCAAAGACGGGGGTGCTGGAAGTAATTTTTTTAGAAAAATTAGTTTTGCCTATAACTTTTTTTTGGAGGGTGGGCAAAATAATTTATTGGTTGGGCAAATATGGACTAACATTGGGCAATCCAACCGCGTGCAGTTTTCTGTGGAATTCGGAAAAAAAAAATTTTTTAGAAAAATTTGTTTTGTTCATAACTTTTTTTGGGGGGGTGGGCAAAAACATTTATTCGATGGGCAAATGGGGGCAAAACTTGGGCAATCCAACTGCATCAAGCTTTTTGCCAAATTCAAAGACGGGGGTGCTGGAAGTAATTTTTTTAGAAAAATTAGTTTTGCCTATAACTTTTTTTTGGAGGGTGGGCAAAATAATTTATTGGTTGGGCAAATGTGGGCAAAACTTGGGCAATCCAACGGCATAAGGTTTTTTGCAAAATTCGAATTTGGGGGTGCTGCCGTCACGCAGGTTCGATAAACTGCAAAAATTTATTTCAAAATTTTAGTGCCTACAGTGAAAATTAAAAAAAACATTCAAAGTCTGGGCAGACTGGATGTCTAAGTTTGCTATGTCCTCTCTCTTGGAATATTTTTCGTAACTTAACTGTACCAATCCGGAAACACCTTGAAATTACTCCAAAAATATTTTTAATACACCATAGAAAAATAATACATTTTAGTGCCACACTAAATACGATATCAATGTATTAGCACGAACCTTTTTTTATTTTAGTTTTTAAATCATCACTGTACCTCTAGAGTAATAGCAAACATTTTTCTATAGTCCGGGGAAGTTAGGATACAAGCATAAAATTTTTCCGAGATGGAATATTATGTACATAATCGAAAATCATTTTCCTAAATTCTAGAATAAATTCCGCTGGATCTTGCAAGTACAGCGTAGAGCACTCGAAATTGGAGTCTCTTACGCTGATATATCTTCAAGTTTTACTCGCACAAAAAATTTTAAGAAATATTATGCCCTATAACATGATAAAAGATTTTTTTAAATTGGAATTTTGTTTCTTTGATGAGCCTTGTCTGGCCGTTTCATCCACCAATTCGTTGCCCTTATGACCCTCGTGTCTTTGGAACCCAGGCTACCATGATCTTGCAATGGTCACCAAGTGCGTTTAAGATACCTATGCAATCCCATAGTAGCGTAGAATTAACCTCTATGGAATCAAGTGCCTTCAGTGCAGCTTGGATGTCGGTGAAGATGGCAACTGAACGGTATGTCCATTCCTGCCTTTTAATGTATTCAATGCAGTGATGAATCGCCGTCACTTCCGCTTGGAAAGTTGTGACGTCCTCAGATAGACTCATTGGAATAGCTATCCTTTGTTTTAGCCCTACAATTCCGGCTCCTACACCTACTTCTGTCTTGGAGCCGTCCTTACACCATGTTGCTTCAGCCTATAAGGGTACACCTTTCTTCCAGTCTTCCCTACCTGGTATAGTTATTTGGAACTTATTGTTATTATTGTTCTCCTAGGTTTGTTTCTTTGGAAAATGGAATCACCTCTCCTCCTAGCACTATTGGCTTTAGGCCTTGTAGTGCCATCTTTTTAGTGAAATTGATAATTTGTGTTTTCTGAGCATTGACCGTCAGTCTCTCTGGTAAGCACCAATTATCACTATATTTAAAATGTTTGCATTCTTCTCGATATCACCCCTGCAAACTTGCCCCTGACTGCAATAGCGATGTTGACTGCGTATCCAAGACAGTAAAAGTCTGCTGTGGACAGTTCTGTGAGGAGGTCGTCTACTAAGGTTGCCCCTAGTAGTGGTAATAGCACTCCTCCTTGTGGACATCCTCCACCCGTGCTTGCCTTGATAGTGACTTGTTCCAGAGTGGAGTTACCTTTATCCATCGGCATATTGTTGTGGATGTCCCCCTTCTATTCATTGCATTTACCAATAAATTCGTGGTAACATTATTAAATGCTCCATCGATGTCTAAGAAAGTGGCCATCACTTTCTCTTTGTTTTCTATTGACTTTGAGATAAGCCTGTTTAGATCATCCATCGCTAGATCCATAGATTTGCCTGGTTGATAGACATATTGACGATTGCTCAGGGGTTGATCCTTCAACACTTCGTCTCTTATGTAACTGTCCAATAACCTTTCTAACGTTTTTAGTAGAATGGAGGATATGCTTATTGGCTTGTATGACTTTGTGTGTATATACATGAAATACCGATAACAATACAATAATTTTAATTAAATAAAAAATAATAATAATTAATTCCTTGAAAGTATGTGATAAAACGTCACTTTTTTAGTTTTGACATACATCATATGGCCTATATACAACAGCTTGGTTGATAAATGATTATGTCTTCGTAGCCGAGTGGTGTAGAGTTTTGGCTGCGAAAATAATTATTAGGGCCACGATTTTTGCCTTTAATGTAAACTCCAGTCGTACGTCAGAGGTGACACACACACTTTTTTTTAGTCAGTAATACGCATCGACCACGTTTGTCATTAGCGTCGTTAAGGTTTACAAACAAGAAAAAAAATGTTTTACATGTGAATGGGATTTACAAAAACGCCTTTAAATTTTGTCGCTAATTCACAAGAAAGAAGCTGCGCCTGTTGTCGCTTCGCCACTAATTGCGGACATTGAATGAGAATGTGCTCAACGGTTAGCGTTACATTGCAATGGTCACACTTTGGTTCAGAATCGTTGCTGAAAAGATATAGAGGAAATGTTTCTAAAAAAGTTGGTTTTCAAATTTTGAAAATTCAAAATGGCGATCGCGCAAACTGACCATGTTATATTTTTTTCAATCGCTGTTCATTTTATGAACATTAACAATTTTGAAATGCAATCGACAGAGTATGAGTTGTAGTTTAATAGACCATATCGATTAGGGACATAATATTCCATCTCAGAAAAATTTGATGTCGGGTAGATTTTTCGACGTTACTTCCCCGGACTAGTACTCGAAAAATTCTTTGCGCCAGGTATATTCCTTTGGAAAATACCTGTCATATAAAATGTGCTAATAAGTGAGCGTACGAGTCGGCAAAGGATCAGCATACCGCAAGCACGCCGTCCGCAAAATATTCTCTCTGAGAAATGTGTTTTGGTTGAGGCGTTGACGTGTCTTGTCGGTGCTGTGCTGATGTTGTTAGGTATGCGCGCTTACATTTAAATACACATAAGAAATAAAATCTGCTGGTGATCAGTCGCTGTTCCTATGAGGTGCTGATAAGTGAGTTTCGACCTTTATTCTACTTGTTTTTCATATGAAACTCGATGGTGAAAACGGCTTCCATTTGAAATAATGAAGCTTACATAATATGTCATGGGTTACCTGTCTATTATGCTGTTACCACAGTATACCTGGCCTATTTTCAACTGAGTTGGGCCCTAGGCACCATCAAATTTTCGGGCCCTGTCTTGCTCCGTATATTGGAATGTAACCAATAGGCTTAAATATTCTGTTTTAATTTTTGATATAATAAAATAAAATAATAAAAAAATATTTAGATACATAAAAGAAATAACAAAACAAAAATGTTCAATAAGAAATGAAGGAACCCGAGTTCCCGAGTATTTATGATTCAATAACATTGCTAATAACTAGCTATAGGTAATTGTCTGTAACATGCTGTTCAGCTTGTTACGTTTTTTATTTTTAAACTATTTTATTTAGTTAATTTTTGTGGCTCATTAGTCACTTCCCCCTATATTTCTAATACATTTCTAAACATGCCGTTTCCTTGTCGCATTAGCCACTCTAAACTAAAACATTCATTTTTATCGAATTCCCCTTCCATTTTTGTCTTTCGATATTCGAAATTTTAAATTGTCGATTGGAACTCTTTTTCCTCTAATTGCCACCTTAAAGGCAACAGTATAATATATATTTTAATTTTTGTCAGTTGGTGAACAATTTATATCGTCTGGTTGCTCTGCAGCCCTCAAGATTCCCCCTCAAGTTCGGCACTCAAGTTTCCGGCAAGTACCGTCAAGTTTTCGTTCCTGTTCCTGTGCCGTTGGAGTCATCGCCGCCATCGTTAAGAGCTGCAAACATCCCAGCCCTTTAAGATAAGTTCCTTCGCCTTATCTTTAGTATAAGATTTGAATTTGGCGTGTTATTATAACTTGTTGTTCTCCTCGTTTGGTTTTTTATATCCAATTTGTGTTGAATTTTTAAATTTCAATAAATAATTATTGGTTTCATTCTTTGTATTGATTATTCAATAATTATTAAATTGGATAAACGGGTTCAGGAATAAATAATTTGATTTTATTTTTTATTTAAATTAACGTTAAATTTTACAAGGTGTTTCCAGCTTTCCACCTTTTGCTTTCGTTTTTCTTTGTTTTCATGTCGATAAAAAGCTAGTGGCGTCCAATTTAATATTAATTGTACACCCCATCCCAGTGATAGCCGATAAAATAATTTAATTGGTGCCGAATTCCACTTCCTGAGGAGAGTGCTCTAGCCAGGGCCGATTATCGTTGCATGTCATTTAAAACAGCTAAGGGTGCTCTTCATTTAATGAGTGAGTTTCTTAAATAAGATTTGACTCGTTTTAAAGTAGAAAAGGATCTTTCACCCGATGCATTGCTAATAGGAATTGTTGAAAATAATCGTAACAATATTTCAACATTTGAAAAAGTAGACAAAATATTGGTGTCAATCCAAAACATTTTTTTGTGGATCAAGAGAAATGTTATTTGATTTGCACAGTTCCTAAAAGTGTACAAGCTCATCCACTAAATTATCACGAACATCGGCATCCATATTATAAAAGTGTTCTATATTTTTTACACTAATATTAAAATTTCTTATAGTAGTATTATTGTTTTTGCATTTTTTTATGATATTATGCTCGCCGTTTCGGGCCTTCTGTTCCTTGGCCCCTAGGCACGGGCCAAGTAGGCCTAGTGGTAAATAGGCCCTGCCTATTTATATAGAAAGTTTTCAGAAATGACCAATTGCAATGATTTCCGAAAAAATATCCACAAATTATTTTCGTATTTCACAATATAATACAATTTGTTTCAAATAATAACAATAAATTAATAAAAACTCCCTAAAAACTTACATACGTACTGGGCGATCAACTTATACTCCGGAGCTTCATACCGTTTGTCTTGAAAGATACGAAAAAAAATTGCATATAAAACTTACTATAATAAATAATAATAATAAACTTTATTTTCCTTTCGGCCAATAGGTATGGGAATGTCAAAACAAAAAAAATGAAAACATAAAGCAGTTAGAAATTGCTAGTCTTTTTTTAAATACAATGGGATTTTTCGAATCCCTGATATCAGCAATCTGACTGCCAAGATCGAAACACACCTATCAGCACCTCATAGGAACAGCGACTGATCATCACCAGCAGATTTTATTTCTTATGTGTATTTAAATGAAAACGCGCATACCTAACAGCATCAGCACAGCACCGACAAGGCACGTCAACGCCTCAACCACAACACATTTCTCAGAGAGAATATTTTGCGGTCGGCGTTCCAATACAATATCTCTGACAATATAAAGTGGAGCCTATAGTCGGGTATCGCGGCGGTGCTGATCCCGTGTCGATGCGTTAAGTGAGTCCATACATAACCGTCGAGTTGACCACGGTGATGATCAGACGCTGTGCCTATGAGGTGCTGACAGGTGTGTTTCGACCTTTACAGTAACAGACTTTTGGTGGATATTAGTATGACTAAAGCTTATGTAGAAATCATTGTTCCGGAGTGTGTTCACAGTGTGTATTGCTGAATTTTTTTGGAACAAAACTGTGCATTTGTAAAGTTCGAAAATTACTAAGAGTAGACAGACTAAAACTTTTCAAAATTATTTTCTAATAATACAGGTTGTTTCCTCGGATGTTTCTTACGTTTACAGCATATCTATTATATTTAATGTCAATTTCGCTCATTTTCTCTTTTCCTGCAATATAGGGTTTTACTAGGTTCTTACTGGGGCATTTTTGAAGATATGGCAACTTTAATGTGAAAATCTTATTGAAATCGCCACCCTGCATTATTTAATATCAACAATTAAGGGTTATTCTTTCAAGGCCAAAATATTTTTGTGGCGAACATCTGTTCGTCTCTCTTGTCGACTTTTTCCTTTAGTTCCAGTTACGTTACGAAAAATGTTCCAAGAGAGGGAAAATAGCAAACTTGGCATCCAGTCTGCCTAGGCACTAAACGATTTTTCTAATGTTCACTGTAGCTACCGAAACGTTGAAAGTAAAAATATTGAAAAAATTTTTATTTCCCCAGAACATAACGAAAAAAAAAATTATGAATATACCACAAGGAACATGTAGAAGATATTAAAATATATTTTTTGCTGTTTAGGTTAGAGTTTTAGCAACCAGCTCTTGGAATATAATGTTTTTTACAAGCGGAAATGTTTATCTATCTATCTCTCTGTCTAAAAATGTGGGCAGATGTAAACTGGGCCGCTTAACGATACGGTATGTAATCTCGGCCGATCGTAAAACTGATGATCAAATGTTGCCAAACATTTTTTAAAATCCAAAAATGAATGAAAAATATTTCAACAAGACAAAAGACGTAAAAAATGTTCAAGAACAAGTTAATAGTTAATTGTGAGGGCAAGGAACATCAAGGCCGAAACTCGCTCAACAGCACAGCACCTGACAAGCATCGTCACAACACCGTCGAGTGGTCAACTTGACGGTTGCGTATGGGTTCACTTAACGCATCGACATGGGATCAGCACCGCCGCGATACCCGACTATAGGCTTCACTTTATATTGTCAGAGATATTGTATTGTACTGCACTAACCGAAATGTGCTGATAAGTGAGTGTACGACGTCAGCAAAGGATCAGCACACCACAAGCACGCCGGCCGCAAAATATTCTCTCTGAGAAATGTGTTGTGGTAGAGGCGTTGACGTGCCTTGTCGGTGCTGTGCTGATGTTGTTAGGTAGGCGCGCTTACATTTAAATACACATAAGAAATAAAATATGCTGGTGATGATCAGTCGCTGTTCCTATGGGGTGCGGATAAGTGAGTTTCGGACTTTACACGTTAACAAATCAATTCTTGGGGCAAGTAATCTTCCTCAAATAAAGTGTCATGAAAACTTTTATTTTCCTGGAATTGAAGAGGCCGAGTTTACATACCTGAATTCAGGTACAAAATTTTGGCCTGCCGAAATTACATACTCATTACCTGATAATCGGCCCAGTTTACTATCGCTGAAAAATGTTCAGGAGTAATAAAATGTAAATGTGCAATTACAGGACCCATAAAAATAGGTTGACTACTTGAAGGATGTATTGTAAACTTGCAATGATAGTTTTTAAAAATTCCGTATTTCAGTTACGAATCGGTCATTAAGTAGAGAGATCCTAATCTCATTATAATAGAGACGGATTTGGTTGAATGAATGTAACATGACAGCGGCGTTACTGTAGGTAGGTTATTAGAAATAATAATTATTATATGATTATAAAAAATTATAGAAATCATGTTCCAAGTAGCCCGATGAATTATCGACGTTGGAGTCCAGAAGAATAATAAGTGGCCCTACTCTACCGTGTTTTCAATAGCATGTTATCAGCTTCCTACATTTTTTTTTTCTATTCCAATCACATTTTCGACGATTTCCTCTAGTTATCTAATTAGTATTTGAAGCCAACAAAATACTCCGATTTGTCCTTTTTCGTATTTATAAATCAAATTTTAAACAATGTTGATTATCGTCAAACGTAGTTAGAAAATAAAATGAAACAGTATAAAAATAGAAGAATTACCAAAAAATATTTTGTGAAGATGTTCATATTAAATGGCTGTTTATAGCAAAGTATAATAAACACATATTATTTTTTTGTTTAAATATTCCAACATTATTTTTATTTTTGCACGTTAAGAATGCGTTTTAAAGAAGATGACTAAGCGTGGATAAGTGCATATATTTTCAAGGAGAATTTAAAAAAAAATACAATAAAGATATTTTCCATGATAAACATATATTTTTGTTAACGTTCCGAGTTCAATTTACGAAGTATGAAAGGCAGCTTGTTATAATATTAAATAATTTTGACATAACACGGTATTTTTGTACCCCACTTTGCCGGTCATCATAATAATTTTTTGTTTTGCCCTCGTATCCCGCGTTATTTTCAGCACCTTCTCCAGTCGCTATAAACCTAATAGAACCGAAAGTAGAAGATAAAAATTTGAGTGAAACTAGCAACCAAAAAAAGAATGCAAGTAGAGCATGTTAATATAACAATGGGAAGGTCGAATTTTTGATGGTACCCACGTTTCTACCTCAATGTACATACCTATATTCCACCTGTTATGTATATTAAGCAGATGTAATGCATTTATATTGATCGTTGTATACGTATAAATATAAATTGCTTTATTCAAATCCAATTAAATTCAAAGTTTTCACGAATTAAATTTACTTAAGAATTAGAAATAAATGGACATTTTTAGACACATTAGTAATTACGAATAAAAAAAATGAATGCTTACTATTGCATTGTCAGAGGGTAAACTACCAGACACACATTTGGTTACGTAGTTTAGAATCTAAACCTGCCACTTTGGACCCTTTACAAAATGGTTGGGACATGTACAATGACGAATTACAACCAATACTTACAACATTATCGGAGTTTCCTTTACACACGGATTTATTAACTTCATGTAATTGTTTAAAAGGTATATGCATGTAATAAATTTTATTTTTATTTAAATACTATGTAATTGATCTTTAGGTTGCAAATCAAGAAACTGTTCGTAGTGTTCGTGCATAAAGTTAGAGGTACCATGTATTGGACAAAGTCGTAATAATACGATACAACAAAATCTGGTATCATATATGGATTCCAGTTCCGAAAGTGATTAAGATTTGAAAGTTTTATACTAAAACCAAAATAGACATTAAAAACTTTGTTAATATTTCAATAATGATAGTAACTAATGCATTATGGCTTTAATTAACTAATAACATTTTATGATAAATTAAAAGAGTTCCTTTATGACTAAAGAACTAAAAATCACGATGAGAATATCTAAAAAGAGTATTAGTTGCATACATTTGGGAGATAACGGGCAGCGCGGGGTGCGTTTGAGGGTACCGATTGCATTGAGTGCGCCGCATTTTTACTGACATCCTCCTAATCAAAATTGAGTTTCTCGCTTATTATCCAGCTAATTTTAGCAAACAAAAAACCATTAGAAGCAAAAAGGAAAGGGCTATTTTCTTTGTTTTGGGGTATTTATTGATTGGAGTTTTTGATTCGCCGCAATGGCGATGAAAACAATTGAAAAGTGTTTTTCAAACGCTACTGTTAGCCTGTTAGCCACAAATCACAGAAATAAAATTCATTGTCCATTTAAACTAATGTAATTTTTAAGAAGAAACTTTTTTATGTTAGTTTTCGTTGATACTAGAGGTTCTGCTTTTAACCAGTTGATAGAACTCGTCTTGGGGAATAAATTGTTTTTTTAGATTTTTCAAACAAAAATGCTCCCCCCACCCTTCCCCCGTCACGATTTTTATACTGCCGGGTACATTTGACTTAGGAAGGGATACACTATCATATAAATATGCCAATTATTTTAAAAAAGAGTTGAACACGAAATTAGTTTTTATACGACTTTTCAATCTTTGAGCACTATACTAATAATATATGTTTTTTATGTAGCAGAACAACATTGTGAGACAATTCCCGGTAGAGAGGGCGTTTTTTTTGGGTCGACACCCTTCATTTTAGGGCTTCCGACAGAAAAAATTTCCAAAAACTTTTGCCGTACAAGGTACAAGATAACCACTTGATTTTAAATGTTAACAATCCTGAAAAAATTAGCTGTAACAGGCTAAATTTTATGAGGTCAAAACTTTGATTTGTTTGGTGATTTATGACGTCCTAAAATATTTAAAATCAAGTGGTAACCTCGTCCATAAAAAACTTTTGAGAATTTTTTTTGTCGGAAGCCTCAAAGTCCAGGGTTGCGCCCCAAAAAACCGCCCTACCACGGGAATCGTCTGATAAAAAGTCCAGCTCGAAATATAAAAAACACTTGATATACATGTTTGAGTAAAATTTGGAAAAATAGCGCCAATCAATAGGTTTTCCTTTGTGTGAAACTAATTCCCAGCAACACTTTTTTAATCCAAGTAGGTCTCCAGCTGCATCAACTTCATCCATAGGCGAATCAACTATTACATCAAACCCCTATTCCCGTTGCTCGAGTCCGGATGATGGCTACACTATAACATTATCAATGTTCCTGAATCAAAATTCAAAAGGGCAAATGTTGGCAGAGAAGGTATTATACTAAATATTCAAAATTTAATTAAGTACAAAGAACATGCCTAATAAACAGCCTTGCACAGTTTTTTGAAGAAAAAGACGTTGCCATGACCTTAGGATGCAGTTTTCGGCTAGAAAAAGAAATTTTAGAACGGTTTCCTAGTGAAAAACTGGTATGTTTATAATGTATAAATGGAGTATAGAAAATGTTGAATATTTTTGTAATAAATTCAAGGGATGATACGACAGAAAAATCATATCTAAAAATTCAAATTGTGGTCTACAGTTTGTGCTAAAAATTAATAGTCTGCTATTTTAGGAATATTATAGGACCAAAAAACGAGGGAAGCTTTATAATAAATATTGTAATTTGAAAAACATTTCAAGGCTGTTACTCAGAAGATTACAAATCTCCAAAAAGCTGTCGCCCAAAACATTTATTCAAGATTGAATAATGATATACCTAGGTAAAAATATGTCAATTTTTATTTTTTTGAAATATTCTTGTTCTCTCTTTTAATATTTTTTTTAATTGAAAATTTAACTGCAGAACAATTCGATAGTTGCTGGAAAGCCTGTAGTAAATATAAGTTACTAGAGATCAAGGATAGTGCTAACTTGGCAGACCTATTTAAAAAGTGGCCTATGTACACCACTCCAACAGGATTTCGATTGGTAAATTTTCAACACTTCAAGTAGATAGAGCTGAGTTACTATTTCAAATTGGAATTTTATAGATTGGCATGGATTTCAATACTGCATTTGATAGGGGGAATGACTTACTAGACAATTGGGTGCCATGTATTCCTAAAATTGTATCCTTCCTAAAATCAAAAAGCAATATTAAAGATAAATCAATAAAGGGCCTCCTGACCAATTTGAACGACTTTTATTCAGAAAGTGAGTAAAAATAACCTACTTATTTTATTGAAGCATTTAATATTTTGATGTGGATATCTGGTTGTATATTCATTTTGATATTTATATTGCATTTTTATTTTTTAGATAGTCGAGATGCAACAATAATGTTTTGTCTTCACGGGTACTTTGTACCCACTGACAAAATGTACAAAAAAGACAAAGATGGCAAAAAAAGTTTAGTTAAATTTACATTAAAAGATTCCCAGGAGTCATTTTTATTTTTAGGTAAAAATACTCAGGAAGTGGAGGTCTACTTATCTTTTTTTTTCAACAAAAAGAAGAAAGCATCCAACCCTTTATAATATGCATAGGGGAAAGCCTTGCAGAGTTAAAAGAAATTTATTTATATTTTGACAATATAAAATATAAATTTTTAAACTTTTTGAGAGCAGTGGATATATGTTTAAAAACTTTCTTTGTTTTCAATTTAAAATTTCCACCTCACTGCAATATGTTTTGGAATTTTATCGAATCATACTTTTTTAAAAGAACTGATGGAGAAAAGTCCTATTCTAAAGTTCACATTTTGACAGAATTTTTAGATTAGTTTTCAAGTTTATGTTGATTTGTTCACTTATTTGTAGTTACCTATGTATTTTTAAACAGATTATATGTTTCTTTTTTGTTTTTTTGGAATAAATCTTTCATTTTTACTATTGTATTATTCTTAACACATATAGCTACACCTATTGAATAACGTAACAAAAAATGGACAACCTGTATACTTGTATTGTTTAACGAAACATATATTTATATTAACGAATGCAGATCGTTGGTTTGACAATTTAAGTTCATAATATTAATAAATTTTGTCGCTGAATTAACGAAAAGACGTTCATAGTATAACCAATATAGATCGTTAGATAAGTGATAAGCTTCAAATAAACTAATCGAATTCGTAATTTGACGAACAGTGGTTATATTAACAAATGCAGATCGTTGGCTTGACAATTTAAGTTCATAATATTTATAAATTTTATTGTTGAATTAACGAACAGTTCATGTTATATACCAATATAGATGGTTAGTTAACGTAATATTCGTAATATTAATAAATCCTATTCGTTAACTAACAAACCCAGTTTAGTAATATTAACGAACAGCAGATTCCGTTGATCAGTAAACGAAATACGTTGTTACAATGAAACGATCGTTGATTAGCAAGTGCTTCGTTATTCGACGAAAAGTCTATCGTTGTAATAACAACTATCTACGTTGGACCAAATTTAATCGTATTTTTTTGTTATTTCCACGAACTATTTCATTGTATTTACGTACCTTTTTGGCTCAGTGTATTAACGACGATAGACAACCTCCCAAAACTCAAAGACCAACCTGTATATGCATTACAGGATCACTGAGAACATGCCCAACGGCGTCCATGGAAGTGATTCTCAACTTCACACCACTATATATGGTGGTGGAAAAGGTTGCAGAAAGAACAAGATACAGACTAAATAGGGAATCATTAAAAAAACCACCTCCTCTCTTCTCAGAAACCAATAAACCTGGAACATGCTACAAGATGGTTTGATGAAAAAGTACAAATTCGATACGGAATTAAGCAACAAGAAGTAATGGAATCCAAACACCATTACCAGACTTGGAAATAATGTCATTCAATGGTATACAGACGGCTCAAAAGCAATAGAAGGATCTGGGATAGAAATGTACGGACCAGGAACCAAACACTCTGAAAACTTGGAAAAACCCGGAAATTCACGCCATAGGAAAGTGTGCCCAGTACAATATTCGGATTTAGGAATTCATAAATGCAATTTACGAATAACCACGCGATAAGAAATAAAAAATATCTAATATAATCACTCTTAGGCATTAATTAGTCAGAGCCTTTTTTAAAGAATGATATAATATCAGTGGCCTTTACAATTATTATTATTTTAGTAAAAAATGTGACACAGTACAAAGTGGCGTGTTCACTTATTCGCCATTGTTGGAAGAGAGATGTGAGGTGACTGACAGTGCTAACCTCGCACAATTAAAAAACGGTGGCAAATTTAAAAGATGTGTTGGAGATTGTCTCCAACAGCGCGTGGTGAAACGTAAATTGCATTTAGGAATTCCTAAATCCGATTTAGGTATTACCTAACTTTAGGAAATGGTTGGTGAAATCGGACATACAAGTTTTAACAGGTATCTTAACAGACAGGAGCTTCTGTAAAATGGAAGAAGAAACCTCTATTCACATATTGGCGGATTGCATAGCAATACATAATCCTATGGCACAACACCAAGGATTCTATTGGATAAAACTTATCTAAACTAAAGCCTGTGGATATCCTACAATTCCTTCGAGAAGTCTAAAGGAAAAAGGAACTACTAGTCTCGAAGACTTTCCTCAGGTAAGTAGAAGAAAGGGGGTACAATCGATTTTTTAGGTCTCAGTGAATGTCACCCCAATATACATACATTAGGGTGAGCCAAAAAAGCGAACCTATCGAATATACGGCTTAGAACGGACCTATATCCCGAGAAAAAAATTCTCCCGCCGGGATTTTTTTTTTAATTAAAAATGCTATAACTTGCGAACGGTTTGAGATAAATTTTTGTAAAATCAAAAATTCGTATATTTAGGAGCCATGAAAGTAAAAAAAAAAGCATTAAAACTGCATATTTTCGACTTTCATAGCTCCCAAATATACGAATTTTTGACTTTATAAATATCGACCCAAGGACGATTTTTTTAGAGAATTCAACGCCCTACAAAAATCTGCCAAATTTTTCATCTCAAACCGTTCAAAAGTTGATTAATGAGAAAATTTTACGTGTTATTTTATTGGGAAATTTTAAAATTGAGCTAAAATTTTTTCCCGGCGGGAGAATTTTTTTCTCGTTTATAGGTCCGTTCTAAGCCATAAATTCGATAGGTAAGTTTTTTTGGATCACCCTAACATACATAATATCCGAATCGTCCGATGAATATGTAAATGTTATGAAGAATGAAAATGAAAAAGTGTCAGCTGTTTTTTGATATCTTTTTAGATGGCTCTACAAAAAAGTAAAAACAAAACTCCGATAAATCACTTGTTTTCAATTATCCCAAAAACAAAAGAAAATATTTGAAATTTGATCGCATCTAATTATTGTTCCCTTAAATGCGCAGCTTTGCCACAATTTAAACGTTTTGAGATCTCAATGATACGCCTCGAATTTGGGACACACTGTACATTTCCTCATGACTCACCCTGTATATACCGAAATCGGGTACGGTAAACTTATCAGCGCCACGGGTTTTCGTCTAATTTCTTGAAACATCAATCCTTGTGCTCATCTATTTATAGGATTATTTGTCGAAAAAACAATAATTTATACAGTGTGTAAAAGCCAAACGGAATAAATTCATTATTTCGGTTACTGTGCAAATTTATAATAAATCCGGAAACACGTCAAATTCTAATTATAAATTGACATTCTTCAACGTGAAAATGCAATCCCTACCTAATTTCGGTAACCACATGATTTTATTTTATTTTATCTTAATTGTTGCAATAAACTTGAAAACGATAACATTTTTGAATTGAGATATTGAGAATGAAGAGACCAAACGATATATCACAAGTCTATACTTTCCATTTTAAAAATTGGGGGTTGTACCTGTCATTCGAAGGGGGTTGAAGGTAGGGATCGCATTTTCACGTTGAAGAATGTAAATTTATAATTTAAATTTGACGTGTTTCGGGATTTTTTTATAAATATGTACAGTAACCGAAATAATGAATTTATTCCGTTTGACTTTTACACACTGTAAATGTCACGATGCACAGGTAGACCTGTAGATATTATATCAGGTCTTTTTTTTATAAATCGAGGGTCATTGTCAAAACAGTCATTTATTAATAAAAAGCACGTTGTTTTTTATTACTATTTTATAAAATTTTAGTTTGCACAGATCAATGACTTGTTTACCTACTTATTCTCTGTTTAGTAAAAACCACAATGTTGTCGATAAAAGTAGTTTCGACTATTAGACGACGTCACGGACTAAAATATCGTTTCGCATATATCAACTAATAAACTATGCAAATTGGCAAGCAATGCTCCAAAACGAATTATGATGTCACGGGAAATAACAGTTGGATAAGATAATTTTATAATTATGATCAATATTAATTTTTCCAAATTTAGTATCATTATTATTGTATTTTTTCGATTACCTACTTTTTTAGAGATAAAAAAGAAAGAAGAAATATTGTCAAAAAGCCAATACCATTTTATTTAAAATGCATCTGCAATTTTTTCTTAATTTTCATACAGCATTTTTCGCCAGTCATTTATCATTGTATTGTCACCTGTCAGTTGATATGGGAGAATGACTAGCAATTTTGTCAAAATGTTACAACATAGGAAAATATTGTACTTTTGTGTGAATGTTGTTTATCTTCAAGGAACCAATATCATTTATATGGACAAATCGTAGATTAATACTGAAACTTCCTCCAATGGTCAAGTATGACAAGATACAATAATAGAAAATCCCCGAAAGGCTTTTTTAAATGGACCAACGGTTTAAAAACTCGGAGAGGAAAAGGACCAAGATTTGTTTTTGTCCATACAGGAAACAAATGTGGATTTGTTGAAGGCGCTGACATGACTTTTCTTGATAAAAGGTGCT
Source organism: Lochmaea crataegi (assembly GCA_947563755.1). Taxonomy (NCBI): domain Eukaryota; kingdom Metazoa; phylum Arthropoda; class Insecta; order Coleoptera; family Chrysomelidae; genus Lochmaea; species Lochmaea crataegi. The sequence continues at coordinate 28,358,274 of OX387434.1, read as the reverse complement.
GAAGATTACCATGAACAAATGGAGGATATCGAATTGACAAATGGTTTGAAGCAATTTAATAACGAATCTCCCATAAAATAACAAGATTACTCGGGAGGGTAGGAGGGTAGAAGGAAGGAGAACCATCTGAATGTATTAAAGTGTCCATCGAAAAAGAGCAAATAAGGTGGCGCCATAGTAGTGGAAAGATTTTAAAAACAGCACCATGAATTATTAGAGTAATTCACCCCTATGCTGTAACTTCATTGAATTGATTTCAAGTTCAAAACTTGACGGAAAAATGACATTTGACATACATTTCAATAAAAATGGGAGACTGGTATGCTGTAAAAAAAATTACTATCAATCTTGCTTCAAAACTTGAAATGAAGTCAAGCAACTTCAAGAATTTCAATAATTGCTATGCTCAATACGAAAAATTTATATAAAATTGCGAGTCAAGGTTGAAAAATGTCAAGATTTTAACGCACTTGGAAACCCTGGGGTCCCTTAATCTTGAAATTAATCGTAAACAAGTTTTATAACCTAGAAATTTGGATAATTTTGTATGTATATAGTGCAGTCGACTATTCAAACTAAATCTAAACCTATTCCCTTTATGAAAACTTTAGCTTCTACCTTTACCCCAAAGTGTACATTTTGCGAAAAAGAGCATATTATATATAACTGTTCTAAATACGTACAATTAGATATTAAATCTCGTTTTGATGAAGCCAAACGTAGGCAATTATGTATTAACTGTTTACGTAAAAATCATTTTACAAAAGACTGCAAGGCTAGTAAGTGTCGTATATGCTCCAGATCACATAATACTCTACTCCACGTTGATAACGGTAATCAAAATCTAACGAAATCTGTTCCTGACTCTCAGAATTCGACAGTCTTTGAGTCTATCGCTGCCGTACATGCTAGTAGCAGCGATAGAAGCACTGATGCACAAACATTCGATGAGCGAAATGTCGACTTTGTCACATCTTCTGGAAAATCTCACTGTTCGGTAATTTCACAAAATTGTGTGCTTTTGTCAACTGCTGTTGTAAAGGTGTTTGACAGAAATGGAGAGGCACATTTTTGTCGGATATTGTTGGATAGCGGATCCCAATGCAATTTGATTACTTCCGATCTTTGTAAAAGACTCAAAATAAACCCGGAGAAAATAAAAACTTCCATTTCAGAAATAAATCAAGTTTCCTCAAATATAAACTCTAAGACACGTGTTAAAATACAATCTCGTATCAATGCCTTCTCTTCAAATATAAACAGTTTGGTAATCGAAAATATTACAGGTAATATGCCATGTAATTCCTTTGACAAAGCTCAGTGTAACATTCCAAACAATATGATTCTTGCTGATCCAACTTTCGATATCAGTGCATCAATAGATATATTAATAGGTGCTGAAACCTTTTGGGATACTCTTTGTGTAGGGCAGCACAAATTGGGAAAAAATGCTCCATTTCTACAAAAAACTCATTTCGGTTGGGTAATAGCCGGTACTATCGATTTAACCCACATTAATACATACTCTAAAAAGCCTTATTGTCACATAATATTACCAATGATGAATTACATAATCAAATCGAAAACTTTTGGAAAATAGAAAGCATCTATAACAAACTTCATCTTTCGAAAGAAGAAACCTTTTGTGAGCATCATTTCCAAAATAATACGGTTCGAGATGAAACGGGTCGATTTATTGTAAAAATGCCCTTTAAAGCTGATACATCTGTTCTAGATGATTCTAAACAATGCGCGGAGAAAAGATTCTACTCCCTTGAACGGAAAATGTCTAAAAATAATAACTTAAGGCTTGATTATACCAAATTTATTGATGAATATCTCGATCTCGGACACATGAGTAAATCACAAACTCCTGACAATCTTACTGGATTCTTTCTTCCTCATCATCCCGTATTTAAACCCACTAGCACCACTACAAAAATCAGAGTGGTATTTGATGGATCTGCCAAGTCAACATCAGGCCTTTCACTTAATGATATTTTAATGGTCGGTCCCACAGTTCAAAACGATCTCCTATCCATAGTGCTACGTTTTAGAAAGCATTCTTTCGTTATATCTGCCGATATTACCAAAATGTACATGCAGATTCTTCTTCACAAAGACCAACATTGCTTGCAAAAAATTCTTTGGCGATCTAATAACTTAGATAATATATCTACATTCCAGCTCAATACCGTTACTTATGGTCTTGCATCATCGGCATATCTCTCGACCAGATGTTTACGACAGATCGGTTTAGACATCGAAAAAGAAAATCCCAAGTTGAGTTTTATAATCAAACACGATTTTTACGTGGATGATCTCCTTACTGGAGGAGAAACCATAGAGGAAATTCTTTATATTAAGCATCAGCTTGAAAATATTTTCAAGAAATACGGTTTTAATATTTGTAAATGGCTCTCAAATGCTGTTGATTTAAAGGATAATCAAACACTCAGCTCTATCAGCATTTGCGATAATGATACTAATAAAACTCTTGGAATCAATTGGAATCCTAATCTGGATTGCCTAAACTATTCAATTAATATGTCCCCACCCAAAAATGCTAATACAAAAAGAACTATTCTTAGCGCAATTTCTCAACTGTTCGATCCTCTTGGCCTAGTTTCACCAATTATTATAAAGGCTAAAATAATTATGCAAAAATTATGGCAACTGCATCTCTCTTGGGATGAGTCGTTACCCATGTCTTTATATCTTCAGTGGAAATATTTCCAGGAAAACCTTCAACAAATAGGCCTTGTGAAAGCTCCCAGAAAAATCATATGCGATTCCCCTAAACTTATTGAGCTTCATGGCTTCTCAGATGCTTCTGAGTCAGCTTACGGTTGTTGCATCTATGCGAGATCTTTGGATAATACTGAAACTTATCATTCATATCTGATATGTGCGAAAACAAAGGTAGCACCTCTTAAAGTTATTACCATCCCTAAACTAGAATTGTGTGCTGCATTATTGCTTGCCGAGTTAATGAATAAACTTATTTCTAGCTTATATCTAAAAATCGATTCTATTATTTATTACACGGATTCAAAAATAGTGCTATCCTTGATAAATACCTCACCGCATCTATTAATAACTTTTGTTGCCAATCGTGTGGCCCAAATACAAAACTTAACGCAAACTTCAAGTTGGAAATATGTCAATACTCATAATAATCCTGCAGACATCTTGTCCAGAGGCTCAACCACTCTTGATTTATCTACATCTAGCCTATGGTGGCTTGGCCCCCAATTTCTTATTCATCCTCAAATCAATAATGCTGATCATTTTCCTATATTGCCAGATTTATCCAAATTACCTGAAATCAAAACTAAGGTCCTAGTCTCTAATTCTATTAGTGCTTATAAAAATACCCGCACTCAATAAACACTCCACACTCCCTCGATTACAACTTGTAGTAGCTTACATGTTAAGATTTATAAATAACTACATATTAAGATTCATAAATAATACTCCTGAACTTACCGGTCCCTTGACTACCTTAGAACTGGAAAAATCTTTACTAACACTTATACTCACCGCTCAAAGAGAATCTTTCCGTTCTGAAATCAAAAATCTTTCGAACAATGTACCTATTACTACAAAAAGTAGTCTGCTAAACTTGAGTCCATTCTTGGATCCTTCTGGTGTTTTGATAGTAGGAGGAAGGTTAAGAAAATCCCAGTTCGATTTCGCGAAAAAACACCCCGCTCTTTTGCCAAAAGATCATTTACTCACAAAACTATATGCCCGCCATAAACATGTTCTTCGCTCTCATGCCGGACCGCAATTGTTATTATCTATCATTCGCGAACGCGTCTAGCCACTAGATGGTCGTAATTTGGTGAGAAGGGTGGTACATGATTGTTTAACTTCTTCTAGATTCAACGCTAAAACTGTAAAATATCTAATGGCAGACTTGCCGATAGAACGGACAATTCCTAATAGACCATTTTTAATCTCCGGTACAGATTATGTGGGCCCATTTCCTATAAGAGACAGGAAAGGTCGCAATTACAAAATAACTAAAGGCTATATTTGTTTATTTGTGTGCTTTTGCACAAAGGCTCTCCATTTAGAACTAGTTAGCGACCTTACTACTAATACCTTTTTAGCTGCCCTCAGACGTTTTATGTCTAGGCGTGGTCTATGCAAAAAAATATTTTCAGATCATGGCACAAACTATGTCGGGGCAAAGGCTGAAATTAATAAATTTTTCAAGAATCATTCCATTGAGATTCAGACTCAGTTAAGCAATAATGGTATAAGTTGGTTTTTCATACCTCCTAATTCACCACATTTCGGTGGATTGTGGGAGGCGGGTATAAAATCTGTGAAGTATCATCTAAAACGTGTCATCGGAAACACAATACTTTCTTATGAAGAGCTTAATAAACGGAAAAGAATCTACGGTTGAAACCTTGGTAGAAGTGAGAAATACCCAGATAAGAAATAAAACAACAGCAGATAAATCAAATGCAAGAAAATTCAGTGAAAGAACCCCAGAGCATCAAGCTGATGAAGAATCGAATAAAATAACTAAAATAAGTAATAGTATACTAGCAACGCCAAAAAACTACTAAATTAAGTAAGTAAAACCTATAAACTTGAAATCTCAATGAACCCGGCTCAACCTATAAATACACCTTTAAAATCTAATATCGAAAAATCGCTAAAATCCATTAACGTTTTATTTTGGAACTGTCAGGGAATTAATACTATAAATGAACTAGATACCGAAGAACTCAATTACCTCCTAAGTTTTCCTATTATTGGTCTGGTTGAAACTTGGGTCACTTCACCTGAACCTAAATGGCCGCAACCTCTAGTCAACTACAACACTTACATCCTCGTGTCTAAAGACATTCAAGGTCTCAAAAATGTTGATATAATTGAAACCTGTAATATGTGGATGTTTGTTAGACTATGTATAAATAATATTTTTGTAATTTTAGGTATTGTTTATTTAAAACCTAAGCTGGATGATCACATCTGCATAGAATTGCTAGAAGAAGTCATTAAAAACATATCTAATGAATATGCGAATCATTATATATTTATATATGGGGACTTCAATGCGAGAATAGGCTGCCCGAATGAACCTGATGAATATCACTCTATGAACCTTGATTTCCCATTAGAACCCCGAGACTCCATGGATAAAGTGAACAATTTGCGGGGAACACTACTCACAGAAGCCCTTGAAAGTTTGGGTTTATTCGTACTAAATGGCAGGTATGGCGACTATGAAGGTAATTATACATACATTGGACAGACCGGTAATAGCGTGATAGATTTAGTGTGGGCCAATTTTAATAGCAAAAATTTAATTTCAAATTTCATTGTAAATAAAACCCTCATTTCAGACCATTTAGGTTGTGTACTCAGTTTAGGTATAAACGTTGAACAAAATATATCCAATATATCCTCAAACTCATATAGTAAAGAAATTGTTAGATGGGACCCCCTAAAAATAAACTCATATAAAAACATAATCTCTCAGTATGTTATAAATCCTCATTTCGTTTTTTAAGGAACAAAGTGCTAAAGGTGTCACGCTTGACGATGGTGAAAATATCCACATGCTGTTATATGCCGATGATCTGGTATTGTTTGCCGAATCCCAAATAGAACTAAGACGGAACCTGCAAATTCTTGAATCTTACTGTTCTAACAACAAACTCGACGTTAATCCGACAAAAACAAAAATAGTTATTTTTCGCAAAAGCCCAAATATCGGGCATCAACCGGAATTCACATACAAAAATAACATTATCTGTCTTTCACATACATATGAATATCTAGGGGTCATATTCACCTTCAATGGGCTATTTTTGAACAATTTTAAACGACGCGAACAAAAAACCCGATTCTCTCAAGGTGTTTTAATTAAAAATATAGTCTGCTCTAAAATCTCATCACTAGAGTCAATAAAACTATTGTATAATAACGTCGAAATACCTACATTCACTTATGCAAGCGGTATTTGGGGCCTCCGTCATCTAGAAGAAGCAGAAAAAATACAAAATAACTTTTGGAAACACTTATTGTTTCTGCAAAGATCAACAGCTGCATATATAATTAGGTCCGAACTGGCATTATGTAGGATAGGGTACTTCATAATAAAGCAGGCCATAGAGCTTCTTTTACGAATTAAAAATAAAACTCCCAATTGATATGTTAATAGGGCACTAATCCGCTCTATTAAACTACAGCAATCTGCTGTTGGAAATTCAAAATATAATTGGGCTGACCAACTCTGCAAGGCTATGGTAAAGTATTGTGACATAGAACTTAAGATAAATAATATTGACCTAAATATAAAAGAAACTATATTATCTCGTTACATAAATAAAACTTTTGAACAAGATTAAGGAGGGGAGCTATGTTCCGTTCCGAACGATTTTTTTTATGACGTTACGTCAAGTTGACATTACTTTTTTGAATTGTTAAAAATAGCTTTGTATGTTCTAATCAATAATTAAAATATTTAAAATAAAATAATACCGTATTGTATCCCATTCTCAATTAAAAAGTATATAAGACTTTATATACAAAACAAATCCAACACCAACACTTGAAAAGAATGCCATTCAAGGGTAAACAGTCAGCCCAAACGGAATAGGAGTGTACGGGCCAGGAACCAAATACTCCGAAAGCTGGGGAAAAACCCCAAGTATCTTTCAAGTGGAAATTCACGCCATAGGAAAATGTGCCCAGTTCAATATTGATAAAATATATAGAAGGTAAAGGATTATGATTATATCAGATAGACAAGCAGCCATTAAAGCACTTAGTTCTTGCGTAATCATTTCTAAAACGGTATGGAAATGCCTAGGGAAATGAAGTAGGCGAATACAAAATCGTCACCTAACTGTGGGTTCCAGGACACACTGGAATAAAAGATGAACCAGCAAAGTGAGTGGCTGAAACACCCTTTTGGGGGCCGGAGCCCTTTTGCGGTATCAGGTGTAAGAAGAAGAAAGAAGAGAAAATCTGACCATTGGAAAGATCTAGTATGGCTTAGACAATCAAAGATACTCCTGGGAAACTACAACCAGATGCGAACAAATGAATGCTAAGCCAGAGTAAAACTGCAAGAGTTTTGACTGTCTCCTGAACAAAGCACCTTAAAAAGCTCAAAATAGTGGAGCAAGAATGTAGATTCTGTGGTATGGAAGAAGAAACCTCCATCCACAGACTTGCGGATGGCATAGCAATACAAAGTCCTACGGCACAACAGCTAGAATACTTCTGAATAAAAGAGGAACACTTTTCTAAACTAAAGCCTGCATATATCCTAAAATTTCCTTTAGGATATAGGTCTGAAGGAACTACTAGAATCTGAGAGGTTCCTCTGGAAAAGTAGAAAATGAAGGCACAATAGATCTTTAAGGTCTCAGTGAATGTCGCTCTAATATACATAAATACATGAAATAATTATTTTTAAATTAAAATTATAAGAATATTTCACAAAAGAAAATTAAAAATTTCTTTAGTGTTATCAATTAAACAAACACAAAAATTCAATATACTGTTTTTGGTTGCCAAAGTTTTTCCTGGCATTTCTTCTGTAGTCATGATCTGAAAGCAGGGTCGAAATTGTTACATAAGCTACCAGTAGGTGCCACTTGTAGGTGGCAGCAACTCACATCCAAGCAAAATAAGATCAACTAAATTGAAAGTGGTGGAAAAGGGACAAGGATTGAAGAAGTAAGAGTAGTTCAAACTAGCGTTCATAACAATTTTGTATCCTGGGCATTTCAAACAATAAATAATAGTACTTATAACTATTCAATGCAAATACAAATAATGCCAATTAAATAGCCTAGTGCTCCCTATACAGGGTATTTCAAAAAAGGGTGACCCCGTCTCTAGGATAGGTAGAAAACTGAAAAATAATTGGGGTTTGCTTAGTAAAAAATTTTCGTAACGCCGTATTCAAGATAAAGGACGTTGAAGAAAAAAAATGTGTACACATTTTTTACGATTTTGCCGAAACTACTGGCAACATTGTAATGAAATTTTATACGAATATGTTTTGGAAGCTGATACATCCCATGAATTTGTTTTTATATCTGACTCTCATAGAGGGCGCTAGTTACTCGGTTCGTACCAAGTAGTATTGAACTTAACTTGTTTAAGGTAAGATTTATTAATGAAAATTTCAAATTAACTTAAATATTCAATTTTACACCAAAAATGTACTCTTGGTAAAACTCGATACCGTGTACCGTTTTCGGAATATTTTGATTTGAAAATTATGAAGTAATAACCGATGCTGGTATAAAGTAATGATAATTCATTAAACAAAAAATCAAAAGAAGAAAATTAAAATAAAGTCCAAGAACATAAAATAAAATTCAATTAGAGTAAGTGTTCAAAATGTCCTCCGTTTTCACGAATACACAATTCTATCCTTTTTTCTAAAGAATCCCTCAATTTTCTAAACAGTTGGGGATTAGCTACGAGGTAATTAAAGTGACGTTGAATTCTGTCTTCCAATTCTTGACGTGAATTTACCTCTGTAGCATAGACTTTTTCCTTAAGATACAACCAAACTGTGTAGTCCAAAGGATTCAAATCGCATGACCAAGGAGGACAATAAATTTTACATAAACTCAGCTAACAGGCCCCGAGTCATGCAGGCTGTGTGAGCGATACAACGACTAGGTAGATCACATAGCCTGGGTAGAGTGAAAATATTTTTGATTGCTTTATTCTGAAGAACCGTTAATGGTTTCAACGTGATCTGTGTGGTACAGTGAGATGGCTATAAATTAATGAGTAGTATATAACTTCTCCATGTTTTACGTACAAATACTGTGTAGCTCTTCTTATACACCAATAGCTAGGGCTATCTTTTTTGCTTTGTTGTAGAAATTGTAGCCATTAGTTTTGTTAAATTGGATTATTTTTAGCATAAGTCACGTTATTGGTCTTGTCAATTCAGGGTGACAATATGTCAGTAGGTTTATGATGTTTCAATTGTATTTTGACAGAAAGTCTGGACAACGATGCACAGGACCAGGAATACCAAACCATAACGGACTACAAGGGGTCATTCATGGAGATCAAGCTGAAAATTAAAACAGTGCTACATCCCACAGCCAGTCCACTTAATTCAGATTTAGAAAGTTTCAGTTCAGTGGGGGAACACAAGAAACAAAATAACTTCAAGTTACCGAGGATTGAGCTGCGAAAATTTAACGGAGACCTGAAAAGCTGGTTGGGGTGGTGGTGCCAATTTCAGAAAATTCATGATGATGAAGATATTCACGCGTCAGACAAAATACAGTATCTTTTTCAATCCATGGAATGGGGCAGTGAACCTCAGGAGCTTGTCAGTAGTTAGCCACAGACAGCAGCTAATTACCCAAAAGTTGTGGAAGCACTTAAGGAGCGTTTTGAGCGCGAAGATCTTCTACTCCAAGTTTATGTAAGAGAACTACTCACATTGGTAATCTCGAACGTGACCGCCAACGATAAGTTATCATTAGCTAACCTGTATACAAAACTGGAATCTCATCTCCGATCGCTGGCGGCACTCAACCTTGACAAGGGGCTTCTTGCCACTATCCTTTTTCCACTGGTCGAATCCAGCTTATCAGGGGAGACCCTTAGAGCGTGGCAAAGAAGTCAACAAGTTAGACTTGATGGATCCACCATGCAACCACCTAGGTCTCGTTTAGACCTATTGATGGAGTTCATAAAACAAGAAGTGCAAAACGAGCAACAAATTATGCTGGCTCAAACTGGATTTGGAAATCTCTCTACCGGTAGTGATGGCAAGAAGAAGAAAAACAAGAAGACAACATCGGTGGGAGAAGAAACTAATGAAACGATGGCCACCGCAGCCGAGCTCATATCCACATCAAAACCATCTTCAGGATGCGGATTCTGTGACAAGAAACATGAGACTGACCGGTGTGTCAAAGCGTTATCAATGTCACTAGACGAGCGACAGAAGAAAATTGAGAAAAAGCGATTATGTTTCCGCTGCTTTAAAGGAGGACATCACGCAAGCAAATGCAGATCCGTTGTCCGTTGTGCACTCTGTAGAGGAAAACACTACCCAGTTCTCTGTCCCCTCTCCGACAATCGTTCCAGCAACGAAAGAGAAGATAAAAATAAAGAGTCTGATAAGCCAGAAGGCACAGCAAGCAACTCAAATCGGTGCTCTTCAGACGTATTAATGTATACATTAATGACGCAGCTTGTATCTCGAAGCGGAACTGTAATTAATGCAAGATTGGTTGGAGATCCTGGAAGCCAGAGGAGCTACATAAAGGCAAAACTGATTCCACAATTGCAGTGTGAAAAATCCGGTGACGAATGGATTCAAAACATCCTATTTGGAGCAGTGGTGTCCCCAGTAAAACGAAGTGGAAGGTACATAGTAGCATTCAGAACGATCAATGGTGGAGGTGTAAAAACTTTGGAACTCTTAGAAAGAGTTGCCATATGCGGTAAACTACCGAAAATTCCCAATGGACCTTGGATTGATGAACTGCATCAAAAAGGAATCACTCTCACTGACGTCGGAGGAGGATGTGAAGATATCGACATCCTACTTGGCAATGATTTGTGGGGACACGTTCTTACTGGAAAAATGGAGAAACTGTCACACGGACTTGTCGCAATTGAGACTATATTTGGCTGGGTACTGGGAGGACCAATCACCAAAACAGCCAATAATATCGCAACGGTGGTTACCACACTGATGACCACGGATCTCGACATCAGCAACTTATGGAGGCTTGACACTATTGGCATAACTGATCCAATAGAAACGAAGACAACTGAAGAAAACGAACAGGAGGCACTTACGTACTTTACTGCTACCGTGACCAAAGACGACAACAAGTACGTAAAGGGGTTACCATGGAACGACTCCAGTTTTAATTCAAAGCCCCCAACCAACAGAGAAGCTGCGGAAAAGCGACTCATTCGCACCACCAGGAAACTCAAGAAAGAAAGAAAGGTGCAAGCTTGCCATGATATTTTCCTGGCATGGGAAAAAGAAGGATTCATTGTGAAAATGGAGAAGGATGATGACAATGGCCATTATTTACCGCATAGACCGATCTTCAAACAGAGTGTCACGACGCCTGTTAGACCAGTCTTCGACGCTTCCTGTAGAGTTGGTCGGAGCCCATCCCTAAACGACACTCTTCACAAGGGTCCAAACTTGCTAGAGTTGATCCCGAAACTACTATTACGCTTTCGAGAGAAAAAATATGGAGTATCAGCCGACATAAGGAAAGCGTTTCAGATGATACAAGTGCGAGTAGAGGACCAATCTTATCAAAAGTTTCTATGGTGGGAGAATAGCGGTTGTAGCAAAATAGCAGTTTACAAGCACCTGAGGGTCGTCTTTGGATTGACATGTAGCCCCTTTCTTCTCGGAGCTGTTATCAATCACCATCTAGACCAAGTGGAAGGTCCCTCCGTACCGGTAGCACAAACATTAAGACAAAGTTTTTATGTTGATGAAGTCAGTCGTGAAATAAATATTAGTAAAAAGTCATAATTACTTTCTTTGGGGCTTTACTAATACATTTTTGGATCTATCACGATCATTATATACAACTATATATTTTGGGAAGTCCTTTCAAACGGGTAGTTTAAATGTGAATTCAACATTTGTGATGTAAGTGCTGGTTCCATGACTGCCTATTATAGACCATATATAACCCCAAATATTTCAAGCATTCTGTATTCTTTAGTTGGATATTTTCAATTGACACAGTTAGTTGCTGCCATTCCTGGTCTTGAGATATAACTAAATATGTTGACTTCTCTAGGTTAAGAGTTAGTTTATAACCACCGCCATTATCATTCACTAGATTCAGGTATTATTCAGTTTGCATTTTCAGCACCTGTTATTTTGTGCTAAAATATACTAAGCATCTATCATCCTCATACAGCTGCAGCTGACCATGAAGAGGTAAGTAAAACAATGATTTATGAGTATTAAATGACTTATTGGAAATAAATCAAAATTTAATTGTTTATAAACAGCATAAATGCACACTTGCTGGTGTTATAAACAGATGTGAATTGCCCTTGTGCTCTCAGTACTGACTAAGTTCAATGGTTGATGATGCATTTGTATTTCATATTTGTTTTTTTCACTACTAAATGTAACACCTAAACTCCTTTAGCATTTTAAAAGAAAAAGTATCCTCTTGTAATATCTCAATAAATGTAAAAGTTTAAGAGATATGTTCAATTTTATGTCTCACTGCACACCATATTTTTTTGTTTTGTTTTGTTTATTTTACCATTTTTGCTAAATTGTCCTTTTAATTCTGTATTCATTTTTATCATTGTATTGTATTTTTTTATCATCCTATTGTATTTTTTTTATCATTAATTTTATTTTTTGTATTACTGTATTTTATACTGCATTTGTAGGTATTTCAATTATAAAACAAAATTTTTCATGTTCACTTATTTTTTATATGTAATTGGGCTTGCCCGTAAATAAATAAATAAATAAATAAATATAATCTACATTTAAAAAATAAACTGTTACATTTTTTTACTAGTTGTATTACTTACAATGGTGATGTAAGAGAACATTTATACAAACTAATACATCTAAATTTAACAAAGTAAAAATTGGAAATAACAATATAAACCATGAAAATAAGAACCTAGAAATTCTAACAAAGATTAACAAATTTCGTGAATAATTTTTGTACGTTTTTAATACAAAAATGCATTATTCTAAGTAGGCGGCTGTCAACTCACTTTTAAATCATGTAGATATGTATTGTCTATCTATATTTGTGACAGTGAAAAACAAAAAATCTGTATGCATAAAATTGTCCACATATCTTAAGCTGTGTGTGTGTGTGTCATTTAGAAGTGAAGAAAATGGAATATGAAAAAAATGGCATTTTCCACCATTGAACATCGTCTGTACCTGAATTCACCAGGGTAGTGTAGTATAGTAATACTATTATCATCTTGAAAAATGGTTAAGAGTTCTTCTTTTGAAATTTCTGAACCAGATTTTGATCTGGATATGATTTATGTATATTTTATAATTTCATGAGTAGATTTATCTCACAAACTAAGTACCCCACAAAAAATCAAAAACAAAAAGAATATTTGGGCAGGTTAGAAATAAACCAAGATCAAGAAGTCCTTAAATATATTAAACCAATGACGTATTAGAGATAGACCAGCCTTCACACATTAGTACCTACACAATGTTTTGGTCTCAACATAAATCAAGGCGAGTACAATGCTTGGTAGCGTATCATTTCAGAAGGGTTCATTTAAACTATTTTATGGAAAACTTTTTTATAGACTATACCTTGTTTTTAAACTAAGAGGTGCGATTTGAATTTAAGTTGGCATTTCTGTTACCTAGTGATACAACTTTTGATACAACTGAAAACGACATTTGTCCGTTTTGTGTTTATTCATCAGTTCAATCTTTATTACTATTTTTTTGCGTTTGTTGTTTTATTTTCAACAAAGTTATTATATTCCAACCAAGTTCATTATTCAGTTTGATAAACAAAATCTACAGTCCATGCTTGTTTTTTATTGTTAATAATATAAGTTTCCAAGAAAAATCTTATTTTTGTGAGTATTTTTACATCAAGTTTTACATACATAACAGTACAATATTATGGCATTTTTCAATATCAAAACTTCTGTTCACTTTTAGTTTCTGCTATACCTAAGCCTTAAAAATAAATGAATAATCTAAACCTACAATTGCATTTTTTACATACTTATTTATGCTCAAATTATTAACAAATTCCATATAAATTATTTATTATAACCATACATTTTTTCTCAATAATGTGACATTTGATTACTACTATCGCCATGGCCTGTGACCAAGGATGATTCGAAATTTAGACATGCCTTGATCCCTCATTGGCCACGACAACTGCGAGCAGTACAATACATATTTCACGTAATTGTCAATTAGTACAAAAAGTTTGAACACGACCCTTTTGGAAAAAAAACACTCCCAATCTAGTTACTTTTACTGGCCTGTTTGAGGTTTCCTAAAATGCTCCTCCTAGTTTAAAAACAAGGTATAGAATATGTACATCATCAAAATCGAACTATTTGACAGTTTAATAAATTACTTTATTAGCAGTTTTTAATTTATCGAGTCCCTCATCTTATAATACTATGCTTATGTTAATATAACCTTACCTACCGTAATTTTACAAACAACACATTTTCTCACCATCATAAATGTCTTCTAAGCACTTAAATTAGCAAATTACAATAAAAAAAAACAAATAAAAGCACAATTATAATTAAAATCTTATTGATAGATCTCAAAAAGTAGATCAAGGTTGCCAAACTAAAAATTTATAAACTATTTGATATTAATAGAAACTGAAAAACCCCAACTGAAAAAAATAGTAAGCTGGACCGTAGGTTTGAATACCGATTTTAAATGCTTTTCACTTTTTTCCTTACCTTTTAAACGTAAAATACTGCAAAAAGCTTTAATATAATAGTTACTATTATTGTTATAAGAGATGTCGCTGATATCGCACTCTTAGCATTTCCTTTACTGAGGCTAATGTATTGGTGTGGTATCAATGTAGTCTCTAGTCCAGGATTATGCTCTCAGAGCTTCTGGACGAATAGCATCTACCTTGTGCTGATGAGGCCGAAATACGCTGAAACCGGTCCACAAGTGATGTTATTCCTTCTAATTGCAAACCAGAATGGTTGGTACTATCTTAACAGATATACCAACCCCGTTTACTTTAGAAGTGTAATTCAATGTCAGTCAGGGCATATAGCCCGAGAAGTAGTTGTTGCTTCTTAGTGGACGGTCTGCTCTTTGGAAATTTATTTTTCTAATTTTGTAAAGCATTAAAGCAAGTATTGAACTATTATTTTTTGACGTCTTTCTAATATGCTTTACTAATATGACAATTATTTACAGGTAACTGTAATTAAGTAAATACATGTGAATATGTTTACTGATATCAATACAATACTAAAATTTGAAATTTTTAAGAATGTTGATTGTCTATTACACAAGATTAAGTTTTTATAAAGATATAAAGTTATAAATATATTAGTTTAGTAAGTAGGCTACAAAACACAAATGTAAATCAATACCAATGTCTTTAAATCCATTATTGAATTTGTTCAAAAATATCAATAAAAATCAATTGAATTTACTCTTTGGACTTTTACTTTGTGGAATCTACTCATATTAATTTTTTAAATGATGATGATTGATGTTTAATATTTTGGCTAGACCAAGCAGGTATCACATAAAATGTAACTTCTGTCATTCTGATGATGATATGTCAATATCGAAATAATTATCAATATCTTAGAGTTTTCATAATTTTTTCATTAAATAGTGGAATTAATTAGAAATTCTTAGTTTCATTTAAAAAAGTAATAAAAATCAAGTTTTTTATTATAATGCAACTTTTAATTTTTAAATTAAAAACCTGATCTTAATATTATCTTAAATGGGCATAATTTGGTGTACATTTTATAATCCTGAATAAGTAAAAATATATTCATAATATGAAATTATAATCCAAACAATAAGAATAATATAGAGTTGAAACAATTAATACAAATCCTTATTTGAAATATTTCACTATCTATGCATAAATAAGAGTACATATAATTTCCAAAATAGTACTAAATAAATAATAAAAAAATTGGAATTAGTAAAAAACTTAGGTAAGGTACATTAAAATGTTTGACAGTTTCCAGTAATGAACTTACATGATTCTTTATGAGGGTAATGAACTTTATAGCTCTTGTGATTATTCTCATGCAATTCCAAATATTTAAATTTGATATACTGTCTGGTTTATTCAATCAAAATAGTTATTTTACATAAATATACAAAGGCTTTACTTTGGTGAAAAAATGAAATTAAATTGAAGGTTAATAATTAACTTTCTGATAATGTGCATTGGGTACTAGTGCTTCAAGATTTTATATTTTATTTTATTGTAATGAGTTTATTCATGAAAAATTTTGAAATAAATACATGAAAAATAAAAAATAACTTGGATGACGAATTCAAAGACAACTTGCAAGGCCATTGGCAAGGTAACAATGTCCTGAAATGTCATTCAGTTATTCTCACCTGTGCTAGCGAATTCATCTGGAGTTCTACCCCCTGCCATAAGCCACTTGCACCAATCTATAGTTTCCCATTCTTCTATAGATTTTTGAGGATTTAATAAATTATCCATAACTTCATTTAGGTGCTGGGGATTTCTTTCATTTGAACAATCGGCATGAATGTATGTTGCTGTGGCCCTTTTTCCCTTTGCCATCAACACTTTCGGGTCACAATTCGATGTTGAGGCCATTATGAGCACTAGAAAGTCATGTCATTTGAGAATTTCAGTGAAAATCTATCAAAATTACGCACGAAACAAAAAACTTTCCCGTTCTCGTATCCCATTAAACAACACTCTCCCTCGTCACCGATCAAATACAGTTATGACATGACAGTTCAGGTAACTTAAAAACAAATTTACCAGTTGTGAATTTTGACACCCAGGACAACCAATGGTAAGTTTGTAAAAAATTAGAATTATTACTAAAATTAGTGCACAACAAAGAAAATTGGATGGCTTTTTATTTTTGTCACTATAATGACAGGATTAGCCAACAACAACAAATAATGAACAATTTGAAATTTTGTAAAGAAAAATGTGTATGATGGAGCTATTCAAAGGTATGGAGTATGTTATGTGATGTGTGTATTTAAAAATATTGACTAGTGACAGCTTTGGCAGATACCACAGAACCACAGAATGAATAATATGTTCCGAGTTTAAAAGAAATTTAAATCCTTATTTCAATATTTCCGTAGTTTGTTTTTATTTCTGTTAAGGTTGGAGGGTTGAGTATAAAAACTTATAAATTAATCCAAATGTTAGGTATACCATGGCGATCTCAAGTTATATACAAACAAGCCACTGTGGAGTTTCCTTCTTTTTTCTTTTATCAATAGAGGAGTTCAGTCTAAGGTCAGTGTGACCGACAAAAAGTGGTTTTTATGACAATAATGACAGTTAATGTCTACCATGCAAAACATAAGATTTTTGCAGGTTTTTTATATTGTTTTATTAAAACAATGAATACACCCCCGAAGCGTAAATCTTAAAATTTAAAATGACGTTTTAGCTGAATTCTCAATGCATCGGTGGCCAGTAATTCTAGGAACTTTCGGCAAATCACCAATTCTCATCTGTCATTATGCCACTAGTTATGTCAGATGTCAGTGGAAAAAGCAATCAGAAGAATTCAGTGATACAACTAACTAGAACTACTACAAAAGTACGAAAAATAAACATAAACGATTAAACGAATATCAACAAAAACAAATAACATTATACCAATCGATTTCGTTTCGAAGAACGATGACGTCAAGCTAACTTTAGTACCCTTTTTGGTCTGTCAAATCACATACCGAGATCTGCATCACGGTTACTGAAATTGGTAGCTTTCAATCCTTGTCCAAAGTAGTTTTTGTCTTGCTTTTTATTTGTAAATAAACAAAGTCGTTGGAACGAATTGTATTTTTGGCCAATATTCTCAAATTCTTTAAGTTTTGTCTGTTTTTTCTGTCTATTAATAATGGAAGCAAAAAAGGACTGCCTTTCTTTTACCTATCTTTAACCACACAAAAATATATTTATGTATATTTAACTCAAAACTCCAAGAAAATATAGGAAACCCCAATAAACAACTTTTTCGAGCGCAATACATAAATCACAGATAACCTACTTAAGAACCAAACGATTTCGCCTGTAATTAGTACTTTACACGTCATACCTGTGACGTAGGACCTACCAATTGGTTAACCAAAGTCCTTACCAACCAAAGCGTGCCGAAATCGCCTATGGTAGGAATATGGTAGGAATCATGGGTAGGAATCATGGAATACTCACTTGCGTCAATGCTAGAAAATTCAGTGTTTTTTAGTTTCAACTTAAAGAATATTGTGGTTGGCCAGCTTGAACAGCAGTCGTAGAACCGATTAAAACAGAAGAATATTTCTTGGCATTGTTTATCTTGGTTATTCTCTGTATTCATAGGTTATCTATATTCCTATCATCTTAGGATTTTTACTATTTAACAAATTTCAGTAAAGATTTGTGAGAATGAAAAGTAATAATAATAGCTTATACAACGTATTTGGAATATATAACCAGTAAATTAAGTATCTGTAATCGGTATGCTATGTAAATAACTATTGTTTTTAAAATTTTTTTTATAAACTAAAGGGCATGTCCTGAATTTTAAATATTATTCAATTTTCAGTTTTCAAAATATCTTAATCACCGATGTTCAATATGATTCTTTATGAAAATACTTTTTATTCCTCAGGTACGTACATCTTTCGTAAACTGTGTCAGTAGGGTTTGTATTCAATGTCATGGTCGAAAGGTCATTTAACTTGTAATTCCAGTCCAAAGTGAAATTTTTTAAATCAGTTGCATTCCAAGCATAAAGATGACCACTTCCTGCACGTAAGTACATCTTTATTTTTAATCTAAATTATATATTTTGCATTAATTAAAAGTCATTTACTGCAAATTTAGCAATTATTTAGGCATTATTATATAGGATTTTATTTATTCCCACAAATTATCGAAATTGAAAAACGTAAACAAATATGTTTGATTGACAATTAAACAACAATTTAATTTACTTATAAGTAATTTTTTTCATTCATAAACTCTAAAATTGGAGCAGATTATTAGACATATTTTAACAATTAATTTAGAAATTAACTTTTATAAATTAGCCTAGAAGGCACATTTAAAATACAAATTAATGCCAAGAGAAAGTTGGTTTAGAGTTGAGTTGAAAACATTGAAAATTTCTAAATTTCTTCATTCAGTTTGAACTATTCTATATTATAAATGTAGTAAGGTATGTGCCCATTTAGCCAACTTGCCTTTATATGGAACCTTTTTGTTGTGGCTTAAAAATTATTCTTGATGTACCTAATGTTAAAAATAACCCAAATTATTGTGTTGATCATGATCAATTTTGTTTGTAAACTGCTCTATTCTTATCCATTCTTTGATATTTTTTTTCACTCATACATTATTAATTATTGAATAGATGAGGCTTTTACTTGATGAAGATCCATACTAAATGATGAAATAAAACAATTTAATTTGTTTAAATCTCCATTTTATGTTTGAAGCAGCTACTTTGTAGCGAAATGCGTCACTATTTTTAAATTGAACCTCAGTTCAAAATAAAATGGAGATTTAAACAAATGAAATTGTTTTATTTCATCATTATTAATTATTTTAGTGTTACATCTGTATTATTTCTTTCATTATCACATTCACTTTTGTTGACTATTTACCTCATTACAATATAAAAGTAAGTTTTTTGAATTCCTTTTTTTATTATAAATGCCTACATAGCTTTACCCTGTAATACCAACCTATTTAAGATCTTAGCTTCCTTTTTTATATGATTATTTGTCTGCAAATACTTGATTATTCTTTTTTGTTTTAAACAAGATTTGAATGTAAATACATTGAAATTCCAAAGACATTAACTGAAATAGATATCATTTTCGGTTGTGTGGAATTCAAATGATACCTTCTTAGGATTATAGCTGATTAACAAGTGGTTTGCATGTTAAATATCAATATGATATTGATTTCTCTTCAATGCATTCATTTAAGAATATGGCTTGCAATTACTAGTTAAGTTTCTTTTTTTCTTATTATCATTGTAAATAATTAAGTATTAAGTAATTAGTTTACCCTTGTAAGAAGAGAATGGCAGCATTCTTAGGTCCATTTTCTCACAAATCAATTAAAATAGGGCCGACAACCGTCGTAGTGTTATAGGAAAACTTTCAGAGTTTATTAGATTCTAAATAATTTATTAGATATGGTCAGGCGTTTATTTTAGGAGATGTTAATCTCGATATTTTAGAGAATAGTGTCGACACTGATCGCTGCCTCAACTTAATGTCTGAAAACGGTTTCGTTTTGTTAATTAATAAACCTGTATAGACCATATTTTTGTTAAAAATAAATCTGGGATGATAGACGATGATTCGTTTTATTCAGCAGTTCTACAAACAAATAACTGGTCCTTTCCCTATAGTAACAATTTCAAAAAACATCGGACATGAAAATAAAATTAGTAATATGACTTGCTATGAAAAGTTTAATAACACAAAATTTATTGAAATAAATAAAACATCATGGGATGACTTAGATACTTCGGTTGGCCCAGATGAAGTGTTTAATGATTTTAATGAATTCTATAAAAAATTTAAAAATGCCATTAGTCAGACCTCTGTTAAAGTATCTTTCAAAAGCATGAAAAAGAAAAAACATTGGATAACATTGGGGCTTGTACAGTCAATAAAAAAACGAGATTGTTTATATAAAGAACATATGAAGCAACCATTAAATATAAATAAAAAAATAGAGTACCTATAGAAATTACTTAAAAATAACTTATTATAAACGACAAAATCCAACTATTTTAAACTTGAAATAATAAAATCAGGCAACTCATCAAAGAAAATGTGGAACATAATTAATAAATTTAGCAATAGCTTTATGGGCTGAAATCATTCAATAAAAAAAATTAATCTTGGAAGTCACTTCTGAAATCAGATCTAAAATATTTGTGATGTAAAATCAGCAAAGGTGATAAAAACGCCAAAATGTGTTGCTTTTTTGTTGCTTATTAGTTGCTAAAACATCAATTTTGTTGCTCAACAATCGCGAGAAATCGGCAATAATAGGATTATTTATATTAAAATAGCGTGGAAATAATTAAATTTCGGATGATCGATCAAAGAAGGACGAGTGAATTTATTGCTGCAAGATGTTATAGAAGAAAATTGAAATATAGTATAAATACAATTTTTTTCAACTATGCCAAAATTGATAGTGTTCATAATTTGTTGCTGCTCACAACTCTCTCTGTCTGACAGCAAAGAGTCAGCAACAAAGTAGAAGCCGGAAGCCTGAAAAGTTTAGAAACCGGTGAACGTACGAACCGGCCACACTAGCTTAACTCTTAATTTTTCCGTGAAAAAATATAATTAATAATTTGTTGCTGCTCTTATCAAGCATTCTCAGAGTGTAAAGAGTCAACAACAAAATAGAAACCGGAAGTCTTAAAAGTCTGAAAAACCGGTATATGTACAAACTGACCACGCTGCCTTAACTTTCGATTGTTCTGTGATAAAATTCAAATAATAATTTGTTGCTGGTCTTAACTTACTTTGTCCACCAAACATAGACAAGACAAGAAGGACACCGCATATAAAAATAATTGTTTGAACTTGTTACAAAAATCGTGTAGGCCAGTGTTATTAATTAGATTTTTTCACGGAAAAATGAAGAGTTAAGCTAGCGTGGCTGGTTCGTACGTTCACAGGGTTTCTAAACTTTTCAGACTTCCGGTTTCTATTTTGTTGCTGACTTATTCATTCATTCAATCGTTTGGGTTGTACTCACCATCCCAGGCACTTGAATTGAATCTTTGTACAATTTCCCATGTTATCTACTTCAATTCCAGAAGCTTCGTGTCTTCTATAAAGGCCACTAGTATGACTGGAGGGATGTTTAGTAGTTGTAATGGTTGTATTAATTCCTATCCAAAGTGCTTCCGTCTAAGTA
Organism: Lochmaea crataegi; assembly: GCA_947563755.1. Taxonomy (NCBI): domain Eukaryota; kingdom Metazoa; phylum Arthropoda; class Insecta; order Coleoptera; family Chrysomelidae; genus Lochmaea; species Lochmaea crataegi. The sequence goes on along the minus strand of OX387434.1, from coordinate 28,336,600 downwards.
CTTGTAAGTTCTCGCAGAAGCAGAAAATGTGGGTAGGTGTTTCATCATTAAGTTCACATTTTCTGCACATAGGTTCACTAACTTTTTTGCCCATTTTGTGCAGATGTATCCAGACACCAGGTCGGTAACTGTCTTCAAATGTCTCTTACCCAGTTTCAATAGCCTGGTTGAGACTTCCTTGTCTACCTTGTTCAGTAAACTCTTTGTATGGAGGTGCCCTTGTGTCAACCTCCATTTGAGTTGGTGTTGCCTATCTAGCCAGTTCCCGATTTCCCCCCTTATGCAATCTTTTGTGATTCCACAAAACGGTTCCGGACCTATGAAGTCTGCTTTAGAGCCTTCTTTAGCTAACTGGTCCGCCATTTCATTACCTGCAATCCCCTCATGTGCCAGCGCCCATATTGGAGACACTTTGTTGTCTCTTGTCAGCCTGTTAAGGGACTCATTGCCATTTTTCACCAGTCTAGACCTAGTTGTGGGATTACTGATAGCTTTAAGCAGAGCCTGACTGACAGTGAATATTTTAATTTTTTGTCCGGTATATCATATCCTCTTCTGATGTTTTCATCAATACAGGCTATAGCGAGAATCGTCTCTGCTTGAAACACAGTAGTATATCGACCAAGGCTGAAGAACATTCTCTTTCTAGGTCCTTTTATACCAGCCCCAGTTCCATGGTTTGTTTTGAAACCATCGGTGAACCAGATGATTTCTCCAGAATTACCTGGGTGCATCTCCTGTTCCCTATGGGATGATGATATTCACTCGCTCAGTGAATATGTTCTCTGGTGTCATGCTATCAAAACTCATGTGAAATATGGGTTCATCAAGTATTGTCCCAGTTGTATCAGTATGTCCTTCTCGAACATTGTTCGGGGACCATAAGTCTCCCGATTTAAGCCTAAGAATTGCCATCATTGCATTCGCCCTTACTAAAAATTCCAAAGGAGGAAGTCCAATAAGGGCTTCCATTGATGCCGTCCCCGTGTTGTTCATTGCCCCGGTAGTACCAACAAGGGCTTGTCTTTGGATTGCAGTTAATATATTAACTGTAGAGGACACTTCTGTCCTCCTCCACCGGACTATTGTTCCATAGGTGATCGTTGGCATTATCACAGTTGTGTAAAGCCAGTGAACCACCTCAGGTAGTATTTCCCAGGTTTTGCCCATAACTCTTCTGCATTGTCAAAAAAGCCTAGTCACAAGGGTCACTTCCAGATATTTAAATTCTTTGGATATTTTTAGTTGTTCTCCAAACATCAGCACTCTACTCTGCGGGATAACTCTTCTATTCCTAAAAGCAACTATTTTTTTTATTAAATGACTCTTTACGGCCAGACAAGCCGAGTTGTGAGCAGCAACAAATTATAGATTTATTTTTCTTACGGAAAATCGGAGCGTCAAGCCATGATCAAGTTTGGCCTAGTTGGAAAAAAATGTATTTAGCAACTAAATTGATGTTTTAGCAACAAAAAAGCAACAAATTTTGGCGTTTTTTTCATCTTTGCTGATTTTTATTTTACATCGCTAGTTTTTAGACCTTCTGAAATCACTGAGAAACATGAAATATCGAACAAAATAAATTCTTACTTTGCCAGATTTGGAAGGAATCTGAGTAAAAATTATCTGCTAAGTGGAGAACATCAGCTAATGTACACTCTCGATGAATCTTTATTTTTAACACCTGCAGAAGTAAGTACATTATGTTTATCTTTGAAAGACAATAAAGCTCCAGGTCCTGACAATATAAAAAACGAGTTTGATAAATTAACAGCAAACTGTATCTCTGCACCTTTGTGTAAAATATTCAATAATGTGTTTTCTGACAAGTAAAATTTTTAAAGTGTTAAAATGCGTTAATTCAACCAGTATATAAAGGTGAAAAAAAGACTGAAATGGCGAACGCTAATCTCGGTTTTTGCAAAACTTCTTGAGAAGTTTATTAAAATACGGTTGGTTTCATATTTAGATAAATTTAATGTAATATCTGAGTCACAATTTGGATTTCGCGAAAACAGGCGCACTCAAGATGCCAATGCGAAATTGGTATCGCGTAGGTATTTATACTGCAGTTGATACTAGCAAAAGCCGTTTAGGTTTATTTATTGATGTAGCAAAGGCACTTGACACAACAAATCATGATCTTTTGCTGGAAAAACTTGAAAATGAACTTGAACATAATTGTACTTGCCTTCAAATTATGTAATTTGTTCACCTTGTATATGGGTGTAAGAATGAAAATGTAACCATAGACAGGTTCCCATCTGAATCTATTTGGTAATCATTTTTATTTGCCTTAATACTTTATACATATTTTGTACAACATATTTGGGCAAATAAAACTTATTATTGTTATGTAAAATATTAACAATTGTCCCATTACTTATGGCTCACCCTGTATAATTAAAGAAATATTTATGATTGTTAGAAAAACATGTCCCAAATTAGTGTTTTTATAAGAAATATTGGCTAAGTGCTTAGTTTATTTAAAAAAGTTTAGTGGTTGAAAAAATAAAAGTATTACAGTTGGCTTTATAATTATTAACAATTAAACAAAAAATATACTCTAAGGTAGTATTTTTAGGAAAAAAAGAAGTTTCACAATATTTTTTAATTAGAACGGGGGATACTGACCTGAAATAACTACTCATTATCTCCCATTTGTTAATTGCACAATTTTTATAATAAACTAGTGGATCCTACATACATACCTACGTTGTCCCAGAGCTGGGATCGTTACTAATAAAAAGTAACGGGTTAGATTAGATTTGATGAGGTGGCTAATCGGCCTATTCCACTGCGACCTTTTCAGATCTATTGTGGTCCTCTGAATCTAGATTACATTCTCCAGTCCGACTCTTTTTAAGTAGCGAATCAGCCTCGAGACTGATTATTTCATGTAATTTATTGCCGGCGGCATCTCATCGCCTAATACAAGATACCGCACATTTTCCAGGCAGCCACACTGGCATAGGATGTGCTCTGCAGTTTCCTCTTCTAGGTGACAGAATCTGCACATGGCTTCGTCTGTCAACCCCATTAGCTTTGCGTGCCTGTTAAGCTTACAGTGCCCTGTTAACATACCTACTACGGCTCCGACAGTTTTTCTTCTTTGCTTATTAGGTCTGCCATAAAAGTTGGCGAATGTCCTCTAATGAACTGTTTCGCCTGTCTCTGTCCTGGTGAGATTACCCACCATTCTGGAGATTTATGTGCCACCCACTTCCTTGTGGCCATATTTATTGTCGACTTTGCGAATGAATGGCATTGATGAGCCTTGTCTGGCCGTTTCATTCGCCAATTCGTGGCCCCTATGACCCCCGTGCCCTAGTACCAACGCTACCATGACCTTGCAAAGGTCTCCAAGTGCGTTTAAGGCACCTATGGAATCCCATACTAGCTTAGAATTGACCTCTATGGAATCAAGTGCTTTCAGTGCAGCTTGGCTGTCGGTGAAGATGGCAACTGAACGGTATGTCCTTTCCTGTCTTTTAATTTCTTCAACGCAGTGGTTTATCGCCGTCACTTCCGCTTGGAAAGTTGTGACTTCCTTAGATAGGCTTATTATCCTTTGTTTTAGCCCTACAATTCCGGCTCCTACACCTACTTCTATCTTGGAGACGTCCGTATACCAGGTTGCCTCAGCCTGTATGGGTACACCTTTCTTCCAGTCTTCCCTACCTAGTATAGTTATTTGGAACTTATTATTAAAGCTATATCTCGTGGCCGTTGACATCCGCTTTTATCTCCTCTATAAGATTTCGATCTTCAGCTTATATGTTGTTGACTTAGCAGTAATCTACGCGTTACAGATCTAGCTTCGCCTTGTATAGAAATATGTAGGGGAGGCAGATTCAACTAGACTTCCATCGCACTTATGGGAGTGTTTTTTATGGCATGGCTCCCGTAATACATATGCAAGCAAGCGTTTGTGTGCTACTAAACAGCCTTACAGCTCCCACTTGCAGTGTCTTTGTCCACTACACTAATGATCCATAGGCTATCATTGGTCTAAAAACCCTTGGTCATTTTTGAGGCAAGTCCCCAGTTTTTTCCACACATTCTTCTGCTTCTGCCGAGGGCAATGTAGCTTCCTGTGAGGTCTTATGAATGTGAGTGTTCCATGAAAGCCTTTGATCAAAATGTACTCCTAGGTACTTTGTTTCTTTGTCAAATGGAATCACCTCTTCTCCTAGCACTATTGGCTTTAGGCCTTTTTCGTGAAATTGATAATTTGTGTTTTTTGAGCATTGACTGTCAGTCTCTCTTGTAAGCACCAATTATCAACTATATTCAAGGCTGTTTGCATTATTCCCGATACCACCCCTGCAAACTTGCCTCTGACTACAATAGCGATGTCGTCTGCGTATCCAAGACAGTAAAAGTCTGCTGTGGACAGAACTCTAAGGAGATCGTCTACTAAGGTTGCCCATAGTAGTGGTGATAGCACTCCTCTTTGTAAACATCCTCCATCCGTCCTTGCCTTGATGGTGACTTGTCCCAGAGTGGAGATTATTATCCTAAACTCCAGAGTTGCCTTTATCCATCGGCATACTCTTGTCCCCCGTCCTCCGTCTATTCATTGCATTAACCAATGAATTCGTGGTAACATTGTTAAATGCTCTCTTGATGTCTAAGAAAGTGGCCGTATATTTACCGTAGATTTACCTGGATGATGGGTATATTGACGATTGCTCAGAGGTTTATCCTTTAACACTTCGTCTCTTATGTACCTGTCCAATAACATTTCTAACATTTTTAGTAGAAAAGAGGATAGGCTTATTGGCCAGTATGACTTTGGCGTTAAGTCAGATACTTTACCTACCTTGGGTATGTAAATGACTTTAACCTTTTGCCATACTTACGAATACCTTAGAGGCGTTTGGTTTGAATATATCATCAGCGCCGGGATGATTTTTGCCAACCATTTTGCGCCTATGCTGTCCGCACAGGTATATTCCAAAAATCCCGATCTATGCGTGCTTTTCATAGCATCATAGGTAGGTAGCCATGACAGATTTATGGACTGCCTTAAGCATGTCCGTATCCATTTTGGCTTCCAGGAAGTTTGTTTCTGCCTGGACGGAAGCTGCAGCTTCGCTTAAAGTCAGACTTTCGGTTTTTGGCCTTTTCCCTGTGCTTTTATTTTCGGATGGTGTGCTTTTATCTGACCTTGGTCTTTTAGAGCCTTTGGTCGTATTTATTTTTGTCTCGACCTTCGCAGTGAAGTGATTGTGGCTCTTTTAGCCTGATAGATATCCTGGCCTTGCTTCACCAATTTGCTTACTTTGACTTTGAAGACTCCGGATAGCTTTGCTTCAGATGTTCCCTGCCCTATGCCTTTAGGGCAGGCAAGTTGTTAAATGCACAATTTTTATAATAAACTAGTGGATCCTACATACGTTGTCCTGTCCTATGTCATGTCAATAAAATATTATGCAAATTTGGACTATTTCCATTTTGATTTAAGCAATTGGTACTTATTTTGGGTCGAAAAATCCGATAATCATGATTATTTGTTGATAGAACAAATATCTTTATTGGAAATCCCATTTTCTTCCAATTATATATCTGGCAAGAATTTTTTTTGAGAATCTAACCCATTTTTTTAAATAGCAGTATCAAAAACCCCACAATACAAAATTTTACAAAACCGACAGGTAAAAAAATTTTGAGTTGCTGTCCAAACCTTTAAGTTTTAACTTCAATAAATCATATTTGAACAGCCATAAAGGATCAGCTTATTTTTTATATTTTGCTCTACATTATCTACAGACTTTGGTTAGGTTACTTCAATTGTGTAGGTGGTACACTTTTTTTAAGCAATATATAAGTAATAGATATCGAAGAATAAAAATATATTATTCTAACGCTTACAACAATGTTTTGAAAAATATTTTTCAAAAACAGTGACCGTTCAACGAAGAAGAAACACCTACTTCCCGGGCTACATGCCCCGACAGACATTGAATTATACTTCTAAGTCAAACGGGGTTGGTAAATCTACAAGATTTAAACCAACCATTCTGGTTTGTAACTAGAAGGGACAACATAACTTGTAGACCGGTTTCGGCGTATTGCGCCTCATCAGTACAAGGTATATGTTATCGTCCGAGAGTTAATCCCGAACTGAATTTATCTCTACAATCGCCAACTATACATACCTTCCACTGACGGAAATGTGTTTTGCGAAAGTAGCGACACCTTCACCTCCAAGTCACAAACCAAAATTCGAAAGTGACAACAAACCCGTGAGCTTGAACGGTCACTGTTTTTGAAAAATATTTTTCAAAACATTGTTGTAAGCGTTAGAATAATATATTTTTATTCTTCGATATCTATATGGTATAACGCTTTACTAAATACGACAATTTTACAGGAAACTGTAATAATTCAATATATAAGTCATTAAAATACATTTTTAAACTTTTACCTGTATAACTTTGTTAATTATTATGGAATGGAAAAAACCAAATATTGTTTACCATACTTCCTCTATCGAAGGGTATAAAAATGATACCGCTAACTGTTATTGTTTCAATGTAATAACAATTTCAAGAGGGACATATCATGCCTCTAGTAATAGGGGAAAAGTATATTTTACCACTAAGATTTCTCCAGTTACTATATAAACAATTCATAATGAAACACTCTGTATATATGAAGATTAGAATATTTTCCATGTATTACACTCATACAATAAAAGTTATTGTGAAATTACTTTTGGTAGAATTGTTTTGCCAGTTGCCAATTCTTTTAATCAAAATTTACATCGAAAACTCGTTGGTGTAAGGTATACAAGGGGGTTTCCAAAGTAATGTCGTTTCACTTACAATCAGAACTTGATTATTTAAAAAGTCGTCACTTTGTAACTATTAACGACATAACTTCATCCACTTTTACCTTATAAAATAAAATTTAATGACGAATCTCACACAACAATATTTAAGGTTACTTTGGAAATATCCTGTATATTATAAATAGCATAAAATTTTTTAATATTTCTAAAAATTCTCTAACAATTATGCAAGTATGTTGCAATAGGAAAAAACAAAATTGTTAAAATGAAACAAACACCTCAAATAATATTTACATGTACTTTCAAACATTCTGTAATATTGCATCACCTCAATAAAAAATGGCATTGTGTTTATGCGCTGAATGCGAGAACACGCACCGAGATTTTGTTCGTGCAACTTGAAAACAATAAAAACATTCCAAATAGTTAAAAGTAAAACAATATCTGTGACAATATTATTTGTTACATGTAATTAATCAAAAACAATGTGGCAAAGTAAAAAGTGAAACCGGTTATTGTGGGGTAGCCTTTTTCAACTCTATAATTTTTATAACAACATAATTGATTTCTCATTATGAAATATTCTTTCAGGTATTGAGGATGTTACTGGTGAAAGTTTGGTTTTCCGCTGTTTTATGCAGATACTTGAGTTTTATCAACATATGTAGAAATTTTTAAATTATTACAAGATCATGATGGAGCTCAAATCAGAGAAGAAATTTGAAATTATTTGTAAAAATTTGCTATGCGGGGGTAAGTAGTTTTTTTACTTTGGTTTACATTTTTTTTAAAAGTTGGTTTAATGAAATAAAACATTCAAATACAATTCTTAAATAATAGAAGACAGTTGAAAGCAAAACGTTATTATCTTCTGTATGTTCCTTTTGGTATCTTCATTATAACTTTTGTTTTTTTCTTGGGAAATTAAACCACAATCTTTTTTTATCTTTATTTCAACATTTCAGTAGACGGTTATCAATACTTAAATTTTTTGAAGACTTTTATCCCTGTCACTTACTGTTGGGACTTTAGTGTAACTATAGTAATTTAATTTGTGATATTTTTTTGAAGTAGTCTAATTAAAGAGAGAGGGTGAGAGAGTGAGAGGGGGGGAGAAAGGGGCGGTGGAGAAAGGGGTGGTAGAGAGAGGGGGGAGGGGGCGGAGGAGAGAGAGGGGGAGAGGGAAAGAGAGAGAGGGGGAGAGGGAAAGAGAGAGAGGGGGAGAGGGAAAGAGAGAGAGAGAGGTCACTAGAAAAGGTTTTTAAGAAAATAGGTGGATCCAAACGATGAAGAACGCATCTAGCGATTCCTGTAACAAGTTATGGATAAAACAGAACGTGTGTTTGCGTTGAATAAATAATATTCATCGAAGAAGATATTATATTATATATATTAGTTAGAAGAAATAGATAATTAAGAGAACATTCGTGACGAAGTTTGTAAATATAGAAACCGATGTGAGTTTATGATTCGAAATATAAAATAAATGCTAATTTCTAGAGATGAAAAACACAAAAAACCAGTAAAAAACTTTAATCTGCCAAAGTTAGAAATAAAAAAATGTACATAGAGTCACTGCAAATCAACATTTTACGTAGACAATAATTGTTAAAATGAAACGGATATGAATAAATTTATAGAAGAATTAACTGATATTTTAAAAAGAGCAAATTTTGACCTGAGCGGATGGATTTATAATAGGATTACTAGGATAGAAAATTGACCAATAGACGAAAATAGTCAAAACAAAATTATATCAGATTTAGGAATAAAATTGAACTACCATTCAGATCTTTTATCTTGTGATATCAAAAAATTAGGTACACTTCACGACATTCCTAGAACAAAAAGAGGTATTTTATCGGCTACTCAGAGAGTTTTCGACCCGATTGGCTTTACAATGAGCACGAGGTATAATGTAGATATGCCATCTTTCGAATAAGACGAAAAACCGAGGTCCCGAGTCCATGGATGTGGGGCACGATAAAGATCGCTACCACCGGTTTGAACACTAGTGGGTTCGGCAAAATTTCCGGTTAGGGGTAGGGTGTTCCCGGCGTCGGTGATTAGCCTCAGTTGCAGAAATAGACCGACGTTAAATAACCGAATGAAAAAAAAAACGATCTTTTAGCAATTCCTAAATCCGACTCAGGTATTACCTAAATTTAGGAAATGGTTGGAGAAATCGGGCAAAAGCGATATTACTATCCCTCTTTTTATGCTTATATACCTAATGATTGCACTCAAAATTGAAATACCTATTGTGTGTGTTAGTTTGCAGTTAACACTTGTTTGATACCCTGTGGATGATTTATTGATAATAACATCTAAAAATGGCAAAAAATTGTTATTTTCAATTTCAAATTTTATAGATTTTTCTCCTTTATTTATATTTGTTTAAAAAATCATTTAGAGATACTAATTCATAAGGCCATATTGCGAAATTGTCGTCAACATATCTCCATCAGACAATTGGTTTTAAATTTTGATTATTGACTATTTGGGCTTCAGAATGTTCCAAGTAAATATTGGATAAAACTGGCGAGAGGCAAGAGCCGATGGCAAGACCAACATTCTGTTCATAAACATCGTTGTGGGTTTCGAAAGATTCAATAAAAGCAAGGAAACTCGTAGAGCTATTTTATTTCTGGAATGTGACAACTCAAAACAGTTTAACTGAAGCTTTAATACCTGGATGGTATAACTGATGTAATGAGTTGAATGCAGGTTTGCGAAAAATTGAGGGTAGGAAAGGACGAGCAGTCTGAGTTGAAACATCACAGTAGACTGAGACGTCTGTTCCTGGAAGAAGTATCTTCTTCAATTTTGAACTAGAATCAGGTTTTAAATAGGTCTTCAGCTCGTCGTCTTCTTCTTGGGCTGCTGCCAGAGAAGTAAAATCGATTGAGGTAAAAATGTCATCTACTCTTGATAGGCAATCTGCTACGACGTTGCTCTTACCAGAAATGTGCTGAATATCTGTAGTAAACTGTCCAATGAAATGTGTCGGAACTGCCTGGGTGTACACTTTTCGGGTTTTTGCTTAAAAGCAAAGGTAATCGGTTTGTGGTCAGTGAAAATGGTAAATGATCTGCCTTCTAGTAAATGACGAAAGTATTTCACGGCTTGGTATATGGCTAACAGTTCACGATCATAAGCACCGTATTTTCGTTCTGTTGGGCTTAGCTTCTTCGAAAAGAAAGCGAGTGGTTGCCAATCTCCTTCATTTAATTGCTGCAAAGCTGCTCCAACAGTTGTATCGGATGCGTCGCTCACAACAGCTAATTTCGCTGCTGGATTTGGATGGGCCAAAAGGGCTGCTTGTGCAAGACCGTATTTGCATGCTTGGAATGAGTTTATTGCAGTCTCGTTCCAGGTTAGTTTAGCATTACCTTTATTATTTCCAATCAGAAGTTCATTTAAAGGAACTTGCAGATTGGCTGCTCCAGGGATGAAACGTCTGTAAAAATTTAGCATTCCAAGAAATCGTCGTAGCTGCTTGGCCGTTTCTGGTTTTGAAAAGTTGTTGACTGCGAGGACGCGAACCGTCACTAGAAACTTGATAACCGAGAAAATTAACTTGAGGTACACCGAATTTGCACTTTGCAGTGTTGATAAGAACACCGTATTCTTTGAGTCGCTTGAAAAGTAACCTTAAATGGATTGAATGTTCGTCTGGCGATGCTGATGCGACTAAGATATCGAATTTACTGTTTGGACCCTTACTTTGTGGAATCTACTCATATTAATGTTATAAATGAAACTAACTGTTTCTAATTAATTCCACTATTTAATTGAAAGATTTATGAAAATTATTAAAGGATATTGATAATTATTTCGATATTGACATATCATCGTCAGAATGACAGAAGTTACATTTTATGTGATACCTACTTGATGTTTAATATTTTGGCTAGACCAAATAGTAAGTGACCTATCTTGTGATTGACTTAATATATATGAATAGAAAAAAGAAGAAGATATGATTTTACAAATATTAAAGCTTAGGTATTATTAGCCCCATGGGGATATCCTGGATATCTTTTTCCCATTTAAGATCAGTATAACTGTGCAATGATATAGAAAACCAAGGAAAACTATATCTGCTGATCTTTACAATAGTTACTTAAGAAGACAATTTATTAGTGGAGAGCTCCCTAGATTTATCTGTTCATTGACAACTTCATATTTTGGGTCTCTTAAGTGTCTTCTTATTTCTAGTTCTTCAAGGAAATCTAGTTCTTGTTTCTTATCACAAATATGCAGTACTTCTAGTTCTGTGTTAGGTGTTAATGAATGTTTTGTGTCAAGAAGGTGTTTTGCGTAATGTAATTTATCTGGCTGTTTTAATCTGTATGCTCGTGAGTGTTCATTGTATCTAATTTCAAAATTTCGAATTGTTTGACCAATATAGACAGCATTACATTCTGGACATTTAAGTTTATATACTCCAGACTTTTTTAATGGGGGTATTTTTGTTTTTACATTTAACAATTTTTTACTTACATTGTTTTCTGTTTTAAAAGAAATTGCTGTATTTGTTGAACAAGATATTATCTTTGAAATATTATTAGAAATATTACCAGCATATGTGATGGTTTTGTAATTTTGTATTTCCCTAGTATTTTCAGGAAATATTAATTGTAATGCCACTTTTTCCTCTTTTTTATTAATTAATTTATTTATTATATGTAATGGATAACCGTTGGATGTGGCTATTTGCTTAATTATATTAATTTCTCTATCAAAATTATATTTGTTCATAGGAACTGAAAATGCTCTATGTATCATTGAATTATATGCTGCTAATTTATGTGACATGGGATGATTGGAACTATATGGTATAGTCACATCAGTATGTGATGGTTTTCTGTAAATTGAAAAATCAAGTATATTATTGACTCTTTGAATTTTAATATCAAGAAAATTGATTGAGTTATTTTCTTCAACTTCTAATGTAAATTTAATTTTCGGATGTAAATTATTAATATGATTGAACAATATATCTAATTGTCGTTCACTACCTACAAAACAAGCTAATATGTCATCTACATACCTATACCAAAATAATATATTTTTTGAAATGTTACATTCAAAGATTTTCCTTTCTAAACTGTCCATAAACATGTTTGCTAAAATTGGTGATATAGGGCTTCCCATTGGTAAACCTTCATTTTGAATATATACCTTATTATCAAAAGTAAAATAATTCTGATTAATACATACATCAAACAAATTAAGTATATCTGATATTATTCCTGGATTGATATTTTTATCCTCTAGTAATTTTTTAACAAGTGTTATGCATTCTTTAGGAGGAATTTTAGAGAACATATTGGTAACATCAAATGAAATAAGTTTAGAGTTATCTTGTAATTTGTATGTTTTTAATTTTTTGATTAGTTCTATTGAATTTTCAATTGAGTATTTAGATATACCTCCATAGCTATTAAGTATATTGTTTAGTTTTTTAGCTAACTTATTATTAGGAGTATTAACGTAAGAAACTACAGGTCTAATTGGTTTCGATACTTTATGTAATTTAACAGTTCCATATAATTGTGGAGACTGAGGATTTTTATTAATCATGTATTTTTTCTCATAATCATTGAAAACATAATTTGAACTATTGACAATCTCTCTAACATTATTAGAAAACTTTTTTGTTGGGTCAGCCCTTAGAATTTTTACATCACATAAAATGTAACTTCTGTCATTCTGACGATGATATGTCAATATCGAAATAATTATCAATATCCTTTAATAATTTTCATAAATCTTTCAATTAAATAGTGGAATTAATTAGAAACAGTTAGTTTCATTTATAACATTGACTAAGATATCGTCTATGTAGACATAACAAAAATCAAGGTCACGAATTACTTCATCCATAAAGCGCTGAAAAGTCTGACCAGCGTTCCGGAGCCCGAAAGTCATGAAAGGAAATTCGTAAAGACCGAAAGGAGTAGTTATTGCTGTCTTGGGTGTGTCTTCAGGTGCGACTGGGATCTGGTTATATGCTCGTACCAAATCAATAGTAGAGAAAATGCACTTACCGCTCAATGATTGGGCAAAGTCCTCTATGTGCGGAATTGGGTACTGGTCGGGTATTGTCCTAGCATTTAAAGAGCGATAATCACCACAAGGTCGCCACTCCAGGTTTTTCTTGGGCACCATATGTAAAGGTGATGCCCAGCTGCTTGATGATGGTCGTGCTAGTCCCAACTGTATCATGATTTTAAACTCATGTTTGGCAATTTTGAGTTTATCAGGAGTAAGTCGTCTTGGTCTACTTGAAATTGGCTGACCAGGAGTTGTTTTGATGTGATGAAGCGTAGAGTGTTTTGTTTCTACAGTGCTACCAGCAGGGCGGGTGATTTCTGGGAAAAGGGAAAGTAGTTCATGGTACTTTGATGCTCCTACTACTGCTTTGATTTGCGGAACTGAACTCGTCACTGTCTTCGCACTAGCGGAGAGTGAAGTTGTATTATCTACTAGCCGTCGGTTGCGAATATCCACTAGAAGATTAAAATGTTCCAAAAAATCTACACCGATTATTGGTATTGGTATTGGTATTAGATACATCAGCAATAACAAAACGCCAAGTGAAATGGCGACGTAATCCAAAATCAAGGGTTAATGTTATAAAACCGAAGGTTGTAATCACTGTATTGTTTGCTGCGAAAAGTTCGTAGGAAGATTTAATGCATGATCCTCGGATACGTGACCGTGGATACACACAGATATCTGCTCCCGTATCGATGAGAAAAGTTGCTTTTGATTCGAAATCGGTGACAAAAAGGCGGAGTGCCATTAACGACTTGCCCTGACCTTTTTCCGACTTGAAACTACAAGGTTTATCGCATCTTTTTGCGTTTTGTCCGAATCGGGCATGGTACCAACACAAACCGTCTCGTGTTTCTTTTCTTCTGTTACGAGGAAACGAACGACTACGTCGACGTCGAGTATCTGCATACTGTTCGTTTTTTTTTGTCATTGCGGAGATTTGGGAACACATTTGTTCAAAAAGGGCTTCGATTCGGTTTGAGGATGTGGTTGCTTTAGATACATGCGGTCTAGATATTGTTTCTGCTATTTGATCTGCGAGTTCAGCAGTGGTAGAAAGGTTAGGATTTACCTGCGTTGATAAAATAGCCTGCATTGATGTAGGAAGACGTCCAATCCAGATAGATCGAACTATGTGATCTGGTACTGTTGAGCCTGCTAAACTTTGCAGATAGCGTAAAAACTGTGATGGTTTTCTGTCACCTACCTCTTCGTGTTCTAATAGACGTCGTGTTTTCTGCTCTTGGGATGCGCTGAGTCTTTTTATTAGCTCTTCTTGCAGCTTTTGATACTTTCCTGTTGCTGGTGGTTGTGTAATTATATCACGAACTTCCATTGCGTACCTACTTGGACTCTAAATTTCCGGCGACGTAACTGAAACGTGTTTCGTCTTTCGTGATGCCAGCGATAGTAAATGGCTTTCAATTTGCGCGAACCACATTTCTGGGTCGGTAGCCCAGAAAGGAGGAATATGTACGGAAATGCGCTCCAGTATTGGGGTTGGACTGTCCGGCATTTTGATTTAGCACTTGAACACTTTCGAAAAAAAACACTTTTTTATTCGGGGTCACCAATTGTGGGTTTCGAAAGATTCAATAAAAGCAAGGAAACTCGTTGAGCTATTTTATTTCTGGAATGTGACAACTCAAAAATCAGACTGACCATCCTATTTTTCTATCTGACGTTTAACAACTGGATTCTAAAATATTGTTTATAGTGTGTCACCACAATCGTTATTGAATTGATTATTTCCTTCCTATTAATTTTGACCAATCGCTATCAAGAATTGGTATGTCAAATATAAATTTTAAGTGGAAAAGTTACTTAACAACTGTCAACTTAGCTGTAAGCAGTTTTTCCGGAAAAAAAAATCGAAAAAATTTCATGCAAGTTTGACAAGTTGACAAGTTTGACAATTAATAAAAATGTATTAAAATAAAATGTTTATTTCACTCAGGAAATAATCTTACCAAATATCGCTCGTGCATCTAATTTTTCCTGTGGAAAAATTGGAACACTCGTTTCTAAGTAATCGCATGAGCGAGAGTGGTTTTAAAAACCCGAGTCGAAGACGAGGATTTTTCCACTTTCGCGAACTCGTTTTTCCGAATTTTTCCGGAAAAATTAAATGCACTAGGGATATTACCCCCGAAAATATGTTTTTGTTATACATGCATTCAAAAAATGCTATACAAGCAAAATTTATGTATCTAAAGATATGGATTTAGTTTGAACACAACGATGAAAGTGGAGTACTCATTGGTTTATCATTTTAGGAATTTCATTGATATATTTCTTTTGCTTTTATTGAAATGGAATGTATAAATAATTTTGAGGTTGTGGTAGAGAGTTATATTATACCAAATAGAATCGGATGCTGAATGAACCTAATAAAAATACAAATTGTCTGTAATTTCTGTGGAGTTCTCTTGATGTGTGCAAAAAATTTGAATAAGTAAAAGTTATGTTTATGAGTTTTTGGGACTGTTTACATCGGCAAACATACTGAGAATGAATGTATACTCATTGATTTACAAAGCAGTCATATCACAAAAGAAACATAATAACCTATGATCTCAATTAAACAAAAACAAGGAAGTTTTTCTTAGAATGCTCTCAAAAGTGTAGGTCGCATCCATTTATTATTGTTATTAACTGTGTCATGGTTTCTATTTTTAAATTTTAAAATGCAACAAAAAGACATGAGAATATTGCAATTGGATTTAGAGTTGAAAATTTAAAATTTATAGTATATCATTAATATAGACATAGTAGTTTTAATTAGAAACCATTTTTTTACTTATGACCAATAAGGTACCTTTTTTTTCTTGTTTTGTTTTATTTTGTATGCTCTATGCTCTCTTAATATACAGATCTGGCCACTTTTTACCGACCATAGAACTTGAAGTGCAGGGGCATCGCTGTGTCTATCTCTAGGTATGCCGATTGGGGGATATTGTTCTTCAACTCATTTTGGCTAAAACATCTGAACACGGATTAGACCAGTTCACAAGTGCCATTTATGATTCGATTCGACATGCCATCTAAAAAAAATGTTTAACTGAAAAATTGGGGCCGGCCAAAATTGCAAAAGTTATAAACAATTGAGTAAAAAATATATATGGTTCGGGTTCTTGGAAATATCTCAAAAACTATTTGGGATATCCGAAATTAGAAAAAAAAACCCTTAAAGAACAGTTCCTAAAAAAAGTTCGTCCTACCTGAACAGTAGCGAGAATATTTATAATTTAAATGTAGAGGTGGAAATTGGGCTAAACGCGGATTATATGACTAACGCGAGCGCTACAGGATTCGCTTCCTTGGTTAAAAAAAATTAAATATGAATATTAAGGAATAAATAAATTTTGGTACTGTTGTAGACACATGAATAAACAATAATCCATCGGCAAACTATTTTTACGCCTATTTTTTAATTAACTATGCTTTTGTTAATTAATTAAATTTAACTTTTGAAAATTAACATAAAAACCCTGTTCATTTGTAAAAAAAACTAATTTTTTTTAATTCTTATTAGATCTATTCTCGAAAGGACTTGAATAGATCCCTGTTTAAAAAATTTTTTTATTTTTCACATTTTTATGAACAATCTAAGGCATTGACTAGGTAAATGGGAGGATCGCCCATAGAGATACTACAACAAGCCGTAGGCCTCTGTGTAAGTGGGAAGTGGGAATGTCCGTCTGAACTCCGGTGATAGAGAAAGAGACAGAAGATCTGAGGTTTTTCTGTCTTTGTCTGTGTCTATAGCATGCGCGCCATTGCAGAAAGAAAGCCTGAATCTGACTTATCTCTCTCTTTCATGCTGACGGGTTCTGAGCTGGCTTGTTGCCTCTATCTGTAGTATCTTTATGGGATCACCTGAGATCCTAAAGTAGCCATGAGTAAAATATTTTTTATAAAATTAATGGATGGTAGGGAGTCAGTACAAATGGCAATGTGTTTGTGTTAAGAGGGGCTTAACCTAACCTAATGCTTTTGAAAACTTTTTAAAATTAATTTTTGCATATATCTGGATATCTGCTTAACACCTCATTATAAAGCATGTCAATGTTTACATTGACAGTAAAAACTGTTTTGTTTTTGAACAAATATTATTTGGTGAGACACTAAAATGATCAAAAGACAATTTCTAAAGAGGTGATTATAATTTATTGTTTCGCAAGTCAGCAACAAGCCCTGAATGAGAAGACTACCAGTGTCTTATAAATTGACATAAGAAAATTATTTGCCCATTTCAATATTTAAATCAAATAAATAAATATTTTTCATAAAAAAAATCCAAGGAGAGCAGGATAATGATGTTGGTGGTATCTGCTGTTGCTATGTTTGTTTTTTTATTGATTTTTATTGATTTTTTTATTGAAGTTATTGCTTTGATATAAAGTGTGAATTTTTTAAGTTTGGACATGAGATGAAATATTCATTCGTCTATTTAAAAAATAATTAAATAAAAATATTTTATTTTATTTGTTTTAAAATTAACTAAAAAATATCATCTATTGCATAACTTTTTAATATATGAAATAATATTTTTCAGGTGTAGCTGGAATGTTATCAAAAACTACAGTAGCCCCACTTGACAGGATAAAAATTCTTTTACAAGCTCACAATCCACATCACGAATCTCATGGAGTGCTCAAAGGCATACGTCATGTGATCTCAAACGAGGGGGCGTTAGCTCTATACAAAGGTACACGAATTTAATTATTATAAGTATTTAAAGTCAAGTAGAATTAGTGGTTAACAGTTTTATTGGGGAACAGCTGTAAATATTCCTCATTGGGTGTCAATACTGTACAAATTTCTGTTAAGCAAGTATTTGTAAAATTTTGGGAAAATTATTATTGATCTTCTTTCTCAAAACCGCGCTTCTTTTTGCCTTTATTCAATCTACTTTATACTTATTTAGTAAATTTATCCATAAACGAGTAAATCTATATTTTTAAAGGTAATGGAGCTCAGATGGTACGAATTTTCCCATATGCAGCTCTTCAATTTACTTCTTTTGAAATATATAAGAAATATTTGGATGGAGTTTTTGGCGAAACTTCTCACATCGACAAGTTTTTGGCAGGAGCTGCAGCTGGTCTGACATCAGTCACGTGTACATATCCGTTAGATACTATTAGAGCCAGATTAGCATTTCAAGTAAGTACAAAATGTAATTAAACCTTGTGTTATAATTTCTTAAGGAACTAGTTGTACCAGGTTCCTGATCTTTGTTTTTAAAAGGTTCTTTGTACTGGCTGAATTAAAATGTATTTGTTCCCAAGATTGTATTGTAACATATATTTTGGGGTTTATATTCACCAAGTCCCAAAATACCTTGAACAGGGTCCATACTTACTATATAACACTGCTATATATCAAAGTTATATAACATGTTACTGAAATTTTTGCTAATTGTAGCAGATTTCGGTGATATATAACTTGCTAGATGTTGTCCGTCTAAAGTCGGTGAAGCACGAAACTATCAAAAGAAGTTATATCTCACTGCTACTTCAAACGCGTCCAGACTTGTTATATTTTATGTCGACAACCAATCAGTACTGAGCAGTTTGTGTCTTTAGCTAACAAAAAAGAGTTTTCTCTAAAAAAAATGGAATGGAACGTGGAACAAACTTGCAAACTGATTGAGTTATATAGACAAAATGCTGCCGATCTATGGGACACACATAGCTCTCAATTAGGAAAAAGACGCTTTTTCCTCGGTTTTTTATTACTCTTGCTAAGCAAAATTACGAACGCCGCTGCTGCAAGTAATTGGTTTTCAGCATCCATCTTGAATAAACTCAATTGTGGACGCGACTATGTTTTAAACAAAAGTTTCATAGCAGAGTTAAGTCTGGTTCATGTAAATGCGAATGGCGAATTGCGAAGACCGCTCTCATTGGTCGATATCAAAATAATGACATGGTTTAAATTTTGGCAGATGTCAAGTTTAATTCTTAATTTGGGGGGGGGGGTAATCTAGAAATCGTTTTAACATTTTGACGAATATCGCAGAATTATTTGTGAACGCATGCGTATTCAGTTTGTTTTCGGTTTTAGGTTATTTGCAGTAATCGGAGTGGTTTGCGGTGAGAATATTAGTTTTGAGCTAGTGAATTATTAAGATGTATGAAAGTGAGGTATGATACATTTTCTTAATTATATTACTATTTACATTACAAAACTAAAAAAATCATACCTAACTTTTTTATTTAGTGAAAATAATAAATATCCCAGAATCCTGTCAAAACACTCGCAGGTGCATGCATAGAAAAAAAAATTGTTGCGAATTCCGCATTCGTAATTCGCGATTCGCATTTACATGAACCAGCCTTTATATAGCAATGTTACTCAGTCTGGACCCACCTTTAGAGAATCGGACCTCCCCAAAAGTCGTCTATAAAATGAAAAACCGACCAACCTCGTTCTAGTCGCTAAAAATAGTCTACAGGAATCAAGCCGGAAAAAATGTTTTGAATGTTTTGTTGGTACTCACTGATTTTGTGTTACATATTTTTAAAATAAATATTTAATAAATAGTTAATTATTGATTGTACAATACAAACTATACATTTTGAATACAAGTCACAAAATCTACAAACTAACTTTTAAAATGTGAATAATTCGTGAACAAAAAATATCATAGGTGTCATAGGAGAGCACTCACCTTAAAATTGCTTAATCTTTTTTTACTGCATATTAATAGCTCAAAACTTCCCAAAAACTTCTTCGGTATCTAAATTTGAATACTGAGTATTCAGAAATACACAATTAAAAACTTCCTCACTCAACTTTTTCCATTGTACGTAAAAAGTCAGAAATTCAAAGAAAAAAAGTTCTTCAATTTATTTATTTACTCGTATCCAGCACCCTCAAAAGTATAAAAATGGATTGTTTTTAGCGACTAGAACGAGGTTGGTCGGTATGTGAAAAAATGGGGTGTTCCTCTCCTCTATTTATGGTGCCCTCTTCTTTTATCCAGTTCCTGAGGAAAGTCTCAGAGCATATAGTTCCTTTAGTCTCATTCCTTTGAAGGAATTTTAGAATATTGGTAGGCTTCAGTTTAAGCAAGGCTTCCTCTTATATCCAATAGTCACTCAGGTGCCGTGACCTAGGATTCTGTAGTGCCTTGCCTTCCGGAAGTTTGTGAATGGACGTCAATTAAAGCGGTAGTATCCTATCTTAGTATGGCTTATGTATTATTTTCATCACACATGATAGTTTCCCAGGAGTATTATCACCATTTATTACTAAATCTATTTAAAAATTTTACATGAACTTCTGGTAGATATGCCGAATAAAAATTCGCCGACGTCCGCATAATTTTTTAGAAAACTTCAAACATAAATCTTCTTTATTCTCTATTCCATTCCATTCAGCCATTTTCCTTCTCTATATGATAAAGTTCCAATAATCAGCATTCTAGGTACAAGAACTTTGGCTTGGGGTTGTTGATTCAGTACTTTTTTTCTATATACAGGGAGAGTCATGGGGAACTAAATATTTAGGTTCCTATTGGGGATATCAAATGACCATTAAAAAGTGTCTGCTGTCATTGTTTTAGATCTTTGTTTTATACAGGGCTAAATGTAAATTTCGTTTGGTCATAACTTCTGAAGTTCGTAGAAAAGTAGGACCGGTACCGATCTTTTAAAATGAATTCGTTTTTATCATATTGAAAATTTCACCTTGTATGTGGTTTTTAAAATATCTAATCCCCTAATAATAGTCTTGTCAGGAAAAGAAATGGTTATCATCAGAATACTGCGAATCGGCCACTCAAACTCGACTCACAATTACTTAATTGCATCTAGAAGCAGACCTGCCAATCTTCACCTACAGTGAAGCATGTACTCACCAAATGTCAACTATAAACCGCCGAAAGATTCAAGTTATAACCATTAGATGCAACAAGCCACATGCCGCTGTGTAAGTGGGAATGTCCGTCTGAACTCCGGTGAGAGAGAAAAAGACAGACGTAAGAGGTTTTTCTGTCTTTGTCTCTCGTCTTTAGCATGCGCGATATTAGAGAAAGACAGCCTGAACCTCTGGCTTTCTATCTCTCTCTTATACACTGACGGGTTCCGAACTGGATTGTTGCCTCTATCTGTAGTATATATATATATGGTTATAACACAAACTCAACATCAGAGACACTGTGAACGAACCTGACCAAGTTCAATTACTCAAGGAAACGCACCTCTTTAATAAACTGCACAAAATTAATATCGACTTTTTATCTAGCTTAAACAAAGATTATTTGTGTCTTGAACTAGAGACCAATTTTTAATAATTTTTTGTGTTTTCATAATATATTAATGTTTTGGAAAAATAATAAAAAGTATGTAGGTATGTAAGAATACTGGGGTGAGATTTACTGAGACCTGAAAGATCTTTTGTGTCCCTTTCTGCTATTCAGTTCCTGGTGAAAGTATCAGAGACTAGTAGTTCCTTTAGACTTATTTTCTGTTGGAATAATAAAATATCCACAGGCTTCAGATTATGTAAGTGTCCCACTTCTATCTAGTAGTCTCCTAGTGTTGTGCTCTAGAATTCTGTGTTGCTATGCATTCCACAAGTATTTGAATGGAGGTTTCTTCCAATCCACAAAATCTACATTCTTCTTGATTCACTAGTTTGAGCTGCCCATTCAGGCGGCAGTGTGCTGTTAGGCCACCTGTCAAAACTTTTGCTTAGGCATTCATTTGTTCATTTTCAAGGTAGCATAAGTTATTTAAATTGCTAAATGTCTCAGCAGTTTTCAATAGATTTCGGATTTTATGGTCTATCCAGAGAATATAAATAACCGACAATTAGACATTTAATAATCCGTCAAAGAAGTTGTATACTGGCAGGTGGATTTCAGTTCGAAATTCTGCTAGAAATCTTAACAATTTTCCCCTTTTCGTTATGTCGTTTCGGCTATTTGTCTCTAATGTCTACTCTTGTGTATTCTCAAATTTTCTTAATGTAAGTAAATTCTTAAATTTTTAATAATAATTTTTTTCTTCAACTTTAAATAGAATCAAACTTTTTTTTCAATACAAGATTCTGAGAATTCCTGAAAATGACAATACTAATGAATCACTAAAGAAATATATAGGGCGATGTTTTAGTATGATCAAAAACAACTTGTTCTTCTTGAAAGCCGGCTCTGGAGGTTAATTCAACCGGTTGTATTATAAAAAATATAACGCGAGCTGAGTTAGAACTAGTTATTAAAAATTAAATTTGTGTACAAAAAATTTAGTGTGAGTAAAAAATAAATAGGCCGTTCTTGTTATGTATTTATAGCTGGCCTGTTGGCACTGCCAGTACCCGAAAAAATTAGTTACATAAAATTGTATACTCTAAAATCTTAATTACAGTTTTAAAAATCATGAAGAGATTGACATTTTTTATATGAACGAAACGAACTAATGTTTAAAGACATCTCCTGATAAATTCACATTCCAACTTCAAACAATGGAAGCAGTTACTTTTTAATGGTCATTTCATATTCCTCAATACGAGGTAGGAGTATGTACAGGGTTATTCATTATATATTATATAGTTATCTCGGTAGTTATTTGAGATACAAACAAGGAATATACAAAACTTTGAGCAGGCCTACTATAGTTTTTAAAATAACATTCAAAAATTACAGTGTTGTAAAAGTGTGTGACAAAACAACCTAATTTTTTTAATGGGACACTGTATATTACATTTTTAAATAGTATTCAATGGCTCTCTTCTATAGCTGATGTGTTGGTTCTGCTAGTGCCAAGAAAATTGGAAAAAAATTGCTCTTTTCAAATATATACTCATAGCATAAACTTGTGACTTTTTAATAATATATATATTTTTAATAATATAAAGAAATTAATCTTAATATATTATTTATTATAAACATGTTTATCGTAATACATCAGAATAACAAATTAAATCTATATTTAAACTTTGAGAACTGTTCAAAATACAAAGCTGAGAACGCTTTCTTAAATTATGTAAACATTCAAAAATAATATTCGTATTGATTAATTTCATCCTGCAACTTTTTTTTATTGTTTGAAGTTTATTATTGTTATTAAAATGAATTTAAATTTAAAAGACCTTATAAAAATAGCTTACAGGAGTTAAATCGGGACTATTGGGCGGCCAATGTATCGTTCCATCTTTTCCTATCCATGTTCGAAATACATTATTAAAATTTTATTAACTTCTAAAAGATTATGATTTGGTACCCCATCTTGTCGCTTGTTACCATCAGATCAAATTTGACCGATTGATTGTGTCTTGAGATTCGTTTTCATGTGACATAAAGTCGCGATTTTTTATGTCATGTCATTAGAATTTATGTCGCCATTTTGTTTCCATGAAATAAAATTCCGCAACTTTATGTCACGTGAAAACGTACCTTAAGACATAACCAATCGGTTAAATTTGATATAATGGTAACTACAGCTCTACAAAAGTGACCCTATATTTTCAAATCTCTAAGAAATTGATTTTCCAGTTCTGTCTTGTTCTGTTCATGTTCTGTTCATGTTCTGTTCATGTTCTGTTCATGTTCTGTTCATGTTCTGTTCATATTCTGTTCATGTTCTGTTCATGTTCTGTTCATGTTCTGTTCATGTTCTGTTCATGTTCTGTTCATGTTCTGTTCATGTTCTGTTCATGTTCTGTTCATGTTCTGTTCATGTTCTGTTCATGTTCTGTTCATGTTCTGTTCATGTTCTGTTCATGTTCTGTTCATGTTCTGTTCATGTTCTGTTCATGTTCTGTTCATGTTCTGTTCATGTTCTGTTCATGTTCTGTTCATGTTCTGTTCATGTTCTGTTCATGTTCTGTTCATGTTCTGTTCATGTTCTGTTCATGTTCTGTTCATGTTCTGTTCATGTTCTGTTCATGTTCATGTTCTGTTCATGTTCTGTTCATGTTCTGTTCATGTTCTGTTCATGTTCTGTTCATGTTCTGTTCATGCTCTGTTCATGTTCTGTTCATGTTCTGTTCTGTTCATGTTCTGTTCATGTTCTGTTCATGTTCTGTTCATGTTCTGTTCATGTTCTGTAAAATGTGAATATGGTATACCTGGACTACCACAATATTTTTTCACATGAGAAATTTAATTCTACAGTTACCTTAAACTTTTTTGAATTTCTCGTATCTCAAATATATTTATTGATACAAAAGGTGGATCCATAATAACGCTGTACAGTTCCTCATGAATCACCCTTTTCTGAAAAAACTTATTTTTTAGGTAACTGGTGAACATGTCTATACCGGTATAGCCCATGCAGCCGTCACCATTTTTAAAGAAGAAGGTGGAGCTAGAGCACTTTACCGTGGTTTTACTCCAACCCTTATGGGAATGGTGCCTTATGCTGGTCTTTCATTTTACTGTTTCGAATACATTAAATATGGTTTTGTGAAGTATTTACCTAATTGGGCGTGTAATCGTTATGAAAAAAATACAGGAGGATTAGTATTGACCATACCGGCTAAATTAGTGTCTGGGGGATTGGCTGGTGCTATCGCACAAAGTGTCAGTTATCCGTTAGATGTAACAAGAAGGTAAGTTTATCAATTTGTGATATAATTATCATATTGTTGATTTTTCTTCTCTAAATTTGTGTATGTTTGATTTATTTTAGAACTATTTTATTTACCCTCGTAAACATACATATTTTCTTTTCTTTTAAAAAAGACGCTGAACTAATGAGATTCGATTTATTAGAAATTATAATCAAATATAAAAAAACACCCATTTTGTATTTTATCACTCTGTATATTTAAAACTACCAATAGACTTTTTTGAATGTCCAGAAAGAAAAAAAATGTTGTATTATTTGACCGCAAAAAACTAATAAATATAATATTGTTACGCGAGCTGCTGCATCAATATGCTCACTTAGTACCCCCAGTGAAATCCCCGTATGAGACGACTATGGCTCCTCCGCCCAATTTTCGAGAAGCATCCAGAATACGAAACATCGAGAATATCCAGTGAACCCGCCAGAACGCCGAAAGATTTCTAGAAAAACGGCGCGTGAGTATAAATAGGCCACAAGCATCGCCGCAGGCAATTAGTCAATCAGTCAGTGTTGATACCGAAGGAAAGTAATCGCCCCTCGATAAAGTGTTTATTAAGTGACTCTCATATAAATTATAATTAGTGTGTTTAGTGTATTAGATAAATTATTAAATAAGGACTGAATTACATATAAATCTGTAAATATAAATTAATTGTAAATATAAATTAGAATAAACGTTACATTGGTGTCAGAAGTGGGATTAAAATAAATAAATACACAGGAAGATGGCGAAGAAACTTTGTGAATTAAAAGTTTCAGAGCTTCGAAGAGAGTTGGAGGATTACGAACTGGACACAAGTGGGGTCAAGTCAGTGTTGGTGGAACGACTAAAAAAAGCCATGATTAACAATGGATTGGACCCGGAAACGTTTGAATTCACCGACGAAGCGTCCGCCTCTATAACCTCTTCCATAAATAAACTCTCGGCGGACACGGAAAACAAATTGTCGGACGTGGAAAATAAAATTTCATCCATGGAAAATAAAATTTCGACGGATATAAAAAACGAAATTTCAGCCATGGAAAGTAAACTCTCGGCGGACATGGAAAACAAATTGTCGGACGTGGAAAATAAAATTTCATCCATGGAAAGTAAACTTTCGGCGGACATGGAAAACAAAATGTCGGACATGGAGAATAAAATTTCGACGGACATGAAAAATGAAATGACATCCATGAAGACTGATATTTCTGCCGTGGAAGAAAAGATTAAAAGTATGGAGCAAGAAATGAAACAAAAAATCAAAGAAATCGAAAGGAAGACTAGTAATAAACCGGATATTACAACTAGGCAAGCCCCGAATAACGACGAACTGGCAGAGAAAGTAGAGTTGAAACCGAAAATGGAAAACGATATTAACAGCCGAGTGAAACTGCCAACATTCGATGGTAAAACGTCATGGCCGAACTATCTTAAGCAATTCGAGGCGGCATCAAAGGCAAACAACTGGAGTGAGAAGGAAAAAGCGTTAAATTTAACTCTTGCCCTTAGAGGAGACGCTATGGATATCCTCCAGACCATTCCAGTGGAAGAGGCCGAAGATTTTGAACAACTCAAAAAGCGATTGAATATGAGATATGGCCTGGAACACCTGGAGCTTCTGTACCAGTCGCAGCTGAAAAACCGCAAACAAAAACGCGACGAAACTCTGCAAGAATTCGAAGCAGACATTGCGAGGTTGGTGCGGTTTGCCTATCCATCGGCACCGGAGAATGTCATGGAATGTTTAGGGGTACAGACATTCATCGACGGAGTTCGTGACCATGAAATGCAGAGAACTCTACGCTTGGCTCGGCATAAGACACTGGTCGACGTACTCTCTGCAGCCTTGGAGTACGAAGCAGCTACACAGGCTTCCGGAGTCTACGGCAAGGTGAGGGCTGTAGCAGACGAAGAAGTTGAGAGCAAGCTCGACCAGATTTTCAACATGATGAAAAGCATCTCAAATGGAAAACTGAAAGCTGTGAATTGCTGGAATAGTGGAGAAATGGGACATGTACGCAGTTCGTGCAAGCGACTGAGAACTGCTACAAACAAAGATGCCCAGCAGGAACAACTAGGAAGGGTCGACCTTCAGAGGGCGGCTTCGACCCGAAGACCTTCCAAAGACCCTCTCATCCTAATAGCCTCTCTGAAATGTCGCGATGATAGTGTATACGTGGATGGTGAAGTTAATGGAAGGAAGTATACACTATTGGTGGACACTGGAGCAACGAGGACTATTATCCGCCCCGAGTCTGTCAACACCCGGAAAAGACTTTTACCGACGAGACTGCGACTCAGGACTGCCACAGGTGAAAGCGCCAATGTCCATGGAGAACTACCGGTGCAATTGGGAATTGGCGCAGAGAAGTTCACCCACACTGTCGTTGTCGCTGATATCGAAGAGGACATAATACTCGGAATGGACGTTATGAACCTACATGGCTTCCAGCTAGATTTCAAGAACCGAGTGATTAGAGTAGGTTCTGAGGAGGTATTCCTTCACCCACACAGAGGATAAGACTGTTCAGGTAGCCGTACAGGAGGATACAGTTGTACCCGCAAGGAGTGAATTTTTCACTGTGGCAAGGCTACAAGGAACCGTCGAAGAAGGAACACCGGTCATGATGGAACCATGGAATCACGATGAAGAGGTTGGTCGAGGAATTCTGGTTGGAAAAGGGTTAGTCATGGCTGCCGAAGAAATACCTGTACGCATTATAAATGTAACTGACCATCCAATAACTATGAAGAAGGATACCAAAATTGGAACTTGCGTACCAGTGGCGTCGATAATTCATCAAACAACAACCTCTAATGATGCCAACAATAAATTTGAACAAATGATAGCAGTGGCTGGAGAATCCCTTAGCCTGCAAGAGAAGAAAAAGATCAGAGAACTCTTGCTACAATACCGATCTCTTTTTGTACCAAAAGGAGGAAAGACAGGAAGAACATCTGCTGTCAAACACAAAATTGACACCGGCGACGCTAAACCGATAAGACAATCGGCTCGACGGCTACCACAGGCCAAAAGAGAGGAAGCGGAGAGAATTGTTCGCGAGATGGAAAAGGACAAGGTAATAGAACCTTCTACCAGCCCTTGGGTCTCTCCGGTAGTTCTGGTAAAGAAGAAGGATGGAACCACGACGTTTTGCGTGGACTACCGGCAGTTGAACAATGTTACAAAGAAAGATAGCTATCCTCTGCCGAGAATCGACGACACTCTGGATAAGCTGGCCGGTAGCAAATTGTTTTCTACCTTGGACCTGAAGTCTGGATATTGGCAGGTAGAAATGGATCCAGCCGATAGAGAAAAGACAGCGTTTACCACCGGATCTGGTCTATGGCATTTCACCGTTATACCATTTGGGCTGTGCAATGCCCCCGCAACGTTCGAAAGACTGATGGAAAACGTATTGCGAGGGTTGTCCTGGAAGACATGCTTAGTGTACCTTGATGACATCATAGTCTTGGGAAGGACATTCGAAGAACATGAAAAGAATTTGGAAGGTGTCTTCAAAAGGTTGCAAGCTGCCCAGCTGATGCTCAACCCCAAGAAATGTCAACTATTTCAAAACAAAGTCAATTACCTAGGCCATGTAGTCAGCAAGGATGGTGCAGCTGTAGACGAAGAGAAAGCTGCTGCCGTACGAAAGTGGCCAAGACCCACCGACAAGCACCAAGTTAGAAGCTTTCTTGGACTCTGTACATACTACAGGCGATTCATAAAGAAGTTTGCAGATATCGCTAAGCCCTTGACACGACTTACAGAGGAAGCAAGGGAGTTTCGCTGGGACGAAGATTGCCAAACTTCGTTCGAAACCTTGAAGAAGCACTTGACTACTGCACCTATACTCGGCTATCCACTACCAGAGGGAGAATTCATATTAGATACTGATGCTAGCAATGTTGGAATTGGAGGAGTGCTATCACAGGTTCAAGGAGGACAAGAGAAAGTTCTGGGATATTTTAGTAAAGTCCTTTCCAAACCAGAACAAAACTACTGCGTCACAAGAAGAGAGCTCCTAGCAGTAGTGAAGTCCGTGGAGCACTTCTATCAGTATCTGTATGGGAAGAAATTTGTGATCAGAACCGATCATGCAGCACTTAAGTGGCTTATGCAATTCAAGAACCCTGAAGGTCAAATCGCTAGATGGATCGAGCGGCTCCAAGAATATAATTTCACTATTGAGCATAGAGCCGGAATAAGCCACAGAAATGCAGACTCCCTCTCTAGAAGACCATGCCCTGCAGAGTGCTCTCACTGCAGCAAAACAGAAGCTAAGGAAGCTGCAATTCGAAGAACCACGGTGACCACCGACGAATGGACACCAGAAAAGTTGGAAGAGAACGATCCCGACTTGAAGAAAATCCGACATTGGAAAAAGGAGAACTGTCGACCTACTTGGCAGGAGATTTCAAGGTACTCGCCAACGATGAAATCGTATTGGGCCCAGTGGGACTCGCTGGTTTTGGAAAACGGTTTGCTACAGCGAGTAATCGAGAACGATGAGGGTTCCGAAAGTAGAAGACAGTTGGTGATTCCAAGAACAAGGATAGCAGCAGTACTGCGGAAATTACACGACAGTCCGTCAGGAGGACATCTAGGTGTGAAGAAGACCCTCCAGAAAGTGCGAGAACGGTTTTATTGGATGCACAGTTCCGAAGATGTGAAGGACTGGTGTAAGAAGTGCACTACCTGTGCTACGACCAATGGACCGCACGGGAGAAGAAAGGCTCCTATGAAGCAGTACAATGTCGGAAGCCCTTTTGAACGCATTGCCCTGGACATTGCCGGACCGTTTCCACCGACAGCAAATGGCAGCAGGTACATTTTGGTGGTGATGGACTACTTCACAAAATGGGTAGAATCGTATGCCATTCCAAACCAAGAAGCCGCAACGGTTGCCGACGTGTTTGTGAATGAGTTCATTTACCGATATGGAGTGCCCCTGGAAATACACAGCGACCAGGGCAGAAACTTCGAAAGCCAGCTGTTCCAGGAAGTTTGTGAAAAGCTCGGCATGAAGAAAACGAGAACTACGGCTTTGCACCCACAGTCGGACGGGATGGTAGAGCGAATGAACAGAACTCTTGGCAAATACCTGTCTAAAGTAGTATCTAACCATCAGCGAGATTGGGACCAATATCTCTCGCTATTCGCGATGGCCTACAGATCCGCCATCAATGAGTCCACCGGCCAAACACCAGCAAGAGTTCTGTTCGGACGCGAAATGAGATTACCCTGCGACCTTGAATTTGGATGCCGACCCGGAGAAGACATAGCTGGTGAAGATTACGTGACCCAGCTGAGAAAAAGAATGACGACGTACACGAGCTGGTTCGATCGAACCTCCAGATCGCTAGCGATAGGATGAAGAAAAGGTACGATACGCAAGCTACGGAAGGAGGTTTCCACGAAGGAGACAAAGTCTGGCTGCATAACCCAAGAAGACAAAAGGGTTTTTCTCCAAAGTTGCAGAAAGCTTGGGACGGTCCGTACCTCGTAAAGAAAAGAATCAACGATGTCATCTATCGTATCAGCAAGATCCCAAATGGAAAGCCAAAGGTGGTACACCGTAACCGATTAGCGCCATTCGAGGGTGACCACGATGAGGAAGTAAACCAGCTTCAGGAAGTAGCCGATCCTGCTTTTGTAGAGTTCATGGGTGCTTATGGTGGTACCGGAAAAGCAAGATTCGGCGTCACCACTGAGAGACGACAAGACCTGCTTACCGTTCCGGAGGAATACTCACTGGCAATAAACATCCATGCCAGCGTAACCGATGCGCGCGGACTGGCATCTCTGTTTATAAAGAAGAGTGGTGCACGACTTTTGGCAAACCAGTTACCAGTACCAGGTAAAGCTTTGAAGCTGCAAAATGGCTCCCGCTACAATTTCCACCTAGTGACGAGGAACACCTTCGACGAAAGACCAACGTACGAGGATGTCTGGGAAGCATTACGAAGCCTGAGGGAGCATGTGCTTGAACTGAACGTGCATAGGCTAGCCATGCCCAAGATTGAATGTAGGCATTTAGATTGGCGAATAATCCGTAACATGGTAGAAGTAATCTTCCGAGACACCGAAGTGCAGGTACTGGTTTGCGGCCATGCTCGGGAGACACAGCCAACAGAGAAGACGGTCGCATGCTACTTCCATACAACTGGAAAATGCAACAAGGGGACCAGTTGCCGATACAGTCATCTCGTTCCAGTTTCCTAGCTAGTTCCAGGAGGAACTGTCTCTTAAGGAGGGGGCAATGTTACGCGAGCTGGTGCATCAATACGCTCACTTAGTACCCCCAGTGAAATCCCCGTATGAGACGACTATGGCTCCTCCGCCCAATTTTCGAGAAGCATCCAGAATACGAAACATCGAGAATATCCAGTGAACCCGCCAGAACGCCGAAAGATTTCTAGAATTACGGCGCGTGAGTATAAATAGGCCACAAGCATCGCCGCAGGCAATTAGTCAATCAGTCAGTGTTGATACCGAAGGAAAGTAATCGCCCCTCGATAAAGTGTTTATTAAGTGACTCTCATATAAATTATAATTAGTGTGTTTAGTGTATTAGATAAATTATTAAATAAGGACTGAATTACATATAAATCTGTAAATATAAATTAATTGTAAATATAAATTAATTGTAAATATAAATTAGAATAAACGTTACAATATAATAACTAATAACATACCAAGATATTTCGTTTTAACTTAACACCAACATAATTGATTCAAGATAAAAACTCACAGCAGGTAGTCGTTAATCCGATAACAGTAACACAGTATCGAATCGTACTCGTTTCTTCGTAAAGATAATGCCCAATAGTATGATTATTTTACAACTGAAATATTTGTCTGGTAAAATAATATTTAGTTTTAGTATCTAAATTTTACCGATTACGGATCTGTTACTGTTTTCTGTACAATGAGGGATTCATAAACTTTTATTATTAAATCTTTAAGACCATATACCGAGTCAACGAA
This sequence comes from Lochmaea crataegi, assembly GCA_947563755.1. NCBI lineage: Eukaryota > Metazoa > Arthropoda > Insecta > Coleoptera > Chrysomelidae > Lochmaea > Lochmaea crataegi. The sequence goes on along the minus strand of OX387434.1, from coordinate 28,305,173 downwards.
ATATTGTGAATTACACTTTACCTGGCAAACATCTTCTATCATTGTAAGCCACGACCCTTTCCAACATAGCCGCCATAACCAAAGGTTGCCATTTTTTTTATTTGTCGCTTGTCGATGAGTGACGGTAACCGTCAAAATCACGTACTGCAAGCGCCAAACGTGATGGCGAGCGATCGCACAGGTATAGACTCTCCCAACTAAATCTATTTGATGACGATAAGCCCCTTGCCGGTCAGTGTCGTACCTATAATTAGTTTTAATTGGGGTAGCAAATGGAACATGATTTCTTTGTAATTTCTTTTCATATTTTATTCAGTATTATAGGTAGTAGTACAGTTCTTTAAATTGTTATATAATGATACACTTATTAAAAAATAAACTTTAATCAGTCACTATCTGAATACAAGTTTTCTTCATCTTCACTGCTGCTTGTGCTGCTATCGTCATTTAAATTTATAATCACTGGATTTACCTCTGTTTGAACATCTGTGAATGTTTAATTTTCCCAATATTTCCGCTCTATATCTACTACATGTCGGCAACGCTTTCGTCATTCCTCGGAAGTGATTTGATCAAACTCGTGCTCCGCCAGTTTCCTCACATCTTCCAACTTGAAAGTTACATTCTTTTGGGACACATTGTTTTTGACCGTAGCCCAAATGAGTTCAATGGGATTCAAATCCGGATGGTAGGGTGGAAGTCGCAAAACGTTATGTCCGTGTTCAAGAAAAACCTCATCAAATTTGTATCTAATATGATGCTTTTTATTTCTCTTGATCAACTCGTATAATTCGGGTTTGAGCATGTCAGGGGTAAACAAAATGTTTTTTTCGTGCAGCCACTTCACCATGTCAGCCTTCCTAGAATTTGTGTTCGGGGCTGGATTAATTTGAATATTATGGTATGGAGCATTATCGGTCACGACTATCGAATTCACAGGTAAATTTGGGATCAACTTTTCTTGTAACCATTTACCATAATTTCCAGAATTCATTTCTGAATGATAATCGTCTGATTTTGTGCCTGATTTGAATATAAGCCGACAATTAGGTATAATGCCCATGTCACCTCCTGCATAGACAATAATGAGTCTTGGTCCCTTCGAAATATTTTTAAATAACCCTTTGGTTGATTCATCCGTCCAGTTCTTAGAAGATGTATGTCCACTATGAAGATATGTTTCATCAAGAAACACAATTGGTCGCTGTTGGCTACGAAAATAATTGATTTTTTGTAAATACTTGATCCTCAATGCTCTGATGTCCATTCATTCATAAATTGGGTTGTGCTCATCAGCCCAGGCACTTGATCTGAATCTTTGTACCATATCCCATGTTATCTACTTCCATTCCAGTAGCTTCGTGTCTTCTATAAAGGTCACTAGTTTGACTGGAGGGATTTTCAGTAGTTGTGATGGTTGTATAACTTCCTCTCCAAAGTGCTTCCGTCTAAGTTCTTGTAAGTCCTCGCAGAAGCAGAGTATGTGAGTAGGTGTTTCATCATCAAGTTCACATTTTCTGCACATGGGTTCACTAACTTTGCCCATATTGTACAGATGTTTCCTCAAGGTGCAGTGTCCAGTCACCAGGTCGGTAACTGTCTTCAAATGTCTCTTACCCAGTTTCAATAGCCTGGTTGAGAGTTCCTTGTCTACCTTGTTCAGTAAACTCTTTGTATGGAGGTGCCCTTGTGTCAACCTCCATTTGAGTTGGTGTTGCCTATCTAGCCAGTTCCCGATTTCCCCTCTTATGCAATCTTTTGTGATTCCACAAAACGGTTCCGGACCTATGAAGTCTCCTTTAGAGCCTTCTTTAGCTAACTGGTCCGCCATTTCACATTTCATTACCTGCAATACCCTCATGTGCCGGCACCCATATTAGAGACACTTTGTTGTCTCTTGCCAGCCTGTTGAGGGATTCTTTGCAGTTTTTCACCAGTCTAGACCTAGTTGTAGGATTACTGATAGCCTTAAGCAGAGCCTGGCTGTCAGTGAATATTTCAATTTTTTGTCCGGTGTATCCTCTTCTGATGTTTTCATCAATACAGGCTATAGCGGCAATCGTCTCTGCTTGAAACACAGTCGTATATCGACCAAGGCTAAAGAACATTCTCTTTCTAGGTCCTTTTATACCAGCCCCAGTGCCATGGTTTGTTTTGGAGTCATCGGTGAACCAGATGATTTCTCCAGAATTACCTGGGTGCATCACCTGTTCCCTAGATGGGATGATGATATTCACTCGCTCAGTGAATATATTCTCTGGTGTCATGCTATCAAAACTCATGTGAAATATGGGTTCGTCTAGTAATGTCCCAGTTGTATCAGTGTGTCCTTCTCGAACATTGTTCGGGGACCATAAGTTTCCCGATTTCAGCCTAAGAATTGCCATCATTGCCTCCGCCCTTATAAAAAGTTCTAGAGGAGGAAGTCCAATAAGGGCTTCCATTGATGCCGTCCCCGTGCTGTTCATTGCCCCGGTAATACCAAGAAGCGCTTGTCTTTGGATTGCAGTTAACATATTAACTGCAGAGGACACTTCTGTCCTCCTCCACCAGACTATTGTTCCATAGGTGATCGTTGGCCTTATCACAGTTGTGTAGAGCCAGTGAACCACCTCAGGTCGTATTCCCCAGGTTTTGCCCATAACTCTTCTGCATTGCCAGAAAAGCCTAGTCGCCCTGGTAGTAATTTTTTCCAGGTGTGCCTTCCAATTCAGTTTGGAATCAAGGGTCACTCCCAGATATTTGACTTCTTTGGATATTTCTAGTTCTTCTCCGAACAACAGTACTCTACCCTGCGGGAGAACTCTTCTATTCGTAAAAGCAACTAGTTTGGTTTTTTTTGGATTAACTGAAAGGTCCTCTGTAAGGCACCATTCCTCCACAATTCGCAGTGCTTCCTGTAGGACATTCATAACCACCTCCGGGAATTTCCCATTGGTGACAATCACTATGTCGTCCGCAAAGCCCTGCGTCCATATGCCTTGATCATTCAACCTACAGATCAAGTCATCCACAACTAGGTTCCACAAAAGTGGTGAAAGTACTCCACCTTGAGGACATCCTTTAGTTGTCCTAACAGTGTATGTTTTATCATGCATATGTGCTGTTATTCTCCTATGCTCAAGCATGGATCCTATCCATTTGCATGTGGTACTGTTGATCCCTCTGTTTTTAAGGGATCTGTTAATTGATGACATCGATGTGTTGTCAAAAGCACCTTCGATGTCTAGAAATGCTGCAAGGGCTACTTCCTTATGATTCAGGCTCCTTTCGAGACCTGAGACCAAATTATGCAGGGCAGCTTCACCTGATTTCCCTGCTTGATAAGCCCATTGTAGTCTATGTAAAGGGATGCTCTTAAGCGCTCCTTCTTGTAAATACATTTGTAAGACTTTTTCCATGGTTTTCACCATGAATGATGTCAGACTGATTGGTCGGTAGGATTTAGCCTGGGTGTACGTTTCTTTTCCTGGTTTAGGAATAAACACCACCTTTGACTCTCTCCATGCAATTGGTATATACCCTAGAGCATGGCTGCTTCGAAGTATCAGAACTAAAGGACCCATTATGATGTCTAGTCCCTCTTGCAGAAGCTTGGGGAATATGCCATCTGGTCCTGGAGTTTTGTAGGGGTCAAATGAGTTCACGGCCCATCTGATAAGATGGGGTCTGAATATCTTATTCGTGAGTTCCCAGTCCTCTTTGGTTGCCTTTGTTTTGGTAACAGGCCTGTTGTCAGAGCTTGACTCTATCTTTACCGAACCTGGAAAGTGCACACTGAGGAGATGCTCTAGAGCCTCTGCCTCAGTTTTTGAAAACTTTCCGCTCGGCAACTGAATAGAGCCAAGTTTGTTAGAAGTATCCCTTTTGAGAATCCTGTTGATTCTGACGCTGCCAGGGACACCTTGCATGTCCTCACAGAATTCTCTCCAGGACTTCTCCTTGGATTCTTTTATTTTTTTATTGTATGTACCTAGTTTAGCCTTATACGCTTCCCAGTTACCCGTTTTTTTCGCTTTGTTGAAAAAGCGTCTTGTTTCTTTCCTTAGCGATGTCAGCTCTTTATTCCACCAGACGGCTTGTCTAGAAGAGCGACTCTCCTTTATCGGACAGTTGTTATGATAAGAGGTCAGTGTACACTGTTGCAGCCATACGGCTGCTCCCTCTAAATCCTCAGCAGTTTTTGGTCTGCCTGAGTGTGAACGGATTTTAGAAAGCAGGTCCTCTTTATAAGATACCCAGTCAGTGCTCTTAGGATCCCTGTATGTTCTAATAACCGATTTTTCTACGTTAATTTCATAGTATATTTGGGCATGATCAGATAAAGATGGTTCATCCGATACATGCCACTTGCGAATCATCTCCCTGACACGTAAAGTGCAAAGAGTTACATCTATCAATGATTCCCCCCTCGATGTTCTAAATGTAGGCGTATTACCCACATTCGCAATATCAAGTTCAGTAGTACATAGATAGTCAAATAGTTTCTTACCTCTGGTGTTGTTGTCTTTGCTGCCCCAACTGCTATGGTGTGCGTTGGTATCAGCCCCTACAATGACATCCAGATTATGTCTCTTTGAGTATTCCATCAGGTTCTCCATGTTAGTCCCCGGTAGTGGTTCTTCTGAATCGATGGGAAGATACAGAGACACTATTATTGTCTCTAGTACTACCCCATCTTTTTCGAGTATAATCTTTGCTGCCACCATGTCACCCGTGCATAGTTCCATAATCGGCATCAAGTTGTATTCGGATCTATAGCAAATACAAGTTCTTATTTTAGTACGATCAGTTCCCATTATCAGTCCCATTCCCCTAATATTAAGCCCCAGTATCTTACCTTTGTTTATCCAAGGTTCTTGAATTAGAACGATGTCTATGTTTTCAGCCACCACTCTTTGTTTTAGAACAGCGGTGGCTGCCTTTTTGTGCTGCAAGTTAACTTGTAGCACCTTGAAGGTCCTTAGACGTTGATGGTACAGGTTCTCGATCAGTCCCTGTTTCCTCCTCGGTTGAGTTTTCCAGGGTTTTAAAACTGGCCCGCTGGAATAGATAGTACGGTCTCCATTGAGCCCGCACCAGTCCTTTCATGGACTCCTCGTCAATCCGGAGACTCACATGCAGTCCCCTGTCGGATGACTTGGAGCCAAGGATCATCCAGCGATCAACCTTCAGCCCTGGATTCTGTTTCTCGAGCCTCCTCAACCCCACTTTCAGATCCTCTTTTTTAGTCTCGGGAAGTAGGGCGAGGACTCGTTGCTGCTTTGGAAGTTCATCACTCTTGATGAGCTTCCAGTTGGTTTTTTTGTGACAAATAGTCCCTCGTTATAATGAAGGACTCCTCATTGTCACAGATTAGCCCGTAGTAGCCGTCCATGTATCGACTGGCTTCAAACCTAGGCGCCTTCTGCACCTCGTCGATCATGTCAGTTTGGTTCTCTTTGATAGACCCCACCTGATCTTCAGAGACAACTGTCTCTGGGAAGTTTTTTGGGACCACAGCTGCCTTGATCCCTTTGAGGGCCACGCTGTATTTAATACCAGTTTTAATACCGGTACCAGTGGTACGTTTGGCCCTCTTATCTTTATTCACCTCAGGAGTGCTCCTGGCTGACACAGTTCGCTTAACGCCCTTTGTCTGCTGGTTTACACCCTGTTTTGATGTTGAGGGAGTCGGCAACACCACATTTTTGGTGTCAATTCCTCGTTCCCTCATTTTTTTCAGCTTATTACGCTGGGCACCTGAAAGTTTCCCGAACGAAGCTTTTCTTGCCACAGGATTCGCTATAACGTCTCCTGGTGGCATGGTTTGCTCTTGGGCTCCAGAAGTATCTGGCTGCGTTGGAGACACTTCTGTCTCCATTGCTGCCGGATCTTCCAAATCCCTTTTACTAGGAGTCTCTATAGGCTTCGTAATAGGTATTGGTTTCTCTTGGTCCATATTTGTTCCCTCGAGTATAGGAGAAAGGAGGTCAGTACCTGCAGAGCTCCTTATGCAAGTACAAGGCTAAATGCAACGGGGTGCGCCAGGTGCCCCGAGGTTAGTGATCTCGTGGCCGAATAACCCACGGCCATCCATCCCTTCAGCGACCACTTAACTTTAAGATTTGGGAGGTTATTATAGTGGTCCTCATCCACGCAGGCCAGGCAATCAAGCCAAGCCCCCCGATCCACATAGTTCGGCATGCCCCTCACAGGCCTTACCGTAGTAAGGGGGTAGTTGCTCTGCTATGTAGTTTGCGGTATGCGTCACGAGCTTGTCAGCGATTGGGTATTCGGTTGGCAATGTTGGGCGTTTATAGCCCTCATCCTCCCTTATTCACCAACAGACCAGTTCTTTCATTTGCATGACGTCCCTGGCCTCCCCTATCCGCAACCTGGGGACGCTCCCGATAGGTAGCTCAACCCATCACCCTCCTATGTAACAGGGCAATGCACAGAGAGTTGAAATCTTGGACAAGCCGTAGCAAGTCCTCGAAAACTCAATGAACACGGGGCTCTGATGTCCATTTTCTCTATTAAAATTTTTCTATTATTTTCAGTCCTTCTCCATTTGAAACCTATTTTCTTTAAAATTCTACGAAGAGATGTTTCGGAAGCCACAATTCCCAAAACGTCATTAATTTTCTGTTGTAACTTTTTTACCGTAATACGACACCCTTCCGTCTTATGAAAGTCGTAAATAATCCGTCTAATATTGGAATACTCATCCTCGGGAATATCAGTTATTGGTGCTCTTCTATGCCGCTTCTTTCTTGGTGTGGAAAATTGTACTTGCACGTTATTTGCAGAAATTAATTGCTCCCCTTCTTTAACCACTCTTTCAATGGTTCTTATCGAAATACCTAATACAAAATAAAGATTTGTGTTGAAATAGTTATTTTTGAAATTTATTTAATGTTACCTGTAGCGAGAGATGTTTTATTTTTCACATTTGATAACGAATCCGACTCACATTTGACACTTTGAAAATAATTGAACACTTTAAAAATTATTTCACGTGTCTGACTCTTGATAACTGGTTTTTTGTTAGGCGATGACATTTTTTCAGAAACAACACAAAAATTATTCAGTCAATGCCAAACGCCAACAGAATTAGAGGACAACTAATTATACGACTCTGTTCAGAACATTTATATGTCTTGCAAGAGCTGTACTGGGAGGTAACATTGAAAATGAGTTTGTGCGCACGGGGGCGGGCTCGCCATCACGTTTGACGCTTGCTGTAGGTATCTGTAATATACAAACATGGACAAAAACAGTAGATACGAATCGTCTTGTCCCGAGATGACTTATTTCAAAAAATGTTGGAATATTAGTTTGAAAAAAGGTTTTGTTGAGAAAAATGATAATAAAGAAAAAGAATTTGGTGGGTAAACGTTTAGTAGAGGATTCGGATTAATTTATTAGGAAACAGAATGTGAGGGTAAATTACTATTCCAGTTTACCAGCAATACCCGCTTACTACTTGGTTGACAGGTATCGTTGAAAGGAAAAAAGTTGCCAACCATGCTGTGGCATTTTCTATTTTTTTTCCTATCGACACCAAATTTATTAACAAAAAGAGTGATTGTAACCGGGAAAACATATTAAATAATTTTTGATTAAAAATGACCTTGCGTTTCACGTCAATTTTTTTAATTAAAAGTCAGTGTATGTCAAAGTTTTTTGTTATATTTTCCTATTTTTTGTTTATTCGGTAGGCGAAAAACAATTGTTTGTCACACATGCAGGAAACGCTTTAGGAGCCCTAAACTATCAGCTACCCTCGCTCGTGTATCTTGGGCTGCTAAAGCTCATTTTCTGACCTTGTGACACAATATATAAATTAGACGTTTACAGAAAGTATCCCAGAATTGCAGTTTTACGATTCTATAAACACAAAAATAACAGTTCATCGAAGATTATAGATTTACGAATTTATAGAACTTTGATGACTGAACCCAGAATTGCCATATTAGACTACTATCTGGAAAAGTTTTACAATCTTATTCTTATTTTTTCAGACGTATGCAACTAGCAATGATGAATCCAGAAACTCACCATTACGCCAAGAGCATGTTTGCAACACTTACCAAAATATACCAAGAACATGGCGTCGTGAACGGACTATACAGGGGGATGTCTATAAACTACATGCGTGCAATACCAATGGTAGCCGTATCGTTTTCCATCTACGAATTGTGCAAGCAACTTTTGAATTTGGATACGGGATTAAAAGTTAGCGTCGGATAAGGAACAATACTAGTTGTAGTAAAAGGGTTTTTGTACTTAGCGGGGGATTTCTGGGAATCACCTATTGGTAGGGTGAATACGATAGAGAAAATGATCGATTTTATATTCGTTTTTGCGTGGCTTCAATTGAAATAAGGCTTTTCAACAATAATTTGATGAAGTTTATTTCCTTGAAATTTATATTTGGCAGCAAATTTAGGAAATAACGTAAAATGATCTAAAGAAACGACATTAGGGAGAATACTGCTTCAATATTTCCAAATTACTTTTAAAATTCATCAAAACACTGTGGGAATCCCATGAATATTTAAAAAGTATACAATAAATCGTTATTTCTTATTCAGTACAAATTTTGCAACTTGAAAATTATTTAAAATAACTGCAGTTAAAAACGCGAGCCAAAAATGATATAAAGTTATGTAAGGAAATGATTTTGTTTATAGTTGAAGAATTCAAAACATTTTATTGTTTTAGGAGAAAAAGTAAACAAGAACGAAAAAAACGAACTAAAGCGTTTCATAATTTATATGTTTCATTAAAATAAAGATTACTCAGCATTGAACATTAATAAACTGGTTTTGGAATGTAAACAAATATTTTCATGAATATTACAATTTCTGGCCCTATAATCTACTAAATCGTCTAAATATTTTGTTAAAACTGAAAATAGGATAATTTTTTCGTACTAATCACCGAAAGCGCGCTCTTCCAGTGAAAATCTGTTGAAAAAGTCAAATCTTTTGCATTTCAACAATAGGATGAGTTCATAAATTCAATTTAAAAAAAGTTTAAAAGTTTCTAATTACCATTAAATATACACCTATAATACTTTTTGGTTTATAAATGTCAGTATATTTATCATTCAAAGAATGTTTCATTATCTAAGCCAGAGCTGTCCAGCTGCAAGTACCCCAAGAGCCGCTATAAAAAAAATACGGTTTGGAGGGTTGCATTATAAAATACTTCGTATATAACTTTATAAGTGAGTATTAATAGATTTGATATATAAAAAATGTATGTATCCAAATAAGTTGACAATATTCTGCTGAAATTTGATTTTCCAGTTCCATATTGTTCGACTTGACTTCAGCTTTTTGGAAAATCTCCTTGCATATAGCCAAGAAACGTTGCAAACAGTTTCCGGCGCTTAACTAACGAATATCGGTTTGAAGTATCAAGTCCTCATATCATCGGCCTCATATAAAAGGGCACAATACGAAAATTGATATTTTTGGTGCCATCTATTGATTAACGTGTTTTCTATCCAATGAATTCTCCAGTTCACGCAAAAATTGTTAATGTTCCTATAAAAACGGAGTTGAACTTTTGGGCAAGTCCCACATCGTTGACAGCAACATGAAATGCGCTCCGCAAGTTAACGCTCATTTCTTAGGCATAAGTCCAATTTGTGCGATTAGAATTTGAATAAAGGCCATTCAATTTCACAAATTTGAAAAAAACCAGAAATAGGCTATATTTTTCTTAAAACATGTTAATGCAACTTTAAATATTTACTGCTATGAGAAATCTCAAAAATCAGTTTTTTTATTTCCTGTAAATAATACATTTTTGGACTTGTGCCATTTCAAGAGGCCGACTATATGTAGCATCTACTTCGGTTAAAAATTCACGAAAATTTCTGTGAGTGATTGCTCCCTCTATTAATATTAGTTATTTCAACAACTACTTTCATGACATTCATTTGACCTAAAAACTTTCCACATGGGCTACTGAACTTTTGATAGCATATTAACAAAATTCAGCTGCAACCAAACAACTTTTATATAAGACTTTTTTTCTAAAAGCAATAATAACGATGATAGGGAGTGGGTAATTTATAATGAATAACCCAGTACACAATCTAAGCCATTGTTTAAAGCCTACATCTCAACAGCTGATACCTCTAGTAGCAATGCCGTGCTGTTTTTGAATTTTTCATCATACTTATTGATTTCGCTTATCACTTGTGTAATCATTCATCAACGCCATTCAGAACTTCGGGTAATTTCTGCTTCTAGTAGTAGTTGTTCGGAATCCAGATCTAAAATATTGAACTTTTTACAAATCCTATGCGTAATTAAAAAAAAAATTGAATTGAATTTTTGAAATCGTCCGATTTTTTTAATTATTTTCTCAACACAAGACTTAGATATATTTTTGTTTCCAGTGAAATTATTTATGTACCTACAAGAGCGATTTTTAAATCTTATTCCAAATATTTTAGGTTATTACTTATTTATTTCATTTATTGTTAATTTTCCTTCAATTGGACTAAGTCTATAAATAATTATTATCGACTTTTATATTGATAAATTGAGTATAAACTATACCGGCCTTTATTCCTTAGCTATTTTATTGAATTAAGGTTAGTGTTGATTAGCAATTTCCTTTGTATTGTAATGATTTATCGCATACAGTGTTGACGTAAAAAATACGCGACAAGGTGATTTTCTCATTGTTAGTGTGACAATTATTTTGACAAAGATTGTCCCTAATTGGCAGCACTTCAGAAGGTAATTAAACTGAATAAAAATTACACGAATCATACAAAATTGATAGTCCAATTCCAAAAAACATGCAAATTTATTATTTTAAAAACTACTTACAAGTTTTATGGTGTGTATCAGTCAAAGTCCTAAAATAAGTCAATATTTTAATATGAAATGACAGTTCGTAACATAGAAATTAATTCCCCTTCGACTCACAGTTTTAAGCACTAAATTTTGTAATGCCACTGATGCTGCATTGCCTTGCAGACTCAATTTTTACTTTACCTCCTTCCCTCAACGCTGACATCTATACTCTGTTCAAATTTTATTTACGCCCCGTTAAAACAATATCCCCACCTGACAACAGCTCTTGCGCAAGATGTTTTGCGATTCTATTGGTGGATGGACCAATAATATTTGCACACTATTTCTTACAGGGTCGAACTTGGTTTTCGCCAGAAACAAATTACAATCGACATTTTATTTGAAGTATTTTTAACTATTATCGTTAGTTTGGATATATTTATATACAAATGTTTGACTATTTTATGTGCTGCATGACTTTTGTTAATTTTGTCTGTTTGTGTTTTAATTAATCTGTCTATATTTCAATTTAAAATGAGAAAAATACTCACAACTGCGTCAAGAAAAGATTATTATTAAAAAATGACTACAAAAAACATGTATCACAACATACTCTAATTCCAACTCATGTGCCTCGATAAGCAGCATAAAAAGCAATATGATAAGTATGTAATAGATGAAATGGCTAAACAACAAAACAATACTTCGGCTCCCACTATATAATTGTGAACTGAATCCAATCGAGTTAATCTAGGCGGATGTTAAACAATAAGTAGCCGATAAGAACATTTAAATTTGGAGATATGAAAATCGCTAATAATAAATTTAATTTCTCGACAAAAAAAGAAAAAAGTGTGTCTACCATGTCTGTCAAAAAGTTGAATTAAAAATGTGGGAGCTGGTTAACATTATAGACTCCAACAAAACCGGTTGTGATAACAATTAATGATGATTCATCACTGGTATATAATTAACTTTTCAGATTTCACGATAAATACTGAAAACATTTCATGTAAAATATACTACGGTAAACTACGTCAAAATGGACATTTTTAATGACCTTGAGCATCTGTGAAACCCAAACGGTTTGAAATAGCGGAAAACCGTTTGAAATGTCCTCTTTCAAAAAATTCCGATTGACATTAATTTTGGATTTGATCTATTATATACAAGCGATGTTTTAAACCTTTTATTAACTCTTAAAGTCAATATCAAAATATCGCAAGGTTTCATGTTTTCCAAAGAAGTGTCAATGTATAGTTACAGAACATCATTATAATCTAATAAAACATTGAAACAGCTCTTTGCTGTTCCAAAACTCGATTTATTCTATTCTCATAATTCTTAGGTAATACATTTTTATCTTCCGTATCCGGTTACATCAAATAAACATCCGGCGGTTCAAACGCTTTCATTCATAAGGGATTATTACTGATCATAAAGACTGAAACAAACAAAATAAAACAATTATCTACTGAGTAATACAAAGATATGAAACTTCGGAACTGCTTCAAAATCAAGTGACAATACTCATATTCTTTGTGAATTTATTATTTACTAGAGCTTAAATGGGATTTTGTGTTACAAACATTTGTTTTCAAAGACCGTAAAAAATGCAATTTACCCACATGTTTTTGTTTGCATCTGGCGTATATGAAATCTGAATGGATTAAAGATTCTAGCTTTTTATATTCTTAAAATTAAATAAATTCTAGAATATTGCTGCTTTTCCATCCCAAGTTTTTTTGTTTTTTTATAAACGTCAATTCTGAAAATTTAATTCGGACTTGCTAGTCTACATACACCTAAAAAAAGTAATTATAAATATACGTCAATTATTTGGCATTTTTGAATATTCTTGAAAAACCATTCAATAATGGAATTAATAGAGAGGTTTCTAGTCTTTATTAAATTTAAAATTACAATTAGTTAGTTTAGGGGTATACATTTTATGCATTCTACTTTTTTTTATTAAACTGCTCTACTATTCACAAAAACTGTTTGTTTTATTTTTGTATGAAAATACTCTATTTTTTATTTGATAGATACTTCTAATATATACATGACAACATGACTAAAAAGAGTACCTATTTTTGTAGAGTTACCATTTTGTATTGTTTTATCCATCCTTATTATTATAAACTCTTTTTTTCAATAAAAATTGTAAAACCCATTGACTCTTTTGCACTACCATGTTCCCTATAAACCAAATTTGAACCCATACAAAATTTCACTAGCGAAAATAATCGAAATATGCATCCAAAACTGGTCGTTTACTGTTATGGCAAGGCGCACACTGGGATGCATTCTATGTAACACACGCAAGGCAGCACAAACGACACACTACTCGAAATTCGTGGGCTATCCGGTGAGCGCATAATGTATATCACAGTTGTGTTATTTCCTGCGTAGAACATATAGTTCACAATCTGTGTATCGAATACTGCTCAACGCATGTTTTGTTTGGCACATTCGTGGTCTACTCTACTGGGTGTTAATATGCGAGAATGCATAGCTTGCTACATGATACAATAACGTCGTCTGCGTTACCCTTTGTGGGTTGCATCGCACGATTCTCAATCTGCGCGTTTCATTAAAATGGTTAAAATACAAACCTATCTCTTGAAACTAAAATGACTAGTGACTACATATATGTCGAAGATAATAGTTTAATACTATTATACTGCCGTCGTTAATGAAAACGCCGTATCTGCATAAATCTCGTTTTAAGAGGATTTAAATTTTCTGTTTTACTTTGTGCCATTGCCATTTTTTAAAGAATAAAATTTGAGGTAAAAAACAAGTAAAAGCAACAAAATATTTTTATCAATGTGTGTGTTTTTATTTTTATACCATTAAGTGACATTTGTACATACGGCAGATGCAGTAAAGATATAACTATAATTTGTTAAATGAATATACCGTATTTGCAAATATTTCGTAGATACGGTAATTTCATTTAATTTAATTATTTTAAATTATAACATTTCACTTTTTTTTGTCGTATTTAATAATAGATATATTAATAACTTACAATGGTTTGGTTTATTAATAACAGTAAAACACACATACATTTATGTAGGATATTACTTATAGTAAGTAGGTATTACATATTTATGCAATATTTAAAACAAAAAATATATGAGATAAAATTAACACAGAACTCGAAAAAAAAACGTAACATTATATTTTAACAAAAACAAAAAAGACGTATATAATATGTGCCGATATCTACTCATCATCGGAATCATCCATGTCGTTATCATCTAAACTTGGAATAACCTGAGAAACTGGAAATTTTTTCCAAAATTCCAATCTGTTTGATGGAATAATTTCGGAAAGTTTACTTAAAAGGTTCTCCTTTCTTTCTCTTGTTAAGCCACGCGGTTCTTTATGGTGTTTGGGAGCAGGTACTCCAGTCTTGTAAGCTTTTGCTGTTAAAAAGTTCAGTGTTATAAACTCGTCATCAAAATTATTTTTGTAATTCAAAGTATGAACACCTCTTACGAAGCTGACCTGCATCATCGACTGAAGATATGGTCGAGAAGACATGTTACCCAATTTGTACTGTGAAGTACAATCAGGCCAATCATAAAAGTTTTGAAGTTCCATAATGGCAACGACAACATTATTTCCAGCTCTGGCATTTTGAACGCAATCAATAAAGTCTTGGAAGTCATAAACTTTGCCTTTTTTTTAGTGAATGCTCTACTTGATGGTGGAATGAGTCAACACTCATAAAAGTATGACCCGGCTCAAAGTATTTTAAGTCAATTTTTTCAGCGGAAATATCATTGCCGTTTATCATATGCACAAAGAAACAAAACAATCCCCAATTTTTGTTCTGAGCGCTACAATTGTCTAGCCAAAATGTAATTTTTTTGGCATCACGATTTAGGAGTAAAAATCTATGAAATGCACATGTGATGTCCGATTTTGATCTCCCAGAGGTCGCCTCATGCCATAAGACCGCACATGGTTTATTTTTTTCTTTACTGGAACCGACAGGAACAAAGGATTCATTAAAAGCAATAATTCTGGGCGTGAAAATGACTTCCTTAAACATATCTACCCGTGGCAGCATTATTACCCGCAAAAAAAATTAAAAGGATATTTTGGTTCACCAATCCAGTAAAAAAATTAACATCCCAGGTAACACAGACCTCTCCGCGAGATCTCTGAGAGGTTATAATTAGGATCTTATGCGAACTCCTATTGCGAGGTCCCGGTGATCGCTATGTGCTGTAGCTAAACGAAATTCTCACTGGTGTCTCCAGGAGAAATCTCGGAGAGCTCACATTCAATTTTCCAGGTTTCATCTTATTGCGAGTTCCTAAAGTTATCTCGAACGTAACTTGAATAAGAAATTCTTATTGCGAGTTCCTAAAGTTATCTCGAATGTAACTGGAATAAGAAATTCTCGCTGCGAGTTCCTAAAGTTATCCCGAATGTAACCAGAATAAGAAATTCTCACTGCAAGTATATGGTATTTATCTATGCAGTTATGTTTACATTTACACGCGCCATTTAGTTTTAGTTATAGTGGCGTCCAGGTGGCGTCTGGCGATTACTGTTCTGTTTATTATAAAGATAAAGAGATTATTATTGGTTTGCATAAATATATTTGTTTTGTGTGAATTTAACTGGATAGGTAACAAGGTAAGTGCAGTTTTTCACAATATTCTCATTTTAAAAAGGGTGTATTTGTTGTGTAGGCCTACTAATTGTACCTACTGTTAATTTGGCCGCCATTTTAGATTCGTGCTGATACCCAGCAACCGCCAAAAAGGAATTCATTCGTTCAAATTATATAATAGTTTATCCATAGTTCCTAGGGGATTTAATTGGCGTATGGCGAAGATGTATTGTACATTCAGTCCTAAAGGGAAGAGAAAATTCCACAGACTTACATTTTACTTAAATTAATTAAACGCTGCATGTTCTTCATTGATAATTAGAATCCTATTTTGATATTTTTATAGAAGTTGTATTTCAATGGAATTGGGGGTCCTGTTCCCAAGGATAATCATGGACGCATGTTCAAGAACATTTTTACAAATGAACTAGGAATGAAATGCTCATGGAAGGGACAAAGAGGCAACATACGATTGGAAAATATGAACTTTATTGGGACCTGTATGTGTAAGTAAAGTTTCAGACTGGTTTATTTGCTTATTGGTACAGTATAATTTGTAATACTCTTATCCCATTCATTTTACCTATTATGATGACCATTTGTGTTGATTTGTTCATTTACAAAGTATGATGTTCACAGAGGAAAGTTAATTATTTAAAATTGGAGATAGATTGGTATGTTGTAAATGAATATTTTTTCGGTAATGATTATAAAACATTTCCATAAGAATTGTAGCGGATTTTTTGCTCTTCACAATTTCCATTTATTTAATTTGTATTCTATAGAAAATAACATAACATAATTAATTGTGTTGTTTTGGTGTATGCATTTGTATTTTTCTAGATGTACTGAAACAGACACGGAAAACCACTGACAAAGAATTTGAGATATTTTCCCAAGATTGGTTGAGACACTGTTCACAAAGAAAAAAAAGGGAGGATTTAAAAAATAATTAAAGTTAGTCAATATGGAGAATGGTAAGTCAATGTTTCCTTTGTAAAGGTATTACTAAAGCTCATATTCAAAAGATTCAAGCGTGATACCTGATATGAGCACAGTTTTACCTCACACAAACATGTTTTAATACCTTGACACCGTATTTTACTAGCACTGTTTATGAGAAAGATTAAAACTATGTTTTTTATGGTATTATCCTACTTGAATACTAGTTGCGTTAGGATTAATTACTAGAACCAACAGTCTGTTAGTGCTAATTTTGACTAACAAAAGCTACCTTTGAATCTATATCCTTATATTCACAACGTTATGATTAAGCATGGCTACACAAGTAGGATTATACATATAGGACAATTAAGTATTGATCTTCTCCTAAAGATAATGACATAGTTAACAAAACTCGTGTCGCGGTAATGGAAAATTTGTTTTGGTGTTTGTTAAAACTGTGCTTACAATGATTATTGTGCCAAAGGTTCCAGTATGATATCCGAGATATCCAGTATGCCAAATCAAATTGTTTTTTTATATTGAAATCATAGCTATACAGAGTTGTGATGTTATTATTATAAATATGTGTTGGTGTGTAAACATTTCTTATTTTCAACCAACACTCTGAGGGATATCGAAAGAGCAATGAAATATATATTTTTTGTATTAATATCCCGAATATTATGGTTTACCATTTGCTTTCAGGTCCACACCGAAGGTGATAGCTAGCAGCTCATTTCTTTTTATTTATTTCTTTTCTTTTTTATGTATATTAAGTTTTTATAAAATAAACTTAAATTAGTTCATTGGTTGTTTCAACATTCATCCTCTCTTGTGGTCAAAATAATATAGTATTCTGATCTTGACATTCAGTTTCTCCCACGAGCTCTCAAAGAATCTGCGGGATGTATATGATCATTTTTTTACTTTTAAAAGATAAACTTTAGTCACTATCGTACATCGTACCTCCTGGTAAGTTTTACATGTTGAAAAAGAAAACGCATTCTTAATAAAATGGAAACATATTATAAAACAATCTGCGGCGAAACATTAAAGTTAGTTTTGATAATATCTAATAAAAAACAACTAATTCCTCGCCACAATGGCACACTGGGCATTGAGGATATTGTGAAATCTTGCTTTTAACCTGATCAAATCTGATGGTGTAAATTTGCATTCTCATTCAACTTTTTATCCAGTCTTGATTGAGAAAGTTTTTCAATCGAATATCTGAAGTAAAATGCAGGTTTTTTCAGGTGAAAAGTTAGGGATTTACAATATCGGATGTCGCTGTCCAGCATATGCCATAGTAACGGGGAAGTAGTTGTTTTCCATTAGATTTTATAAATAGTAACGTTTTTCCCAATTCTGAAATTATTTTTTTCAATTCAATAGTTTCCTTTTTCAATATAGAATATCTTACACTAGTCTCAATGCGAACTCTTGAAGACCACGCCAGAAGCAATGCATGCGAATATCGCAAAGTGACCTCTCATGGATCTCACAAAAGGCTATATATGTGAATTTCCTACAGAACTCGCCAGAGGCACTGCCTGTGATGATCACACAACGAGCTCACAGAGACGTCTATATGAGCAATAAATGAGAATTTCCCAAAGTAGTAGTAACAAGATGTCACAGAGAACTCGCCCGGGTGTATTGTTCGGGAATTTCCACGTGAGATATCTCTAAGACTTCGCTGAGAATATCCCGGCGGCGGACATTTGGAGGAGATATAGAACTCTCAACAACCTCTCAGAGAGGTAACAAAAGTTGTCACAATTTCTTAAAAAGAGATCGCGGGGATATCTTTAGGACCTCTTTGTGTTGCCTGGGATACCTTTTGAAGGTCAGCTGATACGATTACACTAGTTGGCTCGTGGTCAGGTTTACTGTCTGTTTGGTAGGCTTCTCTTGAAAGATTGGCTCTTTTTATATGGGTGCTCCATTTTCGACATACATCAGATTCATCTAGTAGCTTATTCTTGTCATGGCCTATTTGTTTACAGTGCAATTCAAAAACTTCACAAGACCAGCACTCTTCATGGCCAAGCTTGGCAAAAGATATGTTTTGGTCGGCAACTACTTGTCGGTATAACGCATAGGACACTTTCATTGAAGGGTACTTAGTTTTAAAATGTTTATGCATATACGCTATATTTATATCCGATGGAAGATACAATCTTTTTGGTGCATGTGCCCTTCGGTAGTGAGAGATGGTTGGCCCAAACGAATTAATGTGCTCAATAATAATATCTCGATCAATTTTTTTATTAGGAGTTACTCTAGTTTGACTTTTGGGTTTGTTAATGATAGCAGTTCCCTCATTTTCGCGTGAAATAATAGACCTAAGAAATCTGTCATCATGTGAATTATATCTATTTGTTCCCAAGAAAAACACCTTGCATACTCGATGGCGGTCACCAGTATCATCTTTCAAGAAGTAGTGAATAGTTGTGGACTTTCTTGATGGCTCGGCAGTAACAACCACGGTTCTTCTTTTTATACCTGTTCGTTTTACATGATTAAACAAAACGTTTTTTTGAACGTCCTTAGATGATTCCCAGTACTGTTGATTAATAGCGTTTCTATATTCTTCCTTAAATTTTAAACCGCATTTCAAAAAACAAGTGTTAGGACAGGGGGCTTTAACTGCGTGTTTTTCCACTTTCTTCCTTTTTTTATGGCTTTGCGCAAATGCAAATTGCAAATTGTTAAGTCTATTAATACTTCTGGAGCAACAATATTCAGTGACTCCTCTTCATCTGAATTTTCATAGAGTTTTGCTTTCTAAAGAAGTTAAATTGAACAGTTTGTCACACGAAGGGCCTGGAACAGCCCTATTATTTGCATCCAAAATATTCGTTTCATTTTCTAAATTTGATAGGTCTTGGAATGAAGTTCTTATTTGAGTATGATTTGAGCTTAAAATTTTGATATTCGAATGCACTTTTATAGTTTTTTTACCCATAGAGGAATCTTCGGGTGGTTGGTAATCAGCGTCTAACTCATCCCCACTTTTTCTTTTTTTTTTGTTTGTTTTCGGAAGTAAACCGTTCTCTAAGGTTTTTATTTAACAAAGCCAAGATTTGTTTTCCCCTTGACGAATTATTATTCATATTCAAACTAAAAAAATTAAACCTAAAAACTATTATATTATATATTTATATATACAATATATTTTTATATATTATATATTTTAAAACTAAAAAACACTTACCTTTAGATAGCAAAATACACAATATGGTTTAAATATATGAAAATCAATTTATATTCAACCAAATACACAACTTTAATAATCCTACACAAATACTGTATACCTAACTTTTTAAAAAAATATTGCAACAGGTGGGAACAAGTCGAACGTCGAATTTAAACTGCGAAAACACCTAATACCACCCTAATGGCCGCCACAGACATCGTTCTTTTCTGGCGGTTTTGTCTGCACGGGGAAAAACGAACACGACGTTTATCCACATACGAACGGATTTATCGTTCAGTTTCTTTGATATTACTGAGATGGATACTACGACCACGTTGGCAGTAGCGGCGACAGTGGCTATGAAATTAAAGGTTTCTCAAAGAAAACGTTCTAAATGGGCGAAAGAATGGTTGCTTAAGCGGAGGCATTTTTCACACGTAAATCTTTTAGAGGAATTACGACTAGAACCTGGAGACTGGTTTAATTATCTACGGATGGATGAAGAAACGTATTTAGAATTACTAACCTTAGTAACACCGCTAATTAAAAAGCAAGACACACCTATGAGACAAAGTATTTCACCACATGAGCGTCTTACCGCCACGTTAAGATTTTTAGCAACAGGAAGGAGCTATGAGGATTTAAAATTTTCTGTAGCTATATCGCCCCAAGCGCTTGGACAAATTATACCAGAAACATGCACTGCTATATATTCTGTTTTGAAACACAAGTATTTAAAGGTAAGAACAACTATTTTATTTTTTACAAAATTAAAATTTTAATAAAACTAGAAATTTATTCTTAGATTAAGTAAAATACTATATTTAACATATATAAAAAAAAAACACTAAAAGATAACTTCTTTAGTTCAACTCCAGCAGATCTGATGAGAATTGGGTGTAATATGTAGCTGTGTTTGCTTGTTCAGAAAAATCAACGTCATTTTGATTAGACAGATATCCGTAGGCTGATGTATTAGGGACATTGTTTGCAGATTGATGATGTTGCCTTGGTATTGCGTGTTGAGAAGCTTGTTCAGGCTGTACATGTTGTCTTATGTCATTTATTAAAGACATTTTTGTGTGTCTTGTAATATTGCCCAGTGCTGCTTCAAACAGAATGTCTGAAATGAATTTATCCGCCAGTAAAGCAGCTTCTGGAGACAAATTTCGTAATTTGTGGGCAACACTTTTTCCAAAAACGTCAAAGTTGTCTTCGTTCACATCCAGTCTAGCATTTACTTTATCCAAAACTTCATCAGCCTTGTTTCTTACCCGCTTTTTTGTACCCCTAGGTGTTATCGAAGAACATACTGAGGCTGAAGTGGTATTATCTGAGGCTGCTGATAGTGGTCGCGAGATATGGAGATTTTCAGTGGAAGGTGCAGGAGACTGTAGTGGCGTGTCGTTGGATTCATCCTAAAAAATAAATAATTCTTACAGTAATAGGTGCAGTAAGGTGGATTCACACAAAAGCGAAAAATCGCAGCGATTTTTCTGATTACCTCTTGGTCACCTATTAATTATTGATCAAAACGGCTTACATGTCCCTATCCTAACTGGTTATTTACTATCTATTGCCATTTATTTACCACGAATACAAGGTGGTTCGGAATTAAGAATTTTTAAACCACCCTGTATTTTTTTTAAATAAATGGCAATAGATAGTCAATAAACAGTTAGGATAGGGACATGTAAGTTGTTATGATCAATAATCAATAGTTGACCAGGAGTGCGATTTTTCGCTTTTGTGTGAATCAACCTAATTTCTCACACTGTTTTAATTTACAGGCAAAATAAAATACTAACAGTAAGTCAATATCAATTCGATAACAAGCCTACGGATATACATCTCATCAAAAACCCAACCTATTTACGTCTTAAACATATTTTTTTTAAAGATGGGAAAATTGGTTGGCATAGGTCTAAATAAAAACCACAGAAATCAGTATAGTCTATTTGCCAATGTTTCGACTTATATTAAGTCATGCTCAGGGCACTAAAAAATTCCTTTTAAATCAGAAAACATTTAGTTATTAAGAGGCACATTAAAACTCTGCAATTATTAAAAAAAACAGTATTATCAAACAAAACATAGATATAAAATGAATATTAAAAGCAAACAATAATTCATATTTTTTTTAGTTTCCCGGAACTAAAGAAGAATGGATAACAATAGCCAAAAATTTTGACCAAAACTGGAATATTCCTCATTGTTTGGGAGCTGTGGATGGTAAGCACATAAACATTGTACCACCTGCTCAAAGCGGTTCCTATTATTACAATTACAAAGGTCGGCACAGTATCGTGTTAATGGCAATTGCTAACGCAAGTTCCCACACAGCACCAAATATCTCGGAGATATTTCAAAAAGATCTCATTTAAATCACAATATCTCAGATATTTTGCGATATTTCTGAGATATTTCGGAGATATTAAGAAATGGTCTAAAAGCTTCTTCATATATTCGAGACATTTCCGTGATATCTCCGAGTCATTCAAGTATTTTATCAAAAAATGTTTAAAGATTATTGTAGTTTTCGAGATATTTCCGACATATTTCTAAAACAATTCTGTCACTCTTCTGTCTGATTGCAATGTTGCTGCACTTGATTTTTATTCATAGGTTATTCCATACATTCCATATCTCAGAGACGTATCACAGACAGAAATTACCAGACAAATGTGGACATTACTTTCGTAACTTGCGTCTGCGTGTAACGTGCATAGAAACGTGTCTCTGGTAACGGTAAGGACATAGTTGCCGCGGGAATTGAAACATAACCTCTCTTTTTGTGACTTGTAACATGTGTGAATAGGTGCAAACGACAATCAAACCTTTTTTTAATATATATTATCTGTGAATCAAACAAATTAAGCTAAATTACAGTTAAAGTGCTAAGTGATAAAGTACCTACCTATAGTGTGATATTCGGGAGGTTTGTTTTTATATCTATTAGTTTTCTTTCTTTTAAAATTCAATCATGCCTAAATATAAAACGGTTAGTACTGTAAGTAAAAGACATTTGCGTCGTCTAGTTCAAAGAAAAATTAATGTAATACAACCTGAAAAACAAGTAATAAAAATGCCTCTTGCTCCTAATAATAATCTGGATACATTTGAATCGGATATTAATATGGATGAATCGAGTAATGATGAATGTAATTTAACTCAAAATCATGAAAGTGAAGAGACCCCATTACTTATTAACTCAGAGGCAATAAATGATTGTACACATATTTTAAATGTGGCTACTGATACTACCCAAAATAACACAGAAGCTGCCAATGTAACGTTAGGTTTAGTTAACTGGGCAGTCACAAACAATATATCTCATATGGCCCTAAATAGTTTGTTAAACATTTTACAAAACCATGAGTGCTTTTCTGACCTACCACGAGATAGTAGAACATTATTACATACAGCGAGAAAATGTCCACTTAAAACAGTGTATCCAGGGCAATATTGTCATTTTGGTTTAAAGAAAAATTTGGAAAAGATTGTGAATATAAATTTTGAACAGATTGAATTATTCATAAACATTGATGGTTTACCTCTAAGTAGATCATCTACTAATGCTTTATGGCCAATTTTAGGAAATATATATGGATTATCAAATGTTTTTATTATAGGGGCATATGTTGGTCCTCAAAAACCACAAGATTCTAACGTTTTTTTATCTGATTTTGTTAATGAATGTATTGAATTAGTAAATAATGGCTTATATATAAATAACAAGAACATTCCTTTTTCTCTCAAGGGTATAATTTGTGATGTTCCTGCTAAGTCATTTGTATTAGGCATAAAAGGACATAGTGGATACTCAAGCTGTACAAAATGTTTAATAAATGGTATTTTCTTAAATAATCGAGTTTGCTTTCCTGGGAATAACTTTCATAAAAGAACAGATACAGGGTTTAGGGCTAATAGTGATGAGGAATATCATATTAATGAAACCATTATAAAAAATATTCCCAATTTTGATATAGTAAAAGGTGTTCCATTAGATTATATGCACCTTTTGTGCCTTGGAGTTACTAAAAGACTTTTGTTGTTGTGGTTGGGAGGTGATTTATCATTCCGATTAAGAAGTTCTCATGTTAAAGCTATATCACAGAAAATTGAATTGTTAAAGCATCATATACCGAAGGAATTTGTTAGAAAGCCCCGTTCCTTAGAATATATCAAATTATATAAAGCAACAGAATTTCGTATGTTGTTGCTTTATATAGGTCCTGTTTGTTTTTCAGGCATTTTGAGAAATCAAATTTTTGAAAATTTTGTTGTGCTACATGTGGCAATTAGAATACTTTGCATTCAAAATGCAGCTATTGAAACAGTTGAATATGCAAATGAATTATTGCGTATTTTTGTGTCTACATATGAAAAAATTTATAAAAAATACAATGTTTCACATAATGTTCATAATGTATTGCACCTTGCTGAGGATGTAAAACATTATGGTAATTTAGATTTTTTCAGTGCTTTTAAGTTTGAAAATTTTATGTTTTCAATAAAAAAATTAATTCGAAAATCAGAACGTCCCCTTCAACAGTTATTTTTTCGTACTACTGAATTAGAAGCAGTAGGAATTCAAAATAAAATTGTACCTAGTCAGGAAAATTCTGATTTTTCAGTATTACATAAAACTTTACATACTCATGGGCCTCTTATAAATGGATGTTCAGATCCTCAGTATGATGTAATACAAAATGATCTGTTTATTTTAAAATGTTCCTCAACAGCAGATAATTGTTTTTTATGTAAAAATGGAAGTGTCGTTCTCCTAGAAAATATTGCCTACTCCAATGAAAATCACTGCATTTTGTTAATAGGGAGGGAATTTATAAAGAAAGAAAACTTGTATGAAAAACCATGTGCTTCTTCTATTCTTAATATTTTTGTAGTTTCACACTTATCGGTACTTAAAACTTGGCCTTTAAATACTGTTAAGCAGAAGTGTATGAAATTGCCATACAATAATAACAATTTTGTTGTTATCCCTTTACTTCATAGTGAGGTATGTATTTTTTATAATTTGCAACTAATATTTAAAAAATGGAAATAAAAAATGTACAGCTTTACATTGATTTTTGTGTTGTAGATTTCAAAATGAACAAACAATACACTGTAGTAGAATTTGATGATGGAGTGCAGCTGATCCCTAATGTTTGGATTCAGGGTAATGAAGCCTTTTGGCCAAATTTTAAAACTATGAGTAAATATTATTCCTCCGTCAAAAATAAATTACCACCGAATCCAGATTGGGAAAAATGTAAAATTTTGAGGGTTTTATATAGTACAGGTGAGACCACATTGAAATACTGTGTCAGTGATACTTTATTGTTGATAGAGATTAACCACAAAAGAAACATGTCTGATACAATACTCTGTTCTTCTAGATGACTATGAATATGGGTTAAAAAAAGCTAAAGAAGCTGAGGAAGAAACTGAAGTTGGTACAACAGATGAAGAGGAAGAAAGAAAACAAAGAAGGGTTAGAGCTTCAAGAGTAATCAGCTCATCAGATGATGAATTATTAGACCAAACATTGTTGGCCGAAGAAATTAAATATCCGAAATTTCCAAAAAACACATGTAAGTCATTGTTTGGGATGGTTTTTAAGGTGAATTCAATATTTTTTTGAGGACATACATTGTGAATTTGACCTAAATTGATTTTTATGACTGTTTCAGGTAGTGGTTTGTCTAGTGCAACTACAGAAAAATTTATAAAACATGGAAGTACCAAAAAAAATAGCCATGAAATAATTGAAGAAGTTATTAAATCCTCAAAATGTGTATCAAATAAATCAAATAAATTTGTGCTACGGGATGAGCAAGATACAGCAGAATCACTAAGTTAGTAAATGTTTTGTAATCTGTATATAGGTAAAATTTAATTTATAAGTCATAGAAATAAAAAGTTTATTTTTTAGATTTTCAGCAGCAAAGCTTGGACATCCTGAAATATATTCAACGAAAAGTCGTGGCATTATCACTTCTTCAGCAAGAATTACTGGATAGAATTAATAATATTGAACAGGGGATTAATATTAAGCAGATAGAGGTGGAAAATGAAGACCCTCTTAATAATGAATTGTATGATGCTAAATTTCCCATCAACAACTGTGAAGATATGGACAATGTTAACACCTTGTTCAAAACGAATGATAATTTCCGAAAATGTGTGGTAATAAATCACTTTGTTCCATCTCCTTCATAAAAATTAAATGGTTGCTAAACTTGTGCTAAATTTGATTATTTGTTTTAGATTCGGAGAAGTCGGCTTATGTTGGGGAAAAATCTCAAGACTTCCATTGTAAATATTTTAATAAGTTTGATAACTAATACAGTTGCTGCTCAATACAGCTGGGTCGGAGCAAAGAAAAAGAGAGCATTCTTTGAACTAGAGATAGTTAAAGTAATACAAGGTAAGGGTTCTGACTACACAGTATACACTAATGTTGTATTACCCACCATGAACAATTAGTAATTTTTTACAAATTGGTATTAAAGTTATTTTAGATTCTATCATTGTAGGTGGAAATGTGAATAAAGTAAAAAATAAATCAGTTTGTGCGCTTTGTTTTCCATAAGAAGTGTAAAGATGTTTTGATGAAAATGTCAAATCAAATAATTATGGCATGCACATCCACTTTAAAAGAATACATTTTTTGTTACAACCCTTTAATCATCATAGTTAATTTCTAGAATCTTCGATAATAATTAATATTTATTCGTTTGTAGTTGCTGTTCGCAGTAAAAAGGATCAAGAAATGGCAACTGACTCTGAAATATCAGAAGTTATTAAAAATTGGTTAAGATTAGGAACATTAAGAAGAGATAGAGAAAAAAAAGATAATAGGACTGATTAGCTTCAATTTCTTTTGTGTTTTGTTTTTTTTAATTTCAGGATTTAATGTTTTATTTAAAATCACTTGAACCAATTAATATATGTACTTACATTCCTAATAATAGTTTTGAAGAGAGTTTAGAGTTTATGTTATCAGATATGTTTAAATAGAAGCCTCGAATTTTTGTGTGCAATAAATTAATTGTTAAGCTGTATATGACATGTTATTTGTTTATTGTGGCAGAGTTAGTTTTTTTGAATATATAAAGAGAAATGTATTAGTGCATATTCATTAAAAAGCACATTTTCGACTTATTGAAATTATTAATTGCCAACGTTTCGACCATGTTACAGTCTTCATCAAACAAGTGATGTCCACCGGTCTTGTACAATGTAATAAGTGTTTTGATGTTCAAACACTTGGTTAAAATAGTTTTAGAAACAGACAAAACGAAAAATAAAATACAATATTGCATTTTAATCTGCTTTGTATGTTTTTAAAACTTTAACCAAATCTTTAAAGTGAATGTACTGAATTTTACAAGATGGGTTGATGTTACCTGTTTTACATTTTAAGTTCTGATGAAGACTATAACCGCGGTCGAAACGACGTTGGCAATTAATATATCTAAAGAAATCTCCGAGATATCTCAGCATAATATCTTTGAGACGTATACAAGGCGGACATAAAGATATCTTAGAGATATCTCATTCATGTCTCATATATATTTGTAGATGTCTATGCGATATACAATATCTCGCTATAGATATCTTCGATACATCTGTGAAACGTGTTTTGGCTGTGTGGGTTATGAATTCATCATGTGCGACTGTGGCACAAATGGTAGAGTGTCTGATGGTGGTGTAATCGAAAACACACTATTTTATGAGAAACTTATAAATGGTACTCTCCGACTACCATCCGGATCTAAAACCGAGAACAGTAGTGAACCACTGCCATATGTATTTATTGGAGATGAAGCTTTCGCGTTAAGAGATAATTTTTTAAAGCCGTTTGCACAAAAGCAGTTAAATAGAGAAAGAAGAATATTTAACTATAGATTATCCAGAGCGCGACGAATAATAGAAAATGCATTTGGAATTATGGTTGCAAGATTTAGGATTTTTCACACCGCAATTAATCTAAAATTAGAAAACATTGATAGAGTCGTTCTGGCATGTTGTATTCTACACAAATTTCTAATTAGGAAGCGACGGGAAAATTACGCACCTTCAAATTGTTTTTATTCAGAAGAATACGAAACAGGCAACACAGAAAACGGTTTAACTTCAGAACAAGAAACTATAAATTTACAACGGGGGCATAATAGACATGCGTCTGAAGAAGCAAAGCGACTTCGTAATTTATATATGACTTATTTTAATAACGAGGGGTCTGTGCCTTGGCAACAGAAGTTTGTTTAATATATTTTGCAACTGTACCTACTATCGATGTTCCGCTAGATTTTTGATTTTCTTAATAAATGAATAGATAAATATTTTTTTTATTTTTACTTACTTGACTGTGAGATGTATCATCCTCTATATTGCTTACGCTTTCCCTGGGTGCCTCTTGGTCTGCAAGAAATAGTAGCTGGTCGTAATACCACAAATGGGGCTTGTACACTTCGTCTGCTCCCGCACCTGATTTTTTAGATGCTTTCACTTTTTTTAATTCTTTTCGGAAACAACCACGCATAG
Source organism: Lochmaea crataegi (assembly GCA_947563755.1). Classification (NCBI taxonomy): domain Eukaryota; kingdom Metazoa; phylum Arthropoda; class Insecta; order Coleoptera; family Chrysomelidae; genus Lochmaea; species Lochmaea crataegi. The sequence goes on along the minus strand of OX387434.1, from coordinate 28,277,026 downwards.
AATCTATTTTTTTTTAACTGATTCTCTTGTGGCAGACTCGTCTACTTCTTTTAATTTCACAATCATGTCTTCGTAGGCTTTATTTTTTTGCTCTCTATCGGAGTACTCGCTTGATTTCACTTTCCATAGACACGGGTAAGATCTATAAAGTGCTATAAACTCTGTAATAAATTGTTTACTCATGTTTCTTAAATCACTCATGTTTAATTACCACGACCAATGGACCAATCTACCAGCAAAAGTCGTCTGCGCGATACTGATTAAAACCGTCCTTTTTAACCGCGGTACACACCCATGCACAGACTTGAACGAACACGTTCAAATCGGACGGTTAAAAATCAAGCCGCGACAGATATTTTTGAACGCCAGCAAGAAGGACAGTTTTTGGCCACACACCAACCGTTTTCCCCGTACAGTTTTACCCGTGCAGACAAAACCGCCAGAAAAGAACGATGTCTGTGGCGGCCTTAATACCACGGAACATAAAACAATTGTTTTTATGTTCCGTGTTAATACCTAGGTTCATATTGAAAACAGCTGACTCGTTTTATCACTTACGGCTACACGACGTCCCTTTTTAAGACCATAATGCTATTATTCTTAGATTATTTTGACGTATATTCACAAAAATTTGCGGATACGGCAATTTCTTTTGAAAATTGTTGCTTACGGTAAATGTATTAGTAGCAAGTGCAATCAATGTATATACGGCAAAATAATAAACGTTAAAACGCATACTTTTAATGTAGATACGGCTTTTTGGGTAACAGAAATGGATGCAGATTGCATTGTTTTATTAGAAAATACCAGAAACCGAAAATCGTAAATTTGTTGGTTACGGCGTTTTCAGCACGGCAATATAACGCCTTACAAAATTTTTGAAAAATATTTTTTAAAGACCAGAGACCGTTCACTAAGTAGCAACAACTACTTCTTGGGCTATATGCCCCGACAGACATTGAATTACACTTCTAAGTTAAACGGGGTTGGTATATCTGCAAGATATAACCAACCATTCTGGTTTGTAATTAGAAGGGACAACATCACTTGTAGACCGGTTTCGGCGAATTTGCGCCTCAACAGTACATGGTAGATGTCATCCGTCCAGAAGCTCTGAGAGCGTAATCCTGGACTGGAGACAACGCTGAAACCATATCAATACATTTACCCCAGTAAAGGAAATGCTAAGAATGCGATAACAGTGACATCCCCACATCTAACCACAAAACAGAATTCTATATTGACAAAAACCCATCTCAGTTTTGTAGTTATTTACTTAGTTAGTTTCCTGTAAAAATTGTCATAATTTTAGTAAAGTGTGTTATCAATAGTTGTCGAAGATAATAGTTTAATACTATTACAACACCTTACAATGTTTTTTAAAAATATTTTTCAAAAAGAAGAAGCAACAACTACTTCTCGGGCTATATGCCCCGACAGACATTGAATTACACGTTAAACGGGGTTGGTATATCTGCAAGATATAACCAACCATTCTGGTTTGTAATTAGAAGGGACAACATCACTTGTAGACCGGTTTCGGCGTATTTGCGCCTCATCAGTACAAGGTAGATGTCATCCGTCCAGAAGCTATGTATTGAAAACACGCTTTACTAAAATATGACAATTTTTACAGGAAACTAATTAAGTAAAATGACTACGTTTTTGACAATTTAACCCTATACTGGGCCGGATTAATGTCATTTGGTGCCTATTATTGAGGTTAGATTTTCTTCTGGTATATTTTTTACGATGCAAAAGTAACAGCTTGTCGATTCACTGAATAAGTAGAAAAATTACTGTTTGCACTGGATCATTTCTATTATATATAATTTACCTCGATCGGCATTGATAATAATTTATTCTTTTTTGAATGACAACATCTTGTGTTGATGAATATTCATTAATGAAATGAAAAAAAATTTACACTTGTGCAAACATTGATTATATACAATCGTTAATAATAATTTTATTTTGTTTGATATCTACTTTTCCTTTGATTAAACTGCTCTACTATTCACAAAAACCAATGTTTAAATGAGACGTTTGAAGATAGGTGTTTAGCTAACAATAGTCTTTTTCGGTGGCCTCCTCGTTCACCAGATGTAACACTTTTAGATTTTTTTTATATGGGGCTACAAAAAAAATTAGGGTGTATTCCCATCCCCTAACAACAAAAGAAAATTGTAAACGTAGAGTTCCCAATTCATTCAATTCTCTCCCTGCAGCAATGATTAGGCGTGCAACAAACGAAGGTGTGATAAAAAGGCTTACTAAATGCTTGGAGGTTCAAGGACGAAATTTTGAACACTTGTTATAAGTTCTTGTAATTTATATATATGTGGAATTACATTAAAAAACACGACCTAATTATAATATAAGCAACAATACGGCAAACATGAATAAAATATCAATTTCATTATTATTAATAACAGGCTTCACTTTCTTAACCTTTGCTTGAAAACAACCAAATTGTGTTAAGTTGTTTAATATTCTCTTCACTGTGTGACGGCTGGATCGGAGTCGATCTGGATTATCTTGTAGCAAATAAAACACATGTTCTAGTAACAACTATGTCACATTCACCATGTATTAAAAGTTAATTTAGATATCTTCATTGTTTAATTCCAAACGAGCCATTTCTATAATTGTACGATGCGATTGATTTCAAATAGTGACAATTAATACTATTTAATTATGACAGGTAAATACACAGCCTGCTAAAATAAAAGAATAAATAAAAAATTAATGTTTTTAAATAGGTACATGTTAATATCGCTTAAGATTGGGTATAGGGAAGTGAACATAAACTGCTCTTATTTTCGGCCTTAAGGTTCATTTCCATAGATCCGTCATCCGATGTAAGATTGTTAGTCGCATCGGATGAATGAAAATGCCATTTCCATTACTTGGAAACAATCGTACGTTTAAGTAACAAAAATAGTAACATATCACTTTTAAGTTTGGTAACTTAATGCATTTTTGCAAGTGGTCCTACTATAATTTGTTGAATGTGTTACAGGTCATTCATAATAATTTACATATTTTTGATGATCACATAATCGCATTTCTTCAACCAAATTATAAAATGATCCTTGAGATTTTCTTTTTTTGTAAATATCTTTATCCAAAATCTTGGTGGATTTCTTTTCTTCCTCCTATTTCTCAACACAATTGCAATTAACAGCAAACTGTTCGTTGCTTTTAATCGTCTTTCATTAAATTTATTATTATTCATACTGAAATAATATCCCAAAAAAAAGGAAATCATGAAAAAGTTAGGTTAAATCAGATCCGATGATGGATGAAAGTTGAACATTTTTCAACTTTTTCCCATGACGGGCGTAATTTAAAACTTTCCTTGACCTTCAGCAATAATGCAATGAAACAGCCGAGGAATAAATTCGTCTCTAACGTTTACGAGAACTTCAGGCGTTATTTGTGCAATCTCCGTTCTGATGCGATCCTTCAACTCTTCCATATCATTTGGGCGACTTTGATAAACTTTGCTCTTCAAGTATCCCTATAAAAAAAAGTCTAAAGGTGTCAAATCTGGCGACCTTGGTGGCCATTCGATCGTTCCTCTTCTTCCTATCCACCTATCTGGAAAAACAGCATTTAAGTAGGTTCGTACATCAAAGGCGTAATGTGGGGGTGCCCCATCCTGCCGAAACCACAAATCACATATATTTGGAAATAGTTGATTTAATTGTGGTAATAGATAATCCTGAAGAAATTGAAGATATCGAGGACCGGTCAAGCTTCCTTCAAAAAAATATGGCCCTATTATTTGATTGTTTATAATGCCGGCTCAAACATTCACCTTTTCAGGATATTGTGTCCTATACGTCTGGCGGTTTACATGGCCGTTGAGCATAAAAGTTGCTTCATCTGAAAAAAGTATATTTTGTATGAAATTACGATCTCTGTTACATCGTTCCATAATTGTTTCACAGAATTCGATTCTCCTATCAAAGTCATCTTCTAACAGCTCTTGGACCAAATGTACCTTATACGCATGCCAATTCTCCTTTCTCAGCACTCTAGCAACAGTAGTAAACAGGTGTAAATTATTATCCAGCACAACTTGTCTCGAGCTGGTGTGGGGATTTTCTTGAAACTCAAGGAAAACGTCAACTTTTTTGTCTTCGGAAATTGACTTTCTACCACTTTTGGGGAAATTTTTAACATTGTCCGTTTCTCGAAACTTTTTCTCGATTTTACTAATTGTTGATTGAGAATTGGGTTCACGGTTGGGGTATTTAGCATTAAATAAATTGCCAACTTCTTTCTGTGTCCTGCTTACTCTATCTCCGTAGCCATTTCGATTCGTTCAGTTTCTGTAAGTTTCATTACTAAATTATGCTAATTTAAAGTTTTTAACTATTGAACACTTGACTGATACACGTAAATTAGTGTTAAATTAGAATTTAGTACTATTATCAGTAACATATCCAAAAACAGAAATATTTTTTGGGTACACTTCGATGTTTTATTTCCAGTGGCGGTCCTTACAATAACTTAGTTCATTGAATTAGAATTTATGATTGAAATTTTACCAAATAAACAGTTTTGGTCGACCTTGTAGAAATAAATATTCAAATAATTACATCGTTGTAAAGACGATTAGAAGACCTTTCCAATGAGGGGTCTTGAGACACATGGTTGCATTTAAAAAAATTGCCGATTACGTCACCACGTTAATACTGGTAACGCAATGTTCATTTCATCTACATCGTGATGATGATTCAAAAATTAAAATTGACCTGTTTTTGGATTTTTTTCAAAAGTCGTTTATTTTGGAAATAATGAATTTATTCCATACATTAGCGACATACTGTATAGTTATTTGGTATTTTCACACAGTTTTTGCACCAAAGAGCACATAGAGGCTTTCAAAAGTTTACATGCACATGCCTACAAATATTTTGAGTTTGGCTTTGTGCTGAAAGTAGGATCTACTTTAGTCAATGGAGTTTTCGTTTTAGTAGGCAAGGTAATACTTGAGTTTATTATTTTGGATGTTATATTATCAATATCCTCAGATACATTCAAACACAAACGGAACATAGGGATTTAATGTATTGACCGATCTAAATATAGTCCACCGATAAAACATTTCTATAAGTTCACTTCAATGAATATTAAGTATTGATCTGGACAGCTGGATCCAGAACCAATGTAAGAAACCTTCTCCTTCCAAAATTTGTTAGTTATGTGCGAGGTGTGCGAACTGCGATTTAGTATTGAATAATTATTTGATGGGGCTAGTAAACGTCGCTACATATTGAAACAATATGCTTACGTTTTATGTTGTTAAAGTCGAAAATTAATTGTTAAATTCTCTTTAACAATCAATGTTTCGAGTTAAGATAATATGTTTTGATTTATTTTGGCAATAACGGCTTTCAAAATAAAAATTTGTAAATAAAACAAAATAGGATTCTTTAAATTGAAATAAAGCAATGCTCTCATCTACCGACTTCTGTTTACTGACTGTCTGACGCTGATTAAGGACCGCCCACAGTTGAGAATACGGAGTGGTGGGAATTGTACGATATGTTATAGGTGCCCAAATAAACGATTGTAATAATCGTGTTTTTAATCTGTTGAAGCTTGATGTTGGTCGACTAGTTCAAAAGCAGTTCTGATACAATGCTTAAAATCCCTATGTTCCGTTTGTGTTTGAATGTAACTATGAAAAAAGTACCTGAGAAACCCTAAAACATGTAAAGGAAGTTTCCAAAGATGAATAAGAATAGCTAGGTCAAGAAATAGTTCAAAATTTTATTGCAAGCATACTCTCATCCCATGCAGAAGTTTGACGAAAGAAAAAAAGCACTTTTTTGTTATGATGTTGATGATGGATAGACCAATAATATTGATAAAATGATTCCATTTTGATTGCGTAAATTCCAAAACTGTTTCCTACGACTTATGGTATGTGTTTGAAAGAAGTTAAATTATTAATAATAGTTATTTATTGTATACCTAAGTGTTTTAGATGGTGTTTTATTCACGCAAGTAAGTTTAAAGTGAATTGACATTTCGCTCTGACAGCAGCTGATGTAACGTCAAAAATTATTGAAATTAGCTCAGCCTCCTCACCAATTTATCCAGCAAATAGGTTGAAAATTCTTCATTTTATTTCCTGTTTATCAAATAATTTTTAAATTTTAATTCCCCGTTTTCAGTAGTTATTTTTAAATCTGACAACAGTGCGCTGAGGCTAGATTCTCCAAACATCTCATTATCTCAATACCTAAACACGTGCTGCTCAGCACAGTTGCCGTTTTTTCGACCAGTCCAATAGCGTAATACCGTAAAAAATAGCTGAAATGGCAACACTCTCAGGAGGCTTGCCTAAAGCGGTCGCGTTGATACCATCGAGATAGAGGCAACAATCCAGCTCGGATCCCGACAGCTTATAAGAGAGAGATAGAAAGTCAGAGGTTCAGGCTGTCTTTCTCTAATGGCGCGCATGCTATAGACAAGAGGCAAAGACAGAAAAACTTCTGACGTCTGTCTTTTTCTCTCTCGCCGGAGTTCAGACGGACATTCCCACTTACACAGCGGCCTATATGGCTTGTTGCCTCTATCTGTAGTATATCTATGGTTGATAAGGAATACGAGTAATTACGCTGCTGTTGGTTTAAAATCTTATTTAGAAAATGAAGAATTTTTGTTTTTTCTTGATACTTTTAAATTAATATTTGAACAAACTGATCTTATTTTTCAAATTTTACAACATAAATTCACTGATATACTTTATTCAAGAGATCGTTTGAAACATCTCCTTGATAAAATTTCAAGTTTCTGTAATACAGAATTTCATTTTAAATTTTATTTGAAAAATTTTCAACTGATGAGGAGGAAATCATATAATTTGGTAAACAAGAAACTACATTATAAACAACTTTTTTATGAAATTTTAGATAGGTACTATTAAAAGTCAAATTGAGATTGGATTTTCCGATTTACATGAATTGAAGTTTTTCGACTTGACGAATAAAAGCTTATTCGAATCTTTTTCAAAAGAGTGTCCCAATACCACCAGATAACTTAGTTATTTCCAGCCCTCTGGAGAATATACTGGAGTAGTTTTAGGTTTTTCTCTTTTTACTACCCCAAAATCGGTATCACTTACCATGAATCTCAAAGTGAATTTGGTAATAGGTGTGTTAGACAACATAAGAGAGAAAATAAGCAACCATTTTTATATTGCGGTTTTGGCCACCGCAGGCATCGCTATAAGCCACAATTTCTGTTTTACCATCTTTGATGTAATTAAGTACATGCTTCCACAGACAAGAGGCAATTTCATTGGGACTTCTGGATGCTACGCCCTCATCCCACATATATACATTGTAGCTACATTATCTTTTAGATCGTGAACACCCAAATTAAAGGTCCATAGTTGACGCTTGTAGTAAACCTCATTAGTTGTAAGGAATGGTGTCGGCATTGTTTTTTGCAAGTCGAATGCCCGACTATGATCATCGTTATCCTTTTCTTTGTTCAAATCCTTCCTCATCATTTCAGCTCTATGCATGAAACTGAATAAATGTATCCATAGTTATTTTTAGTTTCCTTCTGTCTCAAGAAATTGCCTACAAATTCGTCATTGACGATACGTTGTACTTGACATACAAAAAATTTAACAGTTTTGCTTGAACCAGCTTTTTTTGTTTCTGTTGGAAATCCTACTAACAACCATTGATTCAGTTTTATCTCATTTTCGTCGATTGGGGAAACATTAGCAAAAGTTTTGCCAAATTTGTGAACAGTTGTTGTAGCATCAGTTGCTTCTGGCATATCTTCTTCATCCGTATTATTTGGGTTTTCAGACGATTCATTAGAGAAGTAATTCTCATCCTCAGATGCACTTAAATCAGGAACTTGTTCTTCGCCTGAATCTCCATCGTCAGTTTCTGAATCCTCGTTGCCCTGCACACTTTTCCCTGCTTCCACTGCAATTTTCTTTACAGATTTTTTTTTCTTGATCTGCTTATCTCCATATCTCATTTCTTTCAGAAGAGCACAAAATGAGTTTTCTACATTGGTTCCAATTTCTTCATCTTCGGTAATTTCATTAGGAATCATGTCTAATACCTTACTTCTATTTAAAGGAATGAGTCCAGCTTTACAGTATCCTGCTTGAACAATTTTAGAAGAATTAATATCAATTTGCTTTATTAATTTTGCCAAGAGCCTGGGAAACACAATTTTTGGAATGGACGGTTCCTTCATGCCTGGACCCCGTTTCCACTCTAGTAGAATTTTACCCCAAGCTGCCTTTAGTGGTCTGAAGAAAGCAAGGTCCAAGGGTTGTGTTAGGTGTGTAGAGTTTCCTGGCAAAAACAAATCTAATATTTTGTTCATTACAAAGGGACACTACTTCTGAGGATAAGTGAGATGATAAATTGTCTCCTATTAAAACTTTCACACCATCCAATTTTGACAAGTAGGGAACAGTAATTGTTTTGACCCAATCTGTAAAAGTTCTATTGTCAAACGAGCCACTATTAGTGGCATTGAATCGGGTCCCTTTGGGTCCACCTTCGACCCAGGTAGCATATATAGTAAATTTTATACCCATTTAGAATAAGACCATCCTTATTTATTATTAATAAATCGGTTGAAACAAAAAATTACCAACAAAAATGAACGTCGTAACTAATTTATTAGATGTCACGTTTTTGAAGTTACGTCAAATTTTGATTTCATGTTAATGTCAGATGGTTCAAGAAGCCGCATACGTTAAGTTACTGAAACGGCTGGTACCTCTAAATAGGTATTAATTTTACTATACATGTTTAGTTTTATAAACCGCACGTAGCAGGGTGTAACATTTCACCATTACCAGCAAATGTAAACATAAGTGATACAGCTGCTTTTGTCTGATTTATTATCCTCTCGGGGTACTTGCAACCTCTTTTTGTTATGATTTTGCTCCTACCTGGATCATTGCTCAAATTGGTCTCATCATAATTAATTATATGAGATGCAGGAATATCTTTCAAAGTTTCTTCGATATTATCAAAATACTCGTTAATTATATCAGGTGAGCTCTTGACCGTTTGATATTTTGACATAGTCGTAAAGCTAAATTTTCTTTATGTCGTCTCATGAAACCAGTAGCAAATTCCTTACCAGGTAGATTATCTTTGAATTTCAACACGGTTCTGCCTTGTCTGTCTAAATATCCCTTTATTATTAATCTTAAGCTGTATAAGTCCAACGAATATCCCCATTCCGCACATACCTGTAGTTTTTCCACCAATAATGATTCTTCATTTTGACTCGGAACAGTCTGCCCACCTTGCTTTTTGATCTGACGATTTTTTATTCGACGTTGCAACACTGTAAATGGTATTCTGTATTCGGACGCAGCTTTTCTGATACTCATTCCACCACCCACTGCATCCTTCGCCTTCTGAATGACCTCGTCGTCGATTTTTCGGTACCGCTTTCCATGCGGATAGGGCTTGTAGACACGCGGCATGTGATCCTTTTCACCCCACCTATCTCGACAACAGGTGTTTTGTTTATTGACAGGGCTGTAAAAAAACAACTTACTATATGGGAACTTCACAACCTGTCAACTTTGTGAGACCACGATTTAGGCGCCAAATTTGGTCTTGTAGGTTAGGAACTGTCATATCCGGTGCTGCCGGATTTCAGGAAGTACAATCATGCAGAAATGTTTTTCGATGTCTATTAGCAAAGTTTAGTTGAAATCCGAGATGAATAGCTCATGTTTGTAGTTTCATCATATTTTTTTTATTTCCAATGAACTTTCGACCCTTTTCACCCCATCGATCGCCACGTTTTACGGTACGAACTTCATAACTATTGGCTCTATGGTTTGTTTCACCCATTTCTCGTGAAACGAACTTTACTTGATTTTAGGATATTGCTTAAATATAAAATTCACAATGATTGAGATTTTTAGAATCACAAGCAGGTACGCCCTTTGAATGGTCATTTTACAAGGGTTTATTACTCTCTGCCTTTTTCAAATAGAGTATAGTATCACTTCTCCTCCTTTCTTTTTGTTGTCATCTTTATTCAAATTTTCGAAATGTTACAAATAATATTTATTTCTGTGGTTTTAAACCGTACATAAACACAATAAGATTTTGAACTTGTGTTTGTTCCAGTAGTCTATGGTTTATTCGTTTATTGTTTATGCTGAAAGTGGAGAATAATTTAAAAACATAGACATAAATATCATTGTGAATGGACGAGAAATGACACTAATCTGTGGAATGTCAGATTATATGTCATACACCAAAGTATGCAAGACAAAATTGTCTATGTGTTCAATCCACTCCTACGTTTGTTTTTATTTTAAAAATATGACTTCGACAAAATGAGAATTAAATACATATTTATTTTTTATACACCATTGCCGCAATCTATTAGTTTGATTTCATAATAGGAATTCCTATTTAAATTCATTTGCCCGAGAGTCAAAATTTAACTACTCTGCATAAAGCTGTCGGTAGACTACTACTACTACCAAAGAATACACCAGCTATTAAGTGGTGTATTCTTTGCTACTACTACTAATTTAGTCAGGCGAACCTTGGCCAAGAAAAACTCAAGCCAAGGTTTCGGCACTGAGGCCACTGGCGGGCCCATTGTGCCATTCCTGCTACTTATGCATCCATGAAGCCGAATCCCTCGATGAAGGACTCAATCCTCTTCAGTGGATGCCTGCGTATGTCCCCGGGGACCATAACAGGGAGTCCGAAGATTCGCCTGCGTAGCCCAATGTGGACATACGAGGAGAACATGGTCCGCCGTTTCGTCAGCCATGCCGCATGCCGACTTTTCTCTAAACCTAGGTAACAGAGGTGTTTCCTCAGACAGCAGTGCCCTGTTAGGAGTCGTGCTATCTTCTTTAACCTACTCCTTGGTAGTTCTAGAGCAGCTCTAGCATGTCTATCAGTCCATCCCCTCAATAGGAGCTTGGACTGCCTGAGACCCTGTAGAGCCCTCCAGTGAGCGAGTTGCTGATTTCTCAACCAGTTCCTCGTCTCCGCCTGCTTACCTGGCTTGTTTGTTTTGTGAGGCCCAAGGTCGGGCCCGGGCCGTTAAAAGGGGTAGCCGCCCCTTCCACAGCCAGCGCGTCCGCCCCTTCATTGCCTTCAAAACCAGAGTGGGCCGGAATCGATTCTAGTCACATTATGTTCCGCCTTGCTAGGCCAGCAAGGCGTTCACGACATTCAGCAGCAAGCACTGAGTTGATGGTATATATCCACTCAGGGCCTGACTGTCGGTGTATATGGTTATGTCGGTAGACTTATAAAATTTGTTTTTTCGGGGAATATTTTACAAATTAATTTTCAGTAGATTGAAAAGAGCTGGTTACAACATTTTAATCGTAGGATCATTAAATTCGCAGATAAATAAAATAAGCGGTGCTAACTTGCTTGTGATGGCTTGCTAGCTAGCTGGCTTACCTGTTTTGGGATGTTTTAATTTTCACGTTTATTAAGGTATCTTCATCACTTTTTAATGTTTTAAAATAATTAAACACTCTATATATCACTTGACGAGTTTGTCCTTCAGTACATTTACGATTTTCTTCATTAACGGCTGACATTTTTACAAACACTGCATTGTACAAAGCAGAAACAATAACTGTGTGACGCTACGCTACTGAAAATCTTAACACCTGATAAGGTTCGATGCAATTGGCGTTTGTCAAAATTTTACCACCAATAGCAGCCGAGTAGGCAGGGCACTATTACTCTGTCTCTCTTAGTTGGTTACTTCTGGGACATCAAATTACAGTATTCGCCAGCTAACTTGATGTCCCAGAAATTACCAACTAAGAGAGACAGAGTAATAGTGCCCTGCCTACTCGGCTGCTATTGGTGGTAAAATTTTGACAAACGCCAATTGCATCGAACCTTATCAGGTGTTAAGATTTTCAGTAGCGTCACACAGTTATTGTTTCTGCTTTGTACAATAAAGTGTTTGTAAGACAAACAGATATGTTTTATGACGTCAACCCTCTTGTGATTACTCTAGAGGAAAGTGATTCCAGTAGCGGCAGTGAGTCAGATTCTTCGTAAAGATAAAAACTGTTTATACCTATTCTTAGAAATATACCTTAATATAATTTCCCATTATCTTGTGTTTCTTTTATTCTCATTACCACCTGGAAGAAATTATATAGTTTCTAAAAAAATGTAATTATAGTCCCTCCGGAAATATAAGATCCTAACTTTACAATCTTCAATTAGATAAATAACAGGTTATTGTAATGGGAACCTTATTGTTAAAATATTATTTATGTACTCAGAATTCAGGTATAAAGCAGATCCGTTTCTATTAAAATCAATATACCAATAATTATAACAAAGAATTAAATATTATTTATTAAGTTAGGATCATATATTTCCGGACGGACTTTACTTTATTAATTGTACAAGTTGTGTTAATTTGTAACAGAAAGTGTATCCTCAGAACTTGCACGGCACTGTTTACAGTTATCGGATGGGCGGTGTCAATACCTCCCTAGAAAGCATTTAGGACATCAAGTTAGCTGGCGATTACTGTGGGGTTTGTTCCAACTGGCATTTAGGAACCGTTCTGGAATCGTATCTAGTACTGTATAGTGCGCAAACTCGAATTAGGGACGAACACATCAACTTTATCACCCCTTGCAGAAGGTAGTTCTTGAACCGTCCCAAGAACAATACTATAATTAGTTGGAATGCAAAATAAATTCAGCACTTGCGCGAACGATACCTAGAACGGTTATATCGCTAGTTGGAACGAACCTCATAAAGGACTCCTCAAAACGAAGCTCCCGCCAATAAACAGACAAGTCGGCTTATTGCTTCACTCGATATATTTCTGGTAATCATGTAAAGCAAAGAGTTTCATACAGGGTCTAACAATACCACTTATTCTGATATCAAAAATAGTGCGATTAAACCGTACCTACTTATCTATGTACAAAGCTGTACACAAAAAGTGTTCAAAATGACCTCTCAAATTAGGTACTGTATTTTGTTATCAGCTGAAATTTAATTATAAATTTGATTTGATATTTGTGCAACAGTTTAATTTACATCCAATATTTCTAATATCTTCTGTATGTTCCTTGAGGTGTATTCATTATTCTTTTTGTTAATTATTTTGGGAAATTAAACCATGATCTTTTTTATATTTTTTAATTTAACGTTTCGGTATCCCTGATAAAATGTGAAACAATTGTACATTATTCAACGAGCCTATAAATCACCGAGGGAATAATAACTCATTATACGCGAGTAGAATACTATACTTTATTCACGACTACTAAATATTTTTGTTGTAGTTTATTTGTTGGAAAAATTTGTTACATTATTATAAACACTATTATTTTATTCTAACAAATATTTCATACAATATAGTATTGTTCATTTATACACAGTACATAGTTATCGTCATTATAATAATAATATAATATCTCATAATAATTAACACAAAAATCTTTGTATTTAGCTTAAATATTACGTATCCAATCTTACAAGATGATGGTATTTATTTAATAATTGTAGGATTTGAACAATTGATCAAGTTAATCGTAGGGATAGAATTAACATAAGAACTAATGTTTTGGTGACTTGTCGAAACATTTGAATTATATGTATATTGATTCGTTTGGTTTACTTTTGATTGAATTGAAGAAGATATTTTGTTGGCCGTATCAGTTTTATTTTTGACGGAGTTGTCTATGTAGCCATCTGCCACGGCTGTGGACTTCCATCCTCCGAGTCTTTTAAGAGCAGTAATATCTCCGCCTGCGTCAACCAGTATTGTTGCAGAAGATCTGTGGAAACTGTGCCCAGAATATTGTTCTGAATTCGGTAATTTTAGGAAAGCAGCGATATCCTCCCGTTTTTGTAAATTTGTTTATTCCAATTCTCCAGTAGTTGTACATTTACCATTTTGGTAATTTAAAAAGAATGTGTCACTGGTTACATGACTTGGTCGAAGACTTATATTATATTTTGTAAAAGTTATCCGTAACAGTAAATTTTCGAAAAAATTTTGTCTTGGTATTTGGCACATTAAACAAAAAACTGATCCAAGATCTTGTAAATGGGTTATTTTCATTTCATACAACTCATTACATTTACATATGCACCCATTACTCCCATTATTAAAGCAACCTTAAATTACAGAATTAATGTGAGAGATTTACTTAATATCTTACCTTTGTTGCTAGGTATTTATCATCAGATGCTACTTAAAAAGTTATTGATATCTTCGCTAGAAAAAGTTTCGGCTTTTTTAGGCTGAAAACCTTCTGATTTTATTTTAGTTTTAATAATGCTCGTAATTTTTTATAATCTAAATTTATACCTTGATGTAAGGTGATCGTACTTCTAAGCATTGCATAATAGGTCCACAGCGTTGACGATTTAGGTACCTACCTATATTTTGAGGATAATTCAGTAAAGTATACTAACAAAGTCGATTTAGAAAATGAAGTGGTTTTCTTTTCCTTTTGCCAGTTCAAAAAAGATTCATAGGCCATATATTATATACTTTCCTTGACTTTTCCGACAATATATTTAATGAGGCAACTTCAGCAGCTTTTCTAATTTCTGGTGGTGTTAAAGAAAAGTCATTTTCATTTTCTATATCCATTTTTAGTTGGGTTTTTAACGCAATTTAACACAAAATATCAAATAACACTGAGAAATATATGCACACAAACAATAATGTTGACAGGTTTAAGTCAAATTTTTTTTGTTTCAAACGCTACTTCGATTTATAATAAATTGTTTCGAAAAACATGGTATGTTAACAAACAATATAGGTACGACACACATTCCAAGTCGTACACCGTACACCATCGTTTCTCTAGCAGGGGGTCGAGTTTGTGTTTAAAGGGGGTCGCAGACTGTTGAAAACTACATATAGGTACAAAAGATTCGTTTATTAATGGAATGAATTTTAGTGTGAGTGAGATAAGATAGTTGTGGTATGTACCATAGCCATAGAATAAGGTATAAGGTATGTACTTGCTTCCCTGGCCAATACTAGGTACTTCCCTAAAAATGTAAGTAACAATGAAGCTCGGCCTCGCCAGGGTTGCCAGTTCGATTTTTATTTCATCAGTAAATACCTTGTAAAAAATTCAGTAGATTTATTTTATGCTATACAAATTTAAGGAAAGGATAATGAAATAAATCTATGACGTCAAAAGAATATGTATTTTTATACAAAAAAAATTAATCTATTTCCAACAAAATAGTGACGGGGTCGCAAGACTTTTTACTCAATTTTTTGGCTTTTTCGTGGGTCGCGACATAAAAATGGTTGAGAAACGATTCGGTACTCTAACAAGACTAGTAGTCTAACTCTTCGGCACGCCCCTAAACGTTCCCTCCTAGCCCCGTCCCCAAATTCGGGCTGGCCGGGCCCAGAGCTCTAACCTTCGTCTGGGTTTCGTGTATACCAGTTGTCCACAGATTCCGCTGAGTACGTATTATACCGGTTGTAGTTTCGTGTTGCGTTGTGTAGTATTGTTTATATTTTTTAATAATTAAATCTAGATTAATAGAAATGGGGTTATTGTGTCCTGCTGAAGGTTGCAAGAGTAAAAGAGGATTAGATGTCTCTTTTTTTCGATTTCCGAAGGATGACGCTAGGTAAGAAATTAAAAATATGCTCATAGTATTAACAATGTAACATTTTATAATTATGAAAAGAAAAAAGAAAATAGACTTTGTCATAAAATTAACTGATGAGCATATATATCCAAACAACTTTCAAAAAATGAAAGTGAAATTTGCGTCTCAAGTACTCAGCCGTTCTGTACCTATCTGTTGCTTTGCATACCTACATTGATTTCAATATATTACCAAAAGAAGCGAAAATGACAGCAAATTTCATGAAACAAAATTAATGACCTCTTTGATCTGAATTCTTCCCATTTAAATAATTATAATGCTTTTATGGGCATCCAAAAGCAAATTAAATTTGTGGAGGAAATTGAAATTTTGCTACAAAATTTAAAAATAATTAATTACGAGGGTAAATGCGTTACAAACCGAATGAAATTTATATTTGGATGGAAGTTAACCATAAAATCATTAAAAGCATACATATACATTTTTGTTGACCAGAAATCTTAATCAGGACTGCCTTGAAAATTTCTTTAGTCAAATTTGAAACTGTTGTGGCAATTCTAGAAACCCAACACTCATTGTTCACTCTGAAATATTTTAATGAAGTCGAAGGTGCTAATTGCATGAACGATATTAATGAAGTTTTATTAGACATTAATACGGACTCTGCAGACACTTTTAAAGTTATTATTTTCCCCTTTTCTACTCCAAAAACACCTTTAAACGTTTTTACCTGTAACTATCGAAATCTTACTAGCCCAGAAGGTAATGCAATAGTTTATGTTAGTACCGGTGTGAAGTTGGCAACCAAAAGTTAGCAACCGAATTGACGGAAATACCCGAAGGACCAGTGGAGTACCGTGATAGGAACTAACCGAAAAAATTGTCAGATCTTCAAAGAAATAGTGAAAAGCCTTGTAAATAATTCTGAAAAATTGAAAATAACACTAGAAACACATTCGAATGGGTATGAGGACATCAAAATAGCCAAAAACTACCCCCAAAAAATTAAGTAAAGTATAAAAAGCATGACGGAAACGGAGTATCATCTTGCGAATAGTCTCAAAAAATCAAAAATAAATTACTTCATCATATACTGAAAGCACAATCCCTTCGAAAGGGTCTGAGGGTATCAAAATGGCCGAAAACTACCCCCAAAAAATTAAAAGGATAAAAAGCATGACGGAAACGGAGTATCATCTTGCGAATAGTCTCAAAAAATCAAAAATAAATTACTTCATCATATACTAAAAGCACAATCCCTTCGAAAGGGTCGGAGGGTATCAGAATGGCCAAAAACTACCCTCAAAAAATTTAAAAAAGGATAAAAAGCATGACGGAAACGGAGTATCATCTTGCGAATAGTCTCAAAAAATCAAAAATAAATTACTTCATCATATACTAAAAGCACAATCCCTTCGAAAGGGTCTGAGGGTATCAAAATGGCCAAAAACTACCCTCAAAAAAATAAAAAAAGTATATAAAGCATGACGGAAACGGAGTATCATCTTGCGAATAGTCTCAAAAAATCAAAAATAAATTACTTCATCATATACTAAAAGCACAATCCCTTCGAAAGGGTCTGAGGGTATCAAAATGGCCAAAAACTACCCTCAAAAAAATAAAAAAAGTATATAAAGCATGACGGAAACGGAGTATCATCTTGCGAATAGTCTCAAAAAATCAAAAATAAATTACTCCATCATATACTTAAAGCACAATCCCTTCGAAAGGGTCTGAGGGTGTCAAAATGGCCGAAAGCTACCCCCAAAAAATTAAAAAAAGTATAAAAAGCATGACGGAAACGGAGTATCATCTTGCGAATAGTCTCAAAAAATCAAAAATTAATTACTTCATCATATACTAAAAGCACAATCCCTTCGAAAGGGTCTGAGGGTATCAGAATGGCCAAAAACTACCCTCAAAAAATTAAAAAAAGGATAAAAAGCATGACGGAAACGGAGTATCATCTTGTGAATAGTCTCAAAAAATCAAAAATAAATTACTCCATCATATACTGAAAGCACAATCCCTTCGAAAGGGTCTAAGGGTGTCAAAATGGCCGAAAACTACCCTCAAAAAATTAAAAAAAGGATAAAAAGCATGACGGAAACGGAGTATCATCTTGCGAATAGTCTCAAAAAATTAAAAATAAATTACTTCATCATATACTAAAAGCACAATCCCTTCGAAAGGGTCTGAGGGTATCAGAATGGCCAAAAACTACCCTCAAAAAATTAAAAAAAGGATAAAAAGCATGACGGAAACGGAGTATCATCTTGCGAATAGTCTCAAAAAATCAAAAATAAATTACTTCATCATATACTAAAAGCACAATCCCTTCGAAAGGGTCTGAGGGTATCAGAATGGCCAAAAACTACCCTCAAAAAATTAAAAAAAGTATAAAAAGCATGACGGAAACGGAGTATCATCTTGCGAATAGTCTCAAAAAATCAAAAATTAATTACTTCATCATATACTAAAAGCACAATCCCTTCGAAAGGGTCTGAGGGTATCAGAATGGCCAAAAACTACCCTCAAAAAAATAAAAAAAGTATATAAAGCATGACGGAAACGGAGTATCATCTTCCGAATAGTCTCAAAAAATCAAAAATAAATTACTTCATCATATACTAAAAGCACAATCCCTTCGAAAGGGTCTGAGGGTATCAAAATGGCCGAAAACTACCCTCAAAAAAATAAAAAAAGTATAAAAAGCATGACGGAAACGGAGTATCATCTTGTGAATAGTCTCAAAAAATCAAAAATAAATTACTTCATTATATACTAAAAGCACAATCCCTTCGAAAGGGTCTGAGGGTATCAGAATGGCCAAAAACTACCCTCAAAAAATTAAAAAAAGGATAAAAAGCATGACGGAAACGGAGTATCATCTTGTGAATAGTCTCAAAAAATCAAAAATAAATTACTCCATCATATACTTAAAGCACAATCCCTTCGAAAGGGTCTGAGGGTGTCAAAATGGCCGAAAACTACCCCCAAAAAATTAAAAAAAGTATAAAAAGCATGACGGAAACCGAGTATCATCTTGCGAATAGTCTCAAAAAATCAAAAATAAATTACTTCATTATATACTTAAAGCACAATCCCTTCGAAAGGGTCTGAGGGTGTCAAAATGGCCGAAAACTACCCCCAAAAAATTAAAAAAAGTATAAAAAGCATGACGGAAACGGAGTATCATCTTGCGAATAGTCTCAAAAAATTAAAAATAAATTACTTCATCATATACTAAAAGCACAATCCCTTCGAAAGGGTCTGAGGGTATCAAAATGGCCAAAAACTACCCTCAAAAAAATAAAAAAAGTATATAAAGCATGACGGAAACCGAGTATCATCTTGCGAATAGTCTCAAAAAATCAAAAATAAATTACTTCATCATATACTGAAAGCACAACCCCTTCGAAAGGGTGTAAGGGTATTAAAATGGCCAAAAACTACCCCCAAAAAATTTAAAAAAGTATAGACAGCATAACTGAAACGGGGTATCACTCTGTGAATAATTTAAAAAGTTCTAAAATCAATCACTTCATAGGGTATATTCTAAGTGAAATAAACATTTTCCCTTTTAGTATTTTTCATTTCGACGCACTGTTAGAGGGTTACATGCATTCATTTCCGTACGTTCAATTTCCGAGTTGATATACCTAACTCGAGCTGACCTACGAAAGTTGATATACCCACAGATCACCTACACCTAGCTCCAGCTAATATACGAAAATTAGAAGTCTCTTAGATTTTTGTGTGAATAAAGTGAGTGTATTCTAAGAGAAATAAACACTTTTCCCTTATAGTATTTTCCGTTTCGACGGTTTTTGTTTAATTAATATTTACTTCGTAGCAGTGTACATACAGAGAAGTTGATTGTTCATAGAATTTCAGTTTGTATATTCATCAACTCCTTCATTTTTACTGTACCGTTATTTTATTTGCTTCTTTTGTTTTTCCACTGTTCCCTTCTTTGGTTTGAACTCCGATAATAGTTTTTCACTTTTTGTCAGCAGCATTGAAATATTCTATACCTTTATTACTGGTTAGTTGAAATCTATTATTTTTTGTTCATTTGGTTGTTGAGAAAACAATTATTCAATACTTGTTTTTGTTGGAAATTATCACAGATTTTTAACCATTCCAAATACATACTTTGAGGCGCATATGTTTTTGATATGTGATTGATTGTTATTCATTCAATTCTGTATAATAAATCTTTTTCATCCTTTACAACCTTAATTTTGGAATTGGTCTCTTCTCATCTCAAAAAATTACTATCATGGTTTTCAAAAAAATTTCGTGCAAAGATGCTTATCATATTATAGCTGCAAATTTGGTTGAATTTGATAAAACCTTGAAATTCCAGACCCCAGTTGATAAAAAGCTGTGCAAAAATATAGCCGAATCACTGAGGGGAACAAAGTACGGGTATTGTAGCAAAATTTTTTACATTGTGAATGAATGTAGCTCCTTCAGAAAATATTTTCTCGAAAGTTTTGCCAACTCTCAAGTTAACGAAAATAAAAAGTTAACGGAGCAAACTTTAAGAATACTTTTGTTGGAATTGGATTTAGACATATTTAATTATTGCAAATCATATAGAAACCCCTGTTCAACTTATCAGGTATTGTGTGCCAAATTGAATATCAAAAATACTCTCAAAAATAGAAGTAGGATCTACAAAACCTGGAGGAATTTGGTTTTATCGTCAACTAATGACAAAAGCATGCCTTTCGACCAAATAACAGAAGTAATGGAGGAAAAAGAGGATCTGTCGCTGAGTCCAGAAAACATTGAAAGACGTTTCAGTCATAACATTCAAGATGAATTTGATAATATATGTTACACATCGACACCCAAAAATTCGGATAAGTTAGTTTCGGAATATTCAAAAAGACTCAATTTCAGAAATGTCAATAAAACTGACACGGAAGGTTTAGCAGTTCAGTCTGTTGATACGAAAACACAGAATACAACAAATGAAATAACCCCAGAAAATTTTGATGTTCCCAAAATTTTACTAAATCTATCCAGTCCCATTAAGTCAGCCGAAGTATTGCCTCTCAACTCAGTTAACAGATCTTGTTCAAATACTACATTGCTATCATATAAAGACTGTAAAGTATTCGAAGGATCTTTTCGTATTGATAAGAATACCTGGAATATTTTATATGATGGTGATAAATTTAATAAGAGGTACTATCCTTATTATCTCAGGAATCGGATTGCAAAATTTGTCAACAATACATGTCTGATTGTGTTTAAAAGTGTCAAATACTTGAAAAAGACCAATGCCATACACATTTTTGCTCAGTGTTGGTGACACAGTGAATGTTTACAGTACATCTGTTGATTTCCATCACAAAGGCCTTCTAACCCATCACGTAAGAGGTGTTGAAAGAGGTATCGTTAAAAAACATATTTCTGTAATGAAACCATTTCAATACAAAAAACAAACTCTATTGAAAGCTAATAAATCACTTTCAGAAATAGGACGAAATCTTCAAAATATCAAATCAGATCCTACCCTCAGGAAAATTAAATCCGAAGCTCTAAGTGAACTAGATCGAAGTAAAGATGATTTAATCGATCTGATTTTAATGCAGCAAGCTCACCCAGAATATATAAAGGAGATATGCATTCCATTCAATGTAAAAGTATATAGTGTTGAGCAATTAGTCGTCCTGAAATCCCAAATAATTGATAATACTTTACCAATGATTCATTTTGATGCTACTGGGGGTGTCGTGAGAAGAATTTATTTTTATACAGCTGTATTCAATGTTATTGAGCCGAAAAGAGTGTTTCCATTATTTTCCATGATATCTGCAAACCATGACGCTAATTCTATATTCAAATTGATGAACGACTTCAGGTATTTTTGCGAAGAACATAATCAGTGGCCTGCCTTTGCAGGTGAGGTAACAGATTTTTCCTTCGCTAATATACATGCCCTGTGTAAAGCGTTCAACAGATGTACTCTTTATGAATATTTACAAAAAACCTATCATTCAGTTGTGAATCGTAGATCTTTACTGGATGAAAATTTGATAGGAATACATATGTGCTGCGCCCACTTTATGAAAATGGTTTGTAAAGACATAGATAATATTTCCAAAAACACGGAGCAGCTGAATTATTTCAAAGATTTGATTGCTGCTGCTGTAGAAATAAATAATATTGAGACTTTTGATGCATTCGTTTTGAATTTATATACCATTTTAAAATCTAGTTTTTTCACTAGTAGCGTCAAAACGGCCAAAGAATTCATGACATCATTGTGTAGAACTGAATCTATCAGTGAGGACGGTTCCTTTACAACAGAGGAAAATGATATAATTCCTGATGTAGCTTGTAAGGACAGCTTATATAAATCAAGTCCCTTTTATAAAAGATTCAACACCTTATGCAATAATATAAACGTGGAAATTTGTTCCGGTCAGGAGAATCCATACTATAATGAGGAATTTCTTGATATGGTTTTCAATAAATACCTACCATACTGTTCTCTCTGGAGTCGACTGACCCTGAAGAGCAAACCCATTACAAGTAATGCAATGGTTGAAAATTACTTCGGACAAATGAAAAAAATTACTTTGAATTATCAAAAGAATCTGAAATGCTCACAATTTTTGCGGAAATTAAGAACCGACGTTTTGTCCCTCAAAGTTGAGAGCGATTTGAAAATATCAAAGACCCGTTTAACAAAACAAGATGCTGCAGATGAAAAGTAGTATTGGTCACGTAAAGGGAGAAAACTGGATACTCATTTCACTGGAAGATATTTGAAAGGAGATGGAAGGAAACTTGATTTAAACAAGATAATTTGTCCCGAAGATGACGAAGATTTGCCCCAGTGTGCTTACTGTGGGCATGGAATGCACGAGGATACAACAACTTGGGTTCAATGTGATCGTTGTAATCGCTGGATTCACCAAGAGTGTGACAGCTCTATAGACGAGAATAAAACGTACAGTGGTGAATTCGTATGTAAAATGTGCACCCTCAACATAACAAAGTATCCTTTCATAAACCAAACCAAAAACCAAAGAAAAATTTACGAAAAGTGTCAGTCATTCATGAACAATTTGAATTTGTCACAAAACGAGAGGGATAAAATAGAATCTGCCACCAGATTACAGAGAGACAGTGATATATGGTTGAATGAAAGGAAAATCAGAGTAACATCATCCAATTTTGGCAGAATTTGTAAAACACGAAGTACTGCATCTTATCCGAACATCATAAAGACTTTAAGAACAGATAGACAACTAAAATCTCAAGCAATTCTTTATGGAATTGAATATGAAAAAATAGCTATTTCCATGTATACTAAACAAACAAATTCAAAATGTAAAGAAGCTGGCTTATTTATTCACCGAGAATATCCTTACTTAGCAGCTTCTCCCGACGGCCTTGTGAATGACGATGGAATAATAGAAGTGAAATGTCCATTCAATGCCCGGAATCATGATCCAGAAAAATACAAGTTCGATTTTTTGAACGTGGACGGGTCAATACGCAGTACCCATAATTGCTACTATCAAATCCAAGGTATCCTAGAAATAACTGAAAGAAAGTGGTGTGATTTGGTGATATTCACCTTGAAAAAGATCAAAATAATAAGGATAGACAAGTCGGATCGCTTCTGGCAGACAATGTTCGAACATTTGAAATCTTTTTATCTGTTCCACATGCTCCCAAGTATTGTTTGTGCTAATCCTGATATTTCTGAAATGGACAGAAAATGGACTTCTATGGCGGATTTGCATTTTTTTGACAATGGTTTAGTGAAAGATATTAATTATTATAAGGAATTGCCGAATAGAAGGGGTTATGTAGTGAGCGCGGATTGCAACATAGATTTTTCGATTCGAGAGATCTTGTCCGACGACTATCTGACACTCAACGATAACAATTGGGTGAGCAGTTTCATTGTCGATCATTGTCTGAATATAGTAAATGCCCATAATAACTCGTACCAAATCATTTCCGTTGCAAAATCTTCCATCATATTCGGTAATGATGAATTGACCGAAGCATTTTTGGAGAATATCAAGTTGACCAAAGAAATTATTGTGATGCCCGTCAATAAACATCAGCATTATGTATTATTGATCGTATTTTTGAAAATGAGAAAAATTATATTCGTTGATACGATGGGAAATGAGAATTTATCCAAACACAGTTATTATAGAAAGTTGAAAGAATTCTTGGATTTGAAGAATATCAAAATCATCAATTATTCTGTCGAAATTCCAGATCATTTAAAACAAATGGATGGATATAATTGCGGTGTGTATGTTATATATTTCTTTTCTAAAATCATCAAAGGAGAAGCCCTTACAGATCATGTGAACTTTGATGATTACAGAAAAAAGCTAAAGTATAGTCTTCTGGAGAATAGTACCGATATGAGATTACGATGTTTATTCTGCTCTCAACGAGTAGATGAGAATGATGAGAATTATTTTAAGTGCAGGATTTGTTTCAGATCCATCCACTATAAATGTTTATTGACCATACAAGAAATTAGAATGAATATTAAGATAGAAGACAAAATTATCAATGATATGTGCGACTTATGTAGAGCTAACTGAACTATGTAAGCTTAACATCAATGATATACAGGGTGATTCAAACGTACTTTGACAAATTTCAGGAGGTGATTCCTCACAATATTCTAATATGAATTGTCCGAATAAATATGTATGTCCAGAAACCCTTCATTCCAAGATACAAGGTACTAAATGAATGCTGGCCTTAATTAAAAGGAAATTGGTATTGAGAGGTTATTTGAGGTGTCGAATTCGGACCTGATGTTACTATTGCTCTTTACTCGTAGGGGTCGCAACCTACACGTCTTTTTCATTTTTGAAGATTCATAACTTGTTTAAGTAGTAGCAATAATAGCATCAGGTTCGAATTCACACCTCATAAAACCTCTCAATACCAATTTTCGTATTTGAAAAGGAAGAAAATAAAATTTTAACACCATGTATCTTGAAAGCGAAGCGTTTCCGGACATATATATATATGTCCGTGACTATTCGCAAGATGATACTCCGTTTCCGTCATGCTTTTTATACTTTTTTTATTTTTTTGAGGTTAGTTTTCGGCCATTTTGATACCCTCAGACCCTTTCGAAGGGATTGTGCTTTTAGTATATGATGAAGTAATTCATTTTTGATTTATTGAGACTATTCGCAAGATGATACTCCGTTTCCGTCATGCTTTTTATCATTTTTTTAATTTTTTGAGGGTAGTTTTTGGCCATTCTGATACCCTCAGACCCTTTCGAAGGGATTGTGCTTTTAGTATATGATGAAGTAATTTATTTTTAATTTTTTGAGACTATTCGCAAAATGATACTCCGTTTCCGTCATGCTTTTTATCCTTTTTTTAATTTTTTGAGGGTAGTTTTTGGCCATTCTGATACCCTCAGACCCTTTCGAAGGGATTGTGCTTTTAGTATATGATGAAGTAATTTATTTTTAATTTTTTGAGACTATTCGCAAGATGATACTCCGTTTCCGTCATGCTTTTTATCCTTTTTTTAATTTTTTGAGGGTAGTTTTTGGCCATTCTGATACCCTCAGACCCTTTCGAAGGGATTGTGCTTTTAGTATATGATGAAGTAATTTATTTTTGATTTTTTGAGACTATTCGCAAGATGATACTCCGTTTCCGTCATGCTTTTTATCCTTTTTTTAATTTTTTGGGGTTAGTTTTCGGCCATTTTGACACCCTTAGACCCTTTCGAAGGGATTGTGCTTTCAGTATATGATGAAGTAATTTATTTTTGATTTTTTGAGACTATTCGCAAGATGATACTCCGTTTCCGTCATGCTTTTTATACTTTTTTTATTTTTTTGGGGGTAGTTTTCGGCCATTTTGACACCCTCAGACCCTTTCGAAGGGATTGTGCTTTAAGTATATGATGGAGTAATTTATTTTTGATTTTTTGAGACAATTCGCAAGATGATACTCCGTTTCCGTCATGCTTTATATACTTTTTTTATTTTTTTGAGGGTAGTTTTTGGCCATTCTGATACCCTCAGACCCTTTCGAAGGGATTGTGCTTTTAGTATATGATGAAGTAATTTATTTTTAATTTTTTGAGACTATTCGCAAGATGATACTCCGTTTCCGTCATGCTTTTTATCCTTTTTTTAAGTTTTTGAGGGTAGTTTTCGGCCATTTTGACACCCTTAGACCCTTTCGAAGGGATTGTGCTTTTAGTATATGATGAAGTAATTTATTTTTGATTTTTTGAGACTATTCGCAAGATGATACTCCGTTTCCGTCATGCATTATATACTTTTTTTATTTTTTTGAGGGTAGTTTTTGGCCATTTTGATACCCTCAGACCCTTTCGAAGGTATTGTGCTTTTAGTATATGATGAAGTAATTTATTTTTGATTTTTTGAGACTATTCGCAAGATGATACTCCGTTTCCGTCATGCATTATATACTTTTTTTATTTTTTTGAGGGTAGTTTTTGGCCATTTTGATACCCTCAGACCCTTTCGAAGGGATTGTGCTTTTAGTATATGATGAAGTAATTTATTTTTGATTTTTTGAGACTATTCGCAAGATGATACTCCGTTTCCGTCATGCTTTTTATCCTTTTTTTAATTTTTTGAGGGTAGTTTTTGGCCATTCTGATACCCTCAGACCCTTTCGAAGGGATTGTGCTTTTAGTATATGATGAAGTAATTTATTTTTAATTTTTTGAGACTATTCGCAAGATGATACTCCGTTTCCGTCATGCTTTTTATCCTTTTTTTAATTTTTTGAGGGTAGTTTTCGGCCATTTTGACACCCTTAGACCCTTTCGAAGGGATTGTGCTTTCAGTATATGATGAAGTAATTAATTTTTGATTTTTTGAGACTATTCGCAAGATGATACTCCGTTTCCGTCATGCTTTTTATCCTTTTTTTAATTTTTTGAGGGTAGTTTTCGGCCATTTTGACACCCTTAGACCCTTTCGAAGGGATTGTGCTTTCAGTATATGATGAAGTAATTTATTTTTGATTTTTTGAGACTATTCGCAAGATGATACTCCGTTTCCGTCATGCTTTTTATACTTTACTTAATTTTTTGGGGGTAGTTTTTGGCTATTTTGATGTCCTCATACCCATTCGAATGTGTTTCTAGTGTTATTTTCAATTTTTCAGAATTATTTACAAGGCTTTTCACTATTTCTTTGAAGATCTGACAAATTTTTCGGTTAGTTCCTATCACGGTACTCCACTGGTCCTTCGGGTATTTCCGTCAATTCGGTTGCTAACTTTTGGTTGCCAACTTCACACCGGTATGTTAGTGGGTATGTTTTGAAAAAATGTTTGTTGCAACATTCTTGTCCAACAAAACTTATTGGATAGAGGAGCCACGGTTTTCACTAAATTGAAAGCCTATGCCCAGAAAGAAAATTTGCCTTTTGGAGGTTTGACAGTACTCCCTATCAATATTGTGCAATATATAGTACAACTTGAAAATATATTTATGGGTAATTTTAATAAAATGGCTGGCATTGGAAAAAATCTGCTAGAGTTGTTTAAAAATGTACCTTTTACCCACCCCTGTACAAATTTTCCCAAAAGTTATATCTTATCGCTTTGTACTAGATTACGTATTTATTTTACAATAAAATTTATAAATCGCGACCTTAAAGGCAACAAATCAAATAAGCCTGATATAAAGTTGTCAATATTAAAAAAATTGTAAAAATTGTCTGTGTTTATCAAATGCTTATTCCTGCTACTTCTTGTTTTATTTCAGCCACTGCGGGACCCGGGTTCGAATCTGGTCTAGGAAAATTCACTTTTTAAATTTTTTTTTATATGTACAGATCGGAATTGAAAATATTTAGTTGTTTACACGATAAAATTTAAAAAATAGATTGTAGCAAAACAATATAATATTAGAGCTGAATCAAGGAAGTATCTGACAACAGCGATTAATGATTCATTAATCACTGCCGTGATTAATGGGTATTATTAAGTTCGAGCAAACAGACGTATAATGGGTACATTATACAACAGTCGTGGATAAAATATTTTTTGTATGATATTCTAACAATAGGTTCGTTCCAACTGGCGATAGAACCGTTCTACGTATCGTTCGCGCAAGTGCTGTATTTCTTTCGCGTTCCGTATCGTTTTTGGGACGGTACAAAATAGGGATGTTAAAAGATAATCGATTTTTATATAAATCGATTATTTTTTTCTTATAATCGATTTTTAGTTATCGATTTTTATGGTGATATTAATCGATTTTATAAATTACGTGTCTAAATCGATTTTCGGAAACGGCTCATATTATTTATTAACATTTTTCCAAAATTTTGACAACTTTTGACGATTTGACCATTTTGACTGTTTTTCAAAATTAGTGATCGTTTTTCCAAATTTTTGATAATTTTTGACCATTTTTCAAAATAATGACAATTTTTGAAAATAATTGTCCATTTTTAACAGTTTTTAACAATAATTGACAATTTTTAACCATTTTTGATAGTTTTTGACCATTTTTGAGAATTTTACAAAATTTTAGACCATTTTTCAAAATTATCGACCATTTTTGATAATTATTGACAATCGTTGACAATTATGGACCATTTTTCCAAATTTTTGACCATTTTTGACCATATTTCAAAATTTTTGACAACTTTTCAAAAACTTTAACAATTTTTGACAATTATCAACCATTTTTCAAAATTTTTACAATTTTGACAATAATTGTCCATTTTTGACAATTTTTTACCATTTTTGATAGTTTTTGACAATTATTCACCATTTTTGACCATTTTTCAAAATGTTTTCAAATTTTTTGACAATTATCGACGATTTTTCAAAATTTTAACAATTATTGACAGTTTTTGACAAGTTTTGACAATTATTGACCATTTTTGACAGTTTTTGATAAAAATTGTACATGTTTAACAGTTTTTGACAAAAATTGACAGTTTTGGCATGATCAAATATTTCAAAACTTTTGACAATTTTCATATAATTTTATTTGATTTTTAATCTGATAAATTGTTAATGAATGAATCTCTTAGGTTTATTATCGGAATATGAAAAGCATGTACTTTTTAAAATAATACAAAAAAAATCGATTTTTTCACAGAAATCGATTTATTTTTTATTAAAATCCATTTTTGACATATCGATTAATTTTGAATAAAGAAAAATCGATTTTTATTTAATCGAGTCTTTTCCATTAATCTCACATCCCTAGTACAAAAACTACCTTCTGGAATGGGTAATAAAATTGATGTGTCCATCTCTTATTCGAGTTTGCGCACTATACAGTACTCGATACGATACCCTGGGGCCGTATTCTTGACTGAGGGAGTGAAGATTCCCGAGAGAACAGATATTTTGTCTTTGTCACTGCAGTGACAGAATAACCAAGCAAAATAAAGATAAGATATGTGTTCTCTTGGGAAGCTCTACTCCCTCAGTCAAGAATACAGTTCCTAAATGCCAGTTGGAACAAACCTAATATAGTGTACTAGGAATGGGATACAGTGAATTACACGCTCCAGGATCGGTTTTATCAAGGATAGATATATTTAAAACAAAAATAATCATATCACAAAAAAAGTAACAACAAACGCGTTTTATTAACATTTCCGAAATAAGCAAAAAAACGCCATCCTTAATAAAACCCTTCCCGGAGCGTGCACCTCACTGAATCCCATTCCTAGTAGACTATAATATTGTTAGAATGTCATACAAAAATATTTTGTTTCACAGTTTATCAGTCTTAAACTTCAAAATATTATTGATTGTCTAGTAGTCGAATTTTTTCGTTAGTGTCAGATAGGGACCAGAATTTAAAAACTTAATTGTTCTTGAATTTACTGTTTGGACCCTTACTTTGTGGAATCTACTCATATTAATGTTATAAATGAAACTAACTGTTTCTAATTAATTCCACTATTTAATTAAAAAATTATGAAAATTATTAAAGGTTATTGATAATTATTTAATTAAATAGTGGAATTAATTAGAAACAGTTAGTTTCAGTTATAACATTAATTGTTCTTGATAACGGTAGCTAGCCTTCCAGCTACCGAAACGTTGAATTAAAAAATATAAAAAAGATTGTGGTTTAATTTCCCAAAATAATTAAATAATTAACAAAAAGAACAATATTTTTATCATTTAAGCAAGTGGCTGAATATCGTCTAAATCAGACATTTCACTAACAAATACTAAGAGACAAAACATTTCAAAATGAATGTATTCCGGTGGCGTTCCAGTTTTGATTACACTTTAAGCTACAAAAAGTTGGGATGTCAAGAGGATGGTTACCTCCTTCAAAAACCTACAAAAAGCAAAGAAACACGTTATAATTAAATTTCATAAAAAAATATATAACTGCTTTTGAGAGCATCGTTAAAAAAATTTATTAAAATTTTCAACTTTAACACCTATAAAAATTTTTTTTGTGCACTTTCGTACATAGGTCAATCGACATACAGATATATTCAAACACAAACGGAACATAGGGATTTTAAGCATTGTATCAGAACTGCTTTTGAACTAGTCGACCAACATCCAGCTTCAACAGATTAAAAACACGATTATTACAATCGTTTATTTGGACACCTATAACATATCGTACAATTCCCACAACTCCGAATTCTCAACGGTGGGCGGTCCTTAATTAGCGTCAGACAGTCAGTCAGTCGATCGGTGAGAGTGCTCAAGCCCATAACTTTGTTTCAATTTAAAGAATCCTATTTTGTTTTATTTACGAATTTATTTTTATTTTGAAAGCCGTTATGGCCAAAAGAAATCAAAACATATTATCTTAACTCGAAACATTAATTGTTAAAGAGAATTTAACAATTAATTTTCGATTTTAACAACATAGAACGCAAGCATATTGTTTCGATATGTAGCGACGTTTACTACCCCCATCAAATAATTATTCAATACTAAATCGCAGTTCGCACTTCGCAGTTCGCACACACCTCGCACATAACTAACAAATTTTGGAAGGAGAAGGGGCGGGCTTTTTTACAGTGATTCTGAATCCAGCTGTCCAGATCAATACTTGATATTCATTGAAGTGAACTTATAGAAATGTTTTGTTGGTGGACTATTTAGATCGGCGAATACACTAAATCCCTATGTTCCGTTTTTATTTGAATGTATCTGTATATTTAAGATACTTACAATGTACTTCGGGAGCATAGAACACTATGTCCACTTTGGGGAGAAAACGAGTTAATCGTATATAATGAAGTAGTAGAACAAGATACAACATGGTAATGAATACTACTGTATATAGGTATTATGAAAGATATTCGAACTTAATACCAGAGTAGCTCAAACGCATGGGTGTCAGCACATTAAAATATAAAGAATTTTACCGTTTTTTTAGTTCCCAAAACTTCAAGGATGTGCCATAGTGTCTTATGCTTCCGAGGTACAGTTGTGCAATAAAAACTTGTGTTAGTCTTTAAAGAGTTGTAGAAAAAATATAGTGTTCAGAAACTGGAAAGACACATTTCACACTTTTTCAACTAAATTATATTTTCATCAGGATTTATTTTTCAGTTGACACAAATGGAAGATATTTATTTTTTTATTACTGTCAACTTACTTTCTCTTTTCATATATTATTGTTGCGAGGTCACCAACTCAAAGCCGGTCCTGTCCCTCGATTATAAATTTTGGTGAATGCGTTTTCTAGAACCTTCTGGTCTATTACATTATTTACGCATATGAGGAGCGTCATAAAATACTAGAACTTTCCAGAACCGATAAGGACTATATATACGCGGGTTTTCGAGTGCGTAGACAGTACAGTACAGTTAGTTCGGAAGAATTAGTGAATTAAATAGTGCAGATAAATAGGGTAATATTCAAGTGGTGAAAATAAATTAGAACTAATATACCGAGTGTAAATAAATTAGTAAATCTTAACTAAAGTGTGTATATAAATTAAGTTTAATACAGTGTGTGTTTCTTTAAATAAATAAATAGTAATTAGTGCATAATTTTATCCCACCGGTAAAAACTATTTAAATAAATAACAAAAACATTACATTATAATAAATATACCTATAATTTTTTACTCTTAACAAGATATATTTTTGCGCGCACCCGTGTTTGTAAAATATAATTTTTCAGTCGCAGCTCGTACATTTTTTGCCAAATTAATTTTAAAATACTTCAAATATCCAGTAGATTTTAATGAATCACTCAGTATACATAAGAGCGGTGTCCTAATTTTACACAAAATGATGAAATCTTGTAAATTGTTTAAAATTGCACAATAGTAACACCTTGTTACAAACAAACTATTTTATCAAATGCTTCCGTTCTTCCTGAAATATCCAATCCACCCCCAACATTTCTTTTTCAGGTTCTTCAGAGCGGTGATGCGCCGACGGGGGTTGGGTCGATGTGTATTAGCGGAAGGTCACCTTCAAACAAACCTTCCATATAATATCTCGGTCTCCCAAAAAGTGCGTCTGTGTGTGGAAGTTTCGCCGGTTCAGTGTGAATGTGTGTGAGCGCAGCTATTTAGGAAACGGAGATTAAAATTTGAAGTGCCGGTTTTCAGATTTTCTAAACGTAAGTTTTATTTTCTTTCACTAGTTCTGAAAAAAATTGTTATATCTTAATATAATTTCGCTTATTTATATACTTATAAGTATTCAGATTTTAAAAAATGTTGAGCAGCTACGTACAATTTAAAGAAATGCTGTAAAATATGTACATTTTGTTTAAAATTCTTTGTGAATTTTCTATCCATATGGTTACGCAGTAATATATTTAAAATGAAACAGCAAAAGTTAAAGTCCTATTACTATTTTAAATGAGTAGATTCCAGGGGTCCAAACTGTAAATTCAGTTAAAGTCCTGTTTAAATTTGACATGAAGGTTTCTAATTTGTTCGTTTTTTTTATATTTAAGCGCTAAACGTTTTACATGTGTTAATGTTTCTTGTAGTTTAAAATCAAATAAAATCATCACATAAAACTACATATATTCTATAGAATATTTTGTTATTTAAAAAAAATTTAAAATTTTGAAAAGGTATGTAATTTTTACAGAATTTTATTGGCCCATATATATATTCGCAAAAATATTATAGGGATTATCAGCTGTAGAAAAATAAAATATTGTAAAACAGATTTTTTAGTAAGGGATATTTTAAATCGTCAAAATATAGATTATGTTAAATAAATTAAAGGAAATAGATTTTAGATTGTGAAAAAGTTATTTTAAATTAATAAAAAATTATTATTTGGGAAGAAAGGGAACATGAAGAAATAATATACACTGTGTCCGTAAAGTATGGAACAAATTCATTTTTAGCTAAACAGACCATTTTAAGAAATAATCCTGAAACACGTCGATTTTTGATTTTAATTTACCGTATTTTAAAATAATAATCTAATATACAGGGTGAATTACTTTCGAGTAATGACGTCACCATCATTATTTTTAAATGGAACACCCCCATTTTGTTTCAATTTTCGGATTACTCTAGTATGTTGATTCCAATTGGTACAGGTTGAACAAAAATACAATAGTTTTGTGTGTGCTCATAAAGTAACGCGTAACATTCTTTATTAGTTAAATTAACAATATTATCAAAAATACTTATGAAATACATGACTTTATAAATGTTCGAACTGCAGCCCTTGCTGTATTTGACAGTAACCCAAACGGTGTACAAATTCTTGTTGAACCTTGTTTATTGTGTCTTGAGAAATATTGTTTATTGCTGTCCGAATTCTCTCTTTTAATTCTTGAATATTTGCTGGTTTCGTTTGATACACAACATTCTTCAGATGGCCCCACATAAAATAATCCAAAGGATTGAAATCTGGTGACCTCGCTGGCCATTCAATAGGTCCACGTCTACCAATCCACCTGTTCGGAAAAATTTCATCTATGTACCTTCTAACATCTACAGCATAATGTGGAGGTGCACCATCCTGTTGAAACCATAAACTTTCATCAAAACCTCCAGGATTACGTCTGCTGGGAAACAAATTACGTAAAGTAGGTACGAATACCCCCTTAAAAACTCAAGGTACGTTGCCCCGTTTAAATTACCTTCGATAAAGTAGGGTCCGATGATTCGATTTCTTACAATTCCAGCCCATACATTTACCTTTTGCGGGTATTGTCTATGATGCTCACGCATCCATTGGAGGTTTTCTTTTGCCCAGTATCTACAATTCTGACGGTTAACCTCGCCATTTAACGTGAAAGTGGCCTCATCAGAAAAAATAATGTTTTGTATCAAGAGAGGGTCTCGGTGACATTTATCCATCATTTTTTCGCAAAATTGGATTCTTCTATCGGGATCATCTTCGTTTAATTCCTGCACAAGTTTGATTTTATAAGGATGCCATTTTTCAAGCTTTAATAGTTTGTGTACCGTTGTTTTGCTAACACCGATATCGCGACTAACTTTACGCACAGAAGTGTGCGCATCTTCTTCAAAACTAAGTAAAACTTCTAATGCTGTATCAGCATTTGCAGAGGGACGACCTGATTTGCGTACATTTTCAACCGTACCAGTTTCTCGAAATTTCTTTTCAATCTTACTGACTGTTGAACGCGTTATAGGTCTTTCTGGATATTTACCATTAAACAAATTGCACACTTCCATCTGAGTTCGCGATCTGTCTCCATACACAATCATCATAAGTATTTCAATTTTTTGTTTTACACTTAACTCCATTTCTACTTCTAATTAAATCTAAGCAATAATTGAAACATTCACGAATACCAAAAATTTTGTAGTACTTAACTGTCACTGAACATCAATAAATTACTAAACAAATAGTGACATTTCACAAAAAATTAGACGACTATGTTTTTTTTAAATTGATAAGAAATAATTTCTTTCATATTCTGTCTGATAGACCACAAGTACAACTTCAGGGTGTTACATTTAAACCAATTGCCGCTAGACAGAAAGTATTTTTGATAATATTGTTAATTTAACTAATAAAGAATGTTACGCGTTACTTTATGAGCACACACAAAACTATTGTATTTTTGTTCAACCTGTACCAATTGGAATCAACATACTAGAGTAATCCGAAAATTGAGACAAAATGGGGGTGTTCCATTTAAATAAAATGACGGTGACGTCATTACTCGAAAGTAATTCACCCTGTATATAAGATTATTATTTTAAAATACGGTAAATTAAAATCAAAAATCGACGTGTTTGAGGATTATTTCTTAAAATGGTCTGTTTAGCTAAAAATGAATTTGTTCCATACTTTACGGACACAGTGTATAGGTGTGTGTATTTTTTATTTTTAAATGAATAAACTAGTTTAGGGCATCCAGAAATAGATAAATATAAGTTTTTCAATTGAATTTTTCTCTATATTTTATGTAAAAAATTACAACCTGGTGTTTTTTAATTGTAAAATTACAGAAAAAGATGTACTGAAAAGTAAAAAATAATTGAATTAAGTATTTTGTGCAATGTAAATTTAATTTTTTTAAATAAGCTCAAAATTATAATAGAAAATTAAATTTAATGTAAAAAAACTTCCAAGTCCTTTATAATAAATTGAATTTTACAAGAATAATCATAAAAAATTGAACAAAAAATATGTCAGGCATCCTACAGTTTTTTTTAACTTTAGAATTATTTTATTTAGTGTTTATTAAAATAAATTATATCGAGCTAGGAGGCACAGATAACCTACTGGGAGACACGATCGCTATTGAAGAAAATTTTTATAATTAAAAATGATTTTTCACTTTTTAGTTCAGATTGTTATAAAACCGTATTTTTTTCAATTTTCAAACATTTTTGTTTTTTTTTGTCTTAAAATAAAGATAGATTTTAAGGAATAAATCTTTCTCGCCATATTTTATAAAAATTTTTAATCGTTTAACTTTAAAAATTCATAAGTTTTTGCTAATGAAGCAAACCGAATTAAACGATAATATTTAAAAATAATTTCAAGTATGTATGTATGACATTCACAGAGACCTAAAAGATCTATTGTGCTCCCTTTCTTCTACTTAGTTCCTGAGGATAGTTTCAGAAAGTAGTACATAGTTCCTTTAGACCTATTTCCTGCATTTCGCACTAGTTTAAACTTTTTGAGGTGTCCATTCAGGCGGCAGTGTCTTATTAGGATTAGGATTTTTCCCAACGTTTCAGAGTGTTTGGTTCCTGGTCAGTACACACATATCCCAGTCCCTTCTAGTGCTTTCAATTGCATTATTTTCAAGTCTGGTAATGGTGATGTGATCTCATTCCTTCTTGTTACTGATTTATGTATCGAATAAATTATTTCCTTGAAAAATATTAAATGCTGTTAGCAGTAAAATATATAAAAGTAAGCATTTATGTAATATTACTACCAGTAAAATAAATTAGGCAATAATGCCCGATTCCACCAACCATTTCCTAAACTTGTTTAATACCTAAATCAGATTTAGGAACTCCTAAATGAAATTTATGTTTCGCCGCGCTAAAAGTAATAGCTACGGAAATACCTAATATTAGGACTGCTTGCTCGGTCTGCCTAAACAGTTTATGAAATAGCTAACTTGATAGCAAGTCGAGTTAGCAGAACTTTTATTGTTAGTTATTATTTCGAGAATACAATTCATGTGTCATCTGACCCTTTTTCTACAATTTTAATTGGCTGAATATAGAGTACCTAGTAAGAGGATATCAAACTGATGATAGTTCTATCACCGCATGCTACTACGTTATTGTTTGTTTTATCATCTGATGGCATTCATTATATTCTCTCCCCAAATATAAATCGTGCTACGCCAACTATTGCCAACTATTTTAAGTAACAAGTTATTCATTTTATCTACCACAGCTTCCGTCTTACTTCAAAAAAAGTTAAAATTATTTATAGTATATTAAGTATTAAGAACGGTAAGGGTTTTTTACCGGTCGACAGCAATGTTTGGAGGCTGAGCGTACAGAATCCTCCAATTTTGCTGGAGACCGGTAAAACCCTTTTTGTGCGATCGATCTTTTTTGTTTATTTACAGCATCGGTTGTCAGGACGGTAGGTTGTGTTTACTGGTTTCTAAGTCCAACACGTCGGTAAGTGATATACTTACCGTTCAGACGTCGGTAAGTAAATTACTTACCGACGTCTTAGCCCTACATACATTTAAGTGGTCCTAAATAATATATTACTTCATTCATTACACAAAAGGAACAAAAAAATAAGATTTATATTTTTTTAATGAACAGAACCGAACAGAACAATATAAAATGTCATTTTTCACTTTTCGTTCATTTTGAAGAAATTTAAATTATTTTATTTTAAATTTATTTCAATACGATCGCGCAAAAATGGTATAAGCATCTCGAACGTTGAGGGTTTTACCGGTCTCCAGCAAAATTGGAGGCTTCGCTACGCTCAGCCTCCAAACATTGCTGTCGACCGGTAAACAACCCTTACCGTTCTTAATACTTAATATACTATAACGTTCGAGATGCTTATACCATTTTTTGCGCGATCGTATTGAAATAAATTTAAAATAAAATAATTTAAATTTCTTCGAAATGAACGAAAAGTGAAAAATTACATTTATACTTCTCGATCAGTTTAAAATATATGTACATGGGGGGTGGAGATCTTCCACAGTAGCAGAGAGCTATGTGGAAAATTCTCTGGAAAATAAAATTGAATTTGCAGAGTAAATTTTACACGACGGTGCCTCGTCAGTTTCTCCTTCAGTTACGCTGAGTAATACGAATATGATTACCCTCGATACCAACATGGCAGGTACAAGCGGTATTAAAATTATCCAATGTACCAATTGTACATTTAATTTTAATGTTTCAAATTAATTAATTTTTTTGTCCTTTCTGTGAAATTGTTTTTATGCTATAAAAAAATTATAATTGTAAGGAGGGAAAAACTTGACTTGAGGAGAATGAGTGATTTGTAAAGATTGATATATTTAATTAGAATTTAACTTTTAATTACTTACTGTGTACTTACATTATATTTTTTTTATAATATAGATAATAAAACAAATCTAAATGTTGAAAATAACTATTTACAAGACACTGGACGTGATGCCTGGATTTAATTGAACAGTCCCTGTGGACATGGTCCAAGTAGGTTGAACAACCGAGATGACGTACCTGGAATTAGATAGAAAACACTCTGAGTATTCAATTTGCCATAAATAATGATTAATTATTTAACTAACGATTAGTATAGTTGAAATCCCCAAAATTAATGAAAGTATTAATAATATACAAGGTGCATCTTATGTGTTTGAACTGTGATTATGCATATCAGTACTAAAGTAAAGTTAAAACTTCACTTGATCAAAAATAAATGCCTAATAGTAAATATTTAGGGTTATTAGGAAAGGTGCAAGGGGCGCAAACTCTCCCCAATGCATGTAAGGAATATGTGGCACAAACTCTCCACAAACAATATTATAACTACTGTAAGTGGCACAAACTCTCCACAGTACAGCAAAATAATATTACACTGCAAGTGGCACAAACTCTCCACAGTACAGCAAAATAATAATACACTGCAAGTGGCACAAACTCTCCACAGTACAGCAAAATAATAATACACTGCAAGTGGCACAAACTCTCCACAGTACAGCAAAATAATAATACACTGCAAGTGGCACAAACTCTCCACAGTACAGCAAAATAATAATACACTGCAAGTGGCACAAACTCTCCACAGTACAGCTAAATAAGGTTACACTGCAAGTGGCTCAAGCTCTCCACAATACAGGGGGGTGGAAGGAGATATAGGTGACGTGAGAAGTCACCCTGTATCAGGAATGGACAAACCGCAAGTGGCGCAAACTCTCCACAGTACAGTATAGGTATGTGAGTTAAACTGCAAGTGGCACAAACTCTCCACAGTACAGTAGGATTGGATGAATAGGAAATGCAACAACAAATTAATGTTCTTAATCACGTTGAATATTAAAGAACTTTAAACAAAGTTATTATTAAAAATAATTAGCAAATATATATACTCTATGTGATAAAATATCTTTTAAATTCAAATATCAAATAACAGGCAAAACTGAATTACTCTGTGAGATAGACTCACCTATTTAACTCCTGATATGCACCACAATACACACTATATTTTAATAGATTTATTTGGCTCAAGTGAACACTTTAGTTATTTTCTAGAAACTGAAACTCAAATCGTTATCGTTCTGAATATTTTCTTTCCCCTTTCGTGGCCTCGAAGACTACGTGACATTATTGTACTTTACTTATCTGTTTCAGACAATTGGTTGTTTTGTCGAGAAATGGATTTCTGAAATATTAGGGTATACCCATGATTTAATTCATTTTACTTGGAACGAAAACTATTTTAAGAATAACAGGGTGAGAAAAAAAAATAATTTATTACTTTTTATATTGTTCTGTTCGGTTCTGTTCATTAAAAAAATATAAATCTTCTTATTTTTTTTGTTCCTTTTGTGTAATGAATGAAGTAATATATTATTTAGGACCACTTAAATGTATGTAGGGCTAAGACGTCGCTAAGTAATTTACTTACCGACGTCTGAACGGTAAGTAAATCACTTACCAACGTCCAACCTACCGTCCTGACAACCGATGCTGTAAATAAACAAAAAAGATCGATCGCGCAAAAAATAAGTTTTCGGTTATCTAATACGAAGAGGAATTACATTTAAATGGAATAAAAAAAAATTGAATGGAAAAAAAGATTCCCAACTAAAAATATATCCGAACAAAAACGAAATTGTTCAGTGAAAAAAAATGTTTTCTTATTTCAAGCTTTTTACACAATAAATGTTCGTTCGGTATAGTTTTATTACAGGGTAATTTGAAAAAATTTCATGCAAATGCATTTTTCAACGAAACACCCTTTACATACATAACGATCCTATATAAAAGTTAAACTCTTCCCTTTTCCGAAAATGTACAATTTGTTACAATTTATTCATAAACTGAGTGAGATAAAATTAATCAGACAATTATTAAAAACAAATTAACAACAGCCCTGAGAGAATTTTTCAAATCAAAACTTTATAACTACATTTCCATTGTGCCAGTTCACTGACATTATAAAAATTCCAAAGCATTCTTAATCTATTAACATCTGTAAGTAAACGCCTACTTAGAAACTCATCCTTAAAAAACAAGTAGGTATCTCACTCATGTTTCAATGAAACTTCCATGGAGGAAACTTCAATAAAGTATACATTTTCGGAAAGAAGAAGAGTTAATCTTTCACATGGAATCAAAATATACAGTGTGTTCCATTCCACAACAATTAAATTTAAATTATTGAATAAACCTGGAAAACATTTTGTAAAAAAATTGTTGAGTGAAAATCTAACCTTTTGATACTTATGTACCCGGTATTTTAGAATATTGTTCATAATAAACATATCAATATTTTCACACTTTCTCTGTAAAATACCGCCTCTGGAAAATATCCGTCTTTTACACGGACCCTGCATTTAATTAGATTGTTTGCAATGACTGTAGTCATAGTTTCTACATATTTTTATTAACATTAAATCGAGGGCTGCATAATATATTGGTTATTTAATTCTTGTCAGTATTGTTGAAAAATTTCTAAATAACTTACGACGTGACAAACCACATGCGGACAATCTCGTTGAATCGAGTAATAATAAAAAAATTTGTAGACTATTTTACAGTGGATCATGTGAATATTAGTCTACTGGATAATTTTAAGTTTACGAGGAAGCTACCAGATGTGGCTGCATTATTTATAAACGAATTTTTCTAAATGTGAGTAATAAACATTACAATTACTTAAATATGTCTAAAGAAAAAACCGGACAGGTGCAAGTTGATCTCGCGTGTTATTTTAGGAAAATGGACTTATTATAACTTACAGTGTGTCCCAAAAATTTTTATAAGTACAAATGGAGAAAAAATGTTTCTTACATTTCATAAAAAAATATTCTTAATAAAAAGCTCTGCATCCGTAATCAAGTACATACAACATTTTTGAAACATTGACCGGAATACAGGGAAAATAAAAAATGATAATTTAGAGTGAAATTAAAATGTAAAATACGTTCAAACTGCAGTGGAGAACAGGATATTCACTGAAATTGTTTTTAAGTATCCCAAAATTATGCACACTTGTAAAGTAGGACTGTTTTCTGTAATTTTTAAAAATTCTAGGTTTGGAGTGGAATGATCGAAATTCATTAAGTCGATCCATTCACTCTGAGATGACTTACAATGAAAGTACGTTATCTACACCAGGTCAGATATCGAATGTCCTTGCAATTTTTTAGCTCTATCTATAAAAAATCTACTAATAGTGGAATTCACATTTATATGGCAGCCTTAGAGAGTTATAGCAATGCTTTATATGTGGGAAAATAACTAGCAATGTTGCGTCTTTCGGTTATTCAACGTCGGTCTATTTCTGTAACTGAGGCTAATCACCGACGCCTGGAGCACACCACCCCTAACCGGAAATTTTGCCCAGCCCACTAGTGTTCCAACCAGTGGACCCATGGACGGTTTTACGTCTCATCCGAAAGACGGCATATCTACATTATACCTCGTGCTCATTGGTATAATGCCTGGGAGCTGTTATATGCTACTCACCCTCGTAGTGTAAAGTGTTTCGCTGCAGGCTGTACGGGCTTTACGACGGTGTTTCCCCAGTGGTCACCCGTACCAGCACTATCCGCGCTCGACACTGCTTCACCGTAATTATCGCATTAGAGGCGTTCCACGTTCCACTACAGTTCTGGGTCGTCGCCCTACCAAGTCTTTATTCGTATGTTATGGTCCAACTCCTATGAAATAGTAATATTATGGGAAATATCTTCTGTATGTTCCTTGTGGTGTATTCATTATTCGTTTTGTTAATTATTTTGGGAAATTAAACCACATTCATTTTTATATTTCTTAATTATAAACGTTTCGGTAGCGTTCCAGCTACCGTTATCAAGAACAATTCTTCTTCTTTTCTAGATCCTTTTGCCCTTTCAGGCGTCGGATGTGGATTCCATGTCCTGTACCCATTTCTTCCATGCCTTTCTGTCTCTTGCAAGGTTTTTCATTTCTGCTATGGTCTTTCCTCTTTCTAAAC
This sequence comes from Lochmaea crataegi, assembly GCA_947563755.1. NCBI lineage: Eukaryota > Metazoa > Arthropoda > Insecta > Coleoptera > Chrysomelidae > Lochmaea > Lochmaea crataegi. The sequence goes on along the minus strand of OX387434.1, from coordinate 28,235,256 downwards.
CCATCTCTTGTATTTGGTCTAACCATTTCCTTCTAGGCCTACCCCTTTGTTTTTTGACCGGTTTCCCTATCTCCATTATTTTCTTAGTTAACACCTATTTGGTTTCATATGACCATACCAGCTAAGTTGTCTCTTTTTTATTTTACCAGTTATCAGTTCCTGTTTAGTTGTCTCTCTAATGACGTCATTTCTAATCCTATCCCATTTAGTTTTCCCTGCAATTCTTCTTAGATGTTCCATTTCTATGGCGTTTATTCTAGTTTCGTCCTTTTTTCGCACAGTCCAATTTTCACTTGCATATAATATTGTAGGAACTGTTATCATATTATGAATTTTCATTTTCACTTCCAAGTCTATATCTTTATGTCCAAGAATTGTTTTATTTAGAGAGTAGTATATTTTTGTTGATTTATTTGCTCTGGTTGTTATTTCTGCATCTATTTTTCCATCTTCTGTCACTATACTTCCCAAATATTCAAATGTTGTTACTCTTTCTAGCGTCTGGTTTTTGCATTTAATCTCTTTATTATTTTGATTACCTAGTGTTTTTCATTTATTATCATCACTTTTGTTTTATTTATGTTCACCTCCATCTTCATGTTCTCTATTTCTTTAGTCCCAATATTCACTAGTTTTTGCATTTTGTTCTTTGTATTCGCTACTAAGAGCACATCATCTGCATAGAGTAGACTACTTATTTTTATCGGTTCTAAATTTCTGTGTCCCATTATAGTATTCAGCTGCTCATATTTTTCTTTAGTTCGTTTCACAATCTTATCCATGATTATTATAAACAGTAATGGGCTTAAACTGTCTCCTTGTTTTATTCCCTTATACATTTTAAATTCTTCTGACCTTTGCCCTGCAATTTGTACCTTGGCTCTAACTGTCTCGTATACACTTTTAATTATATTTATTAAGGTGGGTGGAACTTCCAATTCCTCCAGGGTTCTCCATACTTCCCTTCTATCTACTGTATCAAAGGCTGCTTTTAGATCTATAAATGTACGGTATATTTCTTCTCCCTCTTCTATTTTTCTTTCGATTATATTCCTCAGTATATAAATATTATCATTTGTTTGTCTTCTAGGTCTAAAAGCTCCCTGTTCTCCTAATTTTGGTTCTACATATTCTCTTAATCTTTTTTCTATTATTTTTGTGTATACTTTATAGCTAGTTTGGGCCAAACAGATTGCTCTGTAATTCCCACATTGTGTCTGATCTCCCTTTTTAAAGATGGGTATTATTAAGTTATTTTCCCATTCCCTTGGAATTTTTTGCTGTACCCATGCTTCTTTGCATACCTTCCATATCCATTCCTTTCCTCTTTCCCCCAAAGATTTAATCATCTCTGGCGCTATCTCATCTTCTCCGTTAGCCTTGTCTATTTTGATTTCTTGTATTACTTGATCTATCTCTTCTTTTTGGATTCCTTGTAGCTGGTCGATTTCCTCTTCTACTGTTGTTATATTCTCTTCCGATGTTAATGTTTGGAATTGCTCTGAATAGTATTCTTTCCATGTTTTTAATATTTCTTCCATTTCCGTTTGTACTTGGCCGTGGCGATTTTTTATTGCTCTAATATCTTTATATTTATTTTCTCTCAATCTTTTTATTCTTGTCCAAAATTTCCTATTATCCATCTTATGTAGATCTGTTATTTCTTCTCCGAATTTCTTCCATGAGTCACGTTTTGATTTTTTGACGGTTCTTTTTACAATAGTTTTCTTCCTGTCATATTCTTCTTTGTCCACATGAGATTTTGATGTGATATATTTTTTCCACGCCGTCTTCCTTTCTTTGACCGCTATTTTAATTTCGTTATTCCACCAGCTAGTCCTTTTTACATTTTTATTATATTTAATTTTTCCACATGTCTTCTCTGTTGATGTTAATAGCGTTTCTTTAAAGGCGACCCATGGTTCTTCAAGTGTCCAATCTGTTTTTTTTTTCTCCAGTTTATCGAATTCTTTGTTCGTCTCATTTTGGTATCTTTTCTCGTTATCTTTATTTTTAAGTTTATGTGTTGCTAGTTTACTGTAGTCTATAGTAGCTTCTTTTTTTATTAATTCCATCAAGAACAATTAAGTTTTTAAATTTCTGGTCCCTATTTAACACTAACGAAAAAATTCGACAACTAGAAAATCAATAATATTTTGAAGCTTAAGACTGCAAAAAAAATTTGTTGTCAAATTTTTTAAGGTCCACTAGGTCTACTAGGAATGGGATCCAGTAAAGTGCACGCTCCAGGAACGGTATTATTAAGGATATCGCTTTTTGCTTATTTCGGAAATGTTAATAAAACGCATTTGGTGTTACTTTTTTTGTGATGTAAATATTTTTGTTTTAAATATGTCTGAATCAGTTTTGTGATTTTGTGTATTGAAGTATGTATTGACTAACAACAATTCCATAAGAAAATCTGGATAAATACTTATGATACTATCCTGATAACGCAGGTAATTGATTATTGGAAATTTCTCTTTCTAACATTGGCAACCAAATTTGACTACATTCGGCTGAAATACTAGGTACACATTTATCCGCATTTAGTTGTATTAAAGCACTTTCTTTGATTTTTCGTCTTTTACTATTGGGCCCTTTTAATATTATGTGCGCCGAATCCCATTGAATATGATGCTTCTATTCCTAAACATGTTTGCAAATACATGACTTAAAGAACTCCCTATCTTCAATATTATTTTATTCGAAATTTCAATGGTCTAGATCAGGGGTTCCCAACCTTTCTGCACCTGCGTACCACTAGACTTTTTGAGAAATTTCGGCGTACCACCAGACCTAAATATTTTAATAAACGTATAATATTTACTCTTCTAAAAGTGTTCAAAGGCTTTTTGAATTAAATTCCTGAGAAAACTTAATATTTAATGGATAGATATTTGTTTATTTATAACAGCAAAAAATTAATCATCATACAAAATATACTTTTATAGTCTTTAGTGCGAAACTTGTTATTATTTGCCTGTGATTAAAATATCAACATTAGGAGTAATGGAACTTATCTTCACTCTTAAGTCCTCTTCAACACTTATTCTGCTTCTATGTTTATTTTTTATGTACAAGAGTTCAGAAAATCCACTCTCACACAAGTAACTCGTAACAAATGGCATCAAAAATAGCAGAGCTTGCCGGAAGATCAAAGGGTACTCGGTTTTACTTCCGATCCAGAAGTTAATTAAAGAAGAATGTAGGCACAGCCCCCGGTGCCGTCACTAATAGCATGTTGCTCACAACACTCACGAGTTCCATCTGAAACGTTCCCGCGTACATTGATACGCGGTTGGGAACCACTGGTCTAGATGTCTCACCTAAATAAAATTTGTCGCATTCACAGGATTCTTATATATGCAGGTTTTTGAAGATTGTTCTTCATTTTTTGGTTTATAGATCTCAACGCATTGTTAGATTTAATGCTAGTTCGAATATTAAATTGATTACCAATTTTCTTAATTCTTTCTGATAAACCCTTAACATACGGTATTGTCAAGTTATTAAAAATTATATTAGTTGAATTATTATTATTATTATTTTTATTATTATTTTTATTGGGTATTAACAATGAGTCATTCTCCATATTCCGAATTTCTTTCTTTATAAATCTGTCGTGTAATTATTGTTATGATTTTAGTAAAGTTTTCTCCTTTATGAATTCATTATCATTAGAACAAATGATTCTGGCCCTAACGTATAAATATTTTACTATCCCTCTTTTTACGCTTATAGAATGATTGGATTCAAAATTCAAATAAGTGTGTTTGTTTACGGTAAACACGTTTCATACCCTGTAGATGTTTTATTGATAACAACATCTAAAAATGGCAAAAAATTGTTATTTTCAATTTCAAATGTTACAGATTCCTTTCCTTCATTTATATTGTTTAAAAAATCATTCAGAGATACTAAGTCATAAGGCCATGTTGCGAAAATGTCGTCTACATATCTCCACCAGACAATTGGTTTGAATTTTTGATTATTTACTATTTGGGCTTCAAAATATTCCATGTAAATATTTGATAAAATTCGTGAGAGGCAAGAGCCCATCGCAAGACCAAAATTCTGTTAATAAAAATCGTTATTGAATTGAAAATATGTTTTCGTTATACATAATTTTAATAATTCTATTATTGTTGTTACGCTCAATTTGTTCCGTTCTATAAGTGTCTGAATTTTGATTTGATAAGTTCTATTGTTTTTTGGACTGGAAAAGTTGTATAAAGACAACATCAAAACTGACTAAAAAATGGTTGTTGTTAAAGTTTAAATCTGATAGCTTTTATAAAAAATGTTGGCTATTTTTAAGATATGAATCTGTTTGTCCTGCGAGGGGTTCAATAATGTTTAATATATGATTTGATATTTTGTTGCACGGGGAATTAATCGTGCTACAAATTGGTCTTAATGGTATGTTTTGTTTATGAATTTTTCGTAAACCATAAAAATGTGGTGGTTTACTGTATTTAGGTGTTATTATTTTTTTTCTCGGCTAGCAAATTCGTTCTTAAATTTGAAAAGTGTCTTATTAATTTTGTTTTCAATTGATTTGGTAGGATCATTTGGTAGCTTAGTATAAGGGCCATTTATTAATAAATCCATCACTTTTCAATAATTATCAATTTTGTTCATTACAGTCGAATTGCCCTTATCAGCCGGTAAAAGTGGCCAAGAGAAATTGCTGGAAACTATTTTCAACCTCTAAATTTCACCCCTAGGGGGCGTTACTGCTTTGTTCAAATCTAAAATTATTATTATCCCAGAAAATCGCTGAATGAGCTATAACTTTGATATCATCATTTGAAAGCCCGTTTAATACCAGATAATATAATAAGCGAGAAGGAAGACCATCTATTTTTCAGTGTTTAAATTTTAATATTTCGTTAACTATTCAAGCTATCCGACTGTTTCAGGACTCATATGAAAGAGAATTGTGTGTTTTATTGATAACAACATCTAAAAATGGCAAAAAATTGTTATTTTCAATTTCAAATGTTACAGATTCCTTTCCTTCATTTATATTGTTTAAAAAATCATTCAGAGATACTAAGTCATAAGGCCATGTTGCGAAAATGTCGTCTACATATCTCCACCAGACAATTGGTTTGAATTTTTGATTATTTACTATTTGGGCTTCAAAATATTCCATGTAAATATTTGATAAAATTCGTGAGAGGCAAGAGCCCATCGCAAGACCAAAATTCTGTTAATAAAAATCGTTATTGAATTGAAAATATGTTTTCGTTATACATAATTTTAATAATTCTATTATTGTTGTTACGCTCAATTTGTTCCGTTCTATAAGTGTCTGAATTTTGATTTGATAAGTTCTATTGTTTTTTGGACTGGAAAAGTTGTATAAAGACAACATCAAAACTGACTAAAAAATGGTTGTTGTTAAAGTTTAAATCTGATAGCTTTTATAAAAAATGTTGGCTATTTTTAAGATATGAATCTGTTTGTCCTGCGAGGGGTTCAATAATGTTTAATATATGATTTGATATTTTGTTGCACGGGGAATTAATCGTGCTACAAATTGGTCTTAATGGTATGTTTTGTTTATGAATTTTTCGTAAACCATAAAAATGTGGTGGTTTACTGTATTTAGGTGTTATTATTTTTTTTCTCGGCTAGCAAATTCGTTCTTAAATTTGAAAAGTGTCTTATTAATTTTGTTTTCAATTGATTTGGTAGGATCATTTGGTAGCTTAGTATAAGGGCCATTTATTAATAAATCCATCACTTTTCAATAATTATCAATTTTGTTCATTACAGTCGAATTGCCCTTATCAGCCGGTAAAAGTGGCCAAGAGAAATTGCTGGAAACTATTTTCAACCTCTAAATTTCACCCCTAGGGGGCGTTACTGCTTTGTTCAAATCTAAAATTATTATTATCCCAGAAAATCGCTGAATGAGCTATAACTTTGATATCATCATTTGAAAGCCCGTTTAATACCAGATAATATAATAAGCGAGAAGAAAGACCATCTATATTTCAGTGTTTAAATTTTAATATTTCGTTAACTATTCAAGCTATCCGACTGTTTCAGGACTCATATGAAAGAGAATTGTGTGAATTTTGAAGACCGCTCATATACCTTATCGATTACTTCAAAACAGATAAACTAGAGGTCGCTTTATGCAGCGATTACTTATTTTTACGATTTTATTAAAAAATTAAATGGAACGTTACTATTTTAGTAACATATTCTGGAACAGCTTTAAATTTCTTATATTTTAGTGAAAACCGCATCTTGGTATCCCTATTCGTTTTTGACTTATTGTGAAAAATGTCAAAAACTAACATGTAAAAGATTAAAACTAGCAAATTAGCTTACCATAAGTAGGATTTGGCAATACATTTTTGGTGGTCCTTCGTAATGAGTTGCCAGTTTTGTTAGAAGATGTGCCCCTTGAAACCAAGGGAAATATGTTTGTTTAGCTTATTGTTAGGCAACACTTGAATGAAACATATCCAGACAGGACCCAGGCCTTAAAAATTTGATAATACATTTTTTGCAGTCCTAAACTTCAAAATATTATTGATTGTCTAGTTGTCGAATTTTTTCGTTATTTATTTTGAAGATTACTTGAAAAATAAACTTCTGAAAACTGTTAATGCATTTAAAAAAATTTATGACAAATACAAAATTAAGTGTACTAAAAAATACAGGGATCACAATGACGAGTAATACCTCGTCGATGGTCACATCTTAAGACTTTCGCGTTATCACCGTGGACTTGAACCCAATAGAATTTATGTGGAGTGAAGTGAAACGGTAGGAGTCTATTAAGGACTTAAACTAGACCATGTTAAAACATTTGTTTCTTTAAGTTAAGACTTTTTCCTTTAATCGGTATATGTTTAAGGCTATACTTGACCACTTGACCAAGGAGAATATCTATTATTGCAAGATTTGAATGAAGTGTAACAATGGTTAAAAAAAACAGAATGATTCTGGATAAAAAGTACCCTAAATCCTATTCTGTAACCCTTACAATGTGTGTACAAAATTTCATGATGATCGGTTAAATAGTTAAGGTAAGCGTAACAAAGGAATGATAAATGAGCTCAGAATCAAATTGAATGGGAGCCCTACATTTACGATTAACCATTCTTAATCGGATAATTTTTACATATGTGATAGTTCTTACCATAATTGATGCTCAGATTATATGACGCTCAAATGGTGGTGGATGTGCGAACCACCCATCCGCATAGAAAAAAATTTTGAAATTAAAATCATCGTTGATCAGGAAATATCAAAGTATGTATTAGTTTATAGCGTATATAAGACTGAAAAATTGGTCAGCTGGAAAATTACTGGTGGAAAGACCGTCCGCTGACCGTGAGAAAGTAAAAAAAAGTGAAAAGTCATAGATTTTCCGTCATAATTGAAGTTGTTTTTCTCGCTATAAACTAATACATATTTCGATATTCGATATTACCTGATCAACGATAATTTTATTTAAAAAATTTTTTTTCTATGCTATGGGTGGGTGGTTCGTACATCCACCACTATTTTAGCATCAATTATGGTAAGAACTATCACATATGTAAAAATCATCCGATCGAGGATGACTAATCGTAATCTGCAACTGGCTCCTACTGGACTATAATGGTCTACTTTGTTTCATGTCAAGTCGTTTTGTGTCATTTTCTGCATAAGGTCTCAATAAACTGGGACTACAATATTAGATAAAAAGCGAAACCAATTTAGCTTGAATGGTAATTTGTAAAATTAAAAGAATTGATGAATATGTCAATTACAAATATGTATCTGTAGTAGTTTATTATGTTGATATCGATTGTTTAAAAGAATAAAATCTCTTGACCATACTGTACGTTCATTAATAATAAAATTGATGAACAAGAGCCGAAAAAAAAAATAAATCCTTGTTAACGTTAATTTTGGTTTTATTGTTATTTAACTGAATAATAAGAAGATATTTTTATCTCTTGTTAAGTTTATACGAGGATCGCATTATAAGTTCTTGCAAAAATATATTTTCAGAAACTTGTTTTTCATGTTTATTTAATTCTTTTATTTTTGCAATTTTCATTACACTTTTCATCTACATTAAAACCAAAGATTTTGGTTCTTTATTAATACCTAAAATAAAAATTTTTGGAAATTGGCCACAAGCTGCTATGTTTATGGTACTTTCCTTGACCCATTTAACGAAAAATTTGTTGTTGAAATTGAGAACTCAATAACCGAAAAATTATGTTTAAAATACACTGATTTAGAAAAAAAAATATAAAAGAAAATGTGTTTATGACTTTCAAATGTATTTTTACAAAACAAAACGTGGAATTTTTAACTAGGTTTTGAAAAAATATTGACTGGTGGAAAATTCGTTGAATCAGAAAAAAAAAGTATTTGTAGAGACGTAGAGTTACTAACCTACCTCAGCTTTTCCATGTTTTATTATTCAATGCTCTGTTATTACGGGTATGAAAACTAGTGGTATCAAAATCTCTTTCAGTGTTCCGTTTGTATGAATGAAAAAGCGGAACCCTTATAGGTCACCCGTATGTATTTCTGTCCGTTGCCACAGCCCAATTGTTCTGAATCTACAATTTTTGATATGGGGATCACTTTTTATGGGTAAATTAGAAAATAACTGTACCTTATGACACATCAAATGAAAGAGCTTGTCGCGAGGGTCTCAAATATAAGTTTTTTATAATTTTAAAATAAAAGGTTTTAAAGAATTTAAAAAATAGATGAAATTAGACAATTCCCTCTTCTTATCTCCAAAACTACTTAGCATAACATTTTGAAAAAATACAGAAAACACTTCTTTCTTTATAGATTACACGAAAACATATATAAGAAGTATCAGAATAAGTAAAATGGTCAAATTTCAAAAAACATGGAACCCCAACTTGTCCGGTATTTTCATTTCATTAAATACATGTAATTTTTCAATTCATATTAACTTGTTTAGTTCAATTTTTAATAGAGTGATTCCATCTTTTCCATTTTTTTAAATAAAAAGTGGGGTTACTTTTCTGTTGCTTTTAAAAGTTGGTAATCTCCAAATCAACAATAATTGTTCACCTTATCCTATGACAATTCCTTCAATGTTTTAGAAAAACTAGTAGCTTTGTTCCTATTTCCCCGCTTTCCATTATTATTATTCTTATTGTTTATTACATTATACAAAATGTCCATATAGTACTAACTGGAGAAACTTTAGCACATAATATTGTTGCGAGTTCACCTCAATGCCGGCCCTGTCTCTCGACTGTAAATTTTGGTGACTGCGCCCCTTTCGAGAACATTCTCGAAAAGACGCTTTGTTTATGCATAGGACGAGCGCTGAAAATACTAAAATTGTCGAGAGTTGAGGAAGACTATATACAGATACATTCAAACACAAACGGAACATAGGGATTTAATGTATTGTCCGATCTAAATAGTCCACCAACAAAACATTTCTAAAAGTTCACTTCAATGAATATCGAGTATTGATCTGGACAGCTGGATTCCGAACCACTGTAAGAAACCCCGCCCCTTCTCCTTCCAAAATTTGTTAGTTGGGATGTGTGCAAACTGCGATTTAGTATTGAATAATTATTTGATGGGGGTAGTAAACGTCGCTACATATTGAAACAATATGCTTACGTTTTATGTTGTTAAAATCGAAAATTAATTGTTAAATTCTCTTTAACAATTAATGTTTCGAGTTAAGATAATATGTTTTGATATCTTTTGGCCATAACGGCTTCCAAAATACATATAAAAATACGAATTTATTTTATTTTCAAAAGTTATGGGCTCAACTATCGACTGTTGTTTACTGACTGTCTGACGCTAATTAAGGACCGCCCACAGTTGAGAATACGGAGTGGTGGGAATTGTACGATAAGTTATAGGTGTCCAAATAAACGATTGTAATAATCGTGTTTTTAATCTGTTGAAGCTGGATGTTGGTCGACTAGTTCAAAAGCAGCTCTGATACAATGCTTAAAATCCCTATGTTCCGTTTGTGTTTGAATGTATCTGCATAAGCGGGTTTTTGAGTGAGTTGACAATTAGTGAAACGAAGACAAAGAGTTAGTTCACAAGTAGTTTACAGAAGTTCTTAGTAATCGGACAGTGATTGAAATAGTGAAGATAAATAGTGTAATATTCAAGTGGTAAAAATAAATTAGAACTATTATACCGAGAGTAAATAAATTAATAGATATTAAATAAAGTGTGTATATAAATTATGTTTAATAAATAAATCAATAGTAATTAGCCATAGTAGTGTGTATAATTTTATCCCACCGGTAACAACTATTTAAATAAATAACAAAAACATTACATTGGTGTCAGGTGTGGGGTAATATAAATAAATAATTACGTAAAAGTAAAAATGGTTAAGAGACTAAGTGACCTGAAAGTGACTGAACTAAAAGCAGATTTGGAAAATCGCGAGTTGGAAACTTCCGGAAAGAGGAGTGAATTATTTGAAAGATTGAAAATGGCACTGGAAAGTGTTGGCTTGGATCCGGAAACATTTTTATTCATCGACGAGACTTCCAGGCTTCCAGGCCTTTATTGATGGCTTACGTGACCCTGATATGCATAGGGCGCTTCGTTTAGCCCATCCCAAAACGTTGGTCGATGTATTAACTGCTGCTCTTGAATATGAAGCAGCCACGAAGGCTTCGGGGTATATCAAAGTTAGGACTATTCAGGAAGAAGGTGACGAAGATAGATTTGTCCAGATCGTCAACTTGATAAAAAGGATGGTAGACAAGAAGCCGAAGAAGATTAGATGCTGGAATTGTGGCGAGCTATATGGCATGTACGAAGTTCGTATAAGCGCCCTAGAATTCCAGCAAACCAAGTACCACCGACCAAGGATCGTTCCAAAGACTCTCTCATTGAACATCGGGCTGGCGTGAGTCACCGAAATGCCGACTCCCTGTCTAGATAGCCGCGCCCAGCAGATTGCTCCCACTGCAACAAGGCGGAATCTAAGGAAGCTGCAGTTTCAAGAACTACAATAGTCAATGAAGAATGGTCACCCACCAGGATCAGAGAAAATCAGGAGAATGATCCTCACCTCAAGATGATCCGGCAATGGAAGGAAGAAAATCGGCGACCTACCTGGCAAGAAGTGTCAAGATTTTTACCAACACTCAAGGCACATTGGGCTCAGTGGGACTCCCTTGTCCTGGAAGAAGGCCTATTGAAACGAATACTTGAAAACGATTATGGTTCCGAAAATAGAAGACAGTTAGTTATCCCGAGAACAAGAGTAGCCGAGGTATTGAGGAAGTTACACGATAGTCCATCAGGAAGTCATCTGGGAGTGAATAAAACCCTTCAGCGAGTCCGTGAGAGGTTTTATTGAACGAACAGCTCCGACGATGTGAAGGACTGGTGTAAGAAGTGTATGACTTGAGCTACGAGTAATGGACCACATCGCAAGAGGAAGACACCCATGAAACAGTATAATGTTGGAAGCCCATTCGAAAGGATTGCTTTAGACATCGCTGGACCATTTATTTCCGGCGACAGAAAATGGTGGTAAATACATCCTGGTTGTGATGGATTATTTCACAAAGTGGGTAGAAGTTTACGCGAACCCGAATCAAGAAGCCACAACTATCGCGGATGTATTTATTGGTGAAGGAATTCATCTGCCGATATGGAGTGCCCTTGGAAGTTCACAGCGATCAGGGAAAGAAGTTCGAAAGCCATGTATTCCAGGAAATTTGTGACAAGCTGGGAATGAAGAAGACCAGGACAATGGCGTTGCATCCACAGTCAGATGGAATAGTCGGGAGAATGGACAGGCCTGTCCAAGTCCAAGGTAGTCTCCAGCCACCAGAGAGATTGGGACCAATATCTTTCCCTGTTTGCATTGGCTTATCGATCCGCCATCAATGAGTCCACAGGTCAAACACCTGTGAAAATCCTATTTGTACGCGAAATGAGGCTTCCTTGTGACCTGGAATTTGGTCGACCTGGAGAAGATTACGTGATCCAGTTGAGAGAAAGAATGGACGATGTGCACGAATTGGTCCGAACGAATCTTCAAGTTGCCAGCGACAGAATTAAAAAACGGTACTCAGGCTACAGAAGGCAGTTTCAAAGAAGGGGACAAAGAATGGTTACACAACCCGAATAGGAGAAGAGACTTTTCTCCAAAATTACAAAAATCTTGGGAGGGTCCGTACTTGATCAAGAAGAGGGTCAATGACGTCATCTATCGCATAAGCAAGATCCCAATAGGAAACCGAAAGTAGTCCACCAAAACCGACTAGCGCCATTCGAAGGAGACCATGACATAGAGGAGGGGGTGAACCATGTCTAGGAAGATTCTGACCCTGCCTTCGAAGACTTTATGTGCGCATATGGAGGTACCGGTAAGGCTAGATTTGGAGTCGCTACAGAGCAACGACAAGACTTGTTCACGCTCTCGGAAGACTATTCACTGGCACACAACATCCCAGCCAGTATCAAAAACACACGAGGTTTGGCAACCGTCTTTCGAAAGAAGTTTGGGCAAGTAGAAAAACTTAATGAACAGATTCCGACCCCTAGCAAGACACTGAGACTCAAACACAATTCACGGTACATCTTCTACCTGATAACAAAGAACAAATTTGAAATGGTTTTCAATTTTCATTAACTTAAAAGTGAAAATTTGATAAACATCCGTATGAAAAAATCATTTGAAATGGAATTCACTGAAACTAATAAATTTTATAACCAAATTAGTAAAATAGTGAAGAGTCGGACGAAATAAGCATTGAAATAAAATTGGCTATCCGGGGTGATCCAATAATGATACACTTATTATCCACATTAATTATGTAACAGAAATACAGTACGGTACAAGACAAAATTTTTCCAAATAATGTGGATAAATGGTTTAGGTTCAGACGAGTAGTCCTTTCCTGCTCTTTCCCGCAATGTTAGTATGGATAATATAAAATACTAATAAGTACTAATTATACCTAACATATCAACCAGAAAATTAGTGGTAATTAAAAATTTTAAACTATATGGATATAATCAGAATGAACAAGAGGAAAGGATGATGTAAGCAAGAATTTGTTTAAAGCCGAACAACGAGTACATTATGATGGATGGATTCAGAACATTTATGTTATTGATGTGGACTGATATGCTATACGAAAACTAAGTTTCTACGATTAAACTTGTTTAACCATTTCAATAGGCATGTTGACTGATTTTGAAAAACTGCTCCACGATGTTTGTACGCATCAGCTTTATCCAATAAAATGTTGTTTCCTAAAAAATGAGGGTTTTAAAGGAGAAATTTACGTTTTTAAAAAAATACAACTCAAATTTCGCACCAAACGCTAGGCGTCTCTATGACATCACACATCTGTAAATATTCGAAATATTTCACAGTTTGCAAATTAAAAATTTATTTTGATTACTAATTTGAATTATTTTGTGTGATAGTCATGAATTATATAACGAGTAAATATCATTTAAACCTTAGAGTATAACTAATGTATTAATCTGAGATTTAAACGATGCAAAACAGAAAATACGATAAAAGTTCGAACGATATACGATGTACAAAAGTTTGACGTCACACGTTTGTGATCGGTGTTTTAGCTAAGATGGTGGATTGTCATATTTTTGTATTTATATTTCAATCACAATTGTAATGTAAAAATAAGTGATTGCTTTAGAATCTTTGTAAGCTATACAATTATTTCAGTTATTCTCATAGGCGTGCCCACGGGGGGGGCAGGGTGGGCCATGGCCCACCCTAATCGGTCTAATTCCTCAAAATATCAATATATTAAAAACATTTTATAATTTCAAATTTTTAACGTTCTTCTTTTTAATGCTTTGGATAATGTTCTAAGATCATTATTCGTTTCTCGAAGGTAGTTGCGTAAGACATGCAATTCTAGAGAAAATAGCTAACAGTATAAATATGTCACTCAAGACATTGAAAATCGTTGTCAACAACTAGATGGGCATGCAGATCTAAAGCGGTTTCTGCAGTAAAGGATAATTATGAAATTTTGATATTAGCTCTTCAAGAAATTATTGAAACCTCCAAACAATCTGATGTTAAAATAAAAGCTGTAGGATTACTGGCGCAGTTGAAATCATTTAATTTCTTGATTTGTTTACATATGACTGCTCCTATTCTAGTAATGATACTCAAAGTAAGCAAAGCATTACAAACGGAAAATTTGAATTTACTGTCCGCAATCTATTCTGTGAAGAGTTTACAATCAAGTTTACAAAAATTGAGACTGGATTCTGAAACTTTTTTTAATAAAATGTATGTTGAAGTTGAAAAAATATTAGACAAACATGGTATTACAATTCCGGAAACTAGGAAAAGAAAAATTCCGCGTAAAATAGATCAGATGTGTGATAATCAACATGAATTTGGAAATATGAAAGATTTTGTTAGAATAAACACATTTTATCCATTTTTAGATTCACTTGTCTCCAGAATAGACCAACGTTTTAGTCAAGAAACGACAGACATTCTTAAAAGTGTGAACGAAGTACTATTATTGAATTGTGAGGGCGATTTCACTCCAATTGATTCAATATATTTTGTTATATTACTTATAATTGCGTAATTACTAAATCTTTCAATTAGAAATGGGGCAACGACGTTTTTTTATTTCGCCGATGAGCCTGCAATGGACTTTTGCATTATAGAAAAGGCAGCGTTATTGCTTAATTTTCATTTTTAATAGGCATACTCAAATGAATCAAGGGCCCCCCCTAATAAAAAAGTCTGCGCACGCCTATGGTTATTCTTCGTGACTATCATGCTTATTCTTATTCCATAGATCAGTCTTACACAATAATTGTGCATTTGTTGAAAATCTTTAGCATCCAGGCATGGGCCATATACAGGCTGTTTCACGACGAGCTTACACTATCTATATATTGGAGACTACTCACACGATTTCTATAAAAATTGACATAGATGGAGAACAAGTTATGGCGAATTTATGGAAAATATTTTGACATACATGTCACTTCCGGTTATACCGAAAGTGAATAACAACTTGGTTATTTTAAATGTAACACCCTGTATATTATTAGTTTTTCTGATTCTACATCAAATTGTATTGTCACTTTGTGTAGGATATCCTATATCTAAAATTTATACTTATCGAGATATTAATATAAAAAATTAACAGGCGCAGACGTTCGTATTGAAAATTATGTGTAAACATCCCCAATACCAAATAAAAAATATCTTGTCGTGTTGATTAGTAGGACGATCAAGGTAATTGGTGACATGTCAAAAACTTCTTTTTTTGTATACTGGGTTCGTAAAAAAGTGATAAAAAGTTCAACTTCACAAATGTCAAACATCTCAATTTTTTTTATTGAAACAACCATATTTTTATTTTTTTACTTAATTCTAAGGCCGAAAATAAGGGCAGTTTATGTTCACTTCCCTATATCCAATCTTAAGAGTTTTTGAGATAATAACATGTACAGTAAGACAAATTGACCTTTACCCTGACTTCACTACAATGAACAGTAGTAAACACAAACTTCATATACCTCATCCTTTTCTACTGAAAGAAGAAACACATAATACAAAATGTACACTTGTCTTTTAAGCAATGACATAAGTTCTTTTGTATCTCTAATTATGACCTCCAAATGTTGAAAAGAGATAGCGACAAAAACGATTAATCGGTTGTATTTCATAAGAATTTATTTTGACCTCTTATGACAACTGTCATTATTTTGATATATCGAGTTTTGTTCAAAGTGTTTTATCATTTGCATTCAGATAAATTCTATAAAACCTCTAGTTTGTTATTTTTATTTTACGGTAAGTACAAAATTCCCTGTTTTGCATTTAATAAATATTTTTAACATAACCTTACTTCTTAGACGGTGGCTAAACTTTCGTGTAACGGGAACATTTATGGTAGATTTATAAAGTCATCTAAAGTATAGTTTGGCAAGTCTATCTGAAGCTACCGGGCATCGGTAAGGGGCGAGGAAACATGGCCGATATCTGTCATAAACGTACCAATAGCGTACAGTACCTATTTTATAAAAGTATTAAAAATAATTATTATTATATAATAATTATATATAGAAATTGATTTATGCTTTGCTTTAAAGGTAAGGTATTTTTCAAAACACGGTACCTATTTGTTAAAAACAAATAATATTAAAAATCGTGCTTGACTTCAATATGGATTCGAAATAATAAGATACCAAGTAAAACTGAAAATACGAAGGTAAATATTGACATTATAAACGCCACTGGATAATCAATGTCAATCAATTGTCGAAGTGAGAGGGAAGAACACACGCACGTGCTTGCCAATAGGAAGTCAGGTGGTTACCTAGCAACGGAGGTTCGATAAATATTCACCAATTGAGTTAGTAGGAGGGCGTGGTAATTATGATTTTCGCACGACGTTGCCGGCTTGAAGAAAACCCATAACATATTTGGAAAAGTGTTCATCTTTTAATATTCAGAAATTGAAAAAATAATGTTAATTGACAAAACCCAATGAATCAAGCACATTAAAGAACTAACGTTTAAACATTATTGACATATTGTTAATAATAAAAAGTCCATTTTCTAATTATTATCACTACATACTTAGCACTTTAGCTTTTTCATAGTTAAACGTGGCAATATCGAATGTTTTCGACCGCATTTCTTTTACAGCTTCAGTTATGTTTGCCAAACTATAAGAATTACGATAACAACCAAGAAGTAAGAAAGATACATGCATGTAAATACTTAAAGCCTTCTATAAAAAGTTTTATAAAGGTAGTAGTGTTTACACTGTAAACATACATTCATCTTTCTCAATTGTGTAAACTGAATTCTCACAGATTATGACAATTGTGTATGCTTGTAATCAAATTGAACAATATTTAATTTTTATTAGAACATGCGAGGAAAATGTTGAAATCACAAGCTCAAGAACTTGTTTTAAACTTGTGTGAGTATTTTGGAATGGTAAAACTGAATGGAAGGTCTTTTGATATTTCGAACGTACAAGAGGTAAAATCTAACTTCTTATACATATATATGTTCTTGAGGTAATTTTATTGTAGAGAGTAGCAGCAGCATTAAAAGTACCTATCCAGAAAAACAGTGCTATCAGAAAGTAGAAGGGAAATGATCCCAGTTTTTTTTACAACAGAAAAGTAAAACTCGCAATAAACCAAAAACTACAGTCTTACATGAGAGCAGTAAAATGGATATACGCAATACGCTATACAAAGAACGTGAGTACAGAATATTCTAGATATTTTGTAGAATAACATTTTAGCAAGCAAGTAAAAAAAAGTTTTAAATTAATTAACTAAATGAAACGAAACACAAAATTAGTATAACGTAAATATCAATATTTATATGTATGATTTCCTAGATGAGTTAATTTTTTAAAACCAATAAATATTGTTTTTTTCATTATTTAAATGTGTTTTAATTTTAATCTTCGGATAAAAATGTCTTGATTACTTATTAAAAATTTCTCAAAATGTATAAGTATTAGATAGCAAATAATAGTACCTAATTATTTTTTTTTGGAAAACCAGTAAGTACCTCTTCAAACTTTAAATTATGAGATAAAGTCCAAGGAAATAGTTTCATGCAGTACAACATCATTAAGCAATGATAACCGAAGAGCCCTTATTGAACGTAACCATATTGTTTCACACAGAGCTTGCTTCTTGCGAAAATATATGGAAAATTTAACAAGTGCTTATCCAAGAGAACTTGTAATATTCTTGGATGAAACATGGATTTATTCCAAAAGAAGTAAAATAAGAAGTTGGCAAGATGATAATATTAAAAGTGTACTTAAACCTGAAGGAAGTGATGGAAACATATTTATTATTGTTCATTCAAAAGGCTTTGTTCAAGAAGCAAGTAAGGTTTTCTGTTCAAAATCTTTAACTATGGATTATCATGGAGAAAAGAATAGTATATTATTTACTAAATGGATCAAGACACAGGTACTGCCTAATTTAGAGGACAATGGACAATGCACCATACCACAGTGAAATTTTGAACAAACAGCCATCAACATCCACAAAAAAGCGGAAATTGCCAGTTGGCTGAAAGAAAATGAGATCAATCCAAAAATGACAAAACTAGAATTATTAACAAGTAGCGAAGATGCATAGAAAGCAAAATGTTTAAGTTATACATGAAATAATAAGAGAACATGGACACGAAGTATTAAGGTTGCCACCATACCACTGCAATTTTAATGCCATTGAGCTAATTTGGGCTAACTGTAAATCGTACTACAATAAACATATTGGTAGATAGGGATCCAGTGACAAGAATGTAGTAGGTACACCTAACATGTGGGCAAAATGTGTGAACCATACTGAAGCACTTATTAGAAAGAGTTATTTGTGATATTGATGTGGAATCACTAACTATTAATGTAGGTAACAGTTCCTCTTCAGAGACTGACGATGATTTCTGAAATAATTGATATATTTGTATTGTAAATTTCGGAATGATAATAAATGTATGAATAGTGTACATTCAATACAAACCTTCATTACCAATGATTTGATATTCTTTATTATGCTAGCCAATTGCTTTTGTTAAATTAGTGCTGTTTTAAATTTAAATAAATTCATTCGAATGAAAGATTCGTAGAAATGATTATAAATAAAGTATTTTTTGTGTATTAGTAGCAGGCAAAATAATTTTTAGTGAATATTATAGGACTTTTATTTAAATTTTCGACTATTTTAAAACAGTAATATGGAATTATTCAAATTGACTTCAACCAACAGCAATATTTAGTTTAACGCAAAAAAATACTGATAGATAAACAAACAGTGAAAATATTTACACCATTTTTGATTCATTGATTCATTTCGCGAGGTTTGTAGGTATGACGTCAGGGTAAAGGTCAATTTGTTTAACAGTATTTAAAAATAGTGATTATGCGCCAAGGTAGAAAAGTGAGGTATTATTGTCGAGGTCCATTAAAGACCGAGAAGCGAAGCTTCGAGGTCTTTAATGGATTCGAGACATTAATACACTTTTCTACCGTGGCTCATATAGCATTTTTTTCACTACTTCACTACTGGCATTTTATTTTTTTAAATATTAGTTTGTCGACTCCCGTTTCACATGACATGACAGCTGTGCACAAGATAACCTCACATTCTATTAAATGTATTGAGATTTAGTTATAATCAAGTAGGCTCTGTATTTTTCTACCTTGGTTAATAATGAACAACTTTACTACCTCAACAAAAGTCAATAAAGTTAAGTTTAGAGGCTAGTAGGGAAAAATATTAATTATTTCAGCTTTATTATTGCGTAGGCGTAGGCCGTGTTATTTATTCTTTTATTTTAGCAGGCTGTGTATTTACCTGTCATAATTAAATGGTATTCATTGTAATTGTCATTATTTGAAGTCAATCGCATCGTACAGAAATAGAAATGGCTCGTTTGGAATTAAACAATGAATATTATCTAAATCTATTTTTTGTCTTTCTCCAACCATTCTATTTTCTTTTCCACTATTTTAACTTTTTCTTTTATTTCTTTATTTTATTTTACTAATTTCGCATTCTCCTGGTTTAATATTTTATTTTCTTCCCTAATTTTTTTTATTTCTTCTTTGGTTTCAGTTTGTTCCTGATTACTTTTCTGCTGTTCTGATTTCATGTCTCTGATCATTTCTATTAATAAATCCAGTTTTTCCTCAGACTTCTTGTATATCTTTTGTGGTGATCATTTTCTACTGCTAGTAAATATTTTTTCTTCCTCCCTGCTTCGTTTTCTTCTGCCCTTCTGTCCTTAGTGTATTGTTGTATCCCGTCTGGTGATACTAATATTTCCTTGTATCGTTTATTATTATTTATTAATTATACTCATTATTAATTAGTAGTTTTATTTAAGACCTCCAAGTACTACATGATACTAATACTTAAGACTTACGACAACTAACTGTTGACTGATGACATGTGATCCTGATCACAATCCTAATCCTACACGTGGTATAATCATCGCTGTGCATGCTTTTTGGATGATTCATATTAAATTAACTGACATCTGCCATATTGGTAAAACCAGCGAATCAAAAATGCTTAAAGATTTAGCAGCTCTTAGTTTACCACTTTCGGATTAGAAGCTTATATAGCAATAAGGTGTTCTGTTCGTCGGAAATTTCAGCTAGTATGGCAATTACTTCTATCTTATTAATGATTAAAAATAACGTTTGAGTACTGCTGAAACAATTGTCTTCGTTCGGTAAACTATCCTTACCGTTCTCCATACTTAATATACAATTCTGGTAAATTTTTTTCCCGTGAATGTTTTCAATATTTTAATAGATTCTTTTTCGGCTATTCGTGGCGGAGACGAATCC